>OX578276.1:82717132-84047132 GCA_951217055.1 Gerris lacustris | reverse complement strand
AACCTACTTTTCCTAAGGTCATGCCCATGGGCGTAGCCAGGATTGCCTTTAGGGGGGGGCTAATTTTTTTGGATATATATTGGTATATATAAATATATATATATATATATCACGGGTCATTTTATCGCGGGTTTTTATAAATATATATATATATATATATATATATATATATATATATATATATATATATATATATATATATATATCACGGGTATTTTTTTCGCGGTCATTTTATCGCGGGTGACCCGCGATAAAATGACATAAAGAAACTGGGTGATTCTATGGGTCAAATGCAACCAAAAATGTCGAGTAAGCATAGGCCCATATCTCAATAGTTCTCGAGATATCGATTTATTTCCTTTTTTAAAGTGCTTCACGAAAAGTTTTAAAAAATGCCTAATATCTCAAAACCTAAATGACATAGAGAAATTGGGCTAAGGACCAATTTTAAAGAGCATAAAAAACCATTCAGAATCATTAATTTATTTTTAAATTATCAGCTGCTAAGCATCTTTTAAGTTCTGTTACATTTGAAATTTTGGATTTTTTAAAATTCGACCATGAAATTCCTGAGCTAACTACTCTTAATTGAGGGATGTTAGAAGTGTGGCGTTTTCAGGAAAAACTTCTGCTTTTCATAAGCTTTCAAATGGTATAATTAAAGTTTAAGCTCAACGGACTAGTTTTTGAATTATGGTGGATTGAATGTTCCCAGACGTGAAATTTTTAGGTCAGGATCACAACCAATTCTAGTACAAACGCAAAAATGGTTTCCCCGAACGAAACCACACAACTTAGGGTTTCTTATAGGAAATTGTACGCTGAACCAAAAAGTTCCTATAAACATGGACCCGGAACAGCTTCGTTTTCGAGATATTTGCAAAAAACATGAAAAAACACCATTTTTGGACGGTTATCCTTATTACAATTCTCAAATACTACGCTTTTTACAGTAATACTCCTCCAAGCAAAACTTTTAGAGATTCGAATTATACCAATTTTAGCTCTTTACAAAATAATATTTTAAAATTGAGCGTTGATGAAGATCACCTTAATGGATTGACTAATAAAGTGACTGGGACGTAGAATTTTGAAATTTCGCTGAAAATCAGGGGGTTGTCGTACAGCGCTGGGAAGGGTGTCATTCAACGAAAAATTATATTCTTTACCAGGTTTCCTTCAAGAAGTATTATGGTAAAAAGCGTAGTATTTGAGAATTGTAAGGATAAACGTCCAAAAATTGTGTTTTTTGCGAATATCTCGAAAACGAAGCTGTTCCGGGTCCATGTTAATAGGAATTTTTTTATTCAGCGTAAAATTTCCTATAAGAAACCCTAAGTTCTGTGGTTTCGTCCGGGGGAACCTTTTGTGCGTTTGTACTAGAATTGGTTGTGATCCTGACCAAACAATTTCACGTCTGGGAACATTCAATCCACCATAATTCAAAAACTAGTCCGTTGGGCTTAAACTTTAATTCTACCATTTGAAAGCTTATGAAAAGCAGAAGTTTTTCCTGAAAACGCCACACTTCTAACATCCCTCTACTTCTAACGTCTTTTTAAACGCCAAAAAAAATATGTCGGGCAAAACTAGGTATATAATTACTTATTATATTTATTTTTTTTTTGACTACATATCACAACACTATTACTTGAACATATGCTGCAGAATTGCATACTTAAATGTTAGGTCTTTGGCGTTGGAGGGGGGGGGGGGGGGACGTCTTTTTGACGCCAAATATCAAAAAAATGTCGGGCAAAACTAGGTATATAATTACTTATTATATTTATTTATTTTTTTGACTATCACAACACTATTACTTTAAAATGTGCTGCGGAATTGCATACTTAAATTTCAGGTATTTAGCTTTGAGGCCCCCCCCCCCCTGGGTGCGCCACTGGCTGAGAGAAGGAAAACATAATTATTGTCCAGCTTCTTTTCTTATCATAGGCATCTTTTTTATCAACGCAATGCTAATCAAACCAGTGCAGCCACGCCACAGCTGTAGTAACTTGATAACTAAAACGAGATTTACATGTTTTTACCTGAAGACTCACTTTTTTTACCCTCTAGCCATAAAATAAATTTATATAATAATAATATATATATATTATTATTATTATTATACAGAATTATTTTTACTTTTTAATTATTTATTTTTTATTTTAACCGGTTTATGTATAATGTATAATAATCGTATTTTTTTAGAGAGTTGAGCCGGCCTAGGGGGGGGCCATGGCCCCCCCCTGCCCCCCCCTGGCTACGCCCATGGTCATGCCACTAAAAACTAACAAGGTGAACATTTCATTCATTTTATTTTCTTGCTTTTTTGGGGACCCTTTGTGGATATCTTTTATGTAAAAAACTATATTGATAATATATGTTTTATGTTCGGCCTTTCACGGTTAAAATATAAATATTACTTTCTCCTTTCTTCTTTCAACAGTTCTATTTCACCTTAACTTAGGGCTTCTTCAGGCTGGCAATATTGCTTAGTTTTTAAGCGTAATTTTACAAAAAGTTTTTATATAATTAAATAGTAAGACGATTACACAAAAAAAAACACTTCGTCATACTTTTATTAAAGCAAACTAATTTGTTCCATATTACTTGCCTTTAGTTTAATTTAAAAGATTAATAAATAAGATTTACAGGTTAAAAATTACTGAAATAATAATGAATATCCTCACTATATGTCTCAAAGGGAGAAACTGTTAACCTTTTAAATTTAAATCAATGAATATGAAAAATTCATCAGTATTAAGAAAATTATGACGAAGTTTTTTTGTGTGTAAATGTTTTTTATATTTAATTATAAAAACTTAAAAAAATTAGTTGTGCGTGAAGTCTCGCACGTAAAAAGTATTTTTTCCCTCGTGACAGGAATTAGGCGTCATTTTGGATTTACCAGTTAATCCGATCAAGTTGCTATTCTTATTTTTTCTTTGGCCTATCAGACCGCACATTATGCATATTTTTTTATATTTTTAGTAACAGCAGAAATATAGTTTTAGGGAAGGAGGGGGGGGGGGGGGGGTGACACAAAAGTTTGATGTTTTTTGTCAAAATGGTACGGAAAATTAAACACTTTCCACAAGTGCTATATATTTTTGTAATCTACTCTTCAATACCTTTCATTTGATACCTCACTCAAAATTTAAAAAAAAAAAAAAAAAATTGGCGTGACGTGAATTATCCGCCATTTTGGATTTGAACAGCTGATAATTCTGAGTTTGCTATATTTTTCCAGTGTGCACGTCAAAACGATCTTTAATACTAGAAAGTTTCATGTTTCTATCTCTTTTGATTCAAAAGTTATTGCAACTGTACAGAGTGACAGACAGCTAGACAGACAGACACAGGAACGAAACTATAAGGGTCTCTTTTTTTGTTTTACCAACGAAACCCTTAAAAAAGGATTTTAAAAAAGAATTCTAAAAGATGCATGAGAACTAAACATAGTTGCCAGCCTGAAGATGCCTTAAGTACTGGCGAAATACAGTGTTTGAAAGAAGAAAGAAGAATGTCATTTATTTCATTAATCTTAAACCCTAAATAAGATTAACATATTAAAAAAAATATAGGATTAATATAGCCTTTTATTTAAAAAAATATATATTTCTTAATATTTTATAAATAGAAAATCTACTTGCTAGTGCTTATTATATACTTCTCAGACTTTTTACTTTCTCATATAAAGAGAAAGTATTGTGATTGCACGTGATGGATTTACACGTTTTGAGGTACCATGAGTCCAAAAAAGTTGTTTTTAAAAAATGTCTCTGGGCCGATTTTCACGAATTTTGGCATACATGTTCAGAAAAATCATATCCCGAGGCGAAATCAAGTAATTAATTTTACCTCCAAATTTGGGGGTGCTACCCCCCAAAACTCTGAAGAAACGTAAAAAATAATTATTTCTCGAAAACGGTTCCGACGATTTTGATTAAAAAGTTCTAAAATGTAATACGAATCTAAAGATATAAGTCGTTTTTCCGGGAAAAATCTAGTTCCTGAGAAAATTGCTTTAAATGCGGAGGGAGAGAGGCCGTGTTCGATTTTCCGCCGAGGAGAAGTTATTTTTATGATATATTTTGATAAATTGTTCAATAATAATTAATTGTGCCAACGAAAACTTGTTACAGAGCCCCAACGGAAACCCGTTTAATTCTTTATAAATGAAGGAATTAATTATCTAAAAAAAAAAGAAAAGACTAATAAATGGAAATCACTGGCCCAAGTAATTATGAACTCGTACATGAGAAAGTTTGTCTGAGTTGTCTCCGACCTTTTTTTTTTTTTATTTCAGAGGACGATTAGGTTTTTTTTATGAATTTAAATAAATATATCGAATGTATAAGCAAATATTAACGTGGTGTCTTTAATAATGTAACAAATCTGACCGATAACAATCGTACCAAACTTTCTCATTTACATAAGCTTTTAGTTTGGTGTTTTCTATTTGTTAGTTGTTTCAGGTATTCGCACAGTTACATTTATTAATTATTCATCATTACATCAAAATTTACTATAAAATAATTCCTTCTTGGAGGGGAGTTGAATTCGCGATTTATAATTAAATTTATATTTATCAATATCTCGAAAACTAGAATTTCCCAGGGAAATTGGTTTATACGGTTAGATACATATTTAAATGCAGACTGCAGTTTAAAAATGTATATTGATTTTGAAAAAAAAATGTCAAATTTTTATGAGTTTTATTTTTTTTTTTTGGGGGGGGGGGGGGGAGCACCTTTCCACCAAACATTTTTTGATTTTACCTCGGTTAATGATTTTTGTGAATATCTATGCATTATTTCTTTGAAATTGGCCCAGCAGTTTAGGCTACGAATGTCTGCATAGACTATGCAGACAAAATCCATTTAAATTGATCCAAATTGAACTTTTGTGTCATCACTCTACTTTCTCTGTACACGTATACGTTTATAAGCAAGTAAGGAACAAAAATGGACCTGTTGTTTCGATACAACTATACTTGTCTATTGTGTGCCGTAAAAAAATATAATCAGTTATTTTTACCAAGAAAATAGTATGTATTTATTATATCAACATCAAGTTTCAAACATAAATGATACATAGGAATCAATATGTACATAATTCAATTCTTAAATAAATCTCTTAAATGATTAATTAATGTTTGCACCCTCAATTTATGAAATATTAAGTATGTTTACAAAAATTGCTTCAACAATACTTACCGCTTCATCTGGAGAAGTGTGGGTTATGTATCGACCGGCATTGTTAATAGTATCTGGAGGAAAAAAAATCGAAAACAAGCGTAAATAGAGAAATGTAAAATAAAAGCCAAATAATCAATGTCTTCAATCTCTCTCTCTCTCTCTCTCTCTCTCTCTCTCTCTCTCTCTATATATATATATATATATATATATATATTTATATATATATATATATATATATATATATATATATATATATATATATATATATATATATATATATATATATATATATATATATATATATATATATATATCATTCCTGGGGTAATATAAATTAGAGAAAATGAACTATCGCAGGAGTCATGATCATGGTAATGGACAGAGATTACACTATGACTATTAGAGTCATTATTCCAGTAAGGATATTTCAATTTGACGAAATTAAGAAGTAATTAACTTACTTCTATATCTAACGAATAGACTCTATTATCTACAAGAAATGAGCAATAGTAAATTGCTAGAAAATGTCCCACATTAGGGACGAAATATGGTATTAAAATTAGTAGTAGTAAAACACCCCTCAAGACACTACAAAGAGAAAACATCATAGGAAATTTTAGGGGACATCAATCAACTATGGATTATGGATATCTATATATGCATTTACATTTATATAAATAATTTTTCTTCCGAGCTTACCCAAAGTAACGGAAGTTATGCGATCGTTCCGAAGAACGAAACACTTTTATGTCTCCGATTTCAAAAATTTCGTTTTAGACATCAGGGAACATTTTTGGTTCGTGTCTGTCTGTCACTCAATATTTGCAAACCAACATATCTTAAAAACTAATAGTCCGATTTTATTGAATATTGGATGGTAGGTCATAATAAGCCCATTGTTGGTCCCATACAAGTTTAACCTTATGCTCCCATTTGTTTTTCTTCCACATGCGCACAAACATACACTTACTTACGCACCTATATCTTCAAAAGTACTTATCTAATTTTTATAAATTTTTGATGGTTCGTCGAAAGTTTCCCCCGGATAGCCTCTGATTAATTTGAACCGTCTGCGCTCTTTAAATTTTGCTAAATGGATGCTTTAATACATGTAAAAAGTGAAAAATAAATTGTCAGATTTAAAAAAACAGAGAAAAAACTAAATAAATTGGATAATACTAGGCTTTTAAAGCATAAATTCATTAAGTTTCACGAAATAGGACGCGAGGGAGCTATGTGCCACACTAATTGACAGAGTATTTTCCTTGTGGCTGTGTATGTCTTTATCTATGCTATGCTGACGCAACATGTGTTGACAAGTGAGACAAATGTGACAAATGTTTTGCTAGTTCATTATTATAATACAATAAAAACATTATAATATGTTATCTGAACGGAAAGATGGCTAATTAAATGGTTGCAACATGTATAAAGGCATTTAAGATTTAGGTTGTTTAAATTTCTTATACCTATTTATTTACATACTGACCAATTCCTATCTCTGCCATTAGTATAGCAAGGCGAGTCTTTTGGTGTTGAAATAGGTTTGATGAAAACATGCTTCAACCATCATAACAAGCAAAAGAAATATGTTACCTCTGCTGACGCCAAACTGTCTGCTACATCTAAACCAAGATTGAGTTAGAGATCCTAGAGTTGCACCAGCTACCTAAAAATGTGATACAAATAAAATATTTCCATATTTGAAATTAATGGAAATAAGTGGCTAGAGAATTCTTATATTTATACTTGGTTATTATTTAATGAAGTATAATTTGCGTAATAAATGTGTTTATATATATAAACCTGACTAAGAAGCTCAGTTGATCCTGGCCCACCTTTGTGAATAGTCTCAACTATGTCATCTGAATTTTGCAGCAAATAATCCATTAGCTTCCTATTGTGAGACAAAGATGTCTGCCTTTTTTCTTCTTTATTTTCTTTTCCCTTTTCCTCTGTCTTTTCTTGAGCTATGCACTAAAATAAAATTCAAAAATCATATTCTTTACCTTTAAAATGTTATTTCTTAATTATTTTAGAGAAAAAGCGAGCTCAATTTTGTTTAAAAACTTAAATTAAACTAAAGAATAATTTAACAATGGTAAAAACACGTTATTCTCCCACTCACTATTTGAACGATGCCGACCAAAAAAAAGGCAAGTAAAAGCTTCATATCGGTGGCCAAAGCACAACTGAATTTTAAAAGTAATTCTGATACATATATATATTTTCTTCTGGAATTCATGAGGACTTAGGACATCTTGATGTTTTTTTTTAACTTAATTGTACTTGTTCTTCATCTTTTTTTTGTTCCCTTTTTCACTTTATTTTCTGGCCTTGAAACAGACTGAGAATTGATTCTGTCATATTCCTTTTTTCTTGATATTTTTTTTTTTTAAATAGAAGTTATATTTATGTGGATGAACGACCATGAACCATGTTAACCTTTATTAACTCACGAATACCACTTCTTCAACTGATAACAAGATTCTTCTTAGTAAATCGAATAATATTTATTAATTTATAATTTATAATAAATTAATGAATTACATTCATTAATTGGTTCTACATTCTTTCTCATGTATAAACTGTTTTGTCTATTTTTATTTTTTACTTTAAGTAGGTCCTGAAAGGTCCTAAATTGCCTACTTAGTTTTACTTAGTTGTAGTTCGTCAAAATAAAATAAACAAAATTAATTAAATAAATTAAAATAATTTAATTTGATAACTTCCTCGATAAGTTTTCTAATTTATCTACACACACACATATACATCGATTATACACCTAAAAATGCTGAGGCATAATACCCCCCCCCCCCCCCCCCTCCCACCCGGTTACAATATCCCAAAACTTCTTACACAATTATCACCTTCTTATATAAGTACGAGCTCTTATAAGAGTATATACCTGGCATATATCTACCTGACCCCCTCTTCTCCGGGCGCAGGCGATACCGGTGAGTATTTATATATTATATAAAATTTGTATTTATTTATACTTTTTATACATATATATATATATATATATATGTTTGTCTAAATTGAAAAAAATATATTATATTTTATAGTTTATTATTGCTTGTGATTCTAAAACGTTTGCATAAGTAACCTCCCAAGTACCAGTAATTATTTTCTTTAAAACTTGATTTAATACATCTAATAACAAGAATTCTTTTTTACGACCTGGTGAAAAAAAGGAAAGAAAAATACTAATATTATCTATTATATCTTATTGTGACAACTTAAACTGGAATTTCATAATCATAAGGTGCACAAAAATAGATAAAAAAAAACCATCCAGTTCATCACGGAGAGTCATATTCGCATGCAGTATGGAACTGCATGAATAATCATTACATGAAAGTGATTAAGACAGTAACACTGACATAGCAGCAAAAAAGATAGACTTGTATCTGTCGATAAATTAGACTTAATACATAGCATATTATAATAATTTAAAACTGAAATACTATACCTAAATTCTATTATACATATTTGTATACCTAAATTCAAATCTCTTTGAACTCGCATATCGAGGAAAACTGCCGTGAGATACCGCCACTAGCCCTGGTTGTTTAAGCTCGAAAAAATGAAGTTTAGCTGGACATTAGTTTGTAAAAATTGTGTTCAGAAATAATTAAATAATACAATTCGAAAAGTAATAAAAAAAAATACGTGTGGTGTCGTGGGACACCCGGTAGGAACGAAGTTCCTTACGCTTTTCATTAAATATAAATTATAAAATCGCTGTAATAACTACGTATACATGGTAGAGTTAGAAAAGAGACAAAATTAAAAGTAACTAACTATTTGTACGTAAGGCAAAATCAAATGAAAATATTTTTATTATCTTTGAAGCGAGCGTCTTTCAAGAAATAATGTATTGTATATTAAGAAAAAAATAATGATAAATTTATAGTTAAAGCAGATGGTTGTAGAACGAAAAAGAACTGTCCTCCCAGGCCCCGTCGGCATATTACTCCAATTAAATATTAAAATAAAAAATATAAATCATTAACTCACCAAAAACTTCTGCTTGTATCAGGTTGAAATGTTACATGCTTGGCTTGTTTCAATTGTACTGTAGGTGATGTATACAAAGTTTCATTTAAATCTTTACGTTAGAACGTAAGATATCGGTAAAAAAGTTGTTTTCTTTATTTTAATCGGTTTGGTCCGCTTTAATAAATTTAGCGATCTTTATCACTTCATAGTAGTGTCGGTGTTCGTTTTACTAAAAAAAATTATTTAAAAAAGTTGTTTGTCTCATTAAATAGATGAAGTTAGAATTTTTTCACGTCCAAAAATTCCAATTTTAAATTCGAAGCTTACGTTTACGCGAGCGTTGCGCGTGAACGCTTGGGCGGATAACGTTGTCCAACGAACTTGTCCCTGACATTGGTAAAATGAATGTGTACCAAATTTCAACTAAGTCGGTCAACTTTTACACAAGTTATCGCCATCGGTAGATTTCGTGACGGTGATTTTGGTAGTTTTTTTTCGGATTCACTCCCGGGCTCCAGAACGTGCCATAAGGAACTTCGTTCCAAAAATAAAAAATATAATAATATTATACGAATACTACTATAACTCTTAACCAAATTTGGAAAATAGTTTCTTCTTTCATTATCCAGGATGGTCAACAAAGTTTTACAGAAAATTTTGAATAAAAAAAATTTAAATAATATATTTTGAGGTTAAAAATCAGTCAAGTACAATAAGAAAGTTTTGACAGTTTCATGAACCGATTATTTAATCTATTTATTCGTCAATAAATATGTCGGTGGTCGGTGGACGATAAATATGATGATGGACGACTGATCGCCGATCGCTAACTGGATACAGACTTACTTTTTTAGTTAAAACCAAATATTTAAGGCTCCTCTATTTTTTATTTATATATATATATATATATATATATATATATATATATATATATATATATATATATATATATATAAAAGTATGTATAATCCCAACTAAAATATTTAGGCAGTCTAGCGCAAAAAGTTGTGAGATCATAGGTCTAGTCAATGTCCCCACCTATCATGTCAGAGAGTAAGTTCTACTAGAACTAATCTATCTATTACAAGTAAATGATGCTGTTTGTCTGTCCCCTATCTATCCTCTTTCTCTCACAAACTCTTTCTCAAATCACTATAGGTTTAAATTTCTTTTAAACAAAATATTTTTTCTTTTTTTTTCTACTTTTATAAATTAAATTTTTATTCAGTGTCGTATACAACTTTGTACTCTCGTGCTGCATAATAGCCAAGTCAGAAATTGTTTTTAAATTTAATCGTATAGGGATTTTGGAAAGATGAACTGGAAGTGCATGTTTACAATCTTCGATCTCAATACTCAGTAAAGCCCAACCACACTTTTATTCCAAAACAAAATTATTTACATTAATACTTATTTTTGATGTTCTCTACTACAGTTTTTATATTTTGAGAGGGGCAAAGAACCTCATATTTCGGTAATTAATGTTTCATTAGTTATCAATTTTTACATTTTGGTTTATTAATTTTTCCTTTGTAGTACATTAAACTCTACATAATATATAAAATTTCAAGTTACTAAGATTAGGGATTAGGTTTAACCATTAACTGCCCGAATTATTTTTTTGGGGGAATTTTCTGGGTTTTTCTTGAGATTTTGTCTGTAAAGGGGTCCCTTAATATGTAAAAAATGTTTTAAAAAATTAAAAAAAATGCCTTACCCCAAATTTGGGCTGTTGCCATATGGCAACGCTAGGATATTAGCCTTACAGTTTTTTTTTTTTTAATTTCTTTTACAAAATGTATGTAAAAATATATTTCAGGTTAACAAAGCACAGATAATACTAACGAAATACTAAATTTATATAAAAGAACGAAAAAGATTTTTTTTTTACATTATTCGCATTATTTATCATGTTGTTTATCTGCAAAATTATGTAATTATTTTGTTATTATTTGTTTTGTGGATGTGTTTTGTTATTACCTTTCCAAATTAATATATACATACATTATTCAATAGCAAAAAAATATAGATATTATTATATATGTACATATTATTTTTAAATTTTATTGTTGTATATAGGTATTATTTATTCTTTCCATATTATCATTATTATTCAAATTTATGAGACTATTATGATAGATATTTTTAACTAGACATTTTATTTTAGGAATTTCTATAATTTTTTATTTAGTAGTTATTATTTTATTATAGTTTTAAATACGTTTTGAAGAACTTATCTTATTTTATCTATCACTCTAGAGAAAAAGGGATACCCCCAATTATTTTTTTGGGCGATCTGCTCCTCGTGCTTCTGTTAAACATCTAATGATATATGTTTGTACTTCGAATGTTTGTACTTTCAATGTTTGTACTTTCTTGTAACCATGAAAAGATAGCCCAATACTATTTTTTATAAATTATACTTATTCAAAAAAACAATTACAAAAATGAGAAACTTATTGAGAAATAAAAAATCAATAAAAAAAAGTCCATTAGGCAAACAAAACATCAAAACTTTGTATATAATAAATATGATTGAATAAAATTTCGACTTGGAAAAAAAAACTGTAATTCTAATGTCCTAGCGTTGCCATATGGTAACTTTCAAATTGACGCTCAATTTAGGGCAGAAAAATTAAATTTAATGAAACTGGAATAATTTTATATTTTTAATCATTCTTTATTCTAATAGTTTCATTACCAATAATAAAATTATTTAATTAGTTAATTAATTTTAAAAAATTAAATTCTTTCCTTGTCACATATTTGGAATAATCCATTTTTTAAACCTGTCTTGTCGGATACGTGTTGCACAAATATAATGATGAAAAATTAATTTAGTCCTGCTTTTGACATATTATTAACATTTAAAATGTTCAATATTAACTCGGACCTCTCCAGACAATAATAAAGGGAGCGGGTTTTGCTGTTGCCACATGGCAACGCTAGTTTATTAAGGGTTAGGGAGAAGTGCCTTAGAATTGCACTGCCGTGCCCCAAGATGGAATGTAAAAACTGTTTGACCTAAAATTATTTTTAATCACAATGTTACGTTAATTTGTTAATACATTTTTACAGACGTGGTCAGCAAACTTAATTTTTTTCATCTGAGAAAAAGGCACCAAAAGAACCAGAGCTAGTGACGTAATATGTCTGAGTTACATTCTACAATTTATATATATATATATATATTATATATATATATATATATATATATATATATATATATATTTAAAAAAAATTATGATGCACATTCAGCTGCATTATGGAGCTGTTACGACGTTAAGAGGAACACAAATAAAAACAGTCGTGTACTCCCTTCACTGAGGCCAGTAAGTATTCCAGACGGTTAAAAAGTTTGACTAATTTGGTAACAGGTAACCCTGGTATTTTCTTCTTTTGTTATTTGTCTCACCTTTTTTTAGCCTATTATGGTTGAGCGGTTTTCTACTTAAAATGAACTTTATTCTGAGACCTTGCATCCAATTGATCTTGGCTTTAGCCTAAACTTGCTTAAGGATCGTCTAAAAGGTATACTAAACCTATAAAAATGATTTTTACTATTATTTATTAAATATATTTCGTGTAAATTTGGTCGATTTATCTTTTTTAAATATTTTAACAAAGAGTAAAAAGATTTTTATCAATATTAGTATACAGTTAAATTTCTGTGGACCTTGATACTTCGAGGTTTTCCCGAAATAAGGCGATTTTTATTTTTTATAAATTATTAACAGAGAGTGATTAAACATGTGTTAACTTTATCGCCTTAATTAATGGTATTAGTATTATAATAAAAATATAAGGACGTAATAAATTCTTTCCTGCTCTTTCTTTCCAGACACTTAATCTTACAGTTCTTTAATTCTGTATAAGTATTAAGTTACCTTTTATGCCAAACACTTTCAGTGCTTCATTTTAGAGAGCTGTAGGAAATAATCTTATTAATATAGAGTGATAATCTTAAGAAAGATCATCTAGATAAATTTGCCAAATTATCATTTGGCAAATTTATCTAGATGATCTTTCTGCAGCAGGTTAATAAAAAAATTGTAATAAATAATTCAAATATATTTATTCTCTTTTTTTTTGAAACTCGAATTACAATGAAGCAATCTTCGTTACCAAGAAATACCTGATGAATCAAGAGCGCAGTTCGCCAAATATTTCTCTTTTAGTTGTCATTTCCATGGCAAAAGGACTACTAAATAGTTCTATAGCTTCAGGAATATAAAGTCCAACCTAGAAAAAATAAATAAAAATATGATTGAAATTTTTATAATTCTTTAACGTCTAAGACTAAAGAAATTCTTATGTCAACGGAGAAATTGAGTATAGCTCACAGTAATTTGGTATTCCTCAGCAGCAGAAATATTTTCACATAAATTAGAATTAGTAGAACATTTACGAAAGTTAAATGAGGAAGAGTACTTTTTCTGAAATACTATAAACAGACATAAACTTTAATGCTAAACTATCTTAAAAATAGATTCTGGGTAAATATTTAAAAAAAAATATTGCCGTATTCTAAATATGCCAAGAAAATTAATAATTCGTGGCACAACAAAATGAGAGCCTGCTAAATACACCATAATTTACATTCTACTATTTGTGTAACTAAAAAAATAGTAAGGGGTCCTTCTAGTGTGAGTAACTTAATTTAAAATCCATACTTTATAATATATGTAATGAGAACTTACCAAAATGCTTTTGGTGAAAATGAAAAGTTCTAATAAACATTGCTCAACTTTTACACTTGGTGTAATTTATATCCCCCTATAAAACTTTTTTGTTACTTACAACAGGTGTTGTTATTATTTATTATTATTATTTTTTTTTTTTTAGGTTTTCTTAAATTTTATTTCGATATAAAACTTTAAATATCCATTTATTTTTATGTATTTATATTTATTTTCTTTCTATTTATTTTTATAAATATTTCTAAATATTCTCGGAGGAAAATAACCTCAGCAGTTAAACCTCCAAAATAAATAAATAAAACTTTAAACTTCTTTATTTGTTTTTAAGTAATTTATGATGGCGCGAAAATTCAATTTTGAGGTTTTGATGGATTTACACATTTTGAGGTCCCTTGAGTCCAAAAATGTGTTGTTTTTTTTTTTTTTTTAAAATGTCCGTCTGTCATCTGTCGTCTGTGCAGACTACTGGCACGATTTTAACAAAATTTAGCATCCATGTTCTGAAAAATCATACCCCGAGGCGAAATCGGGAAATGAATTTTAGCTTCAAATTTGGGGGCGCTACTCCCCAAAACTCTGAAAAAACGTGAAAACAATTATTTATCGAAAAAGGTTCCGACGATTTTGATTAAAACATTCTAAAATGTAGTCCATTAAATACAAATCTAACGAAATAAGGTGTTTTCCTGGGAAAAAACTAGTTTCCGAGATATTGATAAAAATAAATCTGATTTTGTTTAAAATCGAAAACAAAAAGTAAACATCACCTTTTAAATAATAACTAATCATCACATGACTTAATGTCAAGTATTATTTTTTATTTTATTATTGATTCTGGTTAAAATATTGTTTTAACTTAGTCAACTAAAATATAATCTTTATATCCAAGTTCCTATAAAATAAAATGAGACTTCAAGTGCTCTTCTGCTGCTTTCTTATTCTGCTAACTAAGTGCTAGCTAAGTTTATCATTGAAGCCAGTCTGAATAGATAACTATACATAAAGTCTGTATAGATAACAATATATTCATGTTTTCTGGGATCTAGGACCGAGATTATATGAGAAAATTAGTCTGAGTTGTCTCGGACAGATTTTTTTTATTACAATATTAAAATTAATTAATAAATTACACTACACTAATTAAATTCATGTTAAGTTTACCTTTCTTAGGCCCTTTATGATGCATTCAAAGTGAAGCGCACTGGTGCATGATCCAACTGGAGCAGGTGGCACTAAAATTTCAAAATATTGTTATTAAATAACATAAAAAAAGTGCTTAACATTTGAATTATAATTTTGTTAATTGTCCATTGTTTGCTCATATTGTTCCGTCAAAAAAAAGTAATATGTCGTTATATTATAGAATAGATCAGTCTCTGTGTATCCGACCCAGATATGATTGTACTATATTAGTAATACCAACATACTTTGATTTTCGGGCGAGGGCGAGGGCTGCGAATGTTCTCTATTACATATACATTTATTGTGCAGTGTTTCTCCCTAGACAATTGCAATTGTGATAGTCCCTATTATTCTCTATCTCTACACATTCCACTCTAGTATATTGGAGACGATTGCTTTCAGATAAGTGTCTAATACTTCATTGTTGGTTCTAAAACGATTCTTATTTCCAAAATGTTTTTTTTTTTTTATTTTTTAACTTTTTTGAATAAGGGTTGTTAGGTATATTTTGACAAAAAAACTATCAATAAATAGTGTAGTGCGGTTAGTAAATAATTACTAATAACATAAATCATTATAATAATGTTTATGACCATGAAGTAGATACTAACATTCTTTATTACACTGGCCGGCCACATCCCTTGTAAAGAGTAGTATCGAGCGATCATCACCATATAATGACATTACCACTAATGATGTCATATTTAGATCCAATTGTCCATCTTTCATCTATGACAAAGAATATAGATATATTTAATTTTAAAAAAATAGACATATTTAGGCCTTTTCATATCAAAGTATAATAATTTAACTAAATATTGCTAAATAAGTATTGTTAATAATAAAATGCAACACATAAACTAGTAAAATATAAAATATTTTTATTACCTCGTTGAGCTCTTCTACATAACAAGACATGGCACACTAACAAAAAAAAATGATAGGTATTAAAAAAAGCACTTTTTTCTTGGATAAATATATAAAAAAATAACATTACAAAATTCAAGATCCAATGAAGTTATCACAATAATCTAGAAGTCACTAATTACAAGTTCAACATGTACAAAAGAAATGAAGAATTGCAGAAAAAACATACCGCTTCTTCTTTATTTTTGTATACTACGTACTCTCGAAGATTTTCAGCCAACTTTTCTGGAATAAAATATAAAATTAATAGAATTTTTTTTTCCTCTATTTCGTCTATTAGGGACGAATAAATAAAGTATAATTGTTGTAATATTAGGTCTGAAGATGCCCAGTTCTGGGCAACATATAGTCAGAAGAAAAAAATGAATATCATACAATTTTGTAGTTTTAATTATTTATCCTTAATAGACTAAATTGAGAAAAAAATAAGGGATTGACTGATGAAAAAGATAATATAAAATTAATTATACACACTTTTAACCAGCCCTTAATAAATTTAAACTTGATTAAAGTTTCAAAATCCAGTTATAATTAGCAACTTCGAGAAATATTTTGTTATTTCGTAAAATATACCGTGAATTACATGCGTAGGAGAAAGTTCCCAACTTCCAAATTTCAAATTTTTGATAGCAAATTTGGATTCTACGTTGAAAAATTAAAATATTTCACGTCAAACATTTTTTCTTTCTTCAATATTTTTCCCCCTATTTGAGGTAAAAGTATAAAAATGGTAGATTTCAGTGTACGCGATTGGATGAATACGCACTTCCCTTTGCATGGTACCGATCCCCCAAGTTCCATTAATTGATTTCAAACCGTTTAGACTTTATAAGATGTAAGTGTTATTTTTTTACTGTTATCGGAAGGGTTATTTTGCTATCATTGCCCCCCTATAGGGGGCAAAATATTGGAGATAGAAAAAAAGTTTATTTATTTAAAATAAATTTATAATTATTATTAACAATTCGTTAATAATAATTATAATTTGATTTAAATTAAAATTTAAACTTTCCGTAGTATGAATACTGCCAAAATCTTAAAAATGAAATTTCTAGTTGATTTATTATTTTTCACCGCAGAATCCAAATATGCTATCAAAAAAACACTCCAATTTGAAATTTTGATATTGGGTGGCCTGAGGGCAAAGTTGGTGGTTGTTCCTATTGCGCGATTGTATATGAAACTGAACTTCCCTTTATCCATATATATATATATATATATATATATATATATATATATATATATATATATATATATATATATATATATATATATATATATATATATATATATATATATATATATATATATATAAAATATATATATATACATATATATATATATATATATATATATATATATATATATATATATATATATATTATATATATATATATATATATATATATATATATATATATATATATATATATATTATATATATATATATATATATATATATATATATATATATATATATATATATATATATATATATATATATATATATATATATATATATATATATATATATATATATATATATATATATATATATATATATATATATTAATAATAATTTGTAAAAAAAATAGGTTAGTTAATTTTTTTTTACATACTTAAATTTGTGTCTGTAAGTTTACCTCTTTTAACCCCAAACCTCCTACTGCATCTGTACCAGGCTTGTGTGGCAGCTGTCAGTGTAGAAGTAGCTACCTGCAAAATACATAAGAACCCGTGATTAACATAAATATTGTTTCCTTTAAAATGATTAAGAATTAGAATTCATTATGAATATTTATGAAATTGGTAGTAAGACTTAATGAAAAATATTTCAAGGATTAAGGTATTTCAGAGAATCTAAATTATTTTAAATTGTTATTATTTTGCATGACAATTTAAATTGATTGTACATTTTGAATGTTCTAATAAATTTTACAATTTGACACAGAAATTATAGTAGAGATCTAGTGATTCTCGCTCGTTTGAAAGGAGTTACAGATAAAATAGATCCATATCCCACCAATATAACCGTGCAGAATCAATTTATAATAACACTTTTAAAGAGAATAAATTGATGATTTTAATATCAAACACAATTAGAATAAATTTTATAATCATGCTAGACTATAATATTATTGTCTTTAAGTTTATTTGAGAGTACCCAATTTTAATAAAAATGTGATTCCCCTGAAGTCCCCTGGGAATTACAATAACAACATTAATTAATTAATTAATTGAATCAACCAGACAAATATTTAGTGAAAAAGAAGTTATTAATTATTATTCAACTTTTTGAAAAAGTTATATTTAAATTACAGATAGAGTTTAAAAAAATAAAATATATGGTTTAAAAAATCAATGTTACATAATATATATTTTACAATTTTGGTAGTATTCATACTGCGGAAAGATTAAATTTTAATTTAAATCAAATTATAATTTTTATTAACTACGGGAAACCGACACAGAAAAATACACTCCAGCGCTGGGATTTGAACCACAGGCCTCTATATTTCCAGTATAGCGCTCTACCAACTAAGCTACGCAGTAGAATGCTTTACTCTGACGTTAATGATACCTTGTCCCGAATTTAAGCTTTCAATTTTCCACAAATCTGAGAAGTCAACATTAATGACAGAACTAGACCGAGAAATAACGCTTATAATTATAAAGTACCCAATTAGTACCTGTACCTAGTACATATAGAGGCCGTCAAATCCCAGCGCTGGAGTGTATTTTCTCTGTCTGTTCCCCGTAGTTAATAATAATTATAATTTGATTTAAAAAAAAAAAATAAATAATAATAAAATAATATATAAGAAAATCGTATTTAACTTGCATTTTGTATTTAGTATTAAGCTAGTGTGTAGACAAAATATTGATGATCATTTTGTACTCTTATATTGTGATGCAGAATATTAAAATACCAAAAAAATTCAAAATCAATCCATTACCTGAGTGAGTAGTTCTGTCGATTCAGGTCCACCACTAAGCACCCTACCAACTATATCGTCTGCGTTAGCTGTAAGGTAATCCATTTTCTTTTGATTTTCTACCATAGTTAATTGCCTTTTTTCTTTGACAGCAGATCTGCACTAAAATAATAACCAATGTATTATACATTATTACATACAGATTCGTATCATTGAGGTTTACACATTTTATTAATAAATATTAACACTTGAACTATTGATTTATAAGTAGAATAAA
Organism: Gerris lacustris; assembly: GCA_951217055.1. Classification (NCBI taxonomy): domain Eukaryota; kingdom Metazoa; phylum Arthropoda; class Insecta; order Hemiptera; family Gerridae; genus Gerris; species Gerris lacustris. Next base: position 84,027,904 of record OX578276.1, on the reverse strand, counting down.
CATTTAATTATAATTACATATGGCTTGTAAGAATATATTTTATTTTAGAGAACGTTTTTATTTCGGAAAAGTAGATTATTTTATGTTTTTCAAGCGAATTTTCAAAGAAATATGTGTATTATAAATAAGCTTTCTCGTTGTTTTGCCGAAATCTCAGAAACTTTGCTTCGAACGGATATCTTGAGAATCTTTAGAATCGAAGAGGAGAGTGAAAACGTTTCAATCATGTTAAGATTTTAGACAATACCTAGGTCCATTAGACTTAATTTCGGAGTTATGGCTGCTACAACAAATTTTAGATTTGCGCATTCGCAGCAATTACTGATCCTAGGTGGCCTTATAGGAAATTTTGCGTTGATTCCGAATATATACATGTTAATATGTTTAAGATACTATTTTTCAGAAAATGAAAAAAAAAAAAAAAAAAAAAAAAAAAAAAATTGGTACACAGGGGAACGGGGTACAAAAATTAAAATAGTATATACCGTCAAGATGCATGTCGTCGGAAAGCTCCTTAAGAGTACAGTAATTCACACTTTAGTCATTTTTTTTTCATATAAGAGGAGGGAAATGGAAAAAACACGTTTTTATGCTACTTTCTGACCCTAAATTGTCAAAATTAGACCCCTAAATGGACTCAAAAATTTCCGGCCAACGAACTCATCCTTTTTTTGATATTATTGACATTTTAACATTTGATTAGATTTTTTAAGTGCATCCTAGGGTGAGATATCCTCTGGAGTGACACATCTATACATACATACATAAAAAAAGTGTTACATTTCAGGAATTGATTAAGAATGGTCTAAACCGGATTGCCATGGAGAAAATTTTCAAAAATCACATTACAAAAATTTTGAAGCCATTGGCCATGGCTTAATAAGCCATTAGCATAAGCCATTAGCCATGGCTAAATTTTCTTAGAAAATGCACTAAAAGAAGAATAGATCGTCAAAATTCACATTATGGTTAGATACTAATTTATACCTAGTTTTACGAACTCTTTGTGTTTTCAGTATTTTAACTACGAACTATTTTTTGTTTACAATTTATAAATCAACAATATTGTTCTTATGATAATCTTGACTCACTAGTTGCACGAGGCCGAATAAAAATATAACATATATTAACTTCATTTCGATAGATTTTCCAGTTGACTGGACGTTCAACGCCTCCTCTTGTTTATATATACCCCATAATTATAAAATAAAATTGAGTTCATAAATTTTTTTTTTTTCAATTTCATTTATACCTCATCATTAATTTCTTTGCAGTGGCCTTGAAAGAGTAGGGCTGTTCGTATTTTTTTGAATCGCGAATAAAATTATAAACATGTTATATAGAACTCCATAATTGGAGGCTTTAGCTACAGAGAATTCAACAATATATTTTTTTAAAAAAACTGATATGATCGTCCTCTAAATATATGCTAATATGTGCCAATTGGGTCGACATTATAGAATTAGTTCAGTTACTCCAACTAATTTGCTTTTCCTAATTATATAGAATGTATACTTTATAAAACGATTTAAAATATCGCATATAATACGCAGGCTGAATTTAAGGTGAAATGTTGTGTTTTTTCTGTTATAGAAAATGTATTTCTTGAGTTGTCTTTCTGCCTGTCACTCTATGGTTCATATCTCTCGAACCGTTTAAGCTAAAAAGTTGAAAGTTAAAACACTGGAGCATCGTTTTGACCCACACACAGGAACCCCCCCCCCCCCCCCAAACTCTATATAACTGCTAGTCCTTAAATTTTGAAATAATTCATACAAATACCTTACTATGGGGAGATGAAAATGTCCCGAAAAAATTCTTTCTTTTTATAATTGAAAATTTTGTGAACGCATTTTTTTTTAATTGTGAGTGGAGCATTAAATGAAAACTGCTGAAGAATAAGTTACAAATATATGTATACATCATTTAAATTTTGTATTCTTTATTGGTTCTATGATTTGAATACACCCCTCCCCCCCCCCCCCCCCCAATATAACCCTTAGTCCTAAAATTTAGGGAAAAAACAACTGGAAAAACTATCAAAATGAGGTTAATATCTTATTTTTAACAAATAAATAGTTTTTAGTTAAAACACTGAAATCACACAGAGTTCATAAAACTAGGTATAAACTAGTACCTAACCATAATGTGAATTTTGGACGATTTATTTAATTTACAATCATTTTTTAACCTAGCAATCATGCAAAAACATGTTAGTTTTTATCGAAAAAAATATGAATTTTACCATTTTTAACAAGGTTAATGAAGTATACAGTTTATAGAAAAATGATCACAATACACATTTCAAGCCTTCAAGCCCAATCCGCAAAACTAAAAGTTTATTTCACTTAAAAATCAATAGTTTTAGTGTTAATATTAATCAGTAATTTGTGTAAACTTAATTGATACGAATCTGAATGTAATAATATATATATATAGATATATTGGTTATTATTTTAGTGCAGATCTGCTGTCAAAGAAAAAAGGCAGATATATATAATGAAAAATCAAAAGAAAATGGATTACCTTACAAGTAACGCTGACGGTTTAGTTAGTAGGGTGCTTAGTAGTGGACCTGAATCGACAGAACTACTCACTCTGGTAATGGGTTGAACTATATTTAAACAATTATATTTATTGGATTTTGTGGTATTTTAATAATCTGCATCATTACATAAGTGTACAAAATAATCACCAATATTTTGTCTACACACTAGCTTAATACAAAATGCCAATTTAAGTTAAATACGACTTTCTTATGAATTATGTAACATACATTTTTTTTAAACCAAATATAATTAATATTTTTTAAATTTTTCTTTAATTTATTAAATCTTTATGGAATTTAAATGGAATAATAATTAATAACTTTTTTACACTTAATATTTGTCTGGTTGTTATTGTAATTCCCAGGGGAATCACATAATATATAAATTAATTGATTGGTATCATATTTTAAATGGTTTTGTCCGAGCTTGCCGGACTGATATTTTAAATAAGTATATTTAGAAATAATTGTTTTTTTAACTTTAAAGATTCGTCTTATTGCATTAAAAACTAAATTAGCAGTTTTAGTGATTATTATCGAACTCTCAAATAAACTTTGTCAGTAATATTATATTCTAGCATAATTTTAAAATTTACCCTAATTTTGTTTGACATAAAAAATCACAAGTTACTCTCCTTAAGTGTTATTTTTAATTGATTCTACACGGGTATATTGGTGGCATAATGAATTTATTTGATCGACAACTCCTTTCAAACGAAAGAGAATCATTACAATTCTACAACCATTTCTATGTCAAAGTGTAAACATTATTACAACATTCAAAATGTACAATCAATTTAAATAGTCATGCGCAGGACAGAAATTATATTAACAATGTAGATTCTCTGAAATTCCTTTCATCCTGAATTTTTCTTTTATTTAGTCTTACAACCAATTTCATCAATGTATTCTAATTCTTAATAATATTGAAGAAAAATGTATTTATTTTAATCATGGGTTGTTTTGTGTTTGCAGGTAGCTACATCTACACTGACAGCTGCTACTCAAGCCTGGAACAGATGCAGTAGGAGGTTTGGAGTTCATAGAGGTAAAATTACCTGACGTAACTTTAAGTATCAACAACAATTTAATTATTTACTTAATTTCTTTTTAGTGAAAAATTTAAATGAAGCTAAAATATAAAATAAGGTATCAATGTAATGGTCTCGACAAGAATAGTTAAAAAGTATGATTAAGTTATCCATTTCAACTATAACCTAATCAACCAAATCCGAATAAACCCTGAAGAAAACTTTTCAATTTTTCAAAAAAAAAAGTTCAATTTATCTCAAGAAAAAATAAAAATAACCCAAATTTGTATAAACAATAGTTATTTCTCTGTTCAAGAGCTTATAACCGATATACATCATTATAGGTGAAAAGCATTTTATGCATTTGTACCCCTGTACCCTTAGGTACCAAAATTATATTTAAATAAACAAACAATCCAAAAGGGCATTAAGTAACCTAATAAAGGCAAATAAACTTTGAAAATTATAAAAAAAAAAATTTAACCTCTTTTACCTGTCGCAAACCAACTAATTGGTACAAAAGTACGTGTACAACTTTTTTTAAAAAAATAAACCAATAAAATAGCATAAATGTACACATATCAAGGCCTTTTAAATGATATAAAGCACAATATTAAAAACCAAAAAAAGTGGTCACGTGACACGGCACTCGGGAAAAAGTTTACTCTCGTTTTTTCAGCAAATAGGACGAATTTAAAAAATATCAAGTACACAATTTTTAGATCACTAGTGTGAGATTTGAGCCCAAAAATTTGAAATAAAGTCGGTAAAATAATTGAGGACGCTATGAGATCTCAAAGTCAAAAATTAATAAAAATAAAACAAAAATAGCTCCATCTAAGGTACAACCGATAGAGGAACGACAAAACCTCAGCTTTTAATCCTTATTTTTCTGGACTACTAACTGTAGCCTCAAAGATATCTTATGTCATTTCTTTTATTGAATGCTTTAATTTTTGGTGAATCCTATAGGCCACCTTCGAAACCCTTATGCGAGGAAGATTTGTTTGTTTGTTTGTCCGTCATACTTTGGTTCATACCTCCTGAAATGTCCATGCTGGAGAGATGCAATTTAAAACAGGAGAGGTGAAATAGGGAAAATGTGAAAGAAGTCAAAAATTTAATATACGCATGCGCAAAGAACACAAATATGGTAAGCTCAAGATTTTTAATTTTCTTATAGGTACCAAATGAAACCTACTGATAATTAGATTACAGCTATACCTAATTTCTTTATAAAATTGTAATTCTTCTGAGCTTACCGAAGATAACGTAAGCTGTGTGATCGTAATAAGATAACGATCGTGATAAGATAATGTGATTGTTCTGAAGAACGAAAATATTTTATGTCTCCGATTTCAAAAATTCCACGACAGAAATCCGTTTCTGAATTAGTGTAACTTAAACCTGTCCGTTTTAATTAAAATGTTATATTAAATAAATAAATACATTAGGTTCAATAAAAAAAAAAAATAAAATCAGGCGTGGCCGTCTACACTCTCACTCATTGTTGGTCTGTTTCTTTGTCTTACTGCCTTTTATCGTATTTGTATTACCGTAATTATAAGGAACCAACAAACGTCAAGCACAGAAAAGGAGATCAAATAAGTAAAAAATCAAGAAAGCTTTAACACTAGTGAACAACAATAATTGCTGTCAGTTCCAAAGTAAGCTTAGCAAATATTATTTACAGGTATGTTAACAGACATTTAATTTGAAAAAAATACGATATAATGTTAAATTAAAGAAAGAAAATCATTATGGTTTTTCAAAAAAGAATGTCTCCGAATTAAAAAATTCCCCAATAATGTTGTCCCTTAAAAAATTATTTTTGATTCTAAAAGTTGGATGAGAACTACAATCGGATTTAGTATAAGGAACTTAAAAATCACTAAAATGAAAGTATTGATAACTTTACCTCTTCTAATGCCAAATCTTCTACTGCACCTATACCAGGCTTGTGTAGCAGCTGTCAGAGTAGTGGTCGCTACCTGTAAATAAGAAACCATAATGAAATATAAAGTAACTTATGATGCTTAACTTAATTAAAATGAATGGACCTATACATGAACGTTGTTTTTTAAACATTGTTTAAAAAATAAAAATTTAGGAGAAATCATAAAGCCATGAAGCCACCTTATAACTATATATTACAGATTTCATTTATTATTAATCACTCAGCAATCTGCTCTAGGTCTCAAGGGTATAGATAAGAAACCAAGTTTTTATGCTTTTAAAACATCCAAAAATCTCTCCTACTTATTTTATGTATATTTCCAAGCATTTAGAACTTCATAAAACTACACATCTTTATCACTCAAACTTATCCACATTTTGTCATCCAAAGCTATAATTACTTAAAAAAGGTATTTCTCCAAAGAGAAAATAGTCAATATAACATGAGTTTTCTAATCAAACGTCAGTTGTAAGTACATAATTTTAACACATACCTTCATTTATGACCCTCTTTTATAGAGATAGAAAAAAATCATTCTAATTTTTCATCAACGACATCATTATTGTAAGTAAAGAAATACAGTATTCATTACATTATTATTAATTAACTAAACATTTTTAGATAAATTGTTTTTTTCTAATTTAAAATTAATGTTAATTATTTATATATTTATTTTTTAATTATAAACAAAACAGAATTGTTAACTAAATACAAATGTACATTATTAAGTATCAAATTCTATTGTATAAATTATTAATTAATTAAAAATAGAATTATACATTATTAATTAACTTATATATATTTTTATTTTTATTCTAGAACAATTAAAATAAACATGATTGAAAATGACCTTAATAAAGGGTTCAAACGCCTCATAATGAGAAAAACTAATTATATATTATATATAAATATCAATACCACACCTTAACCATCCATCATCAAATTTAAACAAATCATTAAAAACGATATTACGGTTACGGCTTTTTTTATATTTCAAATTTTAACCAGACATTACCTGAGTAAGAAGGTCCGTCGATTTAGGTCCACCATTAAGCACCCTACCAACTATATCGTCTGCATTTCTCGTTAAGTAATCCATTCTCTTTTGATTTTCCACAAGAGAAGTCTGTCTCTTTTCTTTGACAGCAGCTCTGCACTAAAATAATTAAAAAAAAAAAACATTACATGCCCATTCGTAACACTGCTGTTGCTTATTATGAGTGTCTTATGTTCAGTGTGTACACTACTGAAATATATATTAGCACATATTTTTAAAAGCTGTTGTAAAAATAAATAAAAAAAATAAAGAAAATAAGCTAGTAAAGTTTTTTTTTTTTTTTTTTTTAAATCAATACTCAACATATAAGCATGTAGTATTTAGGGTTTTCTTCAAATATTTTGTTTAAATAGATTATTTCGTGTACTTATCTAGATAATACTCCTAAAATAATCTTTGTCGTAATTAACTCAAGTATGCTCTATTTTACGAAAGAAATTATCCTATTAATAAATTATGATTTACTTTAATCCTGAATTAAGTTGAAATTCTCTGAGCATTAATACTAAATTGAAAAAAAAAAATACATTTTTATGGACTCTGTATTTAAAAATTTATTATTTGAACTACATACTAATTTTTATTTAATTTATCCAAACCTGTATTAAATATTACTCACTAGATGCATGAGGACGACAAAAAATATAACAAATATTAACTTCATTTCAATAGTCTATAAAACTGTCTGGATGATCAATGTTTCCTCTTATTTATATATCCCATTTTTTCATGTATTAATTACTTTGGAGTGGCCTTGAGAGGGCTTTTTATTTTGATCTTTTGGTTTCTAACATTTTTTTTTTCGTATACAAGAATTTTGATCATGAATCATATTACATTTGATTATAACAGTCAAGAGTTTAAATTCAACAAATAAATGTATATCTAATTACTTTCGGATCCAAGCTTTTAAAAAAGTATATATTAATTTCTTTATTTCTTTTTTCCTAATTAGGTGGCTTCACGTGGTTGGATTAACGCTTAAAATAGCTTTGAAATTATTTTTAATATTTTTAATATGTGCTAATCCAGACGAAAATGTAGAATTATTTTAGTCAGAGAAAGAAATTTTCTATTAACTTCTTGTTTGAAATTGGCCTTTTTAGGGTTTTATTCCTTTTTATAAAATTATATTAAATGTTTAACAATGTTTAAAAAAGAAGACTAATGTGACAGGGAATATACAAGCCTGAGAAGCCGTAATGTAATGGCGAAATATAGCAGTTTCCAAAAAGAGCAGAAGTTTTGATATTTATTTATTATATTTAATATAATTTAATAAAATCCAGGCTGCCTCTCTTTCTAACCGATCAAGTGCTTAAATATGATATTTATTGGTACAAAGCTCTAAAAGATTTAAACACCAAGTATAATCTAGAACTGTTTAATTCCGACCAGATCTTGGAACTGTCGCCTTCAAAGACACGTAAAGCAGTCGATCTAATTAAAGTTTTTTATTCAAGTAAATCACTACAAGTCCACAATTCCAAGTACCATTACATATATAAAAATCTACCCCCCTTAACTAAATCCTATTTCTCCGATGATCACAGTGCTTCTTTCGTAAGTTGGATTTTTAAAGCCCGTGGTGATGTCTTTCATTTAAATTACAAACCCTGGATACTGAACAATGACCATAAATGTAAACTGTGTAATACTGATGAAGAGGAAACCGGGTTCCACTTTATAGCAAGATGTCCGGTCCTTAAACAATATAGGATTCAGCATCTTTCCAAAGAGGTGTTAAGTTTTGATGAATATTTGAGGTACCTTAATTCAGGAGATTAGAGTAAATTAGTGAACTACTTGCGAAGTGCTTGGAAATATAGATATCTCATTATCACTGAGTATGAATAGCAGCTTTAATTTTTTTTAAAGTAGTTCATTTATTATTGGGATAGGTAATATTGTTTACCATATTCATTGTTTTTTTTTTTTATTTATTTTTATTTTGAGTAATGCATGGGATTCCACAGATCTATATATATGATGTTATTTGTATGTACTTATTTATTTTTATATGGATGTATATAACGACAAATTTGAGCCTTTCTATATATACTTTAGAAAATCTATATATTGTTCAAAGTATTGTTAATCCGTTAATTCATACTTCTGATATCTACGTGTTGGTTATTTATAATAGTCGAATTTATTATCTTTGTTAAAAGTTGTTATTAATTATTGCATGTTATACTGTTATGTTGAAATTTATTACTGTTTAATAGTCAAATTTATTATCAAGTTTATAAGTTATAAGTTGTTATTAATTAGCATGTTATACTATTTTGTTTTATTAGATACTGTGTTTATTGTTGTATTTATTGGTATATATTTAGCTCAGAGCAACTCTAACGACGGTCTTTGACCATGTTAGTTCTGTTGCCGAAATTTGCATTTTTGTCCTTTTTGTAATTATTGATGGAAATTAAAGGGCACATTTATTATTATTATTATTATTATTAATTTAATAAAAAGGAATAAAACCCTAAAAAGGCCAATTTCAAACAAGAAATTAATCTACAAAAATTATAAAAAAGGGTGCAAAAAAAGATGATTTTACTAAGAAAATAAGAAGGAAACAAATTTTCTATTAACTTTTTTAATGAATTGAGTATAGTAATAGACGTTTTAAGGTGTGAATAAAAATAAAATATAAATGACATTATATTTTCTTTGACACAAATACAATAATCAAAATATAAACATTAATAACCCTAGCAACATTTAACAGGTGATTTTTTTGCTTTTTACCAAATATCTTTAATAATAATCGACATAAGGCGAATTATGGTTATTTAAAAAATTGTTCTTCAGTAAATTCCCTCTCCTCTCACCTACTTTATTTTTTATTACCTAATTTTGAGTTCTTGTTATTCAAAAATGGTTGGAGCCTTTAAAGGACAATTTTTATTGAATATTTAATGAAGAACAAATTTGTACATAACCATAAATCGCCTAATGTCAATACTTTTCGGGATATTTGGTAAAAAGTACATACCCCCCCCCCCCCCCCCCCCCCTTGGGGCAGCTCCCCCCCCCCACCCTTGGAGACTTTTAGTTTGGTTGACAGGAAAGTCATACGTTTAAGCCACTTTTCAAAACTTTGGGATTTTTGCAAAGTTATATCCAAATTTGACTGGACTAAAGTGGTTTAAGTTCATTACTTAAGAAATACAAAGTTCAATTTTTTGGTTTTTTTACTACTGCAACAAAACTATTTTGTCTGCAGGCTTCATTTTGTGCTTGAATTAAAGCCAATTAAATTTACTACAACTTAATTTCTTATGACTTTTCTTGTAGGGTAGAGGTTTTATGCCGATATTCGCCCCGAAACAAGAGCAATACATAAATTTTCCATTTTTTGGGAAACACTGCCAATTTTTGAAGTGTCATATCTCAGTAACTATTTGACGTAAAGAGTTGTAATTGGACGTAGAGAGAGGCCAATTATCTTTACTACAACTTCATTCCTTATGACTTTTCTTGTAGGTTAACAGTTTTATGCCGATATTCGCCCCGAGACGAGAGCAATACTTAAAATTTCCATTTTTTGAAAAAAAAAAAAATCAATTTTTAAAGTGCCACATCTCGGGAACTATTGCACGTACAGAGTTGCCGTTGGTTTTAAATTGTTGTAAATTTATTGCACTGATAAACTATTGTGAACAATTAACATCGAACAACGCATAGTTTACGAGGTATATAGCATCAACTTATTTTTACTTTTTGTTAAAAGAAGTTTAAAAGTAATTTTTTTTTTACTTTATTGGAACGAAGTTCCTTATGGCACGTTCTGGAGCCCGGGAGTGAATCCGAAAAAAAGACCAAAATCACCGTCACAAAATAACCGTCACAAAATCACCGTCACAAAATCACCGTCACGAAATCTACCGATGACGATAACTTGAGTAAAAGCTTACCGAGTTAGATGAAATTTGGAACACATGTTCATTTTACCAATGCCCAGGCTGAGTTCGTCGGAAAACGTTATCCACCCAAGCGTTCACGCGCAACGCTCGCGTAAACGTAAGCTTTAAAAGACGGGGAAAAGTGTTATTAAGGAAGCCTGTTACTTGACTTGTTTTGATTATTTTTGTTATATATTATGTCAAAAATTTCACTTTGTTTTTTAAATAAATAAAATATAATCATGTAAAATTTCACCCTGATACAAGCAGAAGCTGTAGAGTAGGGAAAAGATATATTTTATAATATTTTAAATTAATTGGCCGGGTAGGTAGAAAACAGTCCTATTTCAATCCAAACTCCTTTAACAAACATACTCTTTCACTATAAACTCATCATGATCAACTTTTTTCTTATATTTAATATATATATGTAAGACGTTTGCTTTAATTATACAAATAATGATTTTCTTTTAATTTTGCCTTAACTCTGCCAGGTACAAACAGTTCTTTACTTTTAATTTTGTCTCTTTTCTAACTCCGCCAAGTATAAGTAGTTAGCAATGTATAAGTACTTAGCAGTGTGATTTTAAAATTTATATTTAATGAAAAATGTAAGGAACTTCGTTCCTACCGGGTGTCCTGCGACACTACACGTATTTTTTTTCAGTTTTTCACGTATTACGCAAAAAATTAGGGGGGGGGGCCTTAGGGAGAGGTCATGGGGGAGGGAGTCTAGGAGGTGGGGGGTAAATAGAGGAATGAAAAATTTGGAAGGGGGAGTCAAAAATCTATGAAAATATAAATATAGGGTGGCTTGAGGTTAGAAATCCCTTATAAAAGAGTTCTTTTGCCCCCATATCCTACTTTATTTTTTATTACCTAATTTTGAGCGCTTGTAACTCAAAAACGGTTGGAGCTAAAAAGAATAATTTAAATAACCATTTTTATTGGAAATTAAATGAAGAACAAAATTGTAAATAACCATAAATCGCCTAATGCCAACACTTTTCGAGATATAAGAGAAAAACTTAATTTTGGTCTCATTTGAGCCTTATAACTCGTGAAGCTCAAGGTCAAATCAAGGGTACTTTTCGGATGTTGTTTGAATACACTAAATAAAGTTGTACACAAAAATTCAGCTCACTTTGAATTATTCCGATGAAAAATCCTAATTTGACTGGGCTATACAGTAATTGTTGATATGTACGTTTTTGGCATATTTTCATTTAGGAGGGGGGAAAATGGAAAATAAGGAAAAATATATCTATATCTATTATAAAGAAGTGTCTGTATGAGGGTATTTCTTTTATACAAATCTTAATCTTAATTTACTGCACTCTTACAGAGAATTTCAACTATATGCATCATGGAGGGTATTCATTACTTCAAAATTTCTACCCCGTACCCCTGCGCCTGCGTACCAAAATTAATGTCAAATATCTCAAGTAGAAAGTTGCTTCGAAGGTCCCCTTGCTGGTCACTGAAAATACATGTGATTTCCAAATTTATATTTTGGTACACAGGGGTACGGGGTACAAAAGTCTTAGTCAGATATATTCCTCATGATCCATGTCATTGGAACGTTGTTAAAGAATGTAGTAATTGTTGTTATGTACACTTTTGTTATATTTTCATTTAGTATTGAGGGAATTGACATTTGTCCAGTTTTCAGCCAAAAAATAAGAGATTTATTCGTGGTATGACATGGTCCAGTTAAAAAATTAAGGTTTATAAGGTTTGTAACATAATTTCCTCACAAGATTTATTCATATTTATTTTACAATGTTCTGATACATTTATAATATACATTTAGGTAACTACTTCTTCATTGTTATTTTAGTCACTAAGGTTTTGATTTTTCTATACAACCCGGGCTGCCCGGTTTTTAAATATACTTCAGCTAGTATAAATATATTAATGAGTAACCCCCCCCCCCACTCTTAAAAACCCCTAATTCCCAACATTTCCCGTATGTAAGTGAGAGGATATTTTTTTAATATTCACTTTACCAAAATAGTACCAGGTCAAAAGTTTTTTTTTTTTTGTAAAAAGGAACAGATTAAAAAAAACCCGAAGTCAATCGGACACTTTGAAATTGTGGGTGTTCAAGAGCACATTTACCAAAGATTTCTTTGCGAGCACCCAGAGGCTAAGAGGAACCGATATACAAAATTGCATGGTCTTAGGTCCAGCGGTTTTAAAGATATCGTGATGTGTCAGTCAGCGAGTGGTATTTATATAAGATATTAAGGGGGTAAAAATAAAAAAATCAACTTTTTGGATTTATTCCGACGGTTACACGGGAAAACCTACAAGTATACCAAATTTCAAGCTCTACTGGAAGTGGGTAAACATTAATGCCAGTCAGTTAGCCATGCGGCTTTATAGTATATAGACTATAGACAATTTAGATAGAAAACAATAGTTGTCCCTAACAAAAATTATGAGCTAATAAAAAAAGTGTAAAAATAATTTGAACACGTAAGAGCCCCCTGGCGTAGACTTTTTAAATTTTCTAAATCTTTATTTAGGTATTTTGCTTTAATAATGTGTTGCATAAAGCGACACTGACTGTCAAACACTGGGTGTAGAGAAGGTTTTCATTCTTTTCATTTCGTTCTTAATTTCGTCATGCATTTACTTCAACTTATTTATTAACTATAAACATTGAAATATTTATAAATTACCATGGTGGGAAATGTATCTAGTTTCAGTAGACGTCTCCTTCGAGTACACAAGCAAGTCTTATTCTTATTATTGCAGATTTTTTTTATATTACTCTATGTATGTTTTTATTGATGTTAAATGATGACTTTTAGCTGTTTGTTTTTATTTTCAATATCACTAAAATATTATTCTTGCTTTAGGTCAAAGTCGCGATGGCAGTCATCATCGTTTTGTTCGCAGAGTTCAGCACCGCCTCCAATAAAGAACTCATTTGCTCAACCGTCTTTAGAGTTACCTCTTCCTGGTTTAGGCGGTGTATCCTACGCTAAACAAAGAAGTGAAGATCACATTACTCAAATCACTACCTTACCAAATGGTTTGAGAGTAGCCACTGAGAACCGTTTCGGTTCCTTCTGTACTGTGGGAGGTAAGAATTACTTGATTAAGAAAATCATTAATATATATGTTATGTACTTCTTGATTAAATATTCCTCCGGCTAGGGCTGTAAGCCATGGTTACAATTTTATTTTATATAGAGAATTAGAATAATTCTTGTTTAATAACCTTTTACTTTCTACATAATATGTTCAAATTTATTAGTTTGATTATAAAAGTTTTATTTTAAATTGTGATTTCTTCTAAATATTTTCTTAAATTCTATTCAAAACACCTTAAGTAAGGGAGGTTACTGTTTACAGGTTAGATATGAGAAGATACAAAATTGTCTTATAGCTATGTTCAAAGCACGTAAAGCAAGCGATGTTTAATCTATGGCTGGCATGCAAAAAGTTGATTCCATACCAGCTTTCTCGTTTTGTCCCTTCAAACCTTAATGAAACCTTCCAGTTCTCTTTCCTCTTTTTTATGTTTGTGTTTTCATTTTTTGAGTCATCTATTTACATAGTAAATATTAAATATACAATAGAACCCCAGAAATTTGAACTAATTGGCACCAGGGACTGTTCGGATTTCTGAATTATTCAGATTATCAGGGTTTTTGCTTTTATTGATTATTATAATTTATAACATGTTCCTGGTATAGTTTATAGGAATATTCCTACATTCCAACACGTGAAATACCTGCCATTTCTAGTAAAAATGGGATCAAGAATAATTAGAATAAGTTAGAACATTGACAAATCTTTTTTGACCAAAATAAAAGTTTTTTTCCACCATCTGGAATTACAGGAAACATGTTTAGGGTAACCATACGTCCCATTTTGACCTGGACAGTCCCGTTAGTTTAAGCTTTTGAATGCGTCCCGTCGATTGCCAAATATGTCCTGTTTTTTTGGAAAAAAGGGACCTTTTCCAGAAGTGCTGGGTAAATTAATAAACTTGTCCCATACTCAATGAGTTGGAGACGTTTCCAATCGTAGCAAATATGTTATTTTTCAACGGATTGCTTATCAACTGTGTGATATTTACTCATCATGAAGTGAATCTCGGTCATTCACTTTGATACCAATATCATGCCACTGTGAACAACTAATTTAGAATCTGAAGATGGCTACTAAGTGAAAATGGTTATTGTTATTTATTACAAATGCTTTGTGAGAAGACCTAGTGCTTTTTTCCCCCTTTTCAAAATGATAACGAATATATGTTATTTATTGTGAGGGGTAAATCTGCTCTATAGGCCCATCCTATTTCTTAATATCAGATTTACTTCGTTTTTAGGTTTCTGTACTCAGTACGAAAAGAAACCTTATGCCAGAACCATGAATGTGCAAATTCTGCATTGTTGGGAAATAGTGTTTTAAAGTTTATGATCCATATTCAGCATTCTATCCCATAATTCAGCTATTCTATTTATTTTTTTTATGTACAGCAACATGGTATTAGGCTTATTAGCAGAGACGGGAAAAAGTCATAAACGTCATAGTCATATGATTTTGTCATAAAATAGCCATTTTTCGAATAAACGTCATAAAATGGGGTTTTCTTAGGATAAACGTCATAGAATGGCCTTTTTTGTCAAATGTTTAGCAAAAAGATTTTTTTTTTTTTTGTTAAAGCAAATTTTTATATTGAACATTCGTGGTCCGGTTCCAGGTAAAAGTGCAGTTCAAACAAAAACCCTTACAACAGCTTAGTGAAAGGCCTGGGCTCTTAATTCCCTGATCACTTTCGGACTTAACTAATGCGCTTATGCATACTTGTAACTAGAGAGGCACCGAGGGTCATCCCTAATTCCAAACTAGGGCTCCTGATCGGCTCCTTCTTGGAACAAATCTTCCAATTAGAATCCAGGAAGGTCAAGATAGATTCTCCAATCAGCCAATAGTAAACCCATTGGTTTGGGCAGTTTCCTGATTAGCTGTTCCAGATCTTAAGATTTTGTATATATTGGTAAGGGATTAGAATGTTTAATTGCTTATTTGATTTTTTACTCGTGTTACTTTTTTTTTTTTTACTTGGGTTTCGTTGGTAAAACCAAAAAAGGAAACCCTTATAGTTTCGTTCATGTGTCTGTCTATCTGTCAGTCGGTACAGTTCCAATAACTTTTGAATCAAAAGAGATAGAAACATCAAACATTCCAATATTAAAGATCGTTTTGATGCACACACAGGAAAAATATTGCGAACTCAAAATAGTCAGCTGTTCAAATTCAAAATGGCGGATAACTCATGTCACACAATTTTTTTTTTTTTTTAATTTTGAGTGCCCTCTTCCTGAAAGTGCAAATTTATTGTTTCAGTATTTCACAGTCATCAAACTGCCATAGCCAATTACAGCTGATACAATGCAGACATGAATTCGGGGTTCTGGCAAACATAGATTTTAAAACAACAAGTCCAAATAGCTAATAAACCCAGAATATGAAAATTTGCACATTCATGGTTCTGGCATAAGAGGGCGTTATAATATAACGGCTCTGTCTGTCTGTTGGCATGTTTCAATTCATAAACTACATAGCTAGGAACATGAAATACGGCACACAGCTGCATCTCGGCATTTGTGACAACTCTACACTTTTTAGAGTTTTTACACTTAATATTTCCAATATGGCGGGTGACTAAAAAAAGTTTTTAGTAAGCATGGCATGTTGTACATAATTTTGAAGCTCTTGATTTTGAAGAGTAGGAAAAATATTGTTACAAAATGTTTATCATTTTACATAGAGAAAACGATTGTACAGCAACCGGCGATTATTTCCTTTGTTTTTAACTGTTCTTTTTAAATTAAAAAAAAAAAAAAAAAATACGATTAGCCTCTCGATAAATTTAATCTATTTTTTTTTTTTTTTTTAATTTATTTTTTTCTTTAAATTTAGAGAAAGTGAATACATAAATAGCCCTTTGCTCGTTAAACTGTATATAAGACTTGTAGATGACACTGGTCAGTGTGTCATCAGCTGTAATAAGAAGCAGTTACACATTCTATTGAACTACTGTATGTAATAGGACATGGTTACTGCAAATTATAGATCGAAGTTACATTTTATACAAAAGTAGCACTAAACAATGATTATAGCACAAATAGTGGGTAAAATATAGGGGTTCTAATTATTACAGTAATTAGGTATTTATTACTCAGTGTTTTATGTTCCTCATAAAGAGTGACATTATGTCTTATTGTATTCATTTGTAATTTACATTCTATTTTATAAATGTACATTCTTATAAAATCTCTGTGATTTAGTTGTTGTAGAATGTGGATCACGTTTTGAAGTTGCCTATCCAAGTGGAGTATCTCACTTCCTTGAAAAATTAGCTTTTAATGTAAGTATTCTCTCTTCTCCTCTTACCTTTCTGTTAAAAATATACTAGTTTTCTTTAACATAGGCTTCTACTGTTAGTCGCTACTGAAAATGTGTGAATCCTTACATTTTGAATCCATTGCAGGGTTAATTTTTATGGTAAGAGTCAAGACTCTTGAATACTTATATTTATTGGTGTGATAATGAGTTTAAATTACAGAATATATACTTACCCGATAAAAAGATTTATTTTTATTTTTTTATAACAGCTATTAAAAAAAGCTTATTTTTAAATCAATTAAGTTATGCTGTATAAAAAGCTAATAATGTAAAATTATAATTCCTTAAAATGTAAGTTTACCTAAAAGCTCTATGTAGATGTATTACTATAATGTAAATAATAAATGTATGCATATTTATTTCTTCTTTCCCAGTTCTATTTCTTTTCTAATAAACAAAGTCATACAACTAATTTGAAATAATTTATCCTTAAAAAAATTACCACTTATTAGAGTAGAAAATGCAAAACTACCTTAGAAAATATATAAATGCTCATTAAGAGATTTTATTTAAGTCCATAAATAATGTTTATACCCACATACGTTTATTTTAAAATAACATTTGTTTTTGTATGTAAAACTGTTTTGCTTACAGTCCACATCATTATTTGAAGATAAAGATAAAATACTTCATTCCCTTGAAAAAAATGGTGGAATTTGCGATTGTCTTTCTTCCAGGTTAGAATCTTAAAGTTTTTTTTTTTTTATTTATTATTTTTTTATATATTTACATAACTACTTGAAACAATAGAAAATATACTCAATTTACTTATTTCACATTTTTCATTGATAAGAAGAAGGATGTACAACTTAAATATAACTTGTTTGATGTCTATTAATCTCCATTAGGGCGCATTAAAAAATTACATTTTTACACATTAATAGAAATGTTATAAAAAAATGTTTATTATGTGGATAAAAATTATTTTGTAAGTGTATAGGTATGCAAAATTGTGGACAAATTTACATAAATATGTACATATTACTCCTGCATTCATATAGGAGCATAGATATATTATTTATATTCACGGGCGTCGTCGCCGGGGGGGGCGAGGGGGACGCGTCCCCCCCAATATTTGAGATATAATCAAGAATTTAACCTAAAAAAGTTCAAAATATCTAACCCGTTTTTACTTTTATTACATATATTTTATCATTAATAATATATTATCCATTGTAAGTCACTTCGATACCATGTTACTTGTAACATTACTCTACCTAAATTAAAAATTAAAAATAAATAAATAATAAATCAACAAATTTTAATAACTGAAACCTTCCAATTTATTTCAACTTTAGTTTAAATATAAATAATTGTGAATTTAATAATTCAGGCCTGATTAAAGAATTGTAATTATAAGATTTTCACATTAATAATAATTAAATTATTTTACTGATCGTTGATGGAGTCGACATCTCGGTGTCTACCGCAAGCCTTCTTCAGTGAAATACTCTTCAGATGTTGTATTAACAATGTAACAGTTAATGAAAGTAAAATACTTATTGTTTAATTTATTCTTTTAAATAGTTCGAATTTTATTAAATACTGAGTGATGCTCTTAACACTACGACGATTGTTGTCTTGGGAACTAGGGAAGCCTCCCTTCTCCCACAACCTTCTTATCTTTATTTATAAACATATCATTCTGTTACATACTTTTAACAGTGAAAAAATAATTTAGAATCTGAAGATGGCTATTAAGTAGCCATAACCTGATGTTATCAGTTATTAAAAATACTTTGTGTGAAGACCTAGTGTTTTCTCCCCTCCCTGTTTTCAAAATGATGAAGAAAACGTTATTTATTGTGTGGGGTAAATCTGCATTATATGCGCACCTATTTCTAAACGTCCGATTTAATTCGGTTTTGCTTCCGAGCTTACCGAAGGTAACGGAAGCAAAAGCTATGTGATGTTTCTGAAGAACGAAACTATTTTATGTCTGCGATTTCAAAAATTCCAACACAGAAATCCATTTCAGACATCAGAGAAAATTGTTGGGTCCGTGCCTGTCGGTCTGTCACTCAATTTTTGCACACCAGCCTATATCTTAAAAACTACTCGTCCGATTTTAATGAACTTGTTTTGGTAGGTCATAATTAGCTCATTGTTGGTCCCATATATAAGTTTCAACTTTCTGCGCCCATTTGTTTCTTTTCCACACCCGCACCAAAATATACATTTATTTACAGCTATATAGCTTCAAAAGTACTTATCTGATTTTATGAAACTTTTGTAGTTTATCGAAAGTAGCCTAATTATTTTGAACTATCTTCGCCAGCAGTTCTTTAACTTTTGCTAAATTGATATTTGAACTCATGTAAAAACTCAAAACAATTTTAACAGATTAAAAAAGCGGGGAAACCAGTTAAACAAATTAGACAACATTGGCTTGTAAAAGCATAAAATCAATAACGGTGATGGATGCTGTCGCTTTTTATATTACTAAAAATCCTGTAATGTACTTGCCAGCAACCTACTGAAAGGGTTCCTTCGATCATTGAAATTCATATTTCCTAAATTTTTTTTCGCAGTATGTCTCCCGTAGTTAATGATAATTATAATTTGATTTAAAGTAATATATGTACACAAAGGAACAAGGTGTGCATATTATCCTTAGCATCTTAGGTATGTACTTATTTGGTTCTTTTAGGGGTGAAATGGCCGAAATTTTTCAAACGTGATGAATATTTGTGATCTGCATTTCAATACCTTTAAAATTATACACCACTTAAAAAAATGTTGGGTCACCATTTTTAAGGCCACCTAAAATTTGACTTATTTATATCAACTCCCGGAACTATCGTTGGCCCACAAAGAAGTAGGTATATTCATGTAATTTTTCCTCATTTTTTGGGCCTTTCCTTATAGGGTAGTGGGGAGGGGGGGAATTTTTTGGTTTGGTTTGGGAATGGGGTTTTGGTTTGGTATTTTTGTGGGTGAAATGGCTGCCATTTTGGAAACACGATATATATTTCTAATCTGCATTTCAATACCTTTAATCTGATACCCTTCTTAAAAATTACAAAAAAATAATTTTGGCTCACCATAGTTACGGCCACCTAATAATCTCTAAAATTTGACTTTTTTATAATGACCGGAATATCTTTGGTCCAAAATGAAGTATATTTATGTATTTTTTCCTCATTTTTAGGGCCTTTCCTTGTGGGGTGCGGGGGGGGGGGGGGGGGGGGGGGGGGGGGGGGGGAGGATTTTAGTTTGTTAATTTTGGGAGTAAAATGGCCGCCATTTCGGAAACACGATATATATTTGTAATATACATTTCAATATCTTTACAATGATATCCCACTCAAAAATCACAAAAAATAAAAAATGTTGCGATCAGTTCGCAATTGCAATTACTCGCTCATCAATGAAATTTCGAGTTGTGAAGCTCGCAACATTTTTACCTGTTTTTGGGCAAAAAGTTTAACTTATCTACCAAATTTAAAATCTCCAGTTACAATAGGTAGGGAGATCGATCCAAGATACGACGAACGGACGGACAAATTACCAAAAGCATATGAGTTTCTAGGATGACCTCGAAACCCTAAAAATGATTTCGGTTGTAGCACCTCAATAAATTCAATATTTTTTTTTTTAATTTTAGGGAAAATAAAGGAAGGTTATGGTTAGTGAGTACTTTTTGACCTAACCTTCAATCATTACCCAAGAAAACGAGGCACTTTGCGAATTTTTTAATAAAAATAAAATACTAAATTTATCGAGATACTACAACTGGAATCGATTTTTCAATGAACAGAGATACTGGAAAAGAGACAAGGCCTGTAAAAAGGAACAGTTTAATAAAAGAGAACTAAATCGGACAGTACGAAATAGGTGGGCCAAATAATGCATATTTACCAATTGATGTCAAAATAGAAAACTTTATCTAAAGAATTCAACATTTTTTTTAAAATTCCCAAAATTTTCCAAGGGCCCCCAGATTCCCCCCACCTTCGTCTGGGAGCTCTAATAGCTCAACCACCCAATGTCCTGTTTTGAACTAAACTTTATATTATGGCTACCCTAAGAAAACATGTATTTTTAACTATTGATTAAATGGCATAGTTTATTATAGAGTTTAATTAATATTGCATAATGTCTATTGACTGATCTATTTAATCTACAATGATTAGGTGCACAACTTTTATTATGTTAGAATTACTATTTTTAAGTTATTATTAAATTTTTTATAAAAATACTTGTATTCATACTTTTGTCCAAACGAACTACACCTTAAGTTTTCTTTATACAAAGTATTAAAATCAAAGTTCACCTAAGAGATGCAGAAAAACGCTGTTTTGAGAGGTCTTATTTTCAAAATTTTCCGGGGGAGGGCCCCCACCCTCCTAGTTAGTGCGTGGAAATGGACAGCGTGGGAAATTGAGTGACACACAGATTGGCCAACCTCTCTGGGGGAAAAAATAAAGCCACTAGGTCTGTGGGTAGGGGTGGGGCAGCGTTTATCCAGAGGACCTCTCCCCTCCACTAGAGACATTTATCTTTGCCTAGTTGGCCCGACCTTTTGTCCGGGAAAATCTCAAGCTCTCATTGGCTCGTCACCCCATTTGCTAGTTTTTCCCGTGCTGTCAACGCACTAATTCTAGTTGTGAGAATACTGTAAGCTAAATCATATGCTATGCTTAAGGCTCTTCCTGATAACTAAGTTCAATCAACAACAATTTGGATTTGATTCTTAGGGAGATGTGATATATTTTAGAGTAATAATTGACTCTACAAACACCTGCTACTACTAACGATCAGAAAAAGTCAGTACGACAAACTAAAACAATACTTTCTCATGTACATAGTGATACTAAATTTGAATCCAGTAATATATAATTACCAACCAACTAGTATATAGTCTGTGCAGACTACATACGATGGACAGACATTTTTATTGGCCCCTATGTATTTAAATGGAAAAACAAGGAATTGAAAGAAGTCTCCTGCAATTTTAATTGTTGTTAATATTATTATTATTATTATTTTTTTTTTTTAACAATTTCAGAGATACATTTGTGTATGCTACGTCTGCTGAAAGAAAAGGGCTAGACAATGTTGTCAATATACTGTCTGAAGTTCTGCTGAGATCACAGTTAAAACAGTCTGAGGTAATCTAAATTTTTCATTTGTATAGCATTCAAATTTAATTTATGAAAAAAAAAAAAAAAAAAATTGAAGTGCTGCTTTGTCAATTATGTGGGAAAGAGTGAGCCACAGACTTAGTTAGTTAATTAGTTTTATTTCTTATTTACCTATTACTATTATTATTTATTTGTATCTAATGATTTGGTTATTTTGATAATGTTATAGGTAGAAATTGCTAAGCAGCATATATCTTTTGAATTAGAAAATTTAATGACTCGCCCTGAGCAAGAAATAATTCTTACTGACATGATTCATGCTGTGAGTATAATTATAAATGATTCCCCATTTGCATGTAAAGTTTGTTTGTCACATTTTAATAGTTATTTATAATTTTTGTTTAAAATAATATGTTTGTTGCAGGCTGCATACAGAGATAATACATTAGGATTACCCAAGCTTTGTCCTGCAGAAAATTTAGAAAAAATAACCCGGCAAGTTCTTTTCTCTTATATGAAAAATCATTTCACACCTAAAAGGATGGTAGTTGCAGGAGTTGGAGTTGATCACCAAGAACTAGTAGATTATGTTCAAAAGTAGGTATACATTTCTTCTTTTATTTTAAATTTTATTATTTTTACTTAAACCATGATTCAATTTTAAGTTTTTTGTAGTTTTCATACTACGGAAAGTTTAAATTAAACCATGATGTTTTAAATATTGCTTTAGTTTATATGCAGCAAAGTATAAAATAGGAAAAATAATAATCAAGAATAATTATCATCTATTGATTCTTCTTGCTAGAAAGACTGAAATCATACTTATTACACCCATCAATAATAATTAGCAGCAATAAATAACTTTAATGTGTATTGTGTATTAAATCATGTATACTTTCAATTTTAATTTGTTTTATAAGGCCTCCTTTATTTTGATTTTAGATACTTTGTAGAGACTCTACCAATATGGGAGACAGACAAAAGTCTTGTACTTCCTGGAACTGAGGGAAAGGTAGATCGGTCAATCGCTCAATACACTGGTGGTATGGTTCAGGTATGTCCTTAAAAATGTTTTCTAAAATATTTTTATTGGTTTTGAAAAATCTTTACACTTGTATCAGGAACTTACTGTATTAAATCTTGAATGTTATTAAATGAACTGCTGTTACAGATTTGTCAGATCTAAATTGAAATTATAAATTCACTTTTAAAGCCGTTATACTACTTTAGATTTTTCAACTTTTTCTATATTTTTTAAGTTAAACTTCTTATTTGGGGGGGGGGGGGGATTGACATAGGGGATTAACATTCATTGAGATAGGCAACTTTTTTTGTTATGTGATAAGAGTGACGGAAGTGAATTTACTATAATAAATTCTCCAAGCTAGATTTGGCAATCTTCAGATCTTTAAAATCCACAGCTAACCCTGAACTCAACCCCTTGGGTTGGTGTAATCACAATTAGAATCACTGAGTAGAGTAATAATTAATTTTTGATATTAGATGAAGTTTAACTTTTGTCACATGTAATTGTTTGTATTTATTTATTGCTAGCCGTTTAGCCTTTTGATAGCGCAACCAAAAATTAATTAATGGTACAGTTTCAAACACATTTTTTCAGATCGGTTGCGCATGAAATTTCAATTATATTATCGACTTCTTGTTCACTATGATTTAACATTTCTTCTTTTTTAACATCTTTAATCCACATATTATTTGAAGGAATATCCAGAAAGCAGTCTTTAGAACTATTTATTAGCTCCGAAAGATGTTCTTGAATTGAAACTGATAGTGTTTCTAGATGTAAATCTCCTTCATCATATTTTGCATGGGTTTCAATAAATGTACATATATGAATGTTTCAAAAGATTTAAAATTTTTTCATTAAATTAATTAAGAAACTCCATTTTTTTTCTTAGATAGGTTTAAATAAAAATATTTATTGACAATAATTTCATTTTAATTTTTATAATATATAACACCGAATTTTTAACCGAAAACATTTTTTTCATGTTTTTACAATTTGCTTTTGCGACCTGGCAAAATCTTTCTACAACCCGGTGCCGGGTCGCGACTCACGCTTTGGGAAACGCTGGAATATTGTATTTCACGTCTCTGGGGTACAACTGCTGTAATTAGACTGAATTAATACTATTAATATTATAGTAGGCTGGAGGGTTTATTTGGAATTAAAGTCGTTCGAGTGATATTTATTTTTATTTCATCAGAGCTCAGTGATCACTGAAGAAGCTCAGGTTCCCATGGTGAAAGCTCTGATGAAATAAAAATATATACCTACTCGAAGGACTTTCATTCCAAATAAACCCTCCAGCCTACTATAATATTCTACAAGTCCAAAAAATATAATTTCTTCTATTATAAAAGTAATTAAAATTATTTTGCTGAACTCATACTATTTTTCTCATATTTTTTGCCGGTATTTTTTGTCGGTACACTACTCTATTATGTAAATGATTATTTGTAAAATATAAATTCTGGATTTATCCTTATGGTCTATGATTATCAACTTTGTTTATTTTTTCAGGAAAAGTGTAAAATTCCTCAGCACTTTGGGCCTTCAGGCCTGCCTGAGTTGGCTCATATAGTTATTGGGTTGGAGAGCTGCAGCCATCAAGATCCAGATTTTATTGCTATGTGTGTTCTCAGTGTTATTATGGGTGGAGGTGGATCATTCAGTGCTGGTGGTCCAGGCAAAGGAATGTATACTAGATTGTACACCAACGTTCTCAATAGGTAATCTTGTCTATTATTATAACATGATTTTTTTTTGAGGTAGTATATAAACCTATAAAAACTGGTTCCTTTTTTGGTACTGAGGTAGGAATAGAAGGTATCTTCAGAAGAATAGGAGTTTCTTTTTTTCAGACAGCCCTCCCTGAGCCTGAGTCACTTCAACCTCCACACAAAACTATCCTTTCTTCAATGCTTTCTCACTATTTATTTTATATCTCCTATATTTTTCATCATATTAGGATAATTCATGTTTTATTATTTTTTACTTAAGGTAAAAAAAACTCTTTTTACCTTTTATAGTTAAAACATTTTTATTTTTTATATTAAATTATTAATACTTTGTTAAAGGTATCATTGGCTGTTCAGTGCTACTTCTTACAACCAAACATATAATGACACTGGTCTATTCTACATCCATGGAAGTTGTCCACCAAGATATGTTAACGATATGGTGGAGGTTCTTACAAAAGAAATGGCTAATATGGCAGGACCTGTTGATTCTACTGAGCTTAGGGTACGGTTGAAGATTTTGATTATTCAATTAAATTATTTTATTTTTTCTGTGTACTGTCCCCTTTTTATTGGATGTAATTTATTTATGTATTCAGAGGTAGTAAAGTTACTTTTTTTAATTTCTTTAAAAAAATGACTACTCCTACTCCTACTTTTTTTAATTTCTTTAAAAAAGGTGATATTTCATCCCTTATTTAGGGTATTCTCAAACCTGCTGCAGCTTCAGGCTGTTGCAATGTTTTGACCAATTTAATGACTTTACCTTTAGTAAAGATTTTGCATGTTAACTTTAAAGTTAACATACAAAATCCTAGTCCTAGAGCTCTAGCAACTGACTGACAAGGCAATAGTTTAGTTACAACGATTAAGATTTAAATCAATCAATAAATAAAATAAAAAATAAACCCAGGTCTTATCTCTGACTTGATTTACAATATTTATTATACTGCCTCTGTTATACATTATATACAAATTATTATTTTATTTAATAAAGTTAACAATTAATAAAAATTAATCCTATCCACACTCCCAAATTCGTACTTAATATAAATTTAAAAAAAATCCAATGAGTAATGTAATAATTGACTTAAGACACCTTATTTAAAATTATATCAAATTATTTCAGATACACTATGATGCAATTTTTTTAATTGTTGGTCTCAAATTAAAGTGATGCATAATTAAGTTATGTTGTAAAAATAAATAAATGTTGTATTACAAAAAATGCATCAAGTTTGGCTTCCGAGCTTACCTCTTGTGATTACTGATGTTTACCGATTTTGATCAGTGTGAAGAACATTTTTTTATGTGTCGGGATCTAAATGAGGAGCTTAGTATCAAAGACGGACAAGAGCACATTTCAAAATTTTACAGGAGAGCCGAAAAACTGTAGCTCAAATTCTAGAGGTGCTAGAGCAATGATTTTTTTTCTGTAGATTCTTAATAGACTCAAAACTAGTTAGAAGTTCTGAAAACGTGAATTTCTTTGATATTTTAGCTGCTAAATGGAGTTAAAAAATGGAGTTGTCCGCTTTTGAAACAAAAACAAGGTTTTGTTTGTTTTTGAAGCTAAATGACGTTGAAAATAATGGTTAGAATAATAATATTGGAGAAATATATATTTTTTTTTTCATGTTTTTCAGAGTTCTTAGGGGGTAGTGCCCCCAAATTTAGAGCTAAAATTGATTTCTCAATTTCCCCTCGGGGTATCATTTTTCTGAACATGTATGACAAAATGGTAGGAGTAGGTATTCAGATGCTAAAGCCCGCAGTGCATCATAGGAACAAGTTAGTAAAATGCAGCCTCCTGATTGGCTGTTTCGGTTATGTCCACTTTTGAAGCAAAACGTGTGTTGACTTGTCCGTATTTGAAACAAAACTACAAATATTATTGCATTTTTACCTCCTGATTGGCTGTTTCGGTTATGTCCACTTTTGAAGCAAAACGTGTGTTGACTTGTCCGTATTTGAAACAAAACTACAAATATTATTGCATTTTTACCTCCTGATTGGCTGTTTCGGTTATGTCCACTTTTGAAGCAAAACGTGTGTTGACTTGTCCGTATTTGAAACAAAGCTACAAATATTATTGAATTTTTACCCCTTTTCTGGTCGTTTTTGGTGCAAATGCAGCAGCCAAAAATCTATAAGAAACAATCGATAACTGAAATTCAGAAAAAATGTTGAATGTCCGTCTTTGATACTAGGCTCCTCAAATATTTCATTAAATGTATCAATTTAGTAATGCATTATCTAATACATCCGGGAACATTTTTAGTCTTCTATCTATCTGTCATTCAATAATTTTGTGACCAGCATATCTTTGAAACTATGGTATAATTTTAATCAAATTTGGAAGGCAGGTCATAATTAGCCCATTGATTTGATCCCATATAATTTTTCAACCTTCCGCTCTGACTGGTTTTTCTTCAACCTTTATTGACACATTAACATTATTAGCACCTATATCTTAAAAAGTACTCATTTAATTATTAAGAAATTTGAATGGTTTGTTGTCAGTAGCCCACAGATGGTCCCATATTAATTTCAACTGCATAGGACTCTAAATATTACTAAATTGATACATTTATTCATGTAAATAATAAAAAAAGTTGACAGATTTAAAAAAGGAGGTAATAAAAGAAAAAAAAAATTGAAGTATGTGATAGGACGCAAGGAAGCTATTGTACACACTAATTGACAGACTATTTTTTATTGTATTTATTATTATTGCTTTTGAGCTTACCAAAGATAAAGAAACATTCTTATTATTCTGAAAAATATTTTTGTTGAAATTGAGGGTGCCCATTTTTAAAAACATATGGGTTATGGACACCCATCCGGGGCCCGCTCTTAGACGTACGTTTTAGGGGCTTTTTCAGGGGCATGTATCTTTTTTCCTATTCACTTTAAAAAAAAAAAAGAACTATTTTTTCCCTTTTCGTGAGGCCTATAAAAAAGGTCCTTTGCGTCGGACTGCTGCGGTCGACCGTATTCGAGTTATGCGAAAAAAACGTTTTTTCCGCATAACTCGAACAAAGGACCTTTGTTGTAGGCCTCGGGTTTTTTTTTTTTTTTTTTTTTTTTTTTTTTTTTTTTTTTTTTTTTTTTTTCAAGTGAATAGGAAAAAATATACACGCCCCCGAAAAAGCCCCTAAAACGGACGTCTAAGAGCGGGCTCCGGATGGGTGTCCATGACCAACATATGGTAGAAAATCTAATTTTACAATGTAAAGTTTAGGGTTTTGCTTCCTAGTTTAGAAAAGGTAACAGAAGCATTGTGGCCAAGTCTGCTTCAGGGGGAAAAATGTCTAAGCCTTTAGCCTACACTGATTTTCTAAGACCATGTATTAATGAACCTCTCGATACCAGATCGGCACTTACTCGGGGATACTCAGACTTTTAATTTGAACAGTTATGAATAATCTGTATTTTTTTGGCCCCTAATACATGGAAGCGCTTTGTGATGTTACATATACAGATATAGCCGAGTATAACGCTACTATCTGCCCAGAATATCCAGTATTTTTTATCAATGTAATTTCTGCACTGTTTTAGAGAGCCAAAACTCAACTTCAATCTATGGTATTGATGAATTTGGAAGTAAGGCCAGTCGTCTTTGAAGATATTGCTAGACAAGTTCTTGCAACAGGAAAAAGGAAAATACCCATAGAATTCATCAGAGAAATCGGTGAGTTTTTTTTGTAATTAAACTTTTTATTTGAGTAGAATATACGTTCTCACAACCAAGTAAGTATGGTATTGTGGTAAAAAATTTATTTCAAAAGACAATGAAGTTTTTAGTTATTTTTTGTAACTGTAGTAAAAGCCCTCTTATCCAGTCTCTGTTTAACCGGCCCCTCAGTGGGGCTCCTCAATCGACACCTGTGTGACTGACCATTCTTATCTGTATTATTGTTATCTTATTATTGTTTTGAGAAGATATATTATGTCTACATTAATATGTTGGAGTTAGTTGAAGAGTTGACATACTGTTTTTTTTTAATTTTTATACAAGATATTTTTTAATTTGAGATAAAAGAAGTAGAACAAATAGTAGTAATAGAACTAGAATGAACAAATATTAGCTTTATTTAGTAAATTAAATCATTTAGAAAAATTATTTAGTAAAACTGCAATTCATAAAATATTATTCATATGCAATGAATAAATTAGACCTATTAAAAAACCATAAAATCATAAGTTTTTTAATGATAGGTTGGAACTGCACAAGCATAAACAGCGCTGTTTTTTTACTGTATATTTGTAATTTTTTACTATGGATTGTCACTAGTTAACAGGCTCAGTGCAAATCATCACTCGCGTAAACTGTCACTTATGAGACATTTTGACAGAAAAATAAATATTGAGAACATAAGTGTACCTAGAAAAAAGCGGACAAATGTATATTTACTAGCCATGCAAAAGCTACATGAAACTGATTTTGATTTTTTTTTTTTTTTTTATGTGTTAAATTGCAAGTTACTCACGTGAGTTACAATTAAAATACCAATACTAGTGATGAGGAATAGCTGACATTAAAGAAATAAATACTTTCGTCTTTCGTCACCGGGAATTGGAGCATTCTGAACCCTTTCTCACGTGTTTATGAGAGCCGTTTCCTTTCTTCCCACCCCGCTAACCTCAAAAGACCCTTTCTCATGCCACCTTCCGTCCAAATCGTCACTCCCGTGAAATTCTGGAAAGTTCAGGACTCACACTTTATTTTCATTAATGAAAAAACGATGTGTCTAAAAAATGATTTGCGCCTTATTACGTCATATACTTTAAGTAATATTGAAGTTAGGTCCCAACCCTAATTTTTTAAGTTCATATTTTTTAACAACAATTTAATACTGTGTTTGCACACTGCAATAGGCTACACAATTCTTGAGAGACACCAAGGGGTGTGCCACGCAAGCGTGAAGAAAAGCAAGAAGAAAAGTGGACAAAATATATGATAGATTGTTATGTGACATAGCTAGAGTTAAAAAGAGCGAGTACTCACCTAGCAATGAGTAGCTGATAATTAATAGAGCAGAGTGTCTGAAGTTTTCTCATACTTGTGCATTACTTGTATTCTCATAAGACCTATCTCCTTTTTACCTTTTTATACTATAGAGAAAATAAGTAATAGTGTTAGTAGATATATGAGTTTATTCCATTTTTTAAATAATAACAACTGAAAATGCATAAATAAAACTTTGATTCACATGTGTAGAAATATAAATAATTTTTATTGTCTGTTTTAATTTTCAGAGAAAATAACGAGTGAAGATATAGAGAGGGTAGCGACACGCTTGCTACGTTCATTACCTAGTGTAACAGTTAGAGGCGATATTGATAAATTCCCTTCACTTTCCCAGACACAATCATTACTCACTGAGCCTAAATCAGGTTTAAAAGGGCGACTATCTCTTTTCACATAGGACTTTAACTTCTTGTACAGTACCTTTGTTATTTTTGTCTCATGTTCAATTTTCAAATAATACCAGAGCAGAGTTTGGTGATCAAGTTTCCTGATCCAAATAATTATTTGTTAATTTTTTTTTATTACTTATTATTATCAAAGAATCCAAATAAAAATTGTAGAAATATATTTGTTGTCTATTTTTTGTTTGAGGTAAAAGGTTGGATCTGTTTTAACACTAACACACATACATACTAGGTTTGTTCCAACAGAGCCTCGGACGGTTTTAGAACTGTCGGGAGCATGCGCACTATCGAAAGACCGTTCCTACACGCTTCTCGGACGGTTCTGGAACTTTTAGTCCCGTGTTCCAACAGAAAGACGAACGGTTCTGAGACAGTCCTAGAACCGTGAAAACAGTTCCCGGACTGAAGCAGGATCTTGACGAGAACTACTAATACTAATATACGGAGGCGTGTAGGTTACACTACTACTAATGTTCAACTATAACCTAACATTTGTTTTCGTTTCTTTTCTTGATATCTCTGTTTCCTAGCTTGTTTTGTTTTGTTTCTCTCTCCACAGTTAATATTTATACTACTTCTTTCTTCTTTACGTATTATTTTTTATCATGATAGTATATTGGAATAATAAAATATAATTTATATTTATTCCTCTTGATAATTAAAATTTCTCATAGTGACTTTCCGTCCTTTATAATAATTACCTCCGATCTTTTTGTCTGTACATCCGCCGATGATTTACAGACAAGGAAAAAAACCAGATAAATTGTTCTTATAATTTTCTTTTTTGTAGTTTTGAACCCTTTATTTGTAAATATTTCTTAATGTGTGGTTGACCTTTTCTTATATGAGGGTTTATTTTTAAAAAGCCAAGATAAAATTCACATATTATCATCCGAAACTTGATTCCGAGATCTCTGTGAAGGGTGAAGGAGGGGTCTTACGAACCCGGGGATATCATTAAAATCCGTTTAATATACGTCTGTGCGTACATATGAGTGTATACGTTCGTATGTAACTAAACCTTTAATAACATATCGCTTCAAGATATCGTATTGAGATGTGGTTTGCGGCATTTTTTACAACTTTTGTCGGAAAAACTGATGGCGACAAACCCGAACATCGTAGCTCACGACGTTTTGGAGCTGTAGTCACTTAAGCACAAAATCAGTCTGACGACGATAACTTCAGTAGACATTATTTGATTCTTATTTGGTTTGGGGTATATATTATGTGTCCTATTTGGTAGATTGTACCTATACTTTTAATGTTTTGTACCTATGGCATTTTAATGTTTTTACTTCCATGAAAATGGGTGTAAATACTGAGTTCTCTCTTGGTCGCGAATTGACTCTGACTTCACAACATTTCATGGAAGTCATGTGTGGGATTTCCACACCGGTACTTTTTATATGATTTAACAGTTAATGTTTAAAAAAATTATAATTTATACAAACAAATATAATAG
Source organism: Gerris lacustris (assembly GCA_951217055.1). Classification (NCBI taxonomy): domain Eukaryota; kingdom Metazoa; phylum Arthropoda; class Insecta; order Hemiptera; family Gerridae; genus Gerris; species Gerris lacustris. Next base: position 83,996,214 of record OX578276.1, on the reverse strand, counting down.
GGAATATAATAGGGAAATATAATCATTCAGAAATGACAGTGTGATAAATTTGTAACTTAAAAAACGACTTGCCCTAATGTGCATTCTTATAAACTTATTGTTGAGTTTAACAAAGTAATCCATTTCTGAGTGAACATAAACAAAACAAGGGGAGAGATACAAAGAGGAAAATAAAAACAAGATAAAGAGAGGTAACATGAAGGTTGCAGTTCTGAAAGAGTTCTAAAATCGTTCCAACAGGCTCCTCTTTTTGAATCAGTTCTGAACCAGTCCTCATAGACGCATGCGCAATAAAAAATCCTGAACTGGTTCTAGAACCGTTCTCGAATTGGCTGTTGGAACAAACCTACTATTAAACACTCATTATTATCTACATTTGACCATTATTATTATTTCATGTTTTCAATGTAAATTAATTTCAACAAAGGCCCCCCTTTTCCTTCATTACTTCTCACTGTGTAGCTGTCATCTGTTAGTGGCGGGACCTTCAAGCCTGACAGTGGCAGAGTTATACTCACCTGACTCTCTTCTACCACCACGCCAGGACTGCAAGAAACCTGCGTTGTGTAGCCTGCAAATCATCTGGTAGAGATATACAATAGAAGTTTATTGTATACCTTAATAATATAGTTCTGCATAACATAAGCCTACTCAAAAAACCCTACTCTATTCACACCAAAGAACACATAGTATATTATAAACCACCTTCACTATTCACATTTCTCCACTGTACACTTCCCTTCATTTACATCTATTTTATTATTGTGTAGTAAATAATATCTTATTTCACTTATTATTATTGTATTACTAACACATTATTTATTCATGTTACTATTATTCATTTTATACACGATTACACCTTACAGCTACTTACATTTTATTCATTTTCTATTTACAGTCCAATTCCTCTGTCACTTTGTTTAATTAGGATTAGTCGTATCAGAGACTTATCAGCTCAATACAATGTTTTTTGTTATACAAATAATTTATTGTTATTGAAATAAGAATATTAGTTTTTATTTTATATTAAGTGTGGTTGTTTTTTTTGTGTGTATTTTTCCTGTAAAAACATTATTCTAATTTATCACACACAACCTAAATTAGATATAATGAGACTTTTCTTGAGTTAAAAAGTTAATTGAATGCAAAATGTGAATAGAAGCTCACTTTAAGTATTTTATAACAGGTATGGTAGTTGTTTTAACTATTTAGAGGATTATTTTTTGTGGAATTTACTTGAAAAGTGATGCTAAATTGATGGGTTTATTGTTAAACACAGTCAAACACTTCATTTAGTCTGGTTTTGATTTCTGTCTATTTATCATTAATAAACGTAGCTTGTAATCACTTTATAATAAACAGGTCAAGTGTATGCTAGTCAGCATACAGCGAGGGTCCGTAGGCCACACTGTAGTATTGTTTAAGTAGTACCCTATTGATGGTGTTTTTTAAAATGCTAAAAAGCTTACTTTGAACTATCCTATGGGTCTGATATTCTCAAAACACATAAAAAAACTTCTTATTAAGTATTTTGATGCCACTGAACCGGACTACAACCATATAAATACATCGAAAAGACCATAAAAAAATCGTATTTTGTCAATAAAAAATAAAATAATAATTTTTTCGAAATTTCCAAAAAGTGGTATCTTTACTTTTGGTCGAAGAATGTTCAGGATTTTTTTCAGATTTTTTGCACTTCACATAAGAGAGATAGAAGGGGGGGGGGGGGGCACTTTTCACACCCACTTCAAACTTGACTACGCTCGCCCTATCAAAGTTATAACCAAAGAATTATATATTTTTGTAATCAGCTCAACGTACCCTTTCATATGATGACCCTCATCGAAACAAAATAAAAAAAATTAACCCTTAAGTTTTTTTACCCCAATTTTTTGAAAAATATTTTTTTTAAGTCGCTATATTTATAATATATGTAGGTAGGTACAAGACACATACATGCCAAATTTCAAAATGATCGGACGATAGGTGTAGCCGTGAGAGCTACACCCCCCCCCCCCCCCCCCTCTCAGTCGTATATAATTGTATTTCCAGAAATACACTCCTTTACACCTGCCGACCTACATTTTTATGGTAAATGATTTGTCGATGTTCTAACTTATTCATTAATTATTTATATTTTTTTTTGACAGAAATACCTTGCATTCCTTATGCCAGAATGTAGAAGTATACCTGTGAACTGTGCCAGTAACAATTTTATAAATGTTAATAGACAATATAAGCAGAATACCCAATAATCTGAACAATTCAGAGATCCAAACAGGCCCTGGATCCAATTATTTTAGGCTCGTCTGGATTTTACGGATGACCAGACTAGCGGGGTCCATTTTAGTGAGACTTTATTGTATGTTTAAACTTTCAAACGTTATGGAGCATCTACCTGTTGAACAGACAGAATGGATATATTATGAAGATCCTTGTTGGAGACTATGGACCCTAAAAGCAATAGGCTTGTAGGGTCTTGGTATTAAAGCAAAAAATATGAAAACTTTCATACATACACTTTATAAAGATGAAATTTCATAAATAACAAAAAGAGCTAGTAATGTGATTGAATTAATCTAATACGAAAAAATGTAATCTCATGCAATGCCAATGCTGATTAATTAATCAGGCTGAAAATATAATTTTTAGATCTTCTAAAAAGATAAACAAATTTACTTTCTTAGAATAAATAGATCATGAAATTGGTGGGTGGAAGTCATAATTATATCAATGGATACCTGAAACATGTAAACCTCCTAAAACTTAATTAAAGAGAAGTTAAATGCATTCGGTGTCTTTAGTCTGATCAATTACTATTATCAATAATGGTGTCAAAGAACTATAATTAAAGAAACAAGTGTTGTCACTGAGAAATAAAGTAGTAAGCTAATGTTAAATTCTGATTAATTTGTTGTATTTTAAACTATGATAATACCTATTTTAATAAAACCAAATGTATAATCTAGCCTCTCTGTTCTACATAAAAACATATAATTTACAGATAGTAACTAAGTTGAAATAATCAAAACATTAGTATGATGTTTTTTTTTCTGGTCATTATACAAGTTGAAGCATCATATAAAAAAAATATGGGGTTTTAGAGATTGTAGAGAGTGAAGAAATGGAATAATTGTTATGGTCAGCAATAGGTCAGCCTACAGCAGAGGTGGTTAGACCACGTTAAACAACGTTAAAGGATTGACCACCTCTAACCTCCTCCACCTTTGACAATGTGGTTGTGGCTTTTTTTTAACGAGTTTAAACTTTTTTAAATATTTTTTGGCAACCTCTATTGATCATTTTGTTTATCTTATGACTTCCTATTATTTCATTTTATGCGAAAAATAGATTAAACATATTGTTCAAAATGGTTTCTTTCTGTGTTAAAGAATGCAGTCAAGTAGTTTGTCACAGTCATCTAGAAAAATAATTACTTATCTATTCTTGAGTAGTTGGAAATATTAAGGAAATAAAAAGCCTCACTTTGCAATATTTTGATCCCTCGAGAAAATTACTTGAAGTTAGAAGTAGAAATTTATTCATTTATTAGTCTAACTAAGTAATTTATCTAATAGCGGAATACACAGTACCTGTTTTCAGATCAAATAACGAAAATAATAATTATTCCAACAAGAATTTTTAATAATTACCGTCATAATGTGATAATTGTCTATTCAGTCAAGGAGAGAACAAAATATGACAAAAATTAGGCTTTCAATCTCCTTAATAGACCCAACTACTCAAGAATTAAAAACCACAAGAAAACATTCTAATAATTTCTCATAATTACAACCACAAGGAAACATTCTAATAATTTCTCATAATTACAACCACAAGGAAACATTCTAATAATTTCTCATAATTACTTATTTATTAAAAAGTGAAACTGCCCTTAATATTAAAAGAAAATTGGTAAAAAAGAAGGAAATTTGTGTTATAATTATTAATATTTATACTTTTTTATTTTATTTATTTATTTTTTTTTTTTTTACAACATTTTTATGAACACAGTTAGAAACCATTGGTAACATTTACAAGGTAACAAATAATTATTAAAAAAAGTTTTATTATGACATTATTTAATAAATTAGAAATAGTAAAAATAAAGTGCAAATTTGTACATACATAATGAGCCATTAAGAATTAAAATTTAAAATAATTTTTACATATCTTCTCTCTTATTTTATAAAATCTTATTTTTACAACACTTAAAAAAAATTGTATATACATTTAACCTAATTATAACAATAATATTTGTTGGTCCAAATTGTCTAAAATTTTGTTGGAGGGGAAACTTATATTACTTAAATTTAATAACACTAACTTTTTACAGAACTTTTATTATTACATCTACACTTGAGGTTTTCAACTTAACTTAAAGTCAAGGAGATTTAACTCTTCAACACTAGCACAAGAGATTATTAAATTTCCATAGACCTTTCTAGACATAGAATAAGTTAGTTCACAAATTAATTATTTGCACTGCGTATGAATAGATATAAATGTTTTTATTTTTAATCTGAAGTCTATAGAAATCAAGTTACTTATTAAATACAAATATTTGGGAACCATTCCTTATTACTAAAAAATCATTTATCATCTTGATAAATTACGTCAATTCTCTGAACTCTTAGTTTAAGGATCTCTACGAATACACCATGGTGTATTATTTGGAGGGAGGGGGAGATATAAGATCCCTAGTATCCCCTCCTTTTTCACATGAAATACTTTGTTATATGTGTAGTTTAAGTACAGTATAAGTATAAGTAAGTACATTACAGTATAAGTAAGTATAAAATAAAGTAAAACCACCATAAAGTGACCACTGAAGGTACCAACCAAAATAGTTATCTTACCCAATTTAGGATGTAATAAATTTCTCCACAGGGACCATAGAAAAGTGATCAACTTGACCAGATGGTCACCTTTTACAGGGTCTCATTAGCAGGTTTTATTGCAATTTCAAATAAATTGTAGCTGTTCTAGTATAATTAGTTTACCTGATATTACTGTGGAATTTGGTTGTATTTAATTTTCTTTTTATTAATTTGAACCCCCTTTTTTATATCTAATATATATTTAAAAATTTTAGTTATTTAAATGACAAAGTTTGTGGGGAAAAATTTAAAATTAGTTGCTTATGTTATTCTTTATAATCTTAGCATATGATTATATGCTTTATTAGTAGGAGTACTATATGCCCTATTGGCTTTAGTACATTAATTTATTATAATTACAATTATCTAATCATAACATTATTTTAAAAGAGTCTTAAATGTGACCATTCTTACATATCTCAAGTAATTGATAGAGAATGATGTTTATTATGCTTGGATCTTTAAGGTATAGGAATGGTAGGAAAGGTATATAGAAGCTTGCTGAGAAGAGTTTCTATACTATTATGTAGGGATATTACCTTGTCTCTGTACCAGTAATGTTGTTGTAGGAATTGTTCGATACATTTTTGTTTATCTAGTAATTTGTATTTTTTTTTCTACATCAAAGTATGAAAGTTTTTAGTTTCTTCCAATTTAGTAGTTATGTTCTACATCATCAAAATATTTATTTTTTGAGGTGGCAGAAATAAAGGAAATTTAAATTTAATTTTAGGATAAGAAACTAGTACAATAAATAATTAAAATTGATTTAGTAAGTTTCAGAATCTTAAACTACCTTTCCTTCACTAAAAAAATCAGTGATTTCTTTCAACTTATTTAATATGTGTCTTAGAAATTGCAAATCATATCCATTTCACTTATTTAGCAGAGTTTATAAGTAATTAGATTGCTAAAATCTTATAATTATTTGCATGTTTAAATAGAAACTAATATTAAAATTATTTCCACTTTGTAGTTAAAGCAATTAATGAAATAACTTAAGTAGAGGGTTTATCTATTTTAAATTTATTTTGAGAGAGATTTGTTAATGAGTTGTTTACTGAATCTCATATGGAATCCGCTTCCTTTAATCTTTTATTCATTGAGTTATCTTAAGACACTCAACTTTGTTGCTTTATTTAATATTCACCAAAATTATGCAAAATCTCTAAAAGTATTAATAATAATTAAGTACAAACAGTAAATTGTATAATTAGGGGTTCAATACATACAAAAAATGTTGTGCATTTACTATTTACATTTAATATTACTCTTATATAAAAATTTATTAACATTAATAAATAAGAAAATTATTTAAATAATTTGTCGAGGCCATTTAAAGTAATTATTTGAAATAAGTAAGTATTACATAATTACTCTGAGGATTCTTTATTATTCAAGTAGGACCAATATGACAATTCCATTTTGAAGAAATTGATTTATTTAAGACTTATTGATAAATGTTTTATATTTAGACGTTTTCTAATTACATTGTCTGTAAAAAATATTTACACATTAAACGTAATAGCCCCCAGTGTTATTGATGATTTGTATTAACTCTCTGGTAAATTTTTATTTTTATTGTAAAAAAAAAAATTATCAGCAATGTTTCAATCACACTATTATAAATTATATTTCTTTAAAATTAAGTTTCTTTATTTTATAATCCACTTCTAGTTGATTGGTTAAAAAAAATAATCTATTGGTATGATAACTTTTCCCCTTGAAATTCTAATTAATTTGACAGCTAATATTCTGTATATTAACTAATAAACTCACATTTCAAAGAATGAAATCTTTGAATAAAATGAATCTATGTATTTTATAAAGCAGCTTAAACTATCCTGGAGGGATTTCCTTTAAGATTCCATAGATAGAATCCCATCTTTATTTCTGATTTAAATTCTATAGTAACTAAATTCAGTATAACTTTGTATCCTTAGGAATTATTTAAGTGGTTTGATTTGGTTTAGAAATCAAATAATGTCTTAGAGTCCCTATAATTTGTAATTTTTCTAAATAATATTACCTTCTTTTTTTGTGGTCTATGTCTATAGGGATATTAATAATTAAATAAACAGGTCAAGTGTGTGCTAGTCAGCACACAGCGAGGGTCCGTAGGCCACACTGTAGTATTGTTTAAGTAGTACCCTATTGATGGTGTTTTTTAAAATGCTAAAAAGCTTACTTTGAACTATCCTATGGGTCTGAACCGGACTACAACCATATAAATACATCGAAAAGACCATAATTATAAAAAAAAACTTATTTTGTCAATAAAAAATAAAATAATATTTTTTTCGAAATTTCCAAAAAGAGGTATCTTTACTTTTGGTCGAAGAATGTTCAGGAATTTTTTCAGATTTTTTGCACTTCACATAAGCGAGATAGAGGGGGGGGGGGGGGGGGGGGGGCACGTTTCAAACCCACTTCAAACTCGCTTACGCTCGCCCTATCAAAGTTATAGCCAAAGAATTATATATTTTTTGTGATCAGCTCGACGCACCCTTTTATATGATACCCCTCACGATGTCGAAAAAAATTAAACTATTTTAACCCTTAAGTTTTTTTTTGAAAAATATTTTTTTTAAGTCGCTATATTTTTAATATATTTGGGCAGGTACAAGACACATACATGCCAAATTTCAAAGTGATCGGACGAAAGGTGTAGCCGTGAGAGCACGCGAGAGGACAGACGGACAGACACACGCAGGAAAATATAAGGGTCCTTGGTTTTGCCTACGGACCCTAAAAACAACTATTTTTTAATTATAATATTTTTAAATTAACTATATTTCGCCCAAACCTGGGCATATTCAGGTTTTATCTGAATATTTCTGTTGTGACTTTTGATGAATGAAAGATATTTAAAAAAGCTTGAGTAACTAACTCACTCATTGTTCATCAGTTACTAAATAGTCTGTAGTATTTTTGTCTTCCTAATCATATGTTTATCTATCATAACATTTCACATTTCTATTGCAGAGATAGAGTAACTGATGAACAATGAGTGAGTTAGTTGCTCAAGCTTTTTTAAATATCTTTCATTCATCAAATGTCACAACAGAAATATTCAGATAAGGCCTGAAGGTTTGGGCGAAATAATAGCTAATTTAAAAATATTATAATTAAAAAATAGTTGTTTTTTAATTATAAATATCCCTGTAGACCACAAAAAACAGAAAAATTTATAATCAAAGGGATAAATTGAAGAATATATAAAAAATATTAGTTTCTCGTATTTTAATTATAACTTATTTCCTTAAAAAATAAGATAATTTACGTAACTTTTACTATAACAGTTCTTTAAATTAATGATTTTGGTTATTTTAGGAAATTATATTTGTGTCACCTTCAAACTTAATGAAAAAAAAAGCTGTTATAAGGAACCAGCGTAGTTGAGGGATTAGTGTTAGTGTACTCTCCAGAATCCAAGATCTAAACACCTTTCATATCTGGTGAGTTCGAATCCCAGGAATATAGGACTTGTTTTACACTGATGATCAAATTGAGTAGATAAGTAAATTGGCCGGATCCCCGTCCTAAGTAGTTGTAACCTAATAGATGGTGTTGATCAGGACGTAAATGCAAGGGGAAAACATTAACAATTTTCTCCTCTATCATTGAACTTTTGAAGAGTTGCATCACACACAATTATTTATTAATTAATATAAGTTCCTTAAGTTCCTAATACAAATTCATTTTCTGTAATAACCAGTTCAAATATAATTTTATTAAGAAATTATTAGCGTGGACACAACATTGCATGCAAAATCAATGAGTATATGAGTATATGTTAAATAAATCAGAGAGTTAAAACATCAATTCCAAAACAAACAAAAAGATGACACTCTTGACACGATGCAAGAGGTACTGTTGACTACAGTTATTTCTCATGGCTATAAGAAAATGAAAATAAATTCATAGATTTAAAGACAGAGCTCTTCAGTTTCAGTTACATGATGTACTGTGTTAGTACTAGGACAGTGATAAACATAATGTTGCCTGGTAGAATTACGTCCCCATCTCTTGCTACCTCCTCCAAGGCTTCCCAGCCTGAAGGTGCCCAAGTCAACACTATCTCCCTGTGACCATTTCCGCCTTGCACATGGCCTCCTTTGCTTAAACTCTCTCTTGAATTTTTCCTGTAATTGAAAATATATTATATTTTACACTCATAATATCATGTTTTATTTTTTAAACTACAAAACTTTCTAGTCCACAGGCCACCATAAGAAGTGAGTCACTGATTGATAAAGTTTTCTTACCTTATGGAATCGCTTATTTATGCCTTGTCCACCGATGAATTGGGTATATGGCAACTGGGCGCTGGGCCATTTCTTTTTTGTTGACATGCCACACTTGCCCTTCTGCGGGAACATTGAAAAGAGATAGATAAAGTTTTGATTTTCACAGGATCGTTTAATAAATTATTTAAAAAACAGTGGTAAAGGTGGCCACCGATATGAGTGGGCCGTTTTCTTTTCAACGTCCCCGCAGAGCAATATGTTTGGGGCGGTGGACACCCCAAACGGCCCACTCTTATCGGTGGCCACCTTTACAACTGTTTTTTAAATAATTTAATTAAACGATCCTGTGAAAATCAAAACTTTATCTATCTCTTTTCAATGTTCCCGCAGAAGGGCAAGTTTGGCATGTCAACAAAAAAGAAATGGCCCAGCGCCCAGTTGCGATATACCCAATTCATCGGTGGACAAGGCATAAATAAGCGATTCCATAAGGTAAGAAAACTTTATCAATCAGCGACTCACTTCTTATGGTGGCCTGTGGACTATTCTCTTTTTATCAAATTTTTCATCCCCTTTTTAACGATTTCCACCTATGCATTGCAAATATATATATAATATATATATATATATATATATATATATATATATATATATATATATATATATATATATATATATATATATGCAATGCATAGGTGGAAATCGTTAAAAGGATATATATATATACCTATATGACAATTCCATTTTGAAGAAATTGATTTAATTAAGACTTATTGATAAATGTTTTATATATATATACGTTTTCTAATTGCATTGTAAAAAAATATTTACACAATTAACGTAATAGTACATTACGCGTCGAGTGCGGAAAGTAGCATTTTGCATGCGAGTGTGGAGATTGCACCCGAGTGACAGCGAGGGTAGTAAAACCACACGAGCAATGCAAAATGCCGTTTTCGCACGAGTTGAGTACCGTACTTTATCTACGATTGTCAGATTTAAATAATAAATACAGAAAAAATAAACTTGCTGTATGTAAGTTCGTATCTCTCTCTTGATAAAGATGGCATTAATTCATTAGCTGTATTTTTTGCCGAATTAATTATTTCTGGAGGAGTATTATTCTCCACATTTTCGTCAAAGTCACATGATTCACTCATTGTTAGTTGGCCTTTTCTTGAGTTCCTTAACCTTCCTTAAAAAAACCCCGGTAAATCCCCTCCACCTTTTTTACCTACTTATTATACTAGTCCTTTCTTTACACCTTATCCAGTTACCTTTCATTGGCTCATATGCATTGTTTTGTAATTCTTAAATTTATATTTATTGTTTTTTACATTTTAATGGAGTCACATATTTTTAATTATAATTTTAATTTACTAAATAGTTTTTTAAAATTTGCTGAATTAAAAATTCATCATGTTAATTTTTTAAATTTTACTTTATATCTTCTACTTTTGTAAGAATAACTTTTGTACTATATATAAATCTGTGCTCACAATTGTTTCACATATTATAATTCTCTGTAAATTGCCTTTGTCCTCATTCCTATTTCACTTTTTTTTGTAGATCACTGATGAAGCTTAGGCTCCCTAGGCGAAAGCTTTGAATTAAACAAAATTTTTTAAACCACAACCATCATCGGACTTTTATTCCAAAAAAAAACCCTTCATTCGATTACTGTCTACAAGTCCAAAAACAAAACCTACTTTCAATTATATCTCTGTTTAGATGCGTAGAAAATTATTCTTTTCGTAGCTGTATTCATTGCGCATGCGCGTTCATAATTCTTCTTTTTTTCCGCCCTAGTGCGCAAAAAGAGGAATTCTTCACCTTAACGCACGATTAGCGAGTTTGTTTACATTTAAAAAAACTAATTTGCTGTTTGTTTAATTAAAGTGACTGTTTATATCGAGTATTTAGTGAAAAACAATGAGTGATCTAAGTGATTATGACGAAAATGAGGAGAATTATACGCCTCCCGAAATAATGAATTCGGCACAAAATACAACTAAGGAATTAATGTCATCTTAATCAAAAGAGAAATACAAACTTACATACAGGAAGTTTATTAAATATTTTTTATCTGTATTATTATTAAAATCCACAGTTGTAGATAAAGTACGGTACGCAACACGTGCGAAAACTGCATTTTGCTTTGCTTGTGTGGTTTTACTACCCTCGCTGTCGCTCGGGTGCAAACTCCACACTCGCAGGCAAAATGCAACTTTCCGCACTAGACGCGTAATGTACGATTTCTTCTCCTGGCTCCCTGAGAGTCGACAAAACAAACAGATTTTAAGCTCATTTTTAAACAGTCCTGTTATACGAAGCTATGGCTTGGCCATATTGTGGAACTAAATCGAAACCTTAGGATACAGGATACTTGGCATAGTTGTTCACTGATGTTTGTAAATGAATGGATCAATGGTCCGGAAATTCCTGAGAGGAACGTATGACCACCATTTTAGAAAATAGGACCAATTTTTCTGTTTATCCCAAATATTTAGAAATAGGTTGGGCTTAGAGAAAGTAAAATGCTGCGTTGAATACAGAAGATTTACCTTATAAAGTTAAACCATTACAATTCTTGGAAAATTTACCTTAAAACTGTGTTAATTATTTTAGGTTTTACGTTTTACATAAGCTGGTTGTAATAAAAAGAAAAATCAAAATTGCGCTGTAAATAATTTACAAAAACTTTCATTAGACTTTATAAAAATATAAGCAATTGTATTTTAATTTGTACAAAAAGGAAATTAAAGGAAATGTCGTTGAGCTTCTGAGGTTTCAAGAAAATCATTTGTACCTTATTTGTAGTGAAAAAATTATGTTTAATAAAGTGACCTAAATTGCATTTTAGGTATCTTTTTGTAGATATTTGTGAAAAAAAAAAAAATCGAAACTAATTTCCACGATTAAGGCTATAGCTTCCCCTTAGAACTTTCAGGACTTGAAGTGTTCAATTTCAAGCATCAATGATCTGATATTAAAACTGTGCCATTTATCAAAACTTTCTGATTTAGTTTTCCGCAATGTTTCCTTTGTTAAAGGGACTAAGATTGAATATTATTACTTTAAAACGAAGATTTCTGTCACGTTCTCTATGAATGAGTAGGATTTCCGAAGTTTGGAAGCATTACAAAAAAATCGTTTTTTGGCCCCTAGATAGCCACCTACATCGCCTATCCGGCCCTGCTGATAAAATCATTTTCTAAACTGGTGTCTGATACATATTTTTTCGAATGAAGGATTTTATGATAAGATGGAGTTGCTTGTTTGGAATCGAGGGTGAGCTCGAGAGAGAAGTGGTCCGAGTCCTCGTTAAAATCTAAAACTTCAAGATCTTTAACTTCGCAAAGGTTCAACACTCTACGCTACACTAGACAGTGCTTTGACCATTCAAATTTGTAAAGGTTTATTTGCCTGGCCTGTCTGACGATATTCTGGTTATAAGGAAAACAAAGCTCTATTCTTTGATCAGTTGATCCATACCACGCTTATCCACCATTTCGTCTAAAATCATTCTCATCTGGTGCAAATTTCCTTTGTTTTCAATGTCTGCTAGGTAGTATATAATTTAAGCTTCCGAATTCTAAGTTAGTCACCTCACAGGACAAATATATCGTTACTCTGAAGAATAGTAATTGTTATAGTGGCATCAAATGTGTCGTTAATACTTTCTAATTTGAAACTAAGTTTTAAATATATATTACCTACAGTGACGACAAAGTCCATACATGTATCCTGACAAAAATCCAGTATTGGTTTTCTTCTATTTTAAATTCATATTGATGTTAGTAGTGGCTAATCTAATTACGTATTTATTTTTTACAACATAAAATAAAATGAATTGTAACAGACTCCGTTCATATGCGAGGGTATCCAGCTAGTATATATAATATATTGCATAAGTAAAATAAAAAATACATATGTATATGCGCACAAACCTGTATATATTTATGTGTATTTCTTGTTTGCAATTTTGAATTAAAACATGTACCTTTAAATGCTTTACTCCGTTTTTTGCAACAGTTGTGCAGCAAATTTAGATGTGGATGTAGTATTGTTTTAATGGTGTTTATTCATATTGTTGGAGGTATATGTGGAACCCGAACTCAGGTCCCAGGTGTTTTATTCAATTACCCCACTTTTCATCTTCTCTTTTTAAACAAAAGGATTTTACCCTCTTTGAACATTTAAATATTTCTACTCTTCTAGGGGTTTTCATTGAATTTAAACATGCATTATCAGTAAACCGTATTTACTATTGTCACAAATAACAAGTTTAATATTACATTATTAAATTTAATAATATTGAAATCGGCCCGACAATCTCGAACAAAACTTTCTTATTTACACAGTGATACTGAATTTAAATTCCCTATTTATAATTTTATTAATTTATTATTATTCAATATTTAAAAGTGATCAACATTCAATTGTTTACATTTCAGTTTCAATTTGAGAGGGGGAAATTAATTTTTATCAATATCACGAATACTAGATTTTTTCCAGTAAAACGACCAATAATATAACGATATTCGGTTAAATCCTCAGTGGACTTAAAATCGTCGAAACCAAGTTCGAGATTGTTTATCAAAATTCAGCGCTAAAATTAATTTCTTGATCTTTACCTTGGGGTATGATTTGTTTGAGCATGTATGCAATACTTTATCAAAGCCAAGTTATTTTCTAATTTCGAGGGACATTAATGTATTTCATAAATGCATGTTAAAATTATTTTAAGTATATCAAGTATGAGAACTTATTATCAATTTTGTATCTATCGTTAGGAACTATCAGTAATATTAAAATCTGTACATAAAAATTGTTACTAAGCTTATTAAAAAAGATAATTGTTATAATCTATAATTCAGGATATAATAAATTATATATGATGAACTTACATTGTAAATTCCGTAAATGAACGGGTTGTAACAAGAATTGCTCATTGCTAACCAATCACAGCAAAACCATATTATATTGATGAATCTATATCTGAAAAATAAATAAAATAAACATAATAAAAATACCCGTATACCTGTGAAAAAATAATATTAATGTAACAAGTGTAATAATTAAAGACTTACTCATTTATTTTAGGGAAAATATCTTGAAGAACATTGTAGGTCTGCAATGGTAGCCAGCATAAGGCGAATATTGCCACCACTATGACTAACATCTTTATCACCTGTAAAAACAAAGTACATTGTAAATGAGTTGTAGCAATTGATTTTTTTCTATAAATTAGTGAACATTTTTATCTAAACAAGCTGATTTGTGACTAAAAAATCCATTTAAATATGTTTTCAATATTGTTAATAAATATTGTTGTGAGAATAAATAATTTATTTTTTGCTTTAAATCTTACTGCACTGGTACTGGTTAGACGGCGAAGATGAACCACTAGTTTAAACCTTGCATTCAGGCCACATGGGGCCCATTTTACTAACCTAGTGGTGGAGAGTTCCAGCCACTTCCCACATCAAACCTCTACATGGTACCGTCGAAACCAGTATGGTTTGGTCATTAGTGAGCTATTTAAATCAGAGCATCATAACGTGGGATCGAACCCAAGACCTTGATTCGCCTCAACTCATTGATTGCTGGGAGGGTGTCTTGAGCTTCTCGGCCACGCTGCCCCCCCCCCCCCCCAAATTATACTGTTAGTTATCAAGTTGGTGAAAAACTTGTAATATCGTTATGACATCCAGTTGCCTAAAAATCTAGATCGTTTTATCAAGTTTGTATCTCATCTTGTTTGTGTAAATTATTGTAAATATTGTGCTAATATTATTTTCTAAATCTCCAAGCTACTAATCTCAGTTTTTCTTGAAGCAGCTTCAGTAATTGACGGCCCTTTTTATGTCAATAAACTAATTTTAATGTCTGAATTTTATACTTTAATTTAATATAAATTTAAGTAAATTATTCACTTTGGTTATCAGGTTTGCGAATAACCGCCGGTTGTTAATAGGAAAATCGAGGACAAATTTAATCGATCAAGTGTAGTGTTGACTTAGCTTAACAGGCTTCCCTATATTAGCTATATATTATCTGTGAGTGTTAGAAAATCATCTAAGATAACGACTGCGAGATGAGGTGTAAATATTTGGTAACAGTTCTAAGGTGGTGAAAGACATCGCAACTTCAAAAAGGGCCTGCCTGTAGGCGATGTCTGGAGAGCAGTCTGACGTGTTTGACGTCAAGTCCTGTCCCTAACAGTAGCTACTCCAAACTCAATTAAAGAGGTGCCTGATTAATTCTGAGGCGATTGTGGTAACGCTACTGTTAGTTCCCATCTTGTTTTAACACATTGCTTCCCTAAAGCCTTATTACGAGCTCTTTCCGTCTAACGAGTTCAACATCATTACCAACAGATGTTTATCCACAGGAAAATTGCTATATTTTTTTCTCTTGAGTTCTCTTCGTTGCATTTAGTTGTTTTTTTTGTACTGTGTCAATGTAATCAAGTTTCACTCTTCTAAATTTATTTCATTTTCATTATTACATTTTCTGCGAACTCTACTCTGTGTTGTTTTCTTTGTCATTCATTGTTTTACACTATTATGACAATAAACAGTATTTCTACTAAAATTATATTTCACTATTATTAAAACTCATTTAGCAGACAAGGTATACACTTTACACAAACAAAAATACAAATATATATTTTAATGTTTGTTTTTTAATTTCTTGGAAAGTAATTGTTTAACATAGGCTATAAATTATTTAACACTGAACTTAGTGTGGTAATTAATAAAACTTTACTTATTCAGTTACAAAAATAAATAGAGATTTCCTCCTCCGTAATATATAGTAATAAAAAAAATTAAAGAAAGTTGTTTGTCTCATTGGTTAGATACAGTTTTCCCGTCCTCAAATTCCAATTTTACGTTTGAAGCTTACGTTTACACGAGCGTCGCGCGCAAACGCTCGGATTTTTTTAAAGGAAAAAAATGTTACGCCACTGGTTTTTTGATATTTTGAAAACAGTTTATTAATTGCCAGCCAAAATTGCATAAATTTTGTCTCTTTAGATTTTGCGAATCTCCTGCGAATTCACTGTTTCGCTGTTCATAATTTCACTGATTTTCAATTTGTGATTTTTTATTTAACTTGATTTTTGAAGTTTTTGTCCTGCGTACGACTTTTTAGAACGAAGTTCCATATGGCACGGTCATGAGCCCGGGAGTGAATCCGAAAAAAACGACCAAAATCACCGTCACAAAATCGCCGTCACAAAATAACCGTCACAAAATCACCGTCACGCAAAATCCGTCACGAAATCTACCGATGGCGATAACTGGAGTAAAAGTTGACCGACTTAGTTGAAATTTGGTACACATGTTCATTTTACCAATGTCCGGGACAAGTTCGTTGGACAACGTTATCCGCCCAAGCGTTCACGCGCAACGCTCGCGTAAACGTAAGCTTCGAATTTAAAATTGGAATTTTTGGACGGGAAAAAATTCTAACTTCGTCTTTTTAATGAGACAAACAACTTTTATAAATAATTTTTTTTAGTAAAACGAACACCGACACTACTATGAAGTGATAAAGATCGCTAAATTTATTAAAGCGGGCCAAACCGATTAAAATAAAGAAAACAACGTTTTTACCGATATCTTACGTTCTAATGTAAAGATTTAAATGAAACTTTGTATACATCACCTACAATACAATTGAAACAAGCATGTTACATTTCAACCTGATACAAGCAAAAGTTTTTGTGAATCAATGATTTATATTTTTTATCTACTTGCGGCAGCAAAATTAAACATTACTTAACTGTTTTTAGGCTGGAAAGTACTATTTCCCTGATTTGTCATTAAAATATTAAAAACAGGCAGGAAAGTAGTTAAAACAGTCAGGAAAATACTTTCTCTATAGGCAGGGAATATCTCTATAGGCAGGGAATATCTCTATAGGCAGGGAAATATTTCCCTGCCTAGGCAGAGAAAGTAACAGTGTTTACCACTGCGTGTCATAACCTCTTATTTTGGCAAGAACAGTTTATACTATTATCTCTATCTTATAACATTAAATATTATAGTTAAATAAGTAATATTTAATAAATAAACGTTTTTATAATAAAATAATTTGTTTATATTTGTTAATTCTGTTAAATAAGTTCAATGATTAGTAGATCTTTAATTAAAAAAAATAGTAGAGTCACTGACTATACTGTAGCGTCGTGTAAACAATTAAACATCCATATTATTTTTTTTATTAGATTTATTCTAGATTAGACTAGCTACTTTTCTTGATGTATCCTAGTTACTTCTATTCTTTTAAGCAATAGAAGATATCTTTAACACATTTATTAATTATTTAGTAAAAATATAAATAAATATTTTATATTGCATGCATTATTCATTCAGAAGTTATGTGTGTTATAAACGTGTGTTTTGTATTTTGTTGTTATAGATGGAGTCTGCTTTTCACTTATTGTTATTATGCCCAAGTTTCTGATTTGAACATTAATTTTAGTTAATACATTATGTTATTATCTTTATTAATATGAGACATAGTTACTAACTATGTTATATTAATAAAGATAACATTTTAGCAGCTTCATTTTTCTGTTGCAAGTAGATAAAATATTGTATGCAACAAGGCAGCAAAGAAAACATTTCTGCCTCGTTTATTCATTGCCTGCCTCGGCTTCGCCACGGCAGTTAATTATCATAGCCTGTCCTCGCCTTCGGCTCGGAGGCTAATCTAATCACTCGTCAGTAAAATTCCATTTTGCTGCCTAGTTACATAAATAACTATTATTTTAATATTTAATTGGAGTAATATGCCGACGGGGCCTGGGAGGACAGTTCTTTTTCGTTCTACAACCATCTGCTTAACTATAAATTTATCATTAACTTTTTTCTCAATATACAATACATTATTTATTGAAAGACGCTCGCTTCAAAGATAATAAAAAGATTTTCATTTAATTTTGCCTTAACTCCGCTAGTACAAATAGTTAGTTACTTTTAATTTTGTCTCTTTTCTAACTCCACCATGTATACGTAGTTATTACAGCGATTATATAATCTATATTGAATGAAAAGCGTAAGGAACTTCGTTCCTACCGGGTGTCCCACGACACCACACGTATTTTTTTTGTATTTTGCTATTCGCAGGGCAAAATTTATGCAATTTTGGTTGGCAATTAATAGTGTTTTCAAAATATCAAAAACCAATGGCGTATAATTATTTTCCTCTAAAACCCCGACCGTGGTAACCCCTCGTACGCCTCTGGTGCCATTAAAAACTTTTAATTGAAGGCAAAAATTACTCCTTCAAGTATTACAAACGTATGCCAAATTTCAATAAAATACCTTACAGCGTTATCGCCATAAAAAGAAAAATATAAAAAAATGAGAAACTTGAACACCCTGTATCTCGGAAACTAAGCGGTTTAGGACATAATATGTTCATATGAACTTTTCTTCATAAAATAATCCAAGCAATCATATTCCTAACTTTCGGAACGTACTTAAGGACCACCCTATATATTTGAAATAATATAAATAATATAATCGATAAATAATATGATCAATATATTTCCTGTTTTGCTGTCATTCAATGTTTATTTCTTATTTATAAAAATCACAAATTTGAAACACGTCAAAGTGAACATTGTAAATATGGGATATGGCAAAACAAATAAAATAACTTGCGGATTTTTTCCGAACTAACTTTCCATACAGCAATATTTGCTGAAAACCAATTAAATTCTGCTGAAAGATGGCTAAAAGTATTAAAATAATGCATTGTCATCGTGTTCTGAGCTATGCTAAAAGTTTCAAATGTCTAGCTATTCGGGAAGTTAGTTAGAAATAGATTGCCAGATTTGTACCGGACAAACAAACAAACAAGAAAGCAAGCTAATAAAAACATAGTAAAAAACACGGATAATATTGCATTTTAAACGTGATATTTTGATTTTGATTTTCTAGAAAAAATCGCTATTTTATTGATTTTTTTACATACCAATTTTCAAATAAAAAGCGGCACCATTTAAAATTTTTCGATTGACCTGAAACTTTTCAAAAATCATTTTTTCATGTATTCGTTAGGGGTTGGGAGCTAAAATTAAAAAATGTTCATTATTAAGGCCCACTAATATATATATATATTTTATACCCGGTGGCCAACGGAAAACTGATGATTTTTGAATGAGCTGTACTTGGTTAGTTTTCAAGATAGAAAAAATATTTTTAATTCTTAAAATAATATTTATTTCTTCTTTGATTTTTTAAACTCTTCTTTATACATTATCGAGGATACATAAAAAATGAAACATATTAATAAAATAAGAGAAAATAAAATGCTGACTTGCAATAGACAGTATAATACAGACAGTATAATGTAGACTTGCAATAGACAGTCGCAGGCTAAAAAAATATAATAACCATCTCAAAAGTGTCATTTATTAAATAATTAAACAAAATATAAATATAATTTCTAAGGGACAGTAGTTGTATAAAAATGTAATAAGTAAGTAAAAATAAAATATATTTATATTTTATATTCAAGCCTAATCAGGCAGTCATGAATTCGTATTTTAAAGAGGGGTGCAAGTGTTGAATGCAGAACGTAAAAACTTTATTAAGAAGTTTAAATATGTATGAATAGTGCTACTATAGTAGGTATTTTAACGAATGCTAACCACATATAAATAATTTATTTCTAAATGAATTGTTTAGAACACGAGTGAGTTGTAGTTTGTGCATAAATAATATTATAAAATATACTAACACTTTCAATATCAACATTTTCAAAAATATAGAGCTCTAGTTTCAACAAACGAGAGTTTGGGTTATTTTAATAATAAAATGGTATAAAGTAGGTAGGTATTTTCACGAGGTTAACCAGAAAATATTTTGCATAAACAAGTGCAATAAGATCAAAATTTTCACTCCGATCTAGGTATTACAAAACAACTACAGAAGGCACCACTTAAAAGAAGGAGAAAAAAACCGTATACAATGGCTTTAGGGATTGTACTCCACTTTAAATGTTTTGGACTTTTTCATTAAATATTATAAAAAGGTATGTAGAGTGTATTATTGTGCAATTTTCTTACCGAAAACGAACCGTAGATATAAAATAAATATTTAAATAATAAAAATGTAAGTTCTAATTAAATTGATAGGAGCATACTAGGTGGTAAAATGGCTTATGTTGCAAAACTTACCCTAATGAACTCCCGCCTGTCGACGAAAGAAATAAATAGGTGACTTTATATTTGTAATAAATTTACCAGTGTCCTACTCCAGCCTGTAGTATCTTATGGGGCTGAGACTTGGAATCTGACGGAACGAGCTCTTAGGGTATTAGAGCGCAAGTCTTCCAACCTAACTGAAGACTAATATGATAAAAATGGTGTCACGGTCAATGATGATGATCGGGTGCGATGGGCATATTTTTGGTTTCAATTAATACGTCGGATTCTGATAGCGGACTTTTGGAGCAGAAAGAGGATAACAGGATGCCTATGAAAATACTGCATGCCCATGCCCAAGTACATAGAGAACAACGAAGTGGAAGACCTCGTCTACGTTGGAAATGGCGTGGAAAAGGACCTACTCTCTAACCTGCTCCAGTTGAGGTTTGAGTCTGTGACTAAGAAAAGAAATGAGTCTAGGCGTATCATGGAGCAAACCAAACCCACCCCAGATTATAAAGCTTCGCCAAGTAAATGAGTATGATCCATTGTTAGTGTCATTGCAAGTATTTTCACTTGTAGTTTTTTAAGTTGTAAAAGTTAGGTGAATTATATTTTTGACGCTCCTTAATTTTGATGTCGCACTATATCTAAAGATAAAGTGGACCAATATAATAGAGTTGCCACAGCGTTCTGCTAATTTGATCTATTGTAAATACAAAGTATTAGTTTATTATAGATGTAAGATCAATAAATGGCTTATTATTTATTGATACAATAAAATAATATAAATATTATAAAATGATATAATAGGAAAAATTCGGAGCTGTATCCATGAAGGAGCCTTGGCCAAGCCACACAGGCATACCTGGAAACGAGGAGGCAGACAAACTAGCCAAAACCGTCATCACATCAGGTGAACAGCTGAACACAATAGTAACTGCAAAAGACCTGGTCAAAAGAATTAAACAAGAAGTTCTTCGGCAATGGCAACAAAGATGGACAGAAAGCAACAGTAATAAGTTAAAATTTGTCAAACCGACTTTATCAGACTGGAAAACTAGCAGCAGACGATGCCGACAAGAAGAAGTTGTGCTCGCCAGACTAAGAATCGGACATACCAGACTGACTCACGAATACCTTATAACTAAGCAAGACAAATCTGTTTGTACGCTTTGTGGCCGAGAAATGACTGTGTACCACATCCTCTGTGACTGCCCACAACTTGATAATATTCGACAACGACTCCAAATACCGGACAGCATTTCCGAAATTCTCCAAGACAAGTAAATTACCACTGAAAGTCTATTCGACTACCTATACGAAATTGACATTATGAAAGAAATTTGAAACGTACCTAAACATATGAGGATGCTACAAAACATGAGTATGCGCTAATAGCCGAAGTTGTTAAGGCCCAAAAAAAAAAAAAGTAAATAAGAGAGTAAATAGACTGCCAATTAGTGTGGCACATAGCTTCCTCGCATCCTATCATGCACTTTATTGTTATATTAACATTAACATTATTTAGTGTCGTAGGTGGGTCCTTTAAGGGTAATGTGTAAGAAGAATACTCTAAATCATGTCAACTCTGGCAACGTTTCGGCTATTACCAGCCATTTTCGAGCCTAAAAATAAATTTATTTATTGCAAGCATGACAATTAATTAGATTACATTTAGATATTCACATAAATGCGCTATAACAATAAGAAATAATAATACCTCTCTAGTCTAACTGAGCCCTCAGGCTAATGAGTCAAACATTATGAAAATTTCTTCAAACGTCATAGTGATATTTGAATATATTTGGGGGAACTGGTAGTTCACCACGTCTAATCCAAAAAACTGTAAAAGCACAAATGCCACATTAATAACACCCGGTCCAAGATTTTTAACAAACTTTAAGAAAACTTTTTTCCGTTGCATATAATAGAAAAATTGTGGTACAAAAACACGTGTCCTAAACATAATCCGAATAACGATAACTTACAGACCAATAGAAAATTTGTAGGTTTAACTTATATTAAAGGCCTTTCAGAAACCACTCAAAAACTCATACATAAATTTGATTGTGGAAACATTGTATTTGGACACAAACCCGTCAACAAAGCAGACAAGCTATTTCACAATCTTAAAGACAAGATCCCCATCGGCAATTCAATAGGTACCATTTATCAGATTCCCTGTGGAGATTGCCCGAAAAGCTACATCGGAGAAAGCAGCCAACTACTTAAAAACAGGATAGAACAACACCGCTACGACCAATTAAAAGGCAACTCCAACACTGCTCTCTCCAGCCACGCCCTTGCTACCCATCATACGTTCAAGTTTGAAGATATAAAAATCTTAGGGAGAGAAAATAAAACTAATAGGAGAAAGATGCTGGAAGCATTAAACATTGCTATTAATTTAGACAAATCAGTTAACCTAAAAACTGATTCGAGGTCACTGAATAAATTCTACAGTGGAGTTTACCATTCAAATTCAAATCTCCCGCAACACAACACAGATACAATAGTTTAGATCATACATATTAACACAATTTTGTTTAGAGAATTATGGCATAACACTTTACTTAATTACAAATGTATTATTAATGATTGTTACCACTACTTTTAATATTTTCTATTTATTTATTTTTAACTAAGTTTCTCCGAATTAATGGTGTCACTGATAAGAAAGGTATGTTATCAGAATCCAGTATCTTACAGTACCTATGATATTGGGATTTCTTTTTACCAGTTATTAATTTGTTACTAGTTCTCACTGTGATATTGCTGTTAGTTATTTGTTATCATTGTACTTAAGTTTTTGTTGTTATTTATTATGGCTGGGATATTTATGCTCGTTCAACTACCGTTAGTGATAGGATTAGTTCTAACTTATGGTAAACACTCACCTTGTACATTAACTTTAAGTATCTACCTCTTCACATTGGGAATTATACATTTTTACACTGTTATACTTCACAAATCAGAACCAGCATAGTAATTATTATCATTTGTGCTTTTACAGTTTTTTGGATTAGACGTGGTGAACTACCAGTTCCCCCAAATATATTCAAATATCACTACGACGTTTGAAGAAATTTTCATAATGTTTGACTCATTAACCTGAGGGCTCAGTTAGACTAGAGAGGTATTATTATTTCTTATTGTTATAGCGCATTTATGTGAATATCTAAATGTAATCTAATTAATTGTCATGCTTGCAATAAATAAATTTATTTTTAGGCTCGAAAATGGCTGGTAATAGCCGAAACGTTGCCAGAGTTGACATGATTTAGAGTTTTAGAGTATTCTTCTTACACATTACCCTTAAAGGACCCACCTACGACATTAAATATTACTACAGGGTACACCTAGCAAAACTATTAATTAACATTATTGTTATATTATTTATTGTGTAATAGTAAATTACGCGTCTAGTGCGGAAAGTAGCATTTTGCATGCGAGTGTGGATTTTGCACCCAAGTGACAGCGAGGGTAGTAAAACCACACGAGCAATGCAAAATGCCGTTTTCGCACGAGTTGCGTACCGTACTTAATCTACGATTGTTAGATTTAAATAATCAATTCAGAAAAAAATAAACTTCCTGTATGCAAGTTCGTATTTCTCTTTTGCTAAAAATAACATTATTTCATTAGTTGTATTTTGTGCCGAATTAATTGTTTCGGGAGGCGTATTATTCTCCTCATATTCGTTATAATCATTTAAATCACTCATTGATTTTCTCAAAAAAACTCGATATATGTAATCAAACAGCAAATTAGTTTTGTTAAATGTAAACAAACTCGCTAATTGTGCG
Source organism: Gerris lacustris (assembly GCA_951217055.1). Taxonomy (NCBI): domain Eukaryota; kingdom Metazoa; phylum Arthropoda; class Insecta; order Hemiptera; family Gerridae; genus Gerris; species Gerris lacustris. The sequence continues at coordinate 83,972,099 of OX578276.1, read as the reverse complement.
TAAAGCTGAAGAATTCATCTTCTTTACCGCCCTAGGGTGGTAAAGAAGAGGAATTCTTCATAACTATGAGACGCGCATGCGCAATGAATACAAGTACGCAATAAATTATTTTCTACGCATCTAAACAGAGATACAATGTTTATATATCGTATCAATCGTAGATACAAACTATTTAGTTTCAGCAACCTTTAACACTTCATAGCGGTGTCACTGTTAGTTTTACTAAAAAATTCTATTTGAAAAAAATGTTTGTCTCATTGAATAGATGAAGTTTCATTTTTTTTCCCGACCTAAAATTCCAATTTTAAATTTTAAGTTCATGTTTATGCGAGCGTTGCACGTGAACACTTGGACGGATAACGTTGTCCAGAACTCGTTCTGGGCATTGGTAAAATGAAGATGTCTACCAAATTTCATCAAAATCGGTCGAGATTTACTCAAGTTATCGTCACACGTTTCAGGATTCGGACACACAGACCGACAGACCGACAGACAGACACGAGACAAAAAATGTTCCCTGATGTCTAAAACGGATTTCTGTCTTGGAATTTTTAAAATCGGAGACAAAATGTTTCCGCTTCCGTTACCTCGGTAAGCTCGGAAGCAAAATATATAAATGAATCAACATTTATATATTCAGAAAATGTTTGAGCCATGGATATATTTATTTATTTGCTATATATTATTCATAAATATTAAATATGTATAGCCGAGTTTAAGTTTTGTGGGGGATAATTTTATTTTAATTTTATTTAATTGGGATTTAATTTTATTTTTAAACACTTTTTCTTGTAAAATTTCATACATAATTCATTAGAACCGTAAGGTAAAACTTATATATGCTTATTTTTATCCATTCCTTTCCAATCATTTTTAACTAATTTTTCAAGTATAAAAATATTATAATTGTTACAAATTTAGGTTTTTAACGTTAGATTTATTATATCTTGTTGAAGAAAATATAATTTAATAAATAATAATTTATTTTTCCTATTAACTTACTGCACAAGCAGGGCACCTTAATAAAATAAAAAAAAGATACAGAACATTCAAAGGGTTGACTGTAGATGTATAATAAGAAACTGAGAAAAAAGAACAAGAAATATTGTTTATTTATAAAGTATTTTTCTTTACCAACTCAACAATGGTTTTGCCTTTTTTTAACCTTGAAATATTTCCGAACATGGCTACAAAACTTATATTCATAATATTATCTAGTAGAGTGTGTTGAAAATTTACATATAAATTCTTTGAACCTTCTTATAAAATGTTATTTTTCACTTTTAAAATCTAATAAAATTTATATCAACTTATTAAAGACTTTTATACAATTTTAAATTGAAAACTTTTACTTTCTCACGTCCGTAGTTTATATAGAGAAAAACAAAATCGATATTGATGGATTTACATGTACTAAGGTCCCCTAAGTCAATAAATGTTATTTTTAAAAAATGTCTAATCTTTCGTCGGTCTGTTGTTTATAGTCTGAGGTCTGTAGTGACTCATGGAAGCGTGGAGCCTGAACTACTGGGCCAATTTCGGTTTTATTTGGCACACATGCTCAGAAAAATCATCCCGGTGTTTAATCGAGAAATTATTTCTAGCCCTTAATTTGGGGGTGCTACCCTCCATAAACCCTGAAATTTTTTGTAAACGGTTTTGTAGATTATTTAATTATAGTCTATTTAAATTTGTCTTACCATAAAGTTGTTTATCCGGGAAAAAACTAGTTTCCGAGTTATTGATAAAAATAATAATACTCGTAATTTGCTACGAAGTGTGCTATTGTTAATTTTTTTACCTCCAGTAGGGAGAAAAAGTTATAATTTTAAATTAGTTCAGAGGGACAAAAGTAAGTATTTTCTTCCCTGAACTCAAAAAGTAGGGAGGAAAAGTAAAAGTAGGGCGAAAAAGTAAAGTAGGGAGAAAAAGAAGGATTGCCAACTTAATTATTTTATAAATAGTAGAGAATGTATGGCTAATGTAGTGCGAGGTTGTAGAAATCATGTTGGTGACACTGCTACTTTTCGACCTTGTTTATCATTGTTTTTAAACCTTCATCTAAATAACCTTCTATTTGTGTTCCCTATTTCCTTTGCAATTTATAATGTTACGGTGGCTTCACTTCTACGAATTTTGGTAAGTTATCCTTTTCTACTAACAACCTCTTATAAACCTGAAGTCACTTTATAGAATATTCTGTGAATCATAGAATAAAAAACTAAATGCTCAATAAAGCTTCTAAAAAAAAACTGATGTTGTTATTAAATATAACCACACCCAACATTTTAAAAATGCTGTTTCCACTCCACGTTAAGATATTAATTTTATGTATTTTATGAATGTCTCCTGCTGGAAGGAGGAAGCATGAACGAGCCACAGCATCTTGGAGAGGTGGAGTCAGCCAGGTCATGTAGACTTTAAACCTACAAGATGGCGACTGCGAAGACCATCGATCTTGGTCTTTTAGAGCGGAATCGCCCTTGTAAGTAAAAATGAAAAAGCAGAATTTTTTGGAAGCTTGTTTAATAAAACATTGTTTCAATTCCTAATAAAACTAAATCTTTTGAAAAAGTTAGATAAAATAGGAGCGTCAGGCAGAAATGTTTTCGAAAAATAAACTTCGAAAACTTATAAACTTTCAATGAATAAATTTATAAATATGATGTAAAGTGCCTTTTCTGATTAGTTTACAACCCGCAGGAAGAGGGAGATCAGATACAATTTACTTATACTATGTATTAAGATATGTATAAATGTATTGTAATATACTAATGAAGTGTTTAGTAAAGAGTAGGTATATTTAGTAAGTGTAAATAATGACATGTCATTAATTTACATTTAGTACGTCTTTATTGATTTTCATATAGGTGTATTATTCGTTTCAAACTCATTCTACTCTCAGCTCATTTAAACCAATTTAAAAAAATCATATCTTAATAAATCACAATAAACAGCACCGGATTTAGAATATGTAGTATATCGGCCCTTCCTTGTATGTAGTAATTGCATGATGTGGTGAAAGCCCCCCTGATTTTAGCTTTGACAAAATATGAAGGGGGGGGGGGGGGGGGGGGGGGGTCAATATGGGGATATTCTCCTACGTAGAAATTATAAGAAATAGGGACTTAAAAATATTCTGTTTAATTTCTCCTGGCACTCTGAGGAGACTCGTCAAAACATACAGATATTAAGCCTCATTATAAAATAGTTCAGTGTACGAAGCTATGATATGGGCATATCGTGGAACCAAATCAGAAAGTATGGATAAATGGCATATAATATAATATAATCTATATATATAAAATTCTCGTGTCAAGGTGTTTGTATAATTATTTTATGATTTGGCATTAAATAATACTTATAACCCTAAATTTTAATGTCTTAATTTTTTAGGCAACATTTTTTTAATTTTATTTTTTATATAATTTGGCATTAAGAAATACTTATAACCCTACATTTTTACCGCCATTAAATGATGAGGGAGGCCCCCCCTCCCCCAATTTTTTTTTTGTTAACATTTTTTTATTTTATTTTATTTGGCCCTAACTTTTAACCTTTTAACATCCCCTAAGTGATGAGGGAGGCCCCCCCCCCCCCAAACAAAAGAAATTGATTTTTTGTACATTTATTAATTTTATATTTTTATGATTTGGCATTAAAAAATACTTATAACTCTAAATTTTTACCCTTTTACCACCCCTAAGTGATAAGGCCCCCCCCCCTTAAACAAAAATTTGCTTTTATTTTTTGGATAAAATGTTTTAATTTTTTTTTATGATTTGGCGTTAAAAAATGCTTATAACTCTAAATATTTACCCTTTTTTACCACCGTATATTCCTAATTTTTACCACCAACCTCCATTTTTAATAACGATTTAGTACTGTAATAATCTTCAACACTCAGTGGATTAAAAATAAATATAACCCTTAATTTTCACCCTTCTACCTCCAAACCAACCCCCTTTTTTTATAGCGATATTATAACTGTAATAATCTTTAACTCTCAATGGCCGATAACTGATCATTTTTTTTTTTTTTTTTTAAATTCAAGAAGAGTCCTCTGACAGCAGGGCCACAGGAGAGGCACTCTTGAATAAACATGTACATAAAATACATAAATGAATTAACAAAATTAACAAAAAATTTCCATAAAAGTACTAATAAATGACTAGAAAAAAAGCTACTTAATAAAATATCATCTAAGAAACAGCAAAGGATTAAAATTCAATAAATATATATGAAAGAGAATAAATAAATATTCAAATTAATATTCAAAATTTAAATTAACAAATAGATAACAAAACTAATAATAACAATTAGATAACAATTAGATAACAATTAGGTAATATTAGATAACAATTAGACAAAAATGAAAAATTGTAAAAATTATTGCTGTTTGCTCGGTTATTTAATTAATTTCTCGGTATTTGTAATTATTATTATCAATCGATCAGTTATCCCCGCCAGGCGTCTTCCGGTGTCTCTTCTCACCCAGCTAACAATTCGGAGTAGGGATGAGAACGAAGCCGGTCTCATATCATTCTCACACAATAAGCTTTCTCACTATTTTGATAGGCCGTCATTGTTCACAGCGCTCCATTCCTCTTTCAGTCATTGATCACGTCCCCATACACTTAAAATAAGTTAGTTATTTTTTTATTTGATTACCAAAATATTCAATAGAAAAAATTAAATATGGCAAAACAACGTTTGCCGGGTCAGTTAGAGCAGATTTTTTTTTTATATGTTCGGTAGGTCTGAAAATAATAAGTCATAAACTATTTTTTATAGCCCTAAGTAATAAGGGTGGACCACCCCAATTTTCATTTTTTGGACAACATTTTTATTTATTTTTTTTTACATTTGGAATTTAAAAGTGCTTATAACCCAACATTTTTACCCTTTTACCACCAACCTCCATGTTTTAATAGCGATATTAGTACTGTAATAATCTTCAACTCTCAGTGGTGGATAACTGATCAAATATCAATCGACCAGTTATCGCCTGCCAGGCGTTTACCGGTGTCACATCTCACCCAGCAAACAGCACGGAGTAGGGATTACATTTTAAATTTATCAATTATTAAATTATTATTATTAATAAATTATTAAATATAATATCATACAATCCATTGCACTTAGAGATTGATATTGATTTTTTTTAATTAACATAAACATACAACATTGGGGGTTCAGGTGTGAGACGTTATTAACTGCCACAGAGCATGTGTTCAGGCCAACAAACTCATCCAAGCTATTCACCAAAACCAAATAATAATTATTGTGCCATTTTGCCAAGTTTAAACGGTTTAGAGGATTGGTAATTGTTTACTTTAGTGCCTTAGTAATTTTTCAATTATTCTTTTCTGATTTCAACCAACCGTGGGGGTTTGCAATTATCTTAGGTTGAATTTCCAAATATTTTCTTCTTTCCTATTTAAAACACCCTAGCACTCGAACCCGAAGAAACCAAGAATACTCATGAAAAAAATCCTTTCGACCCTTGCGGCGTTTACTGACAATGCAACGAAAATGGCATTTCCGCGGGAGAAAAACGTCTTTCTAAAAACTAATAAAAATTAAAAAGGAATAATATATCAGAGTGATTTTGATTTCTATTGATTAGCTTTTAGAGAGCAAGAAATGTACAATAACAATTTGAGCAAACTAAGAAAATGTATTTTTAACTTTACTTATACATAATATAGCTTGAACTAACGCAAAAATCTAAACTAAATGCAGTTTTCTTGGCTTCATTGGAAATATTCTGACAAAGACTTCACTGGATATGGTTTCACGAAAAATACAATCATTAAACTAATGTAAAAGTTTACCGATCAGTAATACAACAAAAGTATGGCTCATATTATGTTTCTGTATATCTAGCCTTTCGTTTTACAATTCTTGTGATTTTTCTTAGCTGATAAAATTTTTTGAACACTCAAAATTTTTGGGGGGGCTCAGCCCCCCCAAGCCCATACCTTCGGCCGCCTATGATTAAAGATCAATCAATTTTCTACAAAAAAGTCTATTTATAATAATTGTCTTAAAATCTCTATGCAGTTTTCGAGATATTTTCAGTTATTATCCTAGGGTTTTCTTGGCTTACATCGATTGCTTAGTTATGTTTAAGTTCTTGCTATTTTCCTTAATAATAATTAAAATGTTAAGCCCTAATTAAAGCTGAGATCATTTTCTATCGTCTATCACACTATGCACGTCTGCACATTTTAAAATTAGAATGTACTTACCGAAATGATTTAATTTTTCGAATTTTGGTGATTGCTTGAAAGAAAGAAAAAAAATCGAGCGATAACGATACATTTTTCATTTTATTAAATTAAAGAAAGGCTATATCTGCCGTATCCGACCCATATTTTTTAATTTTGTTTAATTGTTCCTTTTTGCTTTTTACTTTTAAGCGTACCGTAGTAACGGTAGCATTGTGATCGTTCTGAAGAACGATTTTTTATGTCCAAATTCAAAAATTCCAAGTAAAAAATCCTTTTCAGACATTAAGGTACGTTTTCCTAGGAACGACCCCAGGTAAATAGATCACTCAGCATCTATCGCTAGATCAAAATTATGAAGGTGTTCTTCCATGCGTCTCCAGCGACTATTGCAACACATCAGTGCATAACTAAAAGTAGATGTCATGTGCTCAGTACTAAGAAATATTTACTTTGTGCTATTAAAAAAACTTTTTTCTTTTGAAATGGTGTATTTAATTAGTTACAATGAAATTAAATTTTAAGTAAGTATAGTAAATTTAATAAATAATAACCTAATAATAATAATAATAATCTACATGACTATATTATTACACCAAATTTGGAGTTAAAATTTTTATCTTGATTTTGCCTTTGAGTAGTATGATTTTTCTGAACATGTATGCCTAGTTTCTATTAAAATTGAACCATTAGTTCAGGCTCCACAGACAGACATTTTTTTAAAACACTTTTTTGGACTCGATAAGGACTGAAAAATATATGAGAAAGTAGAAAGTTGAGTTGGATACAAAAGATTTACCTAAGATAGTTATAACAATAGAATTATTGGAAAAATTACTATAAAACTATGTTTATTCTATTAAGTTTAAATAAGCTGGTTCTAATAAAATGAAAAATCCCTATATAATTTAAAAAAAAAGTCTGCCAACTTGAATTATTTTGTGCTTTTACAACTTATTATTGTCAAATTTATTTAATTTTTTTTAATATATCTAAATTGTTTTAACCTTTTACATGATTTTGATACTTTAATCAGCATTACTTTATCTTTTTAGTACAATATAAAGAGAGCGCAGACGGTTGAAATTGATCTGGGGCTATCTGCGGGGCTTCTTTCGACAAATTTTTAAACATATAAAAATTCCATAAAAATAGTATGAGTACTTTTGAAGATATAGGTGAAAATAAATGTACGTTGTATCCAAATTACAATAAAATTTGACGTGTAGTTTTTAAGATATTTTGGTTCGCAATAATTGAGCGACAGGCAGACAAGGAACCAAGAATGTTTTCTTATGTCTGAAAAGGATTTCTGTCATAGAATTTTTGAAATCGGAGACATACAATTTTTTCTTTCACTTTAAAGATCACATAGCTTCCGTTAAATTCGGTAAGCTCGGAAGGACACGTTCAAAAAACTTTAAAGCAGATGACTTAATAATTATTATTAATTGAAGGTATAGGTTTAAATAAAGGTTTTGTTTTGCGCTGGTGGAAGAGGAAGGAATGGGGGCAGAAGGGTGAAACCTTTATGGGCCAACAATGTGCTAATTATGATCGATTACCTAAATTTTATTAAAATCGGACGAGCAGGTTTTAAGATACATTGTTAGTTCGCAAAAATCTGGAACATATTTCTGTTTTAGAATTTTTTAATTCGAGAGAGAAAAATTGTTTCGTTCTTTAGAGCCATCACATAGCGCCCGTAACCCTCAGTAAGGAAGCAAATTCAAACTTATTTTCCTGTAAAAATATACCTTAATTATAAAACATAGGGGTTGGATTATAGATCCTCGGGTAAAAATGAAGTAATTATTATTATCACAATGTTTTTATATAATATGCGCCCAGATTGTATGGTTGCCTCGACCCCTATGTTTTAATTACATTGCTTTGAGGTTAGCCAACACAGTAATTCTAATTAACAAGTAAAATTTTTCTATCCAAAAAACAGTGAGATTATTTTTAAAAGGAGAAAACTTATTTTGGAAAATTGTGTTCTAATTTTGTTACCATAACTCAGCCGCATTACAAAAAGCCAAAAACTCCTTATAGCGTGTATAATCAAATAATACAGAAATAGCTAATGTCATTCGATGATTCAGTAGAGTAGATTAGATAATAAATCCATATAAAATTTATTCTTAACCAAAATGTGAACTAGTGGCTTCAAATCTAATCAAATGAATAACTCCGTGGCTTAACAGTCATGATCCGAGGCTTAACATCATCATGGTCAGTTATACCATGTATTAACTGACAGGAAAAATATCATGTGTAGTCATTTATTAGTTACGTGGGTAATAAAACTCAGATGAAATGAGCTCCTCTCAAAAAAGCAGTCTATCATCATTCAGATACGGGCCAAGTGTTAAGCAATACAAATAATGTAATACTTTTGCTCATGAAAGTAAAAGTCAAGTGAGGTTATGGACTAAAGAAAGAGCAGACTTGATATAAAGTAGATATGACTACTTTGATAGGCTGACTTTTTTAGAAGGGGGTCTGAAACTTGGACCTTTTTTTACGGTTAGGTTTTTGCTGAGGATTATTTTATTACAATAACTTTTAATCTCCGACAGAAAATAAAATTAAATAAATTTGACAAAAAAAGGCTTTAAAAACATAAATGGCCCACGCTAGTCCAATCTCACTTTGAAAATGAAATTTTAAAACCGGCTTGGACCTATACCCCTTAGAAAATACGTCGAATCCAAACTGTAAAATCTAACATCCTCAGAAAAATCACAGATGCCCCCTTCTTCTTCTCCAACCTCTTTCTCCAAAATGATTTCAATGTTCCTTTTGTTCGAGACATATCAGAATCCTGATATCACACATTCAATGAAGAAGTCCGCCATGATGATGCAGAAATCCTAGCTCAAATCAATTCAAGTAACCCACCTCGTCACCTGAAGAGGCAGTGGCCCAGAGATTTAAATTTTACTTACATTTATTATTATTATTATAACATTTTATTTTGATTACTATTTCATTCGAAAATCTAATATTTTATTTATCTCCTTACAATTTTATAAATATATTTAATCCTATATAATTAACCAAGCTGAAAGGAATAGTCACTGGACTATTTCCTTTCTCATGCAACTCACTGTCAACAAAACTTAGATCTGTAACTCTTATAACATGTAAAATTATGAGCATAGTTGTGTTATTCAATAAAGAGAGAGAAGATAAAGTATAAAATCTTTAAAGTTTAATAAATAGGACGCGAGGAAGCTATGCGCCACACTAATTGGCAGATTATTTTAAACGTACTGGTTGCTGTATTTCCAGAATAAATGTATCTCTGTATCTACTTACTAATTTTGAATATTTTCTTAAGTGTTAAAAATTTGAAGTAATGATTTCATGAACGGCTAGCCTCCAGCCTACATGCCACTAACCTTTCTCCTGAATCAACTGAAATAGTTAGAGGGAGAAAGATTCGGAGATAAGAAATATCGGCGCCAGAGGCCATTTGTAGCTAGGTTTAATTTTCCAGTGCGGGGCACTGTCATTTCGATCGAAGACATTGACACGATGCTCTTTTAATTCACAGCTTGTTAAAAAATTGCGTCACACACAGTTAAACTAATTGTGGTAACACTTTGATATGTTGTCATATAATTACATCGATATAAATGCCCCTTAATTGCTGTATACACCTTGTCGATAATCATGAAAGGAAATAAATTATTTAACTTATTTAGGATCTCCGCAAGCAAACTAATCAGCCTTCCGTATTCCACTTAATTTAAATATGTATTTGCCCTTCACTTCATTATTATAGCGTAAAATCCTATTACACTCAGCTTTAGATTTCACTTGGGGAAATGGCCCCATTAATTTATTTCACTCACTCCTTCCTAAAAGAGATACTGCATAAGTCTAACTGTAGTCCCCCCAGTACTTTTGGAGCGAAACGATTTTGAAATTCTAATGTTACCCGTGTTTTAGACTAAGACGGGTCCACAATTAGTCTAGTTTGTTTGATGTCATTAGACCACAGAATTTCCATCGAGTTCATAAACCAGTACAGAAGAGGCAAGCTTTATACAAATCCATAAATTTAGAGAAGACAGCGGGCCACGCAGGAGTTAGGGTTTGCGGTCCAGATAGAAGCGGCTGGGACATGGTACGTAATAGCACCGCAACCTACTCGATGTAACCAACTTTAAACTCTCTTTAACACAACCTCGCACTCTTCCTTCATACTTCATGCCGCTAATATTCCTACACCATACTCATATCCTTACCACATGTAAGGGTAATATTAAATTCAGAAAGTTTTACTATTAGAAAGACGTTTAAATGTTGAGCCAAACTAAACCTATTTAATTTCACTACTATCCTAAATGGTTTTAATCATCTAAATGAATTAAGATGTAGCATTCATAATGAATTTTTTAAAGGGTCATCCTAAATAAATTTCCTTAAGCAACCCAGTTATTATACTTTATATGATGTATAAGTTCCATAATTTAGGGGTAGCCCCTCAAATTTAGAGCTAAAATGCATTGCTCATTATCTCCTCGTAGTATGATTTAAATCATTTAAATAAAATAAACAAAAACAAAAAAAACTTCGCGACCTTTCCAAAGTGACAGTGTGGCAATGATTTTTAATATTAGACAGATGGGATATATGTATTTTATTTGCCCCTCTTTCGCAGCTTTAATTGCTTGAAGATAAAGAAATATGACGGTTTCTTCTTATGACTTACCCTGCGCTGACCTTAGCGCAGCAAATTCTATGTTTCTTGGAGCATTGGAGCTCTAAGTATCGGTAAAATACCAATACCGCACACTTTCCTCGGATGCCGCAAAAAAGTGATATGATAGGTCCATTGCTGCTCGAAGGAAGCCGGCACTGGGTCCCTAATCCAGAAAAAGGGTAAATAAAATAAACAGGTCAAGTGTGCGCTAGTCAGCACTGAGCGAGGGTCCGTAGGCAACACAGTATTGTTTAAGTAATACCTATTGATGTAGCTTTTTAAAATGCTAAATAGCCTACTTTGAACTATCCTATGGGTCTGATATTCTCAAAACTCATCAACAAACTTTTGATAAATGAACTTTGCCAATGAACCGGATTATAAACATCCAAAAGAGTATAATTATAACAAAACGTATTTTGTCAATAAAAACAATTTTTTTTCGAAATTTCCAAAAAGTGGTATCTCTACTTTTAGGAATTTTTTCACAATTTTTGTACTTTACATATGCGAGATAGAAGGGGGGGGGGGCACTTTTCACACCAACTTCAAACTCGTCTACGCTCGCCCTATCAAAGTTATAACCAAAATATTATATATTTTTGTAATCAGCTCAACGTACCCTTTCATATGATACCTCACACGTTTTCCAGAAAAAAAATTATTTTTTAACCCTTAAGTTATTTTACCCTTATTTTATTAAAAATTATTTTTTTAAGTCCTTAAGGCTCTTTACACTTCCCTCAAAAATCTATGCTACACAATTCAGTATAACGTTATGGTAATAGGACATTCAAAAGTTAAAGATAATCATTTTTGATATTTTAATTCTTACTACTTTAATACAGGATATTATAAATAAAGGATTAGTGTGGCACATACCTTCTTCTCGTTCTTTTACTGGACGAATGGTCACATTTGTTTTGGATCTGTTTCGATTACCAATCGAAACAGTGGGGGGTCATACTTATTTTATGCAATATTAAATTTGCACACACGGTTGAAATTATATTAGGCTGTCTATGTTATTCGACAACCATCTAAACTTCTTCAATATTAGATAAGTACTACTAAGGTATAGTTGCTAATTTTTTTTTTTTTTTTTTTATTGCAAGAGAAAGCAATGTGGGCGAAAGTTTGATATTTATATAGGACCACAGGATACTAATTATGAGATACCCCAAAATCCATCCTGATTGGATGATTTAAAAAAATTGTTCACAAAAATGTTAAATGACAGACAAACAGACACGAGATCAAACATTTTCCCTGATGTCCGTAAAGGATATATGTCTAGGAAATTTCGTTCTTCAGAAAGATCACAATACTTCCGTTACCTTCGGTAAGCTCAGAAGCAAAATCAACTTAGTAAGTTTAAATGCTTTATTGGTTAGAGCATGTTAAAATAATTATTCTACTTAGGAGGGACAGCACATTTCATGAATTCAACAAAGAAAGTTGATTAGAATCCATCTAACTAGCTATTACTTCTTTATTTTACTTAAAGAAACGTGATATAGATTCTAATTTCTTTTGCATTTACGTATACTTTATTTAATCAAGTATTTTATTTAGAGACTGCCTTGACTTCACAAAAAGTCATGATCAAGGTCGGCAATATTAATTAGACATCGATCTGAAGAAAAAGAAAAAAAAAAAAAAAATTAAATAAATTTATCCATCAGACAATTCGATTTACTTAATAAATATATAAGTAAAGAAAAACTAATTTAAAACCTTAAAAACTATAAACAGTCTATAATAATATGCTCAAATAAGAATAATTCATGACCTCTGTTTGGGTTAATAATTGTTTATTCTACTAGTTTTCGGAAATAAATTTCCTTTTACTTTAAAGAGTATACTTAAATACATATTAATATGTAATAAATACTATCGTCCTAGATATCCATCAAGGTATCTGATCATTTATTAATAAAGCACGACAAATTAGACATAAATATAATATGAGGATTTAGGGATCGGATTATCATGAATATTAATTTAATGTTCCCCGCATTCAAAATTTATTGATAAAAATGAAGACATCTTAACTTTATTCCTTAAATATTGGTGACTTGGTGAAATTCATATTGTCAGAAGTATACTGTGGTATGCTTTGGTAATATCTTTTATGTATCTATTTTTTTTTAGTATGAAGATGTTGAACGTATATTTAGACTACATAAGTACACTGCATAGTTAGTGTAGAGTATATACTTACGGAGTTCAAAACCTTCATATGAATAAGCACTTGCCTTGAATGAGAACTGACTGAATTTACCAGCTCGATTAGATTTTTTATTAGAGTTGTTTTTCTTTTGTTGACGTGAAATATGGGTATACTTTCAAGTACAGCACCGAGGAGTTTACCACCTTGATGTTTGATCTAGTTGAATTATGTATGGGCAATGCAAGGCTCCGAGTCCTCCCTTGGGTATTCTAACCCTTTTCTGAAACAAACTTATGGGACAGAACTTTTCCTTCTTTTTAAAAAAGTTTACCTTTTTCTTATTTTTCATGAGGTTGGCATCCCTGTGGATTATAGCGTTACCAGGCGCCCGGGATCCCCATAGAGTGTGTGCCATTCTTGCGTATACGAAGGAAATGACTGACAATGGAGTGACGTATTGAAGCAAGAATAATACCAGCCGGTATATTTGCATCTCTCCGTCTGACAAGCCTTCATTTATGCAGAACGGTTTTTTGACAACCCTTCCAGCTGAAAAAAAAAAAAAAATTCTTATATACTGATACTGGCTACCAGCGGAGACAAATAAGACTTTAATTTTACTTCTCTAAAAATTAAAACAAAGAAAAATGTGTTGCCTCTTCTTCTTCTTAATTCTGGTAGTGGTTGCATTCATCTTCTTATTATGAAAATATTGACTCTTAAAGTTATAGTATAGGTATAAGTACAATAAAGTTAAACAAATAAAATTACCGGGGTCCATATCTTCAACTTCTATAACACTCAAACCAACAGCCATGGGCGCAGCTAACACTGCCCCTAATATCCAGATACCCAGCAGCTGTAGTTTTCCTCTCAGTTTAGACGGACGCGCACTAAAACATTAGTCATGTCAAGTTAAGAATGTGGTTTCCCACAAAACATCTAGTCTTGCATTAAGTAGTTAACTTAAAATGAGAGTCACGTCACGCATAAACAACCCTAGAAAATGATTTCATTTTAATTTGATTTTTAAATTAAAAACAGACACCATTTATTAATTTTAGTCAGTATATATATTGTATATGACTGTTTATTTAACCATGAAGTATGCTCAGGCAAGGGTAAACTTATAATACGAAAGGTAGTATGTTTTATCTTTTTTCTTTGGTCTTCAGGGATTGGTGTAGCACATAGCTTCCTCGGGTCATATTTCCTATACATTAATGATTTTATGCTTTTACAACCTATTATTGTCAAATTTATTTATTTTTCCCCGTTTATAAAATCTGTGAAAATTGTTTTGATTTTTTACATGAATGAAAGTATCAATTCAGCAAAATATATAGACGGTTGAAACTTATAATATGGGACTAACAGTAGGCTAATTATGACCTACCATCCAAATTTTATTAAAATCGGGCGAATAGTCATTAAGATAATATGTTGGTTCATAAACAAAAAATTGAGCGTCAGAGAGACCGACAAACCGAATGATAGACACGGAACCAAAATACTATGCCAATTAACGCGGCACATTGCTTCCTCGCGTTCTGAGTATTATTCTTTAATGATTTATACCATTACAAATATTATTGTCACATTTATTTAATTTTCCCCGTTTATTAAATCTGAAAAATTATTTTGATGTATTACATGAATTAATGTATTAATTTAGCAAAATATAAAGAGCGCAGACAGTTGAAATTAATCTTGGGCTATCTGCGGGCTACTTCCGACAAACCATCCAAATTTTATAAAAATGATATGAGTACTTTTGAAAATATAGGTGTAAATAAATGTATGTTTGTGCGCATGTGGAAGGGAAAAAATAAGCGCAGACGGTTTAAACTTATATGAGACCGACAGTAGGCTAATTATGACCTACCATCCAAATTTCATTAAAATCGAAAAAATAGACAGATATGTTGGTTCGCAAAAATTGAGCGACCGACAAACCGACATATCGACAGACAGACACGGGGCCAAACATTTTTCTTAATGTCTAAAACGGATTTCTGTGTTGGAGTTTTTGAAATTGGAGACAAAATATTTTCGTTCTTCAGAACAAACACATATAATAGCTTCGTTACCTTCGGTAAGCTCTGAAGCAAAAAAATAATATTAAATTATATTAATTTATTGGCAATATTTCGCCAAATCCTTGGCAATATCAGGCCTTTTGTCTTCAGTCAATATTGTGGTATGTACATTTTGTCACAGATTTTGTGAGGGATGGAGTAACAGTAAGAAAGCTTTATAACACTCTTGTGTTCATTGCTCATCCCAAAAGATCAAAGAAAAAAGAAAAAATATTATATCAAAGGGATTAACTGAAGATTGACATCAAAGTATGTTTTATAATCATACCAATTCAATTGTACGGTTGTGCTACTGAATGCAAGTTTTTAATTAATGTTTATATCTATAATAAAGAGGGGAAAGGGAGAAGAAAAGACACGTATTTTGGAGAAGTATTGTTGTGAGGTAAAAACTTTGGTAGAGAAACTGTATGTGATTTGGTTTGACCATTTTTATTAACCTAAATTCGTAGAGGTAATGAAACCTCAAAATGACCTATCATGGCATACATTTTTATTTCGACATTTCTCTGAGGAGTTTTTGACATCTCCAATTTCGATTTGTCATTACATTAGATACATCAAACTTAAATTAAGTCAAGACATTAGAAGGACATTGCAATTTGCTTTTCCAATTTCAATGCATTAATTTGAACCTTTATTGCTAATATCGCAGTAAATTTTAATTTTGTTTTATTATTCTAGTAGCAAAGGTCATAAAAGAAAAATATGTATTAATGTTTATCTCTTAATGATTATTAATATGTTTGAAATATATGTGTATGTATATAAATATATATATATATTTAAAGAAAACAATATTTAGTTGTAGAGTTAGGTGTTGGTTGGAATGAAAGTCCTTTTTAATTTTTTTTTATTTTATTTTACAAAGCTTTCGCCTAACTCTACATAAGAAAACCTCAAGTCCACATAAGAAAACTTTCAATATTTAGTTGTTTCAGTGTAGCCAAATTTTTTTTCTTGGTGTATTTGCAATCAGTAATAAAACAAAATTAAATATAGACACATGTTCAGAGGAGTATATTTTTGTACTAATGTAACATTTGGTTTTATGAAATATTTAAAATATATGCTGAACCATATTTCAGGATAAAATTAGACATTTATTTTGTCGGTTACATCGAGTTAGGCATAAAAAGTATATTACATGAGAACAAATATTATCTTTAATTATAGATGATTGGTGAACCCTTAAATTTTAGTTATTGTGGGTCCTTAGGGATGTAATATAAAATAAACTCTCCTATATCATAACACTATATTTTGACACCTTGAGTCATTTTCTAGAGCTATGATCTTCAAATCTTTTGTAATACAAAATCGTCATTTTTTAAAAATGATTTTTAAGTGCGTATTCAGCTACTTCACCTTTTCCTTAAGAGGAACATACCCCAAATCCTCACATTCAAATTAATTAAAAATTCTGCTTGTAAACAGGAACATGTTAAGGAAATTGTTAACGGTTTACAAACAGAATTTTTAATTAATTTGAATGTGAGGATTTGGGGTATGTTCCTCTTAAGGAACAGGACGAGTAGCTGAATGAGCATTTAAAAATAATTTTAAAAAAATTACGATTTTGTATTAAAAAATATTTGAAGATCATATACCTATAAATGATTCTTGAAAATGACTCAAGGTAGAGCCGAAATATAGTTTTATGATATAGGAGAGTTTATTTTATATTACATCCTTAAGGACCTACAATAACTATACAACTGTTATATTTAAATTGTTTGTGTGATCAAGTAAATTATTTAATATTTTATTCAGTTTGTGTTTAGTCTCTATTTTTTCATGAGCATTGGCAAGATAAGAAAAAGGTTAAGGGATTCGGGGATCGGAGGTTGTGTATAACATGGAAGCAATTATACTTCCCAACAAACTCAACTATTATCTAAAATCCATATGATAGTAATGGAAACATGTACAACATTTCATCCAAATCGAGCAACTTTTTCATTATATAATTGAAATTACAACCTAAAAATAATGAAACTACATTTTTTGGGTGAAGAAAAGCTTGATGCTTACCTTAATGGATTAAGTATAGCTCGATGTCTGTCAATAGCTATAGCTGTAAGGGTAAAAATACTAACATTGACACTTAGCACTTGCACGAAAGGGCAGAACGGACACATAAAGTCTGGCAGATTCCACCTCTGAAGTAAAGCTGCCTGGAACTACAACAAGACAGTCTCTTTTTAGTAATCAGAATTTTTTCTTGCAACGAATGGTTATATTTAGACGAAAGTTTTCAAATATCAATTCAGTAATGGTTAAAAACTAGGTATCGTATGAAATTTTAGTTTCTTTCATACGAAGAAATTTAAATACCTGTAAAATTTTAATGTTTTAACACTTTTTGCTTCTGAAATTTATAACAAATTGATTTTTCAATGAACCCTAAGAATTATTCTTCTAACATCCTCTATTAATGTCAATATTGATTGATGAACCGGGTTAGAAATGTAGCCCTTTTATCTACTTCTAATTTTAACTTTCTATTTTTAATCAAGAAAATTGTTTCTGAGCTATCTAGTTCATTTATCTATACAATAATCAAGCATGCATAAACCATGTTTTTTTATGTATAGTTATTTTATTTATTCTTACAAATTAAGTTTTACTTTTATGTATAATGTTCGATGGAAACTTGATATAAAGATATTTTTATTATAATTAATTACTCAAAGAATATCTTTTCATGAGACTACTTAAAAAAAAATTGCAAATTCGTAAACAAATTGATTTTTTCATTATGCACACACACACACACACACACACACACACACACACACATACACACACACACACACACACATATATATATATATATATATATATATATATATATATATATATATATATATATATATATATATTTAATAAGTGAGCATATATAATATAATCTTCAAAAATTGAAAAAGTTGTATAGCATTAATGCCTATTGAGTTAAATTCCTTAAATTCGGGGGTAAATATAATCTAAAAAAATGTTTTGGGTGCAACACCCTACATTTAAATAAGAAAATAATTTATTGACTTTACCTTGGGGTAAGATTTTCCCAATATGTATGTCAAATTTAATCGTTATCGGTTTAGTTTTATAGGCTTTACACAATAGATTACAGACAGGCATATTTTAAAACTACTTTCAAAATTTTAAAATTGTTAACAGAATGTGTTTTATTTTACAATAATAGTAGTGATAATAACTAAATTAGTCTTTAAATAAACTGATTTAATGAACAGATCATTTAATACATAACTTCATTAAAGCTCTGGTATCCTAGGTGAGTGGTGTCGTTGTATAGCGGCCTTAATCTAGCAGTCTTGACGTCACTGCAGTGGACTTAGAATGTCGACCGTGTTAACTCTAGCGGCAGTAATGTGGCGGGGGATGACGTCACTGAGGTGGACGTAAAACGGCGGCCGTCTTAACGGCGACCATATATTATGTCAACTTAAAACGACATTAGGTTTGTTCCAACCCCGCTATTTGTACCGTCCTTTGTATCGTCCCGCGAATCGTTTGGGAATCGTTTAGGGCAGGTTTTATACGCATGCGCTAACATTGAACTGTAATAAAATCATGTCAGGTCGGAACTAGTTTACGACTATTATTCGCACTGTATTAAAAACATTAAGGAAACCTTCCTGTTGATATTTGTAATTATTGACATAACTGCGCATGTCATACAAACCAGTCCATGGTATATTGTCAGAGGATCGTTGGGACCGTACAGTGAACGGTTCGTAAACGATCCCTGCCAGGGTTGGAACAGTTTCGTGGATGGTACGAAACACTGTCCCAAGTCAGCTTGGAACGGCTTTTATCTACTGCGCATGCCGGTGACGATCCCGCGGACGGTACAATGCTCGGTTGGAACAAACCTATTGAAACGACTTTTGATTCATTACAAGATCAATATTTTGTCCTCTTCGCTATACTTTAGTTTTGAAGTATTATATCATACCCACCCTCATTTCCCCCATTATTTTGCCCTACTCAAAGCACCATGCCTTTCTACATTCACGAATAAGAGCTTATTCAATGAAGTTTGGGTGGGTTCAATATAGTACTCTTACGCCATGTTATATAGTATTATATCATACCCACCCTAATTTCCCCCTTTATTTAGCCCTACTCTAAGCCCCATGCCTTTCTACATTCCCGAATAAGGGCATCCGCAATGAATCTTGGGTGCGTTCAATATAATACTCTTACGCCATGGTATATAGTATTATATCATACCCACCCTCATTTCCCCCTTTATTTTGCCCTACACAAAGCCCCATACCTTTCAACATTCCCGAAATAGAGCGTATGTAATGAAGTTTTGGGTGGGTTCAATATAATACTCTTACGCCATGATCCTAAGTGTCAACCGATTTGGCTGAAATTTGGCACACGGTGTCCTCTCATGGGTACACAAGTTTTTTTCGCTACCCGTCTTTCGATTTTAAAATTTCGGGATTTTCGGCCCACCCTAGCCATGGTATATAGTATTATATCATACCCACCCTCATTTTCCCTTTATTTTTCCCTACACAAAGCCCCATGCCTTTCAACATTAATTGTATGCATTGTTGTACCAGACCGACTCCTTTTTTACACACTCAAAGAGGGAAATTTTTTGATTTCTTATTTTTTTTTATTTTGGGTGGGTTTAATATAATACTTCAACCCCATTGTATAAAGTATGATATCAAACCACCTATTTATTTTTTAAATAATGGCAATGACATTTGTTTATTTTTGTAGGAAAATTTCATTATTTTTTCCTCGGGTGGGTACGATATAATACTTTAACCATAGTTTACATCGCTTGTACACATTTAATTGCATAAAATATTCATCACTACAAGAAAAAACGTCGCAAAACTATTTAACCACTATGCTGGTCATAAAAAAGACGTCACGGCTATTTGACATTTGACTTTGTAGCAGTCAACGCCAACGTTATTTAGTTTACACCTTAGAGTAAGGAAGGGGTAGAGGGAGCAATGCGATTTGAAAAGTGGTTCATTATTTTATATATTGCGACACCCATATACTACACCTATAATAAATGTATGTCTCATTGAATGGATAAAGTTTGATTTTTTCCCGACCAAAAATTACAATTTTAAATTTGAAGTTCGTTGTCCAATGAACTCGCCCCGGGCATTAGTAAAATGAACATGTCTACCAAATTTCATCAAAATCGGTCGACATTTACTCAAGTTATCGTCGCACGTTTAAGGATTCGAGGACACACGGACCGACAGACAGTCAGACAGACACGAGACCAAAAATGTTCCCTGATGTCTAAAACGGATTTCTGTCTTGGAATTTTTAAAATCGGAGACATCAAAATTTTCGTTCTCAAAAGTGAACACAATGGTTCCGTTACCTTCGGTAAGCTCGGAAGCAATGAATAAAATAATAATCCAACTAACAATTAACATATTGCTCTGTTACTGATTTTCTAAAACAGATATAAGTGAATTAAACCCCAATGTCTGTTACAGTTACTACATGTTTTACAATTTTTTACAATCGTAAAAAAGGGTAATTAAATAAACTTCCCATTTTTTAAACCACGTAAAGATATAAATAACGTTATGAAAAAGGTATTATCAAAGAAATAGCCGTAGGGGGTTAAAGTTAGCAGTGAAAGTGTAAGAGATATATGTGAAAAAAGAAATAGGCAAACAATTAACCTAAATTCAGCACAGCTACGTGAAATTAGCTGTGTGTGTAATATAGGCCATATGGTGCCATCTTTTCAATTATTCACTTTAGTATTTACTTATGACTTAGTGTTTGTTTATAATTTGTTATCTCTAAGGCAAGGTTCCCATCAAAGTCACATGCTGATCTGGCAGTAACATAAAAGTGACGTGACTCGAAAGGAACTTCTTTAGAAGTAATTTAAAAAGAACATGAAAATCCCATCTTTTCATCCACAAATTTTGATCAGACATTCCTGAATATCCTTCCACATCCATTTCCTCTTTTGCCGACGACAAAGCAGTCCTTGCTGTAATCCAGATCCTAACCATGCCTACGATTTTCTTCAAGAACATCTTAAATTTAATGAGAACTAAATTAAAATAATTCTATATTAATTAATTAAAATTCATTTCAATAGAGAAAAAAGAGTACGACATGTTACGTTCACTCTACGAAGAGCTACTTGTACACCAGTCTATATTTGTATCAACAACTTCTAATTTTGAATCATGTGCGGTACTTACGACTTCATCTAGACCAGTGTTTCCCAAAGTGTGGTACGCGTACCCCTGGGGGTACGGGAAGAGTTTGGTGGGGGTACGCGATGCACCGGGCTCTGACTGTGCAGTCAATTTTATCCTGAGATGGATAAAATTGTTTATGTTGAGGCAACGGTTCATCATAATTTGGTTCCCTGTTAATTTTGTTCTTAAATTAGATATTTGTTCTCGTTTATTAGTCCAGTCAAATGGTAGTTTGAAGTGGAAAGTTCTGGTGTAATTGTTGTTAGTGGCTTACTTTATGTTTTTTGGGGTGCTGAACACGAATCTGAAGTTGTCCAACAAAATTTCCCTCGGGAAATATGAGAAATCATCGAAAAACTACAAAAAAAAATGTTTTTTATTGGTTTTCAGCTTATAACTTGCAAAGCAATCTACTCACGCAAAAAGTGGTCTAGTGTTAAAATAAAAAGGAGAAAATAATCTACAATTTATGTCTATAACATTTATTTGTACGTCGTATGGTTTTCACGCAAATGGGAGTTGAAATATTGGGAAGAGGTGGCGGGTGGAGGGTACAGGCTGAAGGGTAAACGGTTGGGGGCCACACTGCGCTGGCAGTTAATTTTATGTTTTTGGGTGTGCTGATCACGAATCTAAAGTTGTCCAACAAACATTTTACACGCAAATATGAGAAATCATCATAAAACCAATTTTTTAGTCGATTTCGCCTTATAACTTACAAAGCAAGCTATTTACGCAAAAAGTGGAAGAGTAGTAAAATAAAGAGGAGAAAATAACCTACAAATTATTTCTTTACCATTTTGTTGTAAGTCGAATGGTTTATATGCAAAAGAGAGGTTGAAATAACCGGGAAATCAGTAATTTTTGAAAAACAACAAGTAACACCATTAATATTTATTCTTTATATCTTGTAGGTAAACATTGTTATTGGATATTTCAACCCCTCTTTTGCATAAATAACCCCACTTTTTGCGTAAATAGCTTGCTTTGTAAGTTATAAGGCGAAATCGACTAAAAAATTGGTTTTATGATGATTTCTCATATTTGCGTGTAAAATGTTTGTTGGACAACTTTAGATTCGTGATCAGCACACCCAAAAACATAAAATTAACTGCCAGCGCAGTCTGGCCCCCAACCGTTTACCCTTCAGCCTGTACCCTCCACCCGCCACCTCTTCCCAATATTTCAACTCCCATTTGCGTGAAAACCATACGACGTACAAATAAATGTTATAGACATAAATTGTAGATTATTTTCTCCTTTTTATTTTAACACTAGACCACTTTTTGCGTGAGTAGATTGCTTTGCAAGTTATAAGCTGAAAACCAATAAAAAACATTTTTTTTTGTAGTTTTTCGATGATTTCTCATATTTCCCGAGGGAAATTTTGTTGGACAACTTCAGATTCGTGTTCAGCACCCCAAAAAACATAAAGTAAGCCACTAACAACAATTACACCAGAACTTTCCACTTTGAGCTCTTTTCATGCACCATTTGACTGGACTATATGTACTAAAAAAAAAAAAAAAAAAAAAAAAAAAAAAAAAAAAAAAAAAAAAAAAAAAAAAAAAAAAAAAAAAAAAAAAAAAAAAAAAAAAAAGTTTATGAAGTATGCGCATATTGCATATTCTATTATTATTATTATTATTATTATTATTATTATTATTATTATTATTTTTAATTCATCCTATTTCTTGTTAGATTTGTTCCATGACGACTATAGAGTCGTGGGACAAATCCCAGTGAGTGAAGTGACTCACATTATTAGATCTAACTCCTTGGTTTTAGTTGTTTTAGTTTTGGACAAATTACTTTTCAATAGTAATAATATGTAAATATTTCACAAATAGAAAGTGTTTAAAAGGATTAAATCTAAAGGGTTGAAAATGTTCCAATATTAGCGGGAACTAATTATAACCGTTTTATAGAAAGAAAGTACATAGTTTATTATTTCATTTTTTTTAAGAACAATACCCCGATTGACACAATTATAAAAAATAGAATTAAATAATTAAAGGCAACCAAAATAGAAATGGATTTTTTTTAACGAGGGGTACTTAGTGTTACGAAAATTATAGAAAGGGTACACAGATGTTAAAAGTTTGGGAAACACTGATCTAGACCAAAGACTCGCCTGAAACTTACATACAAGACTAAAACGAACAGTCATAAAGCGACGGTACAAGACTTTACTCAGACTTTTGGACAACAGATCTACTTTATCACCAACGCACAAAGTAACTGTCTCTAATCTAACGATAAAACCTATTCGGATATACGGACTCGAATGTGGGGATCGACCAAACTATCGGATTCTTACAAGATCCAATCCATGCAATCCTTAATTCTACGAAAATCATGTAATGCACCCTCCTACGTGGCCAACTTCATATTCCTGGTAATCCGAGGCTACGCCTGAAGAGAAAATGGCCCCGTGACCATCTTAGAGAAGAATGCTTTTGTAATAAAAATTATTGGGGTACCACCGCACTGGGTAGGGTCTCCAAATCTGAGTTATAACTGTGCTGAAATTACCTTAAGTGAAATGAGCTACTTGATATAATTGATTTTTATAGTTTTGGCTAAATAATAAAAGGAAAAAATCGGGTACAGGGTACCTCGGAACTTTTCCTCACTTTAGAGGCCACTAACTTAATTAATGGATAGCATGCTCCGCAAATCGTTATTTATCTCGGAATGCCAGTCAAATGACGCCTCTGGAACTTTCTTGGAGTCATGGCAGAACACTGCTGTCTCAAAAGTAAAGCGAAGCTGTTAGGAATTGAAACAGAAGTTACATGTCTCAAATCTTAAGACGATGAGGAAATTTCCTTTCACTAATTAGTTGAATACGAAACATTTAGCAACGCCTGGTATGAAACTCAGAGCGACGAGACTCTATGAAGATATTATTTTGACACTTTAAAGAAAAGATACCCTAACTTTCATCAATAGGCCAGAAAGATTTAATTAGCCCAGAGGTAAGTGAGGTTCACATGGGGTTAGGAAAAAGGGTTCACTGGCAGGCCTAATTATTCTGCTCTTCCTTACCATCATACTACTACCACCACCACTATTACTACAACAACACAGAGAGGATACCTCCATTGAATTTCGAACTCTCCTGATACGAATAACCTCAATTTAATATACTTATTAGCTGAAAATGGACATTATTTTGTGTACTCAAATTACTTCTTCTAGTAATAATGGTAGTTATGTCCTATTAAAGTAAGTTTTATTGTTAAAGAACATCGTTTTTGCATTTTAGAGAAGAAAATCAAAAGGCAAACTAAAATTGTGCCAATACTTCTCTCCTTCTGCATAATCAATACTAGTGATAAGTAAAGATGATAAAAGTTTTACAAAGGAAATTTGCTAAAAAGGGTAAATGGGAATTAAGTGAAAAGGGGTTTGAAATAACCCTCATCTCCCATTCCACGGTCTTTTGTAGAAGTAATCATCTCTTTCTTTTATTCCATTTGCATTTTTCTTCAAGCCTACTTTTCTCTGTTTTTTTTTTTTTTTTTGTTCGATTTTGATATTTTTTCCTAGAAAAATCCAAATCTTGATCTTTTCAGAAAATATTTCTTGGGCGGATTTGATAGGTAGTTGATTAATTTAATAAAATCAAAGTATTTTTATTAATATAATGACCGAATATATTTCAAAACATGAACTGAGATAAGGGTTTAAGACGCCAAAGCAAAAATCATTTGACTACTTCGAACGTGAAAGAAATGATTTACTAATTTTTTTTTGCATGGGTGTGATTTTGACCTTTCTTTAATATTTATGGGCTAATAACACATCCCTATGCAATTTTAAGAAGAAATATACTTTTTTTCTATATCTTAAAAGAACAGGGAATAAATTTCTAAGAGGCAATTTAATATTTATGCAGCAAAAAATCTGTTTTTAAAATTATTTTCAGACCAGATTTAAGTTGACTATAAAAAACACTTTCATAATTTAACAAACAATTAATTGAAGCGTTAAAGCCTGAAATTAAATAATAGATTTTCTAATTTTCTTTAGTAATTCTTGAATCCTTTATTTTTCATAATAACTTCTATAAAGAAACACAATTATAGTACTCGTATGTATGTTATTTGGGTCATTTTAGGGTTAATTTTTTATCAAATAAATTAATAAGTAATAAGTATTACACCATATTATGTTGTTCTCCCATTTTATATTATTCTTTTTACATTATATTCACTTGTCTCCAAATCTTGTAACCTAAATATCAACCTCTACCCGGCTACCTATAGAAAGCTGAAACTTGTACAAATTATGTTTTTCCGATGACAATGAAATCATCTTCCATTTGATAATTAATTTTGTAATATTCAATATTTTTTCTTTTCAACACTCTATCGTGGGAAACACTTATTACTAAGACACCAGCCTTAGGACCACCGGGTTTAATCAGTGTTAGATATTATTTCATTTCTGGGACTAGACTGTAGCTTTAAACAGAGAATAATCAATCTCCGTTGTAGCATAATTGGAAGAGCGCTGCTTCCTTCATTGACACAATATTAAGGCGTTATTCCAATAATTCCTCCCTAACTCTTGGTTTCGTCCACAGTTGCAGGCATTGGTAAGGTTTGAACACCAATCCTTTGACCTATCCCCAATGAAATAATACTCTAATACACCCCCCGGTTGAGTATTTATAGACTAAGTCCGAAACTATAAAGTCTAGAGCAGTGGTTCTTAACCGGGGGGCCGCGGCCCCCCAGGGGGTCTCGAAAGGTATTTAGGTACTATATATATTATAATTGGAGATTTTAAGGGGGCCGTGGTTACCAAAAGGTTAAGAACCACTGGTCTAGAGCATGCTTTTCCTAATTTCATTAGGATACTTTATTTATGGTTAAGAAAGTCTGTAAGGTAACTAATTTTACCAGACCTTGGTTCCAAACTCTCGACAACAGACCCTAGACCCCAGGCTCCCGGCAACAGGACCCCTGTCCCAATCCCCTTACCCAGGCCCATTGCCCCAGGTTTTGGCCTCCAGCCCTAGACCCCCTGCCCCATGCCCCAGCCTAGGCCCCACTTTACCGGCTATTGGCCTGAGGCTCCCGGCCACAGGCCCCCTGTCCCAAGCCCCTTACGCAGGCACATTACCCCAGGTATTATTGGCCTCCAGCCCTAGACCCTAGGCCCCATGCCCCAGCCTTGGCCCCACTTTACCGGCTATATTTGCATGAGGCTCCCGGCCACAACAGGCCCCCTGTTTAATGCCCCCCAACTAAACGAGCCTGCCTCACTCGCTCATATTTCACGGGGTTGGTCATCAAAAAAACATATTTTATGGGATGATCTTGAAGGCGGTGTGCCAATTTGCTATCGCAAATGGAAAAGCTTTTTGTAGTGGAACTAAAACTGCAAACGTAAATAATCAAAACAAATCGCTGATACCTTTATGATTTACTCTAGCACAATATACCGGAAGCAAAACTTTTATTAAGCGAAATATTTTTATGTCTCCGATTTCAAAAATACATGGACAGAAATCCGTTTCAGACACCAGGGAACATTTTTGGGCCCGTGACTGTATGTCGGTTTTAAAAAAAAAAATTGGTGGTAGATCACAATAAGCCCAATATTAGTCCAATAATATGTTTCAATCTTCCGAGCTTATAGTTTCTCTTCCACATACGCCGAATTTTTTTTTTCACATATATCTTTAAAATTGTTTTTAATGAAAATATGGTTGGTTTGTCGAATGTAAACTACAGATGGTCCCACGTTGATTTCAACCGTCTGAGCTCATTAAATGTTGCTAAATTTATACTTTCATAATGCAAATAACGAACAAATTTGACAGATTTAAAGAAGTGAAAATTTAAATACATAATACATTAAACAGTAATGTTTAATTTTTTTAACCCTATTTTTTTTCCACCCTATTTTTTTTTTTTTTTTTTTTTTTTTTTTTTTTTTCAGACTATTTTTTATTACGAACGAAGTTATGTTTAATACTTTTTATGATAATATTTTTTTTTTAATTAGTCCGATAATCAGACGATTTATTTATCACTACAACAATCTGACCATTTATATCTTAATTAATTAAATCCCCGTCACGAAGAGTTTAAAGTCCGACGTTTCGCAGCCACTACTGTAAGTATCTTCAGGGGTGTGGTGCATCGTGATAATAACTCGAAGCAACAAGATATACTGACGACTGGATCCGTGGATTTCTCCGCAAAACCAAGCTGTTCATTGCGAGTCAACTAGCTGTAGCCAAGGCACTCAAGGCACTAAGTGATTTATATCTTATTCTAATTAATATTGAACTTAAACTCCAAAACGTCTTTTTAGGGCTTCGTAGATAATTCTCGAAACCCTTATGCCGAGGGTGATATGTCTGTCTGTCATATCCCCCGCAACGTTCACGAATTCCCACTCGAAATTTAAAAGAAATAGTTATTTATGTAACTTGGCAGCCAAATGGATTTTACTCACAAGTTAGTCTCCGAGCCGGAGGCGAGGAAAGGCTATGAAATTAACCTAACTTTTTAGGTATTTTTCCTAATTGACTTCCGAGGCAGAAATGTTTTCTTTGCTGCCTTATTGCATACAATATTTTATCTATTCACGCTATTTCGATGGCAGCTTTAAGATTTAAATGGAAGCTTAGTTAAACATATTAATGCATTAATAATATAACATTGCTTTGTAATAAAACAAGTATAAAACCAAATAAAAATATCACAAATTAAAAAATAGACTGCCAATTAGTGTGGCACATAGCTTCCTCGCATCCTATCATGTACTTTATTGTGTAAAAACTATTAATAGTTTTAGAGATCTTTAACACTTCATAGCGGTGTCGCTGTTGGTTTTACTGAAAAATTGTATTTGAAAAAAAATGTTTGTCTCATTGAATAGATTAAGTTAGATTTTTTTCCCGACCTAAAATTCTAATTTTAAATTTGAAGTTCACGTTTACACGAGCGTTGCTCGTGAACAGACGGATAACGTTTTCCAACGAACTTGTCCTGGGCATTGGTAAAATGAACATGTCTACCAAATTTCATCAAAATCGGTTGACATTTACTCAAGTTATCGTCGCACGTTTCATAATTCGCGGACACACAGACCGACAGGCAGACAGACAGACACGAGACCAAAAATGTTCCCTGATGTCTGAAACGGATTTCTGTCTTGGAATTTTTAAAATCGGAGGCATAAAAAGTGAACACAATGCTTCCGTTACCTTCGGTAAGCTCGGAAGCAAAAACTAAAAACAAACAAAAACAGATGTTATGACTTGCATTGGTGAACTCTGTACTTCCTCTGCCAAGGGAGAGGAATATTTCCCTTTTTCAACTACTTTTAACCTTTTAATATTTTAAATATTTTACTGACAAATCAGCGAAATAGTACTTTCCAGCATGAGAACAGTTAAGTAATGCTTAATTTTGCTGCCGTGAGTAGATAAATAAAATTATTGTTCCTCTTAAACTAACTTAAAAAATTGGAAATTCCCCCCCCCGTTATTTTCATAACCCAACCGAAAGATATTAGCATGAATGATTTCAAAATTTTTGGACTAGCCGTTATGGGGGTTTTTGTTGGAAATTTTGATGCTGAAACTCAATATTGGCTGTAAGAAGCACAATAATCATAAAATTTCATATATATTTCTAATATACTGTTCTGTAGCTTTCATTTATTAACCCACTCGTAATGAAAAAAATGGGCTTTGCAGATTTTTGCGCATTACAAGTGCCAATATTTAATGTTATGCGTTTATTTCAATATTTTTCCTATGTGTTAGTAAAAAAATTACGCCTGCATTTCAATTTTACATCTCTAGTTTGAACGTTGGTATATTGAACGGGGTATATGACAGACACACATCACCCTCGGCATATAAGTTTCGAGAATTATCTAGGAAACCCTAAAAAGACGTTTTGAAGTTTAAATTCAATATTAATCAAAATAAGATATAAATCTAAGTGTTATAAATAAAGTGTGTGTGTAACTCTATGGTCAGTAGGCCAATAATTTTTATAACATCATTTTGTGGACTCAAGTTGCCTATATATTATTATGGTTAACCGAATGAGCAAATTTTATATTGCTCAAAATAAGTGTTACTCTACTGGCAATAAGAAAGATTCAAATCTTATAGGACCTTCTTCTTCCTATTATAACACAACGTGAGGAAGCTACGTCAAAATTGTTTAGTTTTTTACATTAATAAAATTATCAATTTAGCAATATTTAATGTGCTCAGACAATTAAAGTTTAAAGTGCTCAAAACTTCCTCAAGTAGATATTGGATACACTAATTAAATCCTATAATATCTTATTCAATTAATAAGTTTTTAAACATATTTATAAAGTGTTCAAAAGGTTGTTGTTTACTTTTTGTTTTCGTATTTCAACAAAATCATATTTATTTTCATCAACATCTTGGATACTATATTTTTCGCAGGGAAACGACCTATCCACGGACTACGGAGAAAAGACAAGAATTAAAAAAAAAATAAAAAATAAAAAATAAAAAAAAAAATACTTTATTGGACTCAGGGGATCTTAGAAAAACATCACAATTCATTCTTTTTATTTACACTACTTATATGAAAAAGTTATAAGGGACCATCTACTGTCTAAAAGCCATCAAAATGTTCTAAATGATAACCGGATGAATTATACAGGTGTTAGTAAAAATGTTGCACATATTGGGATTGGGTGCATTATTGAATTTGGAGGCCTAAAAGAAATCTCGTTTTTCTGCACGATCCCAATGGTTCCTATACCTTGAATATGCTCGGAATCACAAAAAGAGTGTAAATATATTTATTTTCCTGTTAGCACGACTAGTATAAATAATACTTGTTGAATGATAATCCAAAAAAATATTCATCCCTATCATTATTTTTATAACCCTATTTTGTTTAATTAGCACTAATATATTTATTTCTATTTCCTTTGATCTTAGTAAAACTTAAATATTTCTTCTTAATATTTTCTCTTCTGTTCGTTAAAAATTAAGTTAAATTTAAGTCTTAATGAAAATAACTTTATTTAGAGAGAAATATTTTATAACCATGTTCTTTTATGGTACAAGTTGTGAAGATATTTTGTGAATTCACTCTCCTTTATTTAATATTCATGTCGGCAAATCTTCTCCTTAAGTACTCCATTCACAAACTCAAAAAAAAACCTTTTAGGCTTTGAAATCTAAATTTATTGGAACGTGTTTATATGAATAAGTTTGTGCTGTCTATAAATGATATTAAGAAGTAATGTGGAATAAAGCAACCCTTGTGTTCTAAATTGTGGCTTATTATAATTTCAATATCTGACATCCTTTATTTATCTTGGCTTAACTTTATCCATCTGTTTGTGATTCAATGAATTTTCCTTAACTATATCTGGATAGTTCCTTCATTGATGGTATTGAAGAGTTATCCATTGCCGCTATCTGTGTACTTTTATGATGTAAGATAATCTGAATCTCACACCTTGAAATTAAAGTAGAGCTGTACAAACAAAACCAACACACTATAGGAACTAACAACTTAACTAAAACTCCTCTTATCCCTCTACGCGCTTTACAAAAACATATTGGTGAGGATAAAGAAAATGTTAAAGAGATGATAAGATCATCCTAAAAAGGATGATAAATTTACAGAAAGTTTAATAGTTCTTTCTTACAAAACTACAAGGGGATAGTTGGCAAACCAAAGCTTTTCCAATAAGGCGTGCCAAATCAGAGCTACATCTAAGTTAGTATACGAAAGGGTTTTAACCCTACTTTCTCTCTTTCTTGAGTAACTTTACTTCACAACCAACTAGATGGGTTAAAACAAAAGCAAATGTTCAAACGAAGTAGCTAAAAAAGAAAAATGCATGGCATCCATCAACTTTTATGTGGCCAACATTACTTACCCGATGTATTAAGAAATATTGCAATGCTTGAGATCTATAATTAACAAGGAGCTATAAAATGTCAGTCTCTCATATTTTGGCAAATGATCTTGAAACCAGTTAGAATTTCTAAGATTTCAGTTCATCCTGATGTTTTATATTACATTTAAAAAATGCAATGCATGTTTTTTGTGAATTGCTTCTTTCCTAGTATATAATGTTATTAGTTATTACAAAACAATCAACTAGATTATGTAAACTTCCTGTAACGAACTTTCTTTAACAAAAATAATCTTTAAAAAAAATGAAAATTGATCAAACTTAAAAGCCCGTTTGTCGCGGCAGTAATTTTCAGGATGGCTCTGGTATTTCGGTATATACTTTATTGTCAGAGGGATTGCTTTTTTTATGAATTGAGGATGAATGCAATACAGAATGACAGTTTAGTGTTTTCGCTAACTGGTTTTCCTCCTTTGTATAAAAAATTTGGTTTCCATTATTTTCTTTTTGTATATGCACAAACACCCCGAAAAAGTTTTCCCCTTAAGCTAAAAACAAAAATTGATCTGTATTGGAGTAGCAAAGGGACAAACTAACTATAGAAATAAATCTATCAGAGACAACTTGTGGACTTTTTCTTTGTATACCTACTGACCATTCTCTCCCGTATCTTTTTTTTATCTTGCAAACTAGATTTTTTCCAGGTTTGGCTGTAATCGAGAACGAATGACTCAGGCTTTATGATGAGGAAAAACTAATTGTATTTTTAAGAGAAAACGTTGAATAACATAGAATAAAGGAAGTAAACGAAGAATGAATTAAACTGAAATGTGACAGCCAGGTATGTTTAAACTTGTGTGTTGCATCCACACAGGTAATCGACTTACATGGTGTTATATAGAATAATGTAGGCCATCATTGCAGCTTTCTTAAATCAAAAACAGTTATTAAGATTCTTATTTGTAGTTTTGTTTTGAAATAAATCATAAATAACCTGGTTTAGGAAGGTTTAAAAGTGCACACAAGTCGTGTCATGTCTCCATCAGAAGAGGTTTAACTTCACTTATTACAATATTTCAAATAAAACTATTTCCTAAATATTCTATTTCTTCCCCCCGGCCATCAATGACATTATCTAATTATTATTCTAGTAATGATTTTATTCACATAAAATAATGAATAAAATCGTAACAATAATAATTATACAAATAATAATTTTGTATTTCATACTTTGTTTTATTTCAATAAAAAAAAAATTAGATTTTTATGTTTCTTCTATTTTGGTATAAATTTATTTTGACCATTTTACTATAATAAAATACTACAGAAAAAGCGATTGAACCAGGTTTAATTCTTAGAATTTATTAAACTTCTTTGAGGAGAAAAAGAAATGTAAGTATCAGAACCTGTTTTACAGAATGGTTAAGTAGGGTCAGTCAAATTCAGCTCCTTCAAGAAAGAATCCCGTAATAAAATTTGCCGGATAGCCCTTGTCCTTTTTCTTGAGACCAATCCTAAAAGAGAATTTAAAACGAATAACTCTTATAATAGATTTTCAAGTCTTCAAAAAGAACTTCTATAACATGTAATCTTTCGTTACAAATTACAAAATATAAAGGGGCTTTACTGCTCAAGTTTTGCCCACAGTTTTCTAGCTAGTAAGAAAACTCTTGATTTAGTTGAAGCGGTATAAAAGGATCAACATTTTCTCCAAGATGTTCAAACTCAATTTAATTAAAACTTTTGAAATCAGTTACATGATTAAAATGCCGTAAAATATTAGTTTGATGTATCGTAATTGTTTATTTTTGTTTAAAGGAAAATTATTCGACCGAAAAATGGGGGCGATGTAACATGTGACAAGACCAAAATAAAAACAAAACAAAACCCTACGTATTATATACAGGGTGGTCCAAAAGTCTCTCCCCCACTCCCCTAAAATTTTGAAAAGTTTAAATAAATTAATGAAACGTGGGGTATCTGTACCACAGCAAACGGAAGTTTGTTTTCATACTATCGTGCACTAGGGGCAACTACCCTTTTTGCCCCTAGGCCACCCATCAACAAATTTTAAATTGAAGTGTATATTTTGATTATGGGGAAAAATAATAAAATTTTACTTAGTATTTATTTTTCTATCTCCAATATTTTGCCCTCTATTGGGGGGGGGGGGGGGGAGTTAGAAAAATAACCGAAAATAGTAAAGAAATGAAACTTTTATCGTTGTAAAATCTAAACGGTTTGAGATAAATTTTAATGATAAGGGAAGTTAGTATTCATGCACTTGCGCGTACAAGGGACAACCACCCTTTCTTTCCCCCAGGCCACCCATATTTTTTTTCAATTTTTGTATTTTTGATAGTAGATTTCGAATCTATGGCGAAAAATAAGAATATTTTACGTTTAACATTTTTTTTCTATTTCTAATATTTTCCCCTCTATATATGGAGAAAAAAGTATAAAAATGGTGGATTTCAGATCAGTTGCAAAAAACAAACTTAAATTGAGCTTATTAACAACAAATGATTAATTTAGTAATTGAGGTAAATATGAATCAATCAAATCCCATTTTATTTAACAATTATGCCCTTTTTCTCAAGAAGTAATAAACACTAAATTACTAGATACTTGAAAACCTTTTATTTCCTATTTGTTCTTCTTATCTCCTCTTTTAGAGGGCAAAATATTAGAGGTAAAAAAAAACTGTTAGCAGTAATATATTCTTATATTTTGCCATAGATTCTAAATCTACTTCAATCTTCCCTTTATATATGGTACAGATTTTCAATAACTTATCTCAAACCGTTTAGATTTTACAATGAAATATTTTCGGGAGGGTTATTTTTCTATTTTTGCATTCCTTTAGGGGCCAAGTATTGAAGACAGAAAAATAAAAAAATACTTAGCAAAATGTTATCAAAATATACACTCCAATTTGAAATTTTGTAGTTGGGTGGTCCAGGGGCAAAAAAGTGGTTGCCCCTAGAGCGCGATAGCATGATAACAAACTTCTATTCCATAGTACAGATCTCACAAGTTTCATTTATTTATCTCAAACCGTAAAAATGTTAAGGGGAGGGAGGGGGTAAGAGACTTTATGACCACCCTGTATCTATATAAAATTAAAGTTTTATCTGTACATTGGTCAGAATTGAAACATTTTTGGATACATTTTCAGTTCACACATTTCGGAAACCGAATCCGGCCTTAACTATTTTCGTGTATGTATGTGTGTCTGTCGCCACCAGTCCGACTTTATAGGCGCAAAACTGTCTAAAAGAAATCTATTAATTTTTTTCATAGGTGAGCGCAAACATGTTGTGCGCTTGGTGTCATCGAAAAATATTGAGAAGAACCAAAGTTATAAACAATTTTATAAAAAAAACTAGCCTTCACCCCATGCTTCGTGCAGGGCTCATGCTAGGTATTAGTGGCTATGTTTACTATTATAGTAGACCAAGCAATTAAATTTAATTAGGAATAGAATCTATAATAGGACTATTATAATATAGGTATTTCATTTTATATTTTTCAATTAGCCTTCTGATGAACAATTTAACAGTCTCTTGATAATAAAATAACACATTTTGGTGATTTGTAACGCTGATTGAAACATAGATGAATCGATGACTCATATTCTTGGCCTATATGATAGGAAATATAGCCACTGATACCTAGCATGACCTACCCAGTTGTGTGGATACAAGGTTAATTGATGCGTGAACATTATTGTAAATATTAGATATGGGAGCGTCTATGGAGGCCATCTTGAAGGAATAACAAGCTGTCTCTCTACGTAAATTGAAATCTTGCTTATTTATCAAAGCTATTTTTACCTACTTTGTCATTGTCATTAGGCACAGATGATGGCCTTTAGAAGGCTAAAAGCAGCATTTTTGAGCAGTCAATTATAAGAGAAAACTTCGAAATGGAGAAGAAGTTTACCTGTGAATTTCTCTAGTATTTTGTAAGAACCGATATAAGTTTCTGTTTTTGGATCAATGTACTTAGGAAAAGTTCAGTTCAAGTATGTTTTTTAATAGATCTTAAATCTTAGAGCGTGTAATATCTCTTGCAAGAATTCAAGGTCAAAATTTGTCCTTTCGTAGGATGACTGATAAACTTCATGCTTATAACATGAGCATAAAAATGACAATTTTCTTAAATAAATGGAATTTTTCGCCCTGTTTAATCCTATTATGAATTAAAATCTCAGGAGAATAAAAAATAGGGGCAGAAGCCATGCTCACTATTTAGGCAACATTATTTAAAACAAACTGATCTAAGTGCTGTGAAACGGAATCAAAGAGAAAATCATTTCCATAGTTAAAAAGGCAAAGTATTTTTCTATCAGCCTTCTGATGAACAATGTAACAGCCTCTTGATAATAAAATAATTCATTTTGGTGATTTGTAACACTGATTGAAACCATAGATGAATCGATGATTCATATTCTTATCAATCAGCTGCAATGTTTAAAATTTCTGGATATTAATCCTGGTACCTTCTATATCCTGCAGTTCCCTTACCTTGAACCTAAATGGCATTGCAAATGAGACTGCTTCTTATTGCACTAAATAATTTAGGTTGAATAACATCAAACCTTGGTCATAATTCCTAGGTTGCTTTTGTGACCGAAGCAACCAAAGCAAGAGTGGCTATATGCGGGTTTAGCATACCCCAGGATTATCTAAACGTTATACCTTTTACTACTTTTTATTATTAAATAATTAATTAGGGTCTAACGCTTAACATGCCAACATTTGGAAGAAATTCTAACTGAACAAAGCACAGCAAAATATGGCATCCTAGTCATCACCGGTAAATTATCAAAACGCAAATCTTATGACAAATAATTGTAATTTCTCTCCTTTTGCAAAATCTAACATCAGTTTCTAAACTCATAATCAGAAATGTAAATGAATTTTCCTATGAGATACACCCAGCATATTCCCACACTTATAAAAACTGTCAGACCCCCTTATATTAAGTTAAATTACTTGTTGTGATCTATAAAAAGCAATATCACTTAAGTAAAGAAGTGGTCAAAAATGTAACATTAAATTTTTCTAGAAAACTTCTGAGTTTCAAATTTTATTCAACTTAGACATTGAATTTTTAAGAAACGAAATACCTATTTCAAAATATAATAAACCATTCTTTAGGTAAATAAATGGAAATAATTATATCAAATATTTTCGAGACGCTTTTTTAATTTTGTCCGAATATTTCTGACCGATTTATTTATTTTGCTTCTGGTTTCCTACTTATGACTGACGGAAACTCTTACAGCCCGAGTCGTCCTGACCGGATAATCTTTCCTTGCTGTACAGTTATTTTACACATAATCCTAGCTTTAAAATCAAATGTAAACGATAAAAATTTAGGCTCAGCCGGCAATCAGGCAGTTCTAGTGTAAAAGACCTAATTCAATTAATACTTTATTGTATCAGAAAAAAATCTGAACCCAGCTGTCAATTGGGCTGATGTATCCTTATATAATTCAATGTATTTATTTCATTCCTTCCCAAAATTCCGGGCCTATCCTGGCCGGTCTAGTGAACGTGCCCTAATTTAATTCAATGCTTTTAAAATCTGGGCCCAATCTGCAATTAGGCCGATTAAGTGTACGCATCAAAATTTAATTCAATGTTTTTAAATCCATCGGAAAATCCAGGTCCAGCCGGCAATCGGTCCAGTCTATTGTTCGCATCCTAATTCAAATGAATGCATTTGAGTCTTTAATAATTTAATGTTAGTATAATAATTTAATGTACTTATTTAATTCATTCCCCACATTCCGGGCCTACCCTGGCCAGTTTATTATAAGAAGCCTACTTCAATTGGATGTATTTAATTTGGTATATAAATTCACAGAAAATGCGAATGAATCTGTCATGAATAATTTTTGGTTGTATTTTAATGTACCGAGGGTCTAAGTTAAGTAATCTTTTCAGGAGGGGGGAGGGGGTGCAGACGCCACTGCCCCGAAGAAAAGATCATAGTAAATTACTATTGGGCTCGGCAACTAGTTCAGTGTAGTAGCGATTCACACGGTTAAATGACATTGCAATATTGTGTGGGGTTCTATACAATATTAGTGACTTCAAAATAATAACTTCTAAAGAACTTTTGGATTTCTGAATCAAATTGGAAACAGTCCTTAAGAAACTCCATTTTTCTAAAGGACATTGACTCTGTGCTTTCAGGAATAATTGTCATTGAATACGTTCTGAACTATCTGTGAGAATGTGAGAAACAAGATAAAATAAATTGTTGTCACAGCTGTTTGTGTCCCTTATACATTAGGAACATCAGTGGAAAGTGTGGAAAGGAGTTTCTCAAAACTCAAATTAATAAAAACCTATCTGCACAGTTCCTTGAGCGAAGAGACGTGGGACTAGCTACTTCTAGCCTGGACGACAAAGGGGGAGGCTGTTGGTAATAAAGGAAGAGGGAGGCATTTTTCAACTATCACCTAGGGCATTTATATATATATATGCGAGTTCGTAGGTTTGTTTCCTTTGATTGTTTTACTTCATTGGTTGAGACACTTGAAGGAAATGATAATTTAAAATGGTTTAACTCATCTTCAAACTATATATATTTCGCCCTCTCTCAAGGCATATTCATTACACTGGCGAGAATACAAACACTTTTCACGTCTTGAACATATCAAATAAGATAATTATATTAGGAACATATCTATTCCTTCTTCAAATGATAATAATTAAATAAGATGAAATCAGTCAACAGTAATGGAATAAAACTAGCATAGCAATAACAACGTTTTCGAACATACAAGAATAAGGAAATTAACGGTAACCCACTGGGAAGGTAATATTCAATTCAATCATATGATTACCCAGCGAGTTTGGCGGGAAAAATTTTTAATTTGAAAATCTTAAATTGGCACTGTAATATTTGTTCAGTTCTCTGGAACCTTGTTTATGGTTTATATTTTTTTGTTCTTTTGTTATGTAAAGTGCTTCTAATAGTAATCTTTTTCTATTGTTGTTTTCTCTGTTTAAAATTTTGGAGTTTTCAAATTTAAAGTCATGGTTCATATTCCTAGAGTGTTGACTTAAGGCGGTTTTATCATTTTTGGCTTTAACATCTGACTGGTGTTGATCTTTGCGATTTCGCCAAGTTTGTCGGGTTTCTCCAATATACACCCCTTCACAATTACCACAAGGTATTTGGTACACGATGCCCATTGCATCATCCATTGAAACCGGATCTTTTAATTTTGAATAAAATTGGGTTTGAAGCTTGTTAGAAGGTTTGTGTGCTATCTTGAGGTTAAAGCAGTCAAATTCCTTAAAAAGTTTGGTAACCTTTTCCGACAGGCCGTTTATATAAACTAAACTCGAGAAATAAGTAGGGGGATTTAAGTTATTGTTATTAGGGATCGTAATTCCAGTTTGGTTAAAGTTTTTGTGCCAAAGACTTTTTATTAACTTAAGAGGGTAAAAATTGTCTATTAGTTTTTGAAATACTATTGTTTTAATTTCTGGAATAAATTGAGGGTCCGTTAAGTTGATAGATCTTTTTATTAAGTTTTCGGCAGTATTTTTCCTTTGGCTGAAAATGTGGTTGGATTTAAAATTAAGATATCTATTGCCTTTGATTATATTATTGTTCCATTTGGTGGTTAAACTTCTATTTCCATTTTTGATCACTATTACATCTAAAAAGTTAATTTGGTTATTGTTTTCTAATTCTGAAGTGAATTCGAATTTCGGGACAAATGAGTTGAATTCACTTAGAAGTTTTGGAACAAAGTCAGCTTTAATAACTAAAAATAGATCGTCGAAATATTTACAAATAAATTTTGGTTGGTATTAACTATTACTTATTACTGATTTTAATACATGATTCATGAAGACTCCATTCAGGTTGACCGATAATCGTCCCCCCATAGGTAAGCCGTTAAGTTGTCTATAAAGGTTATTTTGAAAGGTGAAATAAGTATTGTTGCAACAAAATTTGATACATTCCAAGTAGGTGGTTTTACATTTAATTGAGGTATCTTGTTCTATGAGATGCCAGTTCTTTTGGATCAGTTTATATACTTCAGGTAGAGGGACATTGGTGAATAGAGACTTGACATCATATGAAACTAACAATTCATCCTCTTCTATATTAATGTTTTTAATTTTGTCTTTGAACTTATGAGAATTCTTACAATCAAACGGGTAGTCGTTATTAATTCTATTGAGTGTAGGACTCATCAGGGGCCCGACGATGCCCACCCAACTCTGGACCTATACTAGATCAAAAAGATCAGGTATAGGACTTATCAGAGACGAGCGTGCTCTCATACCGCCATTCTTGCTTGGCTGGCAAAACACATCAGCAGAGTAATACCGTGTTTTTGCACATTGCAATAGGCTACAAAATTTGCGAGAGACACCAAGGGATGTGCCACGCAAGCGTGACACATAGGAACTGTTCCAACATCAGACATAACGTCATTAAGATGTTGGCTCGGCATTACGCTATGTCCTGCATCGTTTCGTCGTGTCCGACTCATCAGGGGCCCGACGATGCACACCCAACTCTGGACCTATACTAGATCAAAAAGATCAGATATAGGACTTATCAGAGACGAGCGTGCTCTCATACCGCCATTCTTGCTTAGCTGGCAAAACACATCAGCCGAGTAATACCGTGTTCTTGCACACTGCAATAGGCTACACAATTTGCGAGAGACACCAAGGGATGTGCCACGCAAGCGTGACACATAGGAACTGTTCCAACATCACCAAGGCTCATCGGGCCCCCAATGAGTCGGACGCGACGAAACGATGCAGGACATAGCGTAATGCCGAGCCAACATCTTAATGACGTTATGTCTGATGTTGGAACAGTTCCTATGTGTCACTCTTGCGTGGCACATCCCTTGGTGTCTCTCGCAAATTGTGTAGCCTATTGCAGTGTGCAAGAACACGGTATTACTCTGCTGATGTGTTTTGCCAGCCAAGCAAGAATGGCGGTATGAGAGCACGCTCGTCTCTGATAAGTCCTATATCTGATCTTTTTGATCTAGTATAGGTCCAGAGTTGGGTGGGCATCGTCGGGCCCCTGATGAGTCGGACGCGACGAAACGATGCAGGATATAGCGTAATGCCGAGCCAACATCTTAATGACGTTATGTCTGATGTTGGAACAGTTCCTATGTGTCACGCTTGCGTGGCACATCCCTTGGTTTCTCTCGCATATTATGTTATATATATATATATATATATATATTATATGTGTGTTTGCTTATTATATATATATATATATGTGTGTGTGTGCTTTTATACATATAGGGATACATAAATTTTATACATAAATTAATTTCAATAAAAATAGTATGTACTTTAATAAATATATATATTTTTTAACTTTAATAAGTAAATATTTTTGTATACAGATTTTATCTAGAAATTTGTTCCGATCCCAGCGTTAAAATAGCCAGTTTTATGTTTTGGTTATTTTAAAATTAACTGCAGGTAAACAATTTTTGGTCTATTAACAATCTTTAACCGTACTGGAATGGAAGAATGAGGTTTATTTCTTATTAAGGCAGGTATCAATATATTTGGTTCTATAATTGTTTTAATCCATTCCTGTATTAAAAGGCTGTGATTACCTTCGATTAGCAATGAGGTTTATAGGGTGGAATGAGAACCGATTAAAATGTAGTGAATACGTCATCATTAATATGTATGAAACTTTGGAAGTAATTTTAACCCCTGTTAGAAACCTACCAAAAATGACAGCTAGATAGAAAACAAAAGAAGTTGGAATTACTATTTTAAAAGAAAATATATTTTCATCGAATGGACCTTTGTTGTAAACAAATCTTTAGCTTCTCCCACGGTTCCTTTTATGTCCTGGTTCACACAATATTTGGTCATCACACAAGACGGACAGATCAGCGATATTTGATATCAACGGTTACTTATCTTTGTGATCAACAGTGTTAAATTTGACTCCCTACAACATTTGAATCTAGGTATATGTTGGTGTTAAGGCAGCAGTATCAGGTGGAAGAATGTAAAGTTTTATCATAGTTTTATCAAATAGATAAACAGTTTCCATTTACTTTAAATTTAACAACTTTCTTGTTACAAAATTGACAGCTTAGTTAATACTTTTAATTATCTTTATCTGACTTTTTTATAACTGTCTTTTATACAATCAGTGCAATTATAGCCATATCCCAGTCATATCTAATTGTTGACACCGTGCTAAGTGCTCTAATCTTTTTTTTATCCAGTCACGAACCTCATTTAATTAAAGAGATAGCACGACATTGGTTTAAAACAAACCCATAAAATAAAATTTAAAATAAAACAACACTAGTTCCATGATATAGTAAGATATTGTGTTTAGCACTAACATAACATTCGGTTACATTAATGACAATTTTTTAAGTACTTATTTGCCACTAGACGAAGCTACAGTAGAGCAGCTCTAATGTCAGGACTCGAACTATCAATAAGGAAAAACATTAAACTTAAATAGTGGAATATGAATTAGTATAGAATAAATATGTTGTAAGATGATACAGATGACACTACTCATATCATTGTTGTAATAAAGTCAGATCAGGAGGATATAACTTAAGACTCTTTATATAATTATAAGGTGTAAAGATGGGTTCATAGCTAGCGGATCGACGCATGTATCGGGCTATATAGACAGCAATACATTCATGGATCTGTGGAAACGTCGTTGCAGGTTTTCCGCAGAACCAAACGAAAACATATTATGTATTAATTCTCGTACAAGTTATTGTATCAAAATAATTGTTTAATTAATATTAAATGTACTTAGACTCACCTGGAAAGGTATAGCAAACAATGCTATAAGAATATCTGCTAAGGCTAAGTTTGCAATGAAGCAGTTAGTTTGATTTTGCATGCGGCGACTGGTCGCAACGATCCACATAACCAATACATTGCCTACAACTGCTACCACTGATATAGTACCGTAGAATAACGACAACACCAATATTACTCCAATAGGAACGTCGTAAAGATCTGAAAAAAAATAATAAAAACTTAATTATTTAAGTGCTAATTATAAGAGAGGCTTCAATATTTAATATTTATTCATATAAGAACTATAACTTTAGTACACACTTTAGGCATATGTTTTTATTTCTTCAAACATTAAAATTAATCAATTGAGTTAAGCAAATACTTTCAGATGAATGTGTAAAACCCAAGTTTCTGCTTCACAAAATAGTTTTATTTTTTGCATTAGGGAGATAGCTATTCAACCAAAAAACAACAAGTTAAGTAGTAGTGTATTGTTGTTTGCTTTGAATTAAATCTAGAGATTTAATAATTTTTACTAAATATTTATTTGTACAATGAGGAGGATGATTATTTTTCTTCTCTTAAACTTTTGTTTAAATTCTCTCTTGATTAAATAGTGTATTTTTGTCTAATATTTTGTGAAAATGTTATTCTTAAATTTCCGTCTGCCAAGATTTTTTGCGCATATTTTGAAGAAGCTTATCTAGAATGTGAATGGAGAAATTATGGGATAAATATAAACGAAGAGAGTTAAACTTAAGATGATAAAATTTTCTGATGACACCCTTGTAATTGGAAGGATAGAGAGGGAATAGAAATTATGTTGCAGGATGTAACTCAAAATCAAAGGAAATAGGACTGAAAATGAACTCGGATAAATACATGAATGTGTCAAAATGTAAAAGGAAACTCAGGTTGTTGGCAGAAGGCAAGATGAGGTGATTGAGTTTAAATAAACTAATTTATTAGGGCAGATCGTACTTAGGAGGAGTGGAAAGATAAGGAAATTAAAAAACAAATCCGTCAAGTACTTGCCAGCAAGCTACTAAAAGTGTATTTTCGGTCATAAAAATTCATACATCATACATTATTTTTATATTTTTTTTTAACTAAAATATGTATAAAACGTTGCACTTTGGAGAAGCAAGGTGTGCATATATTATCCTTTAGCATTTTAGGTATGCTAAAAAAACTTATTTGGTTCTTTTACGGGTAATAGCCGCCATTTTTGGAAACGATATATATATTTGTTATCCAAATTTCAATACCTTTAAAATGATTCCCCTCTTAAAAATGATAAAAAATAAAAATATTGGCTCACCATACCCCCCTTGACTTTTGATGACATTTTTTATATTAACTCCCGGAAATTTCATTTGCCCACAGAGATGTATATTTGTGTACTATATTAATTATAATTATAGTATATTTATATTAAATTAAAAATTCTGGTATAGACTAATAAACTTATATTTTATAATTACAGTGTTTCATGTCTTTCAACAAGTAGTGTTATAAACGATTCATTATCCGACTTATTTACAAATACCTAAAAGACTCGCACCTTCCTTCTTCCCATGAGCTCCCTGTCATTATAAGATTCGTTTAGGTACTATTTATATTCAGACTTGCCTAAAATCTTTCAATTTTCCCTATTTTTTTTTATTATTATTAAGATAAAAATAAAGAAGCGTTAAAAAAGTAGGAACACATCGCCTTCAAAAGAGAAATATCTGTGTAGAAAAAGACAAGATATCATCAGCTGACTCTATAGATCTAGCTATGAAGGTTGTTTAGAGTTAAGAGAAAATAAAATTAAACATCTTCTGGCTTGAGAAGCGTATCAAAAAGAACAAATTTATTTTTAAATAAACGTAGATTTTACCCAAATATTAGCAGTAAAATATAAAAATATATATCTGAGAATAAATATTATGCCAGTACATCATTTTGGTCTCAAGGTAAACATATTCTTCTGTATAATATACTCTGTATAATGTTCACATATTTGAGTGTTTAAATATTATGATAGACCTTCGAATTAAATTAAAATAATACATTTAAAACTAGCCGGTCCCTACTCCAGTGGTCATCTACC
This sequence comes from Gerris lacustris, assembly GCA_951217055.1. NCBI lineage: Eukaryota > Metazoa > Arthropoda > Insecta > Hemiptera > Gerridae > Gerris > Gerris lacustris. The sequence continues at coordinate 83,927,817 of OX578276.1, read as the reverse complement.
ATCAGGCACAAGTTAATTTTTAAATGCCGATACGTATATTGAATAATCCATTCAGTTGCATAGCAGCTGGTAATTGTTTAAGAGGTGCTACTTAGGTACATCCATATGTTCAACATTATTTGTTACCGTTTAGCATTATTATTGCTGTGCTTCGCTACAGAGTATTTTACATTTAATTTAATTTTTTTTATAATTAGATTGATTTCTAAACTACCGCCTAAAACCCACAGATTGCTTAATCTAAAATATTATATTTGTCTAACCACAATATTCATAAATATAACGATTAGACTATTGATTCAGTCTTTCGACTATTTTCAATGACAAATACATATAGACTGAGTAATGAAACATGAGTTAGTAAGTAGAAAAATGTGTAGGTTGGGTGTGGTCTGAGGAAGTAATAGTGGGGGAGAGCTTCATGTAACTCATGTTTCTTTACTTAGACTATAATATATACTGGTCATTGAAGTTGGTCAAAAGATTCAAACGATAATTTGATTATAATATGTATGTGATCAGTGATCAGACAATTACCTATATATTTTAGATTAAATAACTTGTGTTTTATTTAAGTGTTCGATTACCACAAATTTTTGGTCATACAATCAATTTTATAGTGAGAGGACCTGGTGTCAAATACGTTTATGGCCTCACTAGTTTGAATCACAATGGCCGATTGGCAAATTCTTTCATAAATGTTGTTAATTTTAAAAAAAAGAAAGCTTAATTGCAAATTTCAAGGTCCTAGTGCATCTGTTCTAGTCATGTCGAATTTTTAATATTAGTGGCGACTATCAAGATTCAAGATGGTGGATTGTAAAAATGTTTTCTTAGCGAGCACATAGGAGGGAAGACCATTTGTACAAAAAGTCAGCTCTCAAGCTTTCGCCGTTCTAGAGATATTTATAGTCTGGCTGGATTCTTGTGCTTCACCGAGGAGTGTGTTACTTTTAATTATTTTTTAAGGTATATACACTACTACCAAGAAATATTAAAGTTATTTTATAAAGCGAGAATATCTAGGTCATCCCCGTGGTCAAATATAATTTACAAAAAATGTCTAATAAGCCATTTAAAAAAAAAAAACTTAACCATTTCAAGGTTCTAGTACAATTAGTTCTGGAAATTGACTGCCATCTTGAAGAAAGATGGCGGATCGTAAACATTTTCTTAGCGAGAACCAAGGAGGTAAGAGTAACCTATCTACAAATTTGCATGGTCCATTATTTGTTTAATAGAGACTGCTTAGCTAAATAAATAATTATGGAGAGCTCTACTGTACCTTTTGTTATTACATCCTCTTTTTGTCACTATCTTTAATAACGGGATTTATACTTGATTTGATATTGTTTCAATGAAACCTTTGATTGAACTCCAATGTTTTATTCGATATCTTTACTGTTTTTAGGAATGGAAGTATCTGTGCTATACTTACAATAATATGCTTTTATTATAATATTGTGACTAAGATCACATTGATTTTTTTCTAAGGTATATTTTACATGGCCATGGGGTGAAGGTCAAGTACCAATAAACCCCATCTGTTCAGTTTTAATAAAACAATTCTTTTATTATTCTCAAACACATTTGTGCATTTACTTCATTTGAACATGGATTTTTTTATATGAAAAATGTGTTTACTACTTTTGCAGAATCAATTCCCTATTTTATAACAAAAGAAGAAAAGAATTCACAAGGTAAAATATTGCAATAGATAGGGTTAGAAACTGGTTTGGCGATTCCAAAATGACCACTTTAAGCTCCCCTCGCAAAATCGAGTAAGCGTTTATTCTAGGACATAAAAGAAAAAAAAGTACCGACAAAATCTCCAAAGCATTCAGCTCGGACAACTTATAATATCTTAGTGCGTAGGGTTCCGCGGGTAGACTCGTGATAAACAGATTTTCCTGTGAAATCCGGGTCACGAGGTGGTTGAAGTCCGACGGTTCGCTTCCACCACTGGAAGCATCTTTAGGGATGCAGTACATGTTTACTTGAAGCAACAAGGCATACTAACTTATAATAATAGTACATTACGCGTTGAGTGCGGAAAGTAGCATTTTGCATGCGAGTGTGGAGTTTGCACCCGAGCGACAGCGAGGGTAGTAAAACCACATCAGCAACGCAAAATTCCGTTTTCGCACGAGTTGCGTACCGTACTTTATCTACGATTGTTAGATTTAAATAATAAATACAGAAAAAAATAAACTTGTTGTATGTAAGTTCGTATCTCTCTCTTGATAAAGATGGCATTAATTCTTGAGTTGTATTTTTTGACGAATTAATTATTTCTGGAGGAGTATTATTCTCCACATTTTTGTCAAAGTCACTTGTTCACTCATTGTTTTTCACTAAAAACTCGATATAAACAGTTACTTTAATAAAAGAACAGCAAATGAGTTTTGTTAATTGTAAACAAACTCGCTAATCGAGCGTAAAGCTGAAGAATTCCTCTTCTTTACCGCCCTAGGGTGGTAAAAAAGAGGAATTCTTCAGATCTATGAGACGCGCAGGCGCAATGAATACAAGTACGTAAAGAATCACTTTCTACACATCTAAACAGAGATATAATGTTTATATTTCGTACCAAATCAGTGCTCGATTTCTAGGATTTGAGGTGCCGGAACTACAACCTACCTTCTCTCCCCCCCCCCCTGTAGAAGGGGGGTCCAGAGTCCCCCCCCCCCCCGGGAATATTTTGAAAAATTAACGTCATAAACAGCATTTTAAGAGTTTTAGACATAAACCCACACTGATGCAATTAGATGGGTTTCGTGTGGAAACTTATAACATTTTAAGTAGTATTTTTTATAAAAAATGTCTTGATTAGCATGTCACGTGGTGTTATAATACTCTCAATAAATAAATAGGTACTTAGGTTTATAAGAATAATTAAATCAACTAAATATTCCCTGTCTCACTCGCCCCGGGCGAGTTTCGGCACAGCATCTCTGCACTGTACTTATTTAATACGATCCCTGCCCAAAAAAAACCTTTGTTGTGTCAGGTTATCATAATTTAGTAGCATAATCTCAACAAATAGATTATTTTTGTATTTGGAAAAGAAAAAATATTTGCCAGTTTAATACATGATGTCCTTCAAATTTGTAGTCACTCATTGACAAATAAAATTTTAACAAAGCATTTTAAAAAAATCTAAGTGCCGATAATTTTATTTATTATTTATTAGAGAGAGAGGTCCCGGAACGCCGTTCCGCCTCAAATCGAGCCCTGCATTTAAGTAATGGAATTCTCAGAAGGGTTGCTGTGGTCTACCATTATCATTTCGATGATTTACTACATTGATGAATAGGTTATCGCAGGTATTAGAGGGAAATGATTCTTCGATATGGATCATATAATAAGAACATCATATCGTCGATAATATTCCTTAGTAACATTTTAATATTTATATAATTAATTTTCTTTCTACATGGTTTCTAAATTCTCATTTGAAGTTACATTATCCCCTTATAATGTTCTAGCTTACAATATGTATGTTTAAGTCTTATTTTTATGGCTGCACACTTTCGTATTATAAAAATGTATAAAATCCACTTTTCGAATTTTAGACTTTCAAATTTCAATCATTCCTGTTAGAGAAATATACTTCAACAATAGTTATCACAAGGAATGATTTTATCTTATATACTCCGTACATAAGAAAAATATTAAGAAGAAGAAAATAAATAAGTGAAATATTATACAAAATATTTCATCTAAAAAGGGATTATTTTTTTATGAAAAATTACTAAGAAAAATATTTCTTGGACTACGTTTGACGGGTACCGGTGCTTTAGGCTAGAAGGCAACCGCGACTTAGACCCATTGCAGGTCAGACTCAGCTGAATGGGAGATAGCAAAGAGGCGAAGAAAGAATAAGGCAAATAAGCAGAGGCAAAGGGAGAGGAACCAAAGAAGGGCAAAGGAAGAGAAGTCAAGGAGTAGACAGGAAGGGTCCTCGGAAGGGGACCTAAAGTCTCAAGCTCCAGCCTCTGGCAGTGGGAGGTCCAAGAAGGAAGACTTCCCAACGCTAGAGGAGGCCAAGCAAACCCGGCATGGTGAGAGAGCACCTCCCCCAAGGAAAACAACAAGAGGACCAGGCGCCAGAAAGGCTGAGAAGGAGAGAAGAAGGGAGGAGAAGAAAATTATCCTCCCGACTGCTCCTAGATCGGTCAGAGAAGGCGAGAGGGAGACCACTCCTCCCACTGGTCACAAAAGATCGAGGGGAGTGTTGGGGACTCCTTCATCAGGAGATTACACCCCCAAAAGGGTTAAGGACACGGGGGTATCCCCCCTTAAGAGGCCGGAAAATAAGAAGGTTGCTCCTACCTCATCCTCTGGTGCGGAGGGACCTATACCAGGGTCCTTCAGAGACGCAGTCAGGGGAGGAGGAAAAGACATGCAGCTTGTGGTGACGTCAAGTAGAGCAGGAGGAATTGTTACGCCACAAGAGGCAGACGTCTTGAGGAAAAACCTAAAGAGGTTCTCCCTGGAGAGCATGGGAGATTGGGAGAAGAGGTCAGGGGTCGTCCTAAGGTTCTGGCAGTCTGGCATTGTGGAACCAGGGTGGTTCCTCCTTACTGCCGTGGACGAAGTTTCGAGGGACTGGACCTTTCAAAATTGGAAGCCCCCCAACATAGATGACATCGCTTTTAAGGTCATTTATCAGAGGGAGGCTCCATGGCCAACCAAAATAGGAATAAATATAAGAGAGGAAGAAAAACCTGATCCTGAGGAGATCAGGTTAGAAATGCATTTGAGGAATAGTCTTCCGGGGGCCACGGAATGGAAATTGGACCACATCTCGGGAAGGCCAGGAAACTGGCATATCGTGATGTGGATCCCAAGGTCCTCAGTCAAGGCCCTCGATGAGGTTAAATGGCGGGTCTTCTTGGGCCTGATCTCGGTGTCGGTGCATCGGGTCCGAGGAGTACCGGCCTCAACTAGGCAAGCTTCCATCTCTGAGGGAGAAAGCAGAGGTAGAAAGGACGACGCCAGTGGCAGACCACCCAAGGAAGGTGGAAGCCACTCTCAAAACTAAAGTAAAATGATTAAGGTAAAGCACATTAATCTACAACATAGTCAAGACGCGGTAGGTGAACTACAAAAAACCTTGACTGGTAAAGATTCAATAATTGTGTTAATTCAGGAACCGTATGTTTTTAGAGGAGTGGTGAGGGGAATCAGGAGAACTGGTCTGCGGCTTTTAGTAGGAGGGAAGGAAGGACCAGATGAGGAAAGACCTAGGACATGCATCGCAGTAACGGAGGACCTGGTGATCACCCCGATCCCTCAGCTAGGGACCCGTGATGCGACTGCAGTCATCCTAGAATATAAGGTAAAAGGTAAATGTAATAAGGTAATAATGGCAAGTTTATACTTGCCCTATGATAGGATAGACCTTCCCCCCACAAGGGAACTGATAAATATTGTCAGATTCTCAGAGGAGAAGGATATACCACTAATAATCGGGTGTGATGCAAATGCACATCACCATGCTTGGGGCAGTACAGACTGCAACAACAGAGGAGATGCATTGTTGGAATATCTGGCATCCACTGACTTAGAGGTAATAAATAGGGGAACGGAACCAACTTTCATAAATAGAGTCCGTACTCAGGTAATAGATGTCACGTTGGCATCGAGGAATATAGCAAGAAACATAAGTGACTGGCATGTGTCATCGGACATCCTGATGTCAGATCACCGCATGATCAGTCTATGCTTTCAGGCTGAGCAAACAGAGGAAGCACCAAAGAGACATCCAAGGAAGACAAACTGGGAGATCTTTGATAAGGGACTTGAGAACTCTACAGGGGTGGCTCAAGAGGAGATAACTGACCCGGGAGCTCTGGGAAAAGAGGCAGAGAACCTGGGCTCAGAAATAATGGAGGCCTTCAAAGAAGCGTGTCCCCTCAAGTCTAAACCCCACAAAGAAGTGACGTGGTGGAACAGAGGACTGGACGTTCTTCGGAAGGTAGCGAGGAGGGCCTACAATGAGGCCTTCAGAAACAAGGAGCAAGGAGAACTGTGGGACAGCTTCAGGGAGGCTAGGAGGAATTTCAAGAAAGAAATAAGGAGATGCAAGAGAACCAGCTGGAGAGACTTTTGTAAAGGAATCGAGTCCTTACCGGAGGCAACCAGACTGGCAAAAATCTTAAGCAGTGAGGCAAATGGTGGAGCCCTTGGCTCGATCAAGAGGCAGAACGGCACCTGGACTCTAAGTGTAGAGGAAACCCTGGAACACCTCTTACACGTTCACTTCCCAGGGGAAGCAACAGGCAATGCTGAGGCCAGTCATAGGGACCCAGTGGGGGAGACAGACTGGGACCTGGCAACCCGCCTGATAACAGAGGAGTCTATCAAATGGGCCGTCAATAAATTTGAACCTTATAAGGCAGCTGGACCAGACGGAATTTTTCCAGCCCTATTACAAAAGGGAATGGACAGCCTGGTAACCAGAATTAAAGTACTATTTAGAGGCAGCGTGGCCTTAGGCGTGGTGCCGGAGGTATGGAAGGCGGCTAGGGTAGTCTTCATCCCTAAACCAGGGAAGACAGACTATACACTGGCCAAATCCTTCCGACCAATTAGTCTCACGTCCTTCATGCTAAAGGCTTTGGAAAGGATAATAGACAGATATCTAATGGAGGAAATTCTACCTGGAAAACCGTTGCATGCCAATCAGCATGCGTACCTGAAAGGGAAGTCGACAGAAACTGCCCTTCATGCGGCAACATCTAGGATAGAAAGGGCGATGCAAAAAGGAGAGTATTGCATGGCTCTCTTCTTTGATGTGGAAGGAGCCTTTGATAAAGCAAAGATGAGGAATATAGAAGAGGAACTTCAGATGAGGAACACTCCTCGAGCCATCATTGAGTGGATATTGTCCTCTCTGAAAGGGAGGAAAGTAAACTCATCACTAAATGACACTAAGGTCACAATTAGGGTCACAGGAGGCTGTCCTCAGGGCAGCTGCCTTTCACCACACCTGTGGTGTCTAGTGATGGATGGACTTTTGAGGAGGCTGACAAAGGAAGACTTTTATGTTCAGGCATATGCAGATGACGGACTAGTCTTGGTAAGAGGCAAGTTCCTGGAAACCTGCTGTGAAAGAATGCAATTCGCTTGTAGGATTATTGAAGGATGGTGTAAAGACGTTGGTCTCTCAGTCAACCCAGCGAAGACAGAGCTGATGGTCTTCACCAAAAAGAGGAAAATTGTGGGTTTCAAGGCTCCCAAGATTTTCGGCCAGGAGCTCAGTTTGGCCAAAGAGGTTAAATACCTAGGTATTATCTTTGACCCAAAACTGACTTGGAAACTACACATAGAAAAGGTAATAGGAAAGGCCATAATAATGTTTTGGCAACTGAGACGAGCGGTGGGGAACACTTGGGGATTATCCCCCAGGGTCCTCAAATGGCTGTATACCGAGGCAATCAGACCTAGGATCCAATATGGGGCCTTGATCTGGTGGCCGAGGATAAGAGTAGCTAGTTCGGCTAAGGGTCTAAACAAGATACAGAGGATGGCTTGCAGAGGCATAACAGGAGCAATGAGGACGACACCTACAGCAGCCTTAGAAGCTCTGTTAGGCATTCCTCCTCTTAAGATATGGATCAAAGGAGAGGCCATTTCGTCATTTGTCAGACTCAGAGACAATGGACAATGGCTAGGGAAAAGATCCCTTACCGGACACTTGGAAATCGAGAGGGTAGCTGAGTCAGAGATTCCCCTAACTGCGATTAGAGTGTCAGGAAGGGAACATCAGTTAAAACTGAAGAGGAATTATAAGGTGGAAATACCATCTCGAGCCAGATGGGAACAAGGAAATATGAAATTTGGTATGGATACTCTTGTGGCATATACGGATGGCTCAAAGAATGAAACCGGAATGTCGGGAGCGGGGCTGTATCTAGAAAAGTCCGGCACCCAAGAGAGTTTTCCTCTAGGTACACTTACCACCGTCTTTCAGGCGGAAGTCTATGCCATCCTAGAGGTGGCAAGGAAGCCAGAGGTGGTGGAAGCAACAGCCAAGTCCATAGCTATATGCTCGGATAGCCAAGCGGCTCTACACGCTCTCGATGCCCCTAGTGCAACCTCTGCACTGGTGAGGGAGTGTCGGGAGACACTAGAGCTGCTGGCAGAGAGCAAGGAGGTAACACTGCTCTGGGTCCCGGGACATCAGGGGATCCCAGGGAATGAGAAAGCAGATGAGGTAGCAAAAATAGGAGCTTCCACGCCTTTCTGTGGACCGGAACCTGCAGTTGACTGGTCGAAAGGTCAGGTCAAATCAGCCATTAAGAAGTGGGTATGGGATGAAGCAGATAAGGAATGGTTAGAAACAGAGGGATGCAGGCAGTCTAAGATGCTACTGCCGAAGTTAAGCAAAAGGAAAGCCAGATGGCTGGTAGGACTGAGCAGGACCAATCTGAGAAACCTGGTTGGAGTGCTAACTGGACACTGCAGGCTCAGTAGACATCTGGCATTACTAAAAGTAGAAGAGGACTCCATATGTCCAGTATGTGGAGAGGAGGAGGAAACAGCTTACCATTACCTGGGAGTGTGCGAAGGATATGGGAGATTGCGCTTTCATATATTAGGGAAGGGAGAACTTGGGGCAGAGGAACTTGTTACGCTGAAGTGGCAAGATATCCTCTCCTTCATAATCCAAACAAGGAGGTTTGAGAGTGAGGTGGTGGTGGTTTGATGGGTGTGGGAACGCCTGGGGTTGGCAAAAAGGATCCAAAGGCGGTCTGTTTGCTAGGCTTGGCCTCCCCGCCCCCCTTACTACTACTACTACTACTAGACCCATTGCAACAAGGAAATGACAGTAATCCTCCTTAAAATCTCCAGAACCCCTAAAGTGCCTCATGACCAGAGCTAAGGGGAGAGAAGGGGAAGTGGGAGGAGGGAGAAAGCGGGAAAGGAGAAAAATGAAACTTTCTTCATGGTCGATACCTTATCTTTTTTTTAGTTACGATCTTTTTCCAAAAGAAACATCAAAAGTAATTGCAGAAACTTTTCCCCTTAATATTTCACAGGAATAAGTTTGGAAAGGCCTATAGCTTGCTTACAGTTATCATTAGTTTCCTAAAAGGAAATTAGTTTACTTTTAAATTTATTTGTTTTGTTTTATTTTTAATTTACCTTTAATCTACTGTTGAAAATAGAGGTTTCATTATAGTAGAAACAATATTCTAAACAATCTAAAATCAATTCGATTTTGTTTTTAGAATGCATACTATACACGCACCTCAATAATTTTAAATGTCTACAATTAATATCCTAGTATTCTTTAATATCCTCTATTCCTAATATTCTTAGACACACTTTTGGTTCGGCCAAGAACTTAATTAGTAACTCCATTACTCAAAACTTTCAACTACTAATAATTATCTGCAATAAAAGAAAAGGTAAATATGTTGTATCTGGCCCAATTCTTGTTATTTTTGCTCCAATTTTTATTACTATTATCTTTTTTTTTTCATTATAAGAACGTAGGTAACTTTGGTTTTACGATGAAGTCAATAAAATATATATATTTTTTTTTAAATATATAAAAACTCATACGAAGATATAGGAAATGTATTTAAAAAGGGGATATACGGGGATAAACAATTAGAATAGCTATAAACATGTTATTATATAAATGCACAAAGACTTTAATAAATATTAAACACAAAAAATCACATCAGAATATTGTATTTATGTCAAAAAGTAAGCTTAATTTTAACAAATAAAAATAAAACCGAACATCACCAGTTTATGTAAAGATTATCCACAGGGCGCAGAATGTGTTTATAAGCTATGATGGTTAGCAAAAATGTTGTACGATAGGCTGACATACCTACATACCAACAGACCGACATTCATTATTTATTATAACATTTTATTTTGAACGATTTTTCAAAAGTGTGTAAACGTTTAAATTTATTATTAAACCATCTGTACCAAGTAATGGTAGCTCGAATAAATGTTGATCGGCACAAAGACAGATTTCTGAAATCGGAGACAAACATAATATGTTGCAACTACCTCATTGCTACCGTTACCTTCAGTAAGCTCGGAAGAAAAAAAAAAAAAATTATAAAAGTTATAGTAACATTTAATACTCTTTTATTTTTTGTTATACTTTTTATGAACTTTGAATTGAAAAGGAACAATTTCTACTACTGATAATAAAAAACCTAGGCTTTTATCCAAACGACTCAAGAAATCCAACTTTACTTTTACTGTGATTACTTTTCCTTTTAATTTCGATATGATATTAAAAAGAATCCTTTATCCTATGATATGAAGTACTGAATATGATATGTAAAAACTAAGAACTACTGAGTAAAAATATTTTTAAACATGCTGCTTTGTTTATAGGACTAGGACAGCATCCTTAGTATAACGCATTTGCCTGGATTTTAAACAGAAAATTGGGGTTTAAACTACTAAAATGATGTAGCAACAGCAACATAGAGTTTATATATAGTTCATTTTAGTATTGCTTTGAGCCCCCCCCCCCCCCCCCCAAGCTCCCATTGTTCGTGGGCTAATTATTTTAAAATAAAAATAAAATATGCTCGATCTAATTAATTTTATTAGAAAGAAATATTTAATTTATTCATACAATGTACTATAATTATTTATTTTATCTTGCTTTAAATTAATATTATTTAGTAGATAAACAGTGGTAATACTATAAATGCTATCATATTTTTTAAATCAGTTATATATTAATATGAAACAGAAATAAAAAGAGAAATATCTTACTGTCATATTCTGGGTCGAAGTAGATGACAGATGCGTTGTGGTGAATCCAATAGCATGATTCATTGATAGAAACTACGTCGTCAACATGTAGGGTGCAGTTCATCACGTTCTCTCAACCACTGAAACACAAGAGATACATCTCTTGCTGAATTACCCAACATTAAAAATCCATTATACTCTTATTTATCACAAGCTCTTTAAAGTTATGCTGAGTACATGCTTAACTTAAATTTAACGAGAACGAGAGTGTCAACTATGTATTTACTGTAATTTTTTATTGTTACTTTACATCAAAACCTTCCTGATATATAATAATACACGTCTTTAATTAAAACAGATACTGAATTGAAACAGAGACTGTGACAAAATTAAGCTAATTTAATGGGGCTGAGTTTTAAACACAAATCATTCTCAACGCAGGACAGTCTGATTCTATACTTGGTTTTAAGGTATATAAGGGATGAATACACTTAACAGCCGCAAATATTTATGCCCCGCATACCACTGGACACGATCCTGCATACTACAAGCGGTACGCGTACCACAGTTTGGAAAACGCTGCTCTAAGGTACCAAAATTATATAAAAAAAAAAAAAAAAAACAATACAAAAGAGCATTAATTTAACTAATAAATTAATATAAATAAAAAACCTAATAACAAAAAAATTGAAACCCTTTAACCTACAACAAAATTACAAATTGGTACAAATTTTTTAAAAAATAAACAAATAAAATAGCTTTAATGTACAAACCAAGGCCTTTCAAATGATGTACGACAAAAAATTAAAAACCAAAAAAAGTGGTTACGTGACACGGCACACGGGAAAAAGTTTACTCTCAAGTTCTCAGCAAATAGGATGAACTAATGAAATAAAATATATACACAATTTAAAGAGCATTTGTAAGAGATTCAAGTACCCAATCAGAAATAAAATCGGTCCACAATTATAGAATCTATGGCCATTTAAAGACAAAAATAAAAAAAAAAAAAGACAATATTTTCACCATTTAGGGTACAACCGATAGAGGTACGACAAAAATCATAGGACCAAAGTTGTAGATATTTTAGAATCAGATGCTATCCGTTTTCCAATACGACTTATAAGCCAATACGCCGCAATAAGCCCCCAAAACAGCTTAAACATCAAGTTTGCCAATTTTTATTTGTTTAAGGGGGGAAGGGGGGGGGGGGGGGGGATAAAGTGAACAACTTTCTATAATTATTTTGGTTCACACTATGGACGTTTGGCGTCGAATGGTGCAAACCGCAAGTCTCTAGCTCTTTTGGAAGTGGGTAAACATAATGTCAGCCAGTGAGTTAGCCATGCGGCTTTATAGTATATAGAAGATCTACTTATTAATATTATAACAGCGAATAATATATTGATATACATACCATTAACATACCATGAATAAGATATAATATACCATTAAATAATTGATCACCGTGAATGAACAATTTAAAATCACACTTAGCACATGTTGGTTATGATTCCAATTACTCCCAAAGCATTTCCTAATTAAATCTCAAATATTTATAATAATCTTTTTATGGATACTATAAGAATCGACAATTTTCATCGACTGTCATCGCTTGAATAAATAAAGTATTAACTATTTACGGATTATATTTACAATTTGATAATGTGATTTTAAATAGAAATTCCTTCTCACAACCTAATTAATGAAGATCTATCCAGAGATCTCCAGATTCTTATATCAATGTCACAATTTTCGTTTAACTGAATATACAAGCTTAAAAGAACTTTTCATATTAATTTTAAATTCCTAGGATATTATCAGGTAGAGGTAGACCTATATTAAATTTCCCAATACTTCGAAATTCTTCTCTAAAAACTATTCCAATAAGACTTCCTTTTGTTATTCAAACCTTTGTGTCCAAACTTTAATTTAGGTGAACAAAATGCAAGGCGTTCTATTAGAGACACGAGCATTTGTATCCCTGAAAGCGTTTTCCTCCTAAGTATATTATCCTTAACAAACTATTAAACCCTTCTTCCTTACACATAGGCCTTCTTCTCTTCGGTCCAAGACAACTCACACAATCCTGCTGTCCTGCTCATATTGTTGAAACTGCATTTAAATTCCACACTATCTCACTTTCAGCCACAGCTGAACCTGATGCTACACTCTTAGCGGATGCTTTCGTGCTGCACCGTCGTTAGAGGGGTTGAGGGGAGGGGGGGTTGGAACGTTAGACGTTACTTTATAAGACGATATTACATTATACTACCTGTACCTTCAGTTGTCTATTCTAATTCTATGGTTCTCATTAACACAAATTGTGTAGGTACACAATTTGTACAAAAACACGGTATTACATTGCTGAAATATATATATATATATATATATATATATATATATATATATATATATATATATATATATATATATATATATATATATATATATATATATATATAAACCACGTCTGCTCGGCCATCACTGAATTATGAGTGAAACGAGACGGGGTTCGATTCCTCGGCTCACTATTGATCACATCATACTTGTTTCGGCGGTACAATGTACTTATGTATGATGTGTGAAGTGGATGCAACTCTCTACCGCGGGGCGTAAAAAGGTCCTAAGTGATGGCCTAATTGAAAGGTTCGAATAAGTGGTTCGTCCTACCCGTTCTAGTAGAAAGTACTAGATTACTACTACTACTACTACTAATATATATATATATATATATATATATATATATATATATATATATATATATATATATATATATATATGTATATATATATATGTATATATATATATATATATATATATATATTATATATATATATATATATATATATATATATATATATATATATATATATATATATATATATATATATATATATATATATATATATATTGCACAATCGAATCATCCGATTTTTTATTTAATTATCCAGCAAGAAAAGAAATTATATTATGTATAGCTTTTTCGTTTTTTGTTGAATTCTGAATATCAATCGGATGATTAGTTTGATTTTCCCCCTGATTTTTCATTTAAATGTAATTTGAAGAGCTTAATGGAGTAAAAAAGAATATTGAATTAATTTGGCAATTCTATCCAACTGTAAAATATTTTTCTTCCGAGCTTACCGAAGGTAACGGAAGCATTGGTGATAGCTCTGAAGAACGATTTTTTTTTATTTCTCTGTTTTCAAAAATTCCTGAACAGATATCTGTTTCAGATATCTAAATTTTTTGCGAACCAACATTTTAAAAACTACCCTTTTGATTTATAGGCTTTCTGGATGGTAAGGAAAAATTAGGCTATTGTTGGTCCGAAATTAATTTTAACCTTCTGCACCCATTTCTTTCCCTTTTCCCTTCCATATGCGCATAAAGATACCTATATTTGCAATTATATCTTTGGTTTCTCACGTGTCGTTGGGTGGAATAGTAGGAATACAGGGTGGCTCCCCCAGTATTAGACTATCTATTACAATCATACTTTTTATTATATTATTATATATTTTCTCAATATTCAATACACATTTATTTTATATCATTATTATGTATACTTATAAATTAAATAAATATAAAAAACTCTGTTCTTTTAATTTTGGCCTTTTTCTAACTCCTCCATGTATAAGTAGTTAGCTTCGTATAATTATTAGTGTGATTTTATAATTACCTAATATTTATTGAAAAGCGTAAGGAAATTCATTCCTACCGAGTATCCCGCGATACTATACACGTATTTTGACAACCATATAGAGACCTAATAAAATGTAAACACTCTTATATAACAAATAACATAATATAGTAATAATTACGACAACACTATAACAACAAAACCATGATTAATGTAAATAGGCTACATTTAATTTGTCAATGTGCAAATTGCTTCCACGGCCGTTAAGAATTACTGAAATTCTCTCTGAAATAAGTATAGACCTAAAATCAGAACATAGTTGGTGCAGCCGTGAGTGGTCTAATTAGATGGTTGTCATATGGAGATTGTTTTTTGTTTTTTTTTTTTGGGGGGGGGGGGGGGGGGGTACTTGAATCACTGCCACTCCTGGGCGCTTCAAACCACGCTACGTCACTGTGCCTAATTCAAAACTGGCCAAGTGTTAAACAATAAAATTTAAAATGCAGTGCTGCTCATGAAAGTAGGAGTGAAGTGGGGTTATAGACTAGAGAAAGTGCAGTCTTGCCCACTAGATATAAACAGAAATATATTTAATTTCCCTTTTTGTATAGTCTAGTAACAATTAAAAAAATGTTTTGTTTGTTGAAGTCAAAGCTTTTTACTTTCAATTGGTAAAGAACAGAAAAATGCGTATTACCGTTTTAAATAATGTTTTAAAATAGTAGGCTTAAACAAAATTTAAAATTAAATTTTAAAATAGAATATTCTTTATAAATGCAATCAAAATTAAATATGGCCTTTTTTGCTTCCGAGGATCTAAAGGTACCAGAAGCATTGTCAAAATAACAAAATGTTTTTGATCTTCAACCACACTTTATTTTATACTTATGTGACCGTTCGTTCAATAATTGGAAGGGGGGAAGCCATATGCCACACTAATTGGGAGACTTTATTTTTGTCGTAAGAATTACAAGTATAAAAGAAAAGTAATTACAATGTTTTTGGTAAAGAGGTACCCTATTATGTCTACCTTGCCAGTATTACGTGATTATTGGATGTAGGATTTACTTAACACCGCCATGTAGCAACTACTTATCTCTAATTAGTATCTGATATCCGTTAAGAAGATATTTAATGGAATTAGTTTAGACTATTATAATATTGTCTACTTTAATGATGAACATAGTATAATGTTGTTGTCTAAAAACCTTTTAGATAAACCTCATTTAACATGAGGACTTAGTTGAACTTAGTTGAAGCGAGCGCAAGCGTGCTTCTTACATTTAATAAAATATGCATCTTGTCTGTCTGTCAGTAACGTTAACGAGTGTGACGATAACTTAAGTAAAAGTTTACAGATTTAGTTGTTTTATGTGTTCCTTTACCAATGCTCAGGCATAGATTGTTGGACAGTGTTATCCGTCCAAGCGTTCACACGCAACGCTCAGGTAAATGTCAGCTAACAAATTTAAAATTTAAAAATTTGAATATTAGCAAGGGAAAAGATTCTATCTTTATCTATTCGTTGAGACAAACATTTTTACTAATAATAATAATAATAATAATAATATCTATTTATTACTTATTTACACAGATATATACAAAAAAAAAAAACCTCCAAGATATTACTTTGACAAAAAAGAATATAGTACTACTTGTATGATAAAGAGAAAATAAAATTAAAGTAAAGATATGATATCAACTTGTTATTAATTTATTTTTTTATTTCATTATTATTTTATTTTTCTTTATGAGTGTAAATATGTAACTTGGCTGAAAGCCGTTAAGCCTACACTGAGGCTTGAGTTGGTCAATTAGATTCATTAATTAAACAGCTCAATTGAAATTTGTGTTATTTTAATTATTTATTTTACTAAACATATATTATTTCGTAACTAAGAAGTCAATAAATTATTGAAGTTTCCAATTTATTTTATTTCTTACTAATTGTAAATATTTTTAGTTCCTAAATATATTATATTTATGCTAAGTGGGTATTCTTACTTATCTTTGTAAAGCCAAACATCAGAGTATACTTGAGTTATTCTAGCCCATTCATTCCAAGCCACTTCTCTGCCAAGATTGTCCTTCATTGCTTCGTCCCTGCTAGCAGGTGGTCTTCCTTTTTTAGGGTTTCGTTGGTAAAACCAAAAAAAAGAAACCCTTATAGTTTCGTTCCTGTGTCCGTCTGTCACTCTGTACGGTTCCAATAACTTTTAAACCAAACGAGATATAAACGTGAAACCTTTTAGTAAAAAAGATCTCTTTGACGCGCACACAGGAAAAATATAGCGAACTCAATATTATCATCTGTTCAAATTCAAAATGGCGGATAATTCACGTCAAGAAAAAAAAAATATTTTTTTAAAATTTTGAGTGGGTTATCAAATGAAAAGTATTGAAGAGTAGAATAGAAATATATATACCACTTAGGGATAGTGCTTAATTTTCAGCGCCATTTTGTCAAAAAACATAGAAATTTTGCGTGTCCCCCCCCCCCTGAAATCGTATTTCCGCTATTACTAAAAATATAGAAAAATATGCAAAATGTGTGGTCTGCTGGGCCATAGAAAAAATAAGATTAGCAATTTGATCTGATTTACTGGAAATCCAAGATGGCGGATAATTCATGTCACTCGAAAAAAAATATTTTTTTAAAATTTTGAGTGGGGTATCAAATGAAAGGTATTGAAGAGTAGAATAGAAATATATATACCACTTAGGGATAGTGCTTAATTTTCAGCGCCATTTTGTAAAAAACATCGAAATTTTGCGTGTCCCCCCCCCCCCTAAAATCGTATTTCCGCTGTTACTAAAAATATTGAAAAATATGCAAAATGTGCGGTCTGCTGGGCCATAGAAAAAATAAGATTAGCAATTTGATCTGATTTACTGGAAATCCAAGATGGCGGATAATTCATGTTATTCGATTTTTTTTTTTTTTAATTTTGAGTGGGGTATCAAATGAAAGGTATTGAAGAGTAGAATAGAAATATATATACCACTTAGGGATAGTGCTTAATTTTCAGCGCCATTTTGTCAAAAAACATCGAAATTTTGCGTGTCCCCCCCCCCCCTAAAATCGTATTTCCGCTGTTACTAAAAATATTGAAAAATATGCAAAATGTGCGGTCTGCTGGGCCATATAAAAAATAAGATTATCAATTTGATCTGATTTACTGGAAATCCAAGATGGCGGATAATTCATGTTATTCGATTTTTTTTTTTTTAATTTTGAGTGGGGTATCAAATGAAAGGTATTGAAGAGTAGAATAGAAATATATATACCACTTAGGGATAGTGCTTAATTTTCAGCGCCATTTTGTTAAAAAAAAACATCGAAATTTTGCTTATCCCCACCCAAAAATCGTATTTCCGCTGTTACAAAAAATATTGCAAAATGTGCGGTCTGCTGGGCCATATAAAAAATAAGATTATCAATTTGATCTGATTTACTTTAAATCCAAAATGGCGGATAATTCATGTTATTTGATTTTTTTTTTTAATTTTGAGTGGGGTATCAAATGAAAGGTATTAAAGAGTAGATTTCAAAAATGTATGTCAACATTTAATTTTGCGGGCCATTTTGTCAAAAAAAAATCAAAACTTTTCTCCCCTCCCCTCTTACTAATTTTGTGTTCACAATACCAACGAAACCCTTTTTACGTGAGATTCACGCCTTACCAATTTATTTCGTTTTAGCTCCCCAGATGACCACTGGATTAGTTCCTTTGTCCACCTCTCGTCCTGAGTTCTAGAAATTTGGCCGGCCCATCTCCACTTCTTCTGACAGACAAGTTTGCCAATATCCTCTAGACCAGTTTGGGCTCTAACCCATCTGTTGGACTTCCTTTCTCTCCTACTAATATTGAGCATACTCCGCTCCATATTTCCCTGAGCTGCTCTTAGTTTCTGAACATTTTTTTATTTAGTAGCCATGATTCGGAAGCATAAATCATTATCGGCAAAACACACATTCCATAGCTTCCTTTTTAAGTGCATCTCAATGTCAGCCTTGAATAGTCTGTACTTATTGAAGCACATCCACCCTAACCCTGTCCTCCTTCATACCTCCTTTTCCTCCCCTTCGGACGATATCATTTGTCCAAGAAGGATAAAATCGCTGACATGCTCTAAAGTCTCTTGCTCTATGTCTATGGTTAGCTTACCTTCGAAATTTAACGACATTACTATGGTTTTATTAATTTTTAAGCCAATTTTACTCGTCGAGTTTCGCAGGTCTTCGAGCATATATTTCGCTTCTTCGTTGGGTTTTGCAACTAATATAATATCATCTGCGAAAGCGATTCTATTGAACCATTCCCCATTTATGTCTATACCTCTACCTTCCCAGTCTAGATCTTTGCATGCCTCCTCGATTGTAATAAATATTGGCGGAGAACGGACGTAACCTTGCCTTACCCCTTTTTCGACACTAATCATCCTTTTTTCTCTGCCGACGCTGATCTCTAAGGTGGTTCCTAAGTATATATTCTCCAATATTTTGATGTACTCTCTTTCGACCCCCCCTCTTTGAAAACAATCTATTATAATACTGCCTTTGTCGAGACTGTCGAAGGCCTTTTCAAAGTCCGCAAAAACTAAAACTAGGGCGAAACCGTACTCCTGTGATCTTCTTATGAGCTGGTTTAAGATTAAAATACTATCGAGGGTTGAACAATTTTTCCTAAACCCTGTTTGCTTGTAGTCTAGTACCTAACGCTTCTAATTTTGTACTTATCCTCTTCGTTATAATTGTCATAAATAATTTGTATATACTTGATAGAACCGACTTATAGGTCTGTAATTATTTATTTGTAGGCTGTCCCCCTTTTTCAAAATCAAAATTAGTTTTGCAACAAGCCAGCTGCTGCTTCTCTGAGACATTTATTGAATAATAGATACAGATAATCCACTACGATGTCCCCTCCATATTTTACCATTTCATTGGATATACCATCTAAGCCTGCGGTTTTATCAAATTTCTGTACAACCTCAATAATATTTTTTCTGTCTTGCTTTAATTTTCCTGACCTATCCTTTAAAGCTATATAATTTGCTTATTACCTAAACTTTGGGATTTCCAATATTTTTTTTGAGCTTGAACCTTGTTCCAGAGTCTTCTTCTGTTAATCTACTTTTTAGGGTTTCGTTGGTAAAACCAAACATAGAAACCCTTATAGTTTCGTTCCTGTGTCTGCCTGTCTGTCTGTCACTCTGTACGGTTCCAATAACTTTTGAATCAAAAGAGATAAAAACAAGAAAATTTCCGAAATTCAATTTTTAAGTTTTTGGTAGTTTTCATACTACGGAAAGTTAAATTTTAATTTAAATCAAATTATAATTATTATTAACTACGGGAAACAGACAGTGAAAAATACACTCCTGTGCCGGGATTTGAACCACGGGCCTCTATATTTCCAGTATAGCGCTCTTCCATCTAAGCTACGCAGGAGAATGATTTTTCACTACCGTAATCGATAACTAGTCCCGAATCCAAGCTTTCAATATTCATATACATTTAGACAGTCAATATTTATGACATTAGAACTAAACCAGAATTAACGCTTATAATTATAAAGTACTCAATTAGTACCTGTACCTTGTACAATCAATTCGAAATTCAATTTTTAAGTTTTTGGTAGTTTTCATACTACGGAAAGTTAAATTTTAATTTAAATCAAATTATAATTATTATTAACTACGGGAAACAGACAGTGAAAAACACTCCTGTGCCGGGATCCCGGCACAGGAGTGTATTTTTCACTGTCTGTTTCCCGTAGTTAATAATAATTATAATTTGATTTAAATTAAGTTTAAATTTATTATTAAACCATCTGTACCAAGTGATGGTAGCTCGAATAAATGTTGATCGGCACAAAGACAGATTTCTGAAATCGGAGACAAATCCCGGCACAGGAGTGTATTTTTCACTGTCTGTTTCCCGTAGTTAATAATAATTATAATTTGATTTAAATTAAAATTTAACTTTCCGTAGTATGAAAACTACCAAAAACTTAAAAATTGAATTTCGAATTTATTGTACAAGGTACAGGTACTAATTGAGTACTTTATAATTATAAGCGTTAATTCTGGTTTAGTTCTAATGTCATAAATATTGACTGTCTAAATGTATATGAATATTGAAAGCTTGGATTCGGGACTAGTTATCGATTACGGTAGTGAAAAATCATTCTCCTGCGTAGCTTAGATGGAAGAGCGCTATACTGGAAATATAGAGGCCCGTGGTTCAAATCCCGGCACAGGAGTGTATTTTTCACTGTCTGTTTCCCGTAGTTAATAATAATTATAATTTGATTTAAATTAAAAAAGAAAATTTCCAGTATTAAAGATCGTTTTACGAGCACACAGGAAAAATATAGTGAACAATGATAAAAATCACAATGATCAGCAGTTCAAATTCAAAATGGCGGATAATTCACGTCACGCGAAAAATTTTTTTTTTTAAATTTTGAGGAGGGTATCAAATGAAAGGTATCGAAGAGTAGATTACAAAAATATATAACACTTGTGGCTAGTGTTTAATTTTCCGCGCCATTTTGTCAAAAAACATCAACATTGTGCGAGCCCCCCCCCCACCACCCCTAAAATTGGACTTCTGCTCTTACTAAAGATATAAAAAAATATGTAAAATGTGCGGTCTACTGGGCCAAAGCATTTGAAATACCAATTTGATGTGATTAACTGGGAATCCAAATTGGCGGCTAATACCTGTCACGGGGGAAAAATATTTTTTTTAAATTTTGGGTGAGGTATCAAAATAGATTACAAGATATTGAAAAGTAGATTACAAAAATATATAACACTTATGGTTAGTGTTTAATTTTCCACACAATTTTGAATTAAAAAAATCAAACTTTTCGTCCCCCCCCCCCCCCATATACTATTTTCGTGTACCACGAAATCCTTATACTAGCCACAATACCAACGAAATCCTTTTTACGTGAGACTTCACGCCCAACCAATTTTTCTTCTCTCACCGTCCCCTACACGTGGGCATATCGATGACACTGTTTTGATTCGGTTTTTGCGAGATCCTAGTTACAGAGTTTTGTCCTAATATAAGTTTTAGATAGTACATATAAGATAGTATATATATAATAGTCGAGTCTGTTGATAGACGTGCCAGGGTTCACATCGGTTCTTCTATTTTTTTTTATTATTACTAGTTAATCTAATCATTTCAGCGTGAATTTAAAATCATTTTATTCATTTTAAATTCCGTTACTCACTGGTGTAGTTTTTTTTTTCATTGTTGCCTTTATTGTAGGCAATTTTTCAGAGTTGAAATTTAATTTATTTTGTTATATATAAAAGGAAATATAAGACTCTGGAGATAAGAAGGCTTTTCAAGGTCATACATCACACGGGAGATAATCGACCAGTATAGCTTATCGGTAAGATAGATAAATCTGTTTTGTTATTTTATCTCTCTTATAGATTATAGATAACGGCACTCATTGTTTGTTTACCAACAAACCGCCTTCAATCCCTTAGATGTCTCAAAAACAGGTCAAATCATATTTCTCTTCAAAATCAGTAACTCCAAAAAGAACAAGAAGTTCTCCTGACTTCGAATCGGTCAAACCTAAAAGGTCCCAATCAGCTCTCCCAGTTCAATCAGGCTCATCAAGTGATCAGATGGATACTCTAATTCAAGAAATGTCCAAATTGCTAGATAATAAGTTGGCGCATCTAGCGACAAAAGAGGACAACAAGCCAATTAACGAAGCGTTGAAAAAATTAAACGAAGAAAACGGTCGTTTAAACAAGGAGATAGGGGAGCTTAAAAACTCCTGTTTAAATTACGAACAACGCTTAGAAGAACTCGAGGTCAAGTCAAGACAGTCCAACCTCATTTTCAGAGGCTTGAATCTTAACTCCGCAACCTTCAACGAGCAAGTCGTGTCAGACTTTTGTAAGGAGGTTCTAGGGGTGGATCTACGTCCTACTGTCATTTCAGCTATTCCACTAGGTCCTGACAGTAAGCCACTTAGGCCTTTATTAGTGAAATTCAGAGATGAGAATGACATACCAAAGGTTTTAAAATCTTCTTCTGTTTTAAAGAATACTGGCTTTGTTGTGCATCGTGACCTTCCAGAAAATATCCGTAAAAAGAGAGTCAAGCTACTTTTACTCCGGAAAGAAATCTATAATCTTAATCCCCAGCTTAAGACTACACTGAATTCTAACTTTCTTTTATGCCAGAACAAAAGATTTTATTGGTGTTCCTCGAAGGGTCTTATTTTTGAAGGAAAGGATGGAACAAGTGAACTTAACAAATTAGTAGGAGGAGATCTGTCACAGTTTATTACTTCACTTCTTGACAACACCCTTCCAAGAGACTACTTTGCCTCGTACAAGAAACCCGCGGCCCTCAGCCAACAACATTCACCACCTTCCAACGCTTCACCCTCAAATATTTTATGAACTAGTACCGTCTGCCAGAATCAGCCTCAGTCTCATAATATTCGTTTCTTATCATATAATATTGCGGGTTTAAAAAATAAGCTAGATAACGATGTATTTTTTAATTTTTTATTTTCGTACGAAGTTTTTTTTCTTTTAGAAACATTTGTTATGAGTAAAGATATACCCTTTTATCAAGATTTATTTCCTAGTTATGTACTTAAATGGATTCCGGCATCTAAAATGTTTGTCAAAGGTAGACCTAGTGGTGGCATGTTATTAGGTATAAAAGACGGTTATGACCCTAATATTTTGAACTTTTCATGTATTGATGATAGAGTCGTCGTTGTCCTTAAGTCAGAGTTATTGTCCTTACATGTTATTCCAGTTTACTTGAACGGAAGTGACTTCTCACTATGGGAAAGTGACCTTATTTCCTTAAAATATTTCCTCGATAATCACCCTGAAGTAAACTTCATGTTATTGGGAGATTTCAACAGTAGGATTGGAAACCTACAAAATATAAATGTAGACTTGATATTAGGTAACGAACTTTGTGTCAGTTCGAGATGTTCGAAGGATTTAGTTTATAATAG
Organism: Gerris lacustris; assembly: GCA_951217055.1. NCBI lineage: Eukaryota > Metazoa > Arthropoda > Insecta > Hemiptera > Gerridae > Gerris > Gerris lacustris. The sequence continues at coordinate 83,904,396 of OX578276.1, read as the reverse complement.
CAAGGGAAATAAACTGATTGATTTTTGTTATAATTATGGTCTTTTAATATTAAATGGCAGATTTTATGGTGATGAGGCCGGAGACTTTACATATCATGGTCACATGGGTAGCTCCGTGATTGATCTTTGCTGTGCCTCAATCCAAACGCTTCCAGCTATTTCCGAATTCTCTGTGGTTCCAGCCTTCTTTTCAGACCATAATCCTATATGCTGTACAGTGAGTTTAGGACATTCCTTGAGAGTCGTCGGTCCGGCAACATCATTATCTGCGAAGCTCGTCTGGAAAGATCACTGCAAGGAGCGTTATGTGTCAAATCTTGATATTTTGTCATCAAATATTTCTGTGTCCTGTTTTTCTAACACCCAAGAAGGAGTTGATTTGTTGACCGATGCGATTTCTTCCTCTTATCCATCTCCACCTACTTCTAATTCTAAAGTTATTTGTCGAAAACCTTGGTTTGACTTCAGATGTTTCCGTTTAAGGAAAAGAGTCTTCTCTTTATTAAACCTCGTAAGAAAAACCAAATCTAGAATAGTTGTAGATGCAGCCCGTGAAGCATCCAACCTTTATACAAAACAATGTAGTGAAAGTAAGAAGTTATACTATGAGGCCATATCGGCAGAGTTTCTTTCAGTATCAGATTCAAGTCAGTTCTGGCAGTTAGTAAATAAATTAAAGGCGGGTAAACATTTTCGAGCCAATAGTATAAGTCTTTCTGAATTTTGTAACCATTTTCAATCACTATTAAATCCATCCCCTCATCCTTGCCCAACTTTGTACGCCGAGCCCTTCATTGTCAACGTTTTTTTTGGATCAACCATTTTCCCTTGCCGAACTATCAGCAGTTATAAGATCGCTAAAAAACAAAAAGTGTCCTGGTTTTGATTCTATCGCTTACGAGTTTTATAAGTTCGCTCCTCCTTCATTCACTAGTAAACTTCTGTCACTGTATAATAGGATTTATGAATCCGGTGATATTCCGTCGTCCTTTTCTCGCTCCCTCATTATTCCGCTGCATAATCAAGGTGACAGAAATATTTCAACTAATTATAGGGGTATTTCGTGTTTAGATAGTATATCTAAAATTTTCACAGCAATGTTGCAGAAGAGACTTGAGAGATATATTCAAGATAACGATCTCTTAAGCGAGTTCCAAGCAGGGTTCAGACGTGGGTACTCCACCGTCGATAATCTATTTGTTCTGTCCAACATTGTCAATCTAGGTCTCGCGAAACCAAAGAAAAAAGTCTATTGTTTTTTTATTGATCTTAAAGCAGCTTTTGATACTGTTAATAGATTTTCCCTGTATCTTAAACTTTTTAACTTAGGTATTTCTTCGAAATTCGTCAATGTTCTAAAACGTATGTTTACAACATCTAAATCAGCTGTTAGAGGCCATTCAGGCATTTCCGATTTCTTTTCTGTTGATTCTGGTCTTAGACAAGGATGTGTCATAAGTCCTCTCCTTTTTTCTATTTTTGTTGATGATCTTCCGCAAGTTCTTGAAGGTGGAGTTCGAGTAGGTGACGTCCGTATCAATGTTCTTATGTATTGCGACGACATTGTTATTATTAGCGACAACCCAGTTACACTTCAGAGAAACATTAATATTCTATTGGGATACTTAAACCAGTGGAACTTGATACTAAATCCTAATAAGTCTAAGATAATGATTTTTAGAAAAGGAGGTAGACTGGCTGTGAAGGAGCGATGGTATTACGATGGAAAAAAGATCGAAGTAGTAAACAAATACAAATACCTTGGGATCTCTCTCACTTCCAAATTATGTTTCACTGATCACTTAAAATCTTGTATAGCCTCCGCCAAATTGGGTATCAACACTCTTTGGAACAATTTCATTTGTAACCAAGAAGTTCCTTTAAAAGCGAAGTATTGAGTTTTTAATGCTGTTTCACGTGCTGTAGTTTGTTACGGTTCTCAAGTGTGGGGCTTTGAAACGTATGAAGTGTTAGAAGTCTTCCAACGTTACTTTCTGAAGAAGCTTTTTTCTCTACCCGAACAAACTCCTAGTTATTTGTTGTATTTAGAAACTTCATTAGAGCCCATCCTTTTTTATACATTTAAGCTTCATGTAAATTACTGTCTTAAAACTCTGGACCTGGCGGCTCATCGTCTTCCCAGAATCGTCGCCGAAGAAGTAATTAGGTCGCAAGTTTCCTGGTTCGCTTCTTGGTTGGAAATGTTCAATAAATTCGATATAAACTTTGCATCCGATAATAAGGGGACTTGGCGTGCTCAGTTGGAAAATCTGAAGAAACAAATGAAGATTGCCTTTAGAGAAGATTGTTTGTTAAAAGCAAGTGTTTCAAATAACTTTTTACTGTACAAAACTCTGGTAGAAGTTGACCAAAATTTAGGTTCTCTATTCGGGTGCAATTCTGGTCTTAATTTAAGGTTAAATGATCTTCGTCTTCTGTTTAAAATAAGATGTGAACTTCTTCCCCTTAAAGCGATTCCATGGCTTAAAAAGGACGAGGAAGATGAGAACGGTCCATTCTGTCCTCCAGGAGTAAAGGAGTCAATGTTTCACTTCATTTCTGAATGTCCTAGGTATGAGTTAATTCGTAGAGAGTTGTTAGGCGACGTCATTGTTTCTGGTCATCGCATTACTGATATTTTATTAAGAGAACATGCAACAGTACTTAATTTCTGTAAGAGAGCCCTGTCTTACCGTAATGAAATGTTAGCGCCATAAAGTTCCTGCATTAGATTTATTATTTTATTTGATCTTTTATTTATCTAATTATTATTTTTCTTCATTTATTTTTTTTTTCTCTAAACTTTACAATTTTTAAATATTTATTTCATTCTAATTGTATTAGGTTGATAGAAGTAAAGTGTTTATTTATTTATTTTATTTTTGTTTAAAAATATTAAACAGACTCTGGCAGACGGCTATAGCCATGCCTATTTATACTTTATATTAACATTATGTATTATAATTGTATTTATGATTTTGGAAGTATTAATAAAAAAAAATATATATAATAGTACATATATAAGAAGTTAGGGACTATTATTTTTATATTTATGGTTAAGCAATATTTAACTATTCACTATAAACATTTAATCTAACCGAATTTCCCGTTACATGTGGGTCCTTATTGCAGTGGCGTACACAGGGAGGGGGGGGGGGGGGGGGGGCAAGAGGCCCTGGACCCCCCCCCCCCCCCCCCCGAAATGATTACATACCTAAGACCCGCCATACACTTAAAACCAAAAAAACACAGCAATGACAGATGCATTCGAATTGGCTGTAAATATTTTCCAATAAAAGGAATTAATTAAGTATTATCTTATGGTGTGTATACACTTAATCACCCAAATAAGCTCCGCCCGGATTTGCCGATAGAATTAAATTCATTCAACACTATACCGGCCCGATTGTCGGCTGGACCCGGATTTTGCCGATGGAATTGAATTTATTAAACACAAACCGGCCCGACTGTCGGCTGGGCCCGGATTTTGCCGATGGAATTAAATTTATTAAACACTATTGATAACTTCATCTGGGCCCGACTGTCGGCTGGGCCCGGATTTTGCCGATGGAATTACATTTATTAAACACTATACCGGCCCGACTGTTGGCTGGGCCCGGATTTTTGTCGATGAAACTAAAACTATTAAACACTATAGCGGCCCGATTTTGGCTGGACTGAGATTTTTGCTGATGGAATTAGATTCATTGAATTAAATTAGGATGCATGAAATAAATCGGCTTATTTGCCGACTAGGCCTTGATTTTTGCCAGTGGAACTAAAAACATTAAACTTGATCGACCTTATTTCGGCTGGGCCCGATTTTTCGCCAATTGAATTCAATGATTTTTTTGTGGTTTTAGTCCAGTTCAATAGCATAGGTTGCATTATAGGACAGCTTCAATTCATTACGAATCCTAATGCAAGGAATTGAATTTGGATTCGTAAAAATAGACTGCTCCGATTGACAGCTAGGCCCGGATTTTTTGCTATAGAATTCAGTGCATTGAATTGATTAGGATGAGTACAATGAATCGGCCTGATTGCTAGTAGGCCCGATTTTGTCGTTGGAAATTATGCATCAAAATAAATTGGGATGCGTTCAATAATAGACCCGATTGCCGGCTCGGCCTAGGTGTTAAGCACATTAAATTAAATGAGGCCCGAGTCAACTCGAACTTTTGCCGATGGAATTAAATTAATTGAATTAAAATATGCACACTAGACTGGCTTAAACGGGAAAATGATGGTTGTGGATTTCAGTAGCAAATTTTTGTTTTGGACCAGGATTGTGTGTAGAACGCTACGTGGGTCCTCTTGTCTATGCGGCATTCCCCTCTTGCTGACTCAGGTCGGACTAGTGTTCGTCGACATATAGTGGCAAAAACAGAGGCAATATATAAATAAATCGGTTTATCATTTTGTGAAAAAACTGATTCATATTACATAGTAATAGTAAATTTAAATATAAAAACTTAAAAAGCGTTCAGAAAACATTTGATGTTAAATGTCCCATGTAATTACCCAGCGAATGAGCGAATGATTCTATTGTTTTGCAATAGGTATTTAATTTTCTTAGAGAAGAATTCTCTTCTAGATAAAAATTTGAAATTCGTATGTGCTCCAAATCCACGTTTGCTTTTGCAGTATGGATCACGTTTTGCTTCCGAGCTTATAGCAAAGGAAACGGAAGATATGTGACAGTTCTGAAGAACGAACAATTTTTATGTCTCCGATTTCAAATATTCCAAGACAGAAATCTGTTCAACATCAGGGTACAGTTTGGGTCCCGTGTCCGTCTGTCCTTCAATTTTTGCGAACCAACATATCTTAAAAGCTATTCGTCCAATTTTATTGAAAATTTGATGTTAGGTCATAATTAGTCAGGTTATAACATTGCTGATCCCGTATAAGTTTCAATCTTCTGCACCTATTTATTTCTCTTCCACATTCGCTCAGACATACATCTATTTACACCTTTATCTTCAAAAGTACTCATCTGATTTTTATGAAATTTTAATGGTTTGTTTAAAGTAGCCCGCAGATAACCCAAGAATAATTTCAACCGTCTGCTCTCTTAAAATATTGCTATATTGATACTTTATTCATGTTAAATTTACTCAATTTTCCCTCCATTTTAAAATTAGTCAAAATTGGTTTGATTTTTACATGATTTAACGTATCAATTTACCAAAATTTAAACAGCGCAGACAGTTAAAATTAATCTGTAAGCTTCTATCAGATAAGTTTTATAAAATCAGATGAATATTTTTGAAGATACGGTGTAAATAAATGTATGTGTGTGCACATGTGGAAGAGAAATGGTGGCAGGTGGAGAAATGTGGTGGAGGGAAATGGGACCAGAAGATTGGACCTTATATAGGACCAACAATGGACTTTTTATATGCTAATTAACTGCCATCCGAATTTCATTAAAATCGAAGGAGTAGTTTTTAAGAATTGTTCGCAATGATTGAGCGAGGGACAGACTAACAGCCAGAAACGGGATCAAAAATGTCTGATAACTGGAACAGATTTCTGTCTTGGAATTATTGGAATCGGAGACATAATCGTTTTTTAGAACGATTACATCACATAGTGAGGTGTTACCTCATAGGATTTTAATTTAATTAAATATGAGGTTAGAAATTGAAATTAGAGTGTTGAAAAGGGGGAGAAATTACAATTATAATAAATTATGGGGTATGCTAAACCCGCATATAAGTTAAATTAGGTCCCCCCCCCCCCCCCCCCCCCCGAAAATTTTCTGTGTACGCTACTGCCTTATTGTATATTTTTAAAAGTCAGAATGCATTTTTACTCAAAGAACGATAACAAAAAATGAAAATGCTACTCCATGTTTGAACTGGAAAACCGTATTTTTAACTGGATATTAAAATTTCACAAAAGTCAATAATACCACTTTGTTTAATTTAACATCTAAAGTAATGTGATTTATTAACAATAATATTAGTTGATTCTGCATTATGTTATTTAAGGTCAATTCAAATTGATTACTGGTCAATATTAAGGATATACCTTTAGTTGCGCTATAGTAGTGAAACAGATCCCAAATTTAAATTATTTGTTTTTATAATATAACATAGATTTTATGACTATTACTACTTATATGACTATTACAATTTTTTTGACTATGGTTAACTCGAAGAAATTAAAATTTTAAAATTCAGGCTTAAGATCAGGAGTACAGATATAGAAATATAGCCCAAAAGTTTTTATAAATTGTGATATAAATTCCTTCCCTTGTAGACCACATTATAAGATAAACATGTTTTATTTGATAATTATATTTTATATTGTTATAATCAATAGTGTTATAAATTGCCAAGTGTGCGTGAAAAAGAAACACCAGCTTGCTTCATTGTAACATTTCTTTTTATTAATTTTATTTTTCTTTTATCCCTTAAATATAAAATTTGAGGGTGGTAGAAAATAAGAGAAGTAAACATCTAAAGATACATAAAAATAAACTATAAAAGATTTTTACGTTATGGCTTATGCCAAAATCAAGTAGTAGAATAATAATATGAGTGGAATGTTTGTATAGGTTTTAGATAGATATATCAAGTCTCCAAGTATGCTTTAGAAGGGATAGAAGCTTCAAACATTCCTTGAGGAGTGTATGATGCTGACGTCATATGAGATTATGTTTATCTTCCAATAACTTAGAGAAATATTTACTTTAATGTAACATAACAACCCATTCCAGAATAGTATGGAATAGACCACAAGGTGAAGAAAAACAACTATCTCGCCTCAAGAGACAAAAAGGAAAATCTTTATGAAATAGAAGATTTTTCTATTTCCCTACTTTGTTTCTGCAATACATTTCCAATTACGTTTCCTTAATTCAATATTTTACCTATCCCGTTTCAAGATCATTGAAATATGATTATATGATACAATTTATATTATGGCTTCCATTCTCCTGCAATAAATAAAATACTTGCTTATAATAGGGTATAGATTTGATAAAAACATGATTGCTTTGTACTGGCTAACATAAGTAGTATATGTAAAGAGAAATTATAATGAGAACGCGTAAATTCGATTTTGAAAATTTGATAGATATACAATATTGAGGTCCCTAAAAAGAAATATGCCTATTAGGCTGAATTCGAAATTATTTTTAACGCTATATTAAGGGCCCCACCATCTTGTCACCATCCCCGCCCCCTCAATAACTCTTATTTCTCGAAATCTTTTCTGTCTTGTTTTATCATGTTAAGTAGGAAGGACCACAGTAGCTCTGATGAAGAGCTATTGCTTTTATTTAATTTATGTGAGCAGAAAAATAAAATAAACTGGGTGCCGTTCAATGCATGGTAAAAGTAACCAATTTGGGGAATTCTATCACTTGATGGAGGATCTTAAGGAAGTTGGAGATAAGTTCAAAGAATACTTTAGAATGACATCAAGGGACTTTAAATGTCTTCTCCGTCTTCTTCAAAGTGATATAGAAAAAATAGATTGAACTACAGAGCGACTAAATCACCTAAAGAACGCCTTGATGTAAGTAAACTTGATGTTCGTTGCTTTTAGTAGAGTTGCAGGGGGTAGTAGCAGTCTACGCAAGTCCGTCACTGTTGGACATCGTCGAGAAATCTGTTCAAATGGAATTGCCAAAGCATGGCTAAGATGCGTCGCCGAAGAAGCCTAGCTAGCCAGTGTAGCGTCGCGTTCAGTGTGGCCACCTCCATTCATTATAACAGAACAGAAATTTTTATACATAGCTTGCCCGCGTCGCGTAGCTTTCTGTGTGGCCGGGCAATAGGTCGTTTTCCAAGGATATAATCTAGTTGCAAAAACTAGAAATAATAAATGTAAAACACTGGACCATGAAATTATGTTCTCGTATATGAAAAAGTTTAGTACGAGTTGTATTGGACAGATTTTTCCATTACAGTCCTAAATAGGCACTTTACTTAAGTGAGTCCACAGTGTCAGTTTAATATTACTTTTAATGACGATGGACAGGATTAAAAGTGAAAACATTCATACATTTCAAAACCAAAATATATACTTTCAATTAATCTACACATCTTTCAAACTAATCTACGTTGTTGGATTATCTAGTAAAAGTCTAGATTTTTTTAATACTTTTGGAGCTTGAGTCCCCAGGGTCAGTTTAATATTACTTTAAACCAGTTAAGTGTAATATTAGAGAAGGGCAAAGAGGAGAGAGTTAAGAACTTTCGTTATTATTTTAAAATAAATATTGTAAAAGACAAGTGGTCAAGAGGTGGAAAGGCCGATATAAAAAGGATTCCCATTATTTGCCGGTATCGCTCGACAATGGAACATATTATATTTATATCTACCATGCTTTATGAGGTGTGGCTTGTTTTCCATTGAGTAGACAATTAAATACCTCTTATAATTTTTTAAATAATAGTTTAATTCTTAATTTTAAGCACTTATAGATTGCCCTTATTCAAATATGCAGTTTTACCTTAAGATGAAGAAGGATATTAGTTTTTGCTTACTGAAGTAAGCAAATAGTTTGATATTAGTTTTATCATACGAATATCTTAATGTTAACATCTAGTAATAAAACGTGAAAACATTAACTGATACAACTACTTTTTTTATTTTATATTCTTGACGATTTTGGTACTACTAACAAAAGAATACCGAGACAAAGGAAGATCAAAGAATATTTCATATATCTGACATCATATATCATATATCTTATCTTTTTCATATTCCTGACAAAGAATATAGAGCATCTTCTAACGAAAGATAGGAAATATCACACATTTGGTTCTCGTAGCTAGACATGATCTCACATGTACAAGGAATTTTTGTTTTTATCACTAGACACCAATAAATAATTGAGTGAAGTCGGTTACTGTATGATTGATGTTGAGGGGGATAGCATTGATACTGATACTTTTTACGTAACCCTAGCTGAACAACGCTAACGTGGTTTTGGATACTGCAGAACTTCAACTACCCAGAATTCGGTATCGAGGAATACAACAGACATATAATACCTTTAGTTGTTAATTTTATCAGCTTGTTTGTGTAGTCCCAATTTAGCTCCGATCTATAGTTTTCGAGATATCAACAAATATAGAAAAAAGTGACATGTTTTCGGTTATTGCCGCTAGAGCTCGCCTCGGATTCATCAGGACTATTGGTTTATTCATCACTAGATGCCAACAAAATACTGTGCCAAGTTTCAAAATTTTTGGAATTATTATTTAAAGGTGAATTCCAATAGTAAACAAAGTTTCCTTTAATGAACGAGCTTACCGAAGGTAACGGAAGCTTTGTGATTATTCTAAAGAATGAACATTTCTTATGTCTCCGATTTTAAAAATTCCAAGGCAGAAATCCGTTCCAGACATCAGAGAACATTTTGGTTCCGTTCATGTCTGTTTGTCAACATATCTTAATAACTATTTGTCCAATTTTAATGTAATTTGCATGGTAGGTCATAAATTTGCCCTCTGTTGGTCCCATATATAAGTTTTAACTTTCTGCGACCATTTCTTTCTCTTCCACATCCGCACAAACATACTTTTATTTACACCTATATCTTCAAAAGCACTTATCTGATATTTATGAAATTTAGATGTTTTGTGGAAAATAGCCCGCAGATAGCCCCATTAATTCATGTAAAAAAGCATACAATTTTGACACATTTAAAAAACGGATTTGACAATAATAGGATGCAAATGCATAAAATCATTGAAGTATACGAAACAGGACGCGAGGAAACTATGTTCCATACTAAGTGGCAGACTATTTTACTTAGGTGTAATCTTAACAAATGTTTAGTAAAGTAAAAGCGACAATTAGAATTACATTTTTTATTATTGATTTATTATTTTTATCTACGATTGATACGAAATATAAACATTATATCTTTGTTTAGATGCGTAGAAAGTGATTCTTTACATACTTGTATTCATTGCGCATGCGCGTCTCATAGTTCTGAATAATTCCTCTTCTTTACCACACTAGTGCGGTAAAGAAGAGGAATTCTTCAGCTTTACGCACGATTAGCAAGTTTGTTTACATTTAACAAAACTAATTTGCTGTTCTTTTATTAAAGTAACTGTTTATATCGAGATTTTAGTGAAAAACACTGAGTGAATCAAGTGACTTTGACGAAAATGTGGAGAATAATACTCCTCCAGAAATAATTAATTCGGCAAAAAATACAACTAATGAATTAATGCCATCTTTATCAAGAGAGAGATACGAACTTACATACAGCAAGTTTATTTTTTTCTGTATTTATTATTTAAATCTAACAATCGTAGATAAAGTCCGGTACGCAACTCGTGCGAAAACGGCATTTTGCATTGCTCGTGTGGTTTTACCACCCTCGCTATCGCTCGGGTGCAAACTCCGCACTCGCATGCAAAATGCTACTTTCCGCACTCGACGCGTAATGTACTATTATATCTAAGTTTTATTCATCAAACTTTTAATTTTTTAAATATTTCAAGACCTTTCAATAATGGAATAAAAATAACATTATGGTACTTAGATTTAATTATTAACTAGCAATCAGTTTCTTAAACTTCATATCCCGCTCTTTTAAACCTATTACAAACAAACCCTTGACCCACAACCATATACATATTTCATTGTCCATTATGCTAATGAAAATGCGTTGTTACAGAAATGTAAGGCAAATTATGCTTAAAAATAGAACAGAAAAAAGGGTCTACGACTATAGCCATATAATATAAACTAGACTAAAATGACGAGCGGGGGCATTTCTAAGCTAACACACTGCAGATGGCTCGATGATAGAGATGTGTGGAGAGAATCAATCAGGCCAGGGACCACCGCCGACATCCATTAGTAAAATATGTAATCTTAATTACGTATAAACTTTAAAACCAATAAGAATATTTATAGTTAGAGAGTTCATTTGAGCTACATTTTTTCATAAAAAAAAAAAAAAATATATATAAAAAAGGTTCGTCGTACTTGAACAAACTTTGAAATATATATTATTTAAATTTTGCTTCCGAGCTTACCGAAGGTAAAGGAAGCTATGTGATCGTTCTGAAAAACGAAAAAATTTTATACCTCCGATTTCAAAAATTCCAAGACAGAAATCCGTTTCAGACATCAGGGAACATTTTTGGTCCCGTGTCTGTCTGTCGGTCTGTCGCTCAATTTTTCCGAATCGCCATATCATAAAAACTATTTGTCCGATTTTAATGAAATTTAGTTATTAGGTCATAATCATTCCATTGTTGGTCCCATATAAGTTTCAACCTTCGGCGCTTATTTGTTTATCTTCTACATGCTCACAAACATACATTTATTTACAGCTATATCTTTAAAAGTAATCATCTGATTTTTATGAAATTTATATGGTTTGTCGAAAGTAGCATGCAGATAGCACCTGCCTAATTTGAACCGTCTGCGCACTTTAAATCGTGCTAAATTTATATGTCTATGTACTATAAAGCCGCATGGCTAACTGACTCACTACTCACTGACTGATATTAATGCTAACCCACTTCCAGAAGAGCTAGAGACTTGCAGTTAGCGCCATTCGACGCGCAACGTCCATATTGTGAACTAAAATAATTATACAAAGTTCACTTTTCCCCCTCCTTCCCCATTTAAAAAAATAAAAATGGCCTACTTGATTTTTAAGCTGTATTGGGGACTTATTGTGGCTAAACGGTAAGTCGTATTGGAAAACGGATAGCACCAGTGGTAACTGATTTTAAAAGCTCTACAACTTTGGTCCTATGACTTCTTGTCGTATCATCATCGGTTGTACCTTAGATGGTGATAATTTTGGTATTTTTTTGGTTTTATTTTTTTCCTTTTTGTCTTTGAATGGCCATAGTTTCTATAATAGTTGACCAATTTTATTTCTGATTGAGGTGCTTGAATCTCACACTAATGCTCTTTAAATTGATTATATTTAATTTTATTAGTTCATCCTATTTGCTGAGAACATGAGAGTAAACTTTTTCTCGTGTGCCGTGTCCCGTGACAACTTTTTTTGTTTTTTAATATTGTGTCGTATATCATTTGAAAGGCCTTGGATATTACATTAACGCTATTTATTAATTTGTAATTGTGGATATTATTAACGCTAAAAAAATTGTACACGTACTTTTGTACCGATTTTTAATTTACTTGTAGGTTAAAGGGTTTAAATGTTTTTTTGTTATTAGGTTTTTTATTTATATTTATTTATTAGTTTAATTATTGCCCTTTTGTATTTATTGTTTTTTAAACATATAATTTTGGTACCTCAAAGTTCAGGGGTACAAATGTCAAAGTTAATCTTTTATAATATGATGTATATCGTTGAAAAGCTTTTGAATAGTAGATTAATTTTTATTACGTTCTATTTTGTGTTGTTTCTGGTTTTGAGGGGGTAAAATTTTAAAAATCTGTCTTTTTTTTTTTTAGAGAGAGAATGTGTACAACCCATTTGAATGGTTTGTTAAAAGCATAAAACCAATGAAATACGTGAATAGGATGCGAGGAAGCTATGTGCCACACCAATTGGCAGTCTATTTTTGTTATACTTATGTTGAAAGAAACTATTAAAATCATAAGAACATATTAATAACATATATTCACAAAGCTGTATTAAAATTATACTAGTTAAAAATACCAAATACCACTTAAATTTATTGCTCTAGCAATTGGGTTCGAGAAAGTATATATGTAACATTTTGCATTTTTAAACCGATTGCATATGTTTTTAGTTTTTTGTAAATGGTTTTCTATAAGGAAAGCTTGATTATAAATCTTATTTCTTAAGACCTTATAGAAAAAAATAATGGCACTTTAAATTACTTAACTTTTACGCATATTATTAGAACAAATAATTAATAACTGTGTAATTGTAGGTATGGGCTACTTGTGGAATATATGTGCAAGATAAGGCAACATTTTAAAGAGGGTTATCATTACAAGACAGGTGATGTGACACCTAGCCAAGATCAATATCTATATCGGCAAGGACAACCTGCCGTAACACTATATAAGCTTGACAATTAAAACTAAAACATTAGTGATGATAACAGGCAAGTGATAAACCTATTAATTTAATAAATATAACACACCAGACTTTTATTTTATAGAACATTTTATTTTAGAGTTCATTCACTTACAAATATTGAGCAATTTGATATGGTTATAAGAATTATTTCAAGTAATATACATAACATGAATAAACCTATATGAAAATTAAGCAAAGGACGATATTTTAGTGTAATCTATAAAAACATTATAGATAACTAGCGAATACTGAATCTTTGCTGCTGAATGTGTAATGTACAGGCCAGGCACACCTTGAGACGCAGGTGACACAGGGCAGTGTTTTAAAACGCAGAGATGTACGAGACAGCGCCAATTAAGACGTCAGGAGATGTACGATGTACAAGTTTAGGAGAGACTACGTGTAGTGCAGTACTGCCCTATCCTGCACTGCATCTTATTTCACGCAGTCTCTGATATATCTGGGGTTAAAAAAAAATGTCCTATCCTGCGTCATCTGTGTCTCAATGTGCTGTGGACCCGAATTTAATGCATTATTTGTAAATGCATGGTGGGATAACGTTAACTACGGAAAATCAGTAAAATTTCATGTATTTAATTTTTAATTTGAATTAATTTTATTACTTTTTAAAAAAATCTGGGGGCTTACACCCGAAGACATAGCCCACGAAGTGGGTCCTTTGAACAAGCCCGGGGAGCCTTTTATCAATCCACTGCTGGACTGATACCAGACTACCAAACCCTTCACTCATGAGTGAAGTGTTGGTCGGTAAACCATGTCTTCTCAACTCTGCTGTTACGTTTGATACATTTTTTTTTATCAAACCACCATGAGAGAGTTGCCAATGGTTTTCGGTGGCGCTAATCTTTGGATCAGCAACCATTTGTTTAACAATTCTGGGTCTGGAATGGAGGGAGTCCGGTCCGGGAATTGAACCCAGAGCTGTGGTCAGAGAAGGCGGTCACCTATCCAACTACTGATCATACCCAATGGTGCTTAACTTCATTGACTGCCAACTGCCCTCGCACTCGAGCTACCTTTAATAAAATGTTTAGTTACACACATACTTAATATTTTACACTTGTTAAAACAAATCTTTAGATGTAGGCACTTTTGCGGGGGCTGGGTTTGATCACTCTTTTTCTCCTTCATTTCTATTCATGTGAATCGATTGTTAAAAACACCCGGCTTACTTGTTTGCTTGTATCCTAAGAAGTCTATTTTAATATTTCAACTTTCAAAGAGTAGGAGGTTGGGAAGGTTTGATCATACATTTTTAACTTGCCGCCTATTTTTGAACCTGTTATGAGTAGAATTTTAAATAATTTCTTCTTAGTGTCTACGTCCTAAGGAGAAGCCTTACCTTAAAAATCAACTTCCCGGGGTTAGGTGTATAGCCTGAACTTAATAACATCGATATATCAACACTTGTCTCGCTAGCATTCTTATTCTGAGACCATCACTTAATTCACCCTATTTATAGGATAATGATTGACAGGTGAACATATCGTTCCATAAAGGTTTAAATCACGCAATATGATTAAAATTCTAATATTGAACAAATTAATTCAAAGTTGTCTGATTTAAATAAATTCTTAACATTGGGTGTTTCTGTACTACAGTAAAAAATGTAGATTTTGCTAGACTTTACACAGCCTTATAGGATGTATTATTCATAGCTTCAGAGTTAAAATGTAGAGAGAAGTCGATGGACTGGGGAGATTAGTCTAGAACATAGATTAGAGAATGTTGGTAAAAGATACGGGCACACGAAGTAAAAGTTAAAGCAATTATGTATGCTAGTAATTTTAGGATTTGCCGAGATATGACAAAATATAAAATGTTTTAATTAATAGATATATATAATTGATATCTTGAAGTTCAAAGTTTTGACAAGAAAATATAACGGACGAAGCGAATTCAATATAGATTATACATTGACAAACTTTATATAAATAGGAGGATTTTTTTTATGATATACTGAAAACAAAATGTAGCAACAGAAAAGAGACAACTGATTTATTACGTGAACTCCCACTCTCATATCAAGTATACTGAAGGCTCAAGAGTTTTAACTCTTCCTCAAATTATTATTATATTTTCCTTTTTCAATAAATTTAAATATTTAAAAATAAACTAACAATTAGTGTGGCACTTAGCTTCATCGCGTCCTATCACTTACTTCAATGACTTTGATGCATTTACAACCCATTATTTTAAAATTTATTCCCCTCCCCTCCTATTTTAAAATCTGTTAAAATTGTTGTGATTTTCTAGATAAATAAAAGTACCAATTCATGACGGTTAAAATAATGATGGGCAGTCTGTGGGATACATTCCAAAAACTATCCAAATAGCTTTAACATCAGATAAGCACTAAAATATATAGGTGATATAAAAAAAAAGGGTGGCCATGTGGAAGAGAAACCAATGTAAGATTTTGAATTTTGCTTCCGAGCTTACCGAAGGTAACAGAATCTATGTGATCGTTCTGAAGAACGAGAATATTTCATGTCTCCGATTTCAAAAATTCCACATTCAACATTATTGGTACCGTGTCTGTCTGTCGGTATCTGCATTTGCGAACCAACAAATCGTAAAAACTACACGTCCCATTTTCTTGGAATTTGTATGCTAGGTCATTATTAGACCATTGTTGGTCCTATAAGTTTTAACCGTCTGCACATTTTAGCTTCTCATTAACATGCGCACAAACGTACATTTAGCTACACCAATGACTTCAAAAATGTTCACTTGATTTTTTATGTAATTTGGATGGTTTGTCGAAAGTAGATCGCAGAGAGCACCAGATTAAGTTCAACCAACTGCGCTCATTAACTCCAGCTTCATATAAATTTTAATTCATGTAAAATAGACTGGTACATAACTTCCTCGCATCATATCGGGTACTTCAATGATTTAATGATTTTGCTTTTACAAGCCATTATTGTCTAATTTATTTAATAATTGTTTCACTCATTTTTTTTAATCTGTTACAATTGTTTTGATTTTTACATGAACTAAAGTATCTATTTGGCAAAAGTTAAAGAGCGTAGAAGGTTCAAATTAATCTGGGGCTATCTGCGGGTTACTTTCCATAAACTATAAAAGTTTCATACAAATCAAATAAATACTTTTGAAGCTATAGGTGTAAATATATGTATGTTTGTGCACATGTGGAAGAGGAAATTTATGTGGAACCCAAAATGAGCTAATTATTTCGTAACCTACAAATTTCATTAAAGTCGGCCTTGTAGTTTATAAGATAATATGTTGGTTCACAAAAAATGAGTGACAGACCGACAGACAGACTCTGAATCAAAAATGTTCCCTGATGTCTGAAACAGATTTCTGTCTTGGAATTTTTGAAATCGGAGACATATCATATTTTTGTTTTCAGAACGATCACATAGCTTCCGTTACCTTCGGTAAGCTTGGAAGCAAAATCAAAACAATTTTGACATATATATTAAAAAGACGGGGGAAACTATTAAATAAATTAAACAATAATGGCTTGTAAAAGCATAAAATCAATGAAGTACGTGATACGATGTGGAGGAAGGTATGTGCCACACTAATTAGCAGTCTATTTTACATGAATTAAAGTATCAATATAGCAAAATTTAAATAGCCGAGGTGGATAAAATTAATCTGAGGATATCTGAAAGCAACTATCGACAAACTATCTATTTAAAAAAAACAGGGCCCAGGTTTGTTCTCAGTTCAAGTAGATTAAATTTATAATCAGGCATACCATAGTAAAATAAGCGCTCTCAACCTGATTCATAGAGAGAATCTATGATGATTCTTGTCCCGAAATGTTGATAAAAACTAGTAGTTTTGTCAGAATGACATTTTTAGTCACCTAACGGCCTATAGATTAGTCTTACAGGCCATTAATTTTTTGCGAACCACCACGTCGTAAAAATTACTTGTCTTATTTTAATAAAATTATAATTGTACGTCAAATCAGCCCAATAATGATCCCATATTATTTTCATTCGTAATTCTTACGCATACATTTAATATACAATATAAATAAATGTGACCCACATTTATTTATATTCTGATCCATTAATTTCAGCGAGGCCCTAATTATTTTTATTGAATAATTTAAATATTCACATTCAAGTCTTTTGTAAAATGCAAAAGACTATATTTTAAAATGCATCATAAAGTGGGTGCCCTACTAATTGGTAGACTTATTTTAAATATAATTTCTGATTTATTGAATATTTTTGGTGTTATCATGTGTTAGTGTAATTAATTCTAACGTACAATTACATACTATTAAAAATAAATTAGAACACCTACTAACCCACATTCTTGTCAACGCAATAGTAACAATTATTAATACTATTTAAAAAATATTCGGTCCGAGACAACTCAGCCAAACATTCTCATTAGCCCAGTGCTCTTGGTTTATTAGATTTCGTGTTTTCGTAGGTACATTTAATTATTATTGAACATTTCATCAACAATTTTCGAAAAATAACTTTACCTCGGCGGGGAATCAAACCCTGCCTCTCTCCGTCCGTGTTTAAAGCTATTTTCTTAGGAACTAGATTATTTTCGTCAAAATATCTTGTTTCGTTAGATTCGTATTTAAATTGACTACATTTTTGATTTTTTTAAATCAAAACAATCGGAATCGTTTTCGAGAAATATTCTTATAACAAAATATTTTTCACGTTTTTTTAGTTTTTGGGGGTAGCACCCCCAAATTTGAAGTTATAAATCATTTCTCGATTTCGCCTCGAGGCATGATTTTTCTAGACTCCAGGCGTCAGATAGACTCCAGGCGACAGACAGACATTTTAAAAAAAATACTTTTTTGGAGTTAGGGGACTTCAAAACATGTAAATCCATCAAAATCTCAAAATTGATTTTTTGCGCCCTCACAATACTTTCTCTTTTTATGAGAAAGTAAAAAATGACAAAAGTTTTAACTAAAATTGTATTATTATTATTGTTTTTATTTTTGAGTTTATTTTTTTTATTATTAATATTATTATTTTTGAGTTTTTTTTTTTAGCAAATTTCGATATTTCCAAACATTTAAAAATAAGTTGAGTTTATTTAGGGAAACTGTTGGAATAAGGGTATTATAAGGCTGGGAAGTTTGACAATCGGCATCGTAAACTCTAAAAATAACCCATTTCAGAAAAGAAGAAGTGATAAAATATTATATTAATTTTTTTCTTAATACAATTGTGAATGAAGTCTTATAAATATTTAAATTTATATTTTTTGAAGCCCCTAAAAATTACGGTCTTCTATATTTTAGAAATTATATTTAATATTACTTTTTGTTTATTTTGCTAGAAGTCATATTAATGTTTGTTCCTGTATTATATCATTGATTGATGTACAAACAACAATTATAAATAGAATCATACTAACATGAGTATTGAGTAAATCTGGGTATGTGGGAAATTCCTGCACTGACGCAGCTACAGACAAAAAGAAGACATTCGTCCTCAATTATTGTTGGAAGAACTTATAGAGGTCACAAGTGTGTAAGAAAAAAACTAACCGTGGTCACTGATGGAGTTTGGGTTTCAAGGATAAACTGGGATCTCAAAAAACTAAAAAATGAAAATATAGCAGAAAGGTATAAAAATAAGTTAAAAAGTGAACCAAGTAAGCAAACCCGAAAGTGAGGGGATAAATAATATATTATGTAATTCAATTATAGATAAGGCAGAGAATAAAATAGGCTAGAAGCCAAAGAATAGAAATGAGGATGGTTTGACGAAGTGTGTAGGGTAGCAATCAAATTATGTCTAGAAACACTTAAGAAAATCAAAGAAATTTTAAGAGACTAAGAAGACGAGGGAACAAGGTGTGTAGGGAGAAGAATAAATAAGCAATAAAAATTTGCGCCAAATAGAAGACATGCAACAACAACCGAATGAGAAAAGAAAGCTAAAATGCTACAAGGCTACTGTATTGTACACCTTTCTTTTCTATTCTTAATGAGAAGAAGATACGTTGTCAAACTAAGAAGGGAGACTCATTGATGAGGAGAAGAAAGTACTTGATAGATGGGCTCAGAATTTTAAAGAATTATTGATCAGTGACGAGTTCTGAAGAGTTCGAAGAGCATTGTGAGAGTACCCAGTCAGAAAGCTATTGAGGTTACTATAAAAAAAGCGAAATAACCGTGCACCAGGTAAAGATCACATTGCTGCTGAACTAATTATAAAAGGAGGAGATGAACTAATTTTTTTGGAGCTCTAGTCACCTTGAACAACTCAATGAAAGAATTCAAGCAGGCTCCCGAGCATATATTATGAAAATATAAAGCTTTTCAGAAGCTAATTCATTGAGAAAAATGCGAAACTGGTAATATACAAAACATTTGTAAGGCTAGATGTATCCTACAGCAGTGAAACATGGAGTCTAACGCAGCGGATGAGGAAGCCCTTATATGTGTTGAAAGACGGATTATTAGAAGAATGTATGGGCCAGTAATGGAAGAAGATGGACACTGGGGAATACGTTAAATCAAGAAAATAACTCATAGACGGACCACGGACCGGACATCGTACAATTTATAAAATCTCAAAAAAAATAAGATGGTTAGTATATCTAAACCATCTCTAAACCGTTTCTCGGGAGGTGGTGTGGCTTTTCTTTACTTTGTACGTCCTGCTGCAACTCAACAAGATGCAAACATTATACTGACAGCTTTCAAAGATTTCAAAGTAACACCGTCTGACATTACTCAGCCAGAAACCTGTCTCAAGGTTGAGCAAGGTCGACCTGTCCGAAGATCCCAGCTCCAGGCTTGACTCTGCAACTATTTTTTGTTTTACGATATCATAATTTTTTTCTGTATTACCTTAGAATTTATATCTTTGAATGATGTACAATTAACCGTTATTAATAAAATCATAGTAACATTTTTAACTTCACAACGATTTCACAGCAATTGTTTTTAAATTGCAGCCATAATTCAGACGAGAGGGAAGAACGGGGAGTAATTAATGTGCTTCAATATAATGATTATTTAATAAAATTTACAAAAATGATTTTAAAATAGCAGAAGAGTTAATTATTTGTTGTAAAGTATCAAAAGACGCCATTATTAGTGACGGTAAAAAGGTATAAAGAAAACAATTGGACGCAGGGTGTCTCGGGACGTTTCCTCACCAAACATATTATACCTATATGATAACATTTATTTTTTATATTTTTCATTGTAAGTCCAGTATAATAAGGGCCCTTATAGTGAGGTATTTAAAAATGTAAACAAACACTATACAATATAAAAATCAGAAGTCGATATTTTCAAAGTGACGGTAAATATTAAGATAATATATAGAAGACATATTTATCTTATAAATAGGTATTATTAGTTCGATTTTCAGCTCAATCCGCGAAATTATTTATCGTTAAAGTATCAAAGTTAAAAATTTCCATGGGAATGGTAGGTTGGTGTGAAGTGAGGCTTGATATGGTGCCGTGCGCACATCCCCTTTCACTGTTGGCTAGTAAATTGAACTCCGTTGTCGCTCAAAAGCACACTTGGGTAACCGAAGCTGGGGAAGATCTCCTTCTCCTAGATCGCGATCAGACCCTTTGTTTTGATATTACTTGTCAGGTACGTCTCCATCCATTTTGAGAATACATCGGTGATGATGAAGATTACCTCTTTCATTGGGGTGTCAAGGAGTAGAGTCCCATAAGGTTGACGGACACAACTTCCTTATTCCCTATTGTTTCTTTAGCTCGAGGAATGTACTTCTTGTGCTGCAAACATTGTTCACAACGCCGAAGATGGTGCACGACGTCTTTCCTGAGGGATTCCCAATAGTTGTGGCTCGTATTGCGTGGAGTTTAGTCTCTACCAGGGTGACAGGCCAGGTCTGAGTCGTGACTTTTTCCTTGGGTACAAATATCTTCAGGTTGTTGGAATCCACCTTGTATAGTATATATTTTGGACGGTGAAGTGGGAGTAGAAGGCGGCATCTGCCGGGGTACGTTGTGTCGCGGGTATTTGGTGGATGTGTTTCAACGTTGCACGAGCTGCTGTACGTCATCACTAGAGGTTTGGGTAAGCAAGACTTGAGTTGTTGGTGAGACAATCTCCAAGAGGACTGGCTTGAGTTTGGCGGTGGTTGGTCGGAGGGGTAGCGTCGGATTTTCCCACTTTCCCGTTCGTTGTCCTCGTCAAGGTCGCATTCTTCGTTGTCGGGGCTCCGAGAGAGAGCGTGGGGCAAGGCGTTTTCACTACCCTTGACGTTCCGGATATGGATGTATTTTGCTCTCTCATTAGTCCTTCCAATAAGAGAGCTCGGAACGGAAAAAGCTGGCTTGACATTGGCCCGCCCTATTGAATGATGATATACCAAAACAAGGTGTTTTCTGGCTTGACGTCGGAATCAGTGCTTCTTATTTATCCCTCGAATTCAGAACGTTCTTCCAAATTTTGACGCGTCTTATATAGCTCCAGGCTGGACTAACTTGATATAAAGCACCGCACCAATCAGGATGCGTCTTTACCCGTGTTATTTAGATACTGTGTTTAATTACTATTGCTACACAGCAATAGGCAACCCTCACGGACACCCGTGAGGGTTGCCATCACGTCAACGGTCTATTCTATCCCTCGGGCGGTATCAATATAATATGTGCCTGTTTTTATGTTTTGAATTTTTGAACTCAACAGAAATCTTTGCTCCTTTTCCTTTTCTATTAGTTTATGTTTTAAGTTTGATTTACAAACTGTCACATGATATTGAAATTATGGTCTAAGTATCGATGAAAATTTATTTGTACCTCTGACATTTATCGTTAATCTTTTTAATTACTATAAAACGAAAAGGGTTTAAAGTGTAATAAAAAAATATTGTGTAGACATTCAACTGAAGTCTCAAGTGCTATAATTTTTCAAACTGGTGGTCGGGAGCATATCGTGAAAAAAAAAATATATATATTGTGGAGGGGGCTTTAGCCGTCATCCCTACTGCACTACTTACAACTACCACAACTTAATTTTATCTAGATGTAAGACGGTCCGCTTCTTTAATTTAGTTATTACTTAGAAAGCAAGGAATTTGATTTTATTATAATTAAGCCGTCGAGGCAATTGACTTAAATTTATTTATTCTAAGAATTC
This sequence comes from Gerris lacustris, assembly GCA_951217055.1. Classification (NCBI taxonomy): domain Eukaryota; kingdom Metazoa; phylum Arthropoda; class Insecta; order Hemiptera; family Gerridae; genus Gerris; species Gerris lacustris. The sequence goes on along the minus strand of OX578276.1, from coordinate 83,882,242 downwards.
TAACAGGATATGGACTGTCTGAAATATGTTGGTAGTGGTATATTTTTATTGTATTTGGCAAATGTTATTTTGGTTGTCGTGGGAAATGCAATCTAGCCAGATTTTACTGGCTACCACGATTATGCTGAATCTTATATTCAGCTGAAAATAGAGGAGTGGGGTTTGAGTTAGCCCGGGGGAGAGTTGGTGGATTTGGATCACACTGATCCAAACTCTCCAGAAGGTAACTCTTTAATATTAATCTCATCAGAGGTTTTGCTCTCTATGTCTTAGTCTTAGTCTCACTTTTCACTTATGGACTCTTGTAATATTTTGTAACTTGTACTTTGATTGAGCCCACTTCATGGGGCCGATCTTGATTGTAATCGTGCTTGCTTAATAATAAATTCATTTGCCTTTGTTGTAGATGTCAAAGAGTGGTTGCGGTTGATTTTATTGGTTTCCTTTATTTCCCAGAGATAGTTTTGGGATATCAGGGCTTATGTGGTAGTTGCCCCTTATGGTCTCGTTTGCCCATGGCCTACTGGTATCGTAACACTTACATAGAGGTCAAATTTATTCTAATGAAATCCATCCCCTGCCCACTCACAGCTACCCCAATACTGGTGGTACATAAGAGAGAAAGGAACATCTGTTTTTAGTACATGTTGTTTGTTTCAGGTGGCAAAAGCAAGTTGTGAAGGTACATGACGGAACGCACTGTAACTCCTGAACAGTTACTTAAATAATACTGTTGGAGATATAATATAGAACCAAGTCATCTTTAGATAGAAACAAACTAGCCGAGCATATTATAAAAAAAAATCCAGTAGAAAAAACTGTATAAAAGGGTTAAGGAAATTTCTTGAAATATTGCTAAAAAAATGTATCCTACGTATAATAATCTTTTGCATCGGGCCATTAACGAGAAGCATGAAGAAAGTATACAGAACCTTTTCTCCCTATCTTAAAATTCTGGATTATCATATTTTCAAAGGGAAAGGTTTTTTACCTGGGAAAGTATATCATTTCTTCAATATGTTATCTTATTAATTGTCCCATCCTCTTTTATCGCAATTCATAGAAGAAAAATCAAACAGCAGTTAACCTTACAGACGAACTATTAGTTTGAATAAATATATATAAATATTTAAATATCACTACGCAACTGTTTCCTCAAACCTTTCGGAAAATTTTAGTATTTTTAGACGATTTAAAAAAAAAGTATATTCCCGATTTACTAGGTTCATTCATAGTTTTGTTTCATGTTTAAACTAAGCGAGGGAACCCTCTACTCGCTTCGCTCATTCGCTTTATTATCATAAAACAATTGTGAGTTTCAATGATGACTGAAACGCAAGTATTTATAATATCGCCAGTTCTTGAGTAGTTACATGGGTCTATTAAGGGATCAAAGGGCTTACTTTCACGTCCTTGATATCTTTATTTAATTAAAACTAACCTTTTTAGGGTTTCGTAGATCCTTCCCGAAACCCATACGCCGATGGTGATGTATCGCTCTTTGGTTCATACCTCAGTTGAATAGTTGAAGGTAAAAAGTTAACATTTTAAACACTGGCGCAAATTTAATATGCAGATACAAATTTAAGATGCACAAAAGATATGCACGATACAAATTTAATATGCACATGCGCAATTCACAGAAATGTGGTAAAATCAAATAATTTTTTTTAAATTTTCGAGTGGGGTATCAAATGAAAGCCGGTGATGAGTAGATTACAAATATATTATATATAAGCTTTTTTTAAAATGTTGCATTTCTTATTGGCTTTATGAGCTAATATGTGATAAATTTCCCCTTCTACCCTCTTCTCTATCCTTGTTAAGCGCTATTTAGCGTTCTTTAAAGAGAATGCTATAATAGTAAAGCATTTGCTTTAAAGAACTCGGCTTTCTCCGTTATCCCTATCCTTCTTTAACGCTCAGTTTATTATATCATACTTTCTCTTACACACTGGACATATTATGTTTTGACATAACATTTTAAATAATGAAGAGAGATTCTATTGTTTTGTCGGCAAACAGTGAGTGTTTTGAAGTAAACAGTGAGGTGAGAGTAAAAATCATTCATGATTTTATGCTCGTAAACGGGGTAAAATTTGAATGGTCAGAAGAAAATTTGTTATTAATCCGAGGTGAAGATGGGCTGGAGCTGTTAGAGAAGATGACGGGAGTGGACCTGAGAAGAGCAGCCCAGGAGTGGGGGAGAGTAGACGAGCAGCCAACTGCCATGGAGCAGAGGCAGGCACAAGGCGTTCATAACACTGCTGAACCTATATTCAGCAGAGAACCTTCTTCTTCAGCACTATCAGAGAGCAGCGCCAGACCAAGAGCACAGCAACAGTGACTAGAACAACCGGCCCACCAACAATACAGTTATCGGGACGTCAAGATAATATCGTATAATGTGTGTGGGTTAAAAATAAACTGCATAATATCGAGTTTATCAGACTGATACAAGTAAACGATTTATTTATACTAATAGGAACTTTTGTAGAGGAGAGTGGAGCAGCGGATTTAAGTAAATTTTTCCCCAACTATAACTTAATCTGGAAGTATGCAAAAAAATATAATAAATTCGGTAGAGCTAGTGGGGGAATACTTATAGGAGTAAATAAGATTCTGATGTCAAAACTCAATGTAAAAATGAACGATGTGGATGAACCATTCATCCAACTGCGTAATAAGCATAAGGAATTAATTATATACCCGTTATACTTAAATTGTAATTCTTGGGAAAATGACTTCTGTAAGTTAAGTGATAGGATGGAATATTATGAGGGGAAGCAAATACTATTGATTGGCGATATGAATGTTAGAATAGGTCAGGAAAGTGTGGTAGACGAAGATGTTATGGAACTGGTGGAATGCGATTTAACAAAAGTCAGACGATCTAGAGATAAAGTAGTCGATGCTAGGGGGAAAAAATTTCTTGAGTTTTGTGAAGATAATGGAATAGTCATTATGAACGGTAGAACTTGCGGAGATACTGAGGGAGAGTGGACTTATATTGGCCCGCGAGGGAACTCAGTGATTGATCTCGTCTGTATTAGTATTCAGAGTGCAAATTTCATACATAGTCTTAAAGTGGGAAAAGAATTTTACTCTGACCACATGCCTATAAGAGTTGACATTCGAGTTGAATGTGAAGATGTGGTGAATGTGATAATGCCGTTATTACCTAAATTAGTTTGGGAAAGTGTAGATGTGGTGTCGTACAAGAAAAAACTAGAAATAATAGTGGACCAGAATTGTAAAAACAGTAGCAGCGAAGTGTTGACAGTAGAGAATTTAACGGATGCGATAAAAAAGGCTGTAAATTACAAGGAAGGGTACAAGAGAGGCAAAGTAAAAAGAAAAGAGAAGAACGAGGTCTGGTTCGATAGGAAATGTGAGAAATCGAGAAATAGGACGTTCAAAATGTTGGATTTGGTAAGAGTAAATAGCACGGAGTTGACAAGACAAATGTATAGTGAGGCTAAGAGATATTATAATTTATTACGTATAGAAAAAAGAAAAAAGTATTACGAGGAAATTGCTAAAGAACTAACTGAGGCAAGAGACTCAAAAGAATTTTGGAGAATGGTAAAAAAGACCTAACAATGCATTTTTGTGTGGAGATATAGACGCAAGGAAATGGTTAATGCATTTCCATGAACTACTAAATATGGACAGCAGTAAAATTAATCATCTGTCATACTGCGAAATGTATAACTCGCACCCGGAATTGAAAGTCGAATTTAAAGTTACTGAGCTTGATGATATTTTATCAGGGTCAAAAAACGGGAAAGCTCCAGGACAAGATAGAATACCCGTTGAATTTTTCAAGTTTGCTCCTTTGAAATACAAAGAGGAATTATTAAACGGCTATAATAATATTTTGTATAGTGAAAGGGTTCCTCTGTCATTCTCAGAGTCGATCATTTTCCCTATCTTTAAGAGAGGGGAAATTTGCGACCCGGGCAATTACAGGGGTATCTCGTTTATTAATGCAGTTTCTAAAGTATTTACAGGACTGATGTTAAATAGAATAGAACAATGGGTAGTGAAGAATAAAATATTAAATGAACAGCAAGCGGGATTCAGGAAAAAGTATAGCGGCATCGATAATATTTTTAACTTGTCATCGCTCATTAATATCTCTTTGGCCCGAGGTAAAAAGAGGGTCTTCGGTCTCTTCGTAGACTTTAGCGCCGCTTTCGATACAATCAATAGATCAACTCTCTTTTATAAATTAAGTGTCATCGGTTTATCCACGAAACTAATATCAATAATAAGATCCTTGTATAATAATACAAGAGCAAGTGTATGGACCAAAGATGGGTTAATGTGGACAGTTTAAAATCTGAACAGTTTAAATGTGGGGTCGGGCTGAGGCAGGGATGTCTGTTGAGTCCGTTATTATTTGCTCTCTTTGTCAATGACGCTGTGGAATATATAGGAGGAGGAATAAAGATAAATGACAGATGTGTCAATATGCTCATGTACGCAGATGATTGGGATTTAGTAGCAGATAATCCAGCTATCCTAGGGAAAATGATTAAAAATTTAGAGACTTACTGTGATTTATGGGATTTAAAAATAAATTTAGACAAGACAAAAATCGTAATTTTTAGAAAAGGGGGGAAAGTTAAGCCTTACGTATGGAAATATAAAGGGCAAACCATAGAAGTAGTCAACGAATATAGATACTTAGGAATAAAGCTGTCTTCAGGATTGGCTTATAGAAAGCACGTCGAGGATAAATGCCGAACTGCCAAGACGGCGCTCGGTATGTGTTGGCCAAAATTATTCGGAAACTGCGATATCTCTGTTTCACCAAAATTAAAAATATTCAATTCGGTTTCTAGGGCTATTGTGACGTATAGTGCGGAAATTTGGGGGACTTCAGAGTACGCAGAATTAGAAAGATTCCAGCATTATTTTCTTAAAAAACTCCTTGCAGCACCTAGACATACACCAGGGTTTATGTTAAGTTTGGAGACTGGAGTGCAACCATTATTTCCCTACGTTCTGGAAAAACATAATAAATATATTCTAAAGGTAATGGAGATGGAAGAGGAAAGACTACCTCACTTTTTCCTAAAAGAATGTATTAGAGGCACAATAGGCTGGGTAAAGCTGTGGTCGGCGTTGTTCGCCAAGTTCAAAATAAATCTCACGTTGGAATGGGAGAGTAGGAATAATTGGATTAAAGAGTGGGGTGATCTTATGAAGGCGGTACAGGAGGATATGTATAAGAGAACTCTCGAGGCTGTCAATAACTCTGGCTATTGTTCATATTACAGGGAACTGATCTTAGCCTTGCCACCACATGGAGCACCAGGGTATTTCGTAGACAAATATGCACTGAACGAAATTAGATGGTTGTTTAAAATGAGATGTGGGTTGCTGAATTTAAACAAAAGGCCGTGGAAAAGAGGAGAGTGCACAGTATGCAACAGTATGGCGCAGGAGGACGTTATACATTTCCTTGCACAGTGTCCCATATATAGTAATATCAGGAAAAGCTGGCTAGGAAAGGGTTATCTTACGGAGCAGCACCTGATAAAGTTGCTAAAAACTGAGGATGTCTGGCGGAAGTTAATTAAAGTATGTCAGGAAGCATGGAGATATAGAGATCTAATTATTAATGAGTATCGGTAAGAAATTTTAAATGTTAGTGAAATTATTATTATTATTTTATTTATTTATTATTATTTATTTATTTTTTTGTTAGGTATAAAAGAATGTGCATGTATTTTATATGTTAGGAATCTTAATTCATTATAGGTATAAGCAAAGTAAAGAGCTTTATTGGTAATAGGTATAAGCATGTGTAGGTATTTAGATAGTAGATCACTGGAACGGAGGCGTGTCAACATAAAGTATAAATACAAAACAAAAAAAAAATTAAAAAATATATGTTAAACTTAAGGTAGCTATAGGCTGAATATAAAAATACAACGAATATTAAACTATATAGGTGAATGTATTATAGGTATATTTATTATTTATTTTATAGTGTAAAAGGAGCGATAGGATTGTTATCAATGTTTATTTGTTTTGTTTTTAAGCTAGCTATTTATTTAATAAATTGTTATTATTGTTTGTTTATGTTTAGTCGATTAATTTTATGGTATCTAGTATACCACTGTGTTTAATCAGAACCAATAAATGGGTCAAATATTTTTGTAAAATATGTTAAGATGGCCTACTCCAGCCCCGATGCTAAAAGCAGTGGGTTTACACAGGCATTCTGTATTATAAATATGTATGTAATCTGTTAAGTAATGTTATAATAAATGATTTTTCTTCTTCTTCTTCTTCTTCTATTGTTTTGTAATCGTTGTCTTAATTTATTTTATATCTTAATAATATAAATTTGTATATAATAAATATTTAAACAATTTAAGTAATTTTTTATTATGCACTTTATCTATAGTTGCACTAGGATTTATGCTTGTTTTATACACTCTCAACCAATTATTTAGTTTCTAAGATTTATATCAAATTTGTATCTGAACTGCCATTTAAAATAGTTTTTTTTAAAAATTTTATTTCGGACAGGTCAAGTAACTGGGTTCAGTTTAATATTAAACTGCATCTCTGTCTGATGATTGATAAACGGATTTTTTTACAATGCTTGTAAATTAAAAGAAACAATAAATATATTTGAGCTTAGAAGAACATTCATCTCTGGCCGTAATTTTTTACAAATTAATAAATGTTAGTATACATGATAATATATAAATGTTAGTAAGTCTAAAGCTTTTATGTTTATTATGATGTTCCACAGGTTTAGTAAATAAGTCTTTGTGACAACAACTATTAATTAAAAATAAAAAACACTTATTACACATCCACTACAGAGACATTTCAGTAAAGCAATTTTTGATTGTGTAGGAGTACTTTAACAAACATGTATAACACAATAGTATGGTCAAGCTATATTTTTCTTACGACTATTAACTAGTCATTACGCCTTTGTCCTTCATTGTCAAGCAAACTGAATTGGATTCTCAGTAATCAGCTAAATTATCGATGACTTTTGCTGGTTGTCATTGATAATTGTTGTTTATTTTCATTATAAATAAACGTATCGATTAATAGGATTAAAGAAGCAATAAGAAAACTAATTCATAAATTACTTAAATCTAATACCCACTGTTTTTGTCATCATATAAGTTTTACTTTTTCATACACGTAGAATATATAAAGAAAAAGTATTGTAATGGTGAAATAATAATATACATATTTTGACAGATTTAAACGTTTTGAGTTTCCGAAGTTCGAGTAAAAAAAGAACTTTATCTCCAGTAGGGAAAAAAAGTTACGATTTTGAATTAGTTTAGAGGGACTAAAACAGGTCTTTTCATCCCTGAACTCAAAAAGTAGGGAGAAAAAGTAAAAGTAGGGCGAAAAAGTAAAGTAGGGCAAAAAAGTAAAGATTGCAACTTAATTATTTTATAAATAGTAGAAAATGTATGGCTAATGTAGTGAAGTTGTTGAAATCAGGTTGGCGGCACTGCGCTTTTTTGACCATGTTTATCTTTGTTTACAACATTATAACCTGCATCTAAATAACCTCTATTTGAGTTTAATTCCAATTCTTATTTGTTTTTAATATTGAATCTCTTATATCTGCTACTAAAAGTTCTAATAATTATTGTTATTTATTAAAATAATAAATAAAAACTGTGCTATGGACGAAAGTGTGTATTTTCTTCCTACTGGAGAAAAAATATTGTATGTACCTCGTGCCATTATTCCCCTCGCGATAATTATCTCCCTCGGCTGCGCCTCGGGAGCTAATTAGAGTTATTCCCTCGGCTGCTCCTCGGGAATTAAAGAGTCTAATTGGGACCATGGTTCCTTCGGCTTCGCCTCAAGAACCAACTTTTTTCGCTCAGGGAATAATGGCTTACTTTACTCCCTAGGTGCATAAATAACTATAGTCTGTCGTCTGGCAGGTACATTGGAGCCTAATATACTTCTCTGATTTCGATTAAATTTGGCATACATATTTAGAAAAATTATACCTTGAGGCGCAATCGAGAAATTAATTTTAGCTCTAAATTTGGGGGAACCACCCCAAAAACTCTGAAACAAATGTTCAAAATTTTTTCTCGAAATGAGTTCCGACTAATTTTATTAAATAATCATTCTAAAATGTAGTCCATTTATACGAATTTGAATATAATCAATAATAATATAATCCCTAGAAATAATCTTCTCGAGAATAAACTGGTTTCTGAGAAAATAGCTCTATTCGAGAAAGTCAGATTCCGGCTTCGATTCCATTTTGGGGAGGTCTTATTGTTATGGAAAATTTTGATAAAGTTTTACACATCCAGCATTTCCATTTTTTTGGCATCATGACTTAACTTGGCATAGTTTTCAGCAGTAATACCGTTTCATTCAAAATGTTTAGTAGATTTGAACTTTGAAAACGTTAGAAAATACCTAATTATCATCATTGTCATCATCACATAAATCGCACCACATGGTAGTTGCCTTTTTTATCATAAATTTACCCAGTTAAAAATATTAATTTTAATTTTTATTAAATTCTTTTGTTGTAATAATATATAATTTCACTTTTTAATAACTTGTATAATTTCACTTTTTATTAACTTGTAATATAGTTTAGTAGAAATAATTAAATGAATTTAGTTTTTAATAAATTTTATAAAATTTAAAATGATTAATAACCTATAATCTTTGAATACGGTATACTAAAAGATCTATATCTGACCAAAATAAAGAAAATTTCTGTTAAGTGGGAGTAGATGTTTACACTTCCGCTATCGGTGGTGAACTGACGTAAGACTGACGCAGAATGGAATTCAAGGAACGGTCCTTATCAGCGAAGATCACTCCCCTTTCTCATTAATATTATTTTCTCTCACCCTTCTCTGGCTTCTTAGTATCTCCAAGTTTTCTAGTGAATCCAATATGCGTCCTTTCTTTGCGAAATGAAGGAACCCGATTTTGTGCGTGAAGCGTGTTCGTGGTTATGTTCAATCAGGTACTGATTAAATCCACTATTAGAACGCTGCGCTGTAGGTGTTTCTTCGCTCTTATCTTAATTTTCGGCCTGTTTGTCCAACGAATTCTGCGTCACAGTCACCGCATGTTAATAACATGCGGTGACTACTTAATAAGTAAAAACCGCTTCTATTCTCATTTCTCACTGGATCTTTCACGTAGCTTAATTGTGTTTTCAAAATCTTAATCGTATCTGGATAGAACTTTAGCTTGTTATGTTTTAAATGGTACTAGTAATTGAGTTTGTTTTTTGATACATTTACTTGTCATTTTCATTGTGAATAAATGCCATCAAATCTCAATCACTAATATTAACTGCATTAATATAACATAGTCCGTTGTAAGTATTTTGATAAATACATAGGTAGGTTTTTTCTCTTTAGGTTAGTTCAATTGAGAGAAGATGTGGGAAGCGTGATGCTAGGCGATCAGAGTAAATGAAGATTGACTAGACTTACTTTAATCCCGTCTCAAATTCCTCCTATTTATTTTGAGTAAGAGGCGACTCACTTAGTTATTTATTTATTTTTTAGGTCAATGGTTTGCTTGAAGAATTCAAGCTGTATTTCTTGACCGCTACTGCGGAAGCGGTAAAAAAAATCCTTTTTGAAATTAGCTACCAAATATTTCACCTTTTATTCTTAATCCTGAATAAATATCAGCGGAATGAGATAACAGCAAGATAGTTTTTTCTAGTCATGACAAGGCTTTTGCATGCGAATACACCAGCTTTGACAATGAACCTTTTCTTGTCGGTATTACAAATGGCTTTATACATATAATATTGATATTTATATCTTCAATACTTTAGAGTTTATCGATGCCCCACATTACTTTTTTGTTGATTTCATTTGACTATGTAATAGGAAGTCCTCAAATTTAACTATAGGGAACACGTGGTCCTTCAAGGCCAAAATTTGAGATAAAACTGTAGATTTATATGATAAAGATTTATATGAGCGATTGGAAGATACGGATTTTTCTAGCTACATTTCTTGCTTTTTTCCGGAGAATCAGTCAGTTTGACCTCGTGAGTGAATATACTTTAATTCTGAACCCATATTGTCCTGTCAGGGATCCGCGCCACTTTCACAACAAAAAATATAATTACGCCAATTTTAGTGAAATTTATACATATAATACAACGTAAATTAATATATTACCAGAATTAAAAAATAAAATAATAAAAATATACATAAACAAATTATAATTGAGACTGAATGATTTTGTGCTTGCAAATTCTAAAACTAAATAACGGTATATAATGTTCTATAATATTTTGCTAAAATGATTTCAAGTTATTATTTATTTTGCCTGCTGTGTGGGCATATAAAACTGATTAAGTCCTATCAGGCGTGGGCGCCTCTCCATGTCTCTATTAGACCTCGCACACCCGGGGGTTCAGTTTAAATGATGAATTTTAACAGATAATATTACCGAACATTTTTAAGGTCCATAGACCGGGGTATTTACATTACAACCGTGAAGAATAAAAATTAAATAATATTTCAACTAAAATCAGGAGAACGGTTGAAAGGGAACTATGAACAGTTTTGATAATAAAATTAAATCTGGGAATTCAAAGTTAGTTACTCGTTGTTAAATTGCTGCCTATAAATCTTTGTCAACCTCAATCTTTACAATATGCGTGCGATTCTCTTTAATATGGGTAATAAAGCATTAGAGTTTAGAGGATTATTATAGATGTAGTATTACAGGAAGACCGAGGTGGTTTGTAGGGTCCGTAGGCAAACCGAGCACTTTTAATCATTCCTATTTCTGAAAGGACCAACACAAACATTTGAAACTTTGCAGTTAGGGTAACCTAAACACATCATGAGAGGAACTTATGTGCCACAATAATTTTATTTAATAAATTGTAAATAAAGTATTTTGAGTTAAATTTTGGCTGGATTTATTAGCCTTATTTTCACTTCCTGCTCTATTTTATTTCCACAGAAGTGAGTTTTCATTTTCAGTAATCCCTCATTAGAGCCATAGGATCAGTCTTTCCCAACATTATAACTTCCTAGGAGCATTGCTTGTAGAATTTATTTCATCAACATTTTTTTTCCCCCCTATTTATTCTATTAAGAGGAATATGTTTTTAGAAATGATTCTAAGGTGTGTGCCGAGGACATTTACAAGATAAAACAAGAAAAAACTGATATCGTTAATATTTAATAATATGAATTATTTAATTAATATTATTTATTTAATATTAATACTTTAATATTAATTATATGAATCGTTAATATTTAGAAACAATAGGCTTTCAATCTTCAATGTAAAAAGCCTAAGGTTAGTTATAATGCGAAAACTCTAGGGACTAATAAAAATTGCTATTAGGGAGATCGGTGTACTCGCAAACTCTCACCTGACACTAAGGTTATTATTGATATACTTTACGATGTTTTGAATCCAGAGAGGTAAATATTGTGGCTGATTTCTTTCCGTATAGTAGGAAGTATACCGGGTTTGCCCAATCGACTAATAATCAATCAATTTTGGTTGTCATGTTTTTCTGAATTTGAAAAAAATAAATAGAGTGTGAATAACGTCGTAATGAAAAAATGATATATTTAAACATTCAATTTAAAGTTTCAACTGAGATTCAATCTTTAACGGTAATTATTAATACTTTTTTTTGTATATTAATAATAACCAATTAAAATGTGCAAAACAAATTAGCATACATTTGTATTTTAACGGTGGATATTAGAACCTAAGCTGTGCAACACCCAGCAAAACAAATAGTGTCTCTGACCTTTTCTTCACCTAAAAATTCCAAAATGGCTGCAGATATTAAGTTAAAAGTTATTGTATGGGGAAATTACTTATCTTATAGAAAGGTATAATTGATGTGGATTTTAGCTCAATCGGCAAAAAGTTACGAAATGACAAAAATTAAAAAAAGTTAGAGAGGCCATGAATTAAATTTTAGTGAAGTTAATTTTCAAGTTTCCTTCGTCTATTTCCTACAGTCTACAATCTTTCCAAAACAATTCAAGGGCCAAGAGACTTAAGTGTTTCAATATTAAATGTAGAAAATTATAATTTCAAAGGAAATGGTACGCCTGATTGAGTTTTTCAGACTATTTGTAAATATAAAGAGTTAAGAAATTCAAATTTATAATATTTAATTATACAAATGTATTGTTTATTATTGTGACTATAACTATTATTGTGTAATATATCCAATTTAACTTGCGACATCAATCTATTAACTCTGAGCAGTAGCGTACACAGAAAATTTTTTCGGGGGGGGGGGGGGGGGGGAACCTAATTCAACTTATATGCTGGTTTAGCATACCCCATAATTAATTATAATTGTAATTTCTCCCCCTTTTCAACACTCTAATTTCAATTTCTAACCTCATATTTTATTAAATTAAAATCCTATGAGGTAACACCTCACTATGTGATGTGATCGTTCTAAAGAACGATTATGTCTCCGATTCCAATAATTTCAAGAATGAAATCTGTTCCAGTTATCAGACATTTTTGATCCCGTTTCTGGCTGTTAGTCTGCCCCTCGCTCAATCATTGCGAACAATTCTTAAAAACTACTCTTTTGATTTTAATGAAATTCGGATGGCAGTTAATTAGCATATAAAAAGTCCATTGTTGGTCCTATATAAGGTCCAATCTTCTGGTCCCATTTCCCTCCACCACATTTCTCCACCTGCCACCATTTCTCTTACACATGTGCACACACATACATTTATTTACACCTTATCTTCAAAAATATTCATCTGATTTTATAAAACTTATCTGATAGAAGCTCACAGATTAATTTTAACTGTCTGCGCTGTTTAAATTTTGGAAAATTGATACTTTAAATCATGTAAAAATCAAACCAATTTTGACTAATTTAAAAATGGAGGGAAAATTGAGTAAATATAACATGAATAAAGTATCAATATAGAAATATTTTAAGAGCGCAGACGGTTGAAATTATTCTTGGGTTATCTGTGGGCTACTTTAAACAAACCATTAAAATTTCATAAAAACCAGATGAGTACTTTTGAAGATAAAGGTGTAAATAAATGTATGTCTGAGCGAATGTGGAAGAGAAATAAATAGGTGCAGAAGATTGAAACTTATACGGGATCAGCAATGTTATAACCTGGCTAATTATGGCCTACCATCAAATTTTCAATAAAATTGGACGAACAGCTTTTAAGATTATGTTAGTTCGCAAAAATTGAAGATGTTGAAAAAAATTGAAACCTGATGTTGAACAGATTTCTGTCTTGGAATATTTTAAATCGGAGACATAAAAATTTTTCGTTCTTCAGAACTGTCACATATCTTCCGTTTCCTTTGGTATAAGCTCGGAAGCAAAACGTGATCCATACTGCAAAAGCAAACGTGGATTTGGAGCACATATGAATTTCAAATTTTTATCTAGAAGAGAATTCTTCTCTAAGAAAATTAAATACCTATTGCAAAACAATAGAATCATTCGCTCATTCACTGGGTAATTACATGGGACATTTAACATCAAATGTTTTCTGAACGCTTTTTGAGTTTTTATATTTAAATTTACTATTACTATGTAATATGAATCAGTTTTTTCACAAAATGATAAACCGATTTATTTATATATTGCCTCTGTTTTTGCCACTACATGTCGACGAACACTAGTCCGACCTGAGTCAGCAAGAGGGGAATGCCGCATAGACAAGAGGACCCACGTAGCGTTCTACACACAATCCTGGTCCAAAACAAAAATTTGCTACTGAAATCCACAACCATCATTTTCCCTTTTAAGCCAGTCTAGTGTGCATATTTTAATTCAATTAATTTAATTCCATCGGCAAAAGTTCGAGTTGACTCGGGCCTCATTTAATTTAATGTGTTTAACACCTAGGCCGAGCCGGAAATCGGGTCTATTATTGAACGCATCCCAATTTATTTTGATGCATAATTTCCATCGACAAAATCGGGCCTACTAGCAATCAGGCCGATTTATTTTACTCATCCTAATCAATTCAATGCACTTAATTCTATAGCAAAAAATCCGGGCCTAGCTGTCAATCGGAGCAGTCTATTTTTACGAATCCAAATTCAATTCCTCCCATTAGGATTCGTAATGAATTGAAGCTGTCCTATAATGCAACCTATGCTATTTAACTGGACTAAAACCACAAAAAAATCATTGAATTCAATTGGCGAAAAATCGGGCCCAGCCGAAATCGGGTCGATCAAGTTTAATGTTTTTAGTTCCACTGGCAAAAATCAAGGCCTAGTCGGCAAATGAGCCGATTTATTTCATGCATCCTAATTTAATTCAATGAATCTAATTCCATCAGCAAAAATCTCGGTCCAGCCAAAATCGGGCCGCTATAGTGTTTAATAGTTTTAGTTTCATCGACAAAATCCGGGCCCAGCCGACAGTCGGGCCCGGATGAAGTTATCAATAGTGTTGAAGTTATCAATAGTGTTTAATAAATTTAATTCCATCGGCAAAATCTGGGCCCAGCCGACAGTCGGGCCGGTATAGTGTGTAATAAATTCAATTCCATCGGCAAAATCCGGGTCCAGCCGACAATCGGGCCGGTATAGTGTTGAATGAATTTAATTCTATCGGCAAATCCGGGCGGAGCTTATTTGGGTGATTAAGTGTATACACACCATAAGATAATACTTAATTAATTCCTTTTATTGGAAAATATTTACAGCCAATTCGAATGCATCTGTCATTGCTGTGTTTTTTTGGTTTTAAGTGTGTGGCGGGTCTTAGGTATGTAATCATTTGGCCCCCCCCTCGTTTTTTTCAAGGCTTTTCCTATATACCTCGAAGAAGGTGAGATTTTGCATTTTTAATGTATAACCATTATAATGTTGTCAATTATTACTGGTTGGTAACACTGTCCTTAGAAGTAAATTTTACTAGTTTGTACAGTAATAGAAAAATGGACTAAAATAAACATATAAAAGGACAAGTGTAGTCCAATAAAAAATCACAATTAGTTGTCGACTTTATTTGTATGAAACTTTTTAAAACATCCCATTGGAAACCAAAAAAGAAGAATAAGGCATAAGGTTATTATTTTCTAGTAACGAGCAGTTTTCAGAAAATTATCAAGAATAAATAAGATAAACTTTATTTAAACATTTATAAAATTAAAGTTTTGTCTGTGCGTTGATTATAATTAGGTAGTATTATTTACATATATATTATATAATATAATAACGCCTTCATAATTACTACATAGTAATTATGAAGGCTTTGGACATGAACCTATTTAGACTTGTCATTTAATAGTCTGGCCTATATAATAGTAAAATATATTAGCGATAGGAAACAACGAATGATCACTGATTATGCTTTTATTCTAAAAGTTAATAATCGTTGTTTATAAATTTTTGTTTGTAAACAATAAAATAAAGAATAAAACTGAGACAGAAACAGGAATTGAAGAAATTACAAGTAATGTGAAGTGTACTGCCTAGCTATTTTTTTCTTATACTGTTAGGGATATAAAACATCATACATGCTCCTCTATTAATTTGCTTATTAAAAATTACTGAAAACATTGCTATTTATAAATACCTGTTATTTATGAATTAATTTGGACTGATCATAGCTTTATGACACAATTTATTCAAATTTATTTTATAATTAAGAATTTGAAAGAATCGACTGTGAAATAATTAAATAATATTTTCATTCCTAATCTTACCCTGAACAAGGAAATATATTTTCCGAAACGTCGGCAAACTAAAACATTGTGATTTTTTTAGTTTTTAACTGATCCTCGCTATCCATAAAATATAATTTATTTTATAATTGTTGTTCTTTAATAATTTAGATTCTTGGTTTATGAAATAAATTAATCTTTACACATTATTTAATTAAATGCACGATATTGGAATTAAGGCTGCTTAAATCTATTAAATTTTAAAGATATTTTTTTTAAAAGTACTGGGTTTTGTTGCAATTGTTTAATTTTTATTTTTTTGGATTAAAATTCTTCACAATAATTCCAAAATGTCAATGAAGCTGTTCAAGCATATTTTGGAAAAACCAAAAATTTATAAGAAATACTTACGTTTTCTAGAGATTAAAATTTATTTTAAATCCCTCTCTTGACCAAAATTATAATTTAATAAATTACACTATAATGTAAATCTTCATTAAAATTAAAATTTCTTGTAGCATATAATTTTGAATTATAGTCAGTAAATTTATATTGTATTTAATAATCTAGTAATCAACGTTTTTAAAATTAAGTATTTCACTTTACACACCATTTTTTTTTTTTTAATTGATTATTCTTCTGGATTTTTCGCTATGAATAATAATAATAATAATAAAAAGACATCCATTTACCTTTCCCACAACCGCTTGAATATGATTATTTTTCGAATGTTTTATGTTGCTACGAAATTCTGACGCGAGCTTCGATGTCCATAGAAGTATACAAGTAAGGATTAGGACGGACTGGTAGCTACGGTAGAACTGGGGGGCAGGGAGGCTAGTCCAGACTCGGGGGGGGGGGGGGGGGGGGGGGTAAAGAGAGGGGGCACCAACCCCCTGCACATGCTTCCTCCTAGGGTTCCACCCTCAAGCTAAATTGAATATTACAACTTGACTATTTAATTCAGCGTTATTCTCTGACTTTAAATATTATGATACTAGAACTATTAAACAAGCTTCGTATGGATGAAACATGTATTCATGATTAAAAATACTCACCAAGCCTCTTCAATCTCTTAAACGATATTTTTTTACTTTACCTACAAGATCATTCTTTGAACTGCTATCTCGAGAGAAATATATAAGTTGCTGAGAAATTAAATATTATTTTTTTAACCTTTCCAAAATGTTTTCTCGGTTTATATATATATATATATATATATATATATATATATATATATATATATATATATATATATATATATATATATATATATATATATACAGGGTGTCTCCATTTTAGATGACCTAATTGAAAGGGGATTTTCTACAGGTCATTTGAGCATAAAAGTTCATATAAGCTGTAGTCCATTTCTCAACGGTGTAGGGCCTGTATAACAAATATTTTCCTATTAACGAGTAAATTCCTGTTAAGTATATGTTCTTAGTTGACATTTTGACTGATTATTATGACCCAGAGCTGTTCAAAACAAAAAAATTGATATACTTTGAGCCCATTTATTGTTGAGGGAAATGCGTACAAACTTAAGAAAATTAATAAATAATTAACTTTTTAGCATAAAAAGTAAACAATTTAACTATTTATTGCTTTCGAGCTTACCAAAGGTAACGGAAGCTATGTGATCGTTGTGAAGAACGAAAATATTTTATGTCTTCGATTTCAAAAATACCAAAACAGAAATCTGTTTCAGACATCGGAGAATATGTTTGGTTCTTTGTCTGTCTGTCGGTCAGAATGTTTAAAAATGTTGGATGGTATGTCGAACATAGCCCACAGATAGTCCTATATTACTTTCAATCGTCTGCGCTCTTTAAGCGAAATTTATACTTTAAATCAGGGGTCAATGGAAATTTAAAAGGGGGTCTATAGTATTCCAGGGGTTTATTGAGGGTCGTTGATCAATTTAAAATGTTTGAATATTGATTATTTCAAGAAACTAATAAATAAATTTGTGTATAATTTCTTAAAAAAAAAAAAAACAATTATCAATAATATTATGCAATGACCACATTAATAAAAATCGAACTATTGTACAATTATAATGAAGATGTACGTACTTGTATATGAAATAAGTTTATATCAGTTATTTGAAATCTCATATAAACCACTTTTTTCTAATTTTTTGACGAAGTTCTTAGCACAA
The DNA here is from genome assembly GCA_951217055.1 of Gerris lacustris. NCBI lineage: Eukaryota > Metazoa > Arthropoda > Insecta > Hemiptera > Gerridae > Gerris > Gerris lacustris. The sequence goes on along the minus strand of OX578276.1, from coordinate 83,864,398 downwards.
ATTGTTATCTTTAAGATTTTTAAAAGCAATTATTAGTATTCTGCTAACGTTGTGTGCTAAATATTATTGGACAAATGCAAGGGGGTCGATAAGGAAAATATTTCTTTAAAGGGGGTCGATAAGGAAAATATTATTTTAAAGGGGGTCGATGAAGGAAAAAGATTGGGAACCCCTGCTTTAAATCATGTAAAATAGTCTGCCAATGAGTGTAGAACATAGTTTCCTCACGTCCTCTTTCGTATACTTGTTACGATTTCATGCTTTTACAACCTATTTTTATCAAATTTCTCCCCGTTTAGCTCCAGAGCTTACCAAAATTAACGGAAGCTATGTGAAATTTTTTATGTCTCCTAATTAAAACATTTCAAGACAGAAACCTGTTTTAGACATCAGGGAACATTTTTAGTTCCGTGCGGCTTATATCTGTCGCCCAATTTTGCGAACCAACATATCTTAAAACTACACATCCAATTTGAATGAAATTTGTATGGTAGATCATAATTTGACCATTGTCGGTCCTATGTAAGTTTCAACCTTCATTTGTTTCTCTTTAAAATATGCACACAAACATACTTTTATTTACACCTATACCTTCAAAATCTGATTTTTAGCCCCAGATTAATTTCAATACTGTCTGCGCTCTTTAAATTTTGCTAAAATTAAAATATAAATTTAAGATAGCATGCGAGGAAACTATGTGCCACACTTATTGGCAGTCTATTTATTTTTAAATTACCAGATTACTGAAAATATTGAAGATATGCTAAATTGTTTAATAAATTAAAAAAAAGGTTTAGGATAAATAAAGATATTCAGCTGGTCTAAGCTAGAATTACTTCAATCATTTGCATGTTCACTTGATGCTGCAGTGTAGCCAGTAATAAAAAGTTTATTAATTAAAGTTCACTTATTAAACTATTTTTTATATCAAGCAAACTGGAAAATAGTGATATGTTTACCCCTCCATAACTCCGTAATCGTTTACTTTAGCACAGTTCATATTTGTTCAAAATTTTATGTAGATTAATTTTGTATATAACAAAGTTAGAGCTAAACCTCGTAGTTTTCGAGATATTTGCGAAAAACTATTAAAAATACTCTTTTACCTCCCTTTTCGCCCCCCTCCCTGCCAAACCCGACGCTGCAAGTGGTGCAACTTTTTACCAGTTACTTCTAGGAGGGAATAGAACAATTTGGCGTGAGGTAGAACAATTTTTTTTTGTTTGGGTTGGAGCTTAATTTTACTGTTCTAATAATGTTGTTCGGAACCGTAGGTGCCGGATGTATTGATGTAATATATTTAGTTTAATTTGTTTAGTTCGTCTAAGAACATCCTCTGGACAGTTGCTTCGCCCACTTGCGCGAATTCACCCGCTTGAATTAAGATCTGGCGAGCAAGCGGTGTGGAAGGAAAAGTTGGACAGAGAAAAGCCCCAGGAGAAGTTTTACCTGGAAGAACCACAGGAGTCTTCGGAACCACTTCTCTTCTCAAGATGTGGACGACGGATTCGACGGCCCCTAGGTTTTTAATTTTTTGAAGAGCCCCGTCTTCAAAAAGGGGTCGGATGTTCGGAACCGTAGGTGCCGGATGTATTGATGTAATATGTTTAGTTTAATTTGTTTTTGTGAAAAAACACCGGCACCACGGCAACGGAATTTGTTAACCGGTTGGTTAAAGCCTATGGTAAGGCGCTAGCTTAAGGTTGAGAATAAAAATTATCAGTGAGAGGGGAAAAAGAAATAAATGAATAAACAATAGTAATTAGGTTGTAGGCTGTTTATATTAAAAGAAAAGGGCTTATAAAAATGAAAGAGAACCTTACTTATAATGGTTATAAAAAAAGGGTAATAAAAAATAGAAATATATACTATAAAAGATAAGGATAAAAATATAGAAATTTATGTATATGGCCTGATGGTGATGAGTTGAATGGTGATGGCTGGAAGTAGCGGAAAATTATATATAGTGCCCTGCAGATGGCGTAGACGGGTGTCTGCTGCAAGGGCGGATGAGTGGCGTGGAGCCGGAACCGGGTGGTTGTGGCTACAGCGCTGGGCAGGTAGGCTATAGGCTAGCTCTGCTGTGGGTGTGGCCTTCGCAGTGGCTAGGCCAAGACTAGTTGAATGTAGAATGGTAGAGTGTGGAGGTGGAGATGTGAAGCATGTGGTTGTGGTAGATAAAAATATTAATAGTTTACAGATAAAAATATCAATTAAGATAAAAGATAGATAAGCCTAGGTAGGTAAACATTTAGATTAAAATCAAAACAAAGGGGGCCAAACACACTTAGACAAGATAAGAAACCAAAATCAAAATAAATAAATCATATTTAAACTGAGGAAAAGCTAAATCAAAATAAACATTCTTTCATATAAAATAAAATAAAAATAATCTGTTAATTGAATTAACATACCGCCCACCTAAAGCGGATGCTTTATAAAGCATTATTAGTTTTAGAAGCTTCAGCAGGTTCCTCATCACTTACTTCAGAAGTGGGAAGAAGAGGTACTACCTTATGAACAGATCTTTTGTAAGTCCCATTTGAATCTCTTATGGAAACTACTCGGATAATGCCATCAGGGCCTGGGAAGCATTCAACAATTCGTGCAGATTTCCATTTGAGGGGAGAAGTATTTGAATCATAAACTAGGACTAAATCTCCTGTCCGGATGGAACGAGTTGGATGAAACCATTTAGTACGCTTTTGTAGGGTTTGTAAATATTCGGCTTGCCATCTCTTCCAAATGTGCTGAACTGAGTTTTGTACTAACTGCCAACGTGACAAGCTATTCAAACGCAGCTCGGTTGTATCTTTTTCAGGTAAAGCTACAAGTGGTTTTCCAACTAGGAAGTGTCCAGGGGAAAGGTAATCTCCTGTTTCCAGGTCGTCTGAAGGAAAAGCGCACAAAGGACGGGAATTGAGGATGGCCTCTATTCGAATGAATAAGGTGGTCATTTCCTCAAAGTTGAAAACTCTGTCACCTAAGACACGATACATGTGATTCTTTGCTGACTTGACTGCCGCTTCCCATAAACCACCAAAATGCGGGCTATATGGGGGATTGAAGTGCCATATAATGCCACGCGATGAAGTGGAGTTAATTAGGGCTTCTTGGGTTTCAGAAGTTTTGAGCCAATTATAGAGTTCGGATATTTGTCGAGAAGCGCCAACAAAATTTGTTCCACAATCGGAAAACAAATCATATGGGACACCACGTCGTCCTATAAATCTGTCAAAAGCCGCTAAAAAACATTCGGTGGAAAGGGAGGAAACAACTTCAAGGTGAACTGCTTTTGTTGCCATGCAAATGAACAGGCATAAATAAGCCTTCCCAATGGGGGAGTTTCTGCGGGTTCCTAGCTTGATGGAAAATGGACCTGCATAATCAACGCCAGTTGAATAAAACGGTGAGTTAGGAAGCACTCGAGAAGGTGGAAGATCGCCCATAAACGGATTAGTAGGTCGAGCTGTCATTTTATGGCAAGTTACACATTTGTGAACTCTATTTCGGACTGTCTGTCTCAAACGAAAGATCCAAAATTCTCTCTGTATAAAATTTTGCAGAGCCTTTGGACCAAGATGGAAAAAAGATAGATGATAGTGATCTATAATTAGTTCAACAAGATGGCTAGATGACGGAAGTAAAATAGGATGTCGAATGGAAAAAGACAACGCTGAATTTCGCAGGCGTCCGCCCACCCTGAGGATTCCCACATTGTCCTTAAATGCGGCTAATATTTGAAGGCGTTTAGACAGTGGTTGATTGTTTGTCCAATCAAATTCTTCAGCAAAGTACTTAAGTTGGACGGCTTTAATGCATAAATGAAGGGAGGAATTAATTTCATCGCATGACAAGGGTCCTTTAATTTGCTCTAGAGAAGACTTTTTCAAGTTAGATACAAATCTTTTGACATAGGATAAGGTTCGAAGCATTTTTAAATATTTTGAGAACTTAGCAATAAAATTTAAAATCCAAGTGCTCAAGTTACTTTCCGATGAATATGTCACGAGGATTGAGCTTGCTTTGATATCTGGTATTTCACTTGGCAAGGAAGCGGATTGAGGCCAATCAACAGGTTCTTCATAAAGCCAATCAGCAGCATTCCACCATAAATTGTTGTCAATTAATGCTTTTGGTAATATTCCACGGGAGGCAACATCTGCCGGGTTTGATTCAGATGGTACATGATACCACTGTTCCACCTTTGTGTGGGTAAGAATATATGCAACTCTATTGGAAGCGAAAGTTTGAAGTTGTCGGGGAGACATTTTTAACCAGGCTAGGACAATAGTTGAGTCTGAAAACAAAAATAAATTGGTTACCTCAATGGCTGTATAGAATGATTTAATGGAGCATAACAGTTTGACTAAAAGATGTGCTGCGGATAACTCTAACCTGGGAACAGAAAGAGTTTTAATAGGAGCCAACCGTGTTTTCGCCTTAAGGAGGGAAAGGTTGATCTCACCGTCTGACGAGACCGTTCGTAAGTAAACCACGGCGGCAAATCCTTTAATTGAAGCATCGCAAAATCCTATTATCTGGTTGGTTACAGCAGGAAGGGTTAAAACTAATCGGGGAATGGCAAGACTAGACAAAGTTGGTAATTCCTCAACAAATTGCTTCCATAAAACAATAGTTATGTCGTCCGGAGTATCATCCCAGTCAAGACGGGACAACCATAATTGCTGTAATATATTCTTGGCATAAAAAATAACTGGAGCTAAAAAGCCCATGGGATCAAAGAGACGGGCTATGGTTGAAAGGATGGTACGCTTAGTTATTTCGGAGGCTACTACACTTATTTCAAAAAAGAAGACATCTCTGACAGGGTCCCAAGACATGCCTAATATTTTGTTAACACAAGACTCCTTAGGACTAAATGAGCAAGAATGATTTTTATCTTGAGTTCCGATAGATTTCATGAAGGCTGCAGAATTACTCGCCCACTTGTGAATGGTAAAACCTCCTTTCGCTAACAACTGATTGAGCTCACTAAACAAGACTAGGGCTTCGTCTAAGTTGTTTGCTCCCGAAACAATGTCATCGACATATATTTCCTCTTCAAGTACTTTGGACGCAGCAGGATAAGAAGCTCCTTCGTCGATTTTAAGCTGTTTAATAGTTCGCATGGCCAAAAATGGGGAAGGAGCCATTCCATAGGTAATTGTATTAAGCTCATACTTCTGAATAGGTTGGTTCTTGTTCTTACGCCAGAATATATGCTGGAATGGTCGATGTTCTGGGTGAAGAAGTATTTTGCGAAACATTTTGACTAAGTCGGCCACTATAGCAATACGATATCTCCTAAAATTCAATATTAATTCAACTATCTCTTTATGTAGTTTAGGACCAATCATTAAGTGGTCATTCAGTGAACCTTTTCTTGTTTTTAAGGAAGCGTCAAAGACCACTCTAATTTTCGAATCAGGATTATTACTTGACTTGAAGACACCATGGTGTGGAATAACATACAGTGAAGGATTAGATGTAGGAGACATATGACCAAGTTCTTTGTACTCATCTAAAAATTCAACATATTTTTCTTTAAAAATAGAAGATTTGTTTAACTTATCTTCGAGGCGATAAAATCTGGACATGGCCAAACGAGTAGATTCGGATAAATCAGGAACTTTATTTTTAAATGGAAGAGAAACCACATACTGACCCGCTGGAGTTCGATAATGCGTAGAAGAAAAATGTTCTTCGCAAACTTTATCACTGGGATGCTCTTCATGTGGTAGGGATACTTCCTCAGACTCCCAAAATTTGGTTATTAAGTCATTTGAAATGGGAGTGGTAATGGTAAGACATTGACTGGTTTGGTTATACGAATTTGTGGGTACTTCACCCATAAGCACCTTGCCGAATATAGTAGAAATGGCACCAAATCCTTCATGAGCGTCAGGTAAAGTATCATTGGTAAGTATCCGCATAAAAAGATCATTTCCTAGCAGGAAATCAACTTGCCGAGGTTTCCAGTATTGTGGATCAGCAAGTTCATTTGGAGTATATTTAGAAAGGTACGAGCTTATAGGAACTGTGGGAAGATCCCCGGTAATACAATTGACTATTAAGGGTTCAGCTTGTACAGATAGAGTTGGGTTAATTTTAGAGAAAACTTTACAACCTAATTTTCCTTTAATCTTCGGCAATGGAGTTCTGCCAGCACCCTGCAGTGCATGGCTGGAAGATTTCCACACTAAACCAAGACGTTTGGCACAGTTGGATGACATCAAAGAAAACTGAGAACCACAATCAACTACCAGTCGCACAGGTTGGGGTATTCCTCTGAAATCCTCAACTAGTACCTCTGCTGTACCTAAGAGTATCTGTGTTGTACCTACAACACTAGCAACGACTGAAGGGTTAGGATTTGGTTTACGAGTATTTACAAAAGAGGATGCTTTTGTTGGAGTGGTATTAAATGATTGATTAGTTTTCGCAGAACTAGAAACAATTGGTGTAGTAGGGCTTTGGTTAGTTTTATGTAGAAGTGAATGGTGCTTGTAAGAACACAGGCGACACCTCTTAGGAGAAATGCAATCAGAAACTAAGTGTCCTGGATTAAAACAATTGAAACAAATCCTTCGGCCTTTAAGGAATTCGTATCGTGCCTCAACAGATCGATCCTTAAATGCGGGACATTTATACAAGAGATGACCTTCAGTACAACAACAAACTGCCTTTGAACTGTTGCCATTGACTGGAACAGATTTGGTTAAACTAGGATCACAACTATCATTTGTTGCATTGACTGTAGCTAAGATATTTGGTTTAGCCAACCTAACCTTGGCACCTAATTGGGAGTCTTCTTTAGGCTTATTAAAAGCGGTAAGTTGTAGAATTTTACAACGTCCCTGAACAAAATCGATGAGAGAGTCATATGAGGGCCAATCTCGTCTCACCTGATCAGCTTCAAAACGTTGTCTGGTGTCAGGGTCTAATTTTCTTAAAGCTAGCGATAACCATAAGAAATTCGTTTCATCTTCAATGGACAAAGATTTGAAGGCAGCTATGTTTTCATTGACGACTCTGATAAATGACGTAAGTGAATCTAAAGTAGCTGGAGCTTTAGGCGGATTGTAATCTAGAACCTTGTCTAAATAAGTCGTGGCTAGCAATCTTTTATTATCGTATCGCTTTACTAAAGCCTCCCATGCTTTGGTGTAGTTGGCTTCCTCTAATGTTAAGGCAGAAATAAGGGCTGAGGGGGCTCCTTCCAATTTTGTGGACAAATAATGGAATTTTTCAATTGTAGGAATATCAGGGTCGTTGTGGATAACTGACTTAAACAATTGCTTAAATTTCGGCCATTCTGCTAAATCACCTTTAAAAATGGGGATTTGTATGTCAGGAAGACGTGAACGATGAAGGATGGACTTATTTACGTTGGCTAAGTGGAATAGGCTGGATTGGTCAAATGGCTGGGCTGTAGGCGGTGACAGAGAAGCGGTGGTTGCTTTCTGTTGTAAATGAAATTGGTTTATGCCATAGTATAAAGATGCAACTTCATTCCGTTTACTAAGGTCCTCTGCCGTAGGAAACAAAGTATCGTTGTTGCTCATAATGGCACAAGACTGAGTATTATTAAATATAGACATGTACTCCTTAAATAAATCAGTAACCCTAACCATCATCCCTTCAAACATAATCGCCGAAACTGTCTCGTCTTCTTCTACCACACGTTTTCCATAATTATAAATATGGCTTAAATCCCTTCTTAATAATTTCAGTTGGGCAGAGCCAACTTTAATTTGGGACAAATCAGATATGGGAACAGCTGATTGGTTATCGGACTGAGCCATGGTAAGAGAAAAAAATATAAGTAAAAGGAGCAAAAGAAAAAATATATATCAATAAAATAAATGCCTAAAGTGTGTTTTTACAAGTAACAAGGAAATAATTAAAGATAAGAAAAATTAGAATCTTTAAATTAACAAAAAAAAATATAACTCTGACTGATAATATTAATCTGAACCTGAATTAAAATTAAACAATAAAATAATAAAAAAATAATAATCCACGGACCAAAGGACCAAAATGTTAACCGGTTGGTTAAAGCCTATGGTAAGGCGCTAGCTTAAGGTTGAGAATAAAAATTATCAGTGAGAGGGGAAAAAGAAATAAATGAATAAACAATAGTAATTAGGTTGTAGGCTGTTTATATTAAAAGAAAAGGGCTTATAAAAATGAAAGAGAACCTTACTTATAATGGTTATAAAAAAAGGGTAATAAAAAATAGAAATATATACTATAAAAGATAAGGATAAAAATATAGAAATTTATGTATATGGCCTGATGGTGATGAGTTGAATGGTGATGGCTGGAAGTAGCGGAAAATTATATATAGTGCCCTGCAGATGGCGTAGACGGGTGTCTGCTGCAAGGGCGGATGAGTGGCGTGGAGCCGGAACCGGGTGGTTGTGGCTACAGCGCTGGGCAGGTAGGCTATAGGCTAGCTCTGCTGTGGGTGTGGCCTTCGCAGTGGCTAGGCCAAGACTAGTTGAATGTAGAATGGTAGAGTGTGGAGGTGGAGATGTGAAGCATGTGGTTGTGGTAGATAAAAATATTAATAGTTTACAGATAAAAATATCAATTAAGATAAAAGATAGATAAGCCTAGGTAGGTAAACATTTAGATTAAAATCAAAACAAAGGGGGCCAAACACACTTAGACAAGATAAGAAACCAAAATCAAAATAAATAAATCATATTTAAACTGAGGAAAAGCTAAATCAAAATAAACATTCTTTCATATAAAATAAAATAAAAATAATCTGTTAATTGAATTAACAGAATTATATTAAAAGTGACAACTGAAAAAAGAAACACCGGGGAATCGCTTTCGAGAAGCCAAGAAGAATTAAGCGATTGTCTGATCTCTGAAAATAAATGAATTATATTTCTCTAAACAGGGTCGTCCAGTGGCGCACCAAGCAGGGGGGGGGGGGGGGGGGCACGCCCCCCCCTCACACCCTCCCAAAGCCAGACCTAAAATTTAAGTATGCAATTCCGCAGCACGTGTTAAAGTTAGTATTGGGATAGTAAAAAAAAATAATAAATAAATAAATTAGTAATTATATAACTAGTTTAGCCCGACATTTTTTTTTGTTTTTTTTTGGTGTTTAAAAAGACGCCCCCCCCCCCCCCCCCCCCCCAAAGCCATAGACGTAAAATTTAAGTACCCATGCAATTTCACAGCACATGTCAAAGTAATAGTGAACAAAATAAATAAATAAGTAATTATAAACCTAGTTTAGCCCGACATATTTTTTTGGCGTTTAAAAAGACTTAAAAAAAAACTAATACTATCAGCTAATTTCTGTTGAACTCAAAACATTTGGCGTGCTTATTTTATTTTGTTAATTCACGTAACTAAAATATTTTTAAAATGTACCAATTTATTTTTCTGGCTACTAAAATAAAACATTAATCTATTATATAATGTACAACTTTTAATAATAAAATATTATTAGTATGTATATAATTTTGTTTAAATAAAATACCCCGGTCTTCATGTCCCGTTCTTAAGAAACTTAAATTTATTTGTATACAGGGTGACTGGCGTTATATGTGAAAAAATGAAGTAGGTTGTTCTACGTCTCAGGGGCTAAAAAAAACACTTATAAACCATGGGTCAAATATTAACCGTTCTCCCATAAGTACAAATTTTATGTTCTTTTTGAGATCGCATGTCTTTGCTCATAAAAACACTAATTGCTCCAAAAGTATAAAAGCTAGAACAAAATTTTTGGTTTCGTTGTAAAGCTGACAAAATTTCCTTTAAGGAAAGTGTAATTTTCATTTTTATTCTCTCAAATTACATGACAAAAAATGTATACAAATGTTATTTTTAAGAAAAAATAAAAAAATATTTTTTCCTTGAGGCTCCATAACTTAGAATAGAACCAAGATTTAACTGCTCTGACTTCAGGAAAAACTGCCTTTTTTCCTAAATTTTCTATCAATATTAATATTAATACCTATTCATAGGGCGGAATTTTTAGTAAACTTCGCTGAAAGTAAAATAACAAACATGTTCATTGTTGTTTTTGTTGAAATATTGGTGAGAATACTAAACCAGTCTTGTTTTTTTAATACGTTTTTAATTATTTACTCACCTGTTAGTCAAAAATAGCAATAATAAACATGTTTCTTTTTTACTTTGAGCGAAGTTTACTAAAAATTCCGCCCTATGAATAGGTATTAATATTAATATTGATCAAAAATTTAGGAAATAAGGCAGTTTTTCCTGAAATCCGAACAGTTTAAGCTTGGTTCTATTCTAAGTTATGGAACCACAAAGAACATTTTTTTTTTATTATTTCTTAAAAACAACATTTGTATACATTTTTTGTCATGTAATTTGAGGGAATGAAAATGAAAATTACACTTTTTTTATAGGAAATTTTGTCAGCTTTACAACGAAACCAAAAATTTTGTTCTAGCTTTTATACTTTTGGAGCAATTAGTGTTTTTATGAGCAAAGGCATGCGATCTTAAAGGAATAATAAAATTTGAACTTATGGGAGAATGGTTAATATTTGACCCATGGTGTATATAGTATTTTTTGTAGCCCCTGAAGCGTAGAACAACCTACTTCATTTTTTCACATATAACGCCAGTCACCCTGTATAATAACATTTTAGATGCTCTTAGAATAGGCTAAAAAGACGTTTTCAAGTAACGTAAACTATAAAATTTTTTATAGTTCCCCCGGACCCCCCTAAAAGAGAGCCCATCTCCCCTTTAAAATTGGCTGGATCCGCCCTTGATATGAAGTAATTTAAGAACAAAGAAAACCTGACTGGTTGATTGTCTGTGATTATGCTAAGCCCACATTACATCCCCCCCCTTATTTTTTTTTAATCTGTGCCCCTCCCAAAAATAAATCCTGGGTGCGCCACAGGGGTCGTCATTGTAGCGACAGTTGTAATGGAGAAACAAAATGATTGAATAATAAAGGTTTCAAAAGAGTTTGTAGACGAGGTAGCCTGATTGTTGATATTTCTATCACGACAGAATCTATCACGTTGCTTACATGGTAATAGTTAACGCGTTTTTGCTCTATCATGACATCAAATATCGCAGTGTAAACGGGGCTTTTTAACATAAGAAAATATATTTTATAAATAATGAATTAAAAAAAATTAAATTTATTTTGATACCAATATATTAAAATCAGTCATTAATTCATTCAGATAAAATTTCGATTGAATATAATATTGAATTAAGAAATCTATAACAGCGTGCAATAATTCTTTTGCTTCCGAGCTTATCGAAGCTTATTCTCTCAAATCTTAGCCAAATACAATCTTAGACTAGGGTCATCACGAGTAAGACTTTAAAAGCTCAACTGAGTTACGTAAAAGATACAGTTTGTAATGAGAATAAGAGCGGTGTATACGTTATAGCATGAGGTGGCTGCGAGTATATTGGACAACCGTAACTTTAAAACTGAGCGAAGGAACACTTGCAACGTTCCAGCAGTAGGTTTAATCAGCACCTTCTTGAATATAGTCACATAAATACTGAACACAAGATAGGTTTCCTCCACTTCACAGAAAGGTCGCTAACTGGATTCGCTGGAGAATTTAGCAATATTAACAAGTATACGTCGTGGGGAGATAGGAGGAATAGGAGGGGAGATGGATCCTCGCTAATAAGGACAGTAGCTGCAATTCCACTCCGCATTAGTCTTACCTTGATCTCCGAGATGAAGTAGACTGGACTCAATCATTAACTTTTCATTTATATAATGTCACTCTACTTCTTCCACATTCCGGTAGGCTATTTTATAAAAATTCCCGTCAAGTACTTGCCAGCCAGCAACTAAAAGGATTTCTTCGGTCATAAAAATTCATATTTCCTGATATGTTTGTTTCCTGTGATGTGTCAGTCAGTGAGTCAGTCAATGAGTGGTATTTGGATTTTATATATATAGATATAGCTATATTTTTTAATTATACCCCCCCCCCCCCCTCCTAAGTGAAAATATGATAAAACTGTACATAACCACAATTACTGTCCTCAAAGAGCTTTTCAACGATATGCATCATGAAGGATGTTCATTACTTTAACACTTGTACCCCGTACCCCTGTGTACCAAAATTAAAATTTTGAATATTCATGTAGACAGTGATTTTCCCCTTGCTTTGAAGGTCAAGTGTGCATATTCGAGATCAGACTAAAACTGTAGATTTGTATAAAGAACATACACATACACACATTCGTTGACTTCATGTATTTTTCCTCATTTTTAGGACCAGTCCTTATGGAGTAGTGGGGAGGGGGGGATTCTTTTTTGGGTTCTGTTTTGGTAATTTCAGGGGTAAAATGACAGCCATTTTGGAAACGTTTACATACCTTTACTTTTCAATACTTTTAAAATGATACCGCACTTAAAAATTACAAAAAATAAAAAATGTTGCGATCAGTTCGCAATTGCTCGCTGATCAAAAATAGTTTCTCGCTGTTTTAAAGTTCGCAATATTTTTTCTTTTTTTGGGCAAACATTTTTAACTTGTACACCAAATTTCCAATCTCTATCTAAAGTAGGTCGGGAGATATACTCCAAGATGTGGTGGACGAACTACCAAAACCATAAGAGTTTCTAGGATGACCTCGAAACCCTAAAACCTGCTTTCTCTTATTTATTTTCAAATTTTTTAGTCAAATTTATTGGGTCTATTTTAGTTTACTTTAATACTTTGTATTTTTATTTTGTTCTATAAATTATTTTAATTTCCTTTTATTCATTCAATTTTCTTGTTTCGGATTGTGGCCTTATTATTTTTAGGATCCGTAGACAAACCCAAGGACCCTTATATTTTCCTGCAGGTGTCTCTCTGTCCGTCCGTCCGTCTGTCGTATGCTCCCACGGCTACACCATTTGCCCGATTTCTTTTAAATTGTGCATATACTATATGTATAGTACCTACCTACACATTTTAAAAATTGAGCGACTGGATTTTTTTTATTAAAAAAAATAAATAAATAAATAATAGGGTAATAAAAGTTGAGGTTTAAAACTTTTTTTTTTGGTGACCGTGTGGGGTATCATATGAAAGGGTCCAGCTGATTCCAAAAATATGTAATTTTATGGTTATAAGATTTGATAGGGCGAGCGTGTTTGAAGTTCGTGTGAAAAGTGTCCCACCCTTCTCTCGCTTATGTAAAGTGCAAAAATCTGGAAAAATTCTGAACGTTCTTCGACCAAAAATAAAGATACCACTTTTTGGAAATTTTGAAATATAAGGAAGAAAAAATTCTTTTTTATTGACAAAATACTCCTCATAGGATAGTTCAAAGTAGGCTTTTTAGAATATTAAAAATAATGCGCGTATGCGTGATAGCCAATTGAACTACTACTACGTTGTGTGCTGACTAGTGACTAGTCCTGTTTATTATGTATCTTAATTTTGCTTTTTTTTCTTTGCCTTATTTTCTATAATTTGTATTATCTTTAATTCGTTTATTCGTCTTTTTTGTTGACTTATTTGTGTAGTTCTTCTTTGATTATGTGTAGATTTCATTACTTAGTCTAACTTTTGTTGGTTCTTAGGCACTGATGATGACCTTATGAAGGCTGAAAGCTGCATTGTAATTTAAAATAAACAAATTAGCGAGTTTACGTGGAAAGACAATTTATAATATGCATTAAGATAACCTCCACAGACGCTTTACATAACTATATAAATATCTTGAAAATTTCTCATCAGATTTTAAAGAAATTTGCATGGATAGTCGAATGTAGTTGCTGTATATTTTATATTAAACACAGTGAAATTGTGGCGTATTCGTATTCCATTCTTAAAATACCAAATGAGAAAAGAAAACACGTACGTAGTGCTCAGAAAATATACCCTGAAATGTAGATTTTATTTATTTGAAAACGATTATTTAATTTTTCAACCCACCCCCGCGTCCAGTCGTACTCAAGAGAAACTTATTTGCTTCTTTTCGGGTGTGGAATTAATCTTCATAAACTTATATGTAATTTATAAATTTTATTTTATAATCAATAAAATATTTTGAAAAATCTAGCTCTACGCAATCCCCAATTGCCTTAGCAAATGATTTCTCATATAAATAAACTCAAGCTTCCAAAAATAATTGCATTTCCCTTATAGCAAAAATGGATTAATTAAATAAATAAGAGTACAAATATATTTAAAAATAGGTATTTATATAGACATATCTATATTTTTTTTATAAATAATTTTTGTCACAGATCTCATAAATAGAAAAAAGTACAATCTTCAAAAAAATCTACAATCCTGGACAAATAGCAACAAGAATATTTATTGAGAGAAAGAAAATAGTTTATTTTTATAATCATTTCAAGGTACTTACTGAAAACATTATGTCTATAAAAAGGGTAGGAGGGTACTTCTTATATTTTACAATGCAAGGGAACATAAGAAAAATAATTATAATAATAAAATAAAAACAAAAATTAAAAATTAAAAAATCACAAAGTCTATTCATGGCTATCCAAAAGTAATGGCACATAAATTATAGTTAAAGGGCGATTAAGGAAGCCTGATAAATTTAGTGTCACAACCCATGGACGGGCACGATATCTATTATTTACAAAAACAAATTTAAAGATCATAGAGAAACTTGTAGGGTTAGACAATTTTTCTAGCAACAACTTTACGAAGGTTACGGCCACGCGGAATCAGTCTGGTGCCGTAGTTTTGAGAAAAATGACCGGATAAATCTAGAGCTTTTGGAAAAGACGGTGAGATTGCGCGCCCAGATTGAGCTGAACACTGAGAACACTGATATGGTACTGCAACCGCCTGTGGAAACATAGGTTGAACGGCATCTTGTGTAGTTGAATTACCGGGGCAGTATGGGTAGAATACTACAGGAATGTACCCAATAACAGCACCTGGAGGGAGATTTGCGGTGGAAATAGCCGTAGACGTTTCAGTGCTGTTAGGGGAAACCAAATAACATGGACAACTCGAGGGGCTAGGGACAATTGGAACAGGATAAGTAATAACTGATACGCCTGGCTGACAGCTAGTGCCAGAGCACACCGGATATCCAGGTTGTCCAGTTTGCCCCGGGAATCCAGGTGAACCAGGTTGTCCTGGCCCACTAGGATAACCAGGCTTGCTAGGATAACCTGGTTGCCCAGGGGTCCCTGGAGTTCCTGGTTGACCTGGAGTGCCAGGCCTGCTGGGGTAACCAGGCTGAGCTGGTCCTGTTGGATATCCTGGTTGACCAGGTTGACCTGGTGATCCAGGGCTACCAGGTATACCAGGTGTTCCTGGCTGGCCGGGTTGGCTAGGATATCCTGGTTGAGATGGCTGTCCAGGTCCACCTGGGTGTCCTGGTTTGCTTGGATAACCAGGCTGAGCTGGTCCTGTTGGATATCCTGGTTGACCAGGTTGACCTGGTGATCCCGGGCTACCAGGTATACCAGGTGTTCCTGGCTGGCCGGGTTGGCTAGGATATCCTGGTTGAGATGGCTGTCCGGGTCCACCTGGGTATCCTGGTCTGCTTGGATAACCAGGCTGACCAGGCGCTCCTGGCGTGCCTGGTTGTCCTGGTAATCCTGGTGATCCTGGATGGCCTGGTCTGCTTGGGTAACCTGGCTGTGATGGTTGTCCGGGTCCACTTGGGTAGCCTGGTTTACTTGGATATCCTGGTTGGCCTGGGGCTCCTGGTGTGCCTGGTTGTCCTGGTAATCCGGGGGATCCTGGTTGTCCTGGTCTACTTGGGTACCCTGGTTGACCGGGTCCACTTGGGTAACCTGGTTTACTTGGATAACCTGGTTGGCCTGGGGCTCCTGGGCTTCCAGGTATACCAGGTGTTCCTGGCTGGCCAGGTTGGCTAGGATAACCAGGTTGAGATGGCTGTCCGGGTCCACCTGGGTACCCTGGTCTGCTTGGATAACCTGGCTGTCCAGGCTGGCCGGGTGCTCCTGGTGTGCCTGGTTGTCCAGGTAATCCAGGGGATCCTGGTTGTCCTGGTCTACTTGGGTAACCTGGTTGTGATGGTTGTCCTGGTCTACTTGGGTAACCTGGCTGTGATGGTTGTCCCGGTCCACTTGGGTAACCTGGTTGGCCAGGGGCTCCTGGGCTTCCAGGTAACCCAGGTGTTCCTGGCTGTCCAGGTTGACTAGGATAGCCTGGTTGTGCTGGCTGTCCTGGTCCACCTGGATATCCTGGTCTGCTTGGATAACCAGGCTGTCCAGGCTGACCAGGGGCTCCTGGTGTGCCCGGTTGTCCTGGTAATCCTGGGGATCCTGGCTGGCCTGGTCTGCTTGGGTAACCTGGCTGTGATGGTTGTCCGGGTCCACTTGGGTAACCTGGCTTACTTGGGTAACCTGGTTGGCCTGGGGCTCCTGGGCTTCCAGGTATACCAGGTGTTCCTGGCTGTCCTGGTTGGCTAGGATAGCCTGGTTGTGACGGCTGTCCTGGTCCACCTGGATATCCTGGTCTGCTTGGATAACCAGGCTGTCCAGGCTGACCAGGGGCTCCTGGTGTGCCTGGTTGTCCTGGTAATCCAGGGGATCCTGGCTGGCCTGGTCTGATTGGGTAACCTGGCTGTGATGGTTGTCCGGGTCCACTTGGGTAACCTGGCTTACTTGGGTAACCTGGTTGTCCTGGGGCTCCTGGGCTTCCAGGTATACCAGGTGTTCCTGGCTGTCCTGGTTGGCTAGGATAGCCTGGTTGTGACGGTTGTCCTGGTCCACCTGGATATCCTGGTCTGCTTGGATACCCAGGCTGTCCAGGCTGACCAGGGGCTCCTGGTGTGCCTGGTTGACCTGGTAAGCCAGGGGATCCTGGTTGTCCTGGTCTACTTGGGTAACCTGGCTGTGATGGTTGTCCGGGTCCACTTGGGTAACCTGGTTTACTTGGATATCCTGGTTGGCCAGGGGCTCCTGGGCTTCCAGGTATACCAGGTGTTCCTGGCTGTCCTGGTTGGCTAGGATAGCCTGGTTGTGACGGCTGTCCTGGTCCACCCGGATATCCTGGTCTGCTTGGATATCCAGGCTGGCCAGGTGCTCCTGGTGTTCCTGGTTGTCCTGGAAATCCAGGGGATCCTGGTTGTCCTGGTCTACTTGGGTAACCTGGCTGTGATGGTTGTCCGGGTCCACTTGGGTAACCTGGTTTACTTGGATATCCTGGTTGGCCAGGTGCTCCTGGGCTTCCAGGTGTTCCTGGCTGTCCTGGTTGGCTAGGATATCCTGGTTGTGATGGCTGTCCCGGGCCACCTGGATATCCTGGTCTGCTGGGATAACCTGGCTGTCCAGGCTGGCCGGGTGCTCCTGGTGTGCCTGGTTGTCCTGGTAATCCTGGTTGCCCTGGTCTGCTTGGGTAACCTGGCTGTGATGGTTGTCCAGGTCCACTTGGGTAACCTGGCTTACTTGGATGCCCCGGTTGGCCTGGGGCTCCTGGGCTTCCAGGTATACCAGGTGTTCCTGGCTGGCCGGGTTGGCTAGGATATCCTGGTTGAGATGGCTGTCCGGGTCCACCTGGGTATCCTGGTCTGCTTGGATAACCAGGCTGACCAGGCGCTCCTGGCGTGCCTGGTTGTCCTGGTAATCCTGGTGATCCTGGTTGGCCTGGTCTGCTTGGGTAACCTGGCTGTGATGGTTGTCCGGGTCCACTTGGGTAGCCGGGTTTACTTGGATATCCTGGTTGGCCTGGGGCTCCTGGTGTGCCTGGTTGTCCTGGTAATCCGGGGGATCCTGGTTGTCCTGGTCTACTTGGGTACCCTGGTTGACCGGGTCCACTTGGGTAACCTGGTTTACTTGGATAACCTGTTTGGCCTGGGGCTCCTGGGCTTCCTGGTATACCAGGTGTTCCTGGCTGGCCAGGTTGGCTAGGATAACCAGGTTGAGATGGCTGTCCGGGTCCACCTGGGTATCCTGGTCTGCTTGGATAACCTGGCTGTCCAGGCTGGCCGGGTGCTCCTGGTGTGCCTGGTTGTCCAGGTAATCCAGGGGATCCTGGTTGTCCTGGTCTACTTGGGTAACCTGGTTGTGATGGTTGTCCTGGTCTACTTGGGTAACCTGGCTGTGATGGTTGTCCCGGTCCACTTGGGTAACCTGGTTGGCCAGGGGCTCCTGGGCTTCCAGGTAACCCAGGTGTTCCTGGCTGTCCGGGTTGGCTAGGATAGCCTGGTTGTGATGGCTGTCCGGGGCCACCGGGATAGCCTGGTCTGCTGGGATAACCAGGCTGGCCGGGTGTTCCTGGTGTGCCTGGTTGTCCTGGTAATCCGGGGGATCCTGGTTGTCCTGGTCTACTTGGGTAACCTGGCTGTGATGGTTGTCCGGGTCCACTTGGGTAGCCTGGTTTACTTGGATATCCTGGTTGGCCTGGGGCTCCTGGTGTGCCTGGTTGTCCTGGTAATCCAGGGGATCCTGGTTGTCCTGGTCTACTTGGGTAACCTGGCTGTGATGGTTGTCCGGGTCCACTTGGGTAGCCTGGTTTACTTGGGTAACCTGGTTGGCCTGGGGCTCCTGGTGTGCCTGGTTGTCCTGGTAATCCAGGGGATCCTGGTTGTCCTGGTCTACTTGGGTAACCTGGCTGTGATGGTTGTCCGGGTCCACTTGGGTAGCCTGGTTTACTTGGATATCCTGGTTGGCCTGGGGCTCCTGGTGTGCCTGGTTGTCCTGGTAATCCAGGGGATCCTGGTTGTCCTGGTCTACTTGGGTAACCTGGCTGTGATGGTTGTCCGGGTGTTCCTAAAAAAATCAAGTATTAAAAATACATTTTTTTTTTACGATTAGTTTATTAGTAAGTGGTATAATTTATATTCTTATTTTAAAATATACTTTCGTTATTGTTGGGGAAATAAATACATTTTTTAAATATGTAGTTAGAAAATGCGTTATAGATTTATGATATGAGGAGCCGTTATAGGTTTGCTATACTCACCTTTTTGGTTAGGGATGAAAGAAAGTGATATATAGATTTCTTTTTTAGGTATTATAGATAACATTTTAATGTTGTATAGAAATATTGTTATAAGATGTTAATGACTAAACTAGGTGAGCTGAGCTATCCTGTTTGCACTAGGGTAAATAGCAATAATACAAAATCATCTAAGAGATGTAAGATATGAGGATATCACTTTTCTTTATAAGCATAGTATATGCTGGAGTACTTATCCTGTACATATCCGGAAACTACTTTACAATCTCTATGACGACTTATAGCATATAATCGAACATATTTATTTTGATTATATTTCGGCCATATTTGTTTTTCAATATGGCCACCAGCACCACCTATTACCACCTATTGCCATCTTTATTTCTGTCATACTACTAGAGAAATTTTTTTTTGACATTCTAAATTGCAGTAACATCTATCCAGATGCAAATATCAATTACACGGTATATACGTCAGGCTGAATTACTCGCCGAATCCTTGTCAATCTGGACATTCATTAGTTTCTACAAAGGCTTTAAAGCAAAGGAATATAATTTCATTTTATAAACAGCTGTTATTTAATTTAACCTTAAACTGCAATTGAGTTTTCATAATACAGTCAAAACATCGGAAAAGCTAAATACTTACCTATAAACATTGCCTATGTTACGGCAATGTTTATATAATAAACAACCAATTTTCTATTCAAAATTACCAATCATCTCATATGATTCCCTAAAGGTCGACCAAGAAGTCATGAAAAGACGGGAGAAACTGAAAGCTTAGCTTCGTTTAAAATCGGAATTTCCGAATATTGCCGAAGTCAGTACAGTCGGGGGCTAAGACAATACCCATTTCTAGTTTGTATGACATGCGCAGTTATGTCAAATCTCACGAATAACAACAGGAAGGTTTCCCATCTGTTAGGTTTCCTAGTTTCCTGTTTTGTTTGTTTTTATACAGTATGAGTTATAGTCATAACTGTCCTAAACGATCCATAGACTAGGGAGTAAATTAAACGATCTTTGTACGATCCACAAATCCACGGGATGCAATACAAAGGACGCTACAAATAATGGGGTTGGAACAAACCTAATATGTATATGTATTTGTTATTATAAAAATGATTGCGCTTCATGACAATTGATCAAAATAATATTAGCGAATAATTTCGAGTTTGCTTTTCCCCATTATATTTTTTCAATGTTTTAAGTTTTTGGTAGTATTCATACTACGGAAAGTTAAATTTTAATTTAAATCAAATTATAATTATTATTAACTACGGGAAACAGACAGTGAAAAATACACTCCTGTGCCGGGATCCCGGCACAGGAGTGTATTTTTCACTGTCTGTTTCTCGTAGTTATTAATAATTATAATTTGATTTAAATTATATTTTTTATAAATAAAATAACCAATAAAACTTATTAGGCCAATATATAGATACATTCGAGCTTGCATTAATTAGGGTAAAGTTTTTTTTTTTTTTAGGATTGTTTTGTATAGTAAGAGGAGCATGAAACCAAGTTTGCGACCTCGAAAGCCCTGGGGACAACTTTTGATAGGCGAAAAACCTCGAAATTTTGGAACTTTTTTCAGTTTTTTTAATATAACTCATAAACGACGCCGAAATCAGGAAATTGTATACTCTCTGAAATAAAAGTAGACAAAATTCTCTACAAAATGCGCTAGTCAAACTTAATTTTATGTTATCCTAAACCATTTCTACAGGGCTTTGAAGTTTGACAAAATTATTTAAAAAAAAAAAAAAAAAAAAAAAAATCAGGATTTTACTTATTTTATTGACATTTATATTAGTCCAGTCATTTGGTGACGGAAAGTAGTCAATTCAGGAAAAAATTGCTGAAGAGTTTTCCTCGACGGATCTTTATGTTTTTTGGGGTGCTGAATCTGAAAATCTCATTATCGACTTGATTCGGATATGGCTTCACCATAAAAATGGCGAAAAACCATGAAATTTCGGAAGTTATTTTAGTTTTTCACTTATAACTCCGAAACGACGTATCCTAAAGAAAAACAACTTCCTATTAGAAAGAAAGCTAATAAAATTTTCTAAAAAATAAGACTAGAACCAGCTCATAAGCTTTTTTCGTTTGGTTGACCATACTTTCAAAGCCTAGCATACCCCGCAGGATGCCCTAACAGGGTAGCGTAAATGCCATTACGATATTTTTAGTATTCATTATTACTCTTTATCCTTAGAAAAATAAACTTAAGTACATATTTTAAATTAATATGGCAATTTGTCGTTTAATTTGTTAAATTTATTAATAAAACACTAATCATATTAGTAATTAAAATTTTCTAATTTTTAATTTTTTGTAAAATTGTTTAATAAATGATAGGGCACGGGTTTATTTGAATGTATAAATGTTAAATATGCACACATTCTCTCTCACACACACACGCACATACACACACACACACACACACACACACACACACACACATATATATATATATATATATATATATATTGTGGTGACAGCTGACAAGGATGACATAAAAATAAGTTTTTGTTAATTTAATTTATAAAAATAAATTAGTGTTCTTTTGATAGAGAATAGTGTTTCCATATTGGTGACCCCGAAACGAACCTAAAATCTACACTAAGAACTAGAAATGCTACCACAACCGATACCAAACAACAATGACCCAGGTACCTCAACATCAAATAATAATACTTTAGAACAAGTTTCAAAATCTATAAAATTACCAACGTTTTGGAAAAATGACCCTGAAATTTGGTTCTCAACCGTAGAAGGCCAGTTTTCTATAGCAAGAATTAGAGCAGACCAAACTAAATATAATTACATATTAAGTTCAATTGACTGCGAAATTTTAAGTAAGATTAGAGACATAATTTGCAATCCCCCTCTTGAGAACAAATATGAAAACATTAAATCTGCCCTCATTAGACGTTATGCTCTTCCTACCGAAGAACGACTGAAGAAAATCTTACATGGTATTGAACTAGGTGATAAGAAACCATCTGAACTATTAACTGAGATGCAAGGATTAGCTAGTGGAACAGACATGCACCAAAGTACATTAAAGATATTATGGCTCCAAGCTCTTCCGTCCCGAATTCAGACAATTTTGGCTGCCAGCAAAGAAGGAATAGAACAACTAGCTATATTAGCCGACGCAGTAGCAATTACCTTACAACCCGAAGTTAGTGAAACAACCACTGCAGTTAAGCCAACACCGAGCACCTCTTTAAGCATGTCCAGTACCCAATCCCTAGAAAAACTCCAGTATCAAGTTGAAGAATTAAGCAAGGCAGTTGAAGCTTTAACCACCGGCAAGTCATACAAGTATTTCCCTAACGACAGATTTAGAAACAAAAGTGGACAAACTAAACGAAATGTATGCCGTTTTCATAGTAGATTTGGAAGGTTTGCTAAAAAGTGTGAAGAACCATGCAGTTTCAAACCGTTAAACTAAAAAGCCTTCGTCCAGAGGCGGCTTACAACGAAGGCACAACTATTTCTTCACGCCGCTTGTTCATAGAAGACAAGAAATCAGGGTGCAATTTTCTTATAGATACAGGAGCTGATGTGTCTGTCATACCTCCAAATAAGTACGATCGTTTTCATGGAAACACAAACCATACACCAAAATATTCACTTTTCGCAGCTAATGGGTCAAACATCCCTACCTACGGATTGACAGCTGGCAAGGATGACATAAAAATAAGTTTTTGTTAATTTAATTTATAAAAATAAATTAGTGTTCTTTTGATAGAGAATAGTGTTTCCATAATATATATATATGCATTTATACTTCATAAAATCTGCTAATAGAATTTGTTTAATTTTTATTTAAACGTTTGAAACTGAGATGGACAAATTTTATTTCCTTACTTATAGGATAATATAATGAAATTAAAAAGATTTTCTTATTATTTTTTAAATTAAACTCAGGAAAAATAAATTTAAAATAAATATAATATATAATTAGTGAAAAAATAAAAAACAGAAAGAATAAAATAAAAATCACAGGGAAGTACTTGCGTCCAAGTACTTTTTAGGGTTTTGTAGAAGATTAAGCATGCCCGTTATGTAATTATGATTTTATTCTTCGATCTCAAGGGTCCGGGTTCGATCCCCCGGGGGGTCACAATGTTTTTCATCGGTAATAACGACTAGAAAAATTCATTTTTTCAGACCATTTCCATCGCTTCACCATAAGGTATAACCATGAATTATTTCGAAATTTTAGGACCTCCCGTTATATAGTGGTTGGGGAGGGGGGACATTTTTGGGGTATATTTTGACTTATAAAATTAATAAAGAATGAAAAATTTAAAAAAGCAAATATATATTTGAATCCTACTCTCCACCAGCTTTCATATGATACCCAACTCAAAATTTTTAAAAAATAAAATTTTTGGCGCACTTCAAATTTTTGCGCCCAAAATTGGCAATTTTTTAAAATTTGGGATGAACTCCCGGAATTTTCATCGCCCCACAATAAGGCATTAGCATGAATTATTTCGAAATTTTAGGACCAGCCGAAGTATAGTGGTTGGGGGGGGGGGGGGAAAACTTTTTTGGGTATATTTTGATTTTT
Organism: Gerris lacustris; assembly: GCA_951217055.1. NCBI lineage: Eukaryota > Metazoa > Arthropoda > Insecta > Hemiptera > Gerridae > Gerris > Gerris lacustris. The sequence continues at coordinate 83,840,898 of OX578276.1, read as the reverse complement.
TTACCCAATAAGGAATGCAAAATTTACAAAAGCATATATATATTTGCGTCCTACTCTTCAGCAGCTTTCATTTGATACCCCACTCGAAAATTAAAAAAAAATATAAATTTTTGAGTTTACAACATTTTTGCGAATTGCGCATGCGCATATTTAATTTTGAACTTCTGTATATTTTTCCTGTGGTTGGGTCAAAAAGTTACACCAGTATTTCAAATTTCAGCTCTATAGCTTAAACGGTTCGGGCCCTATGAACCAAAGAGCGACGGACAGACGGACACATCACCCTCGGCATAAGGGTTTTGAGAAGAATCTACAAAACCCTAAAAAAGACTAGAGGCTCTGCCCCCTACTTACTTCGCTCGTTCAAGGCCGCTGCCTTGAACCTTCGTTTTTTGTTTTTTTTTGACACATTTGTTTGTTTACAAAACTTTTCTAATAGTATAGATAGATTATATAGAAAATAAAAATAACACGTAAATAAATAAATACAAATAATAATAAAGTAAAAATTATAAGTAAAAATTTCCATTTTTTGTTTTTTTTATTACTGCAACAAAACTATTTTGTCTACATGCTTCATTTTGTGCTTGAATTAAAGCCAATTAAATTTACTACAACTTAATTTCTAATGACATTTCTTGTAGGGTAGAGGTTTTATGCCGATATTCGCCCCGAAACAAGAGCAATACTTAGATTTTCCATTTTTATGGGAAACACTGCCAATTTTTGAAGTGTCATATCTCAGTAACTATTTGACGTATAGAGTTGTAATTGGACGTAGAGAGAAGCCAATTATCTTTACTACAACTTCATTCCTTATGACTTTTCTCGTAGGTTAACAGTTTTACGCCGATATTCGCCCCGAAATGAGAGCAATACTTAAAATTTCCATTTTTTGAAAAAAAAAAAATCAATTTTTAAAGTGCCACATCTCGGGAACTATTGCACGTACAGAGTTGCCGTTGGTATTAAATTGTTGTAAATTTATTGAAGTGAAAAACTAGTGTGAAAAATTAACATCGAACAACGCATAGATTACGAGGTATATAGCATCAACTGAAAATTTTTCAGTTTTTCACTTATTACACAAAAAATTTGGGGGGGGGGGGAGCCTTAGGGAGAGGTCTTGGGGGAGGGAGTCTAGGAGGTGGGGGGTAAATAGAGGAATGAAAAATTTGGAAGGGGGAGTCAAAAATCTATGAAAATATAAATTTAGGGTGGCTTGAGGTTAGAAATCCCTTATAAAAGAGTTCTTTTGCCCCCTAATCCTACTTTATTTTTTATTACCTAATTTTGAGCGCTTGTAACTCAAAAGCGGTGAGAGCTAAAAAAAAAAATTTAAATGACCATTTATATTGGAAATTTAATGAAGAACAAACTTGTAAATAACCATAAATAGCCTAATGCCAACACTTTTCGAAATATAAGTGAAACACTTAATTTTGGTCTCATTTGAGCCTTATAACTCGTGAAGCTCAAGGTCAAAGCAAGGGTACTTTTCGGATGTTGTTTGAAAACACTAAATAAAGGTGTACACAAAAATTCAGCTCACTTTGAATTATTCCGATGAAAAATCCTAATTTGACTGGGCTAATAGTCGTTATATAGTCGTATGGTGCCAATTATATAATTTTATGATGTTATATTGATGATATGTATATCTATATATACCTACATACACACACACACACACATATATATATATATATATATATATATATATATATATATATATATATATATATATATATATATATATATACCTCAAACAATTTAAACTACGGGAGACAGAAACAGAGAAAAATATGCACTGGCTCCGGGATTTGAACCACGGACCTTCATATTTCCAGTATAACGCTCTTCCAGTTAAGCTAAGCCAGATATAAACTTTCCTCTGCGCGAAACGTTAGATAATCCCAGTATTTAGCGTGAAATGTATTCTCAAACCTAGGAACCGAAATTTTTACGGCAGTAGAACTAAACAAGAGAAAGTTACGGTAGAAACTCGCCATTTGGCAACATCCACTCTTACTAGAGAAATATGAAATCTCAACCTTCGGGCAGCGACATATAATTTTTTTTATATATATATATATATATATATGAAAAATATAACATTAGCAACATTAGCAACATTTAGCATTTGGATCTATATAACATTATAAAAATATATAATGGGCACCATAAATGTCGAAAAAAATAAGTAAAATCGTGATTTTATTTTTATTTTTATTTTTATTTTTTTTACATAATTTTGTCAAACTTCAAAGCCCTGTAGAAATGGTTTAGGATAACATAAAATTTAGTTTGACTAGTGCATTTTGTAGAGAATTTTGTCTACTTTTATTTCGGAGAGAATACAATTTCCTGATTTCGGCGTCGTTTATGTGTTATATTAAAAAAACTGAAAAAGTGCCAAAATTGCGAGGTTTTTCGCCTACCAAAAGTTGTCTTCAGGGATTTCGAGGTCGCAAACTTGGTTTCATGCTCCTCTTACTATACAAAACAATCCTAAGAAAAAATCGTTTACCCTAATTAATGCAAGCTGGACCCCTCTCAGGTTACCTATATATTGGTCTATATCTTAGAATCTCGTTATTTTTATAATCTCTTCCTAATTTTGAATTCTTGTTATTATCCATGTTTTTAATAATACCAGGAAATTTAATTTACCAAAGAGAAAATTTCCCAAAAACAATCCGAGAGAGGTAATAGTACAAAAATAATTCACAAAAAAGTAACAACTAAAATCCAGAAATAAGGAAAGTAACATATAAAACAGAAATATAAAAGGAACTAATCAAACTCAGAAATAAAGAGGAAGAAAGAAGATTAGATTTAAGGAATATTATTGTGAATAATCAATAAATATTAATATAAAGATATTATCGTATATTATTGTGATTTCTTATCAGGTACAGTGTTGCCTGTTACAAAAAATATAGAAGTTATCAAATATAAAATTATTAATAACAAAAGAACAACACTGTATTTTTTGACATTGGCACCATATTCTGACTATACATGGCACCAAAACAACGACACCAGCGCACACCTCAGATTTCCATGACTTATTGGTCGACCTTTAATATGACGCATGATAATCGCTAATAATGAATATAGCTTTATATAAGCACTACTTGATTATACGGTGAACAATATAACAGAAAGAATTTATTATTCTATTTAAGAAAAGTTACAAACCTGGACTTCCTGGTTGTCCAGGTTGTCCCGGGAAGCCTGGTTTGCCAGGTTGACCTGGATATGCTGGTCCTCCTGGGCTTCCGGGTCCACCTGGTCCTCCTGGTTGTCCTGGATAACCTGGTCTACTTGGCTGCCCTGGTCCTCCTGGCTGTCCGGGTTGTCCTGGGTACCCTGGCCTTCCTGGTTGGCCTGGTCCTCCTGGGCTTCCGGGTCCACCTGGCTGTCCTGGCCCTCCTGGTTGTCCTGGGTATCCTGGTTTGCCAGGTTGAACTGGTCCTCCTGGGCTTCCGGGTCCACCTGGTCCTCCAGGTTGTCCTGGATAACCTGGTCCACTTGGCTGACCTGGTCCTCCTGGCTGTCCGGGTTGTCCTGGGTACCCTGGCCTTCCTGGTTGACCTGGATATCCTGGTCCTCCAGGGCTTCCGGGTCCACCTGGCCCTCCAGGTTGTCCTGGATAACCTGGTCCACTTGGCTGTCCTGGTCCTCCTGGCTGTCCGGGTTGTCCTGGGTACCCTGGCCTTCCTGGTTGACCTGGATATCCTGGTCCTCCAGGGCTTCCGGGTCCACCTGGCCCTCCAGGTTGTCCTGGATAACCTGGTCCACTTGGCTGTCCTGGTCCTCCTGGCTGTCCGGGTTGTCCTGGGTACCCTGGCCTTCCTGGTTGACCTGGATATCCTGGTCCTCCAGGGCTTCCGGGTCCACCTGGCCCTCCAGGTTGTCCTGGATAACCTGGTCCACTTGGCTGTCCTGGTCCTCCTGGCTGTCCGGGTTGTCCTGGGTACCCTGGCCTTCCTGGTTGACCTGGATATCCTGGTCCTCCAGGGCTTCCGGGTCCACCTGGCCCTCCAGGTTGTCCTGGATAACCTGGTCCACTTGGCTGTCCTGGTCCTCCTGGCTGTCCGGGTTGTCCTGGGTACCCTGGCCTTCCTGGTTGACCTGGTCCTCCTGGGCTTCCGGGTCCACCTGGCTGTCCTGGCCCTCCTGGTTGTCCTGGGTATCCTGGTTTGCCAGGTTGCCCTGGTCCTCCTGGGCTTCCGGGTCCACCAGGTCCTCCTGGCTGTCCAGGTTGTCCTGGATATCCTGGCCCACTTGGCTGACCTGGTCCTCCTGGCCTTCCTGGTTGACCTGGTCCTCCTGGGCTTCCGGGTCCACCTGGTTGTCCTGGCCCTCCTGGTTGTCCTGGGTATCCTGGTTTGCCAGGTTGTCCTGGTCCTCCTGGGCTTCCAGGTCCACCAGGTCCTCCTGGAAGTCCGGGTTGTCCTGGGTATTCTGGTTTGCCAGGTTGTCCTGGTCCTCCTGGGCTTCCGGGTCCACCTGGTCCGCCGGTTGTTCCTGGATATCCAGGTTTACCAGGTTGTCCAGCTCCTCCGGGGTGCCCTGGCTTTCCTGATGAAAACAAATAATTATATATTATTATATTCTAATTGATTATTATAAATGCAATTAGGCTAATTGGCCACAAATTTAAATAGAATGCATTGAGTAGTGAGTCATGTGAGAGTATGCATCAAATATAGGGGGGGGGGGCATATATTGAGATGAAGGGAAAGGAAGGTCAGTTAATTTGAAATACAGAAATATACGATTCAGCGTGAACTGAGAAGCTAGATGCACAAAGTGTCAGGCCACATGTGGCGCAAATCTTTCCTGTCCTTCTCAACGACTCCATTTGCGTGGTCTCGTAAATTTCTGTGGTTCATAAAATCTGAGTCGTCTGCATCTTATGGTGCACCTTTAGAGCTGGCGCCTATTTTAGGTTTACAGATTGATTCTAATCGGCTATTTATATCCCATTTTTGTGTTTGTAATAACTACTGTAAAACTCACTTTCGGATATAATTTTTGCATGAGAGCACACAAAGACCTAGCATAAAGATCTTGGAAGTCTGGAGAACTGTTAGCATAAAGAACATTAGTGACTAGTTTACTGACCATAAATATGACCTTTTTGCTCGTTGGATTAAATCACATTTTATCATTATATTGTAAAATCAAAAAATTATTTTGTACCAAATAAATGTAACGAAATAGACGAAAAGCCTGACCACATTTAGAAAAGTTGCTATTCTTTGATTACCCATGACCATCTTACATTGATATTGATATTGGTAAACAACCGTGGTAGTTCGTTAAACATTCGTTTAAGCTGTGTATGATTTTGGAACGAAGTTCCATATGGCACGTTACAGCGTCTGGAGCCCGAGAGTGAATCCGAAAAAACGACCATCACAAAATTTACCGACGACATTAACTTGAGTAAAAGATGACCGATTTGGTACACATGTTCATTTTACTAATGCTCTGGACGTGTTAGTTGGACAACATTAACCACCCAAGCGTTCACGTGCGTACGCTCGAGTAACCGTAAGCTTCAAATGTAAAATATGAATTTTAGGACGGGAAAAAATTCTAACTTCATCTATTCAATGAGACAAACAACTTTTTTAAATAATTGTTTTTAGTATAACCAACGAAGTGAAGTGTTAAACATTGCTAAATTTATTAAAGCGGGCCTAAACCTTTAAAATTGAGAAAACAACGTTTTTACTGATATCTTACGTTCTAACGTAACGATTTTAATAAAAATTCATACATATCGTATGTTAGATTTCTAATGTGAAGGTCACTTTATTATTTCGTTGTCCGTGAGGTGGCGGCATTCAGTGGCGGTCAGCCCAACTAATCTCCAACTCTTCCACTATCCCTCCCCGACAACCTTCCCAGAAACCCTTCTAAAACCTCTCTCCCGCTCTCCCTCTCCACCTCTCCACCTCGCTGCTCGAACCTCTATCTGAGTGTTAATACATATATATCTATTTTATTTTATTTATCTAAGTTTATGCTAGTTATTATTATTAATTGCGCAAGGGAGAGTTTAAGTAGTCTAGTGTGTTATTATATTGTGTCACCATCCTTGCCGAGGATCACCCTGCTACCTGCACCAGGCCTGGGCAGCGCACCACCACCCGTGCAGCTCCACGATCTACCCACAAGGTACTCTCAACACCAATTACTTATCTCCCTTATTGTATATAAATTTATTATTTATATGTATTATCATTTAACCACTATTTATACTTGCACCACACTCCCGCTTTAACCTCTTTCCTACCTCTACCTCTCCTCAAACCTCTACCTCCTTTTATGTACCACCTCTTTTTTCCTCTCTTAAAACGGTACATCGTATAAAGTACAATTGCAACAGGAATGTATAATTTAAACCTGATACAAGCAGAAGTTTTTGTGTAGTAAAGTATATATTTTAAATGGAGTAATATGCTGGCGGAGTCTGAGGGAACAGTCGTATTATTTGACTACAACCATCTGCTTTAACTTAAACTCCTCGTGATTAACTTTTTTCTCAATATAAATACATTATTTATTTTAAATTAATAAAGGAAACCAAGACTTTAGTTCTATGATCACAGAATAGCTTTAAAAAAATTAAATTGCTATAAGTATTTCGACCAACACTGTGGTCATCTTCAGGTACCATTAAAACACTATAACATTATGATAACAACTAACAAAATTTAAAAACCCTACAACGAAGCAGGATTTTTTTGCAGGATTTTTAAATTTTGTTAGTTTTTATCATAATGTTATAGTGTTTTAATAGTATCTGAAGATGACCACAGTGTTGGTCGAAATACGTATAGTAATTTAATTTATTTAAAGCTATTCTGTGATTATAGAACTAAAGTCTTGATTTCCTTTATTAATTTAAAGTGTGGGAGTTCTATAAAGTTAAAATAAAAGGGATACCAAAAATAAGTTGATACATTTTTATTGGAAGACGTTCGCTTCAATGTTAAAAAAAAAAAAAAGTACAAATAGTTAGTTACTTTTAATTTTGTCTTTTTTCTAACTCCGCCATGTATAAGTGTAGTTAGTAACGTATAACTTAGCTGTGTGATTTTATAATTTATATTTGATGAAAAGCGTAAGGAACTTCGTTCATACCGAATGTCCCGCGACATCACAAGTATTTTTTTTAATAAATAAAGGAGACTGCTAACCCACATCAGTCCTAGAAATCCCCACCCGCTACATCTTTATGTCCATGCCTCCCATCTTCTGAACCTTCTTGCCTAATAAAACTCCCATGGCCTTGAAGCCAGCCCTCAGTCTCACCTTTTTCTTTCATAGTCTTACATCGAGTCTTCCCTTAATCATCTCGCTCCTTGCATGTAGTCTAGTTTAAATCAATATTAGTTTCTTATTATTCTATATACTATACCTACTCTATACCGCCTGTCTCTAATTTACTCTAAATCTATATACATAAGCAATATGTGACAATTGACCTAAGGGATTATTTAAATATTAGAACTTAATAAGCGTCTAACACTTAATAACAATACTAATTACCTTGGCCACATCCTTCAGGAAAATACAATTTATTATAAGGGGTGATGACACCATGGTGATGATGATGTTCTGAATCTTCTAATTCGTTTTCGGAGTGTTCATGATGTTCGTGGGGCTCGAGAAATAACTCCACTGGCTGCCCAGGTGTTACCACCCTATAACCCCATCCGTCAGACACGTAGTGAGTAGCCTGGAGCATGCCATCCGGATCTATCCACCCGTAGCAACCATAAACTACTCCATCCGGTCCCTTTGTTTCGTGGTGAAACTGTCCATCTGGGCCAACCTCATATCCGAAAACATAAGAACCTAAAAAATTTTAAAATTATTAAATAATATTAAGTATATATTTTGAATGTTATAATCTACCCATTTCAATAAACTTCATATATGTGCTAGTAGTCAAAAGAAGCACTGCTAGAATAACAACATGTTTTGGTTATTTTTAATTTACAAATAAATTATATAAAATCACCTACTTGTATTAAAATTAGCTTCGTGATACTGTGTTTTATTTTCATCTTCAATATCAACTATAAGCTGTCCGTCCTGAGAAGGGGGCCGCGCGTACTCGCTCACATGCTGAGACAGTACTCCAACCTACAATCATAATATTTTATATATAAATAAACGAATAGCCAAAGTCAGGAATCGACGCCGGCCTCCTACGTGAATAGTGCATTCGGCAAACATGAGCTACTGGGAACCTCGGCAAATATGCACTTGAACATCCACATATTTTTAAGTGCCCGATTGACGTCGTTTTTTTTAACTGTTCCTTTTTACAATTTAACAACTTTCGACCTGGTTTTTAACTTTTTCGATAAAATCTATAGGTTTTTTTTTTAAAATATATATAAAATATCCACTCACGTACATAGGGGAATGTTGGGTACTAGGGGGTTATTAAGGGTGGGGGATTCACTCAGGAAAGCTAAAAACCATGGATTTTGATTATCTCACAAAACCACTCAATAATCTCCATAAATAATGATTTTATTGTTAAAACAAAAATTGTTTAATTAAAATCTCCATCGGTCATTATAAACATTGATATCACTGGATAACAATGTATTATCGGTGTAATTCGCGATGTACTCGAGATATATCGATGGACACGAGAGGAAGTGTTCAAAAAGTCTTTAGTCTAGTTATAGCGGTAGAGTTAGAGCTCTTCAAATTCAAACACCACATTTAATCTAATGAACTCTCGGATAAACGAGTGCACAATGTTTTATGTAAAAGTATGATATTCTTTTGTCCCAATGTATATTTGACGGAATATCCCTTTTGTCTTAATAGGAAGTTGAAATGAACTTAATGGGTTTCTGAAATTGAATCTATAGTCTTCTTCTTGTGTTCATCAATTCTTCCCTCGTTAAAAGCAGTAGTCGCAATTGGCCATAAATTTGAACGGTCTTTAAGTCACCTTGGTCCCTCCCACCATTAAATTTGTTATTGTTTGGATATAAATATATTGTCAGTCTCGTGAATATAGGCGTTTAAACCACTGTTCCATAGGTTTTTCATTAGTAGTTTTTCTCTAGACTTACTATCAGGATTAAAACTGTTAAACCATAAACCTCTTTCGGCTAGTGGCTACTAAATTCCTCCCATATGTCATTATTCTGGATAAAAATTTAATTTATCATACTAATATATCATAAATTTGTCTCAATAATACAACATTGCATAAAGATATTACAATCTCTAGCAGCAATAGGTCGGGAGATATGGTCCAAGATGCGACGGACGTACGGACCAACTTCCAAATGCATAAGGGTTTCTAGGATGACCTCGAAACCCTAAAAAGGGCCCAATGTGGTCTAGTTGCTAGGCTTGGCCTCCCCGTCCCCTTGCTACTACTTAAGCTATTGTGTTCATTTTTGAGTGATAAGTTTTAACTTCACAAACTCTTAAAAGCTGATTCAGAAATAAGTTAAGTTCTTTTCGCCAATCTGGTTGAAAAATTAACAACTGAAGCACTTGAACTTTAACATAATATATAAAAGTTTTTGTTTTTTTTTTTGCTTCAGTTAGCCAGTTTCTTTATAAAACTTGCCTAAAAGCATAGTTTTGTTTTTCTTATCTCTATAATAAAACGGTATAGAGGTAGATAAATTTACTTTTTAATGATAAGACTACTATATAATTCCATATTTATTTAAAATTATTAAATTAAAGCTTACACGTTTATTTTTGATCAATACTAACAATATATTATTTGATTAGATAAGTTATTATTTGATATTATATATATATATTTGACAGGATATTTTATATTTTTGCTTCTAAAATAATTTAATATTGAATACATAAATTTTGTTATATTTTTTTATAGGGCTCAATAAATTGTCTAACCAATTTGATAACATCCTGGCCATAGTATAAATTAAATAAACACGAACAAAATAATTAGTTTTGATAAACATTTTCTATTTTGCTTAGTTCAGGCACTTAACTTTAGTATACGCCAACCCCGCATTCCAGTTGTATATAGCATGTTTAGTATTACCGTTCTATATATTATACTACATAATAATATTATATTATTAGAAAAGAATATAGTCAATATACCATACATACATATTTCAACTTTTAAATGATAACACCCCCATATTGATTGTAACAATTAATTGCTCTAATAAATTAAAATTAGATCCCAAAAGCAATGTAGCCGTAGCTGTGGTAAACTGGTGTCCATTTTTAGTTTATTCAAAATGCACTACACTTCCTTGTATACAGATTATTCTTTTTTATATTTCATATTTATGTCTACGCTTCTCCATGAACCTTCTTCGCAAAACTTTCTCATTTCAGCATCTCAGTGGTACACCTTTGGTCTTCTGCTTGGTTTCTTTTGCTCCAATGCTGTCTACATTATTATTTTCATTGGCCATCTCCCATCCTCTACCAAATAAATTTCTGGTCGACTTCCATAATCTTCTAATAATTTCTTTGCCTACATCTATTATATTTTTCTTTAAAATAAGGTGTCTTCTCTTTTTGTCGTAAGTTAAGAATAATTAGGATTTTTTCAAATTTAATCTATAAGGGGGGCGTTAGTTAAGCTCAATAAGCCCAATAAAAATCAACTGTCTATGAAATAAGCTAATTAAAACAAATACATACATAACATTAAATAAAAATTAAAATAGTGAGATGGAATACTTATAACTAAGCACCAAAGAAAATAATAAATATTTAGCAAGGTAACAAATATTAGCTAGTAATATTTACATAAGAATAACTTATAGTAGGGTTAAATGAAAAAAATAGACTGCCAATAGGTGTGGCACTTTGCTTCCTCGCATCCTATCCACGTACTTTATATTTTATGCTTTTTACAAGTCATTATTGTCAAATTGGTTTAATTGTTTCCACCGTTTTTTTTAATCTGAAAAAAATCGTTTAGATTTTTTACACGAATTAAAGTATCAATTTTGCAAAAGTTAAAGAGCGTAGATGGTTCAAATTAATCTGGGACTATCTGCGGGTTACTTTCGATAAACTATAAAAGTTTCATTCAAATCAGATAAGTACTTTTGAAGCTATAGGTGTAAAATTTACAGCTATAGCTTCTTATTTAATAAATGTATGTTTGTGCGCATGTGGAAGAGAAACATATAGGCGCAGAAGGTTGAAACTTAAATGGAACCAACAATGGGCTAATTATGACCAACCACCCAAATTTCATTTAAATTGGACGTGTAGTTTTTAAGATAATATGTTGGTTCGCAAAAATTGAACGACAGACCGACAGACCGACAGACAGACACGGAACCAAAAATGTTCCCTGATGTCTGAAACGGATTTCTGTCTTGGAATTTTTGAAATCGGAGACCTAAAAATTTTTCAATTAGGATATGAGGCGTTAGTGGAGGTCATCATTAAATGAAGAAAGAAAAAGTCACTCCACGTGAAATAAGTTTATTTTCAAATAAACATATTTTCAAATATACATTACTAAATAAATAAAATAATAATACACAAAACAAGACACAATACTCATTAGACATAAAAATGGAACAAACTGTATTAATTGAGCTAATTACATGTATGAAGGACGAACTAAAAAATGTAGAAGAAGGAATAACAAATGAAATTAGAATGGCAACAGAAGAAATTAAACTACAGATTACAACGATAAATCAACAACAATAAATTAATAGAGCAACAGAAAAGAATATCTTTATTAGAAAGGGAAACCCGAAAAAATAATCTCATCATTTACGGAGTTAAAGAAGAAAAACCGGAAAGTTTTGAACAACTAGAATGTAAAATCATATTATTATTGAAAGAACAGCTAAATATCATACTTGATGAATTAGACATAGATTACGTTAAAAGGCAGGGGCATCCTGAAAATGAGAATAGGCCTGTTTGCATCAAGTTAACAAGGTACAAGAAGAGATTAGAAATAATGTTAAATAAGAAACACCTCAAGAATCCCCTGGTGATGATAATATAACTCTAAAAGAAGCAACAGAGCAACAGATAAGGAAAAAATTCAATCCTACAAACGCTATTCAAACAAAACTCTCGAATTTTTTCGATAATCCCCAGTTAAAAGATGTGAGTTCAAATAGCACTGGAGAAGTCAGCGGGCAAACTCCACCGACGGCTACAATAATAAATAAACCATAGCAATTAAAAAAGAAGAAAACTAAAAGCTTTAAATTAAAAATAACGGTGATGATAAAAAAGAAACAAATATTTATACTTACAATTGCCGAACATTGAGAGACGATTATAGAGTCATGGAACTGATCGAAGAAGTTAAAACGAAAGAGTGGGATATTGTGGGCCTGTGTGAAGTGAGAAGGGACTCTGAACAACTACTTAATTTACCAGATGGTATGGAATTGTATCTTAATGGAAATGGAGATAAAGGCGGTACCGGATTTTTAGTAAATTTGAAAAATGTTAAAAATATAAAAAGTTATAAATCCTACACTCACAGAATATCCAAATTAATTTGGAAACTAGAAAAAAACCAAGGGGGAAATAGAATCAAAGTGAATCAAATTTACATGTAGCCCTGGAGGAAGATAGATGCTCCACCACCATAGTAACGGAAGATTTTAATAGCAAAGTAGGCAAAGGGAAAAAAGGTAAAGTAGTAGGAGACTATGGACTAGGGAATAGAAATAATGCTGGAAATCGACTTATAGAATTTGCAGAATCCAATTCATTCTACATTCTTAATACTTTTTTCCCTAAAATTGATAATAAAAAATGGACGTGGCTGAGTCCAGATGGAAAAACGAAAAAACCAAATAGAATATATATACTCTCAAATAATAAAAATCTGTTTATTGATGTTAAAACTGATAAAAGCCTAAATTTAGGAAGCGATCATATCGCACTAAAAGCCAGACTAAAAGTAAAGTTCGCTAGGAAGAGTTGGAGAAAAAAGAGGAGTACATCAAATATGAAATTCAACGAAGACGAGGTAAATATTTTCGAAGCGGATTTAAAAGAAAATCTCAAGCAAATTGACAAGGATGGAGATGTGAATGAAATTAATATTAATGTCGTTGAATGCATAAAAATAGTTGCAGATTCAATATTAGATAAGCGAACAAAAATTGAAAATAATTCTCTTCCCAAAGAGATCAGGAAGCTTTTCTGTAAAAGAAGAAAACTAAAAAGAAACGGAAGAAAAAAGGTAGAATTTACAAATATCTCTAAGCTAATTAGAATTAAAATTAAGGAATGGAGTACGAAGTGAAGAGCTAAAAAAGGCTATTGAAAATAACGAAAGCGTTAAAAAAATATGGAACTCACAGAAAATCGGAAAGGGAGTAATCAATGCTATGAAGGATGAAAATGATCAAAAAAGGATGAGAGGAGCTAGAGAGGGTAAAGATAACATAGTAACAGACAAGGAGGGTGTACTTAAGATTATATATCATTTCTTTAGTAATCTTAATGGCGAATACGGAACTGACGAAAACCTTGAAGTAAAGGAAATGAAAAACCATCAAGAACCAAGTGGTGAGGTGCCAATAATATTAAAAGAAGAAGTTAGAAAGGTAAAACTAAAAAATGGCAAAGCAGGACGGCTAGATGGTGTTACCAACGAACATTTATAAGCCGGTGAGAATCGCTAATATCCTTTCTGGATTTTTTCAATAAATGTCTTCTTATAGGAACAGTTCCAAAACAGTGGCTACAGTCAAAACTACTTTTATTATTTAAAAAAGGTGACCGTTTGAAAATTAGTAACTACAGACCTATTTGTTTGCTTCCAACCATCTACAAAACCTTTATGTCAATTATTAACAATAGAATAGAAAGAAAAATCAATGAAAATATCAGCGTAGATCAAACCGGGTTCCGAAAAGGCTTTTCGACTTTGGACAACATTTTTGCCTTAAAGCAACTGCTAAAAACATCACACCAATACAAACTACCTATAGTCATAGGATTTATTAACTTTGAGAAGGCATTTGACTCCTTAAAAACCGCAGAAATAATAAAAACACTAAAAAAAGTAGGAATCGAAGACAGCTATATAAAGACCATTAAGCATATTTATGACGGAGCATCTTTATCAATAGAACATCGAGGATGTAAAGCTGAAGTGTTAGTTAAGAGAGGAACAAGACAAGGTGACGTCATCTCGGCTAACATATTCATAGCTGTTCTAGAGACAGCATGCAAAAACCTAAGCTGGGACGGCTACGGAGTCAACATAAATGGAAAGCATTTTAATATCATGAAATTCGCAGACGATTTAGTACTGATAGGGAAAAATAAAGAAGAAATTATGATCATGATAGAAGATCTCAATAAGGAAGTTTGCCGAATAGGGCTGAAAATGAACATACAAAAAACAAAAATAATGACAGCATCTTTTGAAGGCGACGATGGGATCAATCTGGAGGAAGGGTACATCGAAAAAGTATCAGAATATATATACTTAGGCCAGCTGATTACTGAAAAAGGCAAAGAAGAAAAGGAAGTGAGGAGAAGAATAGCACTTGGATGGGCTGGTTGCAATAAATACAGACAGATTTTCAGATCAGATGTACCCATGCAATGCAAGAAAAAAAATTATGGATGAAATTTGTTCTACCGGTTCTCATCTACGGTATGGAAACTTGGGTCATGACAAAACATGTTGTACAGAAACTGAGAGTAACCCAGAGAAGCATGGAACGAAGCATGCTAAAGATTACCAGGAAAGAGAGGAAAACCAACGACTGGGTGAGGAATAATACTGGGTTAGAGGATGTAGGAAAAATAATGCTGGAAAGGAAATGGGGCTGGGCCGGCCATCTAGCAAGAAGAAATGATGGAAGATGGTCGACATCCTTAATTCAGTGGTACCCCAGAGAACTGAAAAGACCAAGAGGAAGACCTGCTGCTCGATGGGACGACGAAATGAGGAAGTGCTGCGGTGAAGAAACCTGGCAAAGAGTAGCAAGATAAAGGTCAGAATTGGAACGCATGAAGGCTTTATTAAATATAACGTTTCCTAATAATAATAATAATAATAATAATAATAATAATAATAATAATAATAATAATAATAATAATAATAATAATAATAATAATAATAATAATAATAATAATAATAATAATAATAATGATAATAATAATAATAATAATAATAATAATAATAATATTAATAATAATAATAATAATAATAATAATAATAATAATAATAATAATGCTAGAGGGTAACTCGCCCTATCACCGGAATGCCCTCGACTTCCTTCGAAGAGCAGGGCTATACGGAGAAATTTAGGGCGCATCCACCAGTGAGCAATGAAATGTAATTATAGCAATGAATGATGAGCAATTATAGCAATGAAATGTATATAGATGTCGTCTTATAAGGACTCCTCTATCCCCACCAAGGCAAACTTTTCAGCCTGCGGTGGACATATTCGGCCTCGCTGGCTCGAGGTCCCGAATAAGAGGGGTCCGTTTTATCTGTTTATTTATTTATTTTAGTTTAGTATAATTAGTTAAGTTAGTTAAGGCTCCACCTTCGCCTGTCACGGTTATATGTTTCCCCCGTTGACAGGCTCCTGGATCCCGCTGGCCGGGGTCTTGGATGGTGGGGTCACTAGTTTAGATAGTAAGTTTTATTTATTTGTATATAGTTAGGTTTAGTGTCATGTATATAGGATAGGTTAATTAACGGCCCCACCTTCACCTGTCACGGTTATATGTTTCCCCCGTTGACAGGCTCCTGGATCCCGCTGGCCGGGGTCTTGGATGGTGGGGTCACTAGTTTAGATAGTAAGTCTTATTTATTTGTATATAGTTAGGTTTAGTATCATGTATATAGGATAGGTTAATTAACGGCCCCACCTTCGCCTGTCACGGTTATATGTTTCCCCCCTTGACAGGCTCCTGGATCCCGCTGGCCGGGGTCCTTGATGGTGGGGTCTCTAGTTTAGATAGTAAGTTTTATTTATTTGTATATAGTTAGGTATATAGTTAAGTTGTATATAGTTTAGTGTCATATATATAGGATAGGTTACTTGACGGCCCCACCTTCGCTTGTCACGGTTATATGTTTCCCCCGTAGACAGGCTCCTGGACCTCGCTGGTCGAGGTCTAGGATGGTGGGGTCTCTAATTTAGATAGTAAGTTTTATTTATTTGTATATAGTTAGGTTTAGTTTAATGTATATAGGATAGGTTAATTAACGGCCCCACCTTCGCCTGTCACGGTTATATGTTTCCCCCGTTGACAGGCTCCTGGACCTCGCTGGTCGAGGTCTAGGATGGTGGGGTCTCTAATTTAGATAGTAAGTTTTATTTATTTGTATATAGTTAGGTTTAGTTTAATGTATATAGGATAGGTTAATTAACGGCCCCACCTTCGCTTGTCACGGTTATATGTTTCCCCCGTTGACAGGCTCCTGGACCTCACTGATCGAGGTCTAGGATGGTGGAGCCATTAGGGTAATTTTAGTGTCTAAGTCGGTCTCGCCCTAGCCCGCCGCGGTCATTTGTTTCCCCTGCTGGCGGGAATACTGGGCTTTGCCGGTCAAAGTCCAGGAGCGCGAGACCATGTAGTTTTAGGTCTATCTATACTATTACAAAGCTACGTTGCTGCCGTAGCACATAACGAGTATAATGCTGCTGAAAGACCTCCCGCCGAGACAGGCAAGATGATCTTCTGCCTAGGCCTCCAGATCCCCCATCTCAGGTAAACCGAGACGGGAGGGATTTTATGCGGGAGCGTAAAAGTCAACCTCCACAGCACGGGTAAGCAAGGCTTATCGTGGCATGTGGAATGACGCCGGAAAAAAAAGGCAAGGCGCTAATAGCCTATTCTTGGCTGATGCGCCTTATATAAAAAAAAAAAAAAAAAAAAAAAAAAAAAAAAAAAAATAATAATAATAATAATAATAATAATAATAATAAAATAATAATAATAATAGTAATAGTGGCTAATAATAATACAAATAATAATATAATAATAATATTGATAATAAAAGAAAATAAAATAATAATAATAATATCAAATAATGAAATAAATAACTAACGATAAATGTGTGAAAATCTTTATACATGGATATCGTTTACATTATACCTAAATTTAATTTCGAGTTAACTAATTTGTTTACTGTTTTTATAATATTGATTTTTGTTATTGGTTGTAATATATAGTATGTTATAATAGTTGTTTTAGACGTTTGTTGTTATTGTTATTTATTGCTTATGTTATAAAGTTTTGTGAATACAATAATAAGGTTAAATTCGTTTTTTTTAAAAAAATAAATGAATTACATTAAAACTGGTTTCTATAAGCTTTTATGTATGCATAAAATTTTAGTAAAAAAGTGTAACTTCAAGCCTTATGGCGCCACGGCATCTAGCCGATTTGTTAACTTTATATTTATAACTGCATGTTTGTAATTTATCATGTAAAATTATTTAACAATAAATGGCATTCAAATTCAAATTCAAATATATATATATATATATATATATATATATATATATATATATATATATATATATATATATATATATATATATATATATATATATATATTTATATATTTATATATATAGTAAGGAAATATATTTGAAATGTTTGAATGTTATTATTAATTGAAAGAATTCGGGTAAAAAAAGAGGAAAATGACTTAAAAAGCAAAGAGTCTTATTCTTTGGAAGTGTTTGTTAAGTAAATTAAATTATAATGATGGAGTCGTGCCGCAGGGCCTGCTGATGGTATTCTTATAGCTTAAAAAGATAAATCTATAACTCGTGACATTTTGATACAGCTCTATCTTAAATTTTTTATTAATTTTAAATATTAGAGCACCACTGTTTCTCTGCATTAATGGTTCAAAATTTTAGCTAAATTCGTCTCAAAATCAAGTATTTTTAATCGATGTTATTTGAGTAGCTATAATGTAAAACTACAGAAAATAACTAATAATAAATATTTCTTCATTAATTTATACATTCTGCATTTATTAAAAATAGTCAATAGTTGCTTTAACTCAAACTCTCTATGCTCAACAAGGTACTAAAATGATAAAAATAATAAGAAAACAAATTATACTACCACACCACACGCACACACGCACTGAACACACATACTGAATTAACGGGCTGAAATATATATAATGATATACATACATTATACAGGGTGACCCGCGATAAAATGTCATAATGAAAGTGGCGGATTCTATGGGTCAAATGCAACAAAAAATGACGAGTAAGCGTAGGCCCATATCTCAATAGTCCTCGAGATATCGATTTATTTCCTTCTTTAAAGTGTTTCAAGAAAAGTTTTAAAAAATGCCTAATATCTCAAAAATTAAATGAGATAGAGAAATTGAGCTAAGGACAAATTTTAAAGAGCATAAAAAATCTTTTAGAATCATTCATTTTTTTTAAATTATCAGCTGCTTAGCATCTTTTAAGTTCTGTTACATTTGAAAATTTGATTTTTTTAAAATTCGACCACGAAATTCCTGAGCGAATTTCTTTTAATTGAGGGATGTTAGAAGTGTGGCGTTTTCAGGACAAACTTCTGCTTTTCATAAGCTTTCAAATGGTATAATTAAAGTTTAAGGTCAACGGACAAGTTTTTGAATTAAGGTGGATTGAATGTTACCAGACGTGAAATGTTTTGGTCAGGATCACAACCAATTCTAAACGTCAAAAAATTGTGTTTTTTAATGTTTTTTTTTGCGAATATCTCAAAAACGAAGCTGTTCCGGGGCCATGGTTATAGGAACTTTTTTGTTTAGCATCAAATTTCCCATAAAAAACCCTAAGTTCTGTGGTTTCGTTCGGGGAAACCTTTTTGTCGTTTGTACTAGAATTGGTTGTGATCCTGACCAAAACATTTCACGTCTGGTAACATTCAATCCACCTTAATTCAAAAACTTGTCCGTTGACCTTAAACTTTAATTATACCATTTGAAAGCTTATGAAAAGCAGAAGTTTGTCCTGAAAACGCCACACTTCTAACATCCCTCAATTAAGAGAAATTCGCTCAGGAATTTCGTGGTCGAATTTTAAAAAAATCAAATTTTCAAATGTAACAGAACTTAAAAGATGCTAAGCAGCTGATAATTTAAAAAAAATGAATGATTCTAAAAGATTTTTTTTGCTCTTTAAAATTGGTCCTTAGCTCAATTTCTCTATCTAATTCCTGAGCGAATTACTCTTAATTGAGGGATGTTAGAAGTGTGGCGTTTTCAGGCAAAACTTCTGCTTTTCATAAGTTTTCAAATGGTATAATTAAAGTTTAAGGTCAACGGACAAGTTTTTTGAATTAAGGTGGATTGAATGTTACCAGACGTGAAATGTTTTGGTCAGGATCACAACCAAGTCTAGTACAAACGACAAAAAGGTTTCCCCGAACGAAACCACAGAACTTAGGGTTTCTTATGGGAAATTTGATGCTGAACAAAAAAGTTCCTATAACCATGGCCCCGGAACAGCTTCGTTTTTTAGATATTCGCAAAGAAACATTAAAATACACCATTTTTGGACGTTTATCCTTACAATTCTCAAATACTACGTTTTTTACCATAATACTTCTTGAAGCACTTATATATATATATATATATATATATATATATATATATATATATATATATATATATATATATATATATATATATATATATATATATATATATATATATATATATATATATATATATATATATATATATATATATATATATTATGGTCTGTCCTTAACTTTGAATTGAATATTTTGAGCTTTCTCATTTAGTTTCCTTAATGAACAAATAGAAATATGGTAAAATATTATATCGAAATTAGAAAGGATGGATTATCCTAACGGCTAAGAAGAGGTTATTAGTGTTAATTGTGGTGTGTTGTCATGACTAATTATACAAAGCATTCTCAGACAATATGGATGGGTCGTCGTGTCAAATGCCAAGGTAAACTTGAAGAAGGAATCCTACCGGCCTCGTAGAACAGTACCTGTCTCTATTTAGCCGTGCACATCAAATTAACATTCATAGTAACTTTAGTAGTATGTGTCTTGAAGTATTTTAAGATAGAAGGAAATAAATTCAAATAATAAGTTTCGTAAATAAAACTCGAAATACAAATTGTCCAATTTACTGTCAAAAATCAAAACAAACAATAGCGTCAAATTAATTTTGAATACTTTAATTGGTTATGAACTGATTTCGGCAGTCTACCAATTAATTAATTAAGTACAGATTGAGTAAGCTCGACTAAATCTTACAATACCTTAGAAAATAATCTACATTATAAAGTTTCATCCCGAGCTTAATAAAGTTTTGCACACTTGAGCTTGACGGTCACTGTGTACAAGAGTTTTTGGTAAAAAAAACCCACCCCTGTGGGCAACAGAGCTGGTTTAGTACCTGATTTTGAGAGATCTACAAGTTTGGTCCTATGCCTTTTTGTTGCATCTAAGTTATACCTAGATAAAGCTAGATATATTTTTATTTTAGTGTAATTTTGTACATTTTCTACAAAATAATTTATTTTTTGTCACACTAATAAAACAGGTAGAATCATTGAATTCGGCAAGCATATTGTTACATCCAACTGCCAAAATATAGCCTATGACTTATGCGTCGATTAACTGTACTAAATGGTTGAATTCGGTAATTTAGTTACCTTGCTATAAACAGTTATTTTCAGGCCTACCTACTTACTGAGACCAATGGAAAATCAGTCTAATGTACTTTGGGACAAAGGAATATCACACTTTTCCTCCTCATTTCTTTGTCTCAACATGTATTGGACTAAATATCCCTTTGCCGTATTAGTTATAATACCACAGAAATATAAATATAGAGTTATTATAGTTGAATATAAAGAGTTTTTATCCCTTATAGTCAAGCTACGAATTATGACAAAAGGATATTTATCCACCTTACTGGAACAAAGAAATGTCACAAAATTGATAATATCCCTTAAATGATACACTAATATCCTTTGTTTTAAATTTTAATTAGACTACGTTAACAAAACCGATTCATCGATATATTATTAACATTAAGCTTTAAAGTGCGTAATCTACTAATAGGACTCACTCTTAAGTATGTAAAAGTAATAAATAGTACCACTTAGTCGATTTAACTAAAACGACTAAGGGACATAATCAATTTTATATACAGAAGTGTGATACTCCTTTGTCCCAAAGTACATTGCACGAGATAATATCCCTTTATCTTAATAGTCATTTAGGCAGTGGAATATACTCGTAAACTTTCCTGTTTATAGATGTTACGGTGGAGAACGAAAGTGGTGTTCGATGAGCCCTTAATTTACCACTTAATCATGACGGCTAATCGTTTAAATTCTCTATTTCGTGTCGATCGATAAATCGATAGTGGATTGTAAATCGCTCAATAGATTAATATTACATATTATGTTACCTAGAAGTTCTTCTTTGCAGCGTCTTTGATCTTTGTATATAATGGCCGATGGAGATGCTGTGTATAATAAAACGAGATTTTTTAAAAAAAATTATAAAACAATTATTTATGGAGATGAGATTTTCGTGTGGTTTTGAGTTTGTGTAATTTCAAAGATTTTTGCTATCCTTCTCACATTCCACACCTGTAAAAACCCCTTGTTCTAAAATATCCCGTATCTATAATATAAGTGGCAATGCCTGATTGGCTGACTAACATAGAATCAACGCACAGCAAAATCTGCTTAACCGAGAGACTTGAAATTTTGAGTATATACTCGGTTCATATCATAGGCATCCACTAAGAAAAGATTTTGCGAAATTTTTATTTTTGTACCCAGAGGTATGGGGTACAAATGTCAATGTAATGAATACTTTTAATGATGCATATCGTTGAAAAGCTCTTTAAAAGTACAGTAATTGTTGTTATGTACAGTTTTGTTATATTTTCATTTAGGAAGGGGTAAAATGGGAATATATGTATAACTACATCTATAATATAAGTGGCAAAGTCCTGATTGACTGACTGACATAGAATCAATGCACAGCAAAATCTGCTTAACCGAGAGACTTGAAATTTTGAGGATATACTCGGTTCATATCATAGGCATCCACTAAGAAAGGATTTTGCGAAATTTTTATTTTTGTACCCAGGGGTACAAGGTACAAATGTCAAAGTAATGAATACATTTAATGATGCATATCGTTGAAAAGCTCTTCAAAAGTACAGTAATTGTTGTTATGTACAGTTTTATCATATTTTCATTTAGGAGGGGGTAAAATGGAAAAATATGTATAACTACATCTTATATGAAGAGTGTCTATGAGTGTCTTTTATCTTATATAAATGAAGTGTCTATGAGTGTATTGCTTACATGAGATTATAAAGTTAAAATGTTGGTACACAGGAGTATGGGGTACAAATGTCAAAGTAATTGATAGGTACCCTTTATGATCCATATCGTTGAAAGGCTCTTTACGAGAAAAGTAATTTACCATTTTGGTAGTATTCATATTCATACTACAGAAAGATTAAATTTTAATTTAAATCAAATTATAATTATTATTACTACGGGAAACAGACAAAGAAAAATACACTCCAGCGCCGGGATTTGAACCACGGGCATCTATATTTCCATTTTATAGAGATCCAATTATATAATTTGATTTAAATTTTAAAAGAGAAAAGTAATTGTAATGTACGTTTTTGCCATTATTTTCATTTAGGAGAGGGGTAAAAAGGAAATGTCAACGTAAGTGTGTGTGCACGCGCGCGCGAACGGGCGCGTGTGTGTGTGTTCTTTATTCAAATCTACCGTTTTATTTCGATTTCAATGAAAATTTGCACACTTGACCTTCAAAGCAAGGGGAAAAGGGGAAGGTCACTGACTTCATGCATTTTCGAAATTTTGATTTTGGTACACAGGGGTACGGGGTACAAATGTCAAAGTAATGAAAACACTTCATGATGCATACCGTTGAAAAGCTCTATAAGAGTGCTGTACAATTATTGTTATGTACATTTAGGGGGGTAAAATGGAAAAATATATCTATATCTATGTATAAAAAACTAATAATTGTTGTGTCTGTACACTGTACATTTATCCGATTGGGCTAAAATTTGTATTTATTCATTTATTTTTTTTATTATTATTTTTTATTTTTTTAAAAATACCTTTATTGAATAAAACATATTAATACATAAATAATATTTTAGTACATTATTTTATCTATTTTATTGATTTTACATTTTAGCTCTACATAAGGTTATCTCTCCACTAGAGAACATGGAGGCCCGAGCTGTGGAGAGAGAATATGGGGTATTTCCACTGAATGAGTAGTCCTGACAACGAATTTAAGTTTAGAAAATTTTATATCGGTCTGTCTGTGCGTCAATCACGTCCAAATGGCTGAACAGATTTTGGAGGTTCTTGGGTACAATGTTAAGCTTAATTCTGCGGGTGATAAAGGATATAAAACGATTTGGTAGCTTTATATGGAGCTGAGAACGGGGCTTCTAAATAGATTTCAAAATTCTTATTTCATATTTCATAAAAAAAATTATTTTTTAAAATTGCAGAAGAAACTACTGACCATATTTTATGTTTTGTGGAAATTTCTGTAGGAAGAACTGTTAAAGAAATTACTTTTCAATCACTGTCAAAAAATAGTTAAATTTATTTTTAGATATTAAGGCAATAATTAATAAATCACGCCTTACCGTGCCTAAACCTTTACTAACTTAATCATGACAACTTCTTTAAAATTCTAAAATAAAATCTACGAGTGTATACGTAGTATAATAATTTCTAAATTATATTGATATCTGCCAATAGAGATTTTCTAAAATTTTATCCCTAAGGGGAACATAAGGACAGAGTAAGAAAAGAAGGGGAATTGAGCCCAGACCGATCTTCAAAAGTTAGGAAGTTAATACTTGAGAAAGAGCTTTTATTTTGGATAAGCATGTATATTAATAAAAGATAATTCCAATTTCAACCAAGGGATGTTTAATGACACGGGGAGGGGGGGGGGGGGTTACAGAAGGAAAATACCACTGCTTTTCCTTTTTAAAAATTTTGTCGGAATGAATTACTAATTTGGGATATTAGCAAATTATCTTATCTAAGGGGAGGGATAGAATCTAGATATTCTCGCTTTGTAAAATAATTTAAATGTTTCTTGATAGTTGTATATAAATCCATTAAATTGAAAATAAAACACCCCGTAGCGAAGCACGGGTATTCAGCTAGTATATATATATATATATATATATATATATATATATACATACATTTATAAACTATTGAATTACCGAAATTGTCCCAGATCGATTGCTTTTAAAATGTAAAAAAGGAACAGTTAAAAATAAATAAATAAGTAACCTATCGCCAATCGGACCATTAAAAATAAGAGGGTGTGAGAGTGCATATTTACAGAATTTATTTGTATCCAACATTGGATAATAAGTTTATTTACACGAATATCTAAAATTAATCAATGATTTAAAAGTATGGTAATGGTTTGAAATAATTTTATAAAGTTATTAAGTAAATAATCAAATGATAATTTTTTATATTCGACCAAACATTAAAAAATATCTCGAATATTTATCAGCAAACAAAGTATTATAGAGTTGAACTTCCGTGACGATAATTGAAACCAACATTAATTGCGGGATTGGACCTCCTTTATATGTCTATACTGAATGATTACATACTAAATAGTCTTAGCAAGCTTGTGTCCTTTTTTTACTGAATTATACAGTCAAACGAGATAATATCTTTCATTGATTATTAAGTAGAATCAATGAATTTCATTTACTGCTAAGATATATTTGACTTTTTTATAACTGTGACTGACTTATGTCACAAAGGAATATTTCATAAGTGCGTCTAGATTCCGTCAGCATAACGTTAAGAAATAATATTGATTAATATTATTGTGATAGATATTAATGTCACTTAATTGTAGTTATAAAATGTGAGGGATAGTCGGCTAAATAAGGACTCTTGCCGGCGCAACAAAGAGTTGTTTGTCACCCGCTTCAATAAGGACAAGCTTTCTTGTCATATATCTTTTACTGGTTGTAGCAGGTAGTTTAAGTTGGAAAGCCAAAGTGAAATAATACGACTATAGAATATTTTCTCTTCCAGACCAGAAGTAAATTCGCAAGGAGGAAGAAGAAACAAAAGGATAAAGTTCAGTGTGGGAGACCGAACCCTCAGGACCCGTGAGTGATGGCTCAGTGCGGTTTGGCATTTGTCAATGGTGTAGGCCAGTTGCGTAACTGCCTCTAGACTATGTTTTTCAATACTTTTGAACCGAGTAAAATCTCTCATAATGGTTGTCTGATGAGGAGACTTTCAGCGCCGCAGTAGAATCACTAACTCCTTGTGTTGCATCCTAAAACTAGATTATCTTAACAAAGGTACCCGCCATTACGTATAAGCGCACGTGCCTGGGTCGACTCATCTTTACAACAAATATTCTATTGCAAATACATATATTATAATGTAGGTTTATACTTCAGAATTTTTTTTTTTCAATGACCTAGTTAACAAAAATCGACTTACTAGCTAGTGACTAACTTACTTGAGCAACCTATAGTAAGTCCAATTTTTAATGACAAATATATAAAAAAATATTTCATAGTAAAACAATTAGTAATTCAGTTTGCAGTAGCTTCTAGACAACTATTGTTACCTGAGCAAACTCTAAATATAGGCCTTTTTTAATAGTTTCTAAAAACAAACCAATAATGGGACTAATAATTTTATTATAATTACCACTATATTTTTATATTTATGAGCAAATTTTGCTTCTTACATAAGCATTTATAAAGTAAAAAATTAATACATAATCTGACACTTAAAAAATCTTCACATTATAAATGTCTGTTAGCAAGAAAACAATACACCTTTAATTTTGAATGAATAAATAAACAAAGCTGCAGTTGAAGGTTGGACCAAGAAACTGCTATATTTCTATTTCTAAATCTGTCGGAAGAATGTGTCTGTTGAGCCTAGTTCTTTTAAAATAGAACGCGTATTAATTGACGAGAGAAATATTGAAACAGAAGAGGAATAAGATGTACATCTCAAAACGGATCTTTTATTTCTGATCGGAGCCGGAGGAAATGCGGGAGATATTAAGAAATTTCATTGTTGAAGGACCTAATTAGGCAGTCACTGACTCGGCACAAGTCGAGACAATGGCTGGATGGACCTTGGCAGTATAACGATCCTCGTCCGATCAGAGGCATCAAGCAGTTTTTCCGCTGATAAACCCTGCCCGCCGACCCGTACCAAACAACTACAACAATCTCAGGTCGAGGATTGTTGATTCTCAAGGGATTAAACAATGTAAGATTTCGTCTCCTCCCTACCACAATCGAGAAATACATAGATTTTTTGGAAGCTTTTAACTCGGGGAGGTACGCTAAAAAAAAATAATTCCATTAAATATGTCACGTCTTCCGAGGTCGTAAAAGGTACAGCCCAGCAGAATTGGTCTCGCAAATAAAGCCTTTTATAGAAGGTAGTTATTTATCGCATCACCTTTAGACGAGACTGTTTGGACCCATGTTTTCTCACATTCGCAACCAAGCTGAAGCCATTAAGTATCTTACTGAAAGAGTCCCATCATTTATGGAAAGCTTGAAGATAACAAACAAGTTGAATAAACAGTAATACCCGAGAGTAAAGATAATTAGAAGGTGCTAAAATGTCAGTACTGGTCTGTTTTACGAAAGGAAAAGTATAATTGCTGTTAAAGTAACGGTCAAGGTGTACGTAGATATCAAATCGTGTTTGACCTTTGTCTCGACCTCATATGAATTTCTAGTCCTTTCCTCGTCATCAAACCGGAGTCATCCTTCGTTAAGATTTATGCATTATACTTATCTACGAACACATTCACTCTCAAGATTATGTCTGAGCTTCGTACTAAACACATATTTCGAAACCCCTCGGATGCTAAAAGATAGAAATTCTTTGTTGGCATAACGTACGTTACATTGATAGCAAACCTTCAACTTTCAATGATGCGCATATGAAAGGATTGAACCGTTAGGAGAATAATGGTAAATTTGAATTATAAAAAAATCCTCAATATCAGATTTATAAAAAGCCATTATTCAATTTAGGTAATTAATTTCGATGTCGAATCTGAAGTAAATAATGTTTACGTAATTACGAAGATAAATATAAAATAAAATAAATTATAGGGCCTAAGATGCTTCGTTTTATCTCACATTGATAGTTATTATTATGTAAATATGTTTAAAATTAACTTTTGGTTTTTGTAAAGTACAGTGAATAGTTAATTAACATATTATGGTGATGCAATTCTTTTTTGCTATCAAAAGTCTTACTTAAAGAAGTAAAAATGCTATCCGAATTGATACGCTGATAATTCCGAAAACCAACGGATGTCGAAGAGTGTCTCGACGACGACGCACCTCGAAATGATTTGTTATTACTAAGCTAAGGCAACCACATTTATTCCAATATAAATAAATGTTTATTTTGATTTGTTGGTCTTCAAATAGATAAAATAACTTATAAAAATGAATTTACTTAATTTTACTTCTTTTCTAAATATAATACAGACCGTCGCCATGGTCATAACAGCTCGTAAATAAATAAATAGCTTGTGACATTACAAACTTTAATAAATGAAAATGCTTACTCCAGTTTCTCTATGAATTTGAGTATTTAAATTAAATAAGCAGCAGTAACAAGCAAAAATAATTATACTTTTTACCTAGTGATCTGACTAAACTAGTTTTCAGTTTAATTTCTCATATACGTAGTATATATGAAGAGAAAGTATTGCGATAGCCCTAAAATTGATTTTGAGGGATTAACACGTTTTGAGGTACCCGGAGCCTAAAAAGTAAAAAAAAAGTAAAAAAAGCCTAAAAAAAAGCTTTTTTTTAAATGCATGTTATTCGTGTGTGATGATGCTACAGACCGACAGACAGACACGGAACCAAAAATGTTCCCTGATGTCTGAAACGGATGTCTGTTTTGGAATTTTCGAAATCGGAGACCTAAAATATTTTCGTTCTTCGAAACGATCACATAGCTTCCGTTACCTTTGGTAAGCTCGGAAGCAAAAAAATCAATTTAATTATTAGATATTATGGGATTAAAATACGGATATTTTTTCAGATGACAGCAAACATTTTAACTATTTGAAATATATTCTCGATGAGGTATTTATCTTTGTTATCTTGCTGCTTGTTAATAAACCAGCATGCATTTTACTGATGTTACAGTACATAGTGAATACTAAATAAGAATGGTGGTCTGTAGCCTCATAAAATCCTGATCATGTTGGATCCTTACTAGCCAAATAAAACAAACGTCTCGGGAAATCCCGTCACGGTTTACTTGCCGGCCATGAACGGAAGCAAGGAATTTAATACAAAGTAAGTCTGTTGAGCATCATCATGTATTCACTATATGCTACCAGGTACTGTTGTACTGCCGTTAAAAGCTTGTATATTTTAAGGACATGGCGTCATCAAGAATAAATAGTATTTAACATTCAATTTAAAATAACTACACTTAATTATTTTATGTTAGAATGAGAGATTGTGTGAGATTAAAAAAAAAGTATTGTATCTATATTCAATTATCCTTGTAAAATTAGTCATATTTGTGTAAAATAGTCACCATACAAAATTTTAAATTCTATAAACAACAATTTAAACGTTCGATGACATTTATATAACACCCTTATCTTTTTAGGATATTGATTATTTTAAGATAATGAAGCAGTATAGAAAAATATGCAAATTGTTCTTTTTCTCTGTTTCACAGTATATTTATAAGGAACTTTTATTTTTACATTATGTTATTTTATTTGCAATAAAAAAATTATGCGATAGACCATCGAATACCGATTTAGGGATTATATAATTGGTAAAATTAAGCAATTAAACATGAATATTTTGTCTAACAAATAAAATATACGAAGTAAAACTCAAAAAATAATATGTGTGTGAAACTTAAGTTATAGAAACAGAATAAACATATGAAATAGCACAATAAACCTTATTTAAGTAATGCATATTATACAAATCATTTATTAAATACGCAACCTACATGTTTATAAACAAGAGTTCACAATGACGCCACAGTCAGATAACTTCTCAAATAAACATAATTTCAATTAATAAAATATTTGCATAAAATGTTATGAAAACATTAATATTTATATTATTTGTTAAAATGTATACAATGATATCCTTATATACCAATTCTGTGTACAGTATAAATCAAGTACTCCCGTTGTTAGCGCGTGAGATTCTTAATTCAAGGGTCGGGGGTTCGAAACTCGACCAGTGAGAAGATTTTTTACAGGTAAATCAACTGCCGGTCTAAGTCGGCAGTCGATTAAAATATCTATCAGGCGAGTCTTCAAACAAAAAAAATCGTCAAACAAAAACTTGCAATTTCGTTATATTAATATAACTGGATGTTTGATAATATTTAATTATTAAACCAGAATCAGGATACAATAAAACTAGTGTTTAGAACATGAGATATGAGTGTGTTCGCAAAGAACAAACAACTGATGGCCTGATGGTTTTTTTTACCCTAGTACCCCTGTGTTTCCCAGTTTCCCGAGAAACACTTCAAGAAGGGGGGGGGGGGGGGGGGGTCTTACCCTCAGTGCCGGATAACTGCTTAGGTAGGACTGGCGGAGTGTCGGACTACAGAAACTCAACTGTACTATAATGAGATGTGTTTACAATAAGACTGATAAAGGTGTTTGTTGTGCATGTTGTACCACTAATAAGCCAAGTGTTAAATACGTATACATATATTCTATAATGTCTGGTTCAGATATGGGCAATCTGTAACCAAGTCCCGAGGATATTGTACTAGGGTCCTTGCCCTTGTCACTCTTATCTATAGAGTTTAATACTGAACCACCATTTAGCAGCACAACCTAAGCAAACACCAGGCATTGCCATTCTGATTGCACAGTCCACTCTAGTTGATTGTGTAGTGCAAATATTACTCGCTCTAAACTCTCACCAGATACCTTTGCCCTTCTAGCTTTTTTACCGTCATCATTATAGTACCAACAAAATCATACACCAGCGAGGTCACTTTTAATTTTATTCACTATTTCGAAAAATAAATTTTTCATAATTGGTAAAGTATTTTCGATTCCAGAGACAACTCTACCCGCATACCACCGACCATAGGCGATCTAGAATAACAGTGATTCCCAACCCGTTGAAGACTGCGGACCACTCAGCCTGAAATTGTATCATGTACGGAATTCTAGGAGTTAGGCTCCTGCTTAGAGCTAATCTCAAATCACTGCGTTCCATTGTTTGTTTTAATAAACAATAAAGTCGAGAATCACACAAGGCTGCTTGCCAAATGTTTGGGTAAGATATGGCTTATTTACACCACTACTCTTCTAGGTTTACACCAGAATCAAATGAATCCTTGAAGTTACTGTCAGTCAACTCTGCTTTTTTCATTAGCATTTATTTATCATTGCGTATTTTTTTTTTTAATTATTAGATAATGTAATAAATTGAGTTCCAATAATATATCCTTTTTTTTATCAATAAACCGACTTGATAGACCCCTGTGCCTTCTGGTTGTTCAATGTTTTTAACATTTTACATGTGCTACCGGACCCTTTCGCGGACCACTCCCGAAGTTCTCACGGACCACCAGCGGTCCGTGGACCACCGATAGGGAACCACTGATCTAGAACGTGCGGACTCTCTTTTTTTAAAAATACACATTTTTGGACTTAAGGAACCTTAAAATTTGTAATCCCGTGTGGATTAAATTACTAACCAACTTTGCTCGGTCATTACTGAATCAAGGGCGGTACGAGGTCGTGGGTTCGATCCCTCTGTGATGCTCTGATTTATATGGCTCTCTTACTAATGATCTCATCATACTCGCTTCGGTGGTGCAATGTACAGAAAATTGGTGTGGGAAGTGGCTGGACCTCGGGGTCAGTCAAATAGGCCTTAAAGATGGCCTAATCGCTAGGTTCGAACACGTGGCTCGTCCTACCTGTTAGTACAAGTAATAGGACCTTACTAATACTACTACTAAAACTCTATCAAAATATAATTTATGCGCGATCTAAGTCTCTTCTCTTTATATAATACATGGTCCGAGAAACAAAAAATTAATAATATTTATCAGCCAATGATAACTTTAAGTACAACAGTGACGAAGAAACCCGAAAACAAAACTAATAATAATTATTATTTTTCAATTGATTAATCATTTTGATAATTCTCCTTTTTGTAAAAATATTAAATGTAAAAAATTCCACCTCAAGGGAAATGCATAGGAAATAAAACAGTAGCATTTTTAGTGGTTGTGTGGAGGAGATACATTATTTGTTTCTTCATTCCTCATTAATCATTAATAATATCGTTAAAGGTTAGTTATAAGGTTATAACTAACCTTTAATATTTAAAAGTCTTGGCATGGGCCGCCATTAAATTTAAATTTCAGTACCTTTAGTTAATTTTAAGTATGAGATAAAATAAATGTACAGTATTACAAGGGGTGTGCAAAAGTTATAGTAAACATAAACTAAACTTACTTTGTAAAAGATAACTGTTTAAATACTAAAATCATACACATTCATTTATAACAAAACAGAAGTAGTAATTAATCTCTGCATAAGGAAGGGATATTTAGTTAGTTTAGTTGTAAAGGCCTTTGTAAACTTTGCACGGGAATCCTCTCTTCGTGAGCTTTTATAATAAGTTTAGTTTTTATTTAAAATATGTAAGTGAATTAAATATTTACATAATCTAAAATAAATTTATGTATATTTAACAGTCTTGTGAATTTATTCAAACAAAGAAACATCGTTGTTAATTTTTCCAGTTATTGTTTGTGTTTCTACTCAGTTACATAGATATTTCCACGCCGCTGTAGAGCAAACCAGCTGTGGAAAAAAGTTAAATCTAAACTCACCCTCAGAAAATTGATGTCAAATATAAAAAAAAATATATATATATAAAAATGTGAAAATTGATTATAAAATATTCATAAGTCATCCGACCCAAAGTAAAATATAATATTTTATTCTGTAATTTCAAGATATTGTTCCCTAACAAATCACAACTTTTCCTTATATGTCTATGAATTTAAAATTAAAAATTTATTTAAAACTTAAATATTTTAGTTTGAGAATTATTTAAGTATTTTAGTTTAACAGTATTTTTCATTATTAAGATCTTAAAACTCGTTTTGTTAAGTAAAACATATTAGTGAGAATTTTACAGCTCAAATAATATAAAATGGTGACAATATAAAATCTATGTAACATTAAGCCTTATATGTCAATAACTCCTTTTAGTAAAATAATGAAATTATTTTGTTTTGTTTTTCCATATTTGAAATAAATTGGCTTCCTCTTAATGTGTGAAAATAATTAAATACAAGATAATAAAAATCAATCTCAACAGCAATTTGTAGGCAAAATAACAATAAAGAAGTATCGGAATGTCATTAACATGATGCGGAGATGTATACTTGAATAAACAAAATGCCAAGTAATAATAAATCGTACGCATATAAAACAATCTTGAAAAGGCGACATTTCCAAGCGGGAATGTTAAGAAACAGGCATCTTTAGTTGAAACCAGTTTCTGTAGGGCCTATACACGGCTCAGGTTCAAGAGCAATGTCAGTGTCACCTGCTTCATTCCTTTTCTTTTTTTTAGTACAATATTAGTACATACGTAGGTATATACTAAACGCTGCTGTTTATTTCAAAATTACTATACATAAATCCATATTTAATAAATACAATTGAAGTGATTAATCTATCAAACGATATGTTTGTTTGTAGAGGCCGTTTAGTTTAACTTAATTAATTTATTCAAATACTCCTTGAAAAATAAATATAATTAACTTATTGTATAACGTTAATCTATATATTATACAGGGTGATCCAAAAGTTCGGAAACGGCTTAATATCTCCGGATATAATTGAGATATTAAGTTCCGGTTTGCAGGTATCTTTATCATTTATAAAAAAAAACTACTTTTTTGGTGAGTAATATTTTTTTTCGCCATATTGGTTGCCGCCATATAGGATTCAACTTTGTACTTGAGGAAGGTAAGTGCCACACTTATTAGCAGTCTATTTTTAACTTTTATTCTTCTTTAGGTTTTGTTAAGTACATAATTTTATTTGAGTTTATTTAATTAGGCTTTGCATAAGAATCATTACGAGTGTTAAGAAAACAAATATTGTTATATAGGATTTATATTATGAAGCTTATAAAAAAAAAAAATAAAGAATTCATTAAAAAAATACTAATATGATAAAAAAATTAATATTACTTTCTTATTTTATTGAGTTGGATTTTAAGATACTGTCAAAACTGTATGTAATAACAGGATAAGATGTAATGCAACTTTACCTCTTTACCTCTGTTTAATTGTAACATTAGAGAAAAACATTTAAGTTTCAGAGGTAAATGCTGACAAAAAATTCTTAAATAAGTAATTAGCCAGGCTAAGAATCTCAATTATTCAAGTTAACAACATAAAAAAATCTAAGGTAAAAAGGTTCTTAACAGAAAATCACAGAATATTTTATGTGAGAATTAAAAATGTTCAAATGTTTATGTTTTATATAAAGCAGTAGAATAGACTATTAAAGTATGCTATATATATATATATATATATATATATATATATATATATATATATATATATATATATATATATATATATATATATATATATATATATATATATATATATATATATATATTTATTTTTTTTCCAAAAAAACTAAATTTGTCTAATGATCTCCCACTTAAGCTGTAAATTTATGAAGTTTTGACATTTTCTGAGTATTTTGGCTGGTCAGATCAAATTAATAATAGGTTCCAAAGTAATTCCCATTTAACAGCATAATATATATATATAGGAGCGTGTTAGATATAGAATATATTTATATCCTAAATCTGTACAATATTATTTAAAATACGTCGAAAATTATATTTTAGAGCTCAGGAAGGAGAGCTATTTATTAAATTTAATTTTTAAGACAAAAATACTTAATGAAGTATGCTTCCTCAAGGGAAAATGAAGTGTTAATAATAGTATTATGTTAATAATAGTATGATTTACTCTATAAACTTCTACTATAAAGAAATTTCAAACGTTAATTACAAATTTTACTAAAAATGTCAGGTTATCTATAATTATTAGATAATTTAATAGAAACAAATTATTAAAAGTGTACTAGAAGAAAAGAACTAATTGATAAAAAAAAAATTAATACTTTTAGCCTCATTCCTTATCTCGAAAGCCCTTGATAACTATTTTAAATTTATTTTTTTAGCTTAATTAAGTAACACCTAATCAATTTTTTTTTATCAATATTTAAGTTTAGTTATCTGCATTTGTTTTAACTATAAGCTTCATCATTAATCCAGCATTAATTAGAAATAATTGTTACAAAAATTATGGATTTTTGAAAGAATAAAATAATTGATTTAAGGACCCTTTTTATGTATAGATTTTATTTCTGAATCCAAAAAACCATGATGATATGAGATTATAGGCTACTTGATCTGTCACAAATATGATCGTTTATCGCTTCACTTATTTTCGCTTACGTTGTTATTGAATTAGAAACAGTTGATGGGCAGGAACCTTTAAAGAGCCTACTTTTCATCCGTTTTGTATCTTCGATCTTTGCTCAAGATAAGCTCCTTATACAGGACACTTTAGATATACTTAACAATGTTCAAACGATCAACCTATTTCAATGAAGCATCCTTCGAGAAGTGATGCCTTTTTCGGTAATTCTTTCTATAAGCATCGGTTGTTTAAAGAAGCAAGGTTGATAAAATCTCTAAGAATAAGTGATGTGGGAACAAATCGATATTATAACAAGCACTCGTAGGATGAAGTATATACTTGGTTGGAGCAGTTAATTATTTACACTGCATAACCGTCTACTGATGTACTAAAGCACGACTAGAATAACATTATTGTTAAGAAAATAAGTTATGTCATGGGGTTATGGTGCATGTGTGTTTTACCGAAATTAATAATAGTATATTCGTTGAGTTTTTTAAATATATTTTATTTTTTCTTTCGATACCAAATTGAAAATTAGTATTGAAAAAAATGTAATTTTATGCACGGGAACGTTTATGAGGATTCAAGGTGAAACGAGAAAAATAGGGTTTCATATTGGACCCATTCCTTAATATTGTGAAGGTTAGCTTGCACCCTATTGAATAAAAAACCTTCTTTTTTACTTTCCTGAATTATATTAGAATTCATCTGATTTTATTTTTATACCTCAAATAATGTAAAACAATATTCAGATCGAAGGTGAATTCCAGAATTTATTTTTTGAAAAAAGTTGATTTATGTTATGTAGGTATATATATATATATATATATATATATATATATATATATATATATATATATATATATATATATATATATATATATATATATATATATATATATATATATATATATATCTCCGGAAACATGATAGATAGAAAGATGTGGTTTTCAGGGTTCAACAATGGCTATAAATGGGCTTCCATACTTATGCTGAACATTTTCTGTGTTCAGCAAAAGTGTGAGAAGTTTACATAATTAAAAAAAAGAATAGGAAGCCACATTTTTAAGACTAGATTTTGATTCTATGGCTAAAAATAAGAATTTTTTACTCTTGAAACCTTTTTCGCTCCGAGCACTATTTTGCCGTCTGGAGAGTAAAATTAATTTACAGCTAAACTAATGGATTTAGAAAAAAATTTCAAAAAACAGATTTTCAATTCATGATAATTTTTTTTTTGCTTAAGTTAATGTTTAAAAATACAAGAAAAAAGTTAGACCAGTGTCCTAATGAGTTTACTGTTCTATTATCACAAGTTAAATATTAAATAAACTAAATATTCTAATAAGATATAAAAATGAAAAAAAAAAAAAAAAAAAAAAAATCAATGTTTGCACAAGCTATAAGGACTGATGGTAAAGAGAAGTAAATATACATTTTATTTTTTTAATATTGTGATCGATCACAATATTAAAGGTTGAAATTAGTAATTAAGGGCTTTCGCAATTATCAGCTTCATGGAAAACCTAAATTTCAAAAGTTCTCTCCAGAATTCATATTATAATGTACCTAGTGGACTATATTTTAAAAATCATTTTTAAACGCAGGCTTATATTTTTAACACGTCAAAATTAAGAAGTCCCTTCTCCATAGAATATACTCTTCATTTCATATAGCGTTAAACTTCCATTTGTAAAGTAAATAAAATGATGATAAAAGGAATTAAAGTGAAAGCAAAGTCACGGAGGAAACGAATTAGAGCCTGGACAAAATGTAATTTTTGTAATAGAATTATCTTCTATCCTTCATATTAGTAAAGTTGTTACGTCCTTAGGATAAAGTTTTCCGGGGCTAGTTTTTATTGAAGTTAGAGTTTAGAAGCTAAAGAATCCTAGCTCTTGATCCATTGTCCCAAAAATCATATAAAGTATAACTTTAAATTGTATTATTAACTATGATATTTCTTTTTACTCTTTTTTAAGTCAATAAGTGACCAACAAGTAAGACATTTTTTATTGATTCATTGAATAAACTCACTTATTGTAATTCTGCGAATTCGTTTGAGAATTATTAAATTAGTATATTATTTTATCAGACCGCACATATTGATTGTCAGGACAATGTTTTCATTAAAATAATCTACAGTTTAGCCGTACAGCTGAATCAAATCATTTATAGCATATTGAATATTAAAAAAATCACAGGGAAGTAATTGCGTCCAAGTACTTTTTAGGGTTTTGTAGATGATTAAGCATGCCCGTTATGTAATTATGATTTTTTGCATCGATCTCAAGGGTCCCGGGTTCGATCCCCCGGGGGGTCACAATGTTTTTCATCGCTAATAACGACAAGATAAATTAATTTTTTCAGAACATTTCCATCGCTCCACCATAAGGTAAAACCATGAATTATTTCGAAATTTTAGGACCACCCGTTATATAGTGGTTAGAGGGGGGGGGGGGGGGGGTATTTTTGGGGGTTTATTTTGACTTAAAAAACCAATAAAGAATGAAATATTTAAAAAAGTATATATATATATATATATATATATATATATATATATATATTTGCGTCCTACTCTTCAGCAGCTTTAATTTGATACCCAACTCAAAATTTAAAAAAAATAAAATTTTTGGAGCACTTCAAATTTTCGCGCCCAAAATTGGCCATTTTTTAAAATTTTGGATGAACTCCCGGAATTTTCATCGCCCCACAATAAGGCATTAGCATGAACTATTTCGAAATTTTAGGACCAGCCGTTATATAGTGGTGAGGGGGGGGGATTTTTTTTCGGTATTTTTTAATTTTTTACCCAATAAGGAATGCAAAATTTAAAAAAGCTTATATATATTTGCGTCCTACACTTCAGCAGCTTTCATTTGATACCCCACTCAATAATTAAAAAAATATAAATTTTTTAGTTTACAACATTTTGCGAATTGCGCATGCGCATATTTAATTTTGAACTTCTGTATATTTTTTTTGTGGTTGGGTCAAAAAGTTGCACCAGTGTTTCAAATTTCAGCTCTTCAGCTTAAACGGTTCGGGCCCTATGAACCAAATAGCGACGGACAGACGGACACATCACCCTCGGCATAAGGGTTTTGAGAAGAATCTACAAAACCCTAAAAATGAAATGCTGCACAGACAGCAAACACACACACACATATATGTATATGTATATATATTTATATATATATATATATATATATATATATATATATATATATATATATATATATATATATATATATATATATATATATAAATTAAAATAAATATTAAATTCTTTGGTTTATTGCTATTTAACTTGTATAACAGTAAAAAATAATTAAGATTATTATTTGTGTGTTTCGATATAACTTGCTTTTAATCTTTTTTATCGAACCTACTCCTAATAAATTACGTCTAAGAGTGACTACAAAATATATAAAGCATTGTTAATGAGCAAAAATTGAGTAGTAAAATAATTTTATCTAAATATCTTCCTAATGATTCTATTTATTTAGATTTAAGAGTTAGTAATAACTAATTTAATCAACAACTATATTGAGTTTTCTCAGTTTTCTACCAAACTTACTTAAACTCAAGGAAGCATGTCAATAATAAAAAATGTGTTTTAGGAAACATCTTTGATCTTGCTACTGACTACTGACGGTATTGACCGTCAAAATTTCAAAACTACTTGTTCAATTTGATGAAATTTGAATAGAATGAAAGTTAGCGAAAAGAAGAGAAATTAATGTCTGTGCAAAAATAAATCCTGTCTTTTACTGATATCAGATTACTAATAAAAATATGTTTGTTAACTAGGTATATTATTAATATATTAACCATTTGAGTTTTTTTTTTTAAAGTTTATTATAATTTTGTTTTTTTATTTGGTTATTCTATGGTTTAAAAGAAATAAATTATTCCTAAGAAGATCATCTTCATATTTGCCTAAAAGTTTATTCTATATCAAAATGTGAAATTCCAATAGAAAAGGGCTGAGGGCACTCAAATAAAGGTCATAAATTGTTCCAGAATATATTACCTTAGATTTATTGTCCCACCGACTGTACTTGACATTTTTTATTTTACTTTTTTTTTTTCATTTAGTAAAAAGAAAAAATCTTGATCTCCATATTATAATAAAATATATGAAACGGTCTCTTATTAGGTAAGAGATACAATTTTGAACTTTATTTTTAGATCATAAACGGATATGACCTCAACAATATACCTGTTACTATTGATATAAGGGTTGAAAATGCCCAACATTTGGAGCGTTGAACTAAAAATAAAGGAAAGTAAAAATGAAAAAAACAAGAGTTATCAAAAGGATTTAGGCAGCATGCTATTTTGTACATTTTTATAAATGTATTTAAGAGTAGGAAAAGAATACGTAAATATCCATTATCCATTACGTATTATTAAACTTCACACTTAATATTTTCAAAATGGTTGTCAATATAGTTAAAGACTAAAAACAAGATTATAGTCAGTATGACATGTTTGTTCTATGTCGTTTTGAAGATTTTGAAGAATGGGAAAAGATTAAGTAACTATATTAATACGAAAGTTTAATTTTTTGCCGGCATTGTAAAACAAATGTGCCCGAAATGTAAATGTCGAAACAAAATTTTATGCTAAAATAGCATGCTGTATATATAATTTTAATGAATAAAATGTTGTGAGGTAGATTAGGAATAAGTAAGTTTTCCCCAAAAAATGATTCCTGGTAGACATATTGATAACAAATATAGTCAATATGAGAGCATAATTCTACGCACGTTCTTTATGCGCCACATCATTTGTTACTAACGCACACTCTTGTAGTTTATAAAAATAAAATATATTGTGTACCTAACATATTAAAAAAAGAAGCTATTTGATGTTAAATTAATATTAACAAGTTTAAATAATTATTATTAATTTTTTTAAATATTTATTTTTACGTTATAAGTAATGCAGCAGTAGAAGGATGAGCTAACTATGTCATAACATAATTTTCTAATAAATCCTCATAATTATCTTTCTAGATATAGAGTCCAAGAGTCTAAAATATGATCCCTACACGTTTCTATACATGTTTTAAGTTTCGTTCCAATATAAATCGATAAATAATATCATCGATATATTTCCTGTTTTGCTGTCATTCAATGTTTATCTCTTATTTATAAAAATCACAAATTTGAAACCCGTCAAAATGAAGATTGTAAATGGAACATGGCAAAATAAATAAAATAACTTGCGGATTTTTTTTTAACTAACTTTCCATACAGCAAAATTTGCTGAAAATCAATTAAATTCTGCTGAAAGATGGCTAAAAGTATTAAAATAATGCATTGTCATCGTGTTCTGAGCTATTCTAAAAGTTTCAAATATCTAGCTATTCGGGATGTTAGAAATCGATTGCCAGATTTGTACCGGACAAACAAACAAACAAACAAGAAAGCAAGCTAATAAAAACGTAGTAAAATTAATAGACTGGAATGATAAAATTTAAAAATAATTATATTATTTTCCGATTATTAATTCTATTTTTGATTTATAAACTTTTAATTAATTCAACTGAATTATATTTATATGGACACTTTAAAGGAAAATGTGTTCGGTTAAATAAATTTATTAGAGTTTTATTTATTTTTATCCTGACCTACCCTTCTCGCTAAATATAGTTGAAGAACACGTTTCATTATTTTTTCTAATTCTTTTTTTTTTTAAATGAATAATCTGGTGCTTAATTAACAGTTGAAATGCAAATTAAGAGTATTTAGAATTTACGGATTAAGCTTTGAGGAAAAAAAATGACAATGGTTTAAGGGATTTCGTGGCTATTTAATGCAAATTCAAGTCTTCTAAACAAGATACCGGTCAGTAAGATTGAAACCCCGGTTAAACCCCTCAAGCCCCGCTCTCCTTTAAATTTACATCCTAAATTTTACAGGACTTGCTTCACAAGCTATCATTACAGCAGATTCTACTCCCTGAGGATCTACTTCATAATTTATATCGGAAAATAAAAGCGTGTTTTGTTCCGAAAAAAATAATAATACGTAATTATAGGATACGATAAAACATAGATGAATTATGCATATAATTTATTTCTAAGACAAAATATCGACTTTATTTTATAATTTAAAGTTTTATTTTAATGTGAAAAGAAATAAATTGGATAATCAATTTGACAAATAAACAAACTATAACAAGTTATTAATACCTTTATATTATTATAAAATGCAGTATTTCAGTAAAAATCAAAGAGAATATAAAATAAGACGTCTAATGAATGTTCGTTTAAACGTTTATAATATGCATTTTATAGGTTATTTAATTTAGCCTTGAATACCAATGAACAAATTTTGTGAAATGTAACCCTTTAAGAAGGGATACAATTATAATTTATTTGTCTACAAATAAATAAGCATAAAAAAGAGTTAATAAAATATCTTAAATTAAAGAGAGAAAATCATTGAAAACATTAATTTAGGCAATTAAAAAAAACAATGCTTTTCCTATATAGCTTTAAAGAAGGTGAGGAAAAGTAAAAATTAAATTAAAAAAAAAAATATATATATAATATTTTGATGATTAAAATCAGCGCAAAAATTGACTCCCAAGTATAAAACTAAAATTGATAGACACGATTTCCCTCTTTGTATGATTAGTAAGAATCATTTAAATATTTATGCAATTTAAATTGTTAAACTAATTTCATCTATTTTACGGTGTTTTTAGGAATATTTTAAAGTTTTTATTTGCTTTCTTGCTTGGTTTTTAATATCAAAATTCATAATAAGGGATAATCTATTAAGGTCAGCCAATATCAGTTGTCGTAGTAAGCCCTTTATTATCCCTTTGTTTTCAATTGTATATTCGTTAAGAAGAGAATTAAATAAAACATTACAATGTTTAACCATTTGGAATTACAGACACACCTTCTTACCTTTTCTAATTAATTATTGTGTTTACTAAGAACTGGATGCTACAACTAAGATTGCAAATATAACTCAAATTAGCGAAATTGGTTAGCTTAAGGTTAAAATAACAAATGCAATTTTTTCAACCTACTCTAACTGATCACATTAGTAACCGAGCACAGGATAGTTAATTTATTTGGAGAAAACTTATCGGTATAAAAAATTTTATTTTTGTGGTTTATAACTAAACAATTTTCACTTCTTGCAAGGTTAAAGTTACCAAATGGTTTAAACAACAATTAATTACTTTATTTACATATTTCAATATTGGATACTTTAAAAAAAAACTATATTCAAGTTATAAATATATAAATAAATTGAAGAATTTTCTTCTTTTTTTTTAATTAATAAAATTGTTCTATACCTACTTCAAATTTATAAAGGTTTTTAAAGTCAAAATTTCGTGAAAAGATAATTATATATAAAATATAAAAACATATATGTAAACATACATTAATGGGTCAATAATATGTGTTATGTTGTTGTTTCTTTTTAGATGTTAAATAAAATTAAGTTGAAATGACTAAATTCTAAAACTAATTAAACTTGTTTAGGCATAAATAATAATGTTAAAAATGTAAAGTATTAAAATTTTAACTTAAATCAAATTAAAATGATATATTATTTAAATTTTACCGAATCTGAAAATCTGTAATACCAGTTCACAAAATATAATTTCAAACATACGAATTTCTTGGGTGAACAAAGATCATATTATTCAAAAGAAAACTGCTTAGTCACATCTAATTGACAAAATGATTTTCACCTTTCTCATATTAAATAGTCCTCACACCAAATGTATTAGTGTCATTATTAAACAATAAAATTAAATACTAATTATTGCTGGCATATTATTATTATTATTTTTTTTTTTAATTATTTATATAATTTTTAATAATTAAATTTGGAACTAATGTGCTACTTTAAAATATTTTCAGAGATTAAACATTTCATTGTTTTTCTAATTTTGATGTATACAATTAATGTATAGTTTAATTTATTAGTTCCAACTTTATTTATTTTTAAATTAAATAAAATGGAGGTTAGTCAAAAATTTAATAAAGTTATATGTCAAGAAAAATATTAAAGGGTTATTAGGTTATCCTAAATGTAAAGAAATAATGGTACTAACGAGTAATGCCAGAAAGGGCAAAATAGGCGATTTGAGCGGCATGTCGTGTAATATTGCGCGGCACTATTCCATTGTCCGCCTGGATGTCGCACTAGATGAAGAAGCGAATCTATTAAAGTCACGTGTCGGGTCCACTAAGCGAATATAGCGGGGCGTCTTAGCAACGCCGGCATTTATAGGCACTCCCCACCTTGCCTCCGGCCACAGCACAGGTACTTGATCTTCCGTAGCAGGCTTGCCCTGTACCATCTCCCTGTACCATCCCATCTGCCTCCTTCGGCTTAGTCCTTGTCTCCGACTTGGTCTTGCCTCTTCAAATTAGCTATAAAATTATAATAGCCGATGCTTTATCAAACTTGAGAGAAAATATAGTTTTTATTTTTTCAATACAAAGGTCGATAAACTTGATCCGGTTGTAAGTTAAAACTCAAATGACTCATCGATAGTTATTATATTCGTTTTTTTACACAAGTCCCACAACTTAAAAATATATATACATTTATTTAAAATACACAAATGCACGCAGACTATTAAAGCTCGTACCAATTTTATCTCGCACCATAAAGGAATATTTTAAATATCTCAGCATATTCTCACGTGGGAAGAGGCAATAAACATTCAAATTCTTCATAATCTCTCTATGTGATATTAATAATTATAAAAAGGAGTTAGTGAGTCATCATTTATATTTATCAATTGTTTAAATTTACAGTATATAAGACATTCATCAAATTAGGTTAAACTGAACGTTAGACT
The DNA here is from genome assembly GCA_951217055.1 of Gerris lacustris. Lineage (NCBI taxonomy): Eukaryota > Metazoa > Arthropoda > Insecta > Hemiptera > Gerridae > Gerris > Gerris lacustris. The sequence continues at coordinate 83,797,417 of OX578276.1, read as the reverse complement.
TTTTTTTTTTTTTTTTTTTAAATTTAAACAAAATGTTTGTGGTTTCAAAAAAGACAAGGAGGTTACAATTAAATATTTAAATAACTAGTCTGTTTTACGTGAAAAATCTTTGAGATAGCAGTACAGAGAAATAGAAGAATTAGGGCAATAATTGGAAAATGTTTGGGCTATGCTTTGCACTGTTTAGGTATAACTTCATTCCTATGCCTTGCACTAGTTTTACTTACACAGCTAAGGTACACCTCGTGAATTTTATTTTATAGCCTAAAAAATTATAAATTAATATTTATTATGTATTTAAAATAATAAATCAAGCTACTGCGCCAAGTATTAGATTAAAAATTGGTTACTTATAAATATGAAGAAATTAAATGATTGAGAATGGATTCACTTAAATTAAAAACATGAAAAATAATTTATAAAAAACAATATAAAACAGGTTCGTATATATTAAAATATTGCAATTTTGGCATCAGACATGTCAGTCATAATATATTCTTTTTAATACATACAACTACAAATTTTAACATTACCTCCAAAACGGTCCCTTAAATATATGACATTCATGCAAATTGACACTCGCAGTCAACTTTCATCTTGTGCTATTACCATCTTCAAATGCCAGACATTTTAATTGAGCTGTCAGCAATGAGCATGTTGGAAGTGAAGGGGTTAATCGTGTCGAGGTTTATCCTTACCCACACTTTGAGATAATTGCGATATCACTTCCAAATATCAGCACAGATTTAACATTATTTTAAACAACAATAAGATCCAATTTTCCTCAAGAAAATTAAATGTTTGCGTGTCTCGGTTTTTAATATCTTGTTAATATGAGATATTAAATTATGAAATAACCAATGAAGTAGGCCTTTTCAATTTTGTTCATCTTTAAGAAATTATAATATTAATAACATATCCAAGATAAAAATGTGTTTTACCTACTACAATTGGATATTTACACTTCTATATTTGTGTATGTTATTATTCTATTTACTCCATATAAGATACATTTTATTACTCTATAAATTTAATTTTTATTATTATACAGTCTACTCCTATTACTTCCATCACACTAACAATATTCGAGGTTTAATTGACCAAAGAATAATTATTAAAATATTTTCTTGATTATGTCACTAAAGAAAATTTATTTCTTCAAAATAAAGGCTGGCAATAAATGTTGTTATATTATTGGATGGGGCGTAAAAAGCCTCAAATTAAACTACTACCCTCTCAGTTAAGTTATTTTGTCGTTCCGGAACCTTCTAGTGCCGCCATAAAGGCATCAGTGGAAGGTCCAACACCACTTCAAGATGGACTGCCATTGTGGCAAAACAAATAAATAAACAGAGACCTAAGCTTTCTTAAGGTTGCTCTCCTTGACAAGAATAGGACTACCAACTTCAGTTCCAACTGTTTGGAAGACTCGAGCTTGCCGAACGCGAGCTGGAGGCTAATCTGACATAAGGAGTTGTAAGTGAGATGAATGCATCTTGAAGCACGATACACATTGGCTGAGTTGGGTCCGAATGAGTTGGCGAGCTGAGAGAATCCAGTACTCCCGTTGAAGTAACGGATATAGAGTTCGGATCCTACATGTAACTAGAGAACATGATGATAATCAATAGTTTTGCGAGACAACTATCTTTAGACAGAAGCAAAGGATGACGAGCTTCTGCTGACAGGTCAGCATGTCTGGTCCTACCCCCTCCCTAACCAAACCTTTTGAATCGAGGAAGGGAAGAAGTTTATGAAGCTGGTGGGAACACTCTTTCCCCTTTTCCAGTAGTGAAATATCTTCCTTGAACAATGCACGTTGGTCGAGGTAAATTAGACGGTGACTCAAGTTCATTGGCTGATATAGGACCGCTACGATGATAATGATGAGGACGCAAGTTAAAGAAGTGCCTTAACCACCAGGCTGTGAGTCGAAATAAAACCAGTATACTAAGAAAATTGACTGATTAATTCTGTACTTTTAGATTTTATAACATTAATTGTAAAATTTGATGTAGATGGCCACTCCACCCGATCTTTTGATAACTATAAGGGTCCATAAAACCAGAAGTTATGATTAACGATTGCAGAAAGAAATAGATCTCCACTAACACAGTCAGCAGGATTTTGACTAGAGCTCACATAATACCATTGAGAAGGATTAAGAGCTTCTCCGATTTCTACTTTTCTATTAGCAACGAATGACTTTAACTTATGAGGGGGAGTTCTAAGCCAAGCTAAAACAGTCATTGAATCAGAGAAGGCAAGAACTTATTGAATGCTAACTGACGATAAAGCTGAGAGACAGGTTTTGAATAGTCGATTTAAGAGAAGAGCCCCGCAAAGTTCAAGACGAATAATCGACGGAGATTTTAAAGGAGCTACTCGAGATTTAGCGAGTAGCAGAGAAGAAGAGTTAGTCTCCTTAGCACGTGCTACTAAATAAATAACAGCACCGTGATGATATAGACATCATACCTCGGAGGCGTGCAGATTTGGAAGAAAGTTTCGTTTCGCTACGGGAAGCAGCCAGAGAATTAGGACTTGACGTTAACACCAAGAAGACGATGTATATGTTTTCATCTAGAACAAACAAGGGCTGGGAGGATAAAGTGCGGATCGGAGATCGGAGGTGAAGAATTTGAAAGAGTCAGCGTGGAACGCTGCTTCAGAAGAGATAAATGCAAGGATCGCGGCTGGAAATAGAAGTTATTTTGCCCCACAACCCATTTTCAGATCACGGAACGTGAGCCGTAGCAGAAAGCTCATGGTTTATAAAAGTGTAGTTCGTCCCACGGCCACCTATGGGTCAGAGACTTGGACGCTAGTACGGGCTGAAGAGGATAAACTCCGTAGATGGGAGCGAAAAATCTTAAGGAGGATATATGGAGCAGTTTGCGAGAATGGTGTTGGGAGATTCCGCACTAATGAAGAAGTGATGGGTTTATACGATCAGCCAGACATTTTTAGTTTTATAAAATCAGGACGAGTTCGATAGTTAGGATATGTGGTGCGCATGGAGGAAAGCAGAGTGCAAAAGAGGAATGGAAAGACCAGGAGGTGGAAGAAGAAAAGGCAACCCCAGAATAAGATGACTGGAGGATGTCGAAGACGACCTGGTGAGGACGACCTGAGGTTGGGCGATCGCTCCTGGAGGAGACGTGCGCAGGATAGGGAGGAGTAGCGAGGCTATGTTTTGGCAGCCGGGGCCCTTCACGGACCGTAGCGCCGAGGAGTAGTAGTTGTAGTAGGAGGTTGAAGATCAATATTTAACTCTTCTGCTATCATATCTGCAGAAGAAGAATTCCTTCCAAATTGAATTGTTTCACGGTGTCCTTTAATTACATTTAAAATCCTGTTAATATGCTTATTACACTGAAGAATATCCTAACATTTTGATTGTAATATATTGGCCATAGGCTCCAATATGGAATAATAGTTTGCTATTATTAGTGTAGCTAGTTGCTAAAAAAAAGGATCTAAACTAATCAGAGAAGAAGATCAGCGGAAGTGTGGCCCAAAATACATAGCAAGAACAACACTAAAAATGTTCATTATTTGAAAAAATAATTGCCAATATATGAAGTGTCATATATCGGAACCTATTACTCGTACAGAGTTGCCGTTGGATTTAAATTTTTGTAAATTTATTGAACTGTCGAAGTAGTAAGAACAACTAACATCGAATAACGCAAAGTTTACGAAGAATACAGCAAGACCTAAAAAATAGTCAGTTTTTTCACGTATTATGCAGCCAGCTCAGGTTTTTCGAAGCTAAAAACTTAGGATCATGGATCACACTACCCTAGCTAGTCCGAACTTCATATAAAAAAAATCAGAACTTCATCAAGCTTTGCAAAATTAAGGTCTAATTTGACTGGCCTAATATTTCTTTTTTGTGTTTTTTACGATTGCAACAGAACTTCTGGGCCTACAGACTTTGTCTTGTACTTAAAAGAAAGCTAATTAAATTTACTACAACTTCATTTCTTATGACTTGTCTCGTAGGTGAACGGTTTTATTCTGATATTCGGCCCAAAACAAGAGCAATTCTTAAAATTTCCATTTTGGAAAAAAAACTGCCACTTAATTTTTGAAGTGCCATAATGTGTCAGAAACTATTGAACGTGCAGAGCTGCAATTGAGCTAATTCTGCTGCAAATTTACTGTACTTTAAAAATAGTATCAGAGATTAACATCGAAAAACACAAAGTTTACGAGCTATATGGCAAAAACTGAAAATAAGACCGATTTTTTAGTTTTCATGTATTACGCAGCTAGCACAGTTTTTTTATCTGCAAACTCAGGATCACATTACCCAAACTGGTCCGAACAACATATAAAAGAATCGGAACACCATCACGCTTTGCGAATTTAATGTCTAATTGGACTGGCCTATTCGGTACTTCCTTAGATTGTTACTCCCCTATGTTGTTTTAGAATATAAATGACTTTGACTAAATAACTATAAAAAAAGGGATGTTTAGTCCAATGTACTTTTGGACATAGGAATCCCGCTAGGGTAAGAGTGTATTGCGAGTAACTAAGCCGAGCCGCTAGATTGCAGCTCTTACTTAGTCAATTCTTAACAAGGTAGTTAATAGGTTTAGGTATGTTAGCAAGGTATTTAGGGTGTTGGTAAACAATGACGATCATTTATCTAAATATGTTTTGCTGTGCATAACAAAATGTTCTAGATCTTTTTCCTTATCATAATATGTAAATATTTATTTCAAATATTGTGATTTATTCGTTATTTGCATATATTTCACTTAATTTACATGGCTTAACCCCAATGTTATGCTGGTGAGATTTTTAAAATGTTAAACTGATAGTGGGGTCATGCCGTAATTTCTATTTTAAATTTGATTAAACATTCGTTTGTTTTTTTGTTAAAAAGTTTTTAAGTAAGAACGATTTTTTAGGCAGCAGTTAGTTAAGAGAAATAGAATATCGAGTAATAAGGAAATGGAAAATTTTCAAAAATCTGAGTAAAGCTTGAGGTGGACAGCTCAAATCGAGGGAAACCCAAGCTTTTCTAACATGGAATGTTTAAGGGCTTCTCATTCAATCAAAAACTTTTCTTCCTTTCACCCATTCCTTTCACACAATTCTCACTTTGCCCTCCAGTTTTAACCTCGACTACTTCCTTGACCAACATTAACCTCCAAGCATTAATAAATATCTTGGTTTTCTGTGAAATCCGCGTCACTAAGAGGATGAAGTCTGACGTTTCGCTTTCACTAGTGCAAGCATCTTCAGGGGTGTGGTGCATCGAGATGTTATCTTGGAGCAACAACAAGATATACTGGCGACTGGATTGAAGCACGATGTATTGAAACGAGTTTTCTGGATCGTAGACTGTTCCTGGATTTCCCGGGGGTTCCTTAAGGTACTCATTACTCATGGTTATCTTACTTCGGGTTAACATCAAGATGCGATGCACAACACCACTGATGATGTTTCCTTTTGTACCATCCCATATAAATTAAAAGGGTTTTCATTTGAGAAATTATGATTACTTATATTAACTTAAAGAAACTAACAGGTAGCAAGGTAAAAATATCAACATGTAAGATTTAGGAAAGCCGTAGAAAAATAAACTGCCAATTAGTGTGCACATAGCTTCCTCGCATCATATCACGTACTTTATTAATTTTATGCTTTTACAAGACATTATTGTCTAATTTGTTTAATTGTTTCCCCCGTTTTCTTAATCTGTCACAATTGTTTTGATTTTACTTCCGAGCTTACCAAAGCTATGTGATCTTTCCGTAGAAAGAACATTTTTTAGGCTCTGATTTCAAAAATTCCAAGATAAAAATCTGTTTCAGCCATCAGGAAACATTTTTGGTTCCGTGTCTATCTGCCGATCTGTCGGTCTGAACCAAAAATGTTCCCTGATGTCTGGAACGGATTTCTGTCCTAGAAGTTTTGAAATCGGATACATAAAATATTTTCATTCTTCAAAACAATCGCATAGCTTCCTTTACCTTCGGTAATTTCGGAAACTGTAAAAGAGAGAGGACCACAAAAACAAGTATGAAAAAACATAATACTTACAATTGGATAGATTTGCCAAATCTCTCATGTTAATATTTTATCTTGTTACCTCTAATATTGGCAATCAATGTCAAATGAAAACCCCATGGAAAAATCCTTAAAATTATGTTATACTTACTCTATGCAAGTATATTTATATCTCTCTAATTTTATTACTGCCACCATTCTTGTATTATTCCTAGATGAAGCAAGTGTATTTTTGCCGTTAAATCTAAAAAGTTTGTTTTTTAATTTTGAAAATCCCCAATTTTGATTCATTATTTAAGATTCGATATCCAATATCCACTTAGTTAACAGTAAAATAAGAGAGAGAGAACGAATAGGATTCTTGAATTAAGCCTGGTTTACACGGTCCAAGTGTACTTGGTCCAAGTAACTTTGATCAAGTGTACTTGTTTGTAGAACATTTTAAACATGCTTTACACGGTCCAAGTAATAATATGACCAAGTACTGTAATCTTCTCGGTACTTCACATTTGATTACATGATTCAAGTAGCGTCAAAATAGAGTCCAAGCCGACTTGAACCGTCTATGCCCGGCTTTAGGCATGTTTTTTTCAAACCACGGGGCTTCATGAAATATCGCGATAATAATCTGCATCTTCCTGCAGTTTTCAATTTTGCACGATTTTTTGGCTAAAACATAAAAACGTAGAAATTAAGATATTTTTCCATTGAACATCAACAAAAATATTGTTAGGTTTAAAATTTTGTTTGAATGGTTAATTTAATAAATAAAAACTTTACAGCTGTTAAACCAATTAAGAAACTCAGGGACGATGGGCACGTGCCCAGGGGCGCAAGAGGTTTGGGGGCGCAACTCAAAAGATTAGGAGGGGGGCATAAAAATGCGTGCATTAAATAATGCACGCAATATAAAATCAGTGAATAGGTCTACAATGCGTACTGACAAGCTCAACAGCACGCAAAGCGACATAACGCTAGAAATGAACTATACCGATTTAATCGACCATTTTGCCAGAGCAAAAGCAAGAGAAAAGACAATCGTATAATGGTGGATTATTTTTGTATTATCATTAGTATTAACCCAATATTCGTTACCAAGAAAAGTACTCCAAAATATAATAATTTATTTAATTTATAAATAAGTATTATATATTAATTATTTATAGTCAATTTATTATAATATTTCAGAAATCATCTTTTTACTCCAATTTATACTCCAATACGCTTAATTTTTTTTGTATAAGTGCAATATTTACTATAAAAGATTTAATAGCTATATTATATTATTATATTAAACATATAATTTGTATAAGTATATTATAAATAAGTAATATTTTTAGTAAATCAATTCATAAGATATATATTTAAAATTTATTCATATAAAATACATATTTGAAACTAGTTTTGACTTTAGACTCGTGTTCTTTATGGTTTGAAGATATTCAAACGCCCAACATATATTTTTTTGGGCGAAAAATTTGGTGAAAACCCCCAAAATCATAATTTTCCCAACTTTAGGCGCATTTTCCTAGAAAACTGTACGAATAGGAGACATTTTGACTTCAGATTCGGATTCAGTAACCTCTAAAACGTTCAGATAAAATTTTCTTAGAGCCCGAAAGTTCGTTAAATTTTGCAGGACAGTGTTATTTAGTCAATTTACTTCCGAGCTTACCAAAGCTATGTGATCTTTCCGAAGAAAGAACATTTTTTAGGCTCTGATTTCAAAAATTCCAAGATAAAAATCTGTTTCAGCCATCAGGAAACATTTTTGGTTCCGTGTCTATCTGCCGATCTGTCGGTCTGAACCAAAAATGTTCCCTGATGTCTGGAACGGATTTCTGTCCTAGAAGTTTTGAAATCGGATACATAAAATATTTTCGTTCTTCAAAACAATCGCATAGCTTCCTTCGGCTTTAATTATATTAAACATATAATTTGTATAAGTATATTATAAATAAGTAATATTTTTAGTAAATCAATTCATAAGATATATATTTAAAATTTATTCATATAAAATACATATTTGAAACTAGTTTTGACTTTAGACTCGTGTTCTTTATGGTTTGACGATATTCAAACGCCCAACATATATTTTTTTGGGCGAAAAATTTGGTGAAAACCCCCAAAATCATAATTTTTCCAACTTTAGGCGCATTTTCCTAGAAAACTGTACGAATAGGAGACATTTTGACTTCAGATTCGGATTCAGTAACCTCTAAAACGTTCAGATAAAATTTTCTTAGAGCCCGAAAGTTCGTTAAATTTTGCAGGACAGTGTTATTTAGTCAATTTATTGGTATTTCAATAATTATCTTTTTAATATGTTAATAATTACGCTCAATTGGGGGGGGGGGGGGGGGGGGGGGCGCATCGTGAAGGAGTGCCCAGGGCGCAGTAAACGTCTAAAACGGGCCTGAAGAAACTATTTCAAAAATCGAATAGTAATTTCTTAGTTGCATATCTTTAAATATTAGGGTCTGAAGCCAAAAAACGAAACCCCTTCGTTTGTCTGTCAACAATTATAACGCACCTAATCTCCCCTCAAAATAATTTGAAACTTTGATGATATGATGTGTAATATCCCAGTAACAGGAAAATGACAGGGAAGCCCCAAAAATATCCCTTACAATCTAGGTATTGAAAATTTGTTTTTACGGAAATGCATCATGTGCGGTGTTAAATGTAAGAAGAGGATGCCCTAAGTACAAATATATATTTGGTGTCGTTTTTGTACCAATTCATATTTACACCTTGTGTCCCCCCCAAAGGATTTGAACTAATCAACGGAAAAATTAGTTTGCCAATTAGTGTGGCACATAGCTTCCTCACGTTCTATTATGTATATATTAAAAATTTTATGCTTATTAATTTGTCAAAATTTAATATGGGGCTATCTACGGGCAACTTCAGATGAGTACTTTTGAAGATAATATAGGTGTAAATAAATGTATGTTTGTGCGCATGTGGAAAAGGAACAAATAGGCGCAGATGGTTGCAACTTATATAGAAACAACAATGGGCTAATTATGACCTATCATTAATTTAAATTTCATTAATATTTTACGTGTAGTTTTTAAGATATCTTGGTTGGAAAAAATTGAGTGACATACAGACACGGAACCAAAAATGTCCCCTGATGTCTGAAACGGATTTCTGTCTTGGAATTATTGAATTTGCCAAAAAGCAAGAAAAGGTTTCCCCTCCCAAAATCTTAGGAAAGGATTAGGCTAGACACTTTGGAGTAGTTTAGTGTTTGGAGAATACAAATTTATATAAAAGCGTTTGTTTTACGTCATTGTAATAAATGGTTCAACATTTATTGCTGAAACAAACTTTTAAATGGCCGCATCTTGATATAGCTGGGCCGATTATGATGGTTAATGAACTCTTCCTATTTGTTAAATTGCCTACGATAATTTAGCGTTCACTGAAAACACCTATTTGGCCAATTTTTTAATTAAATATTTCTATAAGTATAACATCGGATCTGAATGCAATTACATTTCTAAATTAAGAGACCTTAATCGTAAAAAAATGTTCACCACAAATTTGTAAATTTAGCCTATTCTTTGTTGTATGTTTATTAGCGTTACGATACTTTCTTTATGTGTCCCTACATTTTCATTATCTGTAAGCAAGCTCAATTAATTTGTCAACTAGATCTTCCCTTGTTCCAAGGAGAAATTCTTTTATTATTCCATAAAGTTTTTCTTACATAAAGTAGTAGTAGTAAGGTCCTAAGGTAGGACGAACCACTTGTTCGAACCTAGCAATTAGGCCATTTTTAGGCCCATTTTACTATCCCCGTGGTAGAGAGTTCCAGCCACTTCAAACATCATACCTCTGTACATTAGTGAGCCATACGAATCAGAGATCACGGCGAGGTATCGAACCCACGATCGCCTTTGATTAAGTGATGGCCGATCAGAGTGGTAAGTAATTTAATCCATACGGCCACCCCAGCTCTTTTTCTAACTTAAAAATATTTTAATTGTTAAAAATAAAGCACCAGTTATACGAAGCAGCATAGTTATACGAAAAAATAAGATATAGCACGAGTTATAAATTATTTGAGTTACTGCATAAATTTAACAAAAATAAAAGACTTAAAAAAAATAGTGGACTTGTATTTCAAGTAAAAATTTCGCTTCAGGGGTGCATTTAACAGTTCCTGGGGTTTGGGCGGATGTGTATATCTAAGTGTGCGTGTGCTTTATTCATAAATTTACATAATATTCTAGAATCGAGTATTTTTGACGGCTAAAGTACCATTCTTATTCATCAATATACGAAAATATTAGAATCTAACTTCAACGAATTATATATAAAAAAAACAAAACAATTACGGAAACCTCTGTTGTAAACCTTTGCCTTAGGTCAAACTATAATGGTACATAGTTATATTGATTATTCTAAACTATTGTTTTTGGAGTCAGTGGCGTAGGAATAGGATCGTGCCCCCCCTCCCCCCCCCCCCCCCCGTCCGATTTGCTAGAGCTATAAAATATATAATAAATTAATAATAACTTCAAATTACATATTAATAAGATTAAATTAATTATAACATCATTAATTTGAATCCTATTGTAAAGAAGATTGGGGCGGCCGGCCGTTCTTCTCCTAGATTGAATAAGGTGCATCATTGATAAGGTAGGAGATAATAATGAGTACCTAGGATTAAAGTAAAATATATATATATAACTAAGAGTCGCTATGTTAAATATCAATGAATGAAAATAATAGTGCAAATGAAAATTTGAAAACATTAGTAATAAAACTCAGTAAAAAATATAATATTAAAACACAGTTAAGAACCAAAGTAAAAGGTGATTGTGGCAAGTGTTAAGCAATCGGCCTTCAAAGAAAGGTACCTTCAAAATTATTAAAAAATATTCTAGCAGGAAGAAGATTAATCTTGGGTCAAACCAGATAATTACAGAGACTTAAAAAGCTTAAGATACAGGGCTATCAGTTAAGCCATAGGGTATTACAGGTACCGCTACCACTGCCCGTTTTCTATTGATAGAAGAAGTCGTTACGATATATGGACCGGTCAAAAAAGGAATGCCTACATCACATTATGTGTAGGAGTATACTCATCTTCATTGCCCAACGCAAGTAACGTATATTTTTTTCAATAATTTAAATAAATTTAGGTTTAACCCATAAAATAGTTTAATATACTCATTTATTTTTAAAAAAATAAAAAAATAAAATAAATAAAACAATAATGATTAGTCTGCCAATTAGTGTGGTACATAGCTTCTTCGCATGTGGTACATATTATGCTTTTATATAATTGTTTCCTTCCTATTGCGACCAAACTTACCTAAGGTAACAGAAGCTATGTGATCATTCTGAAGAACGAACATTTTTTTTGCTCCGATTTCAAAAATACCTAGACAGAAATCTGTATCACATATCAGGGATCGTTTTTGGAACTGAGACTTTCAGGCGGTCTGTCTGTCTGCCGTTCAATTAGAGAATATTGGGTTGTAAAAGCAAAACATCAATATATACATGATAGGATGCAAAGAAGTATGTTAAAACAAATATATATTAATAAAAGTATTCATTTAGCAATATTTAATGAGCGCAGGTGGTAGAAATTAATCTGGGGCTACTTTCGACAAACCATCCGAATTTCTAAAAAATGAAATATGTACTTTTGATGATATACTTAAAATAAATGTATGTTTCTGTGGATGTGGAAGATAATCAACGCGCAGATGAAATTTATATGGTATTAACAATGGGCAAATTAAGCCCTATAACATCTAAATTTCATTAAAATCAACGAGCAGTTTTTAAGATATATAAGTTCACAAGAATTGTACAGTTGGCAGACAAACCAACTTATAAGACACATGACCAAAAAGGTTTCCTGAAGTCTGAAAGGGATTTCTGTCTTGGAATTTTCGAAATCGGAGACATAATAAATTTTCGTTGTTTAAAACGATCTCATAGATTCATTTAACTTCGGTAACCTCGGAAGCAAAATTAAAGAAGGTACACAATAATCATTTGACTAGTCTATAAGAACTTGAGGAAGCTATGTGCCATGTGCCACACTAATTAGCAAACTATTTATATAATTCCTAGGTGTTCGCTAACGAAAATTTATAAGTTGTGCCATCTTTTAACTGATTGGCAACTATTTATATGAAATTTAGAAATGTCAATATTTCCGGTACCAATTGCACTAGAATCTTGTAATTTAAATGTTATCGTCCTTTTATGACATTAATAACTTCAGTGAAAGTGTATTCCAATAGGTAATTTTTATTCAAGATGGTGGCCACATAATATGTATTTGAAACCGTCCTACCATATTAATTGTTACTTCATTAACACCCTGAAATAAAAGCATTATATTATTTGATGTGATAATTATTACTATATTTAATATGTTTGCCAAAAAGGGATTTTTTAAAGTTAAATCCCTAATGCTAGGGAGTTAGCAATTCTTATGAAACGGTTTCTTTACAGAATGTAAGCAACCCGGGGATACGATTAAACACCGGGGGAGGGGGGGATACAGGAAGATCACACCTCGGCTTCTCATATAGATATGCTTCTTTAGCGATCTCGATCTATCACAAATAAAAGGGGGGGGTCTTCGAAAATTATATTTGATCCATTCGTGACATCTAGATTTCATTCATAGCAAAATAATTTTTTAAGGTTTAAATAAATAAATAGGTTTTTAGGTCTTTACGGTGGTTTAAAAAATGATCAAACTAAAAAAATAATACATTAAAAGTAACAGAAATCCAGCTAGTATCTACGTTTAAAAATACTCTTTTTCATGATACATATTATTTTACGATACACATCATTAAAATTTAAGGATCTTATTTTAGAAGAATATTACAAATACTTACATTATATTTCTTATGGGACAGCATTCTTTCTCGTACACTTCAATATTTTCTTATGAATTACAAAATTACTTCTTATAATAGAATTTTTCTTCAAACTTTACCATTAAAGAATATAATTTGTTTTAAAAAAAACATTCTTCTATATCTCAACAAGAATGTATTCTCTTTTATTACTTATATTATTTTACATTTCCTTATTATTCTTTTACAAGATGGAAAAATCATTTCTCAGACACACACACACACATACACACACACACACACTCACACACACACATATATATATAAAGGGTGTTTCCTAACCTCGTTCGTAAAAAGGGTGAACCTTCACCCAATTTTAAGACGTAAAAGTAAAATAAATGTTTTTCGGATTATTAGTACAGTAAAATTAAGCTCTAACCCAAACATTAAAAAAAAAAAAGTTCTACCTCACGCCAAATTGTTCTACACCCTCCTAGTAGTCAGTGATAAAAAGTTGCACCACTTGCAGCGTCGGGTTTGGGGGGAGGGGGGCGAAAAGGCGGGTAAAAGGGTATTTTTAATAGTTTTTCGCAAATATCTCGAAAACTATGAGGTTTAGCGCTAACTTTGTTATATACAAAATTAATTAACATCAAATTTTGAAAAAATGTGGACTTAAGCATTTTTGTGCTAAAGTAAACGATTACGGAGTTATGGAGGGGTAAACATATCACTATTTTCCAGTTTGCTTAAAATTTTTTCGAAAGATTTTTTTATTGTAGTTAGGGCCAGTTGGGGTAGTGACAGCCTAAATTTGCAGCTTCGAAATACCTGAGCAAATACCTATGTATTACCTGCGTAATACGTGAAAATGTGAAAAAAAAAAAAAAAAAAAAAAAAAAATTATTTTTTGCCATATAACCCGTAAACTATGTGTTTTTCGGTATTAGTCGTTATTACTATTTTTAAAGTTAAGTAAATTTTCAACAATATAAGCCCAATTTCAGCTCTGGCCAACTAATATTTTTTGAGATATGGCACGTCAAAAATTGTCAATTTTGTTAAATAAAATAAAATTTTAAGTATTGCTCTCGTTTCGGGCCGAATATCGGCATAAAACCCCTCACCTACGAGAAAAGTCATAAGAATTAAAGTTGTAGTAAATTTTATTGGCTTCCTTCTATGTTCAACGGCAACTCTGTACACCTAATAATTACCGACATATTACTCTTCAAAAATTGGCAGTTTTTCCCAAAAAATGAAAATTTTATTAATTGCTCTCGTTTCGGGTCGAATATCGACATAAAACCTCTCACTTACGAAAAAAGTCATAAGAAACGAAGTTGTAGTAAATTTATTTGGCTTTTAGACAAGCATAAAATGAAGTCTGTAGACAACATAGTTCTCTTGCAATAGTAAAAAAAAAAAAAAAAAAAAAAAAAAAAAAAAAAAAAAATCCGGAAATTTCTGTTTTAAGAAATAAACCTAAACCACTTTTAATAACAACTTTCGGGCATTCGACGAAAGAAAAAAACATAGAATCATGTTCAAAAATAGAAAAGTGAAATTATATGTTATGAAAAAAAGTATTAGCAATCAATAGTAGCAAGATATAGCATCCTACTCTTGACAGGTTATGTGGAAATATATTAATAATGAAACGCTTTAAATCTCTAAGCTCAATAATCAAACTCCTCTTCACTGTGAGGATCATCTTCATCAATTTCATCGTCGATACTTAGTGAATCTCTGTTTATGCACCCATGTCCCAAGCAATAAATGCACATGTTTGAGCATTTCAAGCCACTCCTTCGACACACACAGTTTTGCACACACCCCTCCTTCCAAGCACAAACAATGAGTTTGAGTAATTCCTCAGGAGTAGCAATCTTTTTAGTTGTAATGGGACGCAGATGACCATCAATCGTTTTCCATCCCTATTTTAGAGAATCTTTCTTGTGATTGAGCCATTGCTGTACTTGGTGGTAAACTCTATGTGAATGTTGTTGTGCAGCTGCTGAAGTAGGGGAAGCACAGCCAACCTGAACAATGTGTGTACACTGTACAGGCTGCTTTGCAATAGTCTGTAAGTAACATTGATGGCGCAGAGTATCCAAATCGTCTGCATTTTTTGATGTGAATAACGAAAGGAAGCAATGCTATCCAGCATCAGCTACTGCAACTGGATCTGCGTTAACTATACAAGAAAAAACTCGATCTACGAGTTTTGATGTGTCTAGTTTAAAAAACAATACAGGTAACGTAGGGTTACCTTTTACTGAAAATTACTTTTTAAAATAATTATATTATAGTCATTTTTTAATTTTTGCCAAAATTTAAAATACTGATATGTTTACCCCTCCATACCTACGTTACCATTTACTTTAGAACAAAAATGCATGAGGCAACTTTTGTTCACAATTTCATATAAATTAATTTTGTATAGATCACAGTTAGCGCTAAACCTCATAGTTTTCGAGATATTTGCGAAAAACTATTAAAAAATACCTTTTTAACCCCCTTTTCGCACCCCTCCCCGCCAAACCCGACGCTGCAAGTGGTGCAACTTTTTACCACTTACTACGAGGAGGGTATAAAACAATTTGGCGTGAGGTAGAACTTTTTTTTTGGATGTTTGGATCTAATTTTACTGTACTATATAGCTTCATTTTCAAAATACAGAGTGTTAAAAATATTTTTAAAAAGTCCAGTCATGCACCATGACTTAATGAGCGAATTTTCAAAGAAAGTTGCGTATTATTGTCTTATAATAATGGAAAATTTTGGTTAGAATTTGGATGGTTGATAAAAAAAATTGGTACACAGAGGTACGGGGTAGAAAAGTCAAAATAGTATTTACCCTTCGAAATGCATGTCGTTGGAAAGCTCTTTAAGAGTACAGTAATTGTTGTTATGTACACTTTTGTCATATTTTCATATAAGAGAGGGGTAAAATGGGAAAAAACACAAAAATAGCATAAAAAAAATGTTATTTTGGCATAAATTGAAGGTTATTTTCGTATTTTCTTTCTGAATAGATTGCTTTGCAAGTTATAAGCTGAAAACCTCAAACAAATAATATTTTTAGTGTATTTTTTTATGATTTCTCATATTTGCGGGGGGAAATTTTGTTGGACAACTGCAGATTCGTGTTCGGCACCCTCAAAAAACAAAAAATAAACCACTTAAAACAATTACACCAGAACTTTCCACTTCGAGCCCTTTTTGTGCACCATTTGACTGGACTATATACCTAGAAAAGAAATATCGAAATCACAAAGAAGTCAGTGGCGTACACTTTCCTTGTCAATCATTATTCATTAAGAAACCTCCCGGGACGCCACTAGACTTAATAACTTAAATCTAGTCATAACGCTGCCAATTTTCAACAAAATCGGGTAAAGGGTATTTAAGATAATAATAATATACCAATTTTTTAAAATAACCTTAACACTCTGCATCTTGAAAAAAATGCTACATCCGAAAAACAATTATACTACATTTTCGTCTTTATATATATATATATATATATATATACAGGGTGTCCCAACTTAAGTCTGCCAAAATGAAGGGGCATATAGGGGACCCTAAAAGGAGTCAAAAATGTTATATTAACCTATGTCCTTTCGGGCTTTGTTTTCTGACTGGCGCCATTTTTAAAAACTTTGGGCTAAGCTTATTTTTTTACACTTAAACAAGTGTATCTCGAGAACAAAGTGGGATAGCTCATCATTTTAGGTATCGTTGAAAACCTAAAAACATTTGCTAAAGGAAATATTATTATCAATTTTCATTTATTTTTATTCCTTCTGGTTCAAATTTAGCTCAAAAAATTTAAAATTCTGCTCCTCCAAACTCTTTATATCTTTGTTAAATAAATAAATAAATAAAATAAAAAGCAGTTTTCAGATTTAATTTTAGGTTACATGCTTTTGCATACTTATTTACAAGAGGGAGAGGTGCAGTGAAATGTGAGGTGAGAGTGTGAAATGAAAATTGATAATAACATTTCCTTTAGCAAATGTTTTTAGGTTTTCAACGATACCTAAAATGATGAGCTATCCTGCTTTGTTCTCGAGATACACTTGTTTAAGTGTAAAAAAATAAGCTTAGCCCAAAATGTTTAAAAATGGCGCCAGTCAGAAAACGAAGCCCGAAAGGACATAGGTTAATATAACATTTTTGACTCCTTTTAGGGTCCCCTATATGCCCCTTCATTTTGGCAGACTTAATTTGGGACACCCTGTATATATACACACTTTGTGAGAGACGCCAAGGGTTGTGCCAAGCAAGCGTGACACAAAGGAACTGTTCCAACACCAGACATTACGTCATTAAGATGTTGGCTCGGCATTACGCCATGTCCTGCATCGTTTCGACGCATCCGACTCATCAGGGGCCCGACGATGCCCATCCAACTCTGGACCTATACCAGATCAAGAAGATCAGATGTAGGAATTATCAGAGACGAGCGTGCTCTCATACCGCCATACTTGCTTGGCTGGCAAAACACAACAGCAATGTAATACCGTGTTTGCACACTGCAATAGGCTACACAATTTGTGAGAGACACCAAGGGTTGTGCCACACCAGACATTACGTCATTAAGATGTTGGCTCGCTTGCGTGGCACAACCCTTGGTGTCTCTCACAAATTGTGTAGCCTATTGCAGTGTGCAAACACGGTATTATATTGCTGATATATATATATATATATATATATATATATATATATATATATATATATATATATATATATATATATAATATATATATTAGTTAAAAAGCAAAGACGATTACTAGAAATAGTTGGAGGTTTGTACGAATAGAAGTGTAGAACTTTTTACACCTTCTATTCAGGTGCCTTAGAAGTAATTAATTTTCTTTGAACACTGGTAAGAAGAAAAGGATCATTAGAGGACGCGGAACAAGAAATACACTTACTTATTGCAAACACGTCCAAGTTCATTCAGTTTTTGTTATAAGCTATTACTCTGCAATGAGTTCAACTCACTTGATTACACCGCTCTGCCATCTCTCCTTATCAATATTCTTGTAGCTTGTTGTAATACCGGGCAGAAAAGTGAAGATAACTTTATTTTTACATTATTTTAAAATTAAATTAAAATTGTCTGCTAAGTAGAGTAACACATATCTTCCTCACATCTTATCTTGTATGCTATAATGATCTTATGTAATTACAACCAATTATGGCCAAATTTATTTAATCCCCCATTTTTTGCTTCAAAGCTTACAGAAGGTATCGAAATAACAAAAAACTTTTAATTTCTCCAATTTTTTAAAATTCCTATACATAAATCCGTTTCAGGCATCAGGGAACATTTTTTGTCCAATGTTGGTCTACCCCTCAACATTTCTGCGAACCGTCATAATCATAATAACTAATTGTCTGATTTTATTGACATTTATATGGTAGGTCTCAATTATTCCATTTAATGATTTTTTTAATTGATTCTTATTGTGCTTACTATATTTTTTTATATCTCCGATTTCTAAATAAATAGGGTCATTATTTCTCATATAAACTAAAAGCTTAATAGCATTATAACCATAAAATTAATATGTATACCTATAGTAATAAGGGATACATTTAAAAATTACAAATTTATTGTCAATCGTTTTAAAAAGAATGATGTGACTCTATGAATATGTCAGTAAGCCTAATAAGATGGACATTAATGAAGAGTAGGGTTGAATTAAATTCTTAAGTGAATAATATTTTATTGTGAGCATTTTGCTCACATGCGATTATTATCATTTTGATTTTTTTTTCAACTAATTAGAAATTAATTAAAGAATTTAATATGCAACATGAAGCTAAAAATACACTCTGTATTTTTATCTAAAAAAAACCCTATAATTTTGGGAATTTTATTCCGATTTAATTTGTTTTTTTTTTAATCCATGATGTTTCAAATAGTCTTCGATCTTTGTTATTTTGTTAAGAGCATAGAGAGCGGTAATTCTGAAAAACTCCATTTTATTGTTATGTATCAATAATAATAATAATAATAATAATAATAATAATAATAATAATAATTATAATAATAATAATAATGTAATATACCTATTCCGCAATAAATGATTGTTTTTTTTTATTGGATCGAAGTTTCTTATGACACGTTACAGAGAGAGACCAGGATGAGGACGTTATTTTGAGGTAAAATTTTGCAGAACAGTTTAGTTAGTTACTTTTAATTTTGGCTCTTTTCTTACACCGCCATATGCCATGTATAAGTAGTTAGCATCATATACTTAGGAGTGTGATTTTATCATTTATATTTAATGAAAAGCGTAAGGGACTTCGTTCCCTACGCGTCCAGCGACACCACAAGTATTTTTTAATTCTTATAAGCTCAATGAAATTCTCTCTAACCTAACCTCCACATAAGACCATCTCTGTGACACAAATGATGAGGGGCGCATAGCCCCACAAAAAGTGAATATGTGCCGATTTCCGGAGATGGACGAGCGAAGCGAGCAGGGGGTAGAGCCCGCTAGTATTTTTTATTATTATGAATTAAATTAAACTCAGTGAGAAAGTTTATGCTAACGTTTCGCAAAATTTACTAGCATCATCAGAGCATGAAACAAAGTATAAAAAAAAAAAATTTACCAAAATGGTCGAGGTTGACTCTACGACAACATGTTATAAAGGATCGAATGGAAGTGTGGATGAAAATCTAGAAGCCATGAAAGGGTAAGGTATGTCAGGTAGGTGTATGGCTTGTGCAATTCTTAACCCGTAAATTAAATTAGAATAATGAAAGTTTTTTTTTTCTACGAAAGGGTTTCAATATTTCACTCAATTAAATACAAAAATTATAATCAGACTAAAATGAACTTAACTCTGAAAATTAAATTATAAATATGACAATTAAAAATAATATTAATCATGTTGGCCACTGGTGGATTAGCAGAGCAAGATTTACTTAGAATACTATCTATAGGAATACAATAATGAAAAAGTACTTAGGTATATGAAAAATATAATGAAAATAACAAAATCAATATTGTACTAGAAATTATTAAATTAATTTGTTTAACTGTTTAGTTGTTTTGATTGTTGGTGTCAGCTCTGAAATTCATGGTATTGGGAGTTTTGAAATTTAAGCAGGCCCAACACTATCAATCCGCTTGATGAAAACAGCGCGTAAAGCGTGATTAATAGTCTATGAACCCGTTTGACGCTTGAGTCAAGCCTTGACGGTGATTGATAGAAAGTTTGAATGACTCAAGTGGCTGGACGGAGCGCTTGATAGTCTAGGTCTAGAGAAATCTTGATCATGCATTCCGTCAGTCACCTGCTAGACACCAGCGATGGAGGACTGTCCGCTCGCTTCCGAAAGGTTTGGACATCTTAGATAAAAATGCCGATCAAGAATTTATTAGCCTCCTCATTGATTTATATCGTGATTGTCCGGAGTTGTGGAAAGTTCTACTCTTCGACCAACGTCGTTTCCATTGGATCTTATTTCCTGTTTGAGAGCAACAACTGTCAAGATAAGGAAACCCAAATCCTGATTCGAAACCATGTTATCTACACATTTCTGATTCACTACAGTCCAGGAGGAGTTCACTAGTCGAAGACTCCACTACAAATGAGAGTTGATGAAAAGATTGATAGTATACTTAATGCGTCCTAAGGCTGCTTGATGCACGTGTCAATCAGCTTGACGCGCTGTTTTGATCAAGCGGATTGATAGGCTGGTACCAAAGTGCGCTAGCCCCCATTAGGATTAGAAAAAGGGTATGGTTGAAGTGCGCCAGCCGGCTGGCGCACTTCAAAAAAAAGATTGAAAAGAGAAAGATTGCAACTTAATTATTTTATAAATAGTAGAAAATATATGGCTAATGTAATGAAGTTGTTGAAATCAGGTTGGCGGACCATGTTTATCTTTGTTTACAACATTATAACCTGCATCTAAATAACCTTCTATTTGAGTTTAATTCCAATTCTTATTTGTTTTTAATATTGAACCTCTTATTTCTGCTATTAAAAGTTCTAATAATTATTGTTATTTATTAAAATAATAAATAAAAACTGTGCTATGGACGAAAATGTGTATTTTCTTCCTACTGGAGATAAAATATTGTATGTACCTCGTGAGTCAAGGGCCATTATTCCCTTGGCGATAATTATCTCCCTCGGCTGCGCCTCGGGAAATAAATAGTCTAATTCCCTCGGCTTCGCCTCGGAATTTAGGGACCATGGTTCCTTCGGCTTAGCCTCAAGAACCAACTTTTTTCGCTCAGGGAATAATGGCTTACTTTACTCCCTAGGTGCATAAATAACTATTATTTTTCAGCAATATTCCTTTATCACAATTTCTTTTGAAATGTCCATGAGTAATTGACCGAGCGAAGCGAGGTCTCCGTTTTATCTCGACCGTTTGGCATTTCGTCTGTGTGTCTGTCTCTCTCTTAATTTTTGTAAATCGACTGTCTTTGCGAGGGAGGCCGCAGGCCGACCGAGCTGTGATGTGGGGCGGGGGGGCCCACCTTTTTTGTCTATCGAATAGGGGAGGGGGGGTAAAATTGTTCTTTATTTTAAGGCGCCACGGCAAAAAACAAAAAATTAATTATACCCTGACTCTTGATTTTTGGAAAAATTTCGAGTTGGTAATGTCAAAATCGGTTAGAAACCTTAGAAATCGCTTGACCAAACATTGGGTATGGGCAGTTTTAAACCACTCCTTAAGGGTGAAAATTGGCCTTAAAAGGCGAAATAGGGTGTTTTTTGGATTTTTGTACTGATGGGTGTGTTTGTCGTAGAGACATGACGTTTTCTGAAAATAGTTAAGGTTATAGTGTATTTTTAAGAAAAAATTCTATCTGTCGGAAAATTTTCCGGGAAATGGGTTTATTTTCAAAGGGAAATCGTCTACGGTCAAAAAGGGCATCATTTTAACACATTTTTACGTATAACATTTGAAATAATTGAAAATTTTAATTTTTTTTTCAAGGCTTTTGTAGATCCCGCAGAGGTCCATAGCCGGTAACGAGAACTTTTTTTTTACGTGCACCCCCGCTTAGGGGCGACATCGGGAAATTTGTTTTTCGCCGATTAGAAAACCAGAAATATTTGGTACGGGGTGTCGTATATCGTTGGAAGGCCCTTTGAAAGAGTACAAATGTGATGCAAAAACATTATAACAATTTTCACGTTTCAGGCCTTTTAAAGCGAAAAAACACTTTTCTTTAAACGTTTTTCTACATGGTTCACGTATCTCCTCCTAGGGCATTTATACGACACTATCGGGCATTTGAGCCTTAAAAGCCTATGAAATGCTGCTCCTGGCGTTTTGCTTTAAAACTCGATGGTACTTTTACTTTTTGAGATATGGTATCTTAAATTCAGAGGTATAAGATGGTACTTTGGAGGTACGTACAGAAAAAACAAAAGTACTCTTCCACTCTGCTTCGTATGCTCTAAAAATGTGTTTTTCAAAGGGTAAGTAAAATCCTCTTTTTTTAGTATCTTCGAGGGGGGAAAGTCAAGTACCTCGGCGAAATACACACAAAAATCGTGTTTTTCCGAAATTTCGAATTTGACCATCTGTACCGTTCGCAATTTTAATCGGACAGGGTTCAAAAGGGTACGGTAGTTTAGGTAATATTGTCCTCTTTTAGAATCCGGGTTGTTATTATATTTCTGATTCTAACTTCGGGAGCTACGTCTATGTGAAGGACGTCCTCCTTGGGTAGCCGCAACCAGAAGGGGACGTTGTATCGATTTGAAAGAGGTATCGTTGGAAAGACCATTTAAAATGTACCAAATGTGTGCAAAAATATTTTTGAAAAAATGTACTAGGTTGGTACTTTAGTACCCTTTTGTACTTTTAGAGTGCCGTGTATGGGGTAGGTTACCCCCCCCCCCCACTCTTGGGCTAATAGCGTCGAGGGATTTATCAGCTCAAAAATTTCCTTCGGTCAAAAGTTGCGCCAAATATCACTTGAACACACTGTACCCTTTTCGTGCCTGTACCTTTGCGGGTTCGGGTACAGAGGTACTTTTAATACCACGGTAGTTGTAGGGCTCACTGTAAAAATAAAAAATAAAAAAATAGCTGCTTTTTACTCAAAAGTGTGTGGGTTTTATTGTCTTTGTACCTATTTTTTTGAAATTTATTTTTAATTCTACTTATTTTTGTACTAATTGTACCAGTTTGGAAAAATCGATCGAAAAACGCTACTTTTTAGTCTTAGTAATGTACCGTTTTTGAATTTCATAGGATCGGGCTAAAACTCATATGGTATTTACTACTTTATAGTCGTAAAGTGTACATGAAAGGAAAACATTAAATTTATTAACATGCCGGGTACATAAGGGGTACAAAGTTGTGTACCTCTGTTTAAGAATAGGTAAAAATAGTAGCTGGCCGGCCGTGTTTGATATCGTTGGAAAGCCCTTAAAACGTACTTTAAAAAAATACAAATGTTTATTGAAAAAAGTCACGTTTCAGACCCTTTTGAACGATAAATAGTTTTTTGGCTCTCAAAAAGTGCGAAGTGGGTCCACTGTTGACCACTTAGCTCCTAAGATTATTCTGTGACAAGATTGTCCTTTTAGAACCTAATACAGTATAATATTGTACAACCCAAGATGTACATTTAATTTAAGTACCTTTAGTACTTTTGGTACAAAAGGTACTTAAAGTCTGGGTACTGTGCAGATTAAATTTTTAATTTATTGTGTTTTGTAAAGGTATCATTATGCAGGCATTTAGTAGGCTTACTGAGGCCTTATAATGCGGTTGTACTGAAATAATTATTTCTGTACATAAAAGGATACTTTTGGTCCCGGTTTGTCGAAATACGCAAAAATACTCTACTTTTTATTTATTTTACTGTGCCGTTTTTGCTCTTCATAGGATCGGGCTGAAACTTATATGGTACTTACTACTTTATAGAAGTAAAGTGTGCGCAAATGAAGAACCTTAAATTTATTACTGTACCCTGTCCATGAGGGGTACATAGTGTTGTACCTCTGTTTTAGAAATGGTAAAAATAGTAGCTGATCGGCCGTTTTGTGTATCGATGGGAAGCCCTTTATGAGTACTCTAAAGTTGTATAAAAACATGTTGTACTTTTTCACTTGTTAGATCTTTTATGTTGAAATAACATTTTTTTCGGTTAAATTTTTCTATTTTTTTTTTAACCTAAGCTCAAAACCCGTTTTGTTATTTTAACGGGCGAGGTCTACTGTTCACAGAACTACTAGTAAAATAGTCGTAGTTTTTTAAAGTTCGCCTTTCCTTATCACCCGAACTATTGACTTTTACCACTTCAAACAAATTAACGGATTAACTTAACATATCACTAAACACCTTAGAATTTTATGGAGATTGTTAAAGGCTCTATTTGGAACGCGCACTTATATAAATGTTAAGAATAGAAGTGTAACCAGGAATCCTTTCTATTTCATTTCAGTTACTAATAATTTGTCTTGGTAGAACCTTACAGCAAATATCTTGGTTTGTATTGGACGATCAATTTTTTAACAGACTAGCAATACAAACGAAGCTGATAGGACTGTAGGTGTAATAACGTTTGAAAAATATATTAAGCAATGTGTTTGGTGTTATAAATAGCACACTAACAAATAACTACTAAAAAAAAAATCATTCTGCACAGCAACCAAACAAATTTTACTCTTCTCAGAAATGACAATATTCAGTTGCATCACTCCCAGAATTGTTTGATAAGCAACATCCAAGAAGGTAATATCATACCTACTTATTTATTTACTAAATCTCTTTCTCTTTTACTTGCTTATTTAGCACTTAGACTTTGCTTAGCTCTTAGACTTTGGCATTAGAATTAATATAATCTTTCCAATTCGTCCATTATTAAGTCATTTTGACATACATTCTATTTAGAGCATAGATTAATGTATAGGAATTGACTAACTTGTATGTATGCTGCACTTATTATGGAAATTATTATGGGCCTATCGCTGGGGTTGTCAAACCACCCAAAGTTCTTACAAATCAGATAAGAACCGTGTAATTTCAATGATATAGGTGTTATGTATTAAGAAAAACCAATTAAAAAACATACAAAAATAAATAAACAATGTTATATTTTATACTACGTAAAAAATGTGACCTCACTGGGTATGGAAACAGGTCCGTCACAATCAAACATTTAATTTCCAGCGGGATCATATTGCATTATACTCATGTGATCATTCGTCGAATATTTATATATAATATTTAACACCCGCGTATGTGCATGCGCATGCGCCTTAACTATTTTTATTGATCTTTGATCCATGAATATTTATAGAATTGTCACAGATTAAATAGAGGGGGAATAATTTGTCATTCATGTTTTGATTTCTTAAGCTTCTTTCTCTTTGAGTGATAGGACTCGAGGATTGTATGTAAATTTTTAAGTTTACTTTTACTTATGTTAAGTTTTTAAGAGCTAAAGGAAAAAATAATGTATAAAAATTGAAAAGGAACTAAAATAATAAACTAAAAAGAATTAGAATTCGGGACAAAGTTGATGTAGTATACAACAAAATATTATTTACCTGACTTTTCTGTGTTAAAAACCACAAAAATTAATAAATTACTGATTTGTACTAAATTAATTTATAATGAGAGTGTATGTTAGCAAGATGCTGTCTAATAAAACACAGTAAAAATGTATGCTATAACGTTTCACTAAATTTATTATCATCATCAGAACAAGAAACAAAGTTTAAAATAAAAAGAATACAAAAAAGGTTCTTGAAATGTACTAAAGCAGGCCTTACACTATCAATTTCGCTGTACACCAAGTGAGCTGGGATAGGTTGGGCCACGGGGAAAGTGCGCCAGCCCCTTTTCGAAGGGTACGATCGATAAAATCCCGTCTATCGACACAGGTAGTCCACCCACCTCGGATCCTCTGAAGGACTAATTGTAGTCAATATTCGCATATACTCAATATAAAGCAATTTGAAGTTACTTTGAACAAACTGCTCAGAGTGATACTGCGTTCATTAGCAGATCTGAGTGTAGAATTTTCTCGTAAGAACAGAATCCAAATTGAGCCAGAAAATACACTATAATTTAGAATATTCAAAATAAAAAACTTACAAACTCACATTAAGTTAACATTCAAACTGCTTATAGGGAATTCAAGAAAATAATCCAAAATAAGAAAAAAATTTAACATAACATTTAATTTCTCTGAACCAATAAACAACAAACACAGTATCAGTATCAAAGAACGTCAGTGTAAGCAAATAAGAAGACAGATTGATTGCAGTGTAAGGCATTTACAAAGAAAAATCTTTTAAGTTAATATAACAATATTGTCACCTGGAGATCATTTAGCTCAGGTACCAAATTACCTTGCACTATGGTCGCAATATTATATTATATTATGATTATTTAAAATATACGGATAATGACCGGACAGGTCGAACCGTCACCACAATAACTTGTTGAAATTTATTATTTTTACCCTGAAGTGGATCCATTTATATATGTCAATAATGATTATTTATGTTGATTATAATATTTCTACATATACTGTATCAAATGTATGCCTACCATTACTATTTTATTTGATTCACATTGTGTTGTGTTCACAGGAATGATGCTGCAACCTTGTGAATTACGCTTATGAACGCTCGTGAATTTAGGCCTAAAGATTAAAACATTTTAGAAAATCGTGCATAGAAAACAATCTAACAAACTAAAAATGAAAGTCACTATATTTAGTTCTCAATGATTTATATGGCAAATGTTCCTCTAAATTCACATAAAATGTTTCTCTTTTCCTGAAGTAAGTAAATGAAAATTCTTAGAAATTATGCTGAGTGATTATTTTTTCACGAGTCAATATTGATTAAGTGTGGTGGGTAAGACTTTAAACCAACGTTTAAGGGTATTCCACGAGTCATCATTAACTAGATTATCTAAAGCCTGTTTTGGTTATAACCGAGAAGGATAGGGCTTTTATCAAAATTCATATCTGAGGGTTGGCAAAGCCTTTACATTGTGTATATCATATCCTGTACTTGCCACTTAGGTACCTATGTTTCGGCGCCCATCAAACAACCTTACTCCGTTTTAATTAGCAATAGCTTAAACCTCAAGGCTTACCTCAAAACTTAATTTTACCCTCTATAATAGACCCAGGCATCGCTCTACACCCCCTTGCACAAAGTCCGGAGATGAATTGCTTAATTATTACATAAACCGAAGAAAGGAATAAGAAACCTCCAACCATCTTTAATAAAGAAATCTCATAAACATAATTAGATTAGAGTTTATTGCACCAGAGTAACTAAAAGAATAACGAAATAATACCAAGGCAAACAGAAAAAGAAAAAAATCAAAATAGGTAGAAAGCACGTTAAACCTGTAACAATCCATGGCCTCACTAATGAAAACATAGAGATAACAGTAGAGAAATGTGTTTGTTCACTGCATACAAACTTCTTAAATTAAGGTTTCCTTTGACCGTATATTGTCTGGTATCTTCTCTCCTCATACGATATAATTGTTGGCAACGGTACAAACTTCTCTTCCATAAAATGGAGATTTAAAGAAAAAAAAATAATTGCATTAAATATTTCCAGTTTTATGTATGGCTTGCAGTTTTAGCAAACTTTTTAAAAGATAACTTTAACAATAAATATGTAAATGCTATAATAAACTACAAAAATACTTTTTAATACATATATTGAAAGTGAGTATTGGTTTACAATTATTTCAATAAATGGTTTACAATTATTTCAATAAATGGAGAACAATTATTTCAATAAATGGAGAACAATTTGAAATTAATTAATTCTTATTGTATTTATAATCTGATTCTATAAAAGCTAACGAAAGTTAGGTGATCGTTCTGAAAAATGATCATTTTTATGACACCGAATTCAAACATTCCTAAACAAATATCTATTGAGACATTAGGAAATATTTTAGGTCCCGTGTCTGTCTGTAGTTCAACATTTAAAATAAGACCATAATAATATCTTAAAAACCGCTTTATGATTTTGATTAAATTTATATGGTAAGGTCACAATTTGTTCAATGTGGAACCCATATTAATGTCAACCTTCTGCGCCAATTGGTTTCTCTTCTACATTGCTCAAAGCTATTTTTATTAAACCCGTATGTTTAAAAGTACTCATTTTAATTTTAAGAAATTTGGATGGTACGACGAAAGTAGTTCAGATATCGTCATAATATATTTATTTCAACTTAAATATTCTTTAGGTGATCCTTCTATTCATGTAAAGAAACAAAACAATTTATAACAGATTTTTTTAAAAAAGGGAGAAGATTAAATAAATTAATCAATAATGACTCATGAAAGCATATCATGATTATTGTAGGAAGTGAGGTGGCGCACAATTGACAGATTTAATTTTTTTTTTTTTTTTTTTTTTTTATCTCTTGTTTTATCCAGGTACTTAAAAAAATAAACAAAATATCTAAGAAATATATATGTATAAGAATATCTAAAAAAGTCTATGAAAGAAATCTAAGAATATCTAGTGCAATCTTAACTTCTTGCATTGATTAAATCTATGTCAGCGATCGATTGGAATTTTAATTTGATAGTTAAAACAAGTACGAATTGTTAGTACCTGGCAGAGTTGGCAAAATTAAAAGATTATTACATTTAGTCTAAAGTGGTACCCTTTGTTAATATGAGTTGTAGTGAAGATCCTTTTAGGGTAATAATAAAAAACGTCGATTATCTACGGCAACGTTTCGGCAATCCTGCCATTCTCAAGCCTGAAATATAGTTTATTTGCTGTAAAAAGTCGTTTCATTACCAACAATACATCAAGAACTAACTTACAAGTGTAAACTCATACCTAAAAATCGGTGTTGTGAGGATCGTTAAGGTGGTAATACAAAAATTTTATTAAGGTACAATAATATGTTCCGTCGTCAACATTCTATCATCTCCTCCACAACATCCTGTCTAAATTGACTTAACATCACTACGTCCGTAACGGGACAGACTAGAGATTCAACATAAAAAATAATAATAACATAAAAAGAGACTAGTAACACACGTATTTTAAAAAACTAACATCTATATAAATTAACAATCATGGTAACTAGAAGAAGCCAACAACTCTTATCACTGATTACATATCACAGATTATGAGATCTCTTTCTAACTAAGAGATAACATCACTTTATCTAAACCAAAAACCATTACAGTACACAAAAGCTAAATTAATTTATATACTCAACAAAAGCAAACAAAAGTAATTCAATTTGAAAAAATAATATAATATACTCTGGTATAATCATAATGTGATTATGACGTCCCGTGGCGGGAATTATGATTTGAACATGTGTAAATGCCACTATAGTATTTATTTAGTGATCTTGAATCGGTTTTTATGTTCACCGTGGATTCGGATCTAATCGCAATATTTAGAGCTTCTAGCATTTTTCTCCGATTAGACTTGTTTTCTATACCAATAATTTTGGTGTCATCAAAATTAAACTGATGGTTTGTAGCCAATGCATGTGAAGATAAGGCGGTATTAGAGTTGCCTTTGGATACATCATATTTGTGTTGTTTGATACGATTTTCAATAAGTTGGTTGCTTTCTCCGATATAACTTTTATTACATTGGCCACAGGGTATTTCATATATCGTGCCGATTGTATTTGCGAAAGGTATTTTATCTTTCAAGTTGTGGTAAATTCTACCTGTTTTATTAAGTGGCTTATATCCAAATTTTATTTCTGGACAGTCGAATTTATTCATCAGTTTTTGTACTTTGTCAGACAAACCTTTAATGTACGGCATGCTGACAAATTTGGTGGGAGGGTTATTGGGGGGTAAGTTGGAATTATCATTATTGTCAGGGGTGGGATGTGGAGTGGTGTGTTTATACCAAAGTTTTTTTATTAAACCTATTGGGTAGAAATTATCTTCTAATTTATTGAAAACTTTGAATTTTAATTTCTTCCAATGAGATTTATCTGTGAGGGAAAGGGCCTTTTTTATAAGATTATTACAACTATTCATTTTCTGTTGTTTGGGATGGCAGTGTTACAATTCTTACGAATGTTTTTGTTTAAATCTAACACCTCGATAGCTCTTTGTAATATTATGGTTATTTATAATTTAAAGAGATATCGGTTTTGTGTATTGTAAAAGAAAAAGAAAAGAAAACAACAACTCCGAAACAAGATAAAGAATAGATCTTAGCTAATCTAAAGGTAGATAAGACTCGGGGAGCTACGGCCGTAAACCGGAGAGTGATCTTTGACCACCGGTGATCTCGACCAGAGCCAGGGAGTCAGTCGGTCTAGAACCCCAGGAAGTGACGCTGCCGTACGCGTATAGGCAGAATCATTATTCTTAGTGCGTCGCTCGCTCGTCCAAAGGGGACAATCTCGCTTCTTCCCTCTCGCAAGATATTGGTGACGAGTGTGGAGAAATCTGAGGATAGGAGCGCGCAGAGGAGATTACCCTCCTGAAGAGAGGACGCTTTTAGTACGCCCAACTCGGAAGAAAATCGAGCATCTTTTATAGTTGTGGTTAAAGTGGTCTTGGTTTCCTAAATACGTACAGCCGACGGCGTCCCGGATACCACTTAGAGACTGTGATCTTCCGCACAACTTTCTTCTGCTCCCGTCACGCTTACCGACAGCTAAAATTATTCTGGCCAGTATTCATTTAATTAATCTATTTGTGTTTTATTATTTGGTGCGCACCCTTTAGGTAATTTTATTGTAGTTTAAGAGAAGTCGAGGTAGGTTAGATTGTTATTATTTGTTAGCTTGTTATTATTTATTAGATTGTTATAATATATATTTTAAAGGTTTATAGATTAATTTGTTATGTAGGGTTTATGGCATGCATAGCTTAATTTAATTAATTTATTGTTATTCTTATTCATCAGGTTTTTTTTTTGGAATTGTCGTCAGATTGTTAGAGGTTAACTAATTTTGTTTTGCAATGAACTAGTACATTATATTCCCTATCCAACTGATAAATAAATTTTGAATTATTTAAACTTTTGTAGCTTTTCCTTTTACCTTGCTTGAGGGGTTTCCTTGTCTACCCTCAACTACCATTTCCCGGACAAGGTGGCGCCTAAATCCTTTTTTTTTTTATTAAATCCTTTTTTTTCCTATTTTAACTACCATATTCCTATATATTTATTTTGCCTCCCCCACGACCACCTCCAACTGAGCAGCGGCACGTAAATAAATCGTAACAGCAGGACCTAAAGTTAAGAAACCTATTGCTTTTGACTTCTATTTCATACCATTCTGTAGTGATGGTACCATTATGCTCCTTAATTATACTTATATCTAAATAGTTGAGTCTATTATTAGTTTCTTTTTCCATTGTGAACTTGAGCCTCGGGTGGAAGTTATTTAGGCGATTCATAACAAGTTCAATTTCGCTATCTTTTATAATGACAAACAGATCATCGATGTACTTGACTATCATTTTAGGCTTTACAGTGTTGAGTGTATTATTAAGCACGTGATTCAACACAATGCCACTGACATTGACACAATGACACTGAAGGATCTTCACTACAACTCATATTAATAAAGGGTACCACTTTAGACTAAATGTAAATTACTACTGGACGATCCGAATAACCAGTTGAGAACTAAGATTAGATTCCTCTCCACCTTTAAATCTGCTCTAGGATGGAAGAACGTCGTATCACACCAACACCAACATACACCGAGAATGAACTGTTACTACTCTTAGATGATAATTTTAAATCATTATTCGATAGTAATACAAATATTAGTATGTTATGGAATATGAAACACCTGATGGTTAAACAAAACCAAGCTTATAGCAAAGAAAAACTATTTATATTACCATGTCAATAATAACTTTTTTCCTGCCCATTTAACTAATAGCATTAAAAACATTAAATCCCTTTTTAACAATGAATTTATAAACAAACACTCCCCCAAATTTTTCAACAATATGCTTAATTCTCTTTTAAAAACAGAAATAAAATTAGTTCACTGGGAAGAGACACAAAATATCAACGCTTATAATAAACTTTGGAATCAATTAAGTGTACAAGATTTTCCTAAGATAATAGAATTAGAAAGCATTATTGAAGAATTTAAGTTCAAATACATAGATCTTCTTAAGCAGAAATATAATAACAAAATTAAAAAAAGAGACCCTATTAACAATAAAAATCAATTTCTTGACCCTAACTTGAAACAATATTCAGAATTAAACCTTAAAGGATGGATTCAAAATCTCACTAATACCAACATCCCCATAGGCATGATGAATTTACTCAGTTTAGGCCCAAATTTCAGTATTCCAGGACACAATAAACAATATATAAATGACTTTATAGTGGATGTTGAATTATTACTTCTTAATCTTAATACATCAGAAAATCATGTAAGCGCGCTAAGGAGTCATGTTATCAATAAAATCATTGAATTTCAAAATAAAAATAGTAAGTTCCAGAATGGGAGTCTGGAAAAACAAATCTTGTTAGACATTGCCCGGACTAAACGCTTTTTACTAGAAAACCCTAATATAAGAATCACTAAATCCGATAAATCCAACACCACTGTTATCTTAGACCTCAAATCATACAAGGATAAAATGATGCACTTGCTGGACGATAAATCAACGTACAGACATCTGAGAAGTGACCCGTCAGAGAAAATCAAGAAAGAATATAAAGGTATTATTAACAAATTATACAACAACAAATATATTGACAAACACAAACGAGCAGCTTTAAATAATAATAACACTTT
This sequence comes from Gerris lacustris, assembly GCA_951217055.1. Lineage (NCBI taxonomy): Eukaryota > Metazoa > Arthropoda > Insecta > Hemiptera > Gerridae > Gerris > Gerris lacustris. The sequence goes on along the minus strand of OX578276.1, from coordinate 83,764,762 downwards.
TTGTCCAAGAATTTACGGCCTTCCCAAGACTCATAAAGATAACATCCCATTGAGACCAATCATCAGCCAAATTAATTCTCCCTTAGAAAAGCTAGCAAAATTCATAAATCCATCTCTAGACCATCTTAACAGGAATAACCAATACGATATAGCAAACTCCCTTCAATTAAAACACCAACTGAACGAATTAAACATTAACCCAGATGAAAGTATGATATCAATAGACGTTAGCTCACTGTTTACTACTGTACCACTAGATCTCTTTTATCAAATTATTAGATCCAATTGGGATAGCATTCTACCGTATACCTCCACTAAAGACAAAATCCTATATATAGACTGCCTCAAATTGATTCTTAATAATGGTACCTTTCATTATGATTACAATCTATACGCCCAAAAACATGGGGGGTGCCATGTCTGTCAATGTCAGTGGCATTGTGTTGAATCACGTGCTTAATAATACACTCAACACTGTAAAGCCTAAAATGATAGTCAAGTACATCGATGATCTGTTTGTCATTATAAAAGATAGCGAAATTGAACTTGTTATAAATCGCCTAAATAACTTCCACCCGAGGCTCAAGTTCACAATGGAAAAAGAAACTAATAATAGACTCAACTATTTAGATATAAGTATAATTAAGGAGCATAATGGTACCATCACTACAGAATGGTATGAAATAGAAGTCAAAAGCAATAGGTTTCTTAACTTTAGGTCCTGCCATCCCAAACAACAGAAAATGAATAGTTGTAATAATCTTATAAAAAAGGCCCTTTCCCTCACAGATAAATCTCATTGGAAGAAATTAAAATTCAAAGTTTTCAATAAATTAGAAGATAATTTCTACCCAATAGGTTTAATAAAAAAACTTTGGTATAAACACACCACTCCACATCCCACCCCTGACAATAATGATAATTCCAACTTACCCCCCAATAACCCTCCCACCAAATTTGTCAGCATGCCGTACATTAAAGGTTTGTCTGACAAAGTACAAAAACTGATGAATAAATTCGACTGTCCAGAAATAAAATTTGGATATAAGCCACTTAATAAAACAGGTAGAATTTACCACAACTTGAAAGATAAAATACCTTTCGCAAATACAATCGGCACGATATATGAAATACCCTGTGGCCAATGTAATAAAAGTTATATCGGAGAAAGCAACCAACTTATTGAAAATCGTATCAAACAACACAAATATGATGTATCCAAAGGCAACTCTAATACCGCCTTATCTTCACATGCATTGGCTACAAACCATCAGTTTAATTTTGATGACACCAAAATTATTGGTATAGAAAACAAGTCTAATCGGAGAAAAATGCTAGAAGCTCTAAATATTGCGATTAGATCCGAATCCACGGTGAACATAAAAACCGATTCAAGATCACTAAATAAATACTATAGTGGCATTTACACATGTTCAAATCATAATTCCCGCCACGGGACGTCATAATCACATTATGATTATACCAGAGTATATTATATTATTTTTTCAAATTGAATTACTTTTGTTTGCTTTTGTTGAGTATATAAATTAATTTAGCTTTTGTGTACTGTAATGGTTTTTGGTTTAGATAAAGTGATGTTATCTCTTAGTTAGAAAGAGATCTCATAATCTGTGATATGTAATCAGTGATAAGAGTTGTTGGCTTCTTCTAGTTACCATGATTGTTAATTTATATAGATGTTAGTTTTTTAAAATACGTGTGTTACTAGTCTCTTTTTATGTTATTATTATTTTTTATGTTGAATCTCTAGTCTGTCCCGTTACGGACGTAGTGATGTTAAGTCAATTTAGACAGGATGTTGTGGAGGAGATGATAGAATGTTGACGACGGAACATATTATTGTACCTTAATAAAATTTTTGTATTACCACCTTAACGATCCTCACAACACCGATTTTTAGGTATGAGTTTACACTTGTAAGTTAGTTCTTGATGTATTGTTGGTAATGAAACGACTTTTTACAGCAAATAAACTATATTTCAGGCTTGAGAATGGCAGGATTGCCGAAACGTTGCCGTAGATAATCGACGTTTTTTATTATTACCCTAAAAGGATCTTCACTACAACTCATAAAAGATTATTTGTATCATTAAAGCAAGCGTCTCACTATAAATATAAATATATTGAATATAAGAAAAAAGTTGATCATGATAAGTTTTATAGTTAAAGAGTATGTTTGTTAAAGGATTGAAATAGGACTGTTTTCTATCTACCCGGCATATTAATTTAAAATATTAAAAAATATATCTCTTCCCTACTCTAAAGCTTCTGCTTGTATCCGGTTGACATTTTACACGCCTGTTTCAATTGTACTTTAGACAATGTGTAAGATGTTTTATTAAAATCGTTATACGTTAAAACGGAAAATATCGGTAAAAACGTTGTTTTATTTATTTTAAATTTTTGGGTCCACTTTAATAAATTTAGCGATCTTTATCACTTCATAACCGTGTCAGTATTCGTTTTACTAAAAAAAAATATTTAATAATATAATTTCAAGATAAAAAGAACTTTTTACATACTAGGTTTTAAAATTTTCTGTTGAATCGTATGTAATGTTGATAATATAATTGTTATTGTTATATAATATATAATGTTTGTGAAAAAAAAAAAAAAAAAAATAGTTCCGAATTTATTTACTTCACATAAATGACAACCATCTAGAGAGCTGATCTTAAACCTATAAAAGGACAAATTTTTGTACAACGGATCTCCCCAACACCAATTCTAAAGCGTGCCATCGATATATTTGAAATAATATAATCGATAAATAATATAATCCTTATTGGTAAGTAGGGTCTAAAGGAAAAAATTAGAAGCTCACTTTTGCGATATTTTGACCCCTCTTTGGATCATCTTCAGGCTGAAAACCATATTTATTGTTAGTAACTCTTATACAGTCGTTATATTTTGTAACATAATACATAATTAAAAATGCTTATATATATCTACCTGACTAGAAGATTACTATTTCATCCTTTAGTTTTTATAATGTTAAATTTCTTCTAACCTAGGTGGCTATTGTCAATCTGAAATAATAAATCTCTGTTATAGGGTTGGTTCATGTTAAGTATAATTCAGGTTCTATTGGGTATTAATATTTTGTACTTACTGATTTGATATGTTTCCTTAAAATTATTATTCTATATATATAAAATCCAAATACCACTCACTGACTGACTCACTGACCGACTCACTGACTGACACATCACGATATCTCTGAAACCACTGGACCTACGACCATGAAATTTTGTAGGTGTGTTCCTCTTACATCCTAGGTGCTCGCTAAGAAATATTTTGAAAATCCGCCATCTTGATTTAAGATGGCGGCCATTTATATACAAAATTCGACAAGACGATATCTCGGGAACCAATTGTACTAGAACCTTGAAATTCATAAGTTGGCTTCCTTTTATGAAATTAGTAACTTTTGATAAATAGTTTACCAATCGGGCATATTGATTCAAGATGGCGGCCATACATATATAAAAGTCAACATGTGTGCATGTTCTTTATACAAATCTACAGTTTTAGTCCGATCTCGATGAATATTTACACACTTTTTCTTCAAAACAAGGTGAAGGTCACTGCCTACATGAGATTACGAAATTAAAATTTTGGTACACAGGGGTACGGGGTACAAGTGATGAATACCCTTCATCTTCATGATGCATATCGTTGAAATGCTCTTTAAGAGTACAGTAATTGTGGTTATGTGTACGGGGTTTATAAATGACAAAGTAATGGATACCCTCGTGATACAAATCGTTGAAAAGCTGTTTAAGAGAAAAGTAATTGTTCTTAAGTACAGTTTTATCTTATTTTCATTTAGAAGGGGGAGAGGTAAAATGGAAATTTATATCTATATCTATATATGTATATAAAAGTCAACATATGTGTGTACATATGCATGTTCTTTTATACAAATCTACAGTTTTATTCCGATCTCGATGAAAATTTGCACACTTGACCTTCAAAGCAAGGGGAAGGTAACTGTTTACATGAATTTTCGAACTATAACTTTTGGTTCAAAGGGGTACGGGGTACAAGTAATGAATACCCTTTATCTTCATGATGCATATCGTTGAAATGCTCTTTAAGAGTACAGTAATTGTTGTTATGTGTACAGTTTTGTCATATTTTCATTTAGGAGGGGGTAAATTTAAGATATTTGCAAATGATCTTATTAAAGAGTCGGGGGATATAACTAAGAGGGATAGAATCTAGATATTCTCGCATAGTAAAATAATTTGTATGCTTTCCTGGTAGTTTATAAACTTATCAAATTTAAAAACACTCCGTAGCGAAGCACGGGTAACCAGCTAGTTATTAATAATATTATCGATATTTCCTGTTTTGCTGTCATTCAATGTTTATCTATCACAAATTTGAGACCCGTCAAAATGAAGATTGCAAATACTATGGGATATGTCAAAACAAATAAAATACTTTGCGGATTTTTTCCGAACTATCATTCCGTACAGCAAAATTTGCTGAAAACCAATTAAATTCTGCTGAAAGATGGCTAAAAGTATTAAAATAATGTATTGTCATCGTGTTCTGAGCTATGCTAAAAGTTTCAAATGTCTAGCTATTTGGGTAGTTAGTTAGAAATCGATTGCTAGATTTGTACCGGACAAACAAACAAACAAACAAACAAACAAGAAAGCAAGCTAATAAAAATGTAGTAAAAAAGTTGTTTGTCTCATTAAATAGATGAAGTTAGAATTTTTTCTTGGATTATGTACGCAGTATTATAATAATATACCTAATATATTGAAATAAGCAGCACAGATCGATTTTACTTTTAACAAGACCGTGATTATATTTTCTATATTTACAAAACCAAGTGACATTTTGACATATAGCAAAAATAAACAAAACAAGTCAAGGAACAGGCTTCCTTAATAACATTTTTTCCCGTCTTTTTGAAGCTTACGTTTACGCGAGCGTTGCGCGTGAACTCTTGGGCAGATAACGTTTTCCAATGAACGCAGCCTGAGCATTGGTAAAATGAACATGTGTACCAAATTTCAACTAACTCGGTGATCTTTTACTCAAGTTAATCGTCATCGGTAGATTTCGTGACGGTGATTTTGTGACGGTAATTTTGGTCGTTTTATTCGGATTCACACCCGGGCTCCAGAAAGTGCCATAAGGAACTTCGTTCCCAAAAAGAAAAAAAAGTGAAGATTTAATATAAATAGAAGCTCAATGTTCTTTTGTCAAGACTGTTAAGTGTCAATTCTTTTAAGATTAGTAATCAATGCACACTTTCGCATTTTTTAGTTATTTCTGCAAAAAGTTATAAATCTTCAAACGACTTCTTACTTCCTTTAGGCCATATTTGTTATAATCTACTTAGGACTCAAAAAGGAAATCTACAAGTAGAATAAGTTTATTCCATTTTGAAAAAAATGGTCCGGTCTATTTGTCTTTATTGCTTAACTAAGTTTGTGCGTTTCTACATTACAGATGTTCCTGATCTTTTTACGCTTGAAAGCTCATCGACAATAGTTTAGTTTATATCAGTAATTAGGAAATATCTAGGTATTTTCTTAAGAACAAAACATAAAGAACTGCTCTCATTTTAAGTTTTGGAATTATCACTAAAGGATATAATTAACTTTTAGTTTGCACTGAGTGCAATATTAATTGGAAAAAAAGCAATATTAAATTAATTGATTGGGAATTGGAACACTTAATTTAGATTACAAAATAAATTATCTTCTTCTTAGGTTCGGTTTAATTAAACTAGAACGCATTTATACGAGTCATCTAGCATCAAAGAAATGCACGTACAAAGCACATTGTGTCAACCTGTAGATGAGTCTATTTATAAAATTAATTAAATTTTATTCACAACCGTTACAAATTTCGCGGAATGCATAAAAAATATTTTGATAATAGATAAAATATATCAGTATAATTTATAATTATAATAAATAAATATTTATAACTATTATAAATAAATAATTATAATTGTAAATATAAATTAAAAAAATCAATTTAATCAATTAATATCACTAAAATTATATTTTAAACTTGTTAATACCGAATACCATTCATATTTTATAATCTATTAGTAAAACCCCCAGAGTATTGTAGCTTTTAGAACTTAGCAGTCACTTGTAGCCTCCCTCTTACATTTATCCCTAATTCATTTAAAATAGGAAAGAGAACACAAATAACTCTATTTCAGAGTTTAGACGGTTTCATTTTAGAAATCCTTGTATACACTGTACAAGTGAGCTCGCTTTTCTATCCGCCTTTACATCCGTCCTTTTCTTTATTACTATAACAGTAGAACAATTCATTGGAGTAAAATAATGGCTTACTTAAATAGTGGCTTTACGTATGTTTATTTCTACAAAAACTAAAAATTCAGCTTATTGGAGTTGCATACTAATTTAGCTGTAGCTCCACTTTTAAAGACAAAAAACGATAATTTTTGATAGAATTATGAAAACTATAAATTGGATGCTATACCCCTCACGATTTACCTATACAATAAGAAAGAAAATCATTAGATTCAGAATTAAACCATTATAAATTAAATAAAAAAACATAACTTCGATTTATTCCTTGTTGAGAGTAAAATACGTAAACATTCCAATGAAAGTGCGTATTTAAATTATTCAAAATATTTAAAAAATATTAATTTATCTTTGTTGACACAATGTAAAATAATTACCCACATTCAAATACTATAATACGATTTATATAAGAATCATTTACATCTAATAAGATTAAGTACGAAAATTTGGCAAGTATTAAAACGTATTAATTTTATTAACTGGATTACTGATAAAAATAATACATAACTAGTAAATTATCCAATAAATAAACCACTGGTTTCTAAAATGGCAACTAATGGGCCCTGAAATACCAACAATTCTAATGCTTTTTATTTATTTATGACAAAATATTTTCTTGGATTATAAATGTATAGGTTTATAATATTGCTAAGCAATAAAGGCTGGGGTTGTAAGCGTCTTATCAAACCACTTAAAAATAATCCCTCAATCGAACTAAATCCCATTAAGAAATGACACCTTTCCATTTTTGGGTTACCTGACTTTTCAGCTCAACTTTTTAATAACAGATCTCCTCATTATATCTTCACTTAACCTTTTAACTAAATACAACTCATTTGCACCCATTTTAATAACGCTCAAACCTTTTTATGCGCATAAACGTTTTACTCCCTTTTTCGCTGGATTGCAAGAATTAGAATCCAAAATAATGTATTCTCAATGACCACGAGAATTAGTAATTTCAAATGTTATTAATAATGAACTTTAGCTTAAAAGAAACAATGGCATGTATATTTATGTGTGTGTGTATGCATATATATATATATATATATATATATATATATATATATATATATATATATATATATATATATATATATATATATATATATATATATATATATATATATATTAAGCATATCTGTGATCATTTTCAGTTTTTTATTGTTGTTTTTCTGTTTTAATTGTTTTAGCCTGCGTTTGTACTTATTGTTATTTAGTATTAATTAGTTACCATTATGCACGTAATACCGGTTAGCAGATAGGAGGTGCTTTGTACTTGTTGCATGTAATTGACGACGGAACATTTGAGTTCCTGATTTTTAAATTTTTCTGATTTGTGACTGCTCGTACCCTTAATGTGTACTTTCAAGGTAAATTGACGCATGTATCTTATCTTCTTGGTGATATGACGAATTGTTTCTTTATTGTAGTTTATAGTAAATATACGTACTTTTTAGGCTTGAGAATGGCCGGCCAGGCCGAAACGTTGCCGAATGGAAATGATGTAAAGTAATTTATTTCACTTACCCTTTTTTGGATCCTTAAGACTAGACTAATAAAGATTACTACAGGGTACAATTTACAACTTATATTCATACTATATATATATATATATATATATATATATATATATATATATATATATATATATATATATATATAATGATTAAATAATTATTAATGATAATTAAATTATAAATACATTAAATTAGATTTATAGGATTTAAATTACTATCCACATTCACAGTTACTATATAGCTATACTAAAGAATAGAAGCCATTTCCATTAAATTTGTTCAAGATGAATCCGGTGAACAAGGTATTGTTGAAATAGATAAAGAACCTGTTTTTTAACGTAATAAATTAGTACAAGCTCGGGCGCACATTGAGACTTAGGCGACGCAGGGAAATTTTAGAAATATACGACGGTGAATTAAGACGCCAAATCCACAAGTGCCGGGTGGGCCACGTGTGCACTGTTCTGCCCTGCGTCGTTGCGTGTTAACCCGGGCGCACATTATGACGCAGGTGGCACAGGGCTGGGTTGAAAACGTTTTTTTCAAGCTCAGAAATAAACGTAACCACAAGAGAAGCAGAGCAGGGTAGGACAGTACTACGCCACACGTGGCCTATCCATAACTAATTGACCAGTCTTGTATGATTCCGCGGTTGAAAAAAAAACTGTGCTGCCCTGCGCCTCAATGTGCGGCCGGGTATAATTTGCAAACGTCAAACGTGTTATTTTTCTAGCTTTTCTCAGTTAAACCTTTTTTAAAACAAATCTTTTTGGTGCGTGATAAAAGCATGTCAATGAGTTTAACCGTCGAGTGCAAAGTTTTTTGTTTTCGTTTTTTTTGTTTCCACTGATGGTAGTGTATTAATGATTATTGCGTGATTTATTGGCCAAATAACACCTCGGGAGTTTTATTGAGGGCGAGTGCGGGAAAGAAACATTCCTGCACCACTCTACCCTTCTCTTACTCCCATTTATTCTGGGTAACTGACAGTGGTGTAACGGATTTAGCAAGCGGTGTTTCAAGTTCAACAGGGTAGCTGATAATTTATCTCCACCACGAAAATATAGACATTTAAAACAACATGTACATTAAGTTTATTCTTACTTAATGTAAGTTTATTCTTAATCTTTAGATAATCGTTATTGTTATTATACTTTCTCATATACTTAGTATATAAATAGAGAAAGTACAGTGATTTATTTATTTATTGTGAAAACTCAAAAGTACATTACAAGATTTCCAGTCCCGTGAGTCCAAATTATGACTGTAATCTACGCAGACGCGAGCAGCCTAATCTAGGCCGATATCGAAGAAAATTGGAAATTCATTATTATCTAATTTAAATTAGATATTATAGGATATAAATTCATTCTCGCAATGTAAATGAGAATGTTTGATTGAGTTTCGGACCGATTTTTTTAAATCCATCTCATTCCTATTACTGAAGCGGTTCAACAGATTTTTTAAATTTAATAGTAGAGCTTAAATTAGTAGGTATGATATAGTATATTTTATATTAGAAATGATTTTTGAAAGTATATCTTTTAGTCATTACCACATACTGTCATGTGTAAAACTCAACGATTTGAACCCATTTCAGGGATAATTCTACAGACAACTATAATAAGCCTCTTTAAAAAATATCTCCCTAAATATGTACTAATAACATCATAGACACGTTTTCTAAAAAATATATACCTGATGGATTTTTAAAGGTAAAAAAAAACAAAAACAATAAGTATATAGGCCTGTAATGACCTAATAAGCTGTTGAACGGGACTAAAAAAAAATAAATTGGTAAGGCGTGAATCTCACGTAAAAAGGGTTTCGTTGTTATTGTGAACACAAAATTAGTAAGGGGGGAGGGGAGAAAAGTTTTGATTTTTTTTTGACAAAATGGCGCGTAAAATTAAATGTTAACATCAAGTGTTATACATTTTTGAAAACTACTCTTCAATACCTTTCATTTGATACTCCACTCAAAATTTAAAAAAAAAAAAAAAAAAAAATACGGATAACATGAATTGGATTTCCAGTAAATCGGATCAAATTGATAATCTTATTTTTTCTATGGCCCATCAGACCGCAGATTTTAGGGGGGGGGGGGACACGCAAAATTTCGATGATTTTTGACAAAATGGCGCTGAAAATTAAGCACTATCCCTAAGTGGTATATATATTTCTATTCTATTCTTCAATACCTTTCATTGGATACCCCACTCAAAATTTAAAAAAAAAAAAAAAAATTCGCGACGTGAATTATACGCCATTTTGAATTTGAACAGCTGATAATATTGAGTTCGCTATATTTTTCCTGTGTGCGCGTCAAAACTATCTTTTATACTGGAAAGTTTCATGTTTTTATCTCCTTTGGTTCAAAAGTTATTGGAACCGTACAGAGTGACAGACAGACACAGGGACGAAACTATAAGGGTTTCTTTTTTTTGGTTTTACCAACGAAACCCTAAAAAGTAAATAATAATATGTATATACCGCGATTACCATAAACCTTAATTAATGTTAAAATTACTAAACTAGGAATTGTAAGACGACATTAGTATTGACACTGTATATTTACTAGAGGTCGACCAAGAAGTCATGGAAATGTGAGGAGTGCGCTAGTGTCGTCATGTACAGTCAGTTTTTGATATAATAGACCACGGTAAAAAATCACAGTGTTGTCCGTTGGTTATTAATCATTTTATTTTTAATAACTTCTAATTGTAAACACTGTACCTGATAAAAAAGCACTAATATTATATTTATATTCTTATTTATTGATTATTCATAATAATATTCTTTAAATCTAAATCAATTTTCTTCTTTCTTAATCTATTTTTTTCTTCCTCTTTACTTATTTGTTTGTTACTTGTTATTTGTTAATTTTTCAATTCTATTTTATTTGTTACTTTTTTATTTCTGGATTTTAATTGTTACTTATTTGTGAATTAAATTTTTGTACTGTTGCCTTTCTCACATTGTTTTTGGCAATTTTCTTTTTGGTTAATTAAATTTCCTGGTAATAATAAAAACATGGATAATAACAAGAATTCAAAATTAGGAAGAAAGACTCTTCACAGCCAAGGACGTGAAATAGTTTACAATGTGTATTTGTATTTTAAACAGAACAACATTGCCGGGAGTGACAGTTCAAGAACAGAAGTACCTATCCATACAGATATTAATTGTCATGGAGAGCAATAATTTTATAATAACAAATACATATTAGGTTTGTTCCAACCCCGCTATTTGTAGCGTTCTTTGCATTTGCATCTTCATGGTGAATGGTACAAAATCAAAATTGTTGTGTGACAGTTGTGACTATAATTCGTATTGTATAAAAACAAATAAAACAGGAAACCTAACAGATTGGAAACCTTCTTGTTGTTATTCGTGAGATTTGACGTAACTGCGCATGTCATACAAACTAGAAATGGGTATCGTCTTAGCACCCAACTGTACTGACTTCGGCACTACTCGGAAGTTCCGATTTTAAACGAAGTTAAGCTTTCCTATTCTCCCGTGTTCATGACTTCTTGGTCGACCTTTAATAAATATTATGTTTTAAATTAAATTATAAAAATTGGAATATCATAACCTGCAAATCCTTTCAAATCTTAAAATCGAATATTTAAGCCATCGCAACACTTTCTCTCTCTCCCTCTTTCTATATATATATATATATATATATATATATATATATATATATATATATATATATATATATATATATATATATATATATATATATATATATATATATATATATATATATATATATATATATATATATATATATATATATATACATAAGAAAGTAAAAAACACTTTAATACTGTTATGCCGTTAGTCTGCCAAAATTATTAAGATACTTAATCATTAATCATATAATAATGTTTAACAAAGCCAAAACCGATTTTTAGTCGGAAATTAATACACAAATTTTCAAAATTTGATTTTTCATAGCCATTATTGCACATTATAGTTTTATGAAGGCGTTCCTTGATCTTTAAAGTCGGATAAAATAAATGCAGATTTAGATGAGAATATAATATTAAAGTTTCTTTTTTTTTTTAAAAAAAGTCATTAATTTTGTATTTACTTATTTAATTAGAATTGTTTTAATTTTAAAATAATTAATTCGTCCTGACATAATACAATTTGTTAGCTAAACTGAATGTTAAACTGAACCTATCTCTACTTATTTATTAAGAAACGTGTAACTAACATCATTAATATAATTGTTTGACCACAACTGATGTGCCCAAATTAAATATAACTTTTATTATTCTGTATTTGCATATTCTTCTTTAACAATTTTCTTATTAACTCATTTCCCATAATAGTCCAGTCAAATGGTGCATGAAATGAGCTCAAAGTGGAAAGTTCTGGTGTAATTGTTGTTAGTGGCTTACTTTATGTTTTTTGGGGTGCTGAACACGAATCTGAAGTTGTCCAACAAAATTTCCCTCGGCAAATATGAGAAATCATCGAAAAACTACAAAACAAAATGTTTTTTATTGGTTTTCAGCTTATAACTTGCAAAGCAATCTACTCACGCAAAAAATGGTCTAGTAGTAAAAAAAAAAGAGAAATTAATCTACAATTTATGTCTATAACATTTATTTGTACGTCGTATGGTTTTCACGCAAATGGGAGTTAAAATATTGGGAAGAGGTGGCGGGTGGAGGGTACAGGCTGAAGGGTAAACCTTAATGGCCAGACTGCGCTGGCAGTTAATTTCATGTTTTTGGGTGTGCTGAACACGAATCTAAAATTGTCCAACAAAAATTTTACACGCAAATATGAGAAATCATCATAAAACCACTTTTTACTTTTATTTTTTTAGTGGATTTCGCCTTATAACTTACAAAGCAAGCTATTTACGCAAAAAGTGGAAGAGTAGTAAAATAAAGAAGAGAAAATAACCTACAAATTATTTCTTTACCATTTTTTTGAAAGTCGAATGGTTTCTATGCAAAAGAGGGGTTGAAATAACCGGGAAATCAGTAATTTTTGAAAAACAACAAGTAACACCATTAATATTTATTCTTTATTTCTTGTAGGTATACATTGTTATTGGTTATTTCAACCCCTCTTTTGCATAGAAACCATTCGACTTACATAAAAATGATAAAGAAATAATTTGTAGGTTATTTTCTCTTCTTTATTTTACTACTCTTCCACTTTTTGCGTAAATAGCTTGCTTTGTTAGTTATAAGGCGAAATCCACTAAAAAAATAAAAGTAAAAAGTGGTTTTATGATGATTTCTCATATTTGCGTGTAAAATTTTTGTTGGACAATTTTAGATTCGTGTTCAGCACACCCAAAAACATAAAATTAACTGCCAGCGCAGTCTGGCCACCAACCGTTTACCCTTCAGCCTGTACCCTCCACCCGCCACCTCTTCCCAATATTTCAACTCCCATTTGCGTGAAAACCATACGACGTACAAATAAATGTTATAGACATAAATTGTAGATTAATTTCTCTTTTTTATTTTACTACTAGACCATTTTTTGCGTGAGTAGATTGCTTTGCAAGTTATAAGCTGAAAACCAATAAAAAACATTTTGTTTTGTAGTTTTTCGATGATTTCTCATATTTGCCGAGGGAAATTTTGTTGGATAACTTCAGATTCGTGTTCAGCACCCCAAAAAACACAAAGTAAGCCAAAACAACAATTACACCAGAACTTTCCACTTCAAACTACCATTTGACAGGACTATAAAAAATTCCTACAGTAAACAATTACACTAAAAAGACAGCAGTGTATAATTTTATTTTTTAGTCTATAAAACCTTTTACAATTGGTGACTCCTAGGATGTGGAGTGGATTTATTAGGTAAGCCCTGGAAATAACTATTTTCTAGACACAATATGAGGAAACCTAACTAACTTCTGACACCCGTAAGACCATCATATATCTTCTCTGAGACTATCTATCCCGCAAAAGAACATGTCTGGCTCTTATGATCATAAAACATTAAAGTAATTAATACTTTATTGAACAAATAAAATATAAACTACAATTGAAAAAGAAACACAACAAATTCATAGTAATTATTTATCAAATAATTGGTTGTTTTGACTGAGATTTTGTGGTACCACTTCATAATTATGACTAGAGACTTTAATATAAGTAACACTACAATATTGTCACCACAATTTTATATATTTAAACAGACGCGTTTCGACTTAAGTACAGACGCAATAAAGTAATTGGAAATTAATGCAAAAATACTCTGCCAATTAGTGTGGCACATAGCTTCCTCGCGGTCTAGTACGCAAAGAAAAGATTAGTTTAAGAAATAAAAATACCTCGGTAAAAATAATCAAAAAGTTGGAACGGCGCGGCAATGTTCCAGTAAATATTTAATAACGTTGGTTCTAACCAACATTTTTTGGAGAAAAAAGCCCACAACATGAGCCAAAAGTTAACGCACATATCATATATTTAATAAACAAATAACACAGCAACCAAATCGTAGAAACCTCTATATAAACAGGTTTTTTTTTTTTTTTTTTTTTCAATTTTACCCCCCTCAAAACTAAAAATAACACATAATAGAACATAACAAATATTAATCTACTACATCAACGATATACATCATAATATTATAAAAGATTAACTTCGACATTTGTACCCCTGTACTTTGAGGTACCAAAATAATATTTTTAAAAAACAAGCAGTACAAAAGGGCATTAATTTAACTAATAAATAAATATAAATAAGAAACCTAATAACAAAAAAACATTCAAACCCTTTAACCTACAACAAAATTATAAATCGGTACAAAAGTGCGGGTACATAATTTTTAAAAAATAAACAAATGAAATAGCTTGAGTGTACATATAAAGGCCTTTCAAATGATATACGACACAATATTAAAAACCAAAAAAGTGGTCACGTGACACGCCACACGGGAAAAAGTTTACTCTCGTGTTCTCAGCAAATAGGATAAACTAATGAAATAAAATATATTCAATTTAAAGAGCATTAGTGTGAGATTCAAGGGGCTCAATCAGAAATAAAATCGGTCAACTATTATAGAAACTATGGCCATACAAAAACAAAAAGGGAAAAAATAAAACCAAAATAATTATAAAGTTATCACCATCTAAGGTACAACCGATGATGATACGACAAAAAGTTATAAGACCTAAGTTGTAGATCTTTTAAAATCAGTTACCGCTGGTGCTATCCGTTTTCAAATACGACTTACCGTTTAGCCACAATAAGCCCCCAATACAGCTTAAAAATCAAGTCGGGCATTTTTATTTTTGTAAGGAGGGAAGGAGAGGGAAAAGTAAACTTTTTATAATTTTTTTGGTTCACAATATGGATGTTGTGCGTAGAATGGCGCAAACCGCAAGTCTCTAGCTCTTCTGGAAGTGTGTAAACACTAATGTCAGTCAGTGAGTCAGTTAGCCATGCGGCTTTATAGTACATAGATGCAGTGCTTGATATCTAGAAATTGAGGTGCCGGAACTACAACCTTCGCAAAATATTGCTTCCGAGCTTACCGAAGGTAACGGAAGCTATGTGATCGTTTCGAAGAACGAAAAATTTTTAGGTCTCCAATTTTAAAAATTCCAAGACAGAAATCCGTTTCAGACATCAGGGAACATTTTTGGTTCCGTGTCTGTCTGTCGGTCTGTCGTTCAATTTTTGCGAACCAACATATCTTACAAACTACAGGTTCAATTTTTATGAAATTCGGGTGGTTGGTCATAATTAGCCCATTGTTGGTCCCATATAAGTTTTAACCTTCTGCGCCAATTTTTTTTTCTTCCACATGCGCACAAACATACATTTATTTACACCTATAGCTTCAAAAGTATTATTATTTTAATGAATAATATACTTATCTGATTTTAATGAAACTTTTATAGTTAATCGAAAGTAACCCGCAGATGGCCACAGATTAATTTGAACAGTCTACGCTCTTTAACTTTTGCTAAATTGATATTTTAATTTGTGTGAAAAATCTAAACAATTTTGACAGATTAAAAAAAAGGGGAAACAATTAAACCAATTTGACAATAATGACTTTTAAAAGCATAAAATCGATAAAGTTCGTGGATAGGATGCGAGGAAGCTAAGTGCCACACCAATTGGCAGTCTATTTTTGATATGTCATAAAATTTTGTTAAATTGTCTAAATAAATAGACTTGTTTCATCTAGATGCGACTTTCCGTTTGGAGGTTACAGGGGTTAGGGCCTGGAATTATTTTATAGACAGTAGTAGTAGTCTTTCACTTACTATGTTAACACACTGAAGTTGACATAATGTCGAAACGCGTCTGTTTAAATATATAAAATTGTGGTAACAATATTGTAGTGTTACTTTTATTAACCTCTCTAGTCATAATTATGTTATTATTTATATTTGAAACCATTTATATTACTTATATAAAAAAACCAAGTCCACAAAAGAAAAACTTCAATTTATATTTGAACTTCATAAAATTTTATACTTAAATGTAAGTGAAGAATATGAAAAATGTAAGTGAAGAAAATTGCCTTTAGAATGATTTTAGAATGAATTATTTTTAAAAGTGTTTAAGAAAATAAATAATGAATTTATTATAAATTCGTTAGAGTCCATTTTAAATAACTTTTGTCTTTAATTATACAGAGGATTCATTAATTTTCCCCAAATATCAATTCATTCTTTAAGGAGGAAGAAAATAATGTGCACGCCAAGCTATTTGTAATGAAAAGAATTTGAAATTATTCTTAACTTCATCTGGATGATCAATGATCCAAGTTTTCTTCTCCTGTGTCAGTAGTTGAATACTTTACGCAAGATAAACAATTAGTACTGAGAGCGCAGACGGGTTTACCCTACATTAGGTAGGAATTTGAGAGACGGAAAACCCTAAAGTTTAATTAACTAATCAAAGGTAAAGGCGGAGAAAGGTCAACTGTGCTGTTGGCAGCTTCCACAATAGTAACAGTTTATCACCTCAAAGTCTCCGGCAACCCTTAAAGTTGCGCAAACTATTACAACTGATACAGATAACCATTGAAATAACAACTTGGGTGGTTAAAGTTGTAACACGTTTAACACGATTTAGCGTTTATCATATATTGAAATAATTTTTATTTTATTTTATTTTTAGGATTGACTCGAATTAAAAATACTAACAATGGAATATCGGGCTGAAAGAGTTGTTATTAAAGCATAGGAACAGTACAACTGCGTTTGCATAACGAGTAACAATAGGCAGACACATACAGAGCCTGTTATGATTATTTCATACGTGCTATTCAATTCCCAGATAAGTCACGAATCGGTCATTAATAAAATAAGGCTTTCATCGCTCCATTGGTTTACAAAAGAGACTTGGCGTGCAGATGTAACTTGGAGGAAAAGGAAGCGGAGACTAGGCTTTGGGCTCCTCTTTGAAAGAACTTACTAATTCAGCTACATACGCATCTCTCACA
Source organism: Gerris lacustris (assembly GCA_951217055.1). Lineage (NCBI taxonomy): Eukaryota > Metazoa > Arthropoda > Insecta > Hemiptera > Gerridae > Gerris > Gerris lacustris. The sequence continues at coordinate 83,747,448 of OX578276.1, read as the reverse complement.
ACCGCAATGATAATATATATTCACAAAAGGAATGTTCCTTGAAGATAGATCAAAATAAAATTTGGAGCATCGCGTTCTGTTCCGCTACATTACAGAATCAGTCAAGTATTGTTAGTTTCCATAATAGTGATCCAACTTAAAACATAATAGTATTTTTATGGACCAAATTCTAATATGCAACACTTGAATATTTAAATGTATGATCATTATGAGGTAACGAAACATTTTCGCGAATGTGTGGAGGGTAAAATGTATTGTCTACTTTTACATTTCGAACTGATGAATAAATGTATTTAGATATTTATGATTATATAAATACAAATCTATTTAATAGAACTGTCCCCGTTGTTTCTTTCTGACTATCAAGCACGTTCTCTATACTAATCCCTCAGATATATAATAGTGAATACTAAAATTAACACAGAAAAAAGCATTTTCTCTCTTTTCTATTTAATGTACAATTTACAAATTTTATTAATATGTACAATTATTTTTGTCACTTGGGACTTTTTTTCATAAAATAAAATCCCAGAGACATAGACCAGGTAGTCTTAAGAGCCTCGACTGTGTTTTTCTCCAATGTGTGATAGCGACTCATCATGAAAGAGGTGTAGTTCAATAGCCAAACAACGTCTTCACACAAAAATTGTTTAAGTTCAAGTTTATAATTTTGTCTGTAGATTATCTGAAGAAGGCTGCTTTAGAACAGCCGAAACCGGTCAGTTGTTCCAATTACAATTTTCGTGGAATACGTTGTTTTGTTATTGAACTACACCTCTTTCATGATAGACCAGGTAGGTGGGTGCATTCGACAAACTAAGGCCAGATAATAAATTTATCCCTTCTCTTTCTATGCCTTGATCAGACTGACAGACTCACCAAACGTCAGCAGTTTGATTAGAGCGGATCCCTGAATATCATTTAAGGGACCATTAGTATTCAAAAGGTTTTGCCATTTAAGACGAGTCAATACCCAACAACTGCTGCTAAGCAGACTTAGTAGGTAATTAGAAGTTTCACCTCCCTCTCCGTACAGCTCACAGATAGGACTAACTTCCAAATTTCCAACCTAGCCTAACTGCTGCAAGTGTCTGTTAAGATGGCTATGACCGGTAGGTAGTAAATCCTCCTTGGGATTTCAGTTCAACGAACTCAATTCCTAAATCTTATCCTTCGAGTAAAAATAACAAGTTTGAAATAATGTCCCTTCCAAATAGAACAATCCTCAATTTGTTGTACCTTTTATTTTTCCACTTTTTTCCTAATTTTCTCTATTTTGTCTTAATTTTATTTTAACAATGCTTTCACACCTCTAGAGGGAGACTAAATTAAATAAAAAATGAATAAAAAGGAAACTAAAACTATCATGTTAAAATCAACAATTGTGAATTCCACTATGATTACCAATAATTAATTATCTGGGGGCACGGGAGTGCCCCCGCCAAGTCGAGCACAGCTGTACCATCCTTTACTGCGGAACCAACTCAAGGCAATTTGGACCCCATCTATTATCCTCTTGAAGATACTTAGATATAATAATAATAATAAATATATTTATTTCCACCATTGAAATTAAATGCAGTAATTAAATGACAAAAAAATATAATAATATTATAAATGTAATACATAAAAATATTATACATAAATTAATGGTGAGGGCTCTCAATAGGTGTCAAATCACCTAGAGTGAGAGCCCCGACTCTTAAATTATTGGGAATAAATATTGTATTTACGTAATTACAATCTAAAAATTTTTAGAGAATGCTATAGCTACTTAGATGTAATCAATCCATATTACGAGTATTTCAATGATATGCTTTATCTTCTGTAAGTTTAATTGTTCTCTTATGTTTGTCAATCTTGTTCTTGGTAATTGTTAGGGCAGGTTTTTCATTTCTGTCAGTAGATGTTGTTTTAGTCTGTGTTTAAAAAATTTAATAGTGTTAGTTAGTTGAAGTGATTTCGGCAGTTGGTTGTAGTAAGTCGGTCCGAGATATGATGTGCGGCATCTCTTTGTTTCTTTTCTGTGTGGCATAGTGGGATAAGGGCAAAGCCAGCTTGTTGCGTTCTTGTACAGTAAGGGTGATCTACTAATAGTTTATCTTTCTTTTTAAAATAATTGATCAGAACAGCTTTTTTAAATAAGGAGTCTAGTGGTAAAATATTAAGTTCGGTAAAAAGTTGTTTTGAAGGATAGCGTCTATTTTTTTTGTACGCAATCTTCAGTATAGTCTTTTGCACTACCGCTACTGTATTTGTACGCTTGCATGCAGCACTACCCCAGGCTATTAAACGATAATTAAGGATAGATTCCGTCAGAGCATAATATACCAGTTTTAATACTGATTTATCAGCGAAATCTCTTAGTCTCACAAAAGCGTACATAGTTCTTCTAACTTTCGAGACTACTGCACTAATATGATCCTTCCAGTTCAATAAATTATCTATGATGACTCCTAGATATTTTACTGAACTTACTCTTTCGATTTCTGTAGTGCATTGGCATACAGAACTGATAATAGGCCCTGTACTTTTATGAATAGCAGTGTGATGTCTGTTGCATAATTGGTCGTGCAGTTTCAGTCTATAGTGTTCTGGTGGTTGCCCTAGTTTGTCCAGTGAGAAAGTCATATATTTAGTTTTGTCAAAATTTATTGTGAGTATGTTGTTGTCAAACCACGTCTTTACTTTAGTTATGCCAGTTGATGCTTTGTTAAATACTTCCTCCCAGGTTGTGCCCCTAAAATATAATAGTGTGTCATCTACAAAGGAAATTATGTCTGAGTAAGTGTTTGTCAAGTTGAGTAAACTATCGACATAGATCAGGAAAAGCCAAGGAGCTATAACAATTCCTTGCGGCGTTCCGCAGTTAACGTCAAAAGTTTCACTCATACATCTGTTTATTTTGACCTGTTGTTTTCTGTTTAGTAAGTAATTCTTGAACATATTTAAACAAGTTCCCCCAATCCCTATAGAAGTTAGTGCTTTAATTAATCTCTCATGGGAAACAGTATCGAACGCTTTTTTAACAACAATAAAAATAGCTAATGATTTAATACCTTTGTCCAAGTCATTTATAATATATTCATATAATTTATACACTGCATCCGCAGTGCTACTATTATTCATATATCCAAATTGATTTTTAGATATGATGTTATTGTACTCTAAATGTTCAACTAGTCTATTTTTTAGGCATTTTTCTATAATCTTTGATACATTAGATAGCAATGATATTGGCCTATAGTTGGAAGGGTAAGTTTTATCCCCCTCTTGAAATAGAGGGACTATGACGGCTTGTTTCAAGACGTAAGGAAACACACCCTGTTTAAGACAAAGATTAGAAATATATTTTTTCCGTGGTAGGCTGTGAAATAGTAACTTTAGAGCCTAAAAAACATAGCTAAAATCCATTTTTTCATTACGTGGACTTAAAAAATCTTTTCATTACTCCTAGCTGTAAAGAAAAAATCTTTTACGTCCTAGGCACTAAAAGATTTTTTCTTTACGGCGGGTAGTTGTCAAAACTTCCGTTAGTAGTGCTGCAGTCTTTGTAGAAATGCTTCTAGTACGATAAAAATCCGCTAGATGTCAATGCGTTTTATTTATCTTTTCTTATAGTGTAACCTCATTTTAAGGTTTCTTTTTTTAAGTCTTAAGTATGTACTAATATTTGTTATTATTATATATTGATTAGTGATTAATATTTAATGTTTTTTCATTGTCTGCTACCTCGGAAAAAATAGCATATGCTACGCGACTTTGAAGTGTTTTTTCTTTACCTTGGCAATATTTACTGTCTCGCTTCGCTCGACAGTAAATGTAATTGCCGCGGTAAAGAAAAAACTCACTTCACAGCCTTGTAACATAATATACTATTAATGGTTTAACAAAATTGTCTTGAGCATTTTTTATATACTGATACTTAATACCGTCTATTCCCCTGGCTGTATCTGCGTTTAAGCTGTTTATTAGTGTTCTTATTTCTGTCTCAGACACTGGTCTGAAGTTCAGTAATGGTCTTATTGGTTGGTTATGTTCAGTTGTGTTATCATTCAGTTGGGTTCTATTTATTTTACGGGCTAAATTAGTTCCCACAGTTCCGAAATAAATATTTAATTGATTAGCTATTTCATGTGTGTTCATGTACGTATTGTTGTTATAATTTAGTTTTTGTATTACGTTTGTCGAAATGTTTTTCTTATTAAGGCATTCATTTATAGCTTTCCATGTTTTCGTCGAGTCTGTTCCGTCTGTAGGTAGCTTATCCCTGAAATACTTGGCTTTGGTTTTCCTGATTAATTTGGTTAAATAGTTTTTATAATTAATATATTTCTCTCTTAAGGTTTTATTAAACGGTTGTTTGTCAAGTGTCTTTCGCATCTTGTCTCGTTTTCTTTTGGACGTCAGCAAACCACTGGTTATCCAAGGTTTTATTTTTTTATTTTTGCATGTTTTATATATTTGTTTAGTGTGTGTGCAAGTTGTTATCTGCTGTTGTATGGATTGTATGAATGTTTGCGTGGTTGTCTGTGCGTCTGTTATGTTGTATAGGTCTGTCCAGTCTATTTGTTTTAGATTAATACAAATTTTTTCCGAGTCTACTGTTGTCAGAGTGAATTGTTTATGTGTATTAATATTTATATTGTTGTTTTTAAATCTATAGAAATCCCCGTAGGATAATGATCTGTCACCTTGCTGTGCAAAATAAAGGGTGTAAGGTTCATATCATTGTTACATTTTATCAATATGTGATCGATACAAGATAAAGAATTGTTTTCATTCCTTGTTTCATCGTTTATATAACTTCTAAATCGGCTAAAAGAGCTCAATAGATTTAAATACTTAGTTTTAATATTGGACTCGACTAACAAATTTAAATTTATATCACCCATTAAAATGTGATTATTAAACTTATTATTATCTAAAAATGTTTCCAAATTTTCAATATAGGTATGTATCGATACAAATTTCTGCTTATCTATAAATAGATGTTAAATTAAATAGTTCATTTTTTATTTTTAATTTATGTAGAATACTATTGCAGTTCATTATCGGTCTGTTTACTATTTCCATGACCTCAATATAGTTTTTGCAGAATACTACAATGCCTTCGGCTCTATTTATTCCAGCATAATAATGGGCATTATACAGGGCCGGATATTCAATTTTTGGGCCCCCCCGCGAAATATTCCAATGGGCCCCCAACCTACCCAGGCCAGGTCCTATTTGGAAGGGGAGGGGGCGAGGGGGTTTACTGATTAGTGCACCGTAGAATGGGAGTCCTACACTATCGGTGAGCCTCGTGATGGCCAAAGAAAGTAAGAAAACTACACACCACAACCTCATTACACGCACCGCATTCATTCATCTCAAATTCGCTTATGAACTACCTCGCCGAAATAAGAAAGAGGTAATTGGCTAAAAAAAAAGAAGCTTATTCCTAATTTGGTCTTCAGGGTATTAATAATTTAATAATAATAATTATATAGGTATTAATAATAATAATTCCAAAGTCAACCTATTTTTGGCTATATTTCACCTCCTTTGAGGCATCTTCAGGCCTAAAAGAAGATTTTTAAATTTTTATTTTTTATATCTAGATTAACTTACATTATCTTTATATAACTTGTTGACATAACTTTTAACAATTTCCCCTAAAACATTACTTGATTTATTTTCTTAGTTATTTTCTTTCATGACAATTCTCTTGCAAGGAAAGAAAATAACTAAGAAAATAAATTAAGTTATGTGTTAGGAGATTTTGTTAAAGGTTCGTCTACTTTTATATGTTAATTTTTCAATATTATTGGAACTAAGTTCCTTATGGCACGTTACAGCGCCTGGAGCCCGGGAGTGAATCCGAAACAAACACCGTCACAAAACTGAAATCGACCCAGGACGATAACTTGAGCAAAAGTTGACCGATGTGGAAGACATGTTTATTTTAGCAACGCTAGCGTAAACGTTCAAATGTAAAAATGAAATTTATGGACGGGGAAAATTTTAACTTATTCTATTCAATGAGACATACAACTTTTTTAAATTAATTTTTTTTAGTTAACTCAACACCGATACTGCTATGAAGTGGTAATGATCGCTAAGTTTATTAAAGCGGACCTAAACGTTTAAAATAGAAAAAACTACGTTTTAACCGATCTCTTACGTTCTAACGTAACGATTTTTATAAAACGTCATACACAAAGTAAAGTAAAGTAAAATTGAAACAGGCATGTAAAATTTCAACCTGATACAAGCAGACGTTTTTGAGTAGGGAAGAGATATATTTAATAATATTTTAAATTAGTAGGCCGGGTAGGAGAAAACAGTGCTGTTTCCCACCTACTACCACCTTCCTTTTGACATTTTTATGTTTAGGCTATAGAACATAAGTCGAAAAGATTTATACGTGTGACAGGGAGTTAGGAAAGTACAGGAGGTTGCCATCAACTCTCAGCCCTCTCGGCCTACCTAGAATGAAGGCATATTAACAATTCGTAGAAAGCGGGCCGGCGTCTTAGAATTCAGTATTTTGTAATCAAGCCGCGGCAGTGCCGGTGTGGAGATAAGAATAAAAATTATCTTCCATCTACTTTTATCAATTACATGAATAAATTACCGATTTTATTTAATTTTATGTCGGTAGTTTACGCAGAGCGAAAACATGAAAATGTCTCACTGTGTTGCGGACTCGTATGCAAGAAGTATTTTTAACTATATCAACTCATCATGATTAATTTTTTTCTCAATATTCAATACATAAGTATTTATTGCAAGGCACTCGCTTCAATGATATAAACAATGTTTTTCTCTTAATTTTGTCTTAACTCCGCTAGGTACAAACAGTTAATTACTTTTAATATTGTCTCTTTTATAACTCCGCCATGTGTATTTAGTTAGCATCGTATACTTAGTAGTGTGAATTTATAATTTGTATATTTAATGAAAAGCGTAAGGAACTTCGTTCCTAACGGGTGTCCTGTGACGCCACACGTATTTTTTTTAAAAAAAAGTGTTACGTTTTGTTTAAAAGTTGTGTCAACATGTTATAAAGATGTAAGTTAAAAGTTATGTAGATATAAGAAATAAATTTTTAAAAATCTTTTAAGCCTGAAGATGCCTCAAAGGAGGTGAAATATAGCCAAAAACGGATTGACTGCTGAGAGGATTTTCGGACCCCAGGGCAAGTTAGCATCTAGACCCCTTTGAACAAACAACGGCTGGGGGTCCGGGGGTACTCCCCTGGAAAAATTTTTAAAATTTAAGTGCAAAAAGATGAGTTTTAAGGATTTCTGAGGGCAAGTTTGTCCTTACAGGAAAAGAGGTTTGGCGCGGGGACGAATTTTGAAGTTTTACTAAGGTGGGCTAAAAAACACAAATAATTATGTTGTTTTGTAGCTGGCAAGCTTAAAAATTGCATTACAAGTAAAAAGTATTTATATTAGTTAATATGATTTGTCAGTCAGTTTCTCTCCTTTAAATTAGCATTGACCATATTGAATAAGGTGAAAAAATCAAAAAATTTAAGTAACTAAATGAAACAAAAAAATTCAAACTTCCGTACTCATGACACGTTAGGAAAATTTTAAAGTTTATTACAATCAGTGGCGTACCTAGGACAGTGGGCCCTTCACCAAAAAATGATAATTAAAACATTTGCGTTCAGCACTGGGCACTGAATGAATCTTGTCAGGGAAATCACTGAACCTTTGTCAGGGGGCCCGACAAAGGTATATCAGTGTAATTCCAGTTTAGATTTAATTATACTCTAAAGGGGCCCCCATCGACATTGCAGTACAAAGATAGTAGTTTCATGTTTTTTTTTTTTATTTGTGGGCCCCCTGGCACCGGGGACGTGGACGCAATTCGGGCCCATAGCTACGCCACTGATCACAATATCCTTCTTGCCTTTTTTATTGTAAATAAAACCTTTTTCAACATCTCTGACTGGGCCCCCCAGGACCGTGGGCCCCCCCGCACCGCGGGGGCTGGCGGTAGCTATATCCGGCCCTGGCATTATATCCTTCTATGTTGTAGTAATGCTCGTAGGATTTAAGCCAAGCTTCAGTCAGAACGATAACATCCATTTTTCTATTTAAATTACTTAAAAGTAACAATAATTCATCATAGTTCTTTCCAATAGATCTGATGTTAGTGTGCAAAATAATTGAACTATTTAATTTTAAAAAATCTAAATTATAGTCAGGTACTATTTGTTCTTTTTTACCTTCATGGGATTCTAAACTATTTAAAATATCTAACTTCATGCTACTAACGTTAAATTAATAAATATAATGTTAGACTTACAAGAATATAAACCTAAACGCATGACTAGAATAATATTGACTATCTGTTCAGTTAAATTATACTCTATAAACTACATTAAATAAACTAACATTTCTTAAACCACTAACAAAAATTAACAATAACAAAATGGATAAATAACACATACATAAAACAGAATAAATAATTACTATATTATATTTATTAAAGAGAGTTACTTTATTTATTTTTAATAATATCATTACTGTTGACATGCTTTAATTTTATTTATTTTTTGTTACTTATTTGTTTTTTTAAAGCTTATTTATATCTGCCACTTTTTTAACCTGAAAAACTTTATCTCCGTCCATTTTTCTTACCAGAACCTTATTATTACTAAACCATACATATTTATAGCCCTTCTCTTTTGCAGTTAGTCTAGTTCTATTTAAGAGATCTCTATTAAATTGGGTTAGATGATCAGATATAAACATTCTACCTTGTGAGAAGTTAGGATTTATAACATTAGCAGGTAAACCTGGTCCTGAGTTGTTCAGACGAGACAACTTACTAGAGCCTTACTAGAGAACCACCAACTTACTAGAGACAACAGACTAGAACACTTTAAAACTAAACAATGATGTTGAGAACGTTAGTTGAGGTTGACTTGACAGTATTGATTGACAGTTATCTTAAAGTGCAAACATATTTACTCCAGATAATTTTATTTAGTTCAATTTGAACACCCACAGACGAAGAAGTAACACGAAAGATTAACAAGAACAAAGAAAGAAAAAAGATCGAAGAACAATCAAACAAGAATAATGAAAGTATAGCGAAACATTTTTTGGGACAGTGAAAAATTACTTACAAAAGAAGAGAAATCCCTACAAAAACACTTGTGTAAAAAAATAAGTCAAGTCTCGCGTAAAAAGTTGTGAGATCATAATATGTTGCCTACTGCCCGAGTAAGTTCTACTAGGTCTAATTTATCCAGTGCAAGTGCATAATGTTTGTCTGTCCCTTTCTCTATTTTCTTTCCAAAATCACTCAACACATTTAACATTTTCTCAGTTGGCAAATACACACCCCAAAGAGGCTAAAATTAATTGCAGTGTCGTATGCAAATTTGTATCCTTGTGCTAAGACGCTAAAATTAAAAAAAATTATTTGATTTAAGTTTGTGGTGTGTATTTACCAAAAATAAATTGTGTATTGCCAAAATAATAAACATTTAAGACATATGAGAGACGTATGGACCTCTGAGAGAGGTTGATGGTGCCTGGAAGAACTCATCGACGGGCATGACATAATGAATTCAATTAATAGCAGAATTGGCTCGGGCATCTAGTCAGAATTCCAGAGTGTAGACTATAGCCAAACAGATGAGGAAGGAGAGACTCAACAACCATCGTAGAAATAGATGATCGAGAAAAAGATGGATGGACGGAATAGAAATAGATCTCAACAATATGTAAATTCGTGGTTGGAGAACGCGAGCCTCTGAAAGAGACGAATGAAGAATGATTGTTTTAGAGGCCAGAGCTGACCTCATGCTGCAGCGCCAGACAAGTAGGTAAGTAAGGATTTAATTTTGGATTTAAATAATAGCTCTATTCATGGAGCTGAAAAAAATTACTTCAAATTTTTGGCTCTTCGACGGGCAATAATAATCAAATTCTAAAAATGAACTTGGCATGATTAGATAATTTGGTCAAAGACATAAATACTAATAATTATGGGCCCTCGCACACTTCACCACATGTTTACAAGTAGATATTTTGTTGAAATACCTACATGAATGAAAAGTAAATATAAAAATGAAAAAATAATCATAAAATCGAATTTTCGCGCCATCACAATATTTTTCCTTTATATAAAAAAATGAGAGAGAAAAAAAGTGGAATTTGGAAGTTTACTATTACATAACTTGTAATTAAAAATTAATAAATCAAAATAAGCAATATTCTTTTGAGGTGTTGAACAAATTTAAGTTTTACAGTTTGGTATCAGACAAAGAGAGTCAACCGCAGGGATTCACTCTCAACTTAACTCTTCAATCTTAACCTCACTCTTTCTTTCCACAAAAAGTGAGAGTGATCCTCAAGCTAGACCTCTAGTCCTAGTTAGTATGTAGTTACGAGTATGTGTTGAACTGTTTGGGTCTTCTTGTCTTCAACTTTGTTTTATAACCTAATGTTCGCGTGGAACTTCCTACGACGAGTTTATGAGGTCATTAGTTATTTCCTTGACCCTATGGTCAAAAAGGGTGCAAGCTTGTGTTACTGAAACCATCTTATGTAACTTTAACTCCATGTCACCACAAATAATTCATTGCCAGTGATTTAACAGCTAAAGGTGGAACTAGGTATTGTGTGGTTAAAAAATAAACATGCATCTTATCTTAACAACTATTGTACAAAATAAAAAATGTTTGGTCTTGAGAAATTAATATTTTAAACTGTTATAAAAATGTCTTAATTTTAGTGAAATTTACTCCTCTGCTTAAACAGCTTACGAACATAATAAATCAAAGTTACAAAACAATAATACCGAAAAAATTTATTTGGACATGGCTAAAATTTGATTTTTATCCAGGGAATAACTGGTAGCAACAATTATGAATGATAAATTAAATAGCAACGCTCCCTTTGTTTAATATATTTATAAATTTACTTTTTTGGACGAAAATTATGCCTAAAGAATTGTTTTTTTTTTTAATTCTTTACACCATCTTGTTTTAAGTAATATACAATTAAATGAAAATAATATAGTGCTCCAAGTTGAGGAGAAACACTTTTACTATCGTCGATTGTCACTGAGAAATGAGAATGTCAGGAAAATTTTGTAAAATAGGTGAGTGCTTCGGAAACAAAATACGTTTAAGCTCAGGTGTTGCCGCAACATTAAGCAAACGATATTCTGAGTAAAGAAATAATAAAGTAGAAATATCTATCCGCTTTCTCCATATGCTTCAAGAGCATTACCAGTGATTTATATGTATAGTTACGCATCAATAACAAGGTTATGTATCATCGATACAAGCAGTCACATCGTACCATAAGTATCCCCCCAAAAATAAACAATAACTAGGCTTACTTCCTATCATAGTTTCATTAAAGCATTCATGGAATCAATTTTGTAAATCCTCGTAATTCAAACAGTGATATCTTAACAGGGAGTAGTATTAATAAGAATAAATCATTTTCTAATCGCTAACTTTTGCCTTGTTACATAACTCCGCGGTACATCGATTAAACCGTTAACAAAACACCTAATGAGTTTGAATGTAGCCAAAGTTCTTTATAATGAACTTTGGCATTATAAAGCATCCCGACACATCGAAATAAATGATTGGTTTCATTATCTGCTTTGGCGAATCTTTTCACAGAGAGGGTCTTCTTATTGGATTAAAAAAATAATAAAACTAAATTTTAAAACCATTGTCTTCATTGTTTAAGGACAATTAACCTTAAGTTTTTTTCCAGTACTATCTTCAAAAGTAATAATTTATTTTTTACTAATGATATTTAGAAACAATCAGCAAGTTAAAATAGAGATCATGTCTTTCTTCCAGGTATTTTATTAAAAAAACTTAAGATATTAAAAACAATCATTTACTACATTGTGACTGCGCTACTGCACTTTAAAATTAATATCATTATATAATCGTTGTGCAAATAACTTATAATACAGAATAATAATAGAAATTAGCATTTAGAAAATTAAAAGTTATGGTAATTCCCACCTAAATAGTTAAATTATTATTGAAGAAACAAGGGATAAATGCCTAAAATATTCAGTGAACCCTTTAACCGACAATAAATCTATACAGTGCCCTGGATTTATAATCTAAAGCTAAACTCTCAGCTTAACGAGCTCAGTGGTTAGAATTTGAGTTAAATAACTAGTAACGCGTTTCAATTGATTTAACTTCACCTCTATGTGTTGATACTAAATCAGTAACACTCCAGGACAAAGAAAACGCCACGATTTTGTTCTTGTGTTAGAATATTCAATTTTCTCAAGTGAAGAGTAAACTAGCGAACTTCCAGGCCACAAGGAACTATTACAATCAGAAATTGATTATCTTAGTAGTAAGGAGGCGGGGAAGCCAAGCCTAGCAACAAGACCGCATTCGGGTTCCTTTTGCCAACCCCTGAACTCACACCCATCGAACTACCTCAGTCTTACCCTCAAATTTCCTTGTTTGGGTTACTAAGGAGAAAATGTCTCGCAACTTTAGTGTGACAAGCTCGTCTTCCTTGATTTAGCCTGCTCCTAATAAATGAAAATCGTAGTCTGTCATATCCTTAGCTGGGAGTGTGCTAAGCCGTCTCCTCTTCATCGCCGCACATTGAACAGGTAGAGCCGTCTTCGATTTTTAATGCCAGATGTCTTCTGAGTTGGAAAAGCTTTCGTTCAACACTGCGTGAAATGCCAGCTGGAAAAAATAAACAAGCATGAAAAGACCCCCATTAACGACTTTCAAGCTAACAGATGACAGTTTTGCATTAATCCATATTGATATCGTTGGGCGTTGGGCCCCTTCGTCTATCTAAGGGATATTCTTATCTGCTGACAATAATTGATCGTTTTATAAGGTGGCCTGAAGCCATTGGCTCAACAAGATAGTGAGACAAACTCACACGCTCTGTGGAGAAATTTGATATGAAGGTACGGAGTTCCCCATCAAATTGTAAATGATCAAGGTTGGAATTTCCAATATTCTTTATTTCCCTCTAGCTAATTTATTAGGTTATCAGCTCAACAAGGCAACAGCCCACCACCCACAAGCCAATGGTAAAGTTGAGAATAGCATCATGTGTAGAATCGGAAAGACGATACGAAGACCTAGACTAGTAGTACTTTTGGGTTTACGCGTGGACTATAAACCAGATTTGCAAACTTCTCCAGCTGAATTGTTTCTAAGCATATCTCTCCGACTCATTGGAGAATTTTTCTGCCCTTCTAGCAAGATGAAGATGAATACTTCTGAGTATGCTAAGAGACTCGTAGACACTCTAAGTCGTTTACATCTTGGTGGATTTAAGAATATTATTTACTTTATCTTTCTATATCTATGCACATATGTTCTCTGTTATAACCTTAGCAACGCCATTAACCTTTGCATCGCCGACGATCCAGCCTTCTGATTGGCCTACAAAACCTACCAATGTACCCCCACCACAGTGATACCGGCAGCCGGTATTTGCTCTTCACTTTGGACACCAACACCTTTCGCGTTTTTTCCCGCTTCACTGTTTAGATGTCTCTGGCCTGCTGGCCAACTTCCCGGCATATCATTGTTTTCCGCAGTTAACTCTTCAAGTGCCTTGCTTTTGCTATGAAATTTTTAACGACCTTTTGCTATCAAAATTTAACTACTACCGGTACCGATCTTCACGGAACCGACTCTTCTTTCCAAGACCACAGTCCGAAAACATCGTAAACCAGGTGATAAATTTAATTGGGATCCAGGGTAACCTAGATGCTAAGCCTTATCTTGTCAATCTTACCTATTTCTATTTTCATTATCCCATACAATTCTTAAGTTCACCTTAGTTCCCGGCACTCCAAACTTTAATCCAGCATGCTATTTTGGGACAGAAAGTTTTCTCCTGGCATTCACAATCACCAAGTTTTCTACTGCTGATCTATCCCAAGCGAATTACGTTTTTCTCCGCGACGATACATATCATTCACCACAAGTCCCAAAATATACAGGTCCACACAAATTGTAGCTTAAACAGAGAAAACAATTAGGATTAAAGTAAAGGGCAGGGACATCGAAGTAACAAGGTGCAGATTAACAACAGCTTTTGTTGATCCTGCGAGCTCAGACAACACCTGGACTATGAAAGACGACGTTCTCCCTTATCCTCATCTAAAGAGTGCGTTACAGCAAGACAAAATCTAATAAATCGATTAAGAAAGTCACCTTCAAGTTACCACCACCATCATCCAAACCAAACAGAATTTCTCTTTATGGATGAGCGTCTCATTCGCACAAGCAGGCGATTTTATAAAGAGTGACTCTTTTTCGAAAACCCACAAATAAGAAAATTTTTCCTCTCGGATACTCTATCTTGGGACTTACTGTATATAATTTAAATATTATTGAAATTGTTTAAACAACATTTATCGATAGTTCATAAAAATAACTAATTATGAAAGCAAGATTTTTTTATTAGAAACTTATTTAGATACGGGGCTCTAGCTCTAGGTGATTTGACACCTATTGAGAGCCCTCACCATTAAACTATGTCTGCAAATTATGTGAAACTCTAATATAAATAATGTATGTTTTGTAATTAATTCTTGGAAGCAATTTTTGATGGTGGAAATATATTTATCTATCTATATTATTAAAAAAGTTTTGTAAACAAACGAGTTGAGTGAGAGTGCTTTACAAAACAGGTGTGAAAGAGCGCGATAGGAGAGAAAGGGGGGGTAGTCCGGGGAGAAAAGAGGGACTTGAGAGTGACATACTTAACTATGTGTAGAAAGAGTGAGGGTTATTAGGGGGGTAAGGGAGAACTTGTAAGTAGGTATATCAGAATGTCAGAGAGACAAGGAAAGTCCTGGGCCTACCCCCACTATACCTCAGCCGCTGTTCTACACTATAATACTCACGCATCTTCACCTCACCCTTCTCATTCCATAACTACTATGCACACACCTTGCAAAAAAAAGATCGCTAAATCAGTCTTTCTCAAGAATTTTCTCAACAGTCCTTTTCAGTACTTTCTATAGCTAACGTGATATTTTACAGCATGTATGTTTACCTCTAGCAGGGAGAAAAAGTGAACTTTCCTCCCTGGTTTACAGGGAGAACAGTAAAAGAAACAAACAAGTTAAAAGTGAAATCATAATTTCTAAATGTAGATTAACTAATCCATATTTAAAAACAACTGTTGTCAACACCATTCAATACACGACTCAGCTTCCAGCTAATTCTCCCATTTAATTTTAGCATTGAAATTCAAATAATTATTAACTATAGATTAATTTTAACGTGATTAAACATATTTAGAGAATTGTTAATATTATATCTAACTATTTTTTTTGTTTTGTTTTAAAAAAATGTAAAAATATGTATTTTTTGTTGAATAAAATAATTTTAAATTAAAATCTTTCCATATTTTTTTCTCCCTTCTGGAGGTAAAATCGTGTACGTACCTCGGACGTAAAAATCACTTGCACCCTCGCGATAATTAACTCCCTCGGCTCCACCTCGGGAGTGAACGTTATGATTCCTGAGGCGAAGCCGAGGGAACCAACTTCATCGCTTAGGGTGTAATCACTTACTTTACTCCCTTGGTGCGTAAATAACTATTTTGTCAACATTGAAAAGAAATATGAGATCAATTTTAATGCTTCACTTTAGAGTGCCTCGACATGGCAGCGGCCGCTTTTCGGGGGTTGACGAGCGAAGCGAGTAGGGGGCAGAGCCCCCTAGTTATTATGATTATTATTATTAATTAGCCCATTGTTGGTCTTATGTATAGGTTTCAACCTTTTGCGCCAATAGGCACAGAAGGTTGAAACCTGCATGGCATATTGTGTTGACAATGGTAAACATAATAATCAATCTGAGACGTAGATAGACCGCATAGTATAATAAGTAGATAATAATGCTAAGAGATAATTATCTCGAGGGGAATTATACTACTTTTACTCCCGAGGTTTATCCAATATGGTCAACATAAGATGCAAAAATAATTGAAATTTAATTAATTGGATTGGGGCACAGCAATTAAATATTTTTGATGGTGCTACAGTATCAGAAGACGAATGATGCTTAGAAATGTTATTTGTTGTTCCCATTTGTTTGATCACAATATGTGAAAGTTTATAATAGCATATAGAGCGTATATGAATAATATTAAATAGAAAATTAGGATGTTAAACACTATGATACTTAGGAGCTGTATGTTTAGTATAATCTAGGTGCGTTGTGCTTTGTTTTTAATGAACACTAAGGGAGTCTTTTCATAGGTCTTCATTCCTTTATAATAAGGTTCACATCCCACCTCCCCCAATAACCGAGCTCTTATCACACAAACCTTTACATCACTTGAATACGGAAGAGATGAAATTTCTAATGAACGGAGAGAGCATCTGCGGTTACTTTCAATGCCGCAAGAGGAACCGACATAATGCGTGCAGCTTAATGTCAAAACATATAACTAATGTTAGCTGTTACAAATCATTTGGTAAAGGATGTATTTTTTTTAAAGCTGATAATAACTTATGTTTCTATTCATTGTTATAATAACACTCCTTAAAGAGGTGTATTTAAATATTTGTAAACTTATTTCCACTGGAGCACTAACTTGATTTTTCAGATTTTATGAGGAGCATCGTCTCCGAATCCAGAGCTAATATTAATTTTTTGATTTCACCTCAATGCAGTCACGTATCCAGGGGTGGCACAGGGGGCACGTGCCCCCCCCCCCCCCCCCTCCAGACCCAATAGAGTAAAAAAAACAAAAAAATACCGCCGTATTTTTTTTTTTAATACATATTTTTTACAATTACCTTATATTCAATTTCACCTCAGAGGTCATATTTCCCCCAGAAAATTTTGAAAATACCCCGGACCCCCCACCATAATTCCCCCCCCCCCCCCAATAATTAGCTGCTGACGACGCCCATGACTTACAGTAAGATATTGTACTGCAGTAAACATCAGCTTAACATTTTCTAACGAATACGTTCAAAATAATAGTTGTTGTTTTACTTGGGCGCGGAGATTTCTTTTGTTTATTAGTTGTACATTTTTTTTAAGGGGAGGGGGGGCAGCTTCTTTGTTGTATAAGTAGTTCCCTTTTATTGTTACCACTACGAATACCCCCCCCCCCCCCCCCCCAATCTAAACTGACAGAGTGTGCCCCCTAGACCTAGCCGCTGGATACGCCACTGCCTCAGGGTACTATAATTTTTCTGAACATATACACCAAATTTCAACTCAGAGGAACTTAAACCTGGAATTTCATCAAAATCAAATTTATGGTACATCGAAAAACATTTAATCAACTTCCTTTATTGATTTATTCATTATTCTTAATAATATCAGGGTGGAACTATAAAACATATTATTTAGTTTGTTTAATCTTAATAAGCAGTCAAATATAATGCTAATGTGTTTGTTACGGGTGAACATTCTTACATGTAGGTGCTAAGTGTTGGAACAAAAAACTTGAAAAGTTAATAGTATTCATTAAATTTGTCAAAAAACAAATAATTATTTAGTTACAATAGAAGAGGTATGGAGGAGCAAATAGTTTTTGTAAACTATACAAAGTTATGAGGAAATTTATAAAAATATCACTTAACTGTATAGAATATAATTGAATGACAGTAATGGTATTAAGAAATTCTATGAAATGGAAGACACCAATAAACCTTGAAAAAGTTGTTTCAGAGAAAGAGATTTTTAATCTAGAGATGAACGTTGATATTAATTGGTTGAAATGAATCACGCGTGGGGTATTATTCAAGGATATATTGGAAGAGCTAAGAAATTCATTTCACCTTTAGTATTCTTTCTTCTCAGGGACTCGTTGCAGGGCTCGTTATAATGTATTAAGATATGCATATAAAATATAAATATTATCATAGAATCCCTATACTCTGATCCATTATGTTGGAAAGTAATGTCACCTTGTAATTATATATATACATATTATGAAGTAATAAATAGTTTATGTCTAAGCAATCTACCTATTTATCTATAGTTTAGTTAGGAAGCTGATTTTCTAATACTTAGAATAAAGAATATTTTAATTTGATTAACCAAAATTTTGTTTAAATATATTATGTTCACTTAATTATCGGCTGTTGGATTACAAACCAAATTTTATAATTGAAAGGCTGGCTATGCGGGATCAAATTGTTAGAACTTTAAATGATAACAAATATGATTAATTTTAAGGGGAAGTTACGGCCAGTATCTAATAAAGTTATTAATTCGATAATATGTTTGGAAAGCTTCGTTTTAATAGAGTTTTCTCTTTATAATGAAATTACAATGGAACTAAACCGCAGTTCCCTGCATTTACTCAAAAACGTATAGTGCTATCCATTAAAATTCCAACCTAGAACATTAATCTAATATTATGTATAATCAATTCAATATTTAGTCACAAAAGGATTTAAAATAGCAGATACAGCATATAACAATGAGAAAATAACAAAACATTTCAAATTATCGTATGTCCTATGGTATAGTTAATTAACTTATTAACTTTTGTGTAGACCCTTTTTTATCTATCGTTGGCACCAGAATATACATTTATTTTTCTTAAATTCTTTAAACAGTTTCTCATTTATACTCTGTTTACCCTGTAGGGCACGAATTTCTTGATTGAAATTACTATAATGATTATTATAAAGATGTTTTAAAAAACTTAATTCATTCAATGATAAAGGTAATATTATTTGACAAATTAAAACATTAACAATTGCTTCGTAGAATTTACTTTAAGGTTAACGACACTTACAATTCACAAAATATTGTTACATCATAGGAGAGTTTCTATGAATTAAGGACCTACACACGTATTATGTATTTGTTTGTTTTATTTTATCGTTATTATTATTATTATTATTATTATTATTATTATTATTATTTTATTTTTATTTATTTTCTTGTTTATTTGTAAAGAATCGTGCTGTTCCAGGTCGAGTCTTAAGGAAATTGAAACGTTGTATGACCTAATCATCATTAATCTTCCCGCTAATGATTTAATAATGGCGGATCCAAGTAGGAAGAATGAATAATCAGCTTTGACACTGTACCTATATTTTTTTTTAATTTTTTTTTAAATTGAATGTAAAAAGACATCTCATCTAGTAGAACCGCATTTATGAAGATTTTTGTTTTCTTTTTAATTATACAGCATTTTTATAAATTTTAGGAAAGAAAAGGGATATTTGTGAACATAGGGAGGCTCGCAAGTGCCGTAAATCATTCCTTGGAGTCTGTGAGGACTAGCAATGAATTTAAAGTTATATAATCCCCAGTGCTGCAGAGGCAGGCCAAATGGAATTATTGTAGGAAAAGCTTGGATGAAAAAGGAAGAAGTAAAACAGGGGGCAACTGCGGTCCATCTCAATTCACAGTGTTTGCTCAAGCTTTTCCAATCAATATTACACGTTTTACATAGTACACTATACACTGTTCAACATAAATCAATATTTATTGTAGCGTAGAAAATAATCTAGAGATGCTGGAGAAACAAATATTTTGGATTCTAATAGTAAACATTGCTCACTTTAAAAGTTTCACATTCTAGTAGCAGATTTTATACAAAAATAATAGGTGTATAATTTTTTAAAAAAATAGTAAATGATATTTTTGAGCGACTGCTGACTGTTGAGAGGTATATACGAGGTGTTTTAGGTTTAATCTAAAAAAAGAAGGTGGTTAGGGGACCCCGCAAATGGAGCAATAAAGTCCATATAATGGCCTCGTTTCGGCGCTGTGCTAATTTTTATAATTTTTGAAAATATCTTGTGTTTCCCAAAAAATCTGCTTATATCTACTAAAATTCTGATGGTCCTACAGAAACTACCGTAATATATGAGGTACCATATTAAAGATCAGAAAATGTTATATAAATTAAGTTAGTTTTTATGCCTTTAAAATCAATTTTATTTAAAGAGGTACGAAGGTAAACTTTTTTTTTCTTTTTTTAAGGAAAGAAAACAATATAAACGACAAAGCCGGAATATTTGAACCGTATTAGCAAAGATTTTCCAAGGAAATTCAGTCGGACAATGTGTACGGTCTTATCTTGATGCAAGGCATTGTCTATGAAAGTTAAGATACTCCTTAGCAGGAGAAAATAAACCATTCCAAAGATGAATATAACATTTAAAGGACGGCATTTATTGTATAGACAGGGATATGTATATACAGGGTCGAGAGCGTGGGCTCACCCCGTCTATATTTCTACGAGGTCGTGCTCTTTGCCAGTAAAACTTTGCCATTCTCATTTAAAGACACTAATCTCATCTTCAGGTACTTAGTTATCCATTTCCATACGTAATCACTGTGTACGGCCATTTCATAAGTATGTTCTAGGTTATGGATCTATTACAACACTAAGTTATTCGTCTGCACTGGCTCAATCACTAGCGGTAAAAACATTTTTTTACCTCTCAGACTTAGTTAAAAAATAAAAAGCAATTTATAAAATACAAAAATGTGCAATAAATTAAGTAATCAGAGCTAGTATTATTGTTGTTTTGTTAATTTAAACAAGAAAATTAAATATTATCAGTTGTTCAAGGCTTTAGTAATGTAGATAGAAAAAGTTATTTCAGTTTTAAATATTTAAATTGATTTTGTGAAATAAATACATAATTAACATTAATTATATCAACTTACGATAATTGTGAAATAATTAAAGATTCATCTTCATTTCAATAATAAGATTAAACATTTTTTTTCTTCTTATACAGTATGCAACTCCATTGAGCAAGAATTACCAGGTAAATTGATTCTGCATAGACATTTAGAAAAAGGTAATTCAAATAATTAATCAGGTAATCGGTTTTGCGCATAGCTTTCTCCCGTCCTATCGCATATGCTTTAATTTCAGCCCTTTACAATCCATTATTGTCTAATTTATTTAATTTTTCCCCTCTTTATAAATCTGTCTAAATTATTTTAATTTTTATATATCAATTTAAGTACCAATATAGCGCAATTTATTAAGGAGACACTGTTGAAATTAATGTGAGGCTATCTGATGGCTGCTGTCAACAAACCATCCAAATTTCTTAAAAATCAGTAAATAGATTTGTTTATGCGGATGTGGAAGAGAAACAAATGGGAGCATAAGGTTGAAACTTATATGGGACAAACAATGGGTATTTATGACCTCAGATCCTAATTTCCTAATTTAGGTAATTGCTCCCCCTCTTATTTTCTAAATCTGTCAAATTGTTTTGTTATTTACTTGAATAAAAGCACCAATTTAGTGAAATTTAATGAGCGCAGACGGTTGAAATTAATCTGGTACCTTTGTGGGCTACTTTCATCAAACTATCCAAATTTCTAAAAAATCAAATAAGTACTTTGAAAGATATAGGTGTAAATAAATGGGTAGGAAAAATATTGTTACAAAAGGTTTAAACATATATGGGACCAATATTGGGCATATAATATACATTTTTATTAAAATCGGACGATAAGTTTTTATGATAATGTTGATTCACAAAACTGTTGAACGACAGACCAACAAACAGACACGAGACCAAACTTGTTACCTGATGTCTAAAACTGATTTCTGTCCAGGAATATTTAAAATCGGAGATATAAAAAAAAATGACGGTCTTCAGAACAGAAGTTAACAAAATAGTCAACTAATTAGTGTGGCACATAGCTTCTCACATCCTATAATTGGAGGAATATTCCCAAGAGTCTGAAATAATATCATGGGGGAATTGAGGAGCAAGGGTAGTTTGTTGCACCTGTTACGATTTCAAGTGGAAAATCGTATGTGATTTTTTTTTTTTTTTTTTTTTTTTTTTTTTTAAGGAAGGGAGTTGGAAGTCATTTTACGACCTAACCCACATACCTATTTCACGGTATGTGGAGTGTCGGACTCGCTGGTGTTTGCAATGCAGCCCTACCGACTAAACCCGTCTCCCTTCCCCCAAAGGCGCGTCAGCCGATTGTTAATCGGCTATTGGCGCCGGGACAGTTTGTCGGTCCTCCACTATTGCTACTCCACTAAGAAAGCTTTAGTGTCTGTAGGGGAGGACCCTTTTCCATCACCCCCCTTAGTCCTCCTGGTTCCTTAGCACCTGTCTGAGGGAGGAGGGTTGCAGTCCATCGATGCCGGTGCTGACCTTTGGTTATTCGACCGGCCGAGACCGAAGACCACCCCGCGACTCCCAAGGCCCCCCAGAAGCAGCCGTCCCCCAAGATGATCACCGTTCGACCCGGTTCCCCCGCCTCCGTCAAGTTTACCTTCGCTCCCGGCAACCACTCCCAGGGAGGCGTGACCCCAGAGAACCCTAAGAACCAACGAGGCAGCCACGCCTACGACCGGCTGTCAGCTGATGGACTGCCGGGGGGGTGCTACAATATCCAAAGAGCCTCTGTCAAGCGGACGTAGGTTAGCTCTCAGCAGAGACTTTACTACTGTCCTCACCTCCCTGTGCCCAGAATTAGCTACAAGGGAACCCATCTACCCCGAGAGCAAGTAGTAAGCGTATGTGATATTAAATTAAAATTTATTTTTATTCATTACATATAACAATGTACGCAAAAGATTGAAATTAATATGGGACCAAAAGTGGGTTCATTAATAATATCTCATTAAAATCTGAGAGAATGTTTTAAGATAATGGTGGTTCAAAAATTGTTTGATTCGGCAGACATAAGACCAACAATTGAATGCTCCCTTACATCTGTAACTGATATCTGTGTCGGAAATTGGAGACATAAAAAAATGTATCATTAAACTGATACCATCGGTAAATTTAAAAGCAATATAAATTATTGAAGTATACTAATCATAATCAGTGAACTATTTATGAATGTTCGAAAATTGTCAGTAATTTAACATTTGCGTTTCTGTATTTTTACTTTATTATTTAAAGAGATAGCATTTTGATATCGCGAAAATTCGATTTTGAGGTTTTAATGGATTTACACGTTTTGAGGTCCTCTGAGTTAAAAAAAAGTAGTGTAATGACAAGAAGAATTCGTTAGAAAACTATTGTGATGAATACAATTATAATAATATGTATATTGTATATTATTACCAGAGACCTTCAAATGCCTTTTTGCCATGGCGCCATACTAAAATGCCACATTTTGCCTATTTTTTGCTAAGAAGCCACATTTTGCCGATTTTCGGTAAAATGCCACACTTTGTGCCACATTTTGCCTTATTTGTGCCAAGTTCTGAGAAAAAAATTGAAATATTCTAATATTCTAAGGGGTTCTGCTACAACCCATGAAACCAGGTAAGATTAAGATACGCCCTTGCAGGGCAGGATTCCAAGGTGCTGAGGATTCCCCAAGTGATGTGAGGGATTCCTATCTTAGGGTAGTGACTCACTTCGTCATCCAAGCTACCAATGAGAATAGAATGCAACCTGCCATACGAGGTGGCGCCACCCACCGGGTACCTGGTCGACCGTCCCACGGTCTAGCTGCTACCTGCTGGTGGCGCCACCCGGTCAGCCCAATGTTTTCAATTAAACCCGTCAGATGTTGCCACTGCCTCTCAGCCCCCACTCCTTCAATCAAATCTAGAGGAAATCAAATCAGGGGCTAACTGCATCCCTCATGTAAGTGTCTTTACTGGTCAAACTGTTCTTCAATATTCTTTGTTGAAAGTTCCACACGACATTCGGCAAAAATTGATACTGTCCTCTTTGATACGACTTTGGCTCTTTGCACTGTATGAAACAAACTAGTATTCTTTTTGCCTGAAATTATTCAATGAACCCAAAAACGCCTTTTTTCCTTCTTCTTTCACGAACATAATGATATGCATGCACAGCTCCATTTCTCGACTGCCCGAAAAAAGTAAAAACTCGGGTGGCACAAGACAGGTGTCGGAAGCGGGTGGCACAAGACAGGTGTCGGGAGCAGGTGGCATCAACAAGGTGGCGCCACCCGGGTGGCGAAGTGTGTCACTACCCTAAGGATTAAGAGCCATTAGCTTTAGCTCATCCCTGGGCAATGTGGGTCATTGTAGGGTATTGTAGATAACTGTAAATGGTAATAAAGTAGTTAATATGACTCAAGTTGCACGATTTAATATCCCTTTTACAATGGAAAGGGGGGGGGGGGGTTTGGAAAGTTGAAAAATAAATGCCACATTAGCTAAAATAAATGCCACATTTGGCCAAAATAAGTGCCATATTGCCACACTTTTTATTGCCACATTTCGTAAAAATAAATGCTACATTTTGAAGGTCTCTGATTATTACTAGCTGGGTACCCGTGCTTCGCTACGGAGTGTTATTATAATTAGATAAGTTTATAAACAACCATAATGAAACATATAAATTATTTTACTATGCAAGAATATCTAGATTCAATCTCTCCCACCTATTTCTATACCCCCTCTTCTTTGATAAGCTAATTTTCAAATATCCTAAATACGCCCCCCCCCCCCCCCCCTAAATTAAAATATGACTAAACTGTACATAAAAACTATTACTGTACTCTTAAAGAGCTTTTGCATCATGAATGGTATTCATTACATTGACCCCTTATTCATTATTGTACCATACCCCTGTGTACCAAATTTAAATTTCGAAAATTCATGTAGGCTATCATTTTACCCTTGCTTTGAAGGTCAATTGGGCAAATTTTTATCGACATCGAACTAAAACTGTAGATTTGTATAAAGAACATACACACACAAACGTTGATTTTTATATTTATAAATTTCCATTTTACCCCCTCCTAAATAAAATTGTACATAACAACAATTACTTTTTACTTAAAGTGCTTTTCAACGATATGCATAATATGAAGGGAATCCATTACTTTGACATTTACACTGTACCTCTTTGTAACAAAATTTAAATTACGTAAATTCATGTAGACAGGGACCTCCCCCTTGCTTTGAAGGGAAAGTCAGTAAATATTCATCAAATTGGGATAAAACTGTAGATTTTTATAAAAGACATACCCTCATACAGACACTCTTCTTTTTATATAAGATATAGCTATATTTTTCCATTTTACCCCCTCCTAAATTAAAATACATATGACAAAACTGTATATAACAACAATTAATGTAATCTTAAAGAGCTTTTCAACGATATGCATCATAAAGGGTATTCAGTCCTTTGACCCCGTATTCATTATTGTACCCTGTTCCCTGTGTACCAAAATTTAAATTTCGAAAATTCATGTAGACAGTGATTTCTTCTTCCTTTGAAGGTCAAGTGTGCCTTTTTGTGATCGAGGTCGGACTAAAACTGTGGATTTTTATAAAGAACATACACTCATACGTTGACTTTTAGATATATTTTTCCATTTACCCCCCTAAATGCACGTAAAAACAATTACTGTACTCTTAAAGAGCTTTTTAACAGTATGCATCATGAAGGGTTTTCAATACTTTGACATTTGTACCCCGTACCTCTGTGTAACAAAAATGAAATTTCGAACATTCATTTAAACAAAGATCTTCCCCTTGCTTTGAAGGTCAAGTGCGCAAATTTTCATTGAGATCGAATTAAAACTGTTGAATTGTATAAAGAACATAAACACACTCACACATACGTTGACTTTTATAGATATAGATATAAATATCCATTTTACCCCCCTCCTAAATGAAAATATGACAAAAATGTACTTAACAACAATTAATGTACTCTTAAAGAGCTTTTCAACGATATGCATCACGAAGGGTATTCATTACTTTTACCCCGTATTCATTAATTGTACCCCGTACCCCTGTGTACCAAAATTTAAATATCGAAAATTCATGTAGACCTTGATTTTCTCCTTGCTTTGAAGGTCAAGTGTGCAAATATTCATCGAGATCGGACTAAAACTCTAGATTTGTATAAAGAACAAATAAGATATAGCTATATTTTTCCATTTTACCCCCCTCCTAAATGAAAATATGACAAAAGTGTAAATAACAACAATTAGTGTACTCTTAAAGAGCTTTTCAACGATATGCATCACGAAGGGTATTCATTACTTTGACCCAGTATTTATTACTTGTACCCCGTACCCCTGTGTACCAAAATTGAAATTTCGAAAATTCATGTAGACCATGTTTTTTTCCTTGCTTTGAAGGTCAAGTGTGCAAATTTTCATCGAGATGGGACTAAAACTGTAGATTTGTATAAAGAACAAACACACACACACACACACACACATACGTTTACTTTTATATATATAGATAACATAAACACACCAAAATAACGTAATAAAAAAAAAAATAATAAAAAATAAGTTTTTTTCTGTATTATGTTTAATCTGAGAGTGAAGTCATTTAACAAACATGAAATGTCCGTGAAGTTGCAGGCGTCATTAAAGACATCATCTTGCAACTTCCGAGGTTAGACTTATTCAATAACTCCTAAAAAAAACCATACTTTAGCCGCTTTATAGTTTCACTAGATAATTTTAAATCTTTAGGCATAATATATATTAACTTTTATGAGATATATTTAAAACTGATAAGAACTGCGTACATTGTAAAATAATAAAGTTGCAACCTCGGTTTTAAATTTAGCATTCATTAATTAGTCGGTTCTTCATTCTCAGGCTTTCAGATCGTAAATATTTAACGTGTAATCAGTCATCGTGTCAAACTGCTAAAGGAAACCCTAAGCTTTATTGTCTGCAGTCTCCCTAAATATTAGTTTTTTTTATTAATTTAATGTATAAATTAGTTCTTTATGATGATTAAAGTTGTGCGAAATCTGTAAAAGAAGAAACATGACAATAATTATTAAATGTTGATTAGCATTTGTTTTATCTTACATACATATATACATATATATATATATATATATAATATATATTTATATATATATATATATATATATATATATATATATATATATATATATATATATATATATATATATATATATATATATATATATATACATTTAAGTGTATGTGTGTGTGTATAAATATTCTTCTGAACAAAATTTGGCAAACTTAGTTTCCATTTCTATGGTAAAGATACTGGCATGGTTTCATCCCCTTATGGTCACTTATTTCCATTATGGTAGCACTACATGCCACTTTAGAGGCCAAATTCCATCTCATCGAGTAGTAATCACTTATATGAGTAAATAATTAGTTGTAATGACTGAGATTTTGTGGTACCACATCATAATTATGACTAGAGAGGTTGGTAGAAAGTTACACAATAATATTGTCACCACAATTTTTATTATTAAAACTCACAAACGCGTTTCGACAAATAACATCATCATCAGTGTGTGTGTGTTAACTTAGTAATATTTAATTCTGTACTAAACTAACTATTTTACAAACATTTATTATTATTATAAACTAACAGTACAAGGTGGGGATGGACTAGGGTCGTGTGGGTAGAGGGATTACTACGAAAGGAACAAGGTAAGGGATATGGAGTTGAGATCTAAGTCGGAAAAACAATTAAAGGTAAAAGGTTCAGGTAACATTTGGTTTTTCAACTGCTTTGGGAGTAAAGTAAGTCATTATTGTCTGTGCGACAAAGTTGGTTCTTGAGGCGAAGCCGAAGGAATTAGGCTTTTTAATTCCCTCTTCATCTTAATCGGCTTCTCTAAATCTTGGAAACAAAGTATTCTTTGATGATACATATATATATATATATATATATATATATATATATATATATATATATATATATATATATATATATATATATATATATATATATATATACATATATATATATCCATATCCACCTACCTGAACATTTCCTTTTCACTATTATAATTCAAGATGGTGGATAATTTTTGTGTCATTTTGGAGCTATATCTTTGGAGTTTTTTTAATTAGAACCTTCTAATTTGGAAATTAGTCACTTATAATGACACACTATAAGTGTTGTTAAAATAATTTAACTTTTAAATTCCACATGGTAGTTTTACCTAATTATTTTTAAAAGCTAAATCCCCTTACTTATCTTTTATCATAACAAATATTAAACATTAAAATAGTTAAATATTAAAGTATATTCCTGATAATTTTAATTCATATTTTTTAATTCAAAGATGACGCAAATTTTTATGTAATTTTATAAGTATCTATATTTTCAGAACCTATTAGACTAGAACCTAGAAATGTAAAAGTAGGTTAATTTAGTGCGTCCTCTTCCGCAGATTGACGCGTAATGAATATCTGGTTTACCGGTAAAATTTGTTATATGCGGCCCAGCTGTCTGTTGGGCCATATAAAAAATAAAAATAACAATTTGATCTGATTAACAGGGCCTAGGAAAAACTTTTTTTTTTTTAAGTTTTCACGTTCATTGGGGTTTTCTTTAGTTTTTTATCGGCAGTTCCTTTGCCGTTTAATAATTTCATGTTCACTCAATACAAACGAAACCCTTCTTACGTAAGACTTCACACAAAGCCATTTTACTGTACATATAGATTTACTTATTTATTTTATTTTATTCCCAGATGTTTTTATTTTTGTATATACCCAGGCTAATTCGGGTACTTCAGCTAGTATACTTATTATATATTTACAACTTCAAATCATGAGTACCGAAAAAATCATTTAATTCTTTTTTTACATCTATTTCTGAGGTAGTGTAAGTTTAATTTCCTTAAAAGCTTACTGCTCTATAGGGACTTTCAATAGCTACACCCCATTTCCTTGGCCTATTACTTTAACAGTTACTGAAATTCATGGTGGATAACAAGACATTATCACGGAAAAAAAAGTTGAAAAAAAACCTGTTTTCTTCTTTCAATCCAGTGTCAAGAGAAGGTAATCATTAGCAGCTTCTTCAAGTACTAAAAGTTAGAGAGAGAAAAATTAAATAGAGAATTCACATTTGCTTTGGCTGTAGGCGAAAGTACAAGAAAAAAGTAAAAAAGATATAAGCGCAATCTGTTCATAACTCACCATTGAACATATCATATTAATTAATTAAACAAAATATATAAAGTTTTAATTTGATTTTTTTAACTGCTTTTACAAAAAGAAGTTGGTGGGAGGAAAGAGGAACCATTGTTTACCAAAGCATTACTGCGAGTACTCAGTGGTTACCTCGCATAGAAAGCACGTCGAGTTTAACCGCTTGACAAAATTAAGCTTATTATTCACACCCTTCCTAAGCTAAAATATGCGATGGCTTGGTGTTATCAAAACGATTATTAACAAAACCTCTTGACATAGGTAGCACAACCAACAATAATGAATGCACTCAGGCCAGAGCCCGCAATCCCCTGCATTTCCACGGGCTACACTAACTTATCAAAACCAAAAATGAACATTTAAGCTTCGTTGGATCTATTCGTTAGTAATTTGATTCAAAGAACTTAATCCTTTTAAACCTTTCCTACTTTTTAATCAAGGTATAAACATTTAAATTAATTATAATATGTTTATCGAACAAAGTGTATCGTTCGTAACGTTACGATACATTGCATTTATTACTAAGTTTTTATTAGCTTGCATTCTTGTTTGTTTATTTGTCCGGTACAAATCTGGCAATCGATTTTTAACTAACTTCCCGAATAGCATTTGAAACTTTTAGCATAGCTCAGAACACGATGACAATGCATTATTTTAATACTTTTAGCCATCTTTCAGCAGAATTTAATTAGTTTTCAGCAAATTTTGCTGTGCGGAAAGTTAGTTCGGAAAAAATCCGCAAGTTATTTTATTTGTTTTGCCCTATCCAATATTTACGCAATCTTCATTTTGACGGGTCTCAAATTTCTAATAGATAAACATTGAATGACAGCAAAACCGGAAATATCGATTATATTATTTATCGATTATATTATTTCAAATATTTGGATGTCATGCTTTCGATTTGGTGTTGGGGAGATCCGTTGTATAAAGATGTATCCATTTATAGGTTTAAGATCAGCTCTCTGGATGGTTGTCATTTATGTGAAGTAAATAAATTCGGAACTATTTTTTTTTTTTTTTTTTTTTTTTTCACTAACATTATATATTATATAACAATAACAATTATATTATCAACATTACATACGATTCAACAAAAAAATTTAAAACGTAGTATATAAAAAGTTCTTTTTATCTTGAAATTATTTTTATTATTCTTAGCTTAAAAATATTAAATTTACCAGCCCATTAACACATAATATATATGTAATTGTATTCTAAGAACAATAATAAATCTGTATTGAGAAGTATAATATGTATTTTGTATATACGAGGTTACAGTTTTTTCACTTCCTAAATTTTAAGTTTATTACAAATTAATATAAAGATGAAAAAAGTATTCTACACAATTGATTTTGAAATAATGTCTATTTAATGATTGTAAAACTCATAAAGTGTTGAATTGAAAATACATAAAAAGGGTAGATCCAGCAGATTTTTTTCTCGAGATAAAAGTGTTAACGTGTTCCTTTAAAACACGATTTAGTACTAGATTCACATCTATTAGAAAATCTTTACTCAATTATATAATACACTGAAGAATTTGAGGCTGGAGGTTCACATCGGGTCGCACAGGGGCTCTTCCTAACATAGAAATAGCAAAAATATTTAAAAAGAAAAAAAAAATATATAAATAAAAAAGACGCTGAAAATTGCGCAATGCGAGCTATAAAAGTTACAAAGGCAAGGCGTGATCACACAATGCGTTTAAAACTTAAAATTACAAATTGCATAATGTTTTTATGGGTAGAATATAAGCGGCGGTCATGTCCTTTAACCTACTCTACAGCGTTTAACAACTGTTACTAGGTTACTGAACCAACCATCATTTATTTACACTGTATGTCATCAAGCAGTGACAAATCGACAGTAATTGTTTACTATATATTAGCTAGGTGTTGACAACTTCATTGTCATCGCCTCGGGTTCTAACCAACACTACAGTCAAACACCATGCATAAAGATATGATGCCAATGAGTGTTTTTAAAGGTACAGCAATGAAACAAAACAATGATTTCATTTATTACTATACCTGTAAATTTATTATGCATTTACTTATATGTCACTCGGTTTATGCAATTGTATTGACAGAAAGGATAACAAAGTAATTACTAGTTTGTATAGATGTGAACTTGAAATTCTAAACGGCTTATAAAGACCAAAATATTTATAATATTACGCGTACAACATGTTAACAATAAAGAAATTAAAATAGAATAACATATATTTCAAAAATGTATATATCAGCAGTTGTTTCTGATAGCTTATTGTCGGACTGTATCACTAATAAAAATTATTTAATTGCTGTTTACTTTAATTTAAAATAGTTCAATTTATTTTTAATAGATACGAAATATAAGTTAAAAATTTGAAGTCTATTATATTCTTGCTGGTGTCATCAAACTAAATATTAATTTCTGAACTTATTAATGAGTTAAGTTTGTAGCTTCGAGTCAGCATCACGATACTCGTTTCCTCTCTGATGGTGCTTCCAACAGTGCAAGTAAATTACATCATTAAATAAATTGATTTCCAAGAATTTCCTGATTTTTAGGTTTTTTTAGTCGTTTGTGGTGAAAAAAAGTGGCAGCTAAAGAGTCGACATGCTTAATACTACACCACTATTACTCGTGTAATAGTGTATTAAGTGTATTTCTACATAACTTTCTATGTTGTTGATATAGACCACAACGAAGTGACCAAATAATCATTGATTAATAGAATGATTGATTCATATATCCTTGCACCTCAGATTTTGGGGAAGTTCAGGTAAAGGAGAGTCAAAGATTAGATTGATAATCACATTAAAAATATATGAATGGAGCTATGATTAAGCATTTAGTTATTATATTGATTAACGCTCTCAGAAGCAATTAAAATCATTACATTGTAATTTGAAAAATACAACAGGTCTTATTATTTTAAACGAAAGCATTTATTTGTTAAATTAAATTAGGCGATAAATATATTTCATTTAGGGTGCTAACCGTTATTTTAATGTGATACTTAACTGGTACCGTTAGCAATTATACGAAACAAATTGAATTCCATTCTCTAAGTTAATTAAAGGAGCATCTGTTACTGATGAATATAACAAATAAGTATTATCGGTATTGTATGAAATAAAAGCACTTACTTGTCATATAAAAATCCTTGTAATTTATCTTGTTATAATATTGTGTAATTATAATAATTTCACAAAAAATAAATTAGTTTTATTTATTATTTTATTCAGTTTTTTTTTTTTACGAAGAATTAGGACCATATTTAAATATTATTTATTTTTATTATAATTTTCAAGACTAGTGATCGATAGACGAGTTTCCCTTTTTCTATCTTCATTTATTTTTTTATATTTGAAAGAATTTTAATGAATAGATTTGCCGATTTTAATGAAATTTGTATGGTAGGTCATAATTAGCTCATTGTTGGTCCCATATAAGTTACAACCTTCTGCGCTCATTTGTTTTTCTTCAACATGTGCACAAACATACATTTATTTGCACCTATAGCTTAAAAAGTACTTATCTGATTTGAACCTTCTATAGTTTATCAAAAGTAACACGCAGATAGCCGCAGATTGTTTAACTTGTGCTAAATTGATACTTTAATTCACGTAGAAAATTAAAACTATTTTGACAGATTAAAAAAACGGGAGGAAAATTAAACAAATTAGATAATAATGGCTTGTAAAAGCATAAAATCAATGAAGTACGAGATAGGATGCGAGGAAGCTATGTGCCACACCAATTGGCAGTCTATTTTCAAATTGCTTATTTTTAACAATGCCATTTTAATTAATAATGAAAATATTTATCTAATGCTAGTTTAATTTATTGATTTTTTAATTATTTAAGGATTCCATATTTATTTCAACTAACAGGTTTGCGAAAGCATTATTATTTTGAGCGCTATTCTTAGAAGAAATAGTACATTACGCGTCGAGTGCGGAAAGTTGCATTTTGCATGCGAGTGTGGAGTTTGCACCCGAGCGACAGCGAGGGTAGTAAAACCACACGAGCAATGCAAAATACCGTTTTCGCACGCTTGCGTACAGTACTTTATCTACGATTGTTAGATTTAAATAATAAATACAAAAAAAAATAAACTTGCTGTATGTAAGTTCGTATCTGTTCTCTTGATAAAGATGGCATTAATCTTGAGTTGTATTTTTTGCCGAATTAATTATTTCTGGAGGAGTATTATTCTCTACATTTTCGTCAAAGCCACTTGATTCATTCATTGTTTTTAACTGAAAACTCGATTAAACAGTTACTTTAATAATAGAATAGCAAATTAGTTTTGTTAAATGTAAACAAACTCGCTAATCGTGCGTAAAGCTGAAGAATTATCTTCTTTACCGCGCTAGCGTGGTAATGAAGAGGAATTATTCAGAACTATGAGACGCGCATGCGCAATGAATACAAGTACGTAAATAATCACTTTCTACGCATCTAAACAGAGACATAATGTTTATATTTCGTATCAATCGTAGATAAAAGAAATTTATGAATTTCATTTAGTAGTGTAAACAATGACTTTTCAATTTCTTAATAATACATACTAATGTGTTGCATTATTGTGTTGTCTCAGAAAATAATTTTATCCTAAATGAAGAACGAAGTTACAAAATTTAAACTTGACATTCTAATGAAGGATTTGTCAGGTTACAAGAATATATTAGGCAATATTTTTTTTTTTACTTTGGCTAAAGCACACCTAATATAACTTTGCACGCATAACTGAATATTACACTTTCAAAAAAAATTACAATAACATTAATAGTAGGTTGTGAGAATAATAGGGATGCGTCAGGTTGGGGAATGTCAGTGGATTTGGCAACCTAATTGGAAATTCAGTGAAAGGTAAGGATGTCTGTAAGGCAGCCTTGATCCACCCAAGAGGATTCTCAGGATGTACATCCTTCCACCGTTACCTGGAGACATCTCCGGCTAGTCTCCAGCCCTTGCCCAGGCTATGGCTAATTGCGACCTTCGTTTTATATTATCTAACGTTTCTAAACCATCACAAGTCAGAATCATAATTACAACATAGTACTTTTAATCCGATTAAGCTAGAGGAATAAAAATAATTATTGTTAGGTATATTCCCTTAAAAAGCACGCAAAGGTGTAATGTCTTGCCGGTTTAGTGTTAATCTTTACACAACACATTATCGTCTTACGAGTAAAATTTTGTCATTTCTATTTATATTGATATCCTTTTCACACTTTTTATTTTTTGATTTATAATTTTCATTTCAATACATAATGATTTATCTTAATTTATGTAATTAATTAACATTATAAATTATTATTACTATTACAATATTATTATTATGTTATATACAATTATTATTCCAACAAAAACACTTGTGTAAAAAAAAAAGCCAAGTCTCGAGTAAAAAGTTGTGAGATCATCACTGTCCGAGTAAGTTGTACTAGGTGTAATTTATCCAGTGCAATTACATGATGTTTGTCCCTCTCTCTATTCTCTATCTCAAATCACTCTACACGTTTAAATTTAAAAACATTTTTTGACTTGGCAAACGAAGAGAGACCGGGTTCGATTCCCCGGTGAGGAGAAGTTATTTTTTATGATGAATTTCGATAAATTGCATTAATTGAATTTCAATAATAATTAAATGTACCAACGAAAGCACAAATTAATAATGGAAAACACTGGGCTAAGTAATTATGAACTCGTATATGAGACAGTTTGTCTTAGTTGTCTTAGACCGATTTTAAAAATCATAAATTATTATAAGAGTTGGCAATAAGAATGATTTTAACGAAAAGACTTAATAAATGGCATCTTAAACCCTCCTTAGGTTAAGACGCCATACTACTTTGCAGGGTAACATGCCAATGCTAAGAAAAACATTAAACTCTCATTTTTTGTAAATTACTTTCTGCACTAAAATAATAAATAATGATTAATATTAAATAACAAAAAGTAATAGTAATAATTTTGATCTATTAAATCATTAAACGCCGCACTGGCATCTTGTCTCACCTCTTAAAAGTAAGCTTTTAATATGAAACAAAGTCACGTGCCTTAATCTAGGAATCAATTCCGAGGTAATTATGTTTTGTGTAATAATATTGTTACTATTTATTACAAACATCCAAAGTTTTATGAAGCTTAAAAACTTTTTTTTTATTCAAATTTCATTTTTTTAAAAGACACATCAATATGCCAAATTTTTTCTTAACTTTTTAATATGCAGAAAACCTTTAATGGAGAAACGTGGAGTAACACCTTTGAGTGTTTGGACATTACTTAAACATTTAGAGATAGCACACCCGAGATCTCGTGAGTATCTGCTGAACTATTTCCATGTAGCGTCTTACCCGGTATAGTCATATTACTATAGGGTACCGTCCCCCCGGTAAAATACTTACTGTGCATGCTGGACACGGTCGGCAAGGTATTTGAAAAGCTGATGAGAGCAAGGTTGAAGAAAGCAATCGTGGCAGCCGGAGACTTATCCCCTATGCAGTACGGCTTTAGGACAGGACTCTCGACTGTGGACGCGATAATGCAAGTGTCCGTAGCAGCCAGAAGAGCGGAGGACCACAACCACCACTCGCGCAGAGTAGTGCTCCTGGTGACGCTTGACGTCAAGAACGCCTTTAACTCGACATGCTCGAAGCTTCTCCGCATCGTCGACGACTACCTGAGAGATGCACCCTCATTTATGAAACCAAGAAAGGACCAAATAGAGCCAGAATATTCTTGGGGGCGGCGCAAGGGTCGATCCTGGGCCCGGACCTATCGAACGTTTTCTACGACGAACTCCTGCGAACAAAGATGCCAGATGAGACTCGCCTCATCGCTTACGCAGACGATTTAGCCGCTCTCATCGCAGCTCGCAATGTAAAGCAAGCCCAACTAAAGTTGAATCAGGTTATGAGAAGGACCATCAAGTGGATGTCGGAGCACGGCCTGTCTTTAGTGTTACACAAAACTGAGGCCGTTCTTATCACGAAGAATAAAATGGAATAACCATATTAGTGATATCAATACCAAAGTAAGGAAAATTATTTATATATTTTTAGCATTAAGAAATACTTGTCCCCTAAGCATTTTGAAACAAGTATATTTTGCACTAGTCCAGTCTCACCTTCAAAACTGTATTGTGGCTTGGGGAGCCGCTTTTCCAACTTTACTGTCTAAACTTCAAGCTATACAAAATATAATAATAAAAGTAACGTGTAAAAAAATAGATATGATTCACCACTTGATTTGTACAAATCACTTAACATTTTAAATGTAACTGACTTATTCACTTACACTACACAGCTTATGACAAAAAAATACTTCAATGAATTTACTCAAATAACACACACACATAGGACACGACTAGCTCAACAACACTTACTTACCTTACCAAGATCTAGAACCACAACAGGCACTAAACACTGGACTCAACCTCCTAACCTAGACTCTATAACACTGTACCTCAACACATTAGACAACTACAAAATTATAACACATTTAAAACTATGCTCAAATGCTATTACCATAAATGAATATATAATTTTAGTAGAATACAATAAAACACATAAAAACACATTAGTAATTAATAAATTCCAATTTATTAACATTTTATTTTTAAATTAATATTTTAAAAAAGTGATAAATTTTAAATTATATTAGGAGTCTTTTATCTATTACAATCTTCATCAAATAAGTAGCTCATTCTCATTATTGTATATAGTATGTATTAATCCAAACTATTGTATAACTCCTCCTCTACGCTCGGGAAACCCTGTAGAGGAGAAATACAACAAACTTATAACATATGTAATGATGTACTTATATTTATGTATAATATTGTAAATAATAATGAAATAATAAAAAAGAAAAAGAAAGAAAGAAAAGAATACCCTCCATTTCCCCTATTCAAGTCGGTGAAGTATCTATCGTCACCAAGCCCGCTGTTAAGTACTTTGGCGTGACGTTCGATTCAAGGATGAGCATCCTCGAACAGATTAAGAGAGCAGCGGACAAAGCCACAGTTGGTGGTCTAGCTCTCAGTAAGCTGATGGCAAATGTTGGTGGTACGAGGTCCAGCAGGCGCCACCTACTGATGTCTGCCGTCCAGTCAGTACTGTTGTATGGAGCGGAAGTTTGGGCGGACGCACTCTACAAGATGTGCTACCGATAAAGGTTAGCTCGGGGCCAGAGGCTATGCGCGTTACGGGTGGCCTCCGCTTACCGAACGGTGTCCGAGCCGGTGGTGCTGGTCATCGCGAGTGTCATCCCCATCCATGTGCTGGCCAAAGAAAGAAGGGCAGTCCACTTCCGAAAAAGAGAAGTTGGCAAGGAAGTCCCGTCTCGAGAAGAAAGAGACTACACTATTAGTTCTTGGCAGCAGTCTTTGGAGGAAGAGAACAGAGGCCGCTGGACGGCGAGGCTCATCAAAGATCTGTGGTATTGGATAGACCGGAGCCACGGTATGCTCGCGTACTATCCCACTCAATTCCTGAGTAGGCATGGCTACTTCTGAGCTTACCTGGCGAGGATGGGGAAATCAGCCTCCGACGAATGACTTTACTGCCCCAGAATAACAGACAACGCAGAGAACACTTTCTTCGTGTGTGA
Source organism: Gerris lacustris (assembly GCA_951217055.1). NCBI lineage: Eukaryota > Metazoa > Arthropoda > Insecta > Hemiptera > Gerridae > Gerris > Gerris lacustris. The sequence continues at coordinate 83,709,956 of OX578276.1, read as the reverse complement.
AAAGTGTGCTCAGCAAAGAAACGAACTGGAAGCCGCAATCGGGGAGTTTAATCCGGATAACTTGGCCAGAAGAATGTTTGCAAGAAAAGAAGCGCGGGAGAAAGTGGCGAGGTTAGCAGAAACCATCTTGCGTAGCAACGGATCTGGACGCCACCCTGACCTAAAACCCCAGGATCAGGCATAATACAGCTGAGACGCTCTTAAGGCTTAAGGACGGACCTAGTCTGAAGTAATGGACAAACAGTTCCAGACTAGGCCCAAGAAGAAAAAGTGGGGTATTTTAGTCGGTATGACGGCTTCTGCATAGGAATGGTTTGCTCTCATGCAGCTAGCCAGTGACACAATCAGTGTGTTAGCAGATTAGCACGTAAATGCGTGTCACCACGCTTCTTTTCGATTCTTCACCATAGTTGTTTCTATGTGCAAAATTTGGGGATGATTGAATGACGGGAAAAGGTTAAAAATTGGGGTAATAGGTGTGCAATGAAACTTAAAAAGCAAATAAATTTGACGCCATTTTTTTTTTTTTTTGGTTTCTGTATTCTTCACCATAGTTGTTTCTATGTGCAAAATTTGGGGAAGATTGAATAACGGGAAAAGGTTCAAAATAGGGGTAATATTTGTGCGATGAAACTTAAAAAGCAAATAAATTTAACGCCATTTTTTTTTTTTTTTCTGTATTCTTTACCATAGTTGTTTCTATGTGCAAAATTTTGGGAAGATTGAATGACGGGAAAAGGTTTAAAATTGGGGTAATAGGTGTGCAATGAAATTAAAAAGCAAATAAATTTGACGCCATTTTTTTTTTTTTTTTTTGGTTTCTGTATTCTTTACCTTAGTTGTATCTGTGTGCAAAAGTTGGGGAAGATTGAATGACGATGAGTGGTTCAAAATGGGGGTAATAGGTGTGCGATGAAACTTAAAAAGCAAATAAATTTTACGCCATTTTTTTTTTTTTTTTTTTGGTTTCTGTATTCTTTACCATAGTTGTTTCTATGTGCAAAATTTGGGGAATATTGAATCACGGGAAGTGGTTCAAAATTGGGGGAACGGAAATGTGCGATGAAACTTACAAAGCAAAGTAATATAAGACCAGTAAAAATAGGATCCGTGAAAGGTTACATTTATACTTATGAACCTAAATGACTACTTTTATTTCGTCAGGAACCATTTGCAAATTAACTTGATGTTTTGTACATCAATAAAATTAAAATAAATGAATTGTCAAAAACAGTATACTTTGATACTGATTAATAATATTAAAAAAATCTTTAAAAGTTAAAAAAAAATCTTGAGGAATGACTGTAGTGGGTATATTAACCTCTTTACCCCTAGGTGAATGTAAGGTAATTGTGTTGAAAATCTTATATTCTTAAAGGATGTGATGCAACATTTAACCTTTGCTTCTTTCTTTGCTTTAAGATTTTCAATTATTTCATTTATACAATATTAATACGGTACAGACATATATATATTTTCACAACTACACATATTTTATTAATACTATTATGAATATGCAATGTTGACAATCGCAAGAAATTTGAAATTATTAACAAGCAAAATTTAAAGAGCGCAGACAGTTGTAATTAATCTGGGACAATCTGGAGGCTACTTTCGACAAGCCACCCAAATTTGATAAAAATCAGAAAAGTGCTTTTGAAGCTATAGAAGTAAATAAATGTATGTTTATACGTATTTGGAAGAGAGCTGATTATGACCTACCATCCAAATTTTAATAAAATCAAATGAGTAGATTTTAAGATACGTTGGTTCGCAAAAATTGAGTGACAAACCGACAGACAGAGTGTTCCCAAAAATGTTCCTTGAGAATTCTATCTTAGACATTTTGAAATCGGAGACCTAAAAAATGTTCCTTCTTCGGAAAATAGTTTCCGTTATCTTCAGTCGGAATTATATTCAAGCTTGGAAGCAAAAATGAGCTAATTTGCTCATTAGATTATTCATCTGTGTAATTAGACTGAGCTGTTTAAATTTTATTACTTAAAGCATTACTTAAGCACATATGGTCATAATATGAAGTCTGTATCAGGCAATATAAAAAAAAAAAACTTACAAAGCCAATACAATTAGGACCACGATCGCAATCGCCACATTATTTAATTGTATGACTTAATGCCTGAATCTAATCAATAATTTGATTCCATGAGTAAATTATTATTGAGATGTTTTACATTTAGATCCAGAAAAACGTACTAAGGTCTGCAGCACTTTTCCTAGTATAATACTAATATTTAATACTCCCTAAATACTATTTCCACAAGAATGCGTTTGATTTTACATAAGATACAGTATTTAACTTCTGGATTTTAGATCACTTTATAGATTATAAAAAGGTACTACAGTTGTATCTCGGAGTTTAACCAACCTCTCCAATATCCAGACGTGATTTTTAAAATAGTTATAGGACTTATGGGGGACTGTGGACACTATATACAAAGAAAACTCAACATGAAGAATCTATGGTCACGCTTAAGGGATCGCAACATATATATGTTATTGAAATGAGAAGCCCTGGTCGAGAAATGAGAAGCCTGGTCTTAATGAGACTGTTTGTGGCAAGCAATAGCAAAACAATTTGCCTAATGATGATGTACAATATACCTTAAGGAAGCAGTGCTAGGGATCTAATAACACTCTATGTCTATCTCTATAACCACCAACACATATTAAATTTTTCACAAACCAATATGAATAAATTAATTAAATTAAAATTTCTTTATTGATGTAGTCACATACAGATTTACATTTTAATAAATTCATTTTTGTAGCAAACCCAGTACCAAAAAGAATTTTGTTTTTTCCTTGGGGGAATGACAATAATAAGTGTAATTACATTTCTTACTACTTGATAACAATAAATAAATTAAATAAAGGGAAAACAGTCACAACAAAAACCCTTTGGCATTATAGATTATTAAAGTTCATGGTAACATTAAATTATGAATACAATATTGCAAAACAAGAAGTTGAAGTTAAACGGCGAAACACTGTGGATCACTTTTTGGTTTGAATTGTTCCATGTTTAGTTTAAATCGTTACATGTTTATCTTCTCAAAAGCCACTTTTCTTAAACAATTAATTATACATAAGGTAGCGTTTAGTTTAAATACTGGATTAATTGTAACTGATGTAATTGTATTGTTTGTCAAGTCAATTCTTCGCCACCTTCACCTTTTGCCATTATTGCGTAGCTAAATAACGCTGATGAAGAACCCGTATCAAAACATCCGGAAACATTCAAGAAACAATTCAACGTATTTCTCTGAATTATCATTGATACTTCCTTAAAGTTTGATTTATGTACCTAAAGGTAAAATCTTCAGAGAAGAGTTTAAATAATAGTTGAAAAAATACAAAATATACTATTTTGAATATTGAAATGAGCATTCAACACTTTTAATAGCCAAGAGATATTTTTATTTTTAACAAAACATTCCTATAAAGACGCACAATTACTAATATGCCTATCTACCAAGGATATTTCTGAATAAAAAATATTATTTAAAATTATTATTTGGCGTAATGTATTGGGACATGATCTCAACAAATTCTTGTACAAATGCAAAAATAGTGTCCCGAAACGATACCACAGCACTTTGGATTCTTAAAGGAAATTTGACGCTGAAATAAAAATGTTCATATAATTATGAATCCGGAGAAGCCTCGTTTTAGAGATATTCGCAAACAACATTAGAAAACATGAGTCTTGATGTTTATCCACAAAATTCTCAAAGACTCTTTTTACCTTAGTGTTGAAATAAAAAGAGATTTCATCGTATATAGTAAGATTGTAAGATTTCCTCGGTTTGTGGAACCTTTCATTTGTTATGGATTGAATAAAAGATTGCCTTTACTGTATCCAAGCTTTTGCAGGCCGGGACTCAATCAAAATAGATTCCTATTTGTCGGCCTTTAAATTTTAATTCTTACTGTTCTGAATAACTCGCGGGGGTTGGAAAGTGGAAACGGAGGTAGGAATCAGGAAGGAAAAGGATTTAATGAAGCAAATCTTGTGGAGAACAGTGGCGATCCTAGGGGGGGGCTAAGGGGGCTTGAGCCCCCCCAGAAACCAAATTAGCCCCCCCAGGATTTAAATTATCAAATTATCAATTTCACCTCAGAAATGCATAAAAGCGCTGTTTTGAGAGGTCATATTTCAAAAAATTTCCTGGGGTGTACCCCCGGACCCCCCCCCCCCCCTCCCTCATTACTTAACTGCAGACGACGCCCATTTACAGTAAGATATTGTACTGCAGTAAGCATCAGCATAACATTTCTAACGAATCCGTTCTAAACACAGTTGTTGTTACTTGGATGCGGAGATGTTTTTTGTTTATTAGTTGTACACGAATACCCCCCCCCCCCCCCCCAGACTTTGCCGCTGGCTACGCCACTGCATATAGGATTTCCACCGGAAAGGACTGTAACAACATATAATATACAAATGTGTTGCTTCCTGGTACATTAAAATGTATACTAAACCCACAAGACATGGGGGGGGCTTTAGCCCCCCCAGAACTATTAACCTAGGATCGCTACTGGTGGAGAATCCAATTAGACTAATTCTATCTCTTCACATCAATATCCTTTAGGATTTAGAGCGTCGGTGGAGTTCATCGTAACGGATTAACTAATTAAGTAACAGGGACGTAGTAACTTTGAAATTACGCTAAAATCAGGGGTTTAATGTACAGAGCTGGGATTGGTATCATGCAACAAAAACTTTTATTCTTTACAAGATTTGCTTTAAGCATTATGGTAAAAACTTATAATTCAAGCTTTATGGTAAGAAGCGTAGTATTTGAGAATTTTAAGGAAAATTCCAAAAAAATTATGTTTTTTAATATTTTTTGTGAATATCTCGAAAACGAGGTTCTCCGGATCCATATTCATGGGAACTTTTTTGTTCAGCGTCAAATTTTCAATAATAAAACGATGTGTTGTGGTTTCCTTTGGGGACTCTATTTTTGTATTTTTACAAGAATTGGTTGAGATCCTGAGCGCATAATTTCACGCCAGGTAATATTCAATCCGCCATAACACAAAAACTAGCCCGTTGATCTTAAACTTTCATTCTACCATTCGCTGAAAAAAAGTTTTTCCTGAATTCGCTACATTTGTCATTTAAGGTTTTGCCTCTGAGCTTACCGAAGGAAGCGGAAGCTATCTAATCGATCTAATGACCAAAAATGTATATGTCTCCGCTTCACAAATTCCAAGAATTTGTGAAAATTAATCCCTTTCAGACATCACGGAACATTTTTGGTTCCATAATTTTATTTTTGGGGTTAGACCTTGGTTTCAGAGTCGAAAAAAAATTAAAAAATTAACCTTGGTTCCGTAATTGCCTGTTGGTCTGTCACTCAATTTTTGCGAACCAACATATCTTAAAAACAACACTCTTATTTTATTGAAATTTGGATGGTAGGTCATAATTTGCTCAAAATTATTAATTTGTCCCTTATAATTTTCAGTCTTCTGCGCTCATTTGCTTCTCTTCCACATACGCACAAACATACATTAATTTACACCTATAGCTTCAAAAGTACTTATCTGATTTGTGTATAAAACTTTTAAAGTTTATCGAAAGTACCCGCAGATAGGCCTAGATTAATTTGAACCTGTCTGCGATTAAGCTAAATTGAATTCATGCAACAAATTAAAATAATGTTGACAACAATTAAACAAATTAGACAATAATGGCTTGTAAGAGCATAAAATCAATAAAGTAAGTGATAAGATGCTAAGAAGCTACGTGCCACACCAATTGGCAGTCTACTCTACCGCCAGTAAAATTAGTAAAAATTCCATTTAGCAAAATTTAAGGAGTGCAGACTATTGAAGTTAAACTGGGGCTATCTGCGGGCTACTTTCGAGAACCATGAAAATTTCATAAAAAATTAAATAAGTACTTTTGAATATATATGTGTAAATAAATAACACATGCATTATTTATGTATATGGAAGCAATTGGGCGTAAAAGGTTACAACCTATGTAGGATCACAAATGGGCTAATTATGATCTTACTATCCAAATTACCATCCTCACCATCCAGTTTTTTTAAATCATATTAGATGTGTTGTTTTTAAGATATGTTGGTTCGCAAAAATTGAGCGACAGACCGACAGACAGACACGGAACCAAATAAGTCCATTGAATTCTGAAACGCATTTCTGTCTTGGAATTTTTAAAATCGGATGCCTTACAATTTTTCAGATAGCTTCCGTTACCTTCGGTAAGCTCGGAAGCAAAATAGTTTGCCAATTAATGTTGCTCATAGCTTTCTCTCGTCCTATAACTAAACTTGACTGAATTTATGTATGCTATTACAAACATTATTGAATAATTTATATAATTTTTTATTATTTTTTCTTTAAAAATTGTAGAGAGGGCCGGTAGCCTTAATCTGTCTTAGGCAACCGTTGCTGAGCCGATGACAGTCTAAATTCTTGATAAGGACGACGAGAGTCACTCATATTTTAAGGCCTTGTTATTGGCTCAACGATTTTTCTAATCCTAGAAGATTCCATCTTTCAAGAAAGGACAATACATTATTTTCATAGATGGGGTTTCTTAGATAGTAGGGGGTGATGTCGGTTTCCTACTCGTGGTGCCCCTGTTTACGCTGAACAATCGACACAGGTCGCCAATACTAAGCAGTCCAAGTTAAAAAGACCTTGACAAAGCTGGTCTGAAGATTCTCTTCTGGAACGCCGGTGGATTAACTAACACTAAATTTACTGAGCTGAAAACAACGATAGTAAAGAACAATTGCGACGTAATAGGTATAGTAGAAGCAGGCGCTAGCGCAGACAAATTGGAGATGTTTCAAATACAAGGGTACCAAATCTTTTCGCTTCCTCGAGCTCGACTTAATGCCTCAGGAATCCTGGTTGCATCAAAAACCTCATTAGTTACCAAATTTGAAGTGCATCATGAAATGACAGCTACAGACAAAGTAGAAGGCGGTGAAGTGAAAATTTGGTCTGGGAAAATACCATATCAAATATTTTTTATATATAACCCTCCCATAAATAAACCAAAGCTCTCCTGGTTAGAAAGCAAGTGGAACAAAAACTGTATCGCTTTAGGTGATTTCAATGCTCCATCAACACAGTGGGGATACCAGAAAACTGACTCTGTCGGTTTAATTATTGAAGAGCTTATTGACTCAAACCAAATTAATTTTATAGACAATGATAAAGGGGCTCCTACTTCTCTATCTTATGCTGGACACACCTCGCATCCTGATCTGCTCTTGGCTCACACAAAACTACTCTCTAAAACCAAACACTGGCTTCTACCAGCTCCTGGAGATGCTGGTCATGCATTACTAATGACAGAAATATGCAACCACAGATTAACTCAAAAAGAAGATAGGTTTCCTAGATGGAATTTGAAGAAGGCCAACTGGAAAAAATATGGACACCTCTCTAATGTTACAATAACTCCCTCTCTTCTGTACTGAAACCTTGAGGCTTCGTGTAAAAGAATTACCGCTCATATTCTGAAATGCGCCTTACAATGTATACCCCGGGTGTTCAAGATAGCTTGAACACTGTTTTACAACAGCACCTGAACACCTCTAGCTGCATAATCTACCAAACCCGCTCTACAGAGTACCCAGTCTCATTTAGACGGACTGGCCCTGCAATTATATGAAGGGGCCCACCCATGTCTTTATTTAGACATTCTGATCTTCCTCCACTAGCAAAACTGCCCCAAATTAAAATATTTGAATATTTAACGGCCCAAATTTGGAGGGAAGATCAGAGTGTGTGTAGAACCGAGTGTGAGTCTAGCTCTCTATGTGAGCAGAGGCCATTTTACTTTATTAGTGTTTTATACGTTTTACAAATCCATGGCATCCAGGATTTATCTAGTTTACCTGGTATCCAGGAAACATTATTCCATTACTTCTCCTAGGTATCCAGGAAAGTAATTGGTATTTATTAGTGCTGGTATCCAGTCTCTCACCATTCATCATGTCACCACAGCACCATACTTCACCTCACCTCTCCATCAGATAGGCCATTCTTATTATTATGTTATTAGCTCATTATCCATTATCTGTACATATATGCTTAATAAAACCTACAGTCCGCTAAACATATTTCTATTTTTAATCTTTATTTTATTCTTATACTCAATTTTCGTGGCCAGGTCAGGAAAACCTCCCCCTGGTGCGAACACCGGGGTCAGATGAAAAAGTGTTCTCCTTTCTGGAATGATAACCTTAAGAAACTAAAAAGTGAACGAGACAAGGCAAGAGTGATGGCAGAAGTAACAGGAACGACTGAGGACTGCTGTGAACTAAGAAGAAAACAGGCTCTATTAAAAAGAGAATTAATTGAAGCCAAGAAAACTGCATATAGATCCATTTTATCACAGCTGGACTTTAGGAAAGATGGAATTAAAGCCCACAAATATATATCTGCAATGGATAAGGAGGGATCCAAGAAAAGAAATGAGCCTTTCATGACAAGCACCAAACTCCTTACTTCAGAGAAAGATATTGCTAAAGCCTTTGTAAAGCATTACTCTAAAGTTAGCAATTTCCGGCCTAAAATTCGACTAAAAAGGAAAGACATTGATTTGCCAACTACCGTGAGTAAGGAACAAGAGGAATAAATTTTTAATTCTGATTTCTACATGAATGAATTAAATAATGCACTAGCTGTAACACCGAAAGGCAAGAGTGCAGGACCTAATGAAATTCTCCCTGAATTTCACTTAAACCTAGAACTACCTTAAAACACAGAACTACGGTGGAACAAGTAGTTCGCTTCTCCCAACAAGTCAAAGATGGGTTTCAAAGAAAACAAAGCACCCTTGCGGTTCTCGTCGATTTTAAGGCTGACTTCGATAGGGTTTGGAGAAAAAAGTTGCTGACTAAGCTTCTTGCACTAGGTGTAGCAGGTAACCTGTATAAATGGCTTAGGTCCTTTTTGAGTCAACGATTCCTTAGAGTTAGATACGGATCAGCAAGATCAAAGTACAAGCAAACTAAACAAGGTCTACCCCAAGGAGCGGTAACAAGCCCTACTCTATTTAACATCATGATAGACGACCTAGTAAATTTCCTATCTTCTAGAATCCCTGGCTTAAATGTTCATTTATATGCAGACGATCTTATTATGTGGGCCACAAGCAGCGAGGTTAAAGCGTTAGAGACTTGTTTGAATCGCGCTCTTGCCTTGTTAAATGAATGGGCTACTGACAATGAAATGCTTGTGCATCCCGAAAAAACCCTACACCAGCTATTTACTCTTTCAACGAAAAAGTCCCAACTCCGGATCACCTTAAACAACACCATGCTGACCCGAACTGACAGAGCAACGTACCTAGGAATTACATTGGACTCAAAATTAAGCTGGAATCTACAGGTTCAGAAAAGTTCTGAGAGAGGTACTGAACGATTAACACTACTAAAGAGACTAGTTGGCACAAAATGGGGAGCCTGCCAAGAGGTGTTAGCAACAGCCTATAAGACTTATGTGCGGCCTTCGATGGAATACGGTGCTGAAGCTATAATCACAGCCAGTAACTCTACATTGGAAAAACTAGACAGGGTTCAAAATAACGCTCTTCGAATAATTACAGGATTCCCTAAGTCAACCCCAATTGCTGCTATGGAGTTACAATCCGGTATTGAACCACTCACTATGCGAAGAGAAAGTGCTGCACTACAACTCCACGAAAAATTAAATCGTCTTGGAATAGAATACTGGAACAATTACGCACCAGCTATTGGAAGACTTAGGACCCAAACAAATTTTACATCGTACGTCCTTAACAGCCACAGAAGCACTGATTTTAACCTTGAAAATAGACAGAAATTTCCAACTCACATCAATCACACTGCTAATCTAAAGCTGCCTGTGCACAAACTAGATCTCGTAAACTTTGCAGAGAAATCAACTGCACTACCAGCAGAACTAAAAAATGGTTTTCTAGCTACGATGGCAGAGCGTTATCCCCAAGATTACTGGCTTCATGTATATACAGACGGATCAGCTGATAGCGGCAAAAATATTGCTGGGCAGGAGTATATAGCACACTTTTTAAAAACAAAGTAGCCGTGGGAGAAAACTGCACAAACTTTGATTCTGAAGTCAAAGCAATATATCTAGCACTGGAGCATCTAACACATATCTCCCCAAGGCAGACTGTAATTTTTGTTGATTCCCAAGCGGCCATAATATCAGTCACCAGCACCCTTGAAACCGAATCCGATCTGATCATCAAATGTCGCTATCTTGCCAGCACGCTTATTATTCAGGGTTTTGAACTAGTATTTCAATGGGTCCCCAGCCACTGCGGCATTTATGGAAACGAAGTGGCTGATGACCTGGCCAAAGAAGCATCTCACTTGCCCCAACCCAAGGTCAAACTAACTATAAATATGGCAAAAAAGATAATAAAACAAAAACTCCAGAACCAGCAGGATCAGATCTACAAAAATAACTTAAAAAACAAAAGGTATGAATGCTTAACCATACCAAATGGAAGAAACCCACCAGATCTTCCACGGAAAATAGGAGTTGCCTGCTTCAGAGTTAAAACTGGACATGACTATCTCCAGAACCATTTAAATAAAATTGGAATAGTTGATGATCCACTGTATCCTCTCTGCAACGACGGAACATCAGTAATGACGTACGAGCATCTACTGGAATGCGTTTCTCTCGGCGATGTTCGAGATAATCTAAATAATCGACAAGGAGAAAAATATATATCCAAGAAACACGTATCTTCCTTGTACTGGACTGCTAGAGCTAAAATGGCTGAATTACCCCAAGCTGGCGTAGGATAAAAAAAAAAAAAAAATTCTTAGATGAAGTAAATATACATGGAGGAGTGTTAGGTTTAAAATAAATTAACCTCAAGATAATAAAGTGTTAGTTTTTACTTTTTAAATATGAATACAAGTTCTCTTTTCCCATAGTTCATTCAGTATATCACAAGGGGTTTATAAATTGTTGCCGGTTTTCCGTGAATAGAAACTCGATGTTTGACCGGATAATCTTTTGACTACATTCAGAACAACTGTCAACCCATATCTTCCACAGGCATATTGTAACTCAACACAAAACGTTTGAACAATTCTATAGCTCAAAACCTTCATTGCCATTGAATAAACTGCCAATCCAATAAAATATTGCAAAACACCGTGTCTGTATTATCAAAGGTAACTTTCACTATTATTCTCAAATTTTATATATTAGGAAGGAAATAAAATACAACTGCATACGAAGTTAAAAGACATTTCTGTATAGAGAGAAAATACTTAACGGTACAAATCATAAGAACAATCGTGAATGCTGAAAAACATTTAGATCTTTTTAAAAATAAAGATGAAATGAAATATTTTAGGAAAATATAAACCACAGTTTGTACCATCTATGTATGTTTTGTTTATCTATACTAATTTTACACAGGAAAATGTATGTTTGTTTGTAGGAGGTAATCTCTGGAACTACTGCTCCGATTCTGAAAATTATTTCACTCATAGATTGCAACACTATTCCCAAGTGACATAGGCAATTTATTATTTTATTATTTTATATTTTTTTAACTGCATAAGTTATTATAGGACGGGGAATCCTGCCACTTTACTCATCTCCACGATGAGATCGATTAATGACAAACATATTTCTCTGTGATTCAAATTCACCATCGGTGTTTCGACTTAAGTTTCAAGGCCCCAATTATTTTTATCTACATACCTATACATAAACAGGTCAAAAGTGTGCTAGTCAGTACACAGCGAGGGTCCTTAGGCAACACAGTATTATTTAAGTAGTACCAATTGATGGAGCTTTTTATAATGATAAAAAGTCTACTTTGAACTATCCTATGGGTCTGATATTCTCAAAACACTTAAAAAAATCTGATAAAGTATTCTTTGCCGTGAACCGAACTATAAACATATAAATACATCGAAAAGGGCATAATTATTTTTAAAAAATCATATTTTGTCAATAAAAAAAAGTGGTATCTTTAGTTTTGGTCGAAGAATGTTAAGGAATTTTTTAAGATTTTTTGCACTTTACCTAAGCGAGATAGAGGAGGGAGGGACTTTTCACACCACCTTCAAACTCGCCTACGCTCCCCCTATCAAAGCTTATATTTATATATATTTTTGTAATCAGCGCGACGTACCCTTTCATATGATACCCCACAAGGTCTCCAATTTTTTTTTTTTAAATCCTTCAGTTTTATTACCTTTTTTTGAAAAAGATTTTTTTGGTCGCTAACTTTTTAATTAATGTGTGGGTAAGGGCCTGGGTGGCTCGGAGGCTAGAGCGCTTGCCTTGCGATAAGGCAAGTTAAGCAGCTTCGAGCCGGGTCAGATGGTTACCGCAGCTCTGGGTTCGATTCCCGGACCAGGCCCCTCCGCTCAATGTTCACCCAGCATTGTTTAAATAAATGGGTAGCTGCTCGAAAGAGTAGCGCTACCAGGTTTCGGCCTGGAAACCATGGAATACACTCTCAGTTCGATTCACATCGAAAGAGAGTCATGGTTAACGACCAGACACTTCACTCAAAATGTGAAGAAGTTAGGTTTCTAACCCGGGTTTGTTCAATGAGCCCACCTAAGTGGCCTATGTCTTCGGGCGTAAAAGCCCCCCGGAATAAAAAAAAAAATAATAATAATGTGTGGGTAGGTACTATACACACAAGTATGCCAAAATTCAAAGTGATCGGAAAAAAGGTGTAGCCGTAAGAGGAGGCTACAGACGGTCGGGCGGACAGACAGATACACTCAGGAAAATATAAGGGGAAACTGCGGCACCTAGATAGTCTCGTTTAGTAAAATGACTTTATAATTTATATAATATATAATTTTTTTTATAATATAGACTTTATAATATATATTTTTTTTTAACGGAAGTTTATAGTGCTCTAAAAACAGACTATGGAGATAAGGATATGGCAGGGCTTAATCACCTCCAATGTGTATAGCCTGTACCCAACTGCATTACCATTACCATTAAATGAAACAATAAATGTGTACATAATTTATCTGTCATTAGTCAAAACATTATATCAAATGAATGAATCCGCAACAGCACATGTGCTTGCCCAATTACTGATTGATAGACTAGAGATGCCTTGAGTGATCATGGACTCGAATTCGTCTTAAGCGTCTTTAAGTTTCTTTGGACAAAGTCTACGGGCCTTTGCGTAAACTAGTTGAACTGTAGTGTTTATATTGTTGTTGAATGTTTAATTTCGGCAGGAAGGAAATCTTTCATGATTTGTGGAAGTATATCATTTCTTCCTGCATACCTCTTATCACAATTGCTATCTCGTTGCATATTGACACTGGAGTTCTGGTGTTTGGCAAACCATCTCTTAATTGTTTTCCTCTTAGGTCGATAATGATGTTAAGCCGTGTGAGGAATTCTGCACCAAGAATCGGTGTCATTTGATAGGGTGTGACATGCTGGACTGCTTTGAAAACTCAAGGGCATCCTCTCCTTTACTTATTATCTCTCCTTAAATCCTTCCTCTCTGATAGGTTTTTCCGTGTAAGTCTAGGATCCTCCTTTTCATCTATCTGCCCTGTTAGTGCTGATATACCTCAGGGCAGTATCCTAGGACCTCTCCTTTATTCTCTCTATACCTACGACATTCCACAGCATCCTATGTCGGTATTTTTCACCTTCGCGGATGACAAGGCTATCCTCTCTGTACACAAGAATCCTAAAATAGCATCTGATAGTGTACAAAGCCACCTTCTTCTCCTAGAACCTTGGCTAAGGAAATGGAGGATAAAAATTAACGGACAGAAAAGTGTGCTCGTCACCTTTGCTCTTCGCCATAGCACTTGTCCTTCAGTCACCCTAAATCAAGCTCCTATTCCTCAATCCGATTCAGTCCGATACCTTGGCCTTATTCTTGACAAACGTCTTACTTGGCAACACCTCACAAAAACAAAACGTACTGACATAACAAGACGATAAAATTTACTGCTTCGTCTTCTGGACCGTAGGTCAAAGTTTTCTCTTAATATCAAGCTTAAAATTTATAAAGTAGTCCTAAAACCAGCTTCGAGCTACGGCTCGGAAGTGTGGGGCAGCACCAAACCTTCTAACTCCCGTCGTCTTCAAATCATCCAGCCCAAGATCCTAAGAAAAATCACTGATACTCCATTCTATGTTTCCAACCTCACTCTCTACAATGATCTCAACGTTCCCTCAATCTATCCATATCCTAATATCACAAATTCCATGAATCCTTCTTATTAGGTCAGCCTAATCCTCTAGTTCAACTCCTGCCTACCCAATATATACCCCTCCTCGACCCCTGAAGAGGCAGTGGCCTAGGGTTTTATTAAATATACACATATAAAATTTGTAATTATCCTGCTATCTACTATATCTTATTATATAATTATTTAGTTCATTTATTTAATTAATTAGTATCTCATTTCACCTCTATCTACATTTACCATTAATATGTATTTCTTTATTTGTAATCAATCCTCACGCAAAAAAGCAGTAGTCACTGGACTATTTCCTTTTCACATGTTGATCAAGCCAATAGGAGCCGATAATAATTGTACCACTCATATCATGTCTATATTGTAGTTGTGTTAATCAATCAAGTGAAAAAAAAAGAAAAGAAAGAATCAGTGTGGTATCATCTGCTACGAGGATGATCCAAGTATACTTTTGACGGAGTCTAAGATTGACCACAACAAGATCACCATAAGTCCGAATTCCTGTACCGTTGGCTGCAAATATTCAAAAGGATGGATCGGGTATTCATCTATGCAGGTGGTTGGCTGGTAATACTGAAAGGTCAGAGTCTGTATCAATTAAATACTTTCAGCCCCTATTCTTATTTGTAATCCATATGTGGCTCGATTTAAGCTCGCCCTGCTGCACCACCGCGAGCGTAGGGCTTGATGGTTTTTTGCTTGTTTGTTCTTATTGACCATGGTACAAGATTTTCTGCATTTGCAAGTATCCTTTCCATATTATTGATGGTACCAGCATATATCTGACTCATCGTTGGTACTTTTCCATGAAGCTGATCTTCGAGAGTTATATCGATTGCGAGAACTATTACGAAATCGTGGTGAATGACCAAAACGAACAATTTCCTCTAGTTCATTGGCATGTTTACTTAGTGCGGATACTTCCGATTGCATCGGATCTCTTGATGTTGAAGGTGGGTCATTGTTAGATGCGTGGTTGATAGTGCACATCTGACCACCAGTAATTTCTGTAATTTGTCTACAAATAACGCAATTTTTGAGAGGTTGGTCTCATCATCACTAACTGAAAGAATCGCGTGTCCTTGAGAAGTAAATCTCTGTAACCTGAGTGAACATAGATACTCGATTTACAGTAGGTTCATCTCTACACTTGATTGATTGCTTGCTTGATCAAGAGGTATAGTTGGGATTAAGGAACTCATACTTTGATGCCTACCTACAGTAGAGTCTCGCTAATCCGGGTTTAACGGGACCGAACCCAGTCCGGATTACCGAAAGTCCGGATAAAACGGAATCAGTTTTAATGTGCCTGTAGAACAAGCTTTAGTAGAGTAAAACTATTAAAATCGAGGTTTTTATCGTAAAAATCACATCTATTAGTCTCTAAAACATGCTTGTACAACGTAGGTCCACTATTTAAGTTAAGAGCTGTTCTGTCACCAGTACCAATCATGTCAAATATCAAATGAATTAAAATAAAATGTCAATCTATTACGCAGGTGGCAGGTATAGAAGGGACTTTCTGAGAAACAGGCTGAGTTCCGATATGAAATTCGAGGAGTGATAATCATTTCACTAAAAGTTAAGACATTAGACATTGTTGGCTTGGCAAAATTTCATGGAACTGGGTTGAGCTGCCGCTACATGTTTCTTAAAACCCTTCCCCATCTCAGTCACATATAATTGTACTTCCTGGAATACACTTCCGCCCTACATTTCTATGGAACCAAAACAGATTTATCGATGTTCTTATTCTTAAATCTGTTAATTTTTAACAAAATACCGGGTATTCCTTGTGTTTGACTGTTTGAATATACACCTATAAACTATACTAGGAACAATTTTATACATTTTAATAGACAATAAAAGCAGAAACTCCAATTATCTTAACAATTAATAAATCTTAACAGGCCCTGGTTCCAATTTGTACATAGTTGTTGGCCCGTCCGGATTATACGGATGTCCGGACTAGTGGGGTCTGGATAAACGAGACTCTACTGTATTTTATTTTTAAATTGGTGGGTAAATTTGTGGTTTACAAACATTGGACAAAATTAAAATTAGTTATTTGCTTTTTTATCAATTATACTTTTCAAAATTTTATGGATATCAGTATTGGTGGGTATAACAAAGTAGTACTGGGGAAGATTTTTAGTTTTTTTTGGAACGCAGTGCCTTATGGCTCGTTACAACGTCTGTAGCCCGGGAGTGAATCCTAAAAAAAAACCGGTAATGAAATCGACCATCCCAAAACCAACCGCCACAAAACCGACCGTCACAAAATCGACCGATGACTATAACTTGAGCAAAAGTTGACCGATATAGTTAAAATTTGGTTCGCATGTTCATTTTACTAATGCTCAGGACGAATTCGTTGGACAACGTTATCCGTCCAAGCGTTCGCACTATACGCTCGTGTAACCGTAAGCTTAAAATGTAAAATTGAAATTTTAGGACGAGAAAAAATTCGAACTTCATCTATTCAATGAGATCTATTTATAAGTTTAATTCAGAGGTAATAATAATTTATGAAAGATAATGTTGTTAAGCTTTAATCTTCAATAATTTCAAACTTGTTATTTTCTTTTCCAACATAGACAAATGAGCATATAATACATACATACATACATACATACATATATATATATATATATATATATATATATATATATATATATATATATATATATATATATATATATTTTATTTTTTTTCACCTGCACTCTGCACCCCTATGAAGTGTTAAAGATCACTAAAACAATCAAAGCGGACTTAAACGTTCCACATAGATAAAACAACGTATCTACCGTTCTGACGTAACGATTTTTTCTAAAACTTCATACACAAAGTCTAAAGTACAATTGAAAGAGGCTTGTAAAATTTCAACCTAATACAAGCAGAAGTTCTTGTGTAATGAAGTTGTATATTTTATAATATTTTAAACGGAGTAGGCCTGGGTATGAGGGTTAGGGAGTAGTCCTGTTCCATCAATAATCGGCTCTTTTCTACAATCATCCTTTTTAACTAACAACTCATCATGATTTACTATATTCTCTATAGTTAATACATATTTATTGCAAGACACTCGTTTTAATGATAAAAGAAAATGCTTTACTTTAAATTTTTTCTTAACTCCGCTAAGTAGAAATAGTTAGTTACTTTAAATATTGTCTCTTTTCCAACCCCGACATGTATAAGTAATTAGCATCTTAGACTTAGAAGTATAATTTTATAATTTATATTTAATGAAAATTGTAAGGAACTTCGTTCCTACCAGGTGTCCTGCGATAACGCTCGTATATTTTTTTGTTAATAAAAAGAATTACCTTTATAAGATGTAAAGTTAAACTTACAAGAGAAGAATTTTGAATGATAGTTCGATTGTTCTAACTCACAAATCGCGGGTCCCCGTTTTGGGAGAAGGTTTTAAGATATGATTTGAAAAGAAATTTTGGTATGTCTACGCCTACACAAATCCAACTATTTAACTAAATGAAACAAAACAAATCTGTATATAATTCATGTGCCATTAGTCAATACAATATGACAAATGAATGCATTCGCCACATACTAAACCTTGTCTGATACCGATACCTGAATAGCTATTTATTTATGTAAGGCCATTGTTAAATACATATTGCATACGATTTAAAATAATTTATTTATAAATTGACTTGAGCATCTGAGAAGAGTTGAATCAGAAATTCTAATAAAACATAGTGAGAAACACGGTCAAAGGCCTAATAAAGTCAAAATAGACAGTATCCTTCCTGTTTTTTTGATGTTTGTTTTTTTATTTTCCTATTTATTTTACGTGTCCCGCTCAACACATCTTTAGGTTATTTCAGGATGGGAGATCTGGCCACTTTATTTATCTTTCTCATGATCATCAGATAATATGTTTGTTTTTTGACCTTAGTTTCAGGCGGAGTTGCGTTACTACACTAACCATTCAGCGACGCCTGTCCTCTTTCCTGATGTATCCAAAATTGACGAGACATACTTAGAGAATTAGTCTAATTAGCCCTGCAGTGCACGGGTGAAAAAAAAATCACACCAGTGCACGGGTTGGGTCTGTTAGACCCAATATTTAAAATTAAATTAAGATGGTTTATTATTTTATTTTTTTTAGTATAGAAATAATCTTTATTTATTAGTAAAAAAATGTAGAATGCAATATATCAATAAAATTACATTAGACATTTTTTTTTTTTAATTTTTACTGTCCAACATGAAAAAAAAATTAAAAGAATTTTGAAAAAATAAGTTTCATTTATCAATATAGGAACTTAATACGACCAAAAAAATCAATTCCACGGTCTTGGCATTTAAATTGAGAATGCTCTAAGCATATATTATATATATTACACTTTTTGCAAGAATAACGAAATTTGCGGACAGTGCAAATTGAACATCCCCCCCCCCCTTTATTAGGCTCTTGAGGTTTGGAAAGCACAGCTTTAATCCCAAGAATTTTTTTCTCGGGAATTCTAAAAACAATTCCCGATATTCTATAACATTCCTGCCAGGAGAGTAATTGTAATATTTTTTCTCCCTTTACAAAATGTTAAATACTAAATTAACGATTGAAAATAATCAGTCATTATAAATACTTTGTACAATTCCTGAAATTAATATTAAATAAAGTTCAAGTAAATGAAATTAAAACCTAGAGAGTTATTAACGAATATATACAATCAAATGTTGTTACGACTTATAAAAAAATACTTATATGAGTACACGGGTTGGGTCTCACAGACCCAGGGGTAATTTTGAGGTAAAAAAAATAGACAGAAAGAAATTATGTGAATTGTTCAATATGTGGTACTGAACTGAGGAAGGTTTGACTTGAAGGTATAGGAGAGGATGGTGCTATACAAACCTCCCTTATCAGTGTTTTACTATTGAGTGTGACACCCTGGGTCTCACAGACCCGACCCGTGCACTGCAGGGTTAAGGCTGTTAGATCTATCCTGATTTTGGATAGATGCTTTTCAATAATGAACAGAAGGCAGACCGTAAGGCAAAGTCGATTAAATTATTTAATGTAATAATTTTTCTTCTAATCAATAGAAATAAAATTTGAAATTTTATTATTATTATTATCTAATTTATTTTTCTCATTTTATTTCTGCAGCATTTTAGGTAGAAAAATATCTTGAAAGTTATTTTTATTCGGTTAGTTGCATATTCTATAGGATTACTTAAGGTGTTAGGGACACCCTAACATAAACACATTTGCTTTTTGGACTTTTGCCAATATTATTTTACCACCCTTAATAGAGTTCTTGATAATTTTTTAAGGTTACTTCAGAAAATAAAGTGCAAGAACATTGAAAAGTTTAATTGCTCTACTTTTGTTTCAGAACAAATAATGCGACCTAGAATATAGCAAAACTTGATCTAAAATTAAAATAGTGCATCAAGTAAAGAACATACCACAGCTTATAAGGGTTGCATAATTATAAGTTGAAGTGACACCTGAGTCACTGAAGTAACAAAGTTTCTAAAGGAATTCTTATATTGAAACTAGTTTGAGATCTCCTTTAACTCTATAAGACAATTAGAAACTCGTGCAATACACTTCACACTCATAAAATTAATTGTATAATTTATGAAACTTCATAATTTATTTAAATTTTTCGTCTTAGACAATATTTAATTATTTTTTATAAGAGGAAATAATTAGCTAACAATAAAATTACTATATTCCTCTCGTTTAGCGGTCACCAATTCCGCTTCCTACATTTCGAGTAACAATTTTTGCCTTTATAATTAAACTGTAGGTACTACAGATGTGGGAACAAGAAAAAAAAAAAAAAAAAAAAAAAAAAAAAAAAAAAAAAAAAAAAAAAATGTGAAGTCAGGATAGCAGGTAGCCTGTGTGGCCAACCATTGCTGAACCGACGACAGTCTAAATTCTTGATAAGGATGACTGGAGTCATCCGTATCAAGACCTCATAATTGGCTCTCCGCATAAATTAAATACCCATTTCTAAGGCCGTCCGCTCACGGGGCGATAAAAAAGCGATACAACAGCAATACGATATTCGCCGATCTAATAACAGGGCATCTGCACATGGGGCGATATTACCTGAAACCAGGGACGGAACTAGACCTGCTGAGGCCCGTGTGCAAGATTTTTTTTGAGGCCCCCCTCCAATGTGACTAAACATTCTTGACCCCTAATTTTTTTAGGACACACATTAAGATTTGTAAGGAACTGCAACAAAAGCATGATTTTATGAAAAAAAAAAAAAAAAAAAAAAAAAAAAACAATTCTTTCTCCTACATTATGTTATGCATATGCAAGGTGTCCACCTAACATGAACCTGCCTAAAGAAAAAATGCTAAGCACTTTGAGCACTAAAGTGCTCAAGTACTTAAAATAAGAAAAATGTGACCAGGAAGACATTTTAAAGAATGAATTTAGATTATATGGCTTAAGATAAGAACTTTTTACTCTTGGCATTATTTTGGTCCGAGCATCATTTTGACCTCTAGAAAGCACTGAAGTTCAAGAATGTAAGTTTTCAACTTAGTTTTACCGCTAAAATAATGGGTCTGGGAAAAAATGACAAGATTAAAAATGTCTTATTTTAATAATTAAATCTGCATCTATTAAAAGTGTTCCTTATAAGCAACTTATTTCGTTAAAAAAATGTTGCATTAAGATGAGAAAAAAGTTGCTTGTAATTAATAATTTAAAGAATGGATTTTATGGCTCAAATTAAGAACTCTTTATATTTAAAATTTGTTTCTTAGGTCCAATATTTTAGCCGTAAAACTTGAGTTGAAATCATCATATTTTGAAACTTTAATGCTTGAAGAAAAAAATACAATGAGTCAAAAGTTCTTATTTTAAGCAATAGAATCTAACTCTAGCCTTAAAAATATGTCATCCTATTAAACTTTTTAATAGAAGGTGTCCACCTAACATGAACCACTCAATATCTCCGGAACTACTGCAGTCAGAAATACGCGGTTTGCGTGGTTCTATATTAACTTAAAATGCGCCTAAAGAAAAAATGCTAAACACTAAGCACTAAGCACTAAAGTGCCTAGTGAAAGTGAGGCCCCCCTTACCCCGAGGCCCGTGTGCGGCTGACCCTATGTTAGATCCGGCTCTGCCTGAAACTCTGTTAATTTTATTCATTTTCAATGTGTTATTATATAATTATTAGTTATAAGTTTAAATAGATTATACAAAATACGAAATCTAATGATTGCAGTAATCTTTGAGGAGAATATTGAATGATAAAGTCGAAAAAATGAATGATTAGTCCAATCAATTTTGTTTGTATAAGGGGTGTAAACAGTCTAAAGATGAACATTCCGTACACCTTCTTTAGATTGTTACTCCCTTCTATTTTCTTATAATGGGAGTGACATTTTAAAGGAGTGCCCATTTTTAGGGTCCGTAGGCAAAACCAAGGACCTATATATTTTCCTGCGTGTGTCTGTCCGTCCGTCCGGTCGCCTGCTCTCACGGCTACACCTTTCGTCCGATTTGGCATGTATGTGTCTTGTACCTACCCACTTATTTTAAAAATATAGCGACTTAAAAAAAATATTTTTCAAAAAAATTAAATTAAAAAAACTTAAGGGTTAACAGTTTTTAATTTTATTTTGACGCCGTGAGGGGTATCATATGAAAGGGTACGTCGAGCTGATTACAAAAATATATAATTCTTTGGTTATAACTTTGATAGGGCGAGCGTAGGCAAGTTTGAAGTGGATGTGAAACGTATCCCTTCCCCCTCCCCCCTCTATCTCGCTTATGTGAAGTACAAAAAATCTGAAAAAATTCCTGAACATTCTTCGACCAAAAGTAAATATACCACTTTTTGGAAATTTCGAAAAAAATATTTTATTTTTTATTGACAAAATACGTTTTTTGTATTTATATGGTTGTATTCCGGTTCAGTGGCAAAAAAATACTTTATCAGAAGTTTTTTTATGTGTTTTGAGAAAATCAGACCCATAGTAAAAAAAATAAAACAAAGTAAGCTGTTTAGCATTTTAAAAAACACCATCAATAGGGTACTACTTAAACTATACAGAGTTGCCTACGGACCCTCGCTGTGTGCTGACCAGCACACACTTGACCTGTTTATTTTTCAATTAAATACTAATCAGCATTGATAAAGTTAATTTATTTAAATTTTAGTCATAAAATTAAATATAATGATGCTTCCATTCATTTATGTATTTGTTTTTTAAAATAATAGAAAAAAACATAAACGGATTATAGCAGTCACATTATTTCTGGAATACTCCGTGAGGGTAAAATCATATAACAAATGAAACACCTGCAATATTGCTTCAAAGTTGCTTCCTTGCAGGTCGCCCGTATTGAAAGTATCGCACCCGCCGAATGTATCGCCGACAGATTGCCTCCCTATCACCCCGTTGGTGGGGTCCGGCTCCTTTACCTAAGAAGCAACAGGGTGACGATATCTTATTGCTGCTGTATCGCTTGCCTATCGCCCCGTGAGCGGACGGCCAAGTGAATAAGCAATAAATAGTCTGCCAATTAGTGGGGGAAATAGCTTCCTCGCATCCCATTTCGTATAGTTAAATGATATTATGCATTTCCTATTATTGCCAAATTTATTTAATTAAAACCAATTTCCAAATTTAATAAAAATCAGAAGAATATGTACTTTTGAATAAAGTGGTATATAAATGTATGTTTGTGTGCTTATAGAAGAGGAACAAGTGGGCGCAGGATGTTAAATAAAACTTATATGGGATTAACAATGGGCTAATTTTAAATTAAAATAAGTTTACTGGGACGAACTCAAGCCACTACGGCCCCCTCTATTATCTTATTAAAGATACTTAGATACATAAAATTAATTTTAAATTGGCTCTCCATAGAAATTAAATACCCATTCCTACGTGATTAAGCAATAAATAGTCTGCCAATTAGTGTAGCACATAGCTTCCCATTTCGGATACTTTAACGATTTTATGCATTTACAATTACAACCTAAAACTGTCAAAAAATTTATTTTTTACATGAATATAAGTATAAATTTAGCAAAAATTAAAGAGCGCAAAAAATTTATCTCGGGTTATCTGCGGCTACTTTCGATATTGAAGAAATAGGTGTATATAAATGATTGTTTGTGCTCATGTGGAAGAAAGCAAGTGGGCCCAGAATGTCGTGTAACGTATAACGTGTAGTGTAAACGTGTATGGGGCCAACTATGGGCTAGTTATGACCTGCCATCTAAATTTCATTAAAATCGGACGAGCAGTTTTTAAGATATGTTGACAGACAAGGAACCAAAAATGTTCCCTGATATTTGCAACGGATTTCTGTCTTGGATTTTTTTAATTCGAAGACATAAAAAATATTGGTTCTTCAGAACGATTACATAACTTCTTTTACCTTTAGTAAGCTCGGAAGCAAAATGCTGATTTAATTTTCAGTAACAGATTTGTGCAAAATATATTTTCATTTTTCACACAGAAATTAAAAATCGAAACCGGTCTGGGCTTGAAATAAAAATAGCTCTTCGTCTTGAAGTAACGTTGTAAAAATCCATAAACTATGCATTGCATTGCATGCTAGCAGAAACAAATATCCTATTAAAAAGGTGTAATACTTGTAAAAATGAAACTTCTTTTATAATTTAATTAAACAACCTTAAAATAACAAATCATAATGTATTTTATTTAATCATATAATCAAGAATTTGCGCTTTTAACGTGTTAATTAGATTTATTAACTATTAGTAAATCGTAAGTTTACTGATCATAATTTTGAAAATGTATTTTTTTTAATCATAAATGGTCGTCGGAATTTAAAATTAGGAATTTACTGGTTCACAAGCTCCAAAAGTTGTTTTTTTCTTTTATAGTAAAAAGTTGTAAATTACTTAATGGTAGACATTTTTTAATCTAACCAATTACCAAATAGTTAAAAGCTATTTAGATTATAATTTTCAAATAAAATATTTATTTAGTACCATTTAAAAGAAAATAAGCATAATATTAGAAACAGATATAGTGCCTAGATAAAAGGCTGAAACCAATAAAAAATGTTTGTGTTTTGTCAAGAATATAAAAGATATCATCACCATCTGGATACAAAGTTTATATTTTATCACCTCCATAATGCTGCCTCCCACTTTGGATTGACAGAAAAAATTCTTGTCATGTCAAAAAGCCAAGTTAATAGAGATAACACTTCTTTTAAATGTAAATGTTAAAAATAGTTACGTACTCTTTTATGCCTAGACGGTATTTACAGCATTAGAGTGGAGCGAGTGGAAGGTATGACGAGATGTTTGACCATAACAGAGGTTCTCAAATGTCTTAAGACGAAGCCGAGGAAGTGGCCTAAGGGTGGCATCTCGTGTGGCCTTGATGCGCCGAGTCGAGCTCGGGACGATGCAGTCTTGCATAACATCCCTGCTTTCTCTCCGACCTCACCCCGAGACGGTCAAGGTCACGCAAGACCAACCACCCCGTCTAACTTTATTACTGAATCTCAAGACTCTTGCATCACGCTAAGATCTACTATCTCGGACATTCCCGGTTTCCTTTATCCTTGTTGTTATTGTAAACTCGACTAAGGGTCGACCTCTTGAAACAAAATACATGTATGTCCCTGTCCAATCTATTTCTAAACTTTTTGGATGCTTTGGGTTTAAGGAAACACTTTTAGTTCACAGTCTTCGAAAGAACCAAGCTATTTAATACAAACTAATGTGACAGGCTATAAATCTTTTTTGATGCATTTACTGCCTACTCAAGACTATTTGTCATAGACTTCTATTACCTATAAATAGGTTGTTAGAAGTAGTAAGACTTAATAGGATTATCTTCACAACGAATTGAGTAATTTATTTCATAGCTTATGCGACGGTTCAATATTGCTCATATTATGATTTACTCTCAAAATGGGGGAAATGGTGATGGTGATGTTCATCTATTTTGGGAGTGTGCCAGTTCCTCCTGAGTAATAGCAAGTTCTCTTTCCTGTAAATTTCTTATCTGTTGGATAGGGTCCATATTTCCATTTACTTTCTCATTTAATAAATATAAAGTTTTGGGAATAATAGATGTGAAAAAATTAATTGTGCTTGTATTTGATTTAAGTTACAATAAAACTCAACTCGTGACTCTCAATCATTATAACTTCTCGTTAGAGAGCTCCCCCTACCCCCTTTGCAAATTAAATATTGCTTCGTTTTATATATATCTTTATAATTTCTTCACTGCAATTATTTATTTTTTTAATGACAGAAGTTATTTAATAACAATATTAGTATAATGTGTGCATTATTATTATGTTTAAAGTAAATTTATATTCAGCACATTGCTCATGTTTATATTTTAACAACTTTGATACTGCATGAACTTTCACACGAACGCACAGTGATCGAAAATTCAAATTTAGCGGGACAAAAATAGATTTACAATGCTCATCTAATTATTGTGTAAAACGTGATATAAATACTATATATATCCAGATATAAAAATATGATTTTTTTTTTGTTTTATATTTTCATTAGACAGTACTTTGTACCTAGCAGAAGCAGTGTTATAGTTATAATGATATCATTTATTTTATCTGTATTCCATTAATACTATCTGTAGTTAACACATCGTTTATTAGTTGTCTTGAAAGTATTTTTTTACAACCATTCAGTATGATAATATGTCAACAAGGTATGAAAAGAAAATTAATCACTATACATTGCAATTTTATAAAGTTTTTTATAGGAATATTTGTAATATTTACTCTTCATCTTAAAAAGTATAATTATTCTAAAAAGGTTTTCATTATTGGTATAGAACTTTGGTATAGAATAACTTAGAGTTATTGAAAGTTATTATGAGTTATACCATTTGATACTTTCTTTCAACTGTCTACTCATAGAATAATTTTACTTTCACTGCATATTTTTGCCTATAATTAAGATACATGGTGATTTCATCAAAATTTTAAGTATTATTTTTGTATTTTTGCATGTCTAAGTTTCTGGTTTTTTCTTCTATTATTGCTTCCGAACTTACCGAAGGTAACGGAAGCATTGTGTTCACTTTTGAGAACGAAAAACTTTTATGCCTCCGATTTTAAAAATTCCAAGACAGAAATCCGTTTCAGACATCAGGGAACATTTTTGGTTCCGTGTCTGTCTGTCTGTCTGTCTGTCTGTCTGTCTGTCGGTCTGTGTGTCCGCGAATTATGAAACGTGTGACGATAACTTGAGTAAATGTCAACCGATTTTGATGAAATTTGGTAGACATGTTTATTTTACCAATGCCCAGGATGAGTTCGTTGGACAACGTTATCCGTCCAAGCATTCACGAGCAACGCTCGCGTAAACGTGAACTTCAAATTTAAAATTGGAATTTTAGGTCAGGAAAAAAAACTAACTTCATCTATTCAATGAGACAAACATTTTTTACAAATACAATTTTTCAGTTAAACCAACAGCGACAGCGCTATGAAGTGTTAATGATCGCTTAAACTATTAATAGTTTTTACACAATAAACATAGCAATAAAGTACGTGAATAGGATGTGAGGAAGCTATGTGCCACACTAATTGGCAGTCTATTTTAATTTATATTATAAATATATTTTATATTATATTTTGCTTCCGAGCTTACCGAAGGTAACGGAAGCTATGTGATCGTTCCGAAGAACGAAAAAAATTTAGGTCTCCGATTTCAAAAATTCCAAGACAGAAATCCGTTTCAGACATCAGGGATCATTTTTGGTTCCGTGTCTGTCTGTCGGTCTGTCTGTCGGTCTGTCGGTCTGTCGGTCTGTCGTTCAATTTTTGCGAACCACCATATCTTAAAAACTACACGTCCAATTTTAATGAAAATTAAATTACCCAAATATGAAGAAAACGTTAACGGGTCTGTCAGACCCAAGCGCCCTGTCTCGGGAGTATTTTAGGCGCCCTCCGCAGGGTTAATTTTCCAGTATGAGAGAATTTATACGTATATATATACATATATATATATATATATATATATATATATATATATATATATATATATATATATATATATAATATATATATATATATATATATATATATATATATATATATATATATATATATATATATATATATATATATATATATATATATATTACATTCGTTCGAAACTAAACTTTATAAATATAAAGATATATTTATATTAACTATATATAGGGGAGGAGGAGGGGGGGAGAGAGAGTATAGATAAATGTATGTAAAAAATCGGACGCAGAACGTCTCAGAACTTTTCCTTACAAAAGGTTTTTTTATTAGGTGAATTATAATTTTGTTTGTCCGTTAAAAGTAAGTCCGGTATAATGAGTTCGTTATAGCGAGGTCCATTATTGTAAAAATCAAAAGTTGGAATTTTCAAATGGCGGCAAATATTAGGATATGGAGAACTTATTATTTAACTTATCACTTGTGCAACATTTCAGCTCAATCGCGATATACTTAAGAAATTATTTAGTGTCAAAGTTTCAAAGTTCAAAATTCATTATTTTAAAAATAGTTGCAGTTATGAGAACGAAATTCAGTGAAAATGTTTTTAAGTAAAGAGGTATAGCTGGTGCAAATTTTAGCGCAATAGGAAAAATTTTCGATTTTGTGCGAATTTAAAAAAGAAAAAATACCGGGTGACACAACTGCACTGAGAAAAAAGTGAGATGCAAATGCAAAAACTAAATATAGTCAATGCAGATTTGGTCACCGCAAAGTCAAATGCAATTGAAGCAACTGCATTTGGTTTGCGCCAATTATTTTTCTTTTTTTTTGTGGTTACTGCAATAAGTAGGGTTTAGTTAAGCCGGTTTAGTATCCCCAATTATAAGTTAGTTGTGGATACTAATTTATAATTGTTGTTACTATTTTTTATTTTATTTGTAGTTGCGGTAAATAAGTGAGTCTTGAAAATCTTAACGTTGTAACCGCATCTAATGAATTAGTTGAGGGCTGAAGTATCCAAGATTAAATTTGGTGAATATAGTTGAAGCAACTATATATTTGGATTTTACATAAACTAAGTTAACAACGCATGATTTTTAAAATAAATATTATTACATTATTAGAATAAAATTAATTTTCTAATTTAGATCTACAGAAAATATTTATATTATATTTTAATAAAATTGAATATTTTATATTTTGTTATTATTAGTATTACCCCTATTTGTTACGTTTAATCTTCATCTTTTCACCCGCGCCGACAGGGGGGGGGGGGGGGGGGGGGGGGGGAGAGAGGGTGCAGTGTAGGGATGCTCAAAAAGAATTTGTAATAGAATATTCCTAATTAAATTTTAAATCTAATCATTCGATTACCATCAGGAGTTGGAATCGAGCTTTGATTCAAATTATGATTAAATTCGATCAGTTCAACATTTAACAACAATTAACATTTTAAAATTAAAATGTATGTTTAATAATAAAATTTTGATCTAATCAATAATCGATAGATGATAAACAAAATACTAAAAGACCCATATAATATACATATAGGATTAGGGTATTTCCATGTCTCGTATTAAATGTAGATATTTTAATTTAAACTAAAGAGTATAAGGGATTAAGTATTCCATGTGATTGGACTTAGTATTCCAATGTAGAATGTGTTTTGTGAATTCTTCTACGGATTTAAGATTTTTTTTGGGATCACTATTGCTGCTAGATACCATAAAAAAATAAGAAAAATTGCCAAATTTAGAGAATTTAATGTTTGTAACAAATTTAAGGTTTGTATTCTCTAGATAAAAATGAGACATTTTTACTCTTGGCAATTTATTTGTAGGGTCAATATTTTAGCGGAAATTCATCTTCAAACATTCTTACTTTGAAGCTTTGGGCGCTTATCGGCGATAAAATTATGGTTGTAGAAAAACCTTCAAAGAAGTAAAATGTCTTGCATTCATCCCTAGAATGCAAGACATTCATTACAAATACGTCTTACTATTAACTTTTTTTTTCATTTTTGCGATAGCTCATATTAGATGGAACACCCGAAGTGAACAATACCACCAAAATGAAGTAAATCACACAAAAAAATACTCACTCTGTTTTACCCCTTTTCACAAGAAAAGTACGCCAGGTTTCATTCATTTATGTCAAATGGTTCAAAATTTAAAGGGGGGAGACTTTAGGACCACCCTGTATAATAAAGTTCTAAAATTCTAGTTCGCTCCACTCGGCCTTGAAGTTTTTTTGTAGCTTAAATGATTTAATGTAGCTATTTGTTTAATATTGACTTTCATGATGATAACATTTACTAGCTATTCAGATAAAGTTTCTTAAAACAATCATAAATTCTTGTTGAAAGCTTAAATTTTAAAAGGGTGAAATTTAAATTGACATAATTTTGTACCCGCCTTCAAGTTTCCAACCAACTCCTCCAAAAAAAAGTATGCCTGTTCCCTCAGCTGAACTTACATTGGGGGTTTGGTTTGGATCAAAGAACCGCAGGGCGTAGAGCGATAGGGCCTAAGATCTATTTAAGGTTTTTAGGGGCGTTTGCTGGAATTTTTCCCTAGAACCAGGACCACCCTGTCTGATAAAGTTCTGAAATTCTAGTTCGCTCCATTCACCTGTGTTTTTTTTTTTTTTTTTTTTTTTTTTTGTTAAACGATTTAATTTTGCTATTAAGTGTTTAACATTGATTTTCATGAGGATAACATTTATTCGCTATTCAGAAATATAGTTTAAGGTTTCCAGGGCCCCTATTAAAGAACTCGGTTGTCAGAGGCCTCGGTTTTGCAGTATTTCATTTATTCATGGCATCTAACATACGAATTCGTTACTGAAAAGCTTGGAAAGTGAAATTGAGTAGCTCAAATTTGATGTGAAACTATAGTTGGCAGTCTGTTTTGCAGTATTTTTGAGAGTCATATCCGCTTTACTATAAATGTATTAACTGCAACTAAGCAACTAGGTACCCTTTTTATATTATTGGTTAGGACGAACGATTTAAAAAAAACTTAGTTATGGATAGTGTTTTAACAAAGTTTATAGTAACCGTAAGTGATTTTAGTAACGGGAACTAAATTTGCAGTCATTTATGTGTTGTAACTATAAAGATAGTCGGAGGAGCTAATGTTCTAGTCACCATACCTAAGTTTAGTTTCCGTAACAGTAAAAACGATACCCGTAACTACATGAACCACTTCCGAGCATGCGCAGTTTCATTTTACAACACCATGCTGGCCAGAGACAACTAGAATTATTGTCAGTCAGTTGTCAGTTCCTTGCCTACCTCCGTACCGTGAACTAGGGGTGGTATTGTTTCTAGTTTATCTAGTACACAGTACTACCAGGTACAGGTACTCCATATTACTTGTTACAAGTACCTAGGTACTGAAATAATGTTAGTTTTAATTATATGTAATTAATTATTGTGTTAATTTAATTATTATTTATTATGTTATCGAATTATAATGTTATTGCTTCCGAGCTTACCGAAGGTAACGGAAGCATTGTGTTCACTTTTGAGAAAGAAAAACTTTTATGCCTCCGATTTCAAAAATTCCAAGACAGAAATCCGTTTCAGACATCAGGGAACATTTTTGGTCTCGTGTCTGTCTGTCTGTCTGTCTGTCTGTCTGTCTGTCTGTCTGTCGGTCTGTGTGTCCGCGAATTATGAAACGTGCGACGATAACTTGAGTAAATGTCAACCGATTTTGATGAAATTTGGTAGACATGTTCATTTTACTAATGCCCAGGACGAGTTCGTTGGACAACGTTATCCGTTCAAGCGTTCACGAGCAACACTCGCGTAAACGTGAACTTTAAATTTAAAATTGCAATTTTAGGTCGGGGAAAAAATCTAACTTCATCTATTCAATGAGACAAACATTTTTTTCAAATACAATTTTTTAGGGAAACCAACAGCGACACCGCTATGAAGTGTTAAAAATCGCTAAAACTATTAATAGTTTTTACAAAATAAACAATATAACAATAAAGTAATATAACAATAATTGTTATAGTACATGATAGGATGCGAGGAAGCTATGTGCCACACTAATTGGCAGTCTATTTTTTTTTCTTTTATAAACGAGTATAAAAATTATGTAGTAATTTTAATGCAGTCACCATGTATTATTTAGTTATAATTTTATTCAGTAATTTTATACAGTAATTAATTTAAAGTAATAATGAATAATTTCTTAATGATTTTAATTTTTCAATACTTTTATTTTTATAATAATTTTAATTAATACTTTTAAAATTATATTGTAATTACTTTTTGTAGTAGTTGAATGTTTACTTTTCTTTTATATATTTTTAATAAATAAGCTTAAACAATTTGTATTATAAAACTGTGTCCAGGCTAAATTGTTTTATCCTTAAACATTTAGCATCATTAATTTGTCGCATATTCTAAAACTATTAAAGATAAATAAATTAAAAAAAAAAAAAAAAATACCTTGCTGAAATAACAAATATTAATAAGTAATTATATTTTTCTTTTTTTTTTTCTTTTATGCATATATAAAAAATATACAGTAATTTTAATGTAGTCATTATATATTATTTAGTAATAATTTTATTTAGTTATTTTATACAGTAATTACTTTTAAAGTAATAATTACTATTTTTTTAATAATTTTAATTAATAATTTTAAAGTAATACTTTTAAAATAATAAATATAGTAATTACTTTTATATTGTAATTAAGTACAATGTATATCTTTCTTGTATATATTTTATAATAAACATGTTATACACTAAAACGGTGTCCAGGCTAAATTATTCTATCCTTAATTATTTTGCATCATTTGTCTTTTATTGCAACGTTTTATAAATTTTCTTTACTTTACTGACTTGTTTCAATACAAAAGTTGTAACTTTTAAGTAAGTTCGATGTCATGCTTTATGCTTTGAATACTTAGTCAGTAAAGCAATGAAATAAAGAGTCACATTCAATGAGTAAGTATGAATTCAGGGTACTAGTAGTAGTATAGTTCCCTGTAAATGTCATGGTAGCTATCCATGGTGGGACCTATAGCAGAATGCACCCTCCGATTGCAAAATAGATGATTGTTTATACTGTTGAGTGTCTCAGGTTATGCAATTTATTAAAAGCAAACAAAGTTATAAATTTAAAAAAGATTATTATTGGAAGCAATCTAAAATGCTTCCAATAAATTCTAAATTATTTTGCTCTCAATAAATTGCTTGGCCTCAGGCCCGTCGAGAGCCGAACAGGGCCCCACGGCTAGACCTATAAGGGCCCCCTTCATTTTACTGGTATTTATTCGTCATTGAATGACTTTACAATAATTACTTGTGTATTGATCTTTTCACTTCTTATCGGTAGAATAAGTTCAATTTTGTATTTATTGTAAGTACATACTAATAAAAATCCTATTACTGACAACTAAAGGCCTACTATTGATAAACCAGAGTAAAACAAACTCATTCTGAAGACTACAACTATTTTACCGCAGTAATGTTAAAAAAACAAACAATTATAACGTAAATTAGTATGGGAATTAGTATGGGTGAGTCATAATATTATGACCTAAAAATTAGACAAAATTTTTTTAAAGTTTATAATTTCTCAGTCCTCAACTAAAACACAATCTGGA
Organism: Gerris lacustris; assembly: GCA_951217055.1. NCBI lineage: Eukaryota > Metazoa > Arthropoda > Insecta > Hemiptera > Gerridae > Gerris > Gerris lacustris. The sequence goes on along the minus strand of OX578276.1, from coordinate 83,677,107 downwards.
CTTTAAAAAAAGTCCAATACCTATAACCATAAAATGTTATTTACGTTTTATACAAAATTTTACTTAATACATTATTATTAAGTATTTTAATACAATTGTTTTTTACATTTATACAAATAGCAGTAGGCTAATAAAGAACAGCATTTCAATGCAATAAATAAACAAGTAAGGCGCGCTTCACGTAAGTACGTGGGGGCGATAATCGCCGGTTTCTGTACATTAAAGTTAAAATTATTATGTGTAATATAATTACACTAATTTTAAAACTTGTTTTTATTCACCGACCAAATAACATTTTCCGAATTTTAAAAACTTATTTTTTTTTTCCAATTTCTATTGTATTGAAATGATTAGAAATGTATTTAGAAACTTTTAAGGTTTACATTCTTATTGGAAATTTAATGAGCTTTTCAATGGTTGCTTCAAATTTGATTTAGGACCAACAGTTTAGGAGATATGCCCATTTTTATGAAGAAAACTCGTGTTTTACAGAAAAATCAGAAAAACCGAAATAGCTCCCTTATACTTGAGAATCGGACAGGGGTCAAGAGGACATTTTTTGTTGCTTTTGGGGTGTAGAATCACCTCCCGAAGTTTGTAACATTTATCGTGAAACACCCTGTATATGGTTTATTTTATTACTTTGTACAGAAACCTAAAAACTGAGTAAAGACAAACACAAATAGGACAAAACAGCTTATTTTTTTTTAATTAAAAATTGGCTTTTCTTGCTCTTTTACTTGCAAAACAATCAATACTTTTAGAAAAGTCCAACTTCGCTTTGGTCTCCAATGCCAATACTCCCAGACCTGATAGTCGTCCTTAAGTCGTGGTTAATTAACCGTTGCACATGTTTGACTCTTGCCAGCATGCTGAATGATCTTTCCGCCTCCGCAACAGTTACTGGTTAAGTGCAGAAAATTCGTAATGTTATGCATACGTTAGGAAAGATATTAGCAATTCTGTGATCAGTAAATACGAAGTTCCAGAGGTTTAAAGTCGTCTTCGAAGTTTGCAGGTTGGACATATTTCATGCCATCCATTTCCGAAAGAAGCTCTTATTTATCAATATGTGTGTGGTAAACCCTAAAAATGGTCCGTAAAGAGACCATTTAGGGTTTTGTTGGTAAAATCAAAAAAAGAAACCCTTATAGTTTCGTGTCTGTCTAGCACTCTGTACGGTTCCAATAACTTTTGAATCAAAAGAGATAAAAACATGAAACTTTCCAGTACAGATATCATTTCCCACGAAAAAAAAAAAAAAAAATTGTGTGGGTATCAAATAAAAGGTATTTAAGAGTAGATTACAAAAATATATAACACTTTTGGATAGTGTTAAATTTGTAACGCCATTTTGTCAAAAAACATCAAAATTTTGGGTCCCCCCCCCCTAAAATTATATTTCTGCTATTACAAAAAATATAAAAAAATGAGCGGCCTACTGGGCCAAAGAAAAAATAAGAATTGCAATTTGATCTGATTAACTTGGAATCCAAAATGGCGGATAATTCCTGTCACGGGAAAAAATATTTTTTTAAATTTTGAGTGGGGTATCAAATAAAAGGTATTGAAGAGTAGATTACAAAAACATATAACACTTGTGGAAAGTGGTTATTTTTCATGCCATTTTGTCAAAAAAACATCAAATTTTTGCGTGTAAAGTAAGGATCTTCTTGTTAATTTTCCTTATCTTATTTTAATAGTAAAACGAGGAGATCATAATGTTTCTAAGATTACTTGACATAATTTATAACAGCTGCAACATTATTCTTTTTGCTACAGCGTGTGTGTAACCGCGAGTAAATAAATAGGAGGGAAAATAGGAGATGTGTTAATTCTATAAATCATCTACGAATTCTGCCGAATCACAGCTTTAACAGTCAAAGAGATAAGAGAAAAGACTATAACCAACATTTTTTAACCATGTCGTGTATTTCAAATTTTTTCAACTTTGGATATGTTCAAATAAAACTGAACAAATCATTGATTTTGTTGACTGCTTGGTATCGATCACTTAAGTTTCCAATCACACTGTCAATTAAAACAAAAAGACTTCAACTTTGAAGCGATTTTCTTGGTTCTCTGTAAATTTTTCTTAAAACCCATCGGGATACAGCTTAGACATTTTTCGCTTCTAAGTTTCGGTACCGGGAAATTCTTTCGCAAACTTAATTACCACCCCTGGTTTACAATTTTAATATTAACTAATATATAATTTTAATAATTATTACGAATAATATTATTTAATATTTCAATAATAAATATTCGCGTATAATTGGGTGTTTTTGGCTTGAGCAGCCGGGCCCTTTAGAGGAGGTCCGGGCCCCCCGGCACCAGCCTTACCTGCCGCCCCCTCTCGACGGGCCTGCTTGGCCTAAAATACTTAACTGAATAAACAATAATATATTTTGTAATCGGAGAGGGCGTACTACTACAGGTCCCACCATGGATAGTTCCCTTAACTACTCTTTTGGTTCCTGCAACTATGCAGGAGCCAAAAGAGTAGTAGAGGGGAATATAATTATTGTTGAGGATGACAAACGTTATGTTTGGTGTGACTATATACATAATTGGGGGAATTACATTTATTGTTGGAGTCATTATGTTATACAGTAGCGGCAACAAATTTTGGAGTTACAGCAACTGTTAAATAGGCACAGCAACTATTGTTATAGTTGAGCAAACTAATTAATGTAGCTAGCGTAAAATATATATTGTTGGGGTCATTAATTACACAGCAGCGCTAACAAATTTTGTTGTTACAGCAACTATTATTTAAGTTCTGGCAAAAAAAGTGTAGTCGCAGTAACTATAAAAATAATTGCCGTGACTATACAAACTGTTGACGGCAACTAAAAACATTGTTGCAGCGAATACAGATTTTCTTCCATTTAATAACAGTTACAAACTTTCTTGGTTACCGCTACAATACAAATTACAATTACAGCTACTAAAAGTCTATTGTTAACGGTCTACTAAACTCGACTTGTTATCGCAACGAACTTCTGGTGGTCCCGGCCGCAACAATATTTTTGGTCTGCGGCTACCCAAAAATCGCCTCTTTTTTTTCTCAGTGTGCATAATAGAAAGACTACCAAGTTCCAACATGACTTTTCTATACCAAGTTTAACATTCTTGCTTAAAAGCTGACACACGGACAGTCACACATCCAGCTAAAAACACCCAAAATGGATAATACCCTTAACATCTTGGTTTTGGATCTTATGGGTGAAAACGATACATTTCCTTTACGTAAAATGTCATAATGGATACAGCTAAAAAAATAAAAAATAAAAAATGAAAACATTGTGTTAACAATTACAATATTATAAATCCTAATCTTAATTATGGGAATGATCATAGACACGAAAATAAAATTTTGACATCTCTTTTTTTCTAATAAATCTAGATTTTTTTGAGTAGTATTTTTAAGGCTGCGTAAATACATCTGAAGCATTATTTTAGTTAACGCAAAGAAATAGACTTATTTTTGTTTTTTCTATTCACTGGAACTCCTTCTTTTGAAGTTACTTTGTCTCTTATTTGTTAGGTTATACATTATGTTTATTTATTTTTCTCAGTTTACATTTGTGACCAAAATCTATTACAAAATAAACCTCGTAAAACGTTCTAAAACTTCAAAAGAAACATATTAACATAAATTAAAATAAAATTGTTTTATTTTCTTTCCCGTTTGCAGTGCTGGATTGATAAAAAGGTTGAGTATACGGCCTACGAGCTCCACGTGAAATCACATCTATTTTATTGACTTTAATATTTATTTTAGTGTTATAAATAAAGGTGTGATCAGAGAAGCATATTCAACGTAGGCATCGGCCTAATTTAGATCAAAATTATTTTAAAACCGAGGAGTGGAAGGTTTCATTCAGCAGTTAGCCTCAATTACAACGTTCACACAACGTTTTAGAAACGGATTTGAAAACGATCCGCTAGTTCAAAAGGCTATGTGAATGAAGATTGACGGATCGTAGAGACGAACAGGTCGTGGAGGGGATCAAGGTATCAGGTTATTTTACTCTATTCCACTTTATTAGTTGTTTGTTTTCGTGAGCATCCATTTCTATAGTTGGTTAATTTGAAAAAAAAAAAAAAAAAAAAAAAAAAAAATTGAAAAAATGGTAATACTATCCCATCAAAAAGACAAGTGTAAAAAAATAAGCCAAGTTTCGAGTAAAAAGTTGTGAGATCATAGGTTTAGCCAAGTCTCCCACTGTCTGAGTAAGCTCTACTAGGTCTTGTTTATCCAGTGCATGTTCATGTTTGTATGTCCCTCTCTTTATTCTCTTTCCCAAATCACTCTACACGTTTAAATTTAAAAACATTTTCTGACTTGGCAAAAACGCGCCCCAAACATAACTCAAATAATAAATATTATTTTTTCATTTGAGCGTCACAGCACAAGGATACAAATTTGTATACGACGCTGCATTTAATTTTAGCCTCTTTGGGGTGCGTTTTTGTAAGTTAGCTCTAGTGGCGCTGTTAACAATTTTTTTTTAGAATATTTTGAATAGGTGGTTTTTCTATTAGCCATGAAAGGGAAAAAGAATCAGATTTTTTTTTTCGGATTTTTTAATTTTTCCTTTATTTGTACAATAAACTTCACCTATGTACAAAATTTCAAGTTTTTAGGATTGTTAGAAGTGCCTTAGAATTATGGTGAGGCAGTGAGTCAGTGAGTGTCGCGAAAGCGATAAAATTAGTTTATATATTTTTTGGAAAAACTTGTTATGTCAAAATTTTGAAGTGAAAAAAGAAATATATGTATGTCGAAAAGAGAAAAAAATTGAATGTTGTGTTAAATGTAAAAAGAAAATGTAAAACCATATTGAAATGTTTAGCTCAGACTCCAAAAATTATTATAGAGTAACAAGATTAAGTCATCCGCCTTCAATACAGTGAGTGACTAAATAACAAAACGTTAGGCTCTTATATCTTATGAACTACTATGGGTAGAGGTGTGAAATTTTATTACTGGTTCAGTTTGCCATGAACTTTAAATTAAAATTAATTGTATATATATATATATATATGGGAGGGGGCCTGGGTGGCTCAGAGAGACGAATATTTACACATTTTTTTTTTTCAAAACAAGGTCAAGGCCACTGGCTATAAAGATTACGAAATTAAAACTTTGGTATATAGGGGTACGGGGTGTACAAATGTCAAAGTAATGAAAACCCTTCATGATGCGTATCGTTGAAAAGCTCTTTCAGAGTACAGTAATGGTCGCTACAACAATGACGACCCTTTAAGAGAAATAAATTTATTTTATTTAAAAATATATTTTTTCACAATAAATCGAATTAAACAAAAATGAAACTAAATATTATACATCAATACATCTGGCACTTACGGTTCCGAACAGTAATTGTTGTTGTGTACATTTAGGGGGGTAAAATGGAAAAATATATCTATATCTATGTATAACAAACTAATAAGTGTTGTGTCTGTACATTTATCCGATTGGGCTCAAATTTTGTATTTCCACTGAATGAGTAGTCCTGACAACGAATTGTCTGTGCGTCAATCACGTCCAAACGGCTGAATAGATTTTGGTGGTTCAAAATGTTAAGCTCAATTCTGAGGGTAATGTAGGCTATAAAACGTTTTGGTAGCTTCATATGGGTAGGAGAACGGGGCTATTAAATAGATTTCAAAATTCAAATTTCATTTTTTTTATAAAAAAATTATCTAACCAAAATCGCAGAAGAAACTACTGACAATTATTATGTTTGTGGAAATTTCTGAAAGAAGAATTGTTAAAGAAATTAGTTTTCAATCGCTGTCAAAAAAAATTTATATATTAAGACAATAGTTTACAAATCACACATTACCGTGCTTAAAAGTTGACTAACATAATCATCGCCACTTCTTTAAAATGCTAAATTAAAATCGTGTACACGTAGAATAATAATTTTTAAGTTCTACTGATAACTGCAAATAGAGATTTTCTAAAATTTTATCCCTAAGAGTAACATAAGGACAGAGTAAGAAAAGAAGGGGAATTGAGCCCAGACCGATCTTCTTAGATAATTCCAATTTCAACCAAGGGATGGCTAAAGGCATGGGGGGGGGGGGGGGGGGTAAAAGATAACTTTCCCGAAAAGTTATCTTTTAAGAATTTTTCTTCAGTTCTCGGAATCCATTACTAATTTGGGATTCTACCAAATTATCTTATCAAAGGGAAGGGGGTATAGAAATAATGGGGAGGGATAGAATCTAGATATTCTCGCTTAGTAAAATAATTTAAATGTTTCTTGATGGTAGTTTATAACCTATACAATTGAAAATAACACACCCCGTAGCGAAGCAGGGGTACCCAGCTAGTATATATATACATATATATATATATGTATATATATACTATATATAAATATATATATAAATATAATATATAAATATATATAAATTATAATATAATATATAATATATAAATATATATATAAATTATATATATAAATATTATCGCTGCCGGTCCTAATGGCAGCGAGATTCTCTACTTTGATTCCTTTACTAGTGTGTAATCTACTATCAAACAACTCTCTAAAACTTTTTACAACACCGTAAGAATATTTATTTCTTTTTAAAACAATTTCTGACAAAAACAAATGACGGAACAAAAATCAATAAAAAACAAAAATATAACCGGCTACGCCGACATGGCTCCTCAATTCAATCAATTGATTGAATTCTGACCGAAGGCTCTTTGGCGGGGAACTTCCCTGGTTCTGGTGTCTTCGGAATCAGTAGAATCAGTCCAGTGGCTGGGCGATTTAACGGTGACTTGGTGCTACCCATTCTTATTTTCACCTTCCGTACTAGACCGTCCTGACTCGGAAACACTTGTTCTATGACGGCAAGTGGCCCAGTGTTTCTAGGTTGGGTCAGGTCCTTAGCAATGACCACGTCCTCAACTTCCAGATTTCTTCCTCTTTTGATCAATTTTTCTCGGCTTTGTAATCCCAAAAACTTTTGACTCAGATGTTGTACGTGTTTCCAGCTTTTCCTGCCGTACAACTTGTCTCTCTCAAATTCTCCAGGGGGTGGTTCTCCTGGTAGATCTTTCAAGGTGAGCTGATGACTCGGTGTTAATGGCTCCAGGGAGTGGGGATCGAATAAGTTGTTAACTGAAAAACGCTTGACCTGGCTTCTTAGACCTTTTACAAAGAAAGGTCCGAATACATCGACAGCTCTATGTATAAAGGGTGAAGCTGGCGTAACACGATCAGGTGGCAAACCACTCATCTGTTGTAGTGAGGATCCTCTAAGGCGTTGGCACGGAATGCAATTCGAAACCTCGGAACAACCTCCTATTATCCAATGACCCCTGCTCCGAATCTCATTGGCCGTGATACCTCGACCTTGGTGACGTACTGCCTGATGGTAATGCCTAATTAAAAGGTTCGTAATGTGGGATTGACTCGGAAATATAATGGGGTTTCTCTCGTGCCCTGGTAGTAAAGCATGTTTTATGCGACCTCCTACTCTCAATATCCCCTCAGGGTCAACAAACGGGTTGAGGGAAGAAATTTTAGTACTTTTACTGCCTTTACCTAAACTGAGCATTTCCTGTTCTAACGAACATTTTTTATTCTGAACTATTTGAATTATATTTTCTATCTGGTCTAATTCCTTAACAGAGATGGGTTCTGTACTTATCCTGTATCGTGTACAGTCTTCCCCCCTCGAACGTTTTTTCAAAACCAAAAAAGATCTACGTATAATTTCTACTCTACGTCTCAATTTTCTTAAACTACTAAAATGTTCAAGTTTGGCTACGGATAGACTTGTATTTACCTTTCTAGCCTGACGACTAGGTAGGTCTATCTTTATTTCAGGGTCACCGCAAGGCAAATCAATTTTCTCAGGTTTCTTTGAGTGACATACTCCATAATGTGCACAACCTTTATCAAAAATATTTTTTATAAATTTTAAATAAAAACCGTTCCTATATTTTTCGTCTCTAAAATTTCTTAACAAACCTCTCTCATCCTTTTTAACGAATTCCCGATCGGAAATAGACGGTGCTAAATTATAACTCAATCTTTCATTTGGCTTATTTACTTGAAAAATATTCATAAACTCTTTAACAGCAATTCTATTCGAGACTGACACATTTGTTCTATTCGGCTTAGGGCCTATGATTCCCCATCCTAAAATTGATTTTCTTCCATAGGGTTCGTTCGGCCGACCTCGTTTAACACTCAAGGGACAAAGCGCGTCAGGACAATTATTGCCTAAAAGAACTGAAATTGTGATATCCTTAATTAATGGTCTAATATGTTCGGCGATATCTCTCAAATGGGAAAACTGGTGTGCTATTTCCGGTGTAGGAATCTCTTCCTTTGATCCTGGTATGTAATCTCTAGTGTAAGTTCTTTCTGGTAATGGTAAACTCACGTTAATTTAACCGTTAATTTAACAATTTAACCGAGATACGAAGCTAATAGTGGCAATGATAATTTAATAAACCAGTCAGGAAAATGGATGTACAAAAGACAATAATAAAGGGTAGAGAAATGTTGTGTGTCTTGTTTCCTAAATAATTTTTATTTAATCTTAAATTAAAGCTTCAGTGTCAAGGCAAGACAAGTTTGATAGTATCATGTTAAATAAAGCATTTCAAATATTTCAAAATGTAAATCTAGTGCTATAAAAAAAAAAATAATAATAATAATAATAGTGACAGGTTGTCTTAAACCGGTATTTTATATTTCTGTTCCGGAATTTACGTTCAAGAGGAAAGTATGCGAACTTGATCGCCCGGTTCTTGCAAAACTTATTATAATAATAATAATAATAAAAAAGTTTATACCTTTCGTCTCCTTGCATTTTGGAATCGGGCCAAAGTAAGGTTTATTTACAAATGACCAGTCAGGCCGAATTATCCTGTATAAAGTATTCGGCGATTTCTAAAAGTGCAAGAATCAGATGATAATTATATCACAGATAAATCTTCACAAGTCTGTCGTATACGATCATTTTTCTGTGAACCGAAAAAGGTTCTTACGAAAAAGTCAGTGACCTTTTTTCTTTTTCAACCTTGATAGCTCATAGTTATTATTTATAGACTTTAATTATTTTGATAACATTAATTTTCTAGAGTGAAATAAAAGTGTTATTTTTATATTATTTATTCATTTTGCTTAAATAAAAATTAATCTTGCTTAGCACCAGCAATTTCTTTAAAAAGCAGCAATCTTTATACCCACACACACACACACACACACATATATATATATATATATATATATATATATATATATATATATATATATATATATATATATATATATATATATATATATATGTATATATATATATATGTATATATATATATATATATATATATATATATATATATATATATATATATATATGTATATATATATATATATATATATATATATATATGTATATATATATATAGTATATATATATATATATATATATATATATATATATATATATATATATATATATATATATATATATATATATATATATATATATATATATGTGTGTGTGTGTATTATATATGCTCATTTGTCTATGTTGGAAAATAATATGTTTGAACTTATTGAAGATTAAAGCTTAACAACATTATCTTTCATAAATTATTACCTCCAAATTAAACTTATAATTCTCAGGAAAAATAAAAAAAATTGTCTCTCCACGTAACTTAAACTTTTTACTAGCCAAAGCAGCTTTCAGCCTTCATAAGGTCATTATCACCTTAGTTTTCATTTATTTCCTTTTATAGTGTAGCTCTATTTCTTCTGTATTTTGGCACTGGTTGATGACCTTCTGAAGGCTGGAAGCTGCTTTGGCTAGTAAAAGTTTAATTTACGTGGAGAGACCATTTTATTTTATTTTTTATTATATATAACTTATAATTCTCTATTATGTTTTTAAATAAACTATTCTTGCTTCACAGGTTAAAGAAGAAAATCACAAATCAATTGTCTTCAAGGAAGTCACATTTGTTATACAAAACGGAATGATTACATATTATGCTACAATAATTTATTACGGCTGGTCGTTTTACAATTTAGTTTCCCGGAATTTAGCTCTGCTTAATAAAGTGTGAAATTCAAACGAAAACCTATTATTTGAAACATTTCTGATGTTTTAATTTTAATTTAAAGTTCATCCCAAAATGAACCAGAAATAAAAATTTCACACCTCTAGCCATAGTAGTTCATAAGATATATGAGCCTAAAGTTTTGTTATTTTGTCACTCATCATAATTCTAAGGCTCTTCTAACAATCCTAGAAAATTTATATTCTTATTAAATAGGTAGACTTAAATTTTTATATATAGGTAGAGTTTATTGTACAAATAAAGGAAACATTAAAAAATCCGAAAAAAATCTGGTTCTTTGTCCCTTTCAAGGCTAATTGAAAAGCCGCCTATTCAAAATATTGGAAAAAAAATTAAAGAATTGTAAACAGCGCCACTAGAGCTACCTAGTAAAGAACTTTACAACTTGAGGTTGATTTGACAGTATTTATTTAGTTATCTTAAAGTATAAACTTGTTTACTCCAGATAATTATTTTATTTAGTCCAATTTGAAAAAAATTTACAAAAAGAAGTGAAAACCCAACAAAAACACTAGTGTAAAAAAATAAGTCTCGCGTAAAAAGTTGTGAAATCATAGGTTTAGCCAAGTCTCCCACTGTCCGAGTAAGTTCTTCTAGGTCTAATTTATCCTGTGCAAGTACATGATGTTTTCTGTCCCTCTCTCTATTCTCTTCAAATCACTCTACACGTTTAAATTAAAATACATTTTCTGACTTGGCAAAAACGCACCCTAAACCCATAAACAGAAACTTACAACTTAAGCCAAAGTAGAGAACTTTAAAACTTGAGGTGGATTTAGTATTGATCGACAGTTATCAAAGTGTAAACATATTTACTCCAGATAATTTTATTTAGTTAAAAAAAAAAACAGAAGTTTTAGTTCAGATAAAACATTTTATTTAGTTCAGGGTACGGCTTACAGGGTACGGTTATGCATTTCGATAATACTAAATTTAGCATAACTTAGGAACAACGACATGGACGTAGAAGGTTGGTTTTCTTTCCAAACTCGTATTTTTCGTGACTCCAATTATCCAATATAGCTATTGAGGTTTGTATACCTGCGTCTAACCTAAGCGTGTTTCCAGGACACCCATTAAATGCAGTGTCGTATACAGACTTGTATCCTTGTGCTGCGACGCTCAAATGAAAAAAAAAAAAAAAAAATTATTATTTGATTTAAGTTTGTGGTGTGAATTTGCCAAGTCAGAAAATGTTTTAATCATCGGATAAAAAAACCCAAGTGGTGTAAGCTTTCATTGATAACTGAAGCGAAGATGAAACCATCTTTGCTCTGGAAACCCGAAGTGGATGTTTTTGATCAAATTACATTTCGATAATACTAAATTTAGCGTAACTTAAGAACAATGACATGGACGTAGAAGGTTTGTGTTTTCTTTTGGGTGCCTATTAAGAGTAAAATAAAAAATGTCAAACCAACTTATAGTTATTAGCGTAGAATGCGAATTTCTCCTACATAGAGCTCAACTCTGAAGAAGTTAGATGGGTAATTGGGTAATGCTGGTGAGAGGAGAGTTGCTCTCGCTTAATGCACGTCCTTGGAGCCCTAAAGACAACTTGAACTGCCCACTGTGCAATAGTGAAGAGAAAGAGGATGTCTTCCACTTTATGGCCAGATGTCCCCAGCTCGCTGAATTTCGGGCACCTCTGCTGGGAGCAGCAAAACTTGACGGCCCAACCTTCATCAGCTGGATGAGTGGGAGGAACTGGAAAACCCTGGCAAAGTACGTGAGAAAAGCATGGCAATATAGAAATGAATGGGGGTAGGAAAAGGGGTGAATAGGGTATAGGCATAGTTAATAAATGTATCTCTACAGAGTATAGTTGCGGTTTATACATGTAGTTAACTTATTTATCCATGTAGTATAACTATTTATAGTTAACTTATATTCTTTCGTCTTCTTTTGTTTATGAATTCACTCATTGCTCTATTTGCCTAGGGGTGTAGCTTAACCTTTTTAGTAAACACTCTTAATAACTAAATTAAAAACGTTAATAATTAATTAAATAGTAAAGGGGGAAATGAAAGGAAACAAACATTATGATACCAACTCCCCCCAGACGGCCAAAAAAAAAAAAAGCCATGGGGTATCATGTTTGCAAAAATGTTAATATTTTATGTATAATCGGCTCTAATAAACAAGTTTTCTATCTATCTATCGATATGGACGTAGAAGGTTTCTGTTTTCTTTTGGGTGCCTATTAAGAGTAAAATAGAAAAATTCAAACCAACTTATAGTTTTAGCGTAGAATGCGAATTTATCCTATTTCTTCAAAAGTGGGTTTCTATTTAAGTGTGGGTAATTTAAAGGGTGGGGGGTAATTTAGCATTTGATAGCTTTTTAAGAAATACAAAATGAGATAAATAGCCGTTTCCAGACTTTTCGGAAACCTGGATATTGGTTTCCCTTTAGTAAAGCTTTTTAACTTTGTAAAATCCTTGCGGGAAAGGATAAAAGGTAAGAACCCAGGGGAGCCCCAGATGTACTCTTTACACCCTAGGCCACATATTACTTTCAACTACAAACAATGTATTTTATTTTCTTTCCAAACTCATATTTTGCGTGACTCCAATTATCCAATATAGCTACTGAGGTTTGTATGCCTGCGTCTAACCTAAGCGTGTTTCCAGGAAATGATCAGGGTACGGCTTATTGCTATTTCGTAGTAGGTATATACTTGGCCTCCTAACTGAGGATTAACATAAACGGACAAATATAACAAATAGGCTGTATACCAAGTGCGCCGGGATAGGTCGGGTCACGGGGGAAGTGCGCCAGCCCCTTTGTGAAGGGTACGGTCGAAGTGCGCCGGGTAAATCCTATCTCTCGACCCTGATAGTCCACCCACCTCGAACACAGATCCTCTAATCTAACTAAAGGATTAATCCTTGTCAATATTCGCATATATACTCAATATAAAGCTATTTGAAGTTACTTTGAACAAACTGCTAAGAATGATACGGCGATCATTAGCAAATCTTAGAGCATAGGAGAATCTGTAGAATGTTCTCATAAGAACAAAATCCAAATTTAGTCAGAAGACTAAATACACTTAATTAGATAGATACACTTTAATTTGTGAATATTCAAAATGAAAGAAAAAAACCTTACAACATCAAAATAAGTTATCATTAAACAAAAAAAATTAAGAAAATAATCAAAAATACGAGAGAAAAAACAGTTTATTTTGTTAATATTAAAAATTAAAGAAATGTTTCTTACATAAATTACACTCACTTACAAGTGAGTGCTAATATTTATTAGAAGGGCTTAGATTAACTTAACATTAAACTTAAATCAAATTATAATAATTATAATTTGATTTAAATTAAAATTTAATCGGCCCGTAGTATGAATACTACCAAAATCGTAAAATATGAATTTCTAATTGATTGTACGAGGTACAGGTACTAATTGGGTACTTTATAATTATAAGCGTTATTTCTCGGTCTAGTTCTTTGTCATTAATGTTGACTTCTCAGACTTGTGGAACAATTGAAAGCTTTAAATTCGGGTCAAGGTATCATTAACGTCAGAGAAATTCATTCTCCGGCGTAGCTTAGTTGGTTAGAGCGCTATACTGGAAATATAGAGGCCGGTGGTTCAAATCCCCGCGCTGGAGTCTATTTTTCTCTGTCTGTTTCCCGTAGTTAATAATAATAATCATAATTTGATTTAAATTAAAATTTAATCGTTCCGTAGTATGAATACTACCAAAATCGTAAAATATGATTTTCTAATTGATTGTACGAGGTACAGGTACTAATTGGTTACTTTATAATTATAAGCGTTATTTCTCGGTCTAGTTCTTTGTCATTAATGTTAACTTCTCAGACTTGTGGAAAAATTGAAAGCTTTAAATTCGGGTCAAGGTATCATTAACGTCAGAGAAATTCATTCTCCTGCGTAGCTTATGTTGGTTAGAGCGCTATACTGGAAATATAGAGGCCGGTGGTTCAAATCCCCGCGCTGGAGTCTATTATTTTCTGTCTGTTTCCCGTAGTTAATAATAATTATAATTTGATTTAAATTAAAATTTAATCGTTCCGTAGTATGAATACTACCAAAATCGTAAAATATGATTAACATTAAACGTACTCATGAAAACTAAAATCTTCTGCATATGTAATATACATTATAATACAATTAAGTCTGTACTCAATAAATATAATACAAAGTACTTATTAAAATAGAAGAGGTGTAGTTCAATAACCAAACGTCTTCACACAAAATAATTGTATTTGTAACAATTGACCGGTTTCGGCTGTTCTAATGCAGCCTTCTTCAGATAAACTACAAACAGGGTAACAAACTTAATCAAAAAGTGAACAAAAAGGTTACAAATAATTAGAGTGAAACAAAAATGACAGATCTTAACATAAAAATTATAATAATAAAAAAGAAATAATTGTATAAAGAATGTAATGCAAATTACCTGTGTTGGTTATAAGGACACTTTTTTTTAAAACCTACACAGGTAATTTGCTTTAGCACGCGCAGAAGTCCAGGAAAGATCAACTATTCCCTTCCTTGTCTAAGCATGCACTCTGAAGTTCCCCTCTTTTCTTGGGGAGATCTCCTAACCTTCTCTTACTCACAGTTTATATATCATTCCCTCTGGAATTGTTCGTTTACAAAACTTTTTTAATATAAAAGATAAAAACACCCGAGACTCAGGCTAGACTACCTGAATGTATTTTTTCTCTTTTAAAGGCTAAAAATATTGGCACTTCTTTAGATTGTTACTCCCCTTATTATAAAAACAGAGGGGAGTAACAATCTAAAGAAGGAATACGGAATGTTCTTCTTTAGACTGTTACTCCCCTTAAAAATAAGAAGTGTGATATTCCTTTGTCCCAAAGTACATTGGACTAAGCATCCCTTTGTCCTAATAGTTATCAAGTCAAAGTCATTTATATTCTATAAAAACATAGGGGAGTAACAATCTAAAGAAGTACCAAAATATTATAGTATATTATGAAAGCATAATGTTTTTCTTAATTTCTTAATTTTTTATGCTTATCCTACCTCATTGACGATATTAAAATTGTCTGCAAATTAGTGTAAGAAGCTTCCACGCATCCTATCATGTACTTTATTGCCTCATGCTTTTGTATCTCATTATTGTCTTTATTTAATTGCCCATTATTAATTAATTTAATTGTTTCCACTTTTTTTTAAATCTGTTAGAATTGCTTGGTTTTTTTTTTACACGAAATTTTCAGGAATTAAGTTTGTCCGCAAAAATTGAAAAAGTAACAACAGACACACCGAAATGAGGCCCAACTGATTCTGATGTCTAAAAAGGATTTTTGTCTTGGAATTTTCGAAATTGGAGGCATAACATTTTATCGTTCTTCATAACGTTCACATAGCTTCCGTTACCTTCGGTAAGCATATAAGCAAACAGGTTTTTTATGACATGGATGTCCTAATTATTAAACTTCTACATTAATGTTACACCTATAGCTCGAAAACCTCAAAAAGTTTAATCCAAGAAGCATAAAAATAATTTGTTAATAAAAAGTCCAGTTATGCGCCATGACTTAATGAGCGAATTTTCAAAGAAATCTGCGTATTATTGGCTTATGATAATATAAGAAAATTTTGGTTTAGAATTGAAAAAAAAAAAAATTTGGTACACAGGGGTACGAGGTACAAAAGTCAAAATCGTATTTACCCTTCAAGATGCATGTCGTTGGAAAGCTCTTTAAGAGTTCAGTAATTGTTGTTATGTTCACTTTTATCATATTTTCATGTAAAAGGGGGGTAAAATGGAAAAAACACGTTTTTATGCTTTATTTGACCCTAAATTGTAAATATATGACCCCTAAATGAACTCCAAAAATTCTGGCCAACGAACTCATCCTTTCTTTTGATATTATTGATATTTTAAAATTTGTTTGCAATTTTTAAGTGCATCCTAAGGGGAGATATCGTCTGGAGTGACACATATATACATACATATATACATACATACATAAAAAATTTGTGTGTTAAATTTTAGGAATCGATTCAGAATGGTCTAAAACGGATTTCCATGGAAAAATTTTTCAAAAATTCGCATTACAAAAATTTTGAAGCCATTGCAATAGCGTAATTTTCTTTGAAAATTCGCTAAAAAGATTCTACTTGTTCGACTCTTTGATTAATATTCCCTGCTACAAGTTAATATCAATGTCGTTCAAATGTTTATTCAAAAAATTGAATTCTCATTTGAATTATGTAATTGCACATTGAACCCATTCACTTCCAAATTTATTAACTTTAAATTGCATTGCATTAACACATTTTTAAAATATTAAATAATAAAAACCAAAGAGTTTTAATTAAAAAAGTTTCCTTTTAGCATAATATGAAAAGTTAACGAACCCTCGCTAAAAATTCATTTTTTGGATTTGCTTAGAAAAATCTTGGCTTTTTTGTCCTCTTAGCCCTAATATGAAAAATTTTGAAGAAAAATCCGGAGTTCACTTAATTTTTTAAATTTAATTATTGTTTTAAACAACAAAAATCAAGAAGGAAAAAATTAATTTCTGTTTTTAGTTTTCTTGATGAAAATACCGTGAACTCGTATTATATGTAATGAATATTACATTTCCTTTCTCTCAGCTTTTATTTTTTTATTTTTAATCAAAATTTTGTAAGCTAGAAGTTAGAATGGAAGCTATAAACATGGCCTATTTAAGATAAGATTGAATGAGGTTAGTTGATTAAAAATAACTAACTAAAATTAAAAAAAGTTTGTGTAAAAAGAACACTTGTGACAATCCTGAATTCAAGGGAATTAGTTAGGGTTTCCTGACTTATAAAATAAAAATCGGTCAGAGACAACTCAGACAAACTTTCTCATATATGAGTTCATAATTACTTAGCCCAGTGTTTCCATTTATTAGTTTTCAAATGTACATTTGAATATTATTGAACATTTAATCAAAATGTATCATAAAAATTGCTTCTCCTAAGCGGGGAATCGAACCCGGGCTCTCTCCATCCGCGTTTTAAGCTAATTTCTCAGGAACTAGATTTTTCCCGGGAAAACGGCTTATATCGTTGGATTCGTATTCAAATGGACTACATTTTAGAATTTATTAATCAAAATCGTCGGAACCGTTTTCGAGAAATTTTTTTCAGAGTTTTTGGGGGGTAGCGCCCCCAAAATTAGAGCTAAAATTCATTTCTCGATTTCGCCTCGGGGTATGATTTTTCTGAACATGCATGCCAAATTTCGTCAAAATCGGCCCAGTAGTTTAGGCTCAAGGCGTCTGCACAGACGACAGACAGACATTTTTTAAAAACCACTTTTTTGGACTCAGGGGACCTCAAAACGTGTAAATCCATCAAAATCTCAAAATCGAATTTTCGCGCCATCACAATACTTTCTCAATATATGAGGAAGTAAAAAATCGGTACGGAATGCATATAAGATGTCCGCATGTAAACATCTCGGAATGCTGAAGGTGGCTGGAACAGGGTGTGTTTTCTTAGTAAAGAAGTAAAATAAATTCATTTTTGTAATTATAAGTCCTGTATATTGCAACCAATGTGTTTTATCATCATATATACGGCTAAACTTAATTTTATTTTTGACATTATTTTTTTTATTTTTTTTTTTTTTGACAAAACAAATAAATTGACTAAGTTAATTTTTAAAGTTATTATTTTGGCAAATTTATAGTGATGATTATATACTTAGATGTCTTGTAAATTTTCTACTATTCAATAAGTTATTGTCTGTTAAAAGATTAATTTAGTAAGCTGCGTATTTAGCAACTCATTATAAATGAGCAGCCTCATGTATGTTTTTTTTTTTGTAAAATATATTATGATTCTCTCTGCGTTAGTATTGTAAAGTCTCCCTCCCTAGGGAGACTTTACTACCCTTGTAGTAGACTCACTACATATTGTAAATGGGAGGGATGGGTGTAAATTACTGGCATCTAACACAGTGGCATAGTGTCACCCTTACCAAGATCAAGAGTACCGACTAATTAAGAAAATAATAAAAACCAAAAGTTATAAAAAACTTTGTTTAAACAGGTCTAATATAACGGACATTAAAGGAATCTAGGAACCTTTAAATCCTTTAAAATTTCAAATTCGAATTTAGGGCCATCTCAATACTTTCTTTACATTATATTTTGCAATATTTTTTCATTCAAAGTTATATACTCTAAACAGTGTAATTTTGTTATTTAAAAATTAGCTACTCGTATAATATAATGTCATATATTGGATGATAGCCATCTTTTGAACTAATAGCATACATTTTTCTATTAAAATGAGCCAGTAAATATTCCTAAAGAAGTAAACATTTTATAATTATATAAAAAAAACACTAAGGGTTTTTTGGAACGAAGTTCCTTATGGCACGTTCTGGAGCCCGGGAGCGAATCCAAAAAAACGACCAAAATCACCGTCACAAAATCACCGTTACGCAAAAACCGTCACAAAATCTACCGATGATGATAAAGTGGGTAAAAGTCACCGAGTTAGTTGAAATTTAGTACACATTTCATTTTACCAATGGGCAGGCTGAGTTCATTGGAAAACGTTATCCGCCCAAGCGTTCACACGCAACGCTCGCGTAAACGTAAGCTTCAAAAAGACGGGAAAACATGTTATTATGGAAGCCTGTAACTTGACTTGTTTATTTTTGTTATATGTCAAAATGTCACTTGGTTTTGTAAATATCGAAAATATTATCACGGTCTTGTTAAAAGTAAAATTGATCTGTGCTGACGTTTATTTCAATATATTAGATAATATTATTATAATACTGCTTATTTAATCCAAGAAAAATGTCTAACTTCATCTATTTAATAAGACAAACACCTTTTTTAAATATTTGTTTTAGTAACACGAACACTGACTCTGTTATGAAGTGATAAAGATCGCAAAATCTATTAAAGTGGAAGTTCCTTAAAGAAAACTAATTATTGATACTGTTAGTGCGGCAACTTTGTTCCTTAATTATTAGTCTTAATTATTTATTTTTCAGAAACCTTCAAGTTATATTTTTTGTATCTTAAGGAGAATAAACAGATTTAGATATTTCATTTGAAATGGTGAGGGATCGGAAATCGTGATAATGCTTATTCACCGATAATATAGAATTTTCTTCAAGTTAAACAATCATTGCTAAATTACGATGTATAAATAAACATACTTGTCTAAAAACCTGTTTAAATATCCTTAGTGACTCAGTTAAAACGGATGCTGCAAAATAAAGATTTAGCCACAGGTATTTTAACATCTGATGCTCGCCTATCGTAATAAATTACCTTTTACAACACCGATCACATCTAGGAAATATTTTATCACATTGCAAAATTCGTTGTCCTTGTATCGCAACAAATATATATAAATATATGTTTTTAATTCCTAATTTAGTTGTGAAGAGCGTCGAATCAATGCTTTTGAAATAGGAGGACTTATCATTGTCTTAAAAAAAATGTGTATTAATAATGGATTATCCTTCAAGGATCTTCATTGTAAGACCTTCCATTAAGACATAACAAGCTGTTTGTAATAAGATTTATCATATTAAATGAATTGGAACAATAATACAACTAAAAGCCTAAAACTATAATATAATGAAATATCAATGAGATTTGTGTAAAGGGGCTACATCACAGTCTCGTAGATAAAGCAATACCAATCAAAATAATTTGGGTATTCATGTTGCATCACTTACAAACAAACAAAGTTTTTTTTTTTTTGAAAAAACAAATAAATGAAGTTTGACAAGTTCGAATGAAGTCTCATAATTTTACATTAAACTATGCTTCAACAAAATTGAAGGTCTATGACTTCAATCTGCCAATTAGTGTGGTACATAGCTTCCTCTAGTCCTATTATTGGACGAATGATCATGTCACATAAGTAGGTATAAAATAATGTGATCCCACAAGAAATTTTAAGTGAGGCAATTATATTTGCAGTTAGCAGACGGTTAATATTAAATCCAGCTTTACGAAAGTACGAAGCATTTGACAAACCATCCATATTTCATTCAAACAGATGAATACTTGTTGTTATAAAATCAATGTATGTGCGCATGCAGGTAAGAAAGCTATGGGTGCAAAAGTACAAATAAAAGTAATATATCATAGCGGGCTAATTATAGTAGTAGTATTAGTAGTACTAGTACTAAACGGGTAGGATGAACCTAGCAATTAGGCCTATTTTACTAGCCCCGTGGTAGAGTTCCAGCAACTTCACACATCATACCTCATTGTACATTGTACCGCCGAAGCGAGTATGATATGATCATTAGTAAGCCATACAAATCAGAGCATCACGGTGAGGGATCGATCCCACCACTTGTACCGCCCTTGATTCAGTGATGGCCAAGCAGACGTTGTAAGTAATTTAATCCATACGGCCCCGCCAGCTCTCCGGGCTAATTATAACCTACCATTCAAATTAAATTAAAATCAATTGAGCATTTTTAAGATATGTCAGTGGACAAATTGACAGACAGCACGAGACATTTCCTAATTTCCTTATGTCTAAAACAGATTTCTGTCTGTGAATATTTAAATATGAAGGTATACAAAGTTCTTTCTGTTTTATAACTTGTTGTTTACTTTATATAAGTTAAAGTGATTATTTTCAATTGTGACATTTTGTACATTTAATGAAATATATTGATAGTTAATGTTCAAACTATATAAGAAGTTCTTATTTAAAACACTTTCTTTAGAATGTTCACAGTGCATTCGTTACCTTCGATAAGCTTGGAAACAAAAATAATAATAAAATGTTACAGAAAATTTTAAATCTATGTTTACAAAAATTCTAAATCATGACTTTGGGCCCCTCAATTTATATTTCTGGTGGTTCAATACATTTAGAGCAAAAATTAATTTTGCAATAGCAAATTATTTTCTGCATGCCATTTTCATTCGACATCGACTTATTATTATTAGTTTAGGCCTGAAGTGTCTGCACACATATCTAACATAACAGACATTAAAAGAATCTAAGAACCTGTAAATCCTTTAAAATTGTAAATTAGAATTTTGGGCCATCACAATACTTTCTCTACATATTATATGATAGAGTAAAAATCTATTTTTTAAAGAATCAGCATTCTTAAATGAACTTAGTTAACCTTAACCGAGAGAAATATATCATATGTAGACGCGGATTAGAGACATAAAGAGTAAAATATGCAGTTGCTTCACTTGTTTAATGTATTCAATGCAGGCAGAACTGAAATCTAAGTCTCGGAGAGTTATTCTCATGAATTTAAATCCGCAAATCTCGTCGGTGTCTTTTGCACACACGGAGGGGGTGAAAGGAGAGGACCGACGGTAAGCAGGCTGTTCCAAAGCCTCAACATGTCTAAGGGGTCGATGTCCCTATACAGGTCATCGTCAGCTCAAGTGGGCGGATGATAGCGTACCCAGCAACGCCTACAAACTTCTACCATTTTCCCTAAAATTTAAATATTTTTTTTTAGTCCTTAAAAAGTATAAAAGCATGTATATAGCGTGTAAAAATTCCTTAGTTAGCAATTAAGCTGCTGCTCTTACGCACAAATTGAGAATAAAAATGATAATTTTCTTTATGAATCTAATAATAGTTGGGCATGGTATAATTTCTAAATATCTCAATTATAAATCCTATCGCACTTGGACTATTAAAAAGGAAACACCTACTCTTCCTTTAAATTTTAGATCAGTCGAACAATAATTTTACTTGAGAAACCAATAAAGAAATATTAACATACATATCAAATAATAAATCTACTAAAGAAAATTGAATAAAATAATAAAGCTTTTTGAGGAGACCACTTAACAAAATTAATCTTTCTTTTTTATAGGGAATTATTTATTTTGTTTCCACAGATTATAAAATTATAATATATTAAAATACCTACCTCATATTATATGCTAATTATAATCCTATTAGAGCTTTGTTTTGAAAATATTAAATGGTCCAAACCTTTGATTTATTTAAACGAGAATTTATTTGAATAATCATCCTTTTACGTTAATAAACACATAATTTATCATTAAAATAAATAACACATCAGTTTGTCTTTCTGTGTTTTCACCCATGTAATCAATTTGGTAAAAATTGATATACACGTTCCTTTATTTCATTAGATATGTTGAAAACTCGGAAGTTTAGATCGTATAGAAGGAAAAGGAAAACTTGGATCTAAGTCGGGTGATTCCAACATAAAAAAAGACTATATAAAAATACATGATATTTACTACTGGTTAATCATGAGAAAAAAAAATAATAAAGCAAATTAAGTATAGACTGTATTAAAAAGAACTAATGGCTATTTAAATAATAATAATAAAAATAATAATAAAAAAAAATAAATAAATAATAATAAATACCGGTGGACTTGGACATAACAAAATTGACAGAGGCACCCTCTGTCACCTATCTACTTCACCGCACCGGTAATGTAGAACGGCAGTGATGGTGTTGCAGAAGCTCGATGTTCGGCTGCAAACAACTGCGCACCACACAAAATCTTGATGCAAGCCTATACGTCCTTGCTGCAACCTTTGCTGCAAGAGTCCTAACTGGCACATCAAGTTAGGCTCTTAATAAGGATTGAACGTAGAGCTATAATATGACACTTAAGCTGATCTACTCGGTTAAGCGGGTCTCTCCAGACTGCCCGACCTTACGCCGTATGCGTAGTTAAACGATGAGATGCCGAGCGAAGTCCTCTATCAATTCAGTAAAGCGATACACCGGGTTAAAAACAAATATGTAATCTACTATAATAAAAACATAAACAAACAAACCAAATCTTATCATAGTTTCTTCTTTGACCAAGATTAAACAAGATATAAACACCTAAAGATCTTGTATTAATTGCCTTAACTTCAATACCTTATTGATATGAGATAAGAGCTAGATGTGAGGATATGTGACAAAAAAACGACTAAGTGTAAGAACCTATCCAGTGATAGGACTTTACTGAATTAAGACCGAATATATTTTATGAGTATTTAAAGAAGTTTTTATGAGTAGAAAATTAAATAATGAAATTAAAATAAATAATATGTAATTTAGTCATCTATCACATGGCCACTGCCTCTTAGGGCGTGTATGAGGATTGTCAGGAACAGACTGGGAAAACAAATTTTGGACAAGTGGATTGCTGAATATGTAGTAAAAAGAGAATCATGGAAGGATTTGTATCTGGAAATGGCTAATTCACGAATAGATGGTACTTTGTGACAGCTATATTTCTCTTTAAGGTAGGTTCGAACCATTCGTTTATTACCTTTGTTTTGGCTGTATAGAAAAAATTATTCAAGAAGCCTTGAAGACGTCACTGAGTGTTATCCCCCACTCTTCCTTGCTATGTGTATATTTTACATACTGCGCAAAAGCAAAGTTGCGCAGTGTTTCGTTCAGGTTATAAACAAAGCCGAATATATTATTAAAATACAATTATACCTTTCTAAAAGGTTGGTTTTAAAATCAAACAAGTGTGTATCTGGGGACTCGGCAGTACCCCGACCAATTTTTTAAATTGATAGAGTTTAATGTACTTATAAAGGAAAAATTGCCCAGTGTAGGTCCCATAGGGGTTTTAACCTTCTGTGCCCATTTGTTTCTCTTTAACATGCGCACAAACATACATTTTTATTTACACCAATATCTTCAAAACTACTCATCCGACTTTTATGAAATGTGAATGGTTTGTCGAGAGTAGACAGTTGATAGCACCAAATTAATTTCGACCGGCGGTGCTCTTTAACTTTTGCTTAACTGATACTTTAATACATGGAAAGAAATCAAAACAATTATTGACTTATTAAAAAACGGTGCAAAAATTAAATTAATTAGACAATAATGGCTTGTGAATGCATAAAATCAATAAAGTAAGTGATAGGATGCGAGGAAGCTATGTGCCACACTAATTGGCAGTCAATTTTCATTTTGTTAATTATGTAGAGTGGATGATGAGAAGAAGGCAAAAACATGAATTATACATATATTTTTATGTTAATAAAAACTTTTGGTTCATTATGGTATTTATTTGAAAGCAATAATCTGTGTTAGATATGCCTGTAAATATGAAATGTTTCCTCTAGGTTGTTTTTATCGCTATATAGATTTAAAAAAATATTTGATCGAATTACTCTGCATTGACTTCGAACAAGTCAATGTAAAATAATAATAATGTTTGCTAATTTGTATCCAAAATTAGCTTATTTGAGTCACTGTAGTTTTTTTCGTCCCTACTTTTTCTTAATAAAATTTATTTTGAATTATTTTAATTTATATTTCATTATTGTATTTTAAATTCAAAATTTATATCAGTCATAATTCTTTGGCCATAAATCTTGTAAAGTCTACACTTTAGGTGGAGGACATAAACATAAAATAAAATGTTAACAAATTTCTATATTGTAAAAAAAAAGATAATAATTAGAAACATTTCAAAACTTCGTGATGAGAAACTCAATACGGTTAGCAAAAAATTCGCAATACGTGATTATAGTTAGCTTACACTTTTACTATTTTTTTACAATATCTATTAAATTTACTAAATAAAATTAAGAAAAATCGAGATTGCGTTTAATTATGTAAATTGGTTGCTATAATTGATTCCATGATGTCATAAAATATTTGTAAGAAAGCATTGTGATTATACCTTTTTATTTACTTATTTTATTTATATATTATTAGTACTCATATTATTTTTGAATTCCAATACGAGTACTCAATAAAGACAATATATTTGAAATTCATAAACCCTGACTTCATAAAATATAAGTTATGAATGTGTTTGAGAAGAATTTTACAAGCAGCAAATTTATTTTTTTATTTACTGTATATAGGTATAGGGTGACCCCAAATGAAACCACAGGGCTATCTAATCTAATAGGAAATGTGACGCAAACATAGATAGTTTTTTGACGTTCATAAGAACTATGAAAATTACCTAATTTCACCTTGGAGCAAATCTTGTACGTACCAACTTATAGATATGGCGATGCTAGGTGAACACTGAGCATAGGGCCCTTGATGCCTCCTGCGTGAGAATTGCAGACGGTAGCTGTCATGTATTAGTTTAGATTATTATTTGTTATTAGATTGGTGTTAATTATTGTTTAAGGTTTTGACATATTGTAACTATGAATAAAGAGATGTCAGATGTTGATGTGATCTAGAAAGTATTGTGTTCCTTAATGTATGCTTTAATAGATATTATATGGTGTCAGGTAAGCAAACTATAGTGATATAGTACGTGTTTCGGTATTAGAACCGTTTAATAAAGATTATTTGAGAATCTAAAAAATTGACGAAAAGAAACTTTAGATAAATTATGGAATCTTTAAAATCACCTGATTATTTGAAATTTGACAGTTATATTCATGAAAATTGGCCGAAATGGAAACAAAAGTTTAACTTATATATAACGGCCACAGGAAAGATGACGTTCAAAGAGGAAAGTTTAAAGGTAGCGATCCTTTTAACATGTATTGGAGACGACGGGCTAGATGTTTACAATAATTGGAATCTAGAGCCTAGTGAGCAAACTTTAGAAAATGTATTGAAGAAATTTGATGATTATTGTACTCCTAATGTAAATGTGGTGGTAGAAACATTTAAATTTAACTGTCTTAAACAAGCTGAGAGCCAATCAGTCGATAAATTTGCGACGGAATTAAAAAAGCAAGCTAAACTCTGTGATTTCAAATGTGACAGCTGTAAAAAAACTTATGAAAGACGGATGGTAAGAGATCGGCTAATATTAGGGGTATCAAATAAAAGAATTCAAGAACAATTGCTCCGAGAAGGAAAGGTAGATCTCGATATAATATTAGAAGTGGCCAGAGCTATTGAATCGAGTGAAAAGTATGCTGATAGTCTTCGGAAGAATACAGATCAGCAAGTTGTGATTGATAAGTTTAGAAGGAAACCTGCGTCTTCTTCTCAACGGACTCAACGTGATCAACCCAGGACTAGTCAGGGTAATATGCAGAATAATATTAACTTTAAGTGTTCTAGATGTGGCTTGCAACATGTTAGAGCTCAGTGTCCTGCTTACAAAAAGCACTGTAAAATTTGCAATGGAAAAAATCATTTTGCCGAGTGTTGTTTTTACAGGGACAAATCTAATATTAAAGATAAGAAAAAATTAAACATGGTTAACTATACGGCGTCTGATTCTGAGAACTCTGAGTCTGGTAGCGACGCAATTTTAGATGAATTTAAAGTAAGCCTCGTCAAGAAAAGACGAGAATGGACTTATGAATTAACTATTAATAATGCTAGAGTAAGTTGTAAAGTAGACTCTGGAGGGGAATGTAATGTTCTTCCTTATCATTGGCTCAAGCGAATATTTAAAAACAATGTAGAGAAAATTAATTCGGTGTTAAACCCTTGTAATTCCACCATTATTCCGTATGGAGAGAACGATAGTAAAACCAATAGTAGTAGTAGTAAATCACTGTATTTATTTATAATATACAGGGAGTTCGGTTAATATGTACAATAAATCATTAATATGATAACATTATAACAGTAATTTTAGAGCTAATATATAAGTACAATAAATCATGAATATTATAACAATAATTTTAAAGCTAATTACATATAAATAAGATGATACTTTTGGACTAGTTTGGTTAAGACGTGCATAATTTACAATTTACATAAACAATAACATAATTAATTACTAAAATATAAATAATAATATTTTTAAGAGCTATTTATTTACTATTTGATATTGCATATATATATGTTTTCCTTTTTTTAACATCTGTGTAACTAATAACTATATCTCCATAAAAAATACATATTGGTTGATACCCTCGTTTTTGTATTTGACCTTTAATATTTATTATTATTACGTATTATTTTCGCGTACGTAATTAGTTGAGGAGTAACCATAAACGCAAAAAAGTACAGCAACAATGACATATTTCATTAGTTATTTATTTATTTATTTTTTTCTATATACACTTATATTCATATTTTAATTATTATTGCTAATTGTGTTTATATTTAACTTTAATAATTATTATTTTTCTAAATTAATTGAGGCGTCACAATAAACTGAAAGAAGGTTAAATATATCTTGTATATCAGGGATGTGTCCGTAGTAGATAAGACATCTATAGGGGAGTGAAATTCATGAATGTTGGGAATATGTTGTTCTCGGTTATTATGAAGTATCGGACATATAAGAAGTAAGTGGTGTAAACAGGGTCCTGTGGGCTGTCCACAAAGCTTGCACATATCTGGGCGGAATGAAGTGGAGTGGGTTTTGTGCGAGATTTTGAGGGGAAATTTATTAGGAAGTCTAAGTTGTGCAAATATACGGGTAACTGAGATAGGGTTGTTAAGAAGAAGATATCTTTGAGGACCTTGTATTAAGGGGCAAGGGGGGGGGGTCTCTCTTTTGCCTCGTCCTCTTTTGTGTGGCCGAATAGCTTGAGCCGCTTGGTGATTGTGATTGTAGCCCTCTAAAGTCGCCGCCGGTTGTTCGGTTCGAGCCAAGTTTCGGTCATGCAAAGAATATCTAGCGTTTTCACCCATGTTTCTTCTTCTAGCAGCTTACTGTATCCTTGCAGATTCCAAAAAGTGACGGGAAGATAAGGTTTGGTTTGGAAGATAAGGTAACTTGTTGGACTCTTTAAGATGGCTGTAGTTGCTATGTATCTGTGTATGGTGGATGTGCTGTTTTTTCGTCTCCGCGACTCAATATTCTTTGAACAGTTTCGGTTAGATCCTTACCCATTAAATTATTAAGACAATTTATTCCATCTGAGTTTCCTTGAATGAGTAAGAACTCCTCCGTAATGTCAAATCTAGTGTTGTTTATTATCATGAAATCAGATTTCACAATTATGTTGATTTCTTTATCCAATGTAATTAATTCTTTTTTTAATTTGAAAAGCTTACCCCGCTTCATTCTTGTTATTTTTGAGTAGTCTCTCTGAACCGAGAGATTACTACCTTTTAAGTTTTTAGTGCTTCTTAACACTTGGGATACGTCCTCATCATTAGGAAGGTGCACAAGAATAGGTCTGTTTGTTTTACCGGCACCACCTAGTGGGTAAGCTTTATTTATAAAAAGATCTTTGGTCACCTTCAAGTTCTTTTTAAAGAAAGAATCAACTACTTGTTTGTGATTTTCAGTTTCATCATAATTCAAATTTTTTATTATTAAATTATTCTTTTTTGCCTGATTTTCTAAGCTCTCTATTCTTCTAGCGCTGCTGGAAACTGCTAATTTAAGGGATGTAACTTCTTCTTTTAAGCTTGTGATTTGATCGTCGTAGTTTTTGGACAGAGAGTCGATTTTAGAGCTGATAACGTCCAGGTCTTTTTTACTGGCTACCGTTGTGAGCTCTTTTTTCACAATGCTTTCAATTTTGTTTCCGATATTTTCCATTAATAATTCGAAAGACATATTCGTTGTACTAATTCCTTGTTCCATAATTCTTTTGCTTGGACGCGCCTGTTCGTCACAAGTAGAGAAGCCATCTCTAGGTCGCTTAGCTTGATCTTTATTTCCCACTTCTAAATATTTTTCCATTCTGATGCTAATGCTGTTTATTGTTTTTGTTTATGCTCTGTGTCTCTTTATCTCTACCTATACAATGTGACCTGGCACAGTTGACCTCTTGTCTAAGATTTTATAGGATTAACTTACCTATGTAATGTTATTCTATTAATATCGATAACTATTTTACCTCGTCAGTTGACCTTGAGCATCGATATACTACCTGTGTTGTTGCGCATGCGCCAATCTTATAGTAGATGTGAGTGTGGCTGGAGGGGGAGATTTCATTCATAAATTAATAATCACCATTCATGCTTTACGATTGAAAACTAGACAGAATGAAACAGTTTCTAATAAATCACTTAAGATCACCAAAAAGTTATTTTCCTTTTACATGAATTTCAACTCTAATAAATAAATTAACACTTATAAATAATATTATTTGTAAAGGAATTAGCAAATTATATAGCAATAAAAATGCGCGATAAATTTATTCCTGGAGAAATATATATATATAAAAAGATAAAAAAAATTGATAAAAGTGAGGTAGAGTGCTAATAAAGATGAGTGGCTTTGTTGGGATTCGAACCGTCGAGGTAATGATTTGTGCTTCTCCAAAATAGTCGTTGCTCCAACGGCTTACGCCACGGCTCCTCTGTTGATATTCACGGGTTCTTGTTTATCAAGAGATATTTCCAAGTAAAAGAATGTGAAAAGGTTAGGTTTGCTCTTCTTTCATAAATTAATTCAATAAATATGTATATTATCTCAATTAGTTTTATTACTTAAATATTTTACTTATAAGATTGTACCTTCGAGCTTGCCTGGGTAAAAAGATGAAAAACCACTTTGCATTTAAGATATTTCACAGTATATGTACCACAACTCGTTTATTTGTTCAGTGTTTTAAAAACAAAAATTAAATGCTACTAAGTTCTGCGCATAGAAAGTAGGTAGCTGAATTTAAAATCCAATAAAAAATGATCAAATTCACACAAAAATAAAAGTTAAAAACACTAAATAGCTCATAAATAATTAAAAATAACTCAGAGCACGATCTTAACTGTATCACGGTAATGGCCGAACTCCCGTAAAACCAATAGTATTAAACCAGTAGGGGAGGTGGTTTTGAAATGTCAAGTTAGGCCTAACGTGTACCGGTTGATAAAATTTATAGTACCTGATGTGAGTGCTCACCCTATACTAGGCTTGAATACTAGTGTCAAGCTGAAACTGATTCAACAAGGTCCCAATATTAAAAGACCTTTAGATAAAAGCAACGAGAATAAAAGACCTAGAGAAGTTGATAGTGAAGGTAATGAAATTAATAGTGTAATTAATGATGAAAATAATAAACATAAGGTTAGAAATAATAAAATAGATAAAGAGAAACAAAAAATTATGAAAGAATATAAAGAGGTATTTACTGGGTTAGGAAAATTTCCAGGGGAACCGCTTGAATTACATTTGAAAGAGGATGCCGAACCAGTAATTCATGGACCTAGAAGGGTTCCGCATACCATAATGCCAAAGTTAAAAGAAACCCTAGATAAACTAATTAGTAAAGGGGTAATAGTACCGGTAACTGAACCGACATCTTTTGTGAGTAATATGTGTTGTGTTGAAAAACCTAATGGGTCTTTAAGGTTGTGTTTAGATCCATCAGAGATAAATAAGAATCTAAAACGTATTTATCACCCGATCCCCGCGCCTGAAGATATCTTGGCTAACCTAAGTAATAAAAGGTACTTCTCCATACTTGATTTAACTGATGCTTTTCATCAGTATGAGTTGACTGAGGAGACCTCTAAAATATGTACGTTTTCAACACCTTTCGGGCGGTATCGGTTTTTAAAACTCCCATTTGGTTTAAGTATATCTGCTGAGGCATTTCAGAGGAAAAATGAAGAGATTTTTGGACATATTTTAAAAGAAATATATATCGATGATATAATCATATCAGGAGAAACTGAAAAAGACCATGATGAGCTATTAAGAAAGGTATTAGATACAGCAAGACAATCAGGTGTAACATTTAACCCGGATAAATTTCAGTACAAATTAACTAAAATTAAAGTTTTAGGATTCATTGTGTCTGCGAACGGGATAGCAATAGATGATAATAGAATAAGGGCGATTACAGAAATGCCTCAACCAACTAATAAAAAGGAATTATTAAGATTTTTAGGAATGGTAAATTATGTAGGGCGGTTTGTACCTAATTTGTCTAAATTAGCAGCACCATTGAGGGTGCTATTGAAAGAAGATGTTAAGTGGTATTGGGATTCAATACAAGATAAGGCTTTAACTCAGATTAAAGAGCAAATAACTAAAAGTCCTGTATTAGTACATTATGATGGCAAGTCCCCATTGATTATACAATGTGATTCCTCAAAAGATGGATTGGGTGCCTGTATAATGATGAACAATAATCCAATAGCGTATGCATCGAGGGCATTATCAGACTGTGAGAAACGTTATGCACCTATAGAGAAAGAATTAAGGGCAGTAGTTTTCGCAGTAGAGAGATTTCACTATTTGATTTACGGCAGGCAAGTTACTGTTTGGACAGACCACAAGCCATTGATAAGTATAGTAAAAAAGGATATTAATAAAATTTCAGGTAGATTACAAAGTATGATTCTTAGATTAATTAAGTATAAATTAATGTTAAAGTATGTTCCTGGCAAGGAACTGTATATAGCTGATACTCTATCTAGAGCATTTTTAGATGAGTACGAACAAGATAATAGTGAATTAAGCCTGGTGGTACACTCCATAGTTAAAAGATTACTGGTATCACCAGATAAAATAGTTAAATATCAAGTAGCTACTAAACAGGATCGGGTATTAAGCAGGGTAATGGAATTAATAAAAAGTAATAGGTGGCCAAAGCACCCAGATTCTTCCATAGGTCATTATGCTTCTATAAAGGACCAGTTGTTTGTGTTTGACCAGTTATTGTTTTATGATAACCGATTAGTGATACCGACAGAACTTCGTGCTAGAATTTTGAATAATATTCATCAGGGTCATCAAGGAGTAGTGAAGTCCAAATTATTAGCAAGAGAAAAATTATTTTGGCCAAACATGAGTAAAGATATAGAAGAATATGTGTTGTCGTGTACAGTCTGTCAGCGACTTAGATCAAACAATGCTAAAATGCCTCTTAGGCCTCATAAATTGGCTCAACGACCATGGGAGAGGCTTTGTTTAGACATTTTGGAATATGATTCTAAGTATTATTTGGTTGTAGTTGACTCATATTCAAAATGGATTGAATTACTAAAAATAAAATCTAAATCAATTTCGGACATTGAACAAAAGTTGATATATTTATTTTCAGTTCACGGATTCCCAGAAAAAATAATGGCCGATAACAGTCCTTTTAATAGTGCACAATTGCAAACATTTTTAAAAAGTCACGAGGTCAAGTTGATTACGTCTAGTCCTAATTTCCCTCGAAGCAATGGCCAGGCTGAGAAAGCAGTTGGTCAGTGTAAGAAATTTTTAAAGAAATCAACGATGACAGGGACACAGGTTGAACTGTTTTTATTACACTACAGAAATACGCCATTGCCCGATTTGAAGTTTTCACCAGCTCAATTGCTATTTAGTAGGCGGTTAAAGGATAACTTACCAGTGACTGCAAACCTCCTAAAACCTAAGGCTGTTGAGATAAGAGAGCTAAATAAAAAGCTAAAAGATAGACAAGAGAAACAGAAATTTTTTTATGATAGGAATACTAGGAAGTTAAAAGATGTTGAGCCAGGGAATAAAGTTATGTTTAAATCCCCAAATAATAAAGGATGGGAAAGAGGAAGTGTGATAGAAAAACATACTGCTCCTAGATCTTTTCTAGTAAAGAATGAGGATGGTGTAGTATACCGTCGTACTAGAGAGCACTTACACTTAACTCCTTATAAAGATAAGAATAATGTGGCAAGTAATAGTAATAAAACGGGCTCACAGTCTGAGCATCGGTCCCCTTATGAGTTAAGAGATCGATCTAAGATCAAGCCACCAGAACGCTATTCAAGTTAATTAATTACTGTACCTTGGTAGCATAGCTAGGGCGGTAGATGTCATGTATTAGTTTAGATTATTATTTGTTATTATATTGGTGTTAATTATTGTTTAAGGTTTTGACATATTGTAACTATGAATAAAGAGATGTCAGATGTTGATGTGATCTAGAAAGTATTGTGTTCCTTAATGTATGCTTTAATAGATATTATAGTAGCTATTAGCTACCGGGGTTAGGGAGCCAGCGTGGCCGAGGGGCTCTAGGCGCTCGCCCAGCTATAATAAGTCGAGGCGACTCGAGGTCGTGGGTTCGATACCGTGTCATGATACTCTGAATTCCATCTATGAATCGCGGACGGAGTAGGGCGAGGGACACCCCCTATGGGGCACTCTTCCCTTACGCTTTGACGCTCGCTTATATAGCTTACTAATGACCACACCATACTCGCTTCGGCGGTACAATGTACAAATGAATGATGTGAGAAGTAGCTGGAACTCTCCACCACGGGGCGTAAAATGGGCCTAAAAGGTGGCCTAATTGCTAGGTTCGAACAAGTGGTTCGTCCTACCCGTTCTTCCACCGGGGTACAAAAATAATATTGTACTACCATAAAAACATGCATATATTAAAATAAAGAAACGTTAATTATATAAATTAATTCAGCACAAAATACAACTAATGAATTATTGTCATCTTAATCAAAAGAGAAATACGCACTTACATACAGAAAGTTTTTTAATTTTTTTTCTTTATTTATTATTAAAATCCACAACCGAAGATAAAGTACGGTACGCTACTCGTGCGAAAACTGCATTTTGCTTTACCCGTGTGGTTTTACTACCCTCGCTGTCGCTCGGATGCAAACTCTACACACTTGTTTATAATATTTATATAATCTGTTGATTTTTAATATAATATTATTATTAAAAATAATATTTTTCGATACCAGTTAAAATAGGGTAGTTTACTCTTAACAAAAAAAGTTAGATTACTCTTGACAAAAAAATCAACAGATTCGAAAAAATAAAATTTAAGAAATGATCATTCTAATGTACTGCCACCTACTTCTGCGCAAATTTCGATAATATTTATGAATTCTTTATAAGCCTTCTGAACTTGCTCTAGGGGAACTCTTTCAAGCTATTACCCATTTGCTTATTATAAAAATCCATAGAGAAGTATTTGTTATTGTTAGCTTATTTTTAGAAAACAAACTAAAATTTAATATTTCAGAAAATTAATTAAAATTTAATAATTCATAGAATAAATTGATATTTAATATTAATACGTTTTTTGCAATTCTGAACCACTTTTTTAAATAACATTTTTCGATACCATCAAAAATAAGGGTAGTTTACTCTTGGTCATATTTTAAAGTTTTCAAAAAACTGTACACAAAATCAAGAAATTTTTATAATTTTTAGAGGTTTAAGAACAAGTAGAAGTTTTTTTTTTTATAAAGAATGACTTTTTCGAAAACCCAAAAATATGAAAATTTTTACTCTCTAGTCTAGTGCTTCCGCTACTTTCCAGTAGCATTTTGCATGCGAGTGTAGAGTTTGCACCCGTGCGACAGCGAGGGTAGTAAAACCACACGAGCAAAGCAAAATACAGTTTTCGCACGAGTTGCGTACCGTACTTTATCTTTAATTGCGGATTTTAACAATAATTGAAGAAAAAATATTTAATAAACTTCCTGTATGTAAGTACGTATTTCCCTTTTGATTAAGATGACAATAATTCATTAGTTGTATTTTGTGCCGAATTAATTATTTTTGAAGGTGTATAATTATCCTCATTTTCTTCATAATCACTTAAATCACACATTGTTTCTCTAAAAAATCGATATAAACAGTTGCTTTTATTAAACAAACAGCAAATGAGAATGTAAACAAACTCGCTAATCGTGCGTAAAGGTGAAGAATTCCTCTTTTTTCCGACCTACGGCGGAAAAAAAGAGGCATTCTTCACCTTATTATGAACACGCATGCGCAATGAATACAGCTACGAAAAGAATCACTTTCTATGCATATAAACAGGGATATTATGTTTATATTTCGTATCAATCGTAGATAAAAGTATTGTTTTCACCCAAAAACATTTTTTGGGGTTTCAACGGAATTATTTGTTTTGGGTGTTTTTAGGACCTCATGAGTAGTTTTCAGCATGACGTCTGTATGTATGTGTGTATGTATGTATATGTGTCTGTGTTATCATCGTAGCGTCCAAGGAATTTAACCTAGAGAGTTGAAACGGCAGAAAAATCATTCCTTACCTTCATTGTAGTGGTGCCGCCCGGAAAATGAACTTTTTCCGCTATCTTGAACCCAGTTTGCTCGAGAGTCAGCAAATATTTAAAAAAAATCGTAAATAAAACGAAAATGGTTCTGATCGAGTTGAAATTTGGCACGAATGTACCTCTCTGTGTGACAAACAAGCCCACTAAATTTCATTATGGTATTGGCCGCCATTCTGAAGTTATCCATTTTTGAATTTTGAAACTTTGACGGTTAATAATACTGAAAGTATAAATACGTTTTTGACAAATATAAAAAAAAAAACGATAAAATTCCATTTATTAGTTTAAGAATTATAAGCGAATATAATTATTTATTAGTGTGTTCATTTTGATGACGTCAAATTTTGTTTACATCTGCCAAAATACCGCCAATATTCAAATACTTAAATAAAATATATTAAAAATGTTTTTTTTTTTTTTTTTTTTTTTTAATATGATAATAAAAAAAAAAAAAACTTAGTTCAAAACGGTCACCTATCCATGTACTGACCACGCTCAGTGCTGCTTCCTCCAGCAGCGAAGCAGCAGGAGAGGCTACTTTAGTGGCCTCTAAATTGAGGAAAAGTTCCGAGGTACCCTGTACCCAATTTTATTTTATTTTTTTTTTTTGTTTAACATTTACATAGTTTATTCTTTGAGAGAGCCAAAATGAATACAGACAATCAAATTAAACGCCAATCTTCACATAGAAAATATAATATCAGGTCCCTGACCCACAAGTTGCCATTACAAAAATATTTTGTCTTTATAAAAATATAAGTTTATATTTATGTGTGTATTGCTATATTAATTAACTTCTGCCCTTTTAGACAAATATTTAGATCTTTAGATCATAATTACCCTGATTATATTTTATATATTATATAATTTTAGGATAGTGTGTTATTCACAGTAGGTTTTTATTTTCTATTTACACGTATAAATGCTTACTGTGATTCAGTCACTACGACTCACATAGAGACATTCATTATAAAATAAATTTTACTTTAATTTATGTGATAATAAATAAAAATTAAAATATCACATAGTGGATTAACTATAAATTACATTTATTGTGGATGGTTCAAATGCATGCGTGTATGATTTTAAAC
This sequence comes from Gerris lacustris, assembly GCA_951217055.1. Taxonomy (NCBI): domain Eukaryota; kingdom Metazoa; phylum Arthropoda; class Insecta; order Hemiptera; family Gerridae; genus Gerris; species Gerris lacustris. The sequence continues at coordinate 83,641,047 of OX578276.1, read as the reverse complement.
TCAATATTTCCAGTTCAGAGAATACATTTTCCATATTTATTATATTTTGAAATGGGGTTTTCACATTAAAAAAAAAATAAAATAAAATAAACAACCCCTTTGAAAGTTGTTATATATATTATATACTATCATAGCCGGGCTGAATTGTATTTTACCATCATTAAAAATGGTATTAATATCACCACACAAGCATATATATAAATAATATATACATACTCACACACATTCACAAATATATATTTAACTATATACGTATATGTTTATCAACGCACTCATGAATAAATAAATGTTTGTAATAATTATTCATGCTGGTTTAGGAGAGAGGATTTTAATAATTTTCCCTTTTATGCAGGATTTTAAGCCCCTGAAAATTATTTTGCTCCCTTCCTCCTCAAAGCTCTTTGGGCAAACCTGTGAAGTTTCAAGGGAAATTGAACAATTAATTTCAAGCCAAGTGTGCCGGCGACATCAATACCTATAACGAGCTCTTTTCCATGGCCAAACTAAAACTTTTAAACCAGTGGATCAAAGAATCTTTCTTTAGAACCTAGACACTCTTAACTACTAAAATATTGATTTATTTTTGAAAAAATGTATTAAGGTTAAATATTGCTTATTATAATTTTTATTATTTATAATTCTACACAGTGCATACACAGTAATCTATTTTGGGCTATAGTCGAGGAAACTTCACGTATCTTTTCATATTATGATTAATTATAAGTTTTTAATATTTTTTTTCCCTTATTAAGTTTCTCTAAAATTAAAACGTGGGAATCAAATAACACTTTTTTTCAATTTTTGGCATGGGTTTTGATAGCCATACATCCATAAGAATACTTTTGTCTTTAGAGTTTAATTTAAATTTTTCATGTAACCATTACACACAAAAGCCTCAATAAATTATTTATCTAATAATAAAATTAAAAGTTTTATTTTTTACTATTTTTTTTTCTACATATTCTCTTTGTCTCTATATTCTTCTACCTCTTCCTTTCAAACTACTATCTCCCTTTTTCTTAATGTTAGAGTTTGTGAGGGACGGAGAATAGAGAAGGGGGACAGACAAACAATTTCATTTACTTGTATAGGAAGCTAAACCAGAAATCATTCCAACCTTACTTCGCTTACTAATCACGGAAAGACGCCACGCCAGAGCTATATGGCAAAGACTTCTAACTGACAAAAAATCGTACAACAGACTAACAAGACAGCTAAAAACCGCTCTTAGAGACTATAGAAGTAAAACTTTTGAAGAATATACTAACCAACTGACGACTAAAGACAAATCACTCTGGGCTGCAACCAAACGGATCCTTTCCTTCAAAATCATTTCTTCACCTCTCCTCAAAAGTGACAATACTTGGTCTAAATCCCACAAAGAAAGAGCCGATCATTTTCCCCTTCACCTCTCGTTTTAAACATAGTTAACCTTGATCATACAAATTTTATCCTAGAAGACCTGGATTCTTCCTTACAACTCTCACCTCCTCCCAAAGCATTCAACCCATCCAACGTAAAATACTTAATAAAGCATTTACCAAAAAATAAAAGTCCTGGCTATGATCTCATCGCCTCCACAATAATTCAACAACTTCCTAAAAAATGCATCATCCTTTTAACTTATATTTACAATGCTGTACTCCGCACTACATATTTTCCTTACCTATGGAAATACAGCATAATTAAAATGTTCCATAAACCTAATAAACCTCACCACCTTGTCACATTCTATCGTCGAATAAGCCTTTTTCCAATCTTCGGCAAAATCCTCGAAAAACTCCTTTTAAGACGCATCTCAAAAATATTCCAGTCATCCAATATCCTACCTAATCATCAGTTTGGCTTCCACTCTCAACATTCCACCATCCAACAGTGTCATCGCATTGTGGACTCCATCTCGTCCTCCCTTGAGCGAAAACAGTACAGCACTGGTGTCTTCCTAGATGAGGCCCAGGCCTTTGACAGAATTTGGCACCAGGGTCTTCTGTGGAAACTAAAGGGCGTCCTTCCCTTTACCTACTACCTTATCCTTAAATCCTATCTCCTTGAAAGAGATTTCCATGTAAGCTGTGAATCTTCTTGCTCACCAACGAGTCCTATACTTGCTGGTGTACCACAAGGAAGTATCCTAGGTCCTTTGCTGTACTCCTTGTACATCTGATATTCCCCAACATCCAAGTACCCAAATAGCTACCTTTGCTGATGACAAATGTATATTTTCCGCCTCCTACGGCCCTATCATAACAGCTACCAACATCAAAAACCACCTTATCCTTCTTGAGCCTTGGTTGAGGAAATGGAGGATAAAAAACAATGAGCAGAAAAGTGTCTATGTCACTTTTACTCTCAGACATTCAAGTTGTCCTCCAGTCATCCTCAACCATGGAGTGATCCCACAATCCTCTTCCGTAAGATATCTAGGCCTACATCTTGATCGACGATTGACTTGGGCTCAGCACACTAAAACTAAACGTACGGACACCAACAGACGATATAAACTCCTTTTGCGACTCCTCGACCAAAGATCCCACATAACCCTTTATATTAAAATCCTTATTTATAATACAATCCTTAAACCCATTTGGACCTATGGAATTGAGCTCTGGGGTTGCACCAAGTGCTCAAATTCCTATAGATTCCAATCCCTTCAATCAAAGATCCTTCGAAAAATCACCAATTCCCCACCTACTTCAAAGACGTAGGTGGGGAATCCCCACGACCTTCACTACCTTAATTAATTCCTTTTGTAATCTTACAACTAACTTCCTTCTATCCGTTATAAACAATTCCATGAAACCTTAAATCACCATCCTAATCCTTTAGTTAAATCCAAGGCATCCCTTCATATCCCTGACCAACTACCCCGCCGGCTGAAGGGCATTGGCCTCATGACCTGCTACCTTAAGGGGATGCTCGCGAGGGGGGCAGTTTTTGACCTGAGCTCCCCCACCCAAAACAGTCAGTAATGCATAAACTATGAAAGGGGTCACGTCGCTGCGGTTCTACACATATTTATAAAACATCGCGATCCTAGACCAAGTGAAGGGTGTACGACTACAATGGAGGGGGAAGGGAAGGATGTTACTTGTCACTCTAGTGGAAACCCCAGACACTATTTATACAATCTACTTTATAAAAAAAAGCCCGCTTTTTTCAAATCAACTTCCTCATAGTTTTACAATCCACAATAATAGAAGAGAAGAGTTTATTTATCGATAATATAGCATAGCATAGCAATAGGTAAATACAAACGTTTCTCCTTGGTTAGTGACCGTCAGTAATGTATACAGTATAATCCCGATATATCGTATCGTCAAAGGGTCGAAGGAAAAATATTTATGATATATCGAGATGTTCACTAAATCGCGGGATTATGAATATATGAAGGATACTGTCAAGGGACTGGCAATTATATTCGATACATCGGGATATATGATATAACGGGATACGATATATCTATATACAAATTCTAACGTACTTCCAGACGGGCTAGAAACTTGAAATTTGGCACACAATGGTTTTAGCATGTAACCGCATAGTGGATGAGAACACAATAGTATAAGAAGTAAAATGCCCTGCTTCTTGCCAAAACATGACCATAAGCCAAAGAAATTACATGCTTACAAAAAATAAAACAATAAATAAAAACAAAACTAATGCTATCAATTATTATTTTTTTAATAAATTATAAAATATACAGGGTGTTTCGTGCAAGCAAATATGCATACACAGAAAAAGGCTGATTCTAAAATCAAGTTTGTGAAAAAAAATATTCTTTATTTATCCTTATTCGACTTTATTTCTCGAGGTGTAATTTTAGATTTTTTTAAAGTACTTAAAATTCATTTTAATTATCAACCCACAATCCTTGATCTTTAGTTAAGCTAATAACTTGTAATATAGGGGGGGGGGGGGGACTGGGCCAATTCGTAAGGTTTGAAACGATATAACAATTGTCATAATTGGTCTTTTTTTTCCAAAATCCATGATATTTTAAAACTCGACATTTTTTTTTTCGAAAAAGAAGTTATGAAATTTTATTTTTAGCCTATATTTTTATATTTATTTTAAATATTGAAAACCGCGTCCTTATATTGCTATTTTAGTTATTGTAATAGTATATTTTGTAATATACACAAAGTATTTAAAAAGTATTTAAAAACTATACTTTTGAGTAATAGGTCGAATTTTAAAACTTTTATGTTCTCATTACTTACTTGGAGTGACGGATCTAAGCTTTACGGTGGCCGGGGGCAAGGATGTTGTTATTTAAAAGTAATATAACCAAATTAGGCAACTCAGACTATCATTCTCATGAACGAGTATAAAATAAACAACTTACATCGGTAGAATCGTATTTAAATGGACATAATAAATTTTTTTTTAACCAAAATCGTCGGAACTAAAACGTCAAATATTATTTGACAATACTATTGATCGAGTTCAGCTTATGAAGCTGTTTGTCAAATTTCATTAAAATCGGTCCAGTAGTTTAGGCTCCACACTTTTTAAAAACCACATATTTGGACTCAGGGGACCTCAAAACGTGTAAATCAATTGTAGCAGGCATGATTTTGGTATTCTTCCCCAAATTGATTATTCTGGTTTGAATCTTCGTTATTGAGATTCATGTTGTGTTCTTCTATTTTACTAGGAGTTACCGATGAAGGAATCCTTCATTTTATATAGATCACACAGTTTTGTGATTAATCAGAATACCACATTTTATTATTTAACAAAAATTAACATTTAATTATTTTTTATAAATTTATGTAATATCAAGTCATTTGTCATACTTGCTACACCATCAAAATCGAATTTTCGCTCTATCACAATATTTACTTTCTTTATCTTCGATTCTTTCTTTTTATATAAGAAAGTAAAATAAAATAAAGTACTGTTGGAACGCCGAGTGATATTCTCACAAATTAAAATTCCCTATTATTAAACATTATTTTTAACATTAGTTGATATATTTTTAGAAAATAATGAACCTTTTCTATTATTTTAGTCCATTTTTGTTATCAACGTAATATTTTAAAACCCATGATGCCTTACTCGTTTTAAGCAGTACAGTAATCTTTAGCTGTATATGTATTGTAAATATTGATAGTGCGTGATCTACCTAACGGGTCGGTTACTTAGGATTATAAAAAGTGGAAGGATGAAAGAATGGGATTACTTACCTATGAGTGGTGGTGGTGATTGACATTAGAGCGTTGGAATGGGTTAAACCCATTATTTTTGAAGAACTGTAATCTTTCATGGAAAATTGTAAATACTTATAATAGTCCAGTCAAATTAGCTCAAAATGGCGGCGAATCTTGCATTAAATCATGTAGTTCCAATTTTTTCAGGAATGTGTAGGGGGTGGTCCCCTGAATAACGCCTAATAAAGTCCCATCGATTTCAGGCGCCGCGGGAGGGGGGAGGGGGGGCAAAAGGTCACATTTTTCAGTTTTCGGCGTTTATCTTGAAAACGGTACGTCGCACAAAAAATAATAATCTATTCAAAATTAAAGCTGATAAAATTATCTTTCAAATCATATACATCTTGTTTCAACCTAAGTCTTACCGTTTTTGAGATATGAGCCGTTGAATATTAAAAAATCGGTCCTAGACAACTCAGACAAACTTTCTCTTATACGAGTTCATAATTACATAGCCCAGTGTTTTCCATTTATTAGCTTTCGTATGTACATTTATTTATTATTGAACATTTCATCGAAATGTATCATTAAAATAACTTCTCCTGTGCGGGGAATCGAACCCGGGCTCCCTCCGTCCGCGTTTTAAGCTATTTTCTCAGGAACTAGATATTTCCCGGGAAAACGGCTTATATAGTTAGATTCGTATTTAAATGGACTACATTTTAGAATTTTTTCATCAAAATCGTCGGAACCGTTTTCGAGAAATAATTTTTTTCCATGTTTTTTCGGAGTTTTTGGGGGGTAGCGCCCCCAAATTTAGAGCTAAAATTCATTTCTCGATTTCGCATCGGGGTATGATTTTTCTGAACATGTATGCCAAATTTCGTCAAAATCGGCTCAGTAGTTTAGGCTCCAGGCGTCTGCACAGACGACGGACGACGGACAGACATTTTTTAAAAACCACTTTTTTGGACTCAGGGGACCTCAAAACGTGTAAATCCATTAAAATAGAATTTTCGCGCCATCACAATACTTGATCTTTACATGAAAAAGTAAAAATGAATAAAAAGGGTCAGTGGTTCAGGTATCTCGTCAATCTTTCTATTCTAACTCTTTCCCCTTCGATTTTAACGATAACTCGTGGGAAATAAAGTTGTAGAGCGAAAAATTTCCTTAAAAAATGAATGAAGTTATGCTAATAAATCTTTACCTCGTAAATAGCTAGAGCGTTTTGAAGTTTAAGGGCACTTTTCAACATTTTACTAGTAAAATTCTGCTTGTGACTCAAGTTTTGTTTCCAACGTCTGTAACTCTATGTAAACAGTCTCTCAAGCGTTTGCGCCAAGTTATGATCGTATACAACATTTTTATTACAATAATAGGTCGTTCAAAATGAGTGAAAAGTGCTTAATTTGCGATGAAACAGCTAGAAGAAGGTGCAAGTCAAGAGAGTGATAAAGGGATGAAAACGTTATTAAGTGCTAATCTTACACGAAGAGATGAAAGACATGATTCGTTCCGAATCCGAAGATTGAAAGGTGGTGTCGACCATGTGAGAGTGCAGAAAACGGTACACCAGGCCGTAGTATAATGTTTCAAGCGGTATGCCAATGAAACAGCAAACATCGCAAAATTGTTTTATGACCCCAAATCTTCACCAGGAGACATTGCTGAAGCTGGGGAATGAATGTTTCTGCTCATGTTCCAGGCCCCGTTAAATAAGTATATTCACAATCAGTACAGGTACCTTTAATTTTTCTTAGACCCTACTTACCCCATTAAGTAAATTTAATCATTCTTTTAACTAATTAATATTTACTAATACGTTATCGTTATATTATTAATAATACAATAATTAGTATTCAATAATTATTAAATACAACTAGCTACAATTCTAATCTATTTTATTCTATTTTGTTCACTGATACATATGCTTCGTGATTCGTGAAATCCACTGCAATAATGAAAGCCAACCTGCGCGCTTTGCCGCCCACAACAGATGCTGCAATGCAACATTCATACAGAGTGTTTCTGGAGGTGCAGCAATGGTTGGGGAACGAATCCATCCTACATGAAAGTTGGTGCTGGACGAGAAAAGATGTGGACACCTTACTCCTATCAAGACAAAACCCCCTTTGGCACCAGACATTATCCTCAACACACTCTTCTGCAGCTGTACCACAGGCTGCGGAACGATGTGTGGTTGTCGGAGAGCCAGGACCAACTGTTCCCTGGTGTGCAGCAACTGTCAAGGCTCGTGTACAAACAGTGTTCCGATCCAAGAAGACTTTAAGCAATTTGATTGAAGTATCATATTGACAGCTTTTAACAAATGAAAAAGCAGTTGATGAAATGAATTGTATACATATATTCAATGTTAGTATTGTTTCAATTCTTGATTTTATGAACAACTTTTATACATCTTAAATTGATTTATTACTTCCTCCTCTCTAATACAAGTGTCCTTCTATGTATTACGAGATATAGATTTTGGTACATGTATACATAATTCATTATTAATACGGGTTATAATTACTATACTTATCTAATTAAACAGCATACAAAGTGATCAAGAGAGTTACAAACCTTGGAAACAAAACTTGAGTCACAAGAAGCATTTTACTAGTAAAATGTTGAAAAGCGCCCCTAAACTTCAAAACGCTCTAACTATTTACGGGGTGAAGATAAATTAGCATAACTACATTCATTTTTTAAGGACATTTTTCGCTCTACAACTTTATTTCCCCCGAGTTTTCGTTAAAATCGAAGGGAAAAGAGTTAGAAGAGAAAGATTGACGAGATTCCTGAACCACTGCCCCTTTTTTTTCATTTTTTAATATTCAACGGCTCATATCTCAAAAACGGTAACACTTAGGTTGAAACAAGATATATATGATTTAAAAGATAATTTTATCAGCTTTAATTTTGAATAGATTATTATTTTCTGTGCGACGTACCGATTTCAAGATAAACGCCAAAAACTGAAAAATGTGACCTTTTGCCCCCCCTCCCCCGTCCCGCGGTGCCTGAAATCAATGGGACTTTATTAGGCGTTGTTCAGGGGACCACCCCCTACACATTCCTGAAAAAATTGGAACTACATGATTTAATGCAAGATGAAAACCTAATTTGACTGGACTAATAAATATTGGCGGAAAAATAATCTCATCAAGAGTTTATCCCATTCCAAGCTAAGGTCAATCACCACCCTTAGGTAAGTAATCTAATTCCTTCGTCCTTCCGCTTTTTATAATCCTAAGTTACTGAACGCTGATCTATAACTCAAAAACCACGTTTACCTGCACCACCCTTGTCCATGTCCACCCAATATTTTTTTTTATACTATTGAATTTCTTTGAATAATATATACCTATTTATTAGATAAGTTTTGTAAACGCCATTAGTTTAATTTTTTTGATTTATTTAATCAGATAAAATATGATTACTTTTTACTTTCTCATATAAAGAGAAAGTATTGTGATGGCGCGAAAATTTGATTTTGAGATTTTGATGGATTTACACGTTTTGAGGTCCCCTGAGTCCAAAAAAGTGGTTTTTAAAAAATGTCTGTCTGTCGTCTGTCGTCTGTCTGTCGTCTGTGCAGACGCCTGGAGCCCAAACTACTGGGCCGATTTTGACGAAATTTGGCATACATGTTCAGAAAAATCATACCCCGAGGCGAAATCGAGAAATGAATTTTAGCTCTAAATTTGGGGGTGCTACCCCCCAAAAACTCTGAAAAAACATGAAAAAAAATTATTTCTCGAAAACGGTTCCGACGATTTTGATTAAAAAATTCTAAAATGTAGTCCATTTGAATACGAATCCAACGATATAAGCCGTTTTCCCGGGAAAAATCTAGTTCCTGAGATATTAGCTTAAAACGCGGACGGAGAGAGCCCGGGTTCGATTCCCCGTCCAGGAGAAGTTATTTTTATGATAAATTTTGATGAAATGTTCAATAATATTTAAATGTACATTTGAAAAATAATAAATGGAAACACTGGGCTAAGTAATTATAAACTCATATATGAGAAAGTTTGTCTGAGTTGTCTCGGACCGATTTTTTGTTGATATTTTATTTCGGTCACAAGGTGAAATCAACTTCTAGGCCAAATTTAATGTTTCTAGCTGATCCGGAAGTATGTTAGACTTAGTGTAAGTGAGTCAGTGATACTTAGAGCTGTATAACTTCATATATTTAAAATTAAGAAATCTATGACTACGCACTATCTACCAACACATAAGTTCTGAAAATAATTATGCTTCTCTTTTTCTTGGGTATTAAATTTGGTACAATTTATGTTATGTTTATAATAATTGGTATGTGTTCTGTTTTAATTTTACAATAGATACCAGTATGTTATTAAAAATACTATTACTATTATCTAATACAATTATATTTTAATTAAATAAATTGTTGTAACTCTATTTTTGCTCCTAATATTGTATTTTGCTGATAGAGATGAACTCTAAAATAAATTATTATTACCGCGGCAATTAGATTTATTGTAGCAAGTCAAAGACATTTCCAAGAAACTAAATTTTCTTATTTGTATTTTCTTTCATTAGAGAGGTAAACGATTAATAATTCTAAATGTTAGAATTACTGAATTACGAGTCAAGATGTTTAGAAACAGAAATAATGCGTGCGTCGGTCATACGTTTATATTGTAGGGCAGCGGACCCCAACACTGGGTCGCGGGCATTAGGTACCTGCCGCACAGAATCTTTAAATTTTTTTTATTTTTTTTATTGAATATCAGTCTAAATGTTGAATTGCTAAGGCGAAGAAACCTTTTACCATTTGATATAGAAATTATCAGTTGAATCAAGTTTTTTATAATAATTATTTTTTATTAAAAAAGGATTTTTGTTCGAAAATAAATATTTTCGTTTACAGAAATGTTGATTATTCATTTAGGAACAACATAGTCTAGGAGATAGCGTGTAAAAAAGTGTCTGCCTAACATCAAGCTAGAATTTTGTATACAAGTCAATCTTTTAGCGCCTTTTAAGAATATGTGGTCGGCTAGATTCGACTGCGGGACATAGCTTGGCAATAGGCATTTGAAATAAACAAAATGGTGGAGAGCGGCCATGTCTCGCCAATTATGGTGGACAGTATAATTTTCATGATCCTGATTACAGAACTAGTTATCGCCGCCGGAGCGGCGGTTTCGTGTTTTGTTGGTTTAGTTTTGTTTTGTTTTGTTTAATTCAAGTATTCTTGAAAATCGTTGCTAAGCAGCATAATAAATACAAACACGTCAAACTTTCTCGGCCTCTGTATTAAAAAGAAAAACATTTGTTCTGGTAAAAAGAGCCACAAAGGCCGAACTTCTTTTTACGAGGTTTAGAATAGTTACGGAAAAGGTGTTAGTGTTTAAGAAATGTGTCGGTGCCTATTATATTAGTATTTGTTACAATAGTGTTTTGGATTTGTTTTGACGTATGTAATTATATCGTATATTGTTTGTTGAATTTAAATATAACTTTTTGCGTGTGCCTCAGTAAAAAATACGGTCTTTATTATTTCTTTGCGGTATCTCGTCGTACAGGCGGCGAAAGTAAAAAGAAATCAAAATTTTTGCGGCTCTTTTTTGAACGTCAAATCTTGAAGCAGTAGCGTTATGATTAGTCTACGATTTTTCCACGGAATTTCATTGAAGGAAGACCCTCATCTTATCTAAAACCACATTCCAGTTCCAGAGTTTCTAGTGAAATAGAGTGACAGTAATTTGCAGTTTTTCGAAGCCCCAGGGTTTATGAGTAATATGAGTTCAAAGAGCGAACCGGTGTCTGCAAGGACCAGAGCGAAGTTAAAGGCAGAGAGAGAGGACCCCAGTCTGCTCCAGAGAAAGATAGAGCAAAAGCAGACCGAGGTTCGTCGCCTAATGGACGAATACAAGTCGACCGGTTGCGGACCATCTCAACTAGCGCTCATAAAATTAGACCTGAATGAGCTGATAACTTTAAAAGATCATTTACTCAAGTTATACTTCGAAAATAAAGACGTAATCTTAAAAGATATCGATGTGTCGCTGGAAGAAATAAGAGGTTTCATGGATAGTTCGAAAGTCAGAAGGTCAAAATCCGGATCGTCGTGGGTAGATTGTGAATCATCTATTTCAGTTGCAAGTTCTAGTTCGAGATATAGCACTGCTTCTACACGGCTCAAAGCAAAATTAGAGCTTTTAAAACGAAAAGAAGTTATGCAACTCCGCAAACTCCAGATCGAACAAGAGATGACAAGAAACGCTTTTCTTGAAAGAGCTTTAGACAACAAGTCTTTAGGGTCTTATAACTTGGAAGAAATAGCAGGAATGATAGAAGATGAATGTTCTAAAGATGACAACCCAAACGTACGTAGTACTTCACCGTTCGTGGAACCAAGCGTGCGTCCGAAACCGACACAGTCGCTCGAGAAAGAGGAAGGTTATTCCGGGGTCTCCTATCAAGTTCATGGTAAAGTAAATATGGATAACGATATAAATGTAGACAAAAAAGAAAAAGAGAGTGTTAAATGTAAACAAAGTTTAAATAATATTCACTGCGACTGTCATTCAACTTCTGGCAATAAAAACCATAATAATTCTCAAAATTACTTAAATAATCCTTGTTTTGACATGACGTACGTAAACAATTCTAATTTGATCGCTAAAATAAATCTTTTAAATTCGTTCAAACCAATAAAATTTAATGGAGATAGTATTAATTTCCCCACGTTTAGAGAAGAGGTTAAAACCCATTTAGAAGACGGGATTCTTTCCGGTCATGCAAAAAAAATGTTTTTAGCAAAGTTTTTGACGGGCGATGCACTGCGAGTGTTTCAAAATAATTTAGGATTAAGCTACGACGAAAGCATTAAATTATTGGAACAGCGTTTTGGAAACACCGTCTTAGTAACCGAATCATGGGTAAGAAGATTGACGGAAGGAACCCAAATTCCCCTCAATGACCCTAAAACCCTTTTAGATTTTTCTGATTTAGTGTCAACGGCCGCCAAGGTCCTTAAAGGTAAACAGTTTGTAGAGATTAGTTCGAAATTGTGCTTAAAAGGGATAGTAAAACGACTTCATGAGAACGTGAGAAGGGGTTGGGTCAAATTTATTAAGGACATGGATGGGAATGAAACAATAGCAGACTTGGCAACTTATTTGCGCGATATATCTGTATCTTACACACACCCCGTGTATTCGGAATTCGAGAAAAACCCGCCATCGAAAGGTCTGCCAACTAAACGAGATAGTTCTGCAACAAGTTTGGTTTCTAACATTAACGCATTAGGTTCAGATCGGTCCGAAAGTTCCCTCCCTGTCCCTCATAGATTAAATTTTAGAAGTAGAGAGGGATATAGTGTAGAGTGCTTAATTTGTAAATGTGTTCATGGACTGAATACCTGTCATCAGTTTAAGGCCTTAAGTCTCGATGACAAAAGATCTTTCATAGAAAAAAACCGACTTTGTTTCGCGTGCCTACGACCCTATCATATCGCTAAAAATTGTCAGTCCCCAATGAGATGTGATGTAGCCGAATGTGGTAAAAGACACCCTAGCAGTCTTCATCGATTTGAGAATAGCTCAAAACCCGATCGCGTTAACGAATCTTCAGTAAGACTAATTGACACAACTTCGCCGACTTCCACTTTAGCCACGACCTCGTTCGTAATACCAGTTTATGTATGTCATAAGGCTAACCCAACTATGAAAGTCCTCACCTATGCTTTGTTGGACGATGGTAGTAACGCGTGCTTCGTAGTTAATTCATTAAGAGAAAAGCTTGGAATGAAGGGAATAAAAACCCAGCTGGAATTATCTACTATTCATCAAAAGAGTTCGGAACCAAGTAATAGGGTTTCCGGCGTGATAGTCACAAGTTACGATGGTACTTGTTCTCTAGAACTTCCTTCACGCACCTTCACACGTGAATTTATCCCGGGATCAGTGGACGAGATTCCAACACCAGACCTAGCTCAAAGTTTTCCCCATCTAGCCACATTGTCTACTAAGCTACAACCTTTACTAGAAGAAAGAGATATCCAAATTCTAATTGGCAACAACTGCCCCAAAGCGCTTTGTCCACTTAAAGTTATTCCCGGCAATGAAAACGAACCGTACGGAGTCAAAACCAGGCTGGGCTGGGGTATCATCGGTCCTAGAGTTAAAGAAAGTTGCTCGCTACGTTATTCACGTAGGGTATCGATTAAGGAGATTCTCAACATTTTTCAGCTAAATCCTTCTGCCGACGAGGAAAAAAACTTTGGATTAGGGTTATCGGTTAACGATAAGAAGTTTATTGATGAAATAAGTACCGGCATTGTTCAACGAGAGGATGGTCATAACGAGATGCCTTTACCCCTAAAGAACAACGATCTATCTCTTCGAAATAACATTGTGATGGCTGAAACGCGTTTGAACTCGTTAAAACGCAAGTTTCAAAACGAAGAATACAAAACCAAGTACACAAAATTCGTGAATGAATTGTTAGAGAAAGAATACGCCGAGGAGGTGCCCTCGAAGACGGTTCCTAAAGAAGACGGACGGGTGTGGTATTTGCCACATCACGGGGTTCTGCACCCTAAAAAGAATAAGCTTATGGTGGTTTTTGATTGTAGCGCTACATATAAAGGGTTCTCCCTGAACAGCGCCTTGATTCCCAGCCCTGATCTGACCAACTCTTTACTAGGAGTATCCCTTAGGTTCCGCCAGGAAAGAGTAGCATTTATTGGGGACCTGGAAGCAATGTTCTATCAAGTTCAAGTACCAGAGTCAGATAGGGAAAACCCCGCCGATTCCACTTCACGGGGACTAACTATGAATGAGTTATGTACATCTTCCTGGCTTGTCGGTCCAGCGTTTCTAGCAGAAACAGATAGTGATTATATCAGTGATAAACCAAGTGTAGATTCGGCAACAGACCCAGAAGTAAAAGTTTCCTCGAATAGGGTTCTTCAAGTTAATAACCAGTATCCCTCAATCATTAGTAGATTCGATAGGTACAGTGATTTTATTAGGTTAAGACGTAGTATAGCTTGGGTTATGAAATATTTAAAGTTATTAAAAGATAGATGTCCCAAATCCATCCCTATTGCTCCCTTAACTCATTTAACGGTTGAAGAGTTGACACAGTCCCAGAATATTATTTTTAAAATAGTCCAAGCAGAGTATTTTGAACTAGAGATAAACTTATTACAAAATTCAAAACCACTAAACTTCGACTCTAAAATAGATTATCTGAATCCTTTTATCGACAAGGAAGGTCTTTTGAGAGTAGGAGGTAGGCTGAAACATTCGGAAGCTATTTCCCTCCTGGAAAGATACCCTTTGATTTTGCCCAAAGAATCTCACGTAACACAGTTAGTTATTAGACGTTGCCACGAACGAGTGCTCCACCAAGGTAGAGGATTGACGCTGAATGACATTCGCAGTGAAGGGTTTTGGATAATGGGGGCTCGCTCCCAAGTTGGCAAGTATATTGCCTCTTGTGTTGAATGTAGGAGGCTTCGGGGTCCTTTCTCCGGGCAAATAATGGCTAACCTTATTAGACAGCCTGTGCCACTTCGAATTTAACGTTCCCACGGGAAGTCACATGAACGGAGTGGTAGAGCGACAGATAGGAACAGTGAGGCGAATATTAGAGTTTCTTTTGCGGAAGCACGAAGGAATCCTTATGGAGGATGTTCTTAGAACCTTTTTGGCAGAATGCGAATACATGGTAAACAATCGTCCCCTAACAGACGAGTCTGAAAGTGACCCGATGATTTATCCTTTCACGCCTAACCATTTACTTACACTTAAGCCGGGACCTGTATTGCCACCTCCTGGGCGCTTCGAAGAACAAGATGGATTTACAAGGAAACGATGGCGACACGTGCAGTATTTGGCAGACGTATTTTGGTCCCGACGGAAAACTGAATTTTTACAATCGTTACAACAAAGAGAAAAGTGGATACAGCCGCATCGAAATCTTTCAGTAGGAGACATCGTTATTTGCAAAAAAGAAGAAGTACCCAGAAATGTTTGGCCCCTTGCCGTCGTAACGAAAACTTAAGTTGGTCGCGATAACCGTGTGAAAAGTTGGCTTACGGCTCGGCTCGGGCGGCCATATTGATCGCCCAATTCACACTGTCGTTCTGCTACTTCATGAGACACAGGGATCATCCCCGCCGAGGAGCTAACAATAGTGAAATTCGATGGACGAATTTGGGGAGCCATATCGCCGCCGGAGCGGCGGTTTCGTGTTTTGTTGGTTTAGTTTTGTTTTGTTTTGTTTAATTCAAGTATTCTTGAAAATCGTTGCTAAGCAGCATAATAAATACAAACACGTCAAACTTTCTCGGCCTCTGTATTAAAAAGAAAAACATTTGTTCTGGTAAAAAGAGCCACAAAGGCCGAACTTCTTTTTACGAGGTTTAGAATAGTTACGGAAAAGGTGTTAGTGTTTAAGAAATGTGTCGGTGCCTATTATATTAGTATTTGTTACAATAGTGTTTTGGATTTGTTTTGACGTATGTAATTATATCGTATATTGTTTGTTGAATTTAAATATAACTTTTTGCGTGTGCCTCAGTAAAAAATACGGTCTTTATTATTTCTTTGCGGTATCTCGTCGTACAGGCGGCGAAACTAGTTAGTAGACCAAAAATCAAGTCGATATTTTTTTGACGCTTGATAGGTTAGTTATTTAAATATTACTAAAAATCAACGTGGTCACCTGTCAAGGGACAAACTAACATCAACTTGATTTTTGGTCTACTAACTAATTCTGTACTCAGGATCATGAAAATCACATTGTCCACCATAATTGGTGAGACATGGCCGCTCTCCATCGGTTTGATTTTTTCAAACGCCTATTGCCAAGCTATGTCTCGCAGACGAACTTAGCCGACCACATATTCTTAAAAGGCGCTAAAAGACTGACTTTTATACAAAATTCTAGCTTGATGTTAGTTAGACACTTTTTTGCACGCTATCTCCTGGACTAACAGGTTGTTTATTGTCTGTAGATCAGGGCCGTAACTATCTCTCATCTCCTCGACACCACGAAGGGCCCCCAGAATAATCTTGCCCCAGGGCCCCCAAAATTGTAGTTACGGCCCTGCTGTAGATGTTTGCATTTGACATACACTGCCGATGATTTATAATTATATTACGTTATTAACGATTATCGAGCAAATGAAGGCCGGTCCTAAAACATTTTGTCTTGGTCTTAGATAAAGCCGGTCCGTGGCCGACCCGGGGACCGCTGCTATAGAGGAAAGAGAAAGGTTATACATATTATTATCTAGTGTCAAGTGTAGAGTGTAGAGTAGCATATTACACGACTAGTGGAGAAGTGGAAGGGTGGGGATGGCAGTCCGGACACCTGCAGCTCGTGAGTCACGGAGGAGGTTACATCTGTGTATGTATATTCTTGTTAATATGAGTAAATGACGTCACGCCAAAATTTTAAAACTTGGCCCAAATTTGCGGCCAAACTACTTATCCGAATCGCTTCAAATTTGGTATACGTGATATTTAGACCCTTTTACATATGCCTCTAGATTTAGATTTTTTTCCACCAAGTATAAAAGTAGGGTTTAAAACGTGAAATCGAAAAAAGTAAATCTAGAGGCATATCTAGAATGTTAAGACGATTAAGTGTGCAAAATTTCAAGTCTCTAAGACAAATGGGTGAGGCGCAATGTGTGGCCAAAGATTTCTCCCCTGAAAGCAGGGCCTTAACCGATGTACTAAATTACTTATTCAAATTTTTATCTGTATTACTAATAGCAAAACGAAATTGCAAGTAATAAGTATGTAAAATAAAAATAAAAAAACTTGTATAGGATGAATTAGATCTTGTAGAACTAACTTGGGCAGAGGGAGACTTGGCTACAGCTATGATCTTACAACTATTTACGCGAGATTTGGTTTATTTTTTTTGGGGGGGATGAGGGGGGGGGGGGGGGGGGGGGGCTCCCAATCCCCTAAATGGGGGAATGGGGAGTCCGGCCCCCCCCCCCCCCCCCCCCCAAAAAAAAATTTTTTTTTATATTTTTTTTTGATTTGGCATTAAAAAATAATTTAACCCTAATTTTTTTACCACTGTTTTACCAAATAGAAAAAAAGCTACTTAACATTATATAATAATTAGACAAAAATGTAAAAATTATTGCTCTTTGCTCGGTTATTTAATTAATTTCTCGGTTATTGTAATTATTATATCAATCGATCCCCGCCAGGCCTCTTCCGGTGTCACTTCTCACCCAGCTAACAGTTCGGAGTAGGGATGAGAACGAAGCCAGTCTCATATCATTCTCACACAATAAGCTTTCTCACTATTTTAATAGGCCTCATCAACCAGAGCACTCCATTCCTCTTTCAGTCATAGACCACATCACCTCATACTTACAATGAGTTAGTTATTTTTAATTAACTTCCGAAATATTCAATAGAAATAATTTATACGGCAAAACAAAGTTTGCCGGGTCAGGCTAAAACAGAAATTTTTTGTGTACATTCGGTAGGTCTGAGAATAGGTCGTAAACTATCTTTTATAGCCCTCTGTGATAAGAGTGGACCAGCTTATTTTTTTATATTTTTTTGATAACATTTTTTAATTTAATTTTTTTTTATTATTTGGCATTAAAAAATACTTATAATCCTGACTTTTTACCCTTTTACTACAAACCCCCATTTGTTAATATTGAAATTAGTACTGTAATAATCTTCAACTCTCAGTGGTAACTGATAAATTATCAATCGATCAGTTATCCCCGCCAGGCGTCTACCACCGTCACTTTTCACCCAGCAAACAGCACGGAATAAGGATTACATTTTAAATATATAAATGATTATTATTATTATTAAATTATTAAATATAATATCATATAATCCATTGCACCTCGAGATTGATGAGGATTTTTTTTAATTATCATAATTAGTGATAGCAAATATGGGTAACATGTTTTAATGTATATATAACTTTTAAGAGATATAATTTTAAATATACACTACTTAAGGTAATAAATTAAAATGGATTAAAAAATAAATGCTTGGTCTATTACTATTTTGATAGGGTGTCACTGTTCACAGAGCTCCATTCCTCTTTCAGTCATAGATCACGTCCCCATACACTTACAATAAGTTAGTTATTTTTTATTTAACTACCAAAATATTCAATAGAAAAAATTAAATATGGCAAAACAACGTTTGCCGGGTCAGCTAGTATATATATATATATATATATATATATATATATATATATATATATATATATATATATATATATATATATATATATATATATATATATATATATATATATATAGGTAGTGTATATATATATATAGCTGAAGAGGTATTTATATGGACTAAAAACCAATCTCCTTCACTCTTATGTTTATATATTACATTGTCTTGGTATTCATGAAATGAATAATTAGTTGTGACCTTGATAATTATTATGTGTAATTACTGATTTTATTTGTTAATGGTCCATTTTCCAACTTGGAAGTGTAGTGTTTTAAGAGAAATACCAGTACTTTTATTTGCTAGGGCACTTAATAGTTTGTTATAAGCCTTCTACATTTTCTTCGTCATAATGATAAAACGCCTGATCCAAGTTTTGTATTAAAAGTTTTTCAAGTTGGTAAGTTTTCATAACTGGCTTGGAAAACTTGTGGGTGAGAAGGTTCTGTTTAAAGTCGGTCGTTCGTTTTGCCACTCTCTTTTAACAGTGGAGTTATTCGAAGCTAGTAAATTTCTACTGAGTGTTCCAAATTGAACTTTGTTGTGACGGACTTTCTTTGGTATGGAAGCAGAACTTTTCTAATACGGAATTTTAACAAACATTCTTGCATCAAAAAACTACTCCGAAAGCTGTGGAATGTAATGTTATAAACGAACACTTACTGAGTTATTCTGGTGAAGCTATTAAATGCGAATTAAGTATAATTTTTTCTTTATGTCTTATAATTAACATAACAACTTTGTTAGGAAAGTACATAGAGAGAAAGATCTAATATTAGAATCAAATTACTTGATTTAAATATGACAAGATTGACGTCAAGGTATAGAGCTTATAATTCATTTAATAATTGTGATTAAATTTCTTAAGATTAGTTTATAATAATCAATTATAATATTTAATTTATAATATGCAGCTGATCATGTGAAGAATATAAGCAAAAGGCCATAAGTTGCAATACTTTCACAAAACACATCCAGAGAATTATAGGACACTAGTTTTGCTTAGCTAATTAAACTGGAACTAAATACACAGTTCTTCAACATATAACGAACTTTCGGGCACCAAGAAAATATTATCTCAATCTGAATCTTAAGTCCAAATTTTTTGTATACGTGCAGTGTTCTCGGAAAATTCCCCAAATATCGAAAGAATTTTGTTTTGGGTTTCTCTACGGAATTTTTCACCCAAATCCATTGTCAAACATATATATATTCGTCGTTTTAAATGTCAATTAACATTAACATTAAACACACAAGTCAGAAATGCTGCTGACTTTTTTTAAGAAAATTGAAATATAAAAGAAAGTAATCAATTTTTCCTCCTATTAGTTATCTGTATTTTTTATTAATTTTTCTGTTGTATAAGACTTATAATTATTGCATATTTTATTATTATATTTTATTTCTCCCCTCCCCTATTTTTTTTTCTTAAAAAAGTCAGGCCAGCAGAATTTTTTGACTTTAGATTAATGTTCTGCATGGGTTAAAGATATGTACGAGTAAACGCCCAATTTGTTATGTTTTTTTGAGCAAACCCCAAACCACCATTTTCCAAAGTTTAGGGAAATTTTCCGGGAAAATTGTACTCATCGGAGAAATTTGGACTTCAGATTCGGATTTAGCATAAAAAATACTTTAGGATATTATATATATATCGGATATTATATATATCAGGATATTATATAATATATCATCGGATTTAGCATAAAAAATACTTCAGAAAATTACATTTTTATTCTGGTTTCTCCGAACTGTGAAACCGTTAAAATCTTGGATTGATTAACAAAGCATTTTAAATTTAAATATTACAAGATATAAAACTACTAATAAAGCAAAGAATTGTACGGATTAAAAAAAAATCGATCCGAGACAACTCAGACTAACTTTCTTATGTAATCTCGGTCTCAGATCCCAGAAACTCTTAGTTTTCGATTTTAACAAATTAGATTTATTTTTATCTCGGAAACTAGATTTTTCCCGGGAAAACGGCTTATATCGTTAAATTTATATCTTAATGGACCACATTTATCAAATCAAATATTAATCAAAATCATCGTAACCGTTTTCGAGAATTTTTTTTTTTTTGTTTTGTTTTCGGAGTTTTTGTGGATTCGGAGTGTTTGTAGAGTTACCGCAAATTCTTAGCTAAAATTAATTTCTTGATGTCACCTCGAGGTATGATTTTTTCTGCAAATGTATTTCAAATTTAGTCAAAATCGGCGCTGCAGTTTAGGCTCCACGCGTCTGCACAGACGACGGACAGACATTTTTTAATAAACAGGTCAAGTGTGTGCTAGTCAGCACACAGCGAGGGTCTGAAGGCCACACTGTATAGTTTAAGTAGTACCCTATTGATTTACTTAAATTTGATACTTAATTGATTTACCCTAAAAAGCTTACTTTGAACTATCCTATGGGTCTGATATTCTCAAAACACATAAACAAACTTCTGATAAAGTATTTTTTTGCCACAGAACCGGACTACAGCCATATAAATACATCGAAAAGACCATAGTTATAAAAAAACGTATTTTGTCAATAAAAAATAAAATAAATTTTTATTTTAAATCAAATTATAATTATTATTAACTACGGGAAACAGACAGTGAAAAATACACTCCAGCGCCGGGATCCCGGCGCTGGAGTGTATTTTTCACTGTCTGTTTCCCGTAGTTAATAATAATTATAATTTGATTTAAATTAAAATTTAACTTTCCGTAGTATGAAAACTACCAAAAACTTAAAAATTGAATAAATTTTTATATAAATAAAAATAAAATAAATTTCTAAAAAGTGGTATCTTTACTTTTGGTTGAAGAATGTTCAGGAATTTTTTCAGATTTTTTGCACTTCACATAAGCGAGATAGAGGGAGGGGGGGGGGGACACCTTTCACACCCACTTCAAACTTGCCTACGCTCGCCCTATCAAAGTTATAACCAAATAATTATATATTTTTGTAATCAGCTCGACGTACCCTTTTATATGATACCCCTCACGGTGTTGAAAAAAAATAAAAAAAATGTAACCCTTAAGTTTTTTTACCCTAATTTTTTTGAAAAATATTTTTTTTTTGTAGCTATATTTTTAAAATGTGTGTAGGTACAAGACACATACAGGCAAAATTTAAAGTGATCGGACTAAAGGTGTAGCCGTGAGAGCAGGCGACAGGACGGACGGACAGACACACGCAGGAAAATATAAGGGTCCTTGGTTTTGCCTACAGACCCTAAAAACCCCCTTTTTGGAGTCAGGGGACCTCGAAACGTGTAAATCCATCAAAATATCAAAATCGAATTTTCACGCATATCACAATACATTCTTTTTATATGAGAATGTAAAAAATAGCCAATGAAACTACGTAATTTAGTAATAAATAACAAAGCTATAAAAACGTAGTCAAAACCAATTAGGCTGAGAAGCCATTGAACAATTATCAACCTGGTGCATTAATATAATTACCAGTCTCTTCTCTCAATACGGTTTTTTTTATGGCAGGGAGTAGGAAGTCATTTACGACCTTACCCACATACGTATTTTACCGTATGTGGAGTGTCGGACTCGCTGGTGTTTGCAATGCAGCCCTACCGACTAAACCCGTCTCCCTTCCCCCAAAGGCGCGTCAGCCAATTATTCATCGGCCATTGGCGCCGGGACAGTATGTTGTACCGCCGCCAAGGCAGCAGCACCATAAAAATTAATATGATACCATAAATATCATAGACCAGGTAGATGTTCAGCTCTGAGAAGAGTCCCACTGCTCTGTTCAAGACGAGAAACTTCACCAAGGTGAATAAATTAAGAGTGTTGGTAGGAAGTAGGTAGACAGACAGAATAAAAGATAATTTTAGTGAATGATGGACAATATCCAGTAAATAATAGTATAGTTAAATGAAATTTTAAATTCTGGTATGGTATAACATAATACATTAAAAGGTTGGAGATTGACTCAAACCGTGGAGTGGCCAACAACACGAGTGAGTCAACTCAAAATAATAAGGTTGACTGAATTTAAACAATAAAAGAAAAACTGGTAGACTGGCCCAACCCTAACTGCCCTAGCGCCGCGTAACACCAAAACGGCTAGCCTTATCTCCGTCTCAGCTGGTAACGCAAAGGGGCTAGTCAACCAGAGTGAGAAACAAAATAATAAATAAAATAAAAAAAAAGAAAGAAATATACTTCACGTTAAAGGGCACTCCCTACTCTGAACCAACACCGCGTTGAACAGGGTAACGGCTACGCTATCCTCACGTACACTGGGTCACGGTGAGTGGGTCCTCTAAACAAAAAAAGAAAGAATTAAAACAACAGAAATAAAACAAATAATAAGGTTATAATAGTGACCTATACTCAGCAGCACTAGACCTTGTCGCCTCAAGGCACAACTGAGAGTTAAAATGGCGAAAACAAGCCCGAGGGCAATTTATACAATAAATTACTCGTAGTTGTAGCTACCAGTGTAATATAGTTTTTTTCCACAGTGACCGAATTCTGTCGCCTCAGAACCACTGGAGACTTATACAGCGATTACAACCCGAAGGCAGTTAAATACATAAATTTCTAGTAATTGTAGCTACTAGATAAAAGGGAAAAAAAACACAGTGGCTACATTGACCTGTTGCCCTCAGGTCACTACTGGAGACTTAAACGGCAAATACAACCCAGAAGGGTAAAGAAATAAAAAAAGATAAATTACTTTTAAATCATAAATAAAGCAGAAAAATTCTTAAAAATACTTCCAAGAAGTAAAAGGGTTAAGACCTGTCCATGATTCAAAGTGAATGTCTGGAACAGATCACAAAATTAAAGAGTAACATAGCCGGACCTGGCATTCCGGGTTACTCAAAGTTAAATGCCAGATAAAAGGTAACAAGTACCCAAAGGTAATTAAATCGTGAAATAAACGGAAAGATAAAAGGGGGGGGGGGGACATAAGATTAATTAAGTGAAGTTAAAATTTAGATAAGGGAAAGTTAATTAAACAAACTGATTCTACGTTAAGGGACACTAACCTAACCTGACCTGGCCTAGCCTCAGGATGTCACATCTCGCACGCTACGAGAAGTGATACGTATCATCACAGGATAGGTCCAGATAGATTTAGTATACTAAGTTACACAGAAAAGGGACGGGACTATAAAAGAAAACGTTATTACAGTTTATAAACGATACGGTAGGTGTGATTCATAGGTTAGCCGGTAAACGTAGTCTTCAGATAAGTCGGGTCCACATGTCGTCCAAAGGTGAAACTAGCGTAGGTTTTCCCACGTAGATCTTGGCTGGCTAAGATTCATGCCCCGATACTTGAAACTGGAAGTGAAAAAGTCTATAAGACACACTTCAATACGTTAACATAAAAAATGAAACTTTAAGACAGAGCGTTACTCACCGGTACGATAAGATACGAAATCCCCAAAGAAGTTTACGTTAGAAAAAGCTCGTGATGCATCTCTCCCGGTCAGCATCTCTACTGGCTTACTAAACGACAAACACCTGTAAGAGATAACTTAGTTGAAAAGCCGATACGTAGAACTAAACCGCTAATAATCTCCTCGCAGTAATTAAAGAGAAAAAGAAGAGAATGAACTTACAGTTGTCAGAGGGTTAGACAAGTTTTCCTCGAAAGCGTCAAAGCGTCCAAGCAACAGGTTGTCCCAAGATTATCCAAGTCCATCACGAACAGGGAAAACTTAATCCGAACGGAAATGAATTCACACGGTAAAACTGATTCTGGAGAATCAGAATAAATCACTGAATATTACTATAAAAGCTGGCATTTCCAAAGAAACTTGGAAAGATGCCCAGAAGGAAAAAATTTAAGCGTCCATCATGGCGAAGGTGAAACGAGAATGAATGTGAGTCGCGTCTCCCCGACTCTCCAGCATAAAAGATGGCATTGAAAAGCTAAAATAATGGTTGAAAACAAATGGAACGGAAAAGGTCTAGAAAATTAAAGAAAGAGAAGATAAGAATTTAGATGCAAACGGGAATTTCCTAGCTGAAATATAAGAAAAGATAAGAGAGAAAGAAAATAAAATATATACGATCTGGTAAAGAAGAATAAAACTGAAACTGTAGGGCGTGTTCGAAGTAGTTCGTCGGATATTCCGCTAGGTGGCAGCAGGTGATCGGCCCTGAAAACAAGTCTCACAAAGATCCGAGAGATGGCGCCAGCCTACGGAACATTCCAACGCGAAAAACAAACGCCAAAAACTTACCACGGTACAATGTCGTTCCTCCACTATTGCTACTCCACTAAGAATGTTTTAGTGTCTGTAGGGGAGGACCCTTTTCCATCACCCCCCCTTAGTCCTCCTGGCTCCTTAGCACCTGTCTAAGGGAGGAGGGTTGCAGTTCATCGATGCCGGTGCCGACCTTTGGTTATTCGACCGGCCGAGACCGACGACCACCCCGCGCCCCCCAAGGCTCCCCAGAAACAGACCTCCCCTCAGATGAGCACCGTTCGACCCGGCTCCCCTGCCTCCGTGAAGTTCACCTTCGCTCCCGGCACCCACCCTCAGGAGGCGCGTCCCCAAAAAACCCCAAGAGACAACGAACGACGTCCCCGACCGGCTGTCAGCAGATGGACTGCCGGGGGGTGCTACATTGTCGACAAGCACCTGTCAAACGGACGAAGGTTAGCTCTCAGCAAAGACTTCTGCACTGTCCTCACCTCCCTGTGCCCAATATTAGCTACAAGGGAACCCATCTACCCCGTGAGCAAATAATAAGCAAGGGGCAGATGGTGATGAGGACGGTCCTAAACTAGCTGAGACGAGAACATTGAACGACTAATCCTAGTATCACAGATAAACCTAATCCTAGTATCACAAGCTTCCTGATCTCGCCTCCCTTGTGAGTGAATCACAAGGAACCCACTCTTCCTGCCGGACGAAAAATATAGCCGGGGAGAGTGGTAGCGAGACCAGTCCTAATCTAAATATTAAACCTAAGATTAAAATTTACCTAAACTAGTATCACAAATGAATAAATAAATAAGTACTAACCTAATATCACAGGGTGCTAATTCTAAAATTAATCTAATAAATGGTAACTAGTTGAGTTCCTAAGCTAAACCTATTACTAATATCACAAATTATCCGGCCACCGCTTTCCCTCCACTCTGGTATGTAGTGGAAAGGAAACCCGCCTGCCTCCGCGTGGAACAAATAAACGGGACAGGTGGTGAGGGAGACCGGTACTAAATCTAGGGTTAAAATTTCCTATAAACTAATTACCTAATCCTAAATTAAAATAAATAAATAAATAATTAAAACAAAGGAATCTGCCTCCCTACTGCCAATAGTGGCCCTTGGGAACCCACCATCACTTCCGGACGAAATATATAGCCGGGGATGGTGGTAGCAGATCCTATCCTAACCTAAAATAAATAAATAATTAAAACAAAGGAATCTGCCTCCCTACTGCCAAGAGTGGCCCTTGGGAACCCACCATCACTGCCGGACGAAATATATAGCCGGGGATGGTGGTAGCAGATCCTATCCTAAACTAAAAGACATAAAAAGACAAAACGAATCCCTAACTACCTGTGCTCTGCTGAGGGATCATATTAATTCATAGAGTTCTGCTCTTCGGAAAAATGTCAGGACTGGCTGAACGTTCCACTCCTCAGCTAAGGCATTTGCCAGGTTCGCTGGGACCTGGCACTCCGTCCTCAGATCCGCTAGTGAGTCGCATTCTTCAATTATGTGACTCACCGTCAGCGCTGCGATCCCGCAGTGTCGGCATCGGTGGGCACGCTCATTGGTTAAGAGGTGCCCATGCGTCAGCTGCGTGTGGCCGCTTCTCAAGCGTGTGAGGACGACGCTTTCTCTTCTTGAAAGAGTTGTGTCTACTTGCGTCGTCCTCACCTTATTTTTAATTCTTCTTAGCTGGGTGGGGACCTGCTCCCAGGCTGATTGCCAGCTGCGCCAGACGGCGTTGACTGCAGCCGTCTTGGCATCGTCTAGCCGGACGGGAGCAAGATCCACCACCTCCGCAGCGGCCCCACGCTTGGCAGCTTCATCAGCCGCCTCGTTGCCAGCGATGCCGACATGCCCCGGTACCCACACTAATGCCACGCGCTTCTCTGAGTGGCGAAGGTTTCACGCGTGGCTGTAAATTTTGATAATGACTGGGTCGTCGCTAAACTTGTCTTGCAGGGCGTGGAGAGCGGAGAGCGAGTCGGAACAGATGACTACGCTCTCCTCGACGTTCTCCACGCACAGTTCAAGGGTCTTCTCGATGGCTCGGAGCTCGGCGGTGTACACACCTGCAACCGGAGACAATGACCAGGATCTTGTCTCCGTTCTTGAGTGCAGGGAGCACCCCGAACCCTCTCTTGATTTCGAGCCATCAGTGTAGAAGACCCTACGACCCTGGTACCGGGCTAGGATCTCGAAGAGTCCTTGCTCGTACTCTACCTGCGTCGTTGTTTCTCTTGGCAATTTGGCGAGCCGAAGATGGAACGCTAGGTCCGGCCCCTCCCATGGGGGTAGCTCTGGGGTGATCCAGCTGATCACCTCGTTCTCTGGGATTCCGGACCTCTGTCTCAACTCGCGAGCTCTTACCGGCAGTGGCTGAGTACGCGTATTTAGCCACTCGTACTCGGGGCTCAGCGCATCCTCTCCAAAATATTCTTCATGCAGGAAGTTTCCTGCTTTGGCTCTCACTGCCTCGGCGAAGGACAGGGTCATCTGCTCCCGGCGATATGGCATTGGCAACACTCCGGCTTCGACGTGAAGAGCCAGAGCGTTACTTGTCGGAAAGGCGCCGAGAGCGAGCCTAAGTCCGTGCTGGAAGACCCTGTCTAGAGGCAGGAGCCAGTACCTTCGCGCTGAGCCGTAGACTCCACTGCCGTAGTCCATTTTGGACCGGACCAGTGTGCATAAAATTCTTATTAACGTGGTCCGGTCCGCGCCCCATCTAAGGTGAGTAAGGACTTTAATAATATTAATGTCCTTTTTGCAGCGCTGAACCAGATCCGAGATATGCTTCTTCCATCTCAGCTGGGAGTCGAAGATCAGTCCTAGAAAGCGGGCTGAGTCCTTGTACTCCAGCCGAGCCCCATGAAGGAACAACTCGGGTGCTACGTGTTCCTTCCGCAAGCGGCAGAAGAGTACGCATATCGTCTTGGTGGGGGAGAAGCGAAAGCCGGCTTTCTCCGCCACCGCGTCGATTGCCGCTTGCATCTTCTCCCTGACTTCTTCCCGGTCGAAACCTGCCAAAAAGAGCCCGAGGTCGTCTACGTATTGGGACGCTTTGACCTCGGGCGGGATGCTTGATACAATGTCATTGGCGGCGACCAAGAAGAGTGTGGCACTCAGGACGGACCCCTGCGGCGTTCCATTTTCTTGAATCTCAGGGTCAGAGAGCGTAGTTCCTACTCTGACCCTGAATACTCGGTCCGTCAGGAATCCATTGATGAAGGCGAACATCCTTCCCTGGATACCCCAAGCGTACAGGCGTCTTATGATGTTGAAGCGCCAGGCGGTCTCGAAGGCCTTTTCCAGGTCGAAGAACACGCCGATCACATGCTCTCTCCTCAGAAAAGCGTCTTGAATTGACTTTTCGAGGAGAGCAAGCTGATCGACGGTCGAATAATGCCTCCGATACCCCGCCTGACTCGGCGCTTGCAGCTGATGACGCTCGAGGTACCAGTTCAATCTGTAGTTCACAATGGATTCCATTAACTTTGAGAAGCCATTGAACAATTATCAACCTGGTGCATTAATATAATTACCAGTCTCTTCTCTCAATACGGCAGTTACACCAGTAAATATTTAATAACTCTAGTTCTAGGAAAAATGTTGTTTAAAAGTTTAGTATATCTTAGGTGTTTGGACATCTAAGAAGTTTTAAGTGTAGAGCGTTTAGTAATGGATCTATTGTTGACCTTGGTTAAAACATGTATAGGTCCTATAGACACATACGGATGGTAATAAGTTGATTACAAAAAACATATTTTTCTTTTAATCAAATTATAATTATCAATATATTTTTAAAAATCAAGCTTTTATTCGTATTCTTCTCAGCAAACCCTTTCATTTGATACCCATACATGGGCGTGCTTCAAAAATATCTAGTTCACCATGTTGGGCTGCCCGCCATATTGGATTTAGAATGACTTCACTAGGCTAACCATGCATTGTCATCCAAACTATTATAGCCAAAACCAAACTAATATAGCTATCAGTCGAAGCTTTAACCATTCATAAGAATGTGTAGGTGTATCAGTAATGAGTTCATAATGGTCTATCTTACACAATATTTTGTATTAGGTAAAAGTTTGAGATGATGAGAAATGTCTAACCGTTGCTAATACATCTATGTTTAATGAACGTATGATTTATTTCAGTCTATGAATCTTAATCTTAGTAAACCGAACCTATCGAAGATCAATGCGACTATAGAAAGCGTCTATTCTCCATTAATGATTAGTTAATTGTAAATTAAAACGAGAATAAAGAGACATCGACGCGATCTCCAATGTATCAGATCAATGTATAATAAATTGTAGGAACGACTCTTAATTAAATAGATTCTCCAAGTTAAATACCTCTTTAATTTAATTCAAAGCACTAAATCAAAGGGGCTAAATCTTGCAATCTTTAACTCACGAGTTTCCAGGCTACTTAAACTTGTTTTAACACTTTATAAATTCTAACTTTATTCTATTTTTTTTTTTTTAAATACATCGTGCAACTAATATAATTAGTTTTAAAGGCTTTGAAAAAATAACGTTATCTTCCACCCCCATGGTAAGGATTTTATTAAACTAAAGGTTAGTTACGTTTACTTAAAATGTTGATTAACACAGAATCAACTTAAAGAACATTTTAAAAACAGGTAACGGCCAGCGAAGAAAAAAAAAAAAAAAAAATATATGTTTTAATGTGACAACCTGACGTTTTGGTTTTGAGTTCATGATAATGTGTACCTTCAAGTTTATTTATTTCACGCTTTTATCTTTAGTGACCTAATATATAATGTAACCATTTGTAGTACTCGCTTGTAGTACAAAAAAAAATTCTTCTTATTAGTGCATATTTTGTAAAAGACTGTCATTCATTGAAGAGAATTATCGTGGAAACAAAAAATTGTTACATTGTTATCTATAGAAATAATCAATTTAAGCTCCAAGAAGTAAATCTGTTGCCCCCCCCCCCCCCCCCCTCTATCCATTATAAATAAATAAATGGAGAAATAAAAGTAATATTTAATGTGCAACCTTTGAAGCCTTACCATAAATTTAATAAATATTTTAAATGTAATGAAAAAAAAAATGTTTCTAAAAAAAGAAAACATTTGGAATTTTTTAATTACAGAAACCTAAAAAGGCTTTCTTTGATGCAAGATTACTATAATGAAAAGCAGTCACCAAAAAAGCCATCCATTATTGTTTTTGGTTCTTAGCCTTGAAAAGACAACAATAAAAACAGTCTCTTTTGACACAAACAAATCATTAAAAGCAAAGTACTCTCCTTTATGTTAAACATTGTTATGCTTCGGCACTCTTTTATTCATAAACATTTCTATTTTACATTTTACATTTAAAATTTAATTGTTTAACAAATGGACCATAAATTATATGATTCTCTCACTTCTATCTTTCTATATATATATATATATATATATATATATATATATATATATATATATATATATATATATATAATTCAAACAATTTAAACTACGGGAGACAGAAACAGAGAAAAATTTATATATATATATATATATATATATATATATATATATATATATATATATATATATATATATATATATATATATATATATATATATATATATATATATATATATATATATATATATATGAACTCTGAACTCTGAACTTGAACCGTCTGAACTCTTTAACTTTTGCTAAATTGATACTTTAATTTATGTAAAAAATCATAACATTTTTGACAGATTAAGAAATAGACTGCCAATAGGTGTGGCACATAGGTTCCTCGCATCCTATCACGTACTTTATTGATTCTATATTTTTACAAGCCATTATTGTCTATTTTTTTTTTTTTTCATTTTTTCCCCCCTTTTTTTAATCTGTCGAAATTGTTTAGATTTTTTACACAAATTAAAGTATAAATTTAGCAAATGTTAAAGAGCCAGACGGTTTAAATTAATCTAGGGCTATCTGTGGGCTACTTTCGATAAACTATGAAAGTTTCATACAAATCAGTACTTTTGAAGCTATAGGTATAAATAAATGTATGTTTGTGCACATGTGAAAGAGATACAAATGAGCGCAGAAGGTTGAAACTTATATGGGACCTACCATCCAAATGCCATTCAAATCGGACGTGTAGGTTTTATGATATGTTGGTTCGCAAAAATTGAGTGACAGACCGACAGACAGATACGGAACTGAAAATGTTTCCTGTTATCTGAAACGGATTTCTGTCTTGGAATTTTTGAAATCAAAGACCTAAAAATGTTTTGTTCTTCAGAACGATCACATCGCTTCCGTTACCTTCGGTAAGCTCGGAAGCAAAAACGGGGGAAACTTAGCTAGGGAAAATAATAGCTTGTTAAAGCATAAAATTAATAAAGTACGTCATAGGATGCCAGGAAGCTATGTGCCACACCAATTTGCAGTCTATTTTGCTTTCATGTCTATCTGTCGGTCTGTCGCTCATATTGAATTTAATGTTTTATTTTTTTATAGTGTTATTGAAAAAAGCTGATGCTCCATAAGGGGACTATTAGACCCCCCCCCCCCCGTGTGTGGGACTCTCACCCACAAAAAAAACCTTCCCCTATTCACTATACTTCTGTGCTAAGCCCAACATTCGGCTATTGGCGGTCAACGCAGCCATTTCTACCATCCTCTTTTGCGACACTAAGACACCTAGTGTCATATAGAGAAGGACACTCCTCCCCTTAGCCCTCCTGGTTTTATCAACACTTGTCTGAGGGAGGAGGGTTGCAGTCTTTCGATGGTATTGCTGACTTTTAGCTTTTTGGCTGGTTAGGACCGCCAACCACCACGTGCGACCCCCAGAAGAAGTTACTCTGAGATGTGCACCGTCCAACCCGGCTCCGTCGACTTCACCTTCGCTTCCTGCAACCACCTTCTAGAAATAAACCTAATCCTAGAATCACAGACCATTTTCAGCTAAGGAACTCATGACTCCTCCTGCCTGACGAAAAATATAACCGGGGAGAGTGGCAGTGGGACCAGTCCTAACCTAAATATTTAAATCTATGATTAAAATTTACCTAACCCTGACAAGCAAAATTAAACAAGGTTATGCCTTGCTCAGTTAGTTTAGTAGTTAGCGGTGGGTTGTAGGTACTATTAAAAATTAATTGAAATAATTAATATACAAGAGAAATGAAAATAATTTTTTTTATGAGCGCCCTTATTTTTAAGGGAAGAAGAACCAACCCCAGTCAGTACATTATTAAATAACATAAAACTCGCTTCTACTGGCTGATACATTAACTGATGTTTGATAATGGGTAAATTCGGCCCTGGATCAACCACCCTAAAAATAAAACGGAGACCATTACTGTTTGAGATTGGAAATTCAAAAGATAACTTACAGAGATATGGTGCGACTATGGTTACCCCCCCCCCCCCCCCCCCCAAAAAATAATAAACTTATCTTCCCTCAAACGGTTCTGGAGGGTTTCTACATTTTTATGGCAAGATACATTTAAATTACATCTGAAACAAGCTTCAAAAAAGTACTACATTGGAGGTTCGGCCGCACGGCCAAAGCCGCCGGCCATCACGCCGTTTCGAGAGCCTCTACCTGGGTCAGAGCCAGCATGGCGTCCAAAGACTACGAAAAAACCTATACTGTCTACTAACTACTAACTAGGCATCGCGTGACTCTATATTGCAATAAAATACTGAATATTAAGAAATTTATTAATCATGATGAATGTCATAGTTGGAGATAACTGGAAGAGGGTAGAGTGGGGTAGAATGGGGGTACTTGGTACAAAGCTCACATTTCTAGATAAACCTATCTAACAACAAGCCTATAAGAATCTTAACCATCCGCAATAGCTTTTAAACTATTATTATAAATATATCACTTCACTACTCCAAAACCTCTGCTTGAATCAAGTTGAAATTTTACATGTAATGCTATTAAATTTAACATGTAATAAAACATGCCTGTTTTAATTGTACTTTAGACGATGTATATGAAGTTTTATTAAAATCGTTTCGTTAGACTGTATGATATCGGTAAAAACGTTGTTTTATCTATGTTAAACGTTTAGGTCAGCTTTAATATAGTTTTAACAATCTTTATTAATTCATAGCGGTGTCACTGTTGGCTCTACTAAAAAATGATATTTGAAACAAATGCTGGTGAATAGGTGATGATAGAATCTTTTCCCGCCCTGAAATTCCAATTATACATTTGAAGCTTACGTTTACGGGAGCGTTTCGCACAAACTCTTGGACGGATAACGCTGTCCAACGAACTTAACCTGAGAATTAGAAAAAGAAACATGTATACCAAATTTCAACTAAATCAGTAAACTTTTACTCAAGTTATAGTAGGACACGTAAACGTTACAAACAAACAGACAGGATGCATAGTTTGTTGAATGTAAGAAGCTCGCTTGCACTCGTTTCAATTAAATGTTCGCGAAAATTAACTTATAAAATAATTAATATAAAAATGCCATTTTTCAAAACAGGTCTTATTTCCATTTTTTTTTTGTTTTTTTTGTTTCTGTATTGTTCACCTTAGTTGTCTCTATGTGCAAAATTTGGGGAAGATTGAATGAAGGTTAGTGGTTCAACATTGGGGTAATAGGTGTGCGATGAAACTTGAAAAGCAAATAAATTTGACGCCATTTTTTTTTTTTTTTTTTTTGTTTCTGTATTGTTCACCTTAGTTGTCTCTATGTGCAAAATTTGGGGAAGATTGAATGAAGGTAAGTGGTTCAACATTGGGGTAATAGGTGTGCGATGAAACTTGAAAAGCAAATAAATTTGACGCCATTTTTTTTTTTTTTTTTTTTTTTGGTTTCTGTATTCTTCACCTTAGTTTTATCTATGTGCAAAATTTGGGGAAGATTGAATCACGGTAAGTGGTTCAAAATTGGGGTAATAGGTGTGCGATGAAACTTAAAAAGCAAATAAATTTGACGCCATTTTCTATATTTTTTTTTTTTATTTTTGGTTTCTGTATTCTTCACCTAAGTTGTATCTATGTGCAAAATTTGAGGAAGATTGAATCACGGGAAGTGGTTCAAAATTGGGGAAACGGAAATGTGCCATGAAACTTACAAAGCAAAGTAATATAAGACCAGTAAAAACTAAATATAGAAACAAGTAATTGGGATTTCTCCAAACCCTTGAAATCAAAATTATAATAAACCACCAAGCAAAGTCTTAAATGGCCAACCTGAACAATTTTCCACAATATTCAAAATCATATTGTAATAGAAAATTGAAACCAATTATAAACTGTTACAACCTTTTTTTTCACAGTAATTAGTACAGTTCCTAAACTAAACTTAATCATAATACCTCAATTCTCTAGTCTCCCCTTTCCCTCCACCCTGAATACAGCGAGTAGGAATCCCGCCTGCCTGCCACATATGGAACATATAAACGGGGGAGCCTGCCTGCCACATATGGACATATAAACGATGACGGAGACCTTTACTAAATCTAAGGTTAAAACATATTAACACTAATTACTTATACACTAAATTAAAATAAATTCTTGGCTAAAATTGATGACTATGATAGTCCTTGGGAACCCACCGTCACGGGAATGGTGGTAGTAGATTCTATCCTAACCTAAATTACACAAAAGACTGACAGAAAAACTAAAACAAACCTATCTACTTCCTGCAGGGGGATCAAATAAAGTCAGAGTCCTACTCCTCTCAGAAAGGTCAGGACTGCAGGAATATTTGACTCCTTAGGCAGGGGTATAGTTGAGGGACCGGGCACTCCGTCCTCAGATCCGTCAGTGAATCACATAGTCAGCGCCGTGATTCAGCAATAACTGCATAGGAAACACGCTCATTCTTCAAGAGGTGCCCTTGTGTCAGCTGCTTGTGGCTGATTCTCAAGTGCATAAGGCGAAGACTTTCCCCCTTGAAAGAATGATATCTGTTTTTGGCGCCCTCACATTAGTTTTGATTCTTCTTAGTTGGGTGGGAACCTTCACCCAAGCTGATCGCCAGCTTGGGCTACATTTTTCTACATTTTTCTATTATTTTACATATAACCTAGCTTTTTAATAGTCAACAAAGCAACTACATAACTTCATTTATCTTGGGGGCTAAGTTAAATAAACTAAATGAAAAATTTGAAACAGGCGCATGGTTTTGGTTGCTGAAAAAAGTTAAATAGATAGGATCTTGAGTTTGAGGCCTCCAAAACATTCCAACATGACCCAGGGGAATTCATGTGAATCATCAATCTGAATTTACGGCCTTCATTGTGTAACAAAAAATATTCAGGTCACGTATTTTCTAAATTCAGTGTTATGTGAGATACAATATTGAAGAAGCTCTAATACTGTACTTGTGCTGATATTGACTTTTTGCACCTTATCTGAGTTTCCTAACAAATATTCTTTTTCGGCAGACTTTCCTGGCCAATTCTACATTTAAAGCTTATCAAATCTCTGCTTGGATTTTTTTTTAAATCTATATGGATAGGATAGACTCCTCTATCTTAATCCGGTAAAAAATATAATTAATGTATTTAAAATTAAAGAATTAAGAATAGCATTAAATTACGGTGGTCCCACTACAGTTTGTGGAAGCTTACTTTTGTCGTGCGTTGAACTGAAAAAAACTGAACTATCAGAGTTTCTAACCAGACTAAAAAGAAAATAAAAGAAACTTATTCAATGAAAAAAGAAAGAAGAAAGGGACGTATTTAAAGCTCTTATCCTGGAACAGCAACTGTGAAGAAAGACAGAGTTAAATTATTTCTCTCTACTCGACAAGGCAAATTCCTCTCTAACTCACAGCACTTGGACAAAAACACCAGTACACTTCTTTTCGCATTAAAGCATCAGAAAACACTGAGACCACATTTTTCCCAACGTTATCTTTTTTTAACCTTTCAAGTAAAAATAACATTTTTCAAAAATAAATATTTAAAACAAGAAAAGTTTGTTAAGTTGAGGTTTCTTTAATTTGTTCTGTCATAAGATGTTAAAAGTTCTTTTCTTCATTGTATCAAAATAAATGTATTATATCACAAATATATGTTTAGTAAATACTGCGGAATAATTTTTTTATTATATTACAATATTGTCATTAATTCAATTTGATAAGGCTTAAACTATTTAAAAAAATACGGCAACTATCCTGAAATAAACTAAACTAAAAGCATTAATAAATAAAGATAATAGGTATAGAATTTTTCTTACTTGTACTCCAATATAATCTAAATTAAATATTAAGTGGGTCGAAATGGTTAACTTGAGAAGTGCTTTTTAAAACCATTTTGATAAAATAAATGTATATAATTAATATGTATTTATATATATATATATTTTTCATAAAAAAATATTACTACTACTATACACTGTAAAATATTGCAGTGATTTTCTAAAAATTAAATTAAAATTATCTTAATACATAAAGTTCTAAATAAATCTGAGGTTTATTACATTCAAATATAATCTGAATAAAATTATACATTTAATTTATTTTATAAAGGTTATTCAATGAAAATTAAATTTTATAAAGTACATTATAATGCAGTACCTAAGAGATAAACATTCATTAGAATCAAATTGAGAATTTAGCATCATCCTTTGGCAACCATTTTTTAAGGGAGACGTATCAGAGAATAATAAATTCATTAAAATATTTTTTATACGTTGAGTCTGAAAGAAAATAATGCACAGAAAATGCCGCTCCCTCAACGATGATTATTGACTTACTCTGACTAAGAATTAAAAATGATAAAAAAGAACAACTCATTAATTTGTTAAATATGATGTACATCATATAATAATTAAGCGTCTTGTATATAATTTTTAAAACTCCACAAGCATTTTATTTCAATATCTATTGAATAAACATCAATGAGCATAAACGAATTAGTTCCATAATAGTATATTATGTTACTAGGCTGTGAAGTGAGTTTTTTCTTTACCGCGGCAATTACATTTACTGTCGAGCGAAGCGAGACAGTAAATATTGCCAAGGTAAAGAAAAAACACTTCACAGTCGCGTAGCATATGCTATTTTTTCCGAGGTAGCAGACAACGAAAAAACATTAAATATTAATCACTAATCAATATATAATAATAACAAATATTAGTACATACTTAAGACTTAAAAAAAGAAACCTTAAAAAGAGGTTACACTATGAGAAAAGATAAATAAAACGCATTGACATCTAGCGGATTTTAATCGTACTAGAAGCATTTCTACAAAGACTGCAGCGGTACTAACGGAAGTTTTGACAACTACCCGCCGGACATAAAAAATCTTTTAGTTCCTAGGACGTAAAAGATTTTTTCTTTACAGCTAGGAGTAATGAAAAGATTTTTAAGTCCACGTAATGAAAAAATGGATTTTAGCTATGTCTTTTAGGCCCTAAAGTTACTATTTCACAGCCTACCACGGAAAAAATAGTATTATCAACAATTCAGTAATATTGTTATACAAATTATAATTAGTAGGTAAAATGAATAATAACGCTTAATATATTAATCTTCAAATTTTTAAGTTTTTGGTAGTTTTTATACTACGGAAAGATTAAATTTTACTTTACTAATTTTACTTTTAGGGAGACAATACAGAGAAAAATAGACCCCCGGTGCCCCCGCACCGGGGGTCTATTTTTCTCTGTATGTCTCCTGTAGTTATTGATAATTATAATTTGATTTAAAGATATTAATACATATTCAATATTAGATATTAAATAATTAATTGTTGGTTTGGTCTTGTTTTATTTAAATTTTGATGGTAGGCCTGATTTATCCCATTGTTGGTACTGATCTGATTTTTATGAAATTTGGATCGTTTGTTGAATATAGCGCGCAGATAGTCCCATATTAATTTTAATTATCTGTGCTCTTTAAATTCTGCTACATTGATACTAAATTGATTGATGTGAAACATCAAAACATTGACAGATTAAAAAAGCGGGGGGAAATTAAATAAATTGACAATAATAAGTTGTAATAGCAAATATCATTAATGTGTACGAAATAAGAAGCGAGGAAGCTATGCACCACACTAATTAGCAAACTAATTTATTTAAATTCTACATTTAAATATCCCTAAATAATAACAAATTCAAACAACGTTTTAGCTCAGAGGTTTAATTATAATGAAAAATTGGACATTTGAACCAGAAACATCCATTTCACATTGCATATATGTATATATTATTTTTATTTAATTTTCTTGTTTTAGGAAAGACAGATTGAAAAAGAGTTGTGAAAATATATCAATCATCTTGATTATGTTATTTACTTCCCACCAAAACCAATGATATCGCATCAATGACTGACTCCCTATTACATACGTACCACTAACCTTTACTCTGTCCTGATTGACTTCATGGTCAGACCACATATCTGACCTTTTTGTTCCTAAGAAAATATAATTTACTTTTATTAGATAAATTTTTAATAAATGAAAATACTGTTAAGCCGGATATAAAAACATTATAAAACTTGATATTTTATCTTCAACGTAAAGTCTATATAGATAAAGTTTTTCTTTGCTTTGTATAAAAGTAAAGAGTGGCTTTATGTAAAAGTAGGATGCTTTGAAAATTCCACGAATATACAGTCAAATCTTGATATTATGTCTCTTGATACGACATTTTTCTATGTAACGTTCTACAAACAATAACTTCACCTGATGTAATATTTTTCTATTTCAGTAAAGGATTCCTGCAAACATTGTATCAAAGTTGTTATAATGTATACACTGGGATCTGAAAATATTATGTCTCAATTTTAAATATACTCTCTAAAGAACTGAGACACTAAAACTTAAGTTTCTTACCCACCGTATATAAATTTACCTTAAATTAATAATATTATATCAAAGGGATACTATTCCTAAGTTATAGATGTGACCAAATAAAAATGTTCGGTTCATATTAAATAATGGTAAGTAGGATCAACATTTTAGCCTCTAAAATGTATAACAATCTATTCAAACGAACACGAGAGTTATATAGTTGAAGCGAGCGTAAGCGAGCTTCTTACATTCAACAAACTATGCATCTTGTCTGTCTGTCTGTCTGTCTGTCTGTCTGTCTGTCTGTCTGTCTGTCTGTCTGTCTGTCAGTAACGTTCACGCGTGTGACGATAACTTGAGTAAAAGTTGACCAATTTAGTTGAAATTTGGTATACATGATCCTCTTACTAATACTCAGGATAAGTTCGTTGGACAGCGTGATCCGTCTAAGAGTTCGCGCGCAACGCTCGCGTAAACGAGAGGTTTAAAAATTAAATTGGAATTTCAGGACGGGAAAAAATGCTATCATCATCTATTCGATGAGACGAACATTTTTTACAAATAACATTTTTTAGTAAAACCAACAGCGACACCGCTATGAATTAATAAATATCGCTAAAACTATTAAAGCGGACCTAAACGTTTAAAATAGAGAAAACAACCTTTCTACCGATATCTTAGGTTCTAAGGTAACGATTTTAATAAAACTTCATATACACCATCTAATGCATCTAATGTTTCGGGGTGGTTCCCTGACTACTAGCCGCTGTACTACTACTATACCCTATATCTATCAACTCATCATGATTCACGATAATCTATTTTTTCAATATTCAATGCATATTTATTACTATACGCTCGCTTCAATGATAGAGCCACGCGATGCCTAGTTATGAAAAATATAAAAGAGAAATGGTACAGTGGCTCCCATATTCCATAAATAAAAATAATACTAAACAGTGAAATAATGAACTAATTATTAATAAGAATAATTTAATTGAAGCGAGGGTAAGCGAGCTTCTTACATTCAACAAACTATGCATCTTGTCTGTCTGTCTGTCTGTCTGTCTGTCAGTAACGTTCACGCGTGTGATGATAACTTGAGTAAAAGTTGACCAATTTAGTTGAAATTTGGTATAAATGATCCTCTTACTAATACTCAGGCTAAGTTTGTTGGACAGGGTGACCGTCTAAGAGTTCGCGCGCAACGCTCGCGTAAACGAGAGGTTCAAAAATTAAATTGGAATTTCAGGACGGGAAAAGATTCTATCATCATATTCGATGAGACGAACATTTTTTTCAAAAAAATTTTTTTAGTAAAACCAACAGCGACACCGCTATGAATTAATAAAGATAGCTAAAACTATTAAAGCGGACCTAAACGTTTAAAATAGAGAAAACAACCTTTTTACCGATATCTTACGTTCTCACGTAACGATTTTAATAAAACTTCATAGACACCATCTAATGCACAATTGAAACAGGCATGCAAAATTTCAATTTGATACATGCAGTAGTTTGTTTGTAGCAAAGAGATACATTTTATAGTAATTGAAAAGGAGATGTGTGTGGTTAGTGGAATAGTAAGAATGCGGGGTGGTTCCCTTACTACTAGCCGCTGTACTACTACCAGACCCATTATCTATCATGATTCACGATAATCTATTTTTTCAATATTCAATACATATTTATTACTATAAGCTCGCTTCAATGATAGAGCCACGCGACGAAGGAGGTAATAGTTATAATAATAAAATAAATTATAATAAATTGAGTTTGGTTTTCCGGTGAAATTCGCGTCACGAAGGGTTTGCAGTCCGACGTTTCGCTTCCACTACTGGAAGCATCTTCAGGGTTGTGGTGCATCGTATAATGTTGACTCCAAGCAAACACAAGATATACTGAGTATATCTCACACCTCTGAAGATTCATCCAGTAATTGAAGCGAAACGTCTGACTGCCCTTCGTGACGCAGATAGCACCGGAAAACCAAGCTGTTTATTACGAGTCTACCCGCGGAAGCCTACGCACCAAGTTAAAATTATAGATAATAATAAGAGAAAACAATAAATTGAAATAAAATAAATAAAGAACACATATTATGAAAAAAAAAGAATAATAAGCTAATAAATTAATTAATTAGAGAAACAAACAAATAAATAAATAAAGTAAAAGAAAATAAAAAAAATAAAAAAAATAATGTAGTTATTAATTTTAGATATTATAGACATAGTTCTTATCTGCATGTATAAAATATCAAATCACCTATACGTAATCAGTCTTAGATAACTGAACCGCATTCAAGCTTCTGCTTCTCCTGCCAGTAAGCAAAATATTGTAGTAAGCTATTGTAATTGTAATTGTAAAATGTAAAACCTAATTGTTATGAGTAATTTATACTTTATCATAAATAAGATCAAAATTATCAGCTATTATTAGCAAAATTTTAGGTAATATCCTTAGGGTAAAACCTAATGGTAATACTCAATTATACCAATTCTGACGTTCATACATACTTTTTAACAATTAACTACTTATGTAATGGATGTATATTGATGTACATCTGTGTTAGAATGTTTTTTTTAAAGATTTTACTCAGAGACAATACTATTCTGTCGTAAATAAATTTTACACTTAAACAAAATTAATTAAAAAAACATATCTAAGTTATATAAAACAAATGAAAATAATATTTTGATAAAAATAGTTGTATAATATGAAAATAATATATTACATGCCCATATTATTTACATTATGAATTAAGTACATGATGTAGCTTTCTTTCATTTGAACCTCTAGGTAATTGAGTTTGTAATAGTGATAAGCATAATATAAGAAATGAAAAAGTGAGGGCATTTAAATATTAAAAACTATTTATAGATAATGCTAAAACAGAGGTGGACGGCCAGGGTCCTGAACATATTTACAGGAAGAGGTCAGTGACAGGAAACTACATTTGGCTTGTGACCAACAATTCTGTTAGACCTATCAGATATTCCTAAAACCTACCTCAACGATTGCATAGACTCACGTATCTGAAGGGTTACGAATCTATATTGCTTCTTCCTTTTTTATAATTGGATTACAATTCGCTTTTAAATATGCATAGGTAAACATTCAGAACTCCTTTAGGCATGTTTACAATTATATGATAAAACTAAAAAAACAATTATCAGTATTAGTTCAAGATGTTTATGTTTATTACTAGTCCTGGAAGTTAATGTAGATTGGAAATCTTTATTTTCAGCGTTAAAATGGTTTTTAGTACAAAATACATAAATAGAATTTATACAATGTTAAATGCTGAATCTTGATATATTGAAGTGCTTGTATTTAATGGCATTAATTTCGCTTAGCATTTAGAAAAGATAACTTATATTAAAAGTCAGTCAGACGTTTTGTAAAAGACATCGTATAAGTAAATTATTTTCTAAAACGTTTTGACAATTCGCATATTCTTCGTGCTCTAAGTTTTATTCGCATTTTTTTTATTAGTATATATGGGTGGCCACCATACAGTATGTCAAAATATAATAATAAATTAGAAATGATGATCATAGGTTGTTACCAGAATGATTTTAATTACAATTAACACCAAGACGCAATCTTTTAATTAATGCCATTATTCAAATAGATAGTAAATTTAAAGTCTGTGTTTCAGATATTAAATTTATTGTTCAGTAAAGCATTCGATCAGTAAAACTAGCAATTAGCGTTGATAATTAAGAGCAAATATAGTAGAAGATTGGTTTTGTTCGAATATTGAATGTATAAATAATGCGTGTGGTGTCGCGGGACACCCGGTAGGAACGAAGTTCCTTACATTTTTCATTAAATATAAATTATAAAATTACACTTCTAATTTAAATCAAATTATAATTATTATTAACTACGGGAAACAGACAGTGAAAAATACACTCCTGTGCCGGGCACAGGAGTGTATTTTTCACTGTCTGTTTCCCGTAGTTAATAATAATTATAATTTGATTTAAATTAAAATTTAACTTTCTGTAGTATGAAAACTACCAAAAACTTAAAAATTGAATTACACTTCTAAGTACGTATACATTGCAAACTACTTACTTATACATGGTGAAGTTAGAAATGAGGCAAAATTAAAAGTAAGTAACTGTTTGTACCTAGCAGAGTTAAGAAAAAATTTAAAGAAAAGCATTATTTGTATCATTAAAGCAAGCGTCTTACAATAAATATATATTGATTATAAGAAAAGTTGACCATGATGAGTTTATTATAGTTAAAGAGTATGTTTGTTAAAGGATGTTGGATTGAAATAGGACTATTTTCTACCTACCCGGCCTACTAATTTAAAATATTATAAAATATACCTTTTCCCTACTCTAAAGCTTTTGCTTGTATCAGGTTGAAATTTTACATACCTGTTTCAATTGTACTTAAGACAATGTGTAATAAGTTTTATTAAAATCGTTATACGTTAAAACGGAAGATATCGGTAAAAATGTTGTTTTCTTTATTTTAAACGTTTAGGTCCACTTTAATAAATTTAGCGATCTTTATCACTTCATAACAGTGTCAGTATTCGTTTTACTAAAAACATTATTAGTCCAGTCACTCGGGCGAAAAATAGAGCCTTACCTCCGAATTCTGTCGGACTGCATGGATTTGGCTGAAAATTTGGATTTAAGCTTGTCTTACCCTCCTTTTCAAAAGTTATATATGGGCGAGGTGTGCTTTTTGATTTTAAGGGGTTAAAACTACCCCTAAGTGAAAATAATAGGAAAACATGTATTTAAGCATATTATGCATTAAAATGTGATTGAATTAAGTAAAATAAACATATTCAATGATAATTTGTACTTTAATACAAATTTTCAACCCTAAGAAACCACCCCCTTATGACGAAAATAACTTTTTTCCGTGGTAGGCTGTGAAATAGTAACTTTAGAGCCTAAAAAACATAGCTAAAATCCATTTTTTCATTACGTGGACTTAAAAAATCTTTTCATTACTCCTAGCTGTAAAGAAAAAATCCTTTACGTCCTAGGCACTAAAAGATTTTTTCTTTACGGCGGGTAGTTGTCAAAACTTCCGTTAGTAGTGCTGCAGTCTTTGTAGAAATGCTTCTAGTACGATAAAAATCCGCTAGATGTCAATGCGTTTTATTTATCTTTTCTTATATTGTAACCTCATCAAGTATGTACTAATATTTGTTATTATTATATATTGATTAGTGATTAATATTTAATGTTTTTTCATTGTCTGCT
This sequence comes from Gerris lacustris, assembly GCA_951217055.1. Lineage (NCBI taxonomy): Eukaryota > Metazoa > Arthropoda > Insecta > Hemiptera > Gerridae > Gerris > Gerris lacustris. Next base: position 83,597,458 of record OX578276.1, on the reverse strand, counting down.
ACCTCGGAAAAAATAGCATATGCTACGCGACTTTGAAGTGTTTTTTCTTTACCTTGGCAATATTTACTGTCTCGCTTCGCTCGACAGTAAATGTAATTGCCGCGGTAAAGAAAAAACTCACTTCACAGCCTTGTAACATAATATACTATTTTTACGCTTTGAAATGCTTAACTTGTGAATTAAAATCAATAAAAATGCATTAATCGTTTGTGAAATGATGTTTCATATTTGTTTCAACCCCTAGAAAGCACCCCTTCATGCAAAAAAAAAAAAAAAATACTGAAAAAGCCAATTTATTGTTTAAAATGTTTTAATTTTCCATTTAGATCACTAAAAATGCATTCCCCGCTTATGAAACGATATTTCTTTAGTTTCAATTTTTCAACCCCTAAAGGCGACTACAACGTTAAATATAGCTTTTTACACTTTAAAATTCTTAACTTATGTATTTAAATCAATAAAAATTTGTTCCTTGCTTATGAAACGTTATTTCTTTGGTTGAAACTTTTTTATCCCTTAGAAACTACTCCCTATGCTAATAACAGTACAATGCACTCAATATTATTTGAATTTTGGTTTTATTAATTATAAGATATAAAAAATACGTAAAAATGTTGGTAAATTATGTAAATAATAGTAAAAAAAAGTTAAAAAATAGTTTAAAAAAAGATAGTGCAACAAATCAGGAACCATCACAATCACTTGATATAATATCTTCATCGACTTTGTCTTCTTCTTCATTAATTGAAGGGCAGTTTTGACAATTATCTCCCGAGCAGGTCGCACACGTGGCATTTCAAAATAAACCTAGCCTCCAACAACCACACGAAGATCCGCAACCTTTTTTACAATTGCAAAAAATCATCTTCAACAGCTCCTCTGGTGCAGGCTAACTTTGCATTCTACTGGTTGTAGAGATTCTGCATCTTTGAGCCATCCCCAATCAATTATTTTTATGTTCTTATTTCCCAGCCATAACTGGGTTTGTAAGAATACTCTTTTTATGTGCTCATTGAGAGCACCAACTGTTGGCACAAGGGAAGATAATTTAACCGCAGTATCCTTTGTAGTGGCTTTTATAAATGACTCGTACCTCATTTGCTGTAGAAACGATGAGTAATCTTCAATTTTATTTAATTTATTCACGTGAGCAACCTTAGCAAGTCCATACAATAAAATGGTGCAGTACCTGCCAGCTTCCAACATGTGGTCAATCTAGGAAGTGATATCATAAAATTCATCTACAAAACTATTATACGTACTTTAGATATCTGAGAGCTCCAAAATACGTATATTTTTTACGCTCCAAAATTATCTCCTAAAACTATTATTGGTTTTTTTTCAATAAATTAGTTAATTTTCGAGCTTTGATATATGTATACATAGCCATTTGAAAGGTAATTTCAAGGGCTACAAGGCTAGGTTCATTAGAAAGTCAAACTACCCCTCAATTTTTAAAAATTAAGGGTTGAAGCACTCGAAACAGGGGGTGTTCACACCAAGACCCACACTTTAATCAGTGATATCTCCATTGATTTTCATGCTGCAGAAGTTTATAAGAAATGAAAATATTCATTGAAAAAAGAGCTTCATTTTTGTATTCTATCATTTTAAATGTATGTATTATAGTTTTTAAGTTATTTTGAAAAAAAGGGAATTTTTTATAAATTTTCAAAATAGGATATATAATTTAATCGAACTTATTTTTCAAAAATAATGCATTTTAAACCAGTCAAACTCCTGGATCTAATAAAGAACACTAAAATAAAATGTATTATAGAAGGAAAACGATTAATTTTGATTCTGGTGGATATTAGGTTGATTATACTGTCTTTTTTTCCTTAAAATATTCGAGGAGACCATCTTTTACTAGCTGTAACTCACTCAGTTTACATGCAAATGACTTTTAACAGTACTCACTTTAAAGGTCTTTTCATGGACTATAAAAAACTTCCCTATCATTATCCCCGAAAAATCAACCCTTTTCTTGCAATTTAACGTTGAATACATTGATCCAAGTATTCGCAAAAAAATGTCTCCTTTCACCGACCATATCTCCCTTTGTATTGCACCTAGAATATCTTATAAAAAATTAATCTCTTTGTTTTTATAAGCTTCATTTTTGTTTTTTATACTTTTTTCGATCAGAGGCATATTTTTTAGTTATTCGGGAAAAACGTGACTTTTTTCAATGAAAATTCGCTGTTTTCAACCACGAATAACTCAAAAAGTATTGACTTTCGAAAAAAACTCTATAGAACAAAAGTTGCTTAGAATATGATCCTCTATCGATTCCCGTGGTTATTTTGAGCAAAAGAATTTCCACCCCCAAGAAGGGGTGGCAACCACCCCTGGGGTGGAAGCACACATCGGCACTATATAACTTTTGTTGTTTGAGCACTTTCCCATCAACTCACCAAATTTCAAGTGAATCGGTTCAGTCCGACAGAATTCGGAGGGGAATAGCCCGAGTGACTTGACTATATTCAAAAAAGTTTTTTGTCTCATTAAATAGATGAAGTTAGAATTTTCTTAGATTAAGTACGCTGTATTATAATTATATACCTAATATATTGAAATAAGCGTCAGCACAAATCAATTTTACTTTCAACAAGACCGTGATTATGTTTTCTTATATTTACTAAACCAAGTGACATTTTGACATATAACAAAAATAAACAAAACAAGTCAAGTAACAGGCTTCCTTAATAACACTTTTCCCCGTCTTTAGATTTTTGAAGCTTACGTTTACGCTAGCGTTGCACGTGAACGCTTTGGCGGATAACGTTTTCCAACGAACTTAGCCTGGGCATTGGTAAAATGAACATGTGTACCAAATTTCAACTAACTCGGTGATCTTTTACTCAAGTTATTGTCATCGGTAGATTTCGTGACGGATTTTGCGTGACGGTGATTTTGTAACGGTTATTTTGTGACGGTGATTTTGGTCGTTTTTTTCGGATTTACTCCCGGGCTCCAGAACGTGCCATAAGGAACTTTGTTCCAAAATATGAAATTAGAGCTATGTATAGAAAAATATGTATAATTACTAAGATTGTATTACTTGTATAGTTAAGGCCTGGTAAGGAAAGTCTTCTCGAGGAAAGCCATTGATGTCCTTCGTCTCTTTGTCTTTTTTGAAACTTTTACGTTTATTGCTACTTCAGTCCTATACCTCAGTAATAAAATCCAAACTGTCGCTCCTAAAGAAATGAAGGTACATTCTATTTACTTATATTTCACTTTCAAGGTTTTACTTCATCATTAAGACCATCCTAAAATAATGTTAATTTGCATTATGCAGTACACGAGTATGACCTTATGTGTTACACAATTTTTCTTTATTATCGTACTTCCATTTCAAATGGAACGTTTTACTCTCAGACATCGTTAAGAGCAGTCAATGTTTTTTTGATCCAAACAATATCTTTTACCCTATAAACATTTTTTTATTTTATTTTTACACTATATTTTATTTTAGCAGTCTCAAATAAATTACTGTAAGGTAAAAATAATTATAAAAACTCGATTTTTCTTAAGTATAATAAGTATTTTATTATTGGGACTTGGGGGGCCTTTTAACTATTCGATTTATTTTAAATCAAATTATAATTATTATTAACTGCGGGAAACAGAACTGCGAGAAAAATACACTCCAGCACCGGGATTTGAACCACGGGCCTCTATATTTCCAGTATAGAGGTACTAATTGGGTACTTTATAATTATAGGCGTTATTTCTCGGTCTAGTTATATGTCATTAATGTTGACTTCTCAGATTTGTGGAAAATTGAAAGCTTAAATTCGGGACAAAGTATCATTCAAATGCGTAACTTAGTTGGTAGAGCGCTATACTGGAAATATAGAGGCCCGTGGTTCAAATCCCGGCGCTGGAGTGTATTTTTCTGTGTCTGTTTCCCGTAGTTAATAATAATTATAATTTGATTTAAATTAAAATTTAATCTTTCCGTAGTATGAATACTACCAAAATCGTAAAATATGCTATTCGATTTATTAAAAAAACGTTTTTCTTCATCGCAATACTTTATCTCTGTATATTTAACGTATGTGAGGAATCAAAAGGTACCTTGAAGCAATGTTATCGCCCTGGCGTCTTTTAAATTCCTAAAGCATTCCAGAGCTGGGTCAACCAGTCGGTGGCAATAATAAGGGAAAATTCCAGTAGGGCTCAGTCAGGCTTCCTCTAACCGGGCTATTCCCACTTTCCACTGGAACCAGCTATCAGTTACCTTTATGACCCTCTACTGAAATATACATTATTTATTTTTATTTTTTTTTCTTAACTGAATCAATAACCTATATTTCTCAAGAGAAATATTACACCGTAGACTAATATTTGTAGCACAACAAACCACTGTAGGGTTGACCCTACATAAAAATAATTACAAGATAAAAAGAACTTTTTATATACTTAGTTTTTAAATTTTCTGTTGAATCGTATGTAGTAATGATAATATAATTGTAATTGTTATAAATGTTAGTGAAAAAAAATAGTTCCGAATTTATTTACTTCAGATAAATGACAACTAAGTAGACAATCTTTGTACAACGGATCTCGCCAACACTCAACACCGAATCTAAACCGTGCCATCGATATGCCCCCGTGTAGGGGACGGTAAGAGAAGAAAAATGAGTACAAGAAAAAAAGTACAGATGCAGAAAAATTAAACCGATACCTTGGACACAAATGTAAACAACCCTGGTTATGAAACGTCAATTAATTTATTTCTTTGTTTACTTTTCCTGTTTCGTTGTCATTCAATGCTTCTCTCTTAAAAATACAATTAGTTTTACATAACAAAAAGGCCTGATATAAACATTCTTTTATATTTTAACAATTATATAAGCCATACCAGGTACTAAAATAAAAAATCATAAATTTGAAACCCGTCAAAATGAAGATCGTAAATATGGGTCACGTCAAAACAAATAAAAGAACTTGCGGATTTTTTCCGAAAAAACTTTCCATATTGCAAAATTTGCTTAAATCGAATTAAATTAAAATAATGCATAGTCATACTTGCGGATTTTTTCACACAGCAGAATTTGCAGAAAACGAAGTAAATTCTGCTGAAAGATTCTGAGCTATTCTAAAAGTTTCATATGTCTAGCTACCCGGAAAGTAAATTAAAATCCGATTGCAAGATTTGTACTGGACCCACGCACAAACAAACAAACAAGAAAGCAAGCTAATAAAAACGTAGTAAAAGAAATGAACTTTAGTTTAAAAGGTAAGTGTCTCCACAAGGAGAGCAAAATGAGAAATGAGGCCTTTCGAAAGGGAAAGAAAACCTACGTAGAGATCAATGTCCAATAGATAACAAGTGCGGATGGCGGTCCGTAAATAGCTATGGGACCCGGACGAACATTTCGCCTGGACGCGGGTCCGGACCCTTACCCGCCCTGTGAGAAAGGATTTGTGTTTTTACTATGTTCATACTTAAAGCGGGCCCGCGTCCGCACCTAACTGCGGGCAGGGCCCGCCCAGTGAGAAAGAGGCCAAGAGGTATACATGCTAGTAATACTCGTATAAAGAGATAAATTATCGTCGGGCATAGAACTGTATATAAGATTTTGATGGATTAATACATTTTATTGTATCGTGAGTCCAACAAGAAAGAACGCTAATAAAGACGTAGTAAAAATATTTAGTAATTCGAAGGCAAATATATTGATTCATTTTTAGGGTCCAAGGGGGTCCTTGGTTTTGCCTACGGACCCTTTTACATTTTCCTGCGTGTGTCTGTCTTTCCGTTCGTCCGTCTGTCGCCTGCTCCCACGGCTACAGCTTTCGTCCGATCACTTTGAAATTTGGCATATATGTGTATAGTACCTACCCACACATTTTAAAAATATAGCGACTTAAAAAAATATAGTTTAAAAATAATAGTTTTTTTTTTAAAAAAAGGGTTAACATTTTGGTTATTTTTTGGTAATTGTTTTTTTGGACACCGTGTGGGGTATCCATATAAAAGGGTAGCTCAAGCTGATTACAAAAATATATCATTTTTGGTTATAAGCTTTGATAAGGCGAGCGTAGGCGGGTTTGAAGTGGGGGTGAAAAGTGTCCTCCCCCCCTTTATCTCACTTATTTCTGTAGTGCGTAATATAGATGTTATTTTAGTTTCCTCTTCCCATTTTTAATTTTACTAAAAATTATCGTTACGAAAAACTAAAGACTTATATCTCTATATATATATACTCATACAGTAGTAAAAATTTCAGAACTTGGTGACAAAGTAAAACATATTGGGTACGGGGTACCTCGGAACTTTTCCTCACTTCAGAGGCCACTAAAGTGGGGCAGCAGGAGGAAGCAGCATTGGATGTGGTCAGTACTTGGATGGGTGACCGTTCTGAACTATCTTATTTATTATCATTCTTCAAAAAAAAACCTTATTTTTAGTACCTATATTTTATTTAATTATTTGAAGTTTGGCGGTATTTTGACAGATGGAAACAAACTTTGACGTCATCAAAATTATCGCACTAATAAATAATTATATTCGCTTATAACTTTGAAACTAATTAATGGAATTTCATCGGTTTTTTTTTTGTATTTGTTCCTTAATTTTTTCCGGTTCCAACGATATGCTATATGTCAAAAACCTATTTATACTTTCAGTATTATTAACCGTCAAAGTTTAAAAATTCAAAAATGTATAACTTCAAAATGGCGGCCAAAATCAAAATTAAATTTAGTGGGCTTGTTTGTCATACAGAGAGGTACATTCGAGCCAAATTTCAACTCTATCAGGACCATTTTCGATTTATTACGATTTTTTTAAAATTTTTGCAGACTCAGCAAACTGGGTTCAAGATGGCAGAAAATGTTGAATTTCCGGGCGGCACAACTAAAGGTTCAAAGTTTCAACTCTCTAGGTTAAATATCTTGGGCGCTACGATGATAACACACATACATACGTCATGCTGAAAACCACTCAGGAGGTCTTAAAAACACCTAAAACGGATAATTCCGTTGATCTCGAAAACAATACTTTTCCTACTATTAATAGTGAGGAAAATAAAAAGCCGGTGATTTTATAAACCTATTAACTGCATCATGCCCTAAATGAGGTTTAATTTCTTGAAACTTAATCCTGAATCATCCTGTATATTGTATATACATATAAAGTGTCCAACTTCTTACTGCCAAGCTCTCCTTGAAAGCAACGAAACATGCCTGTATACTGCTATAAATCAACCATTCTTTAAATATTTTTTTCAATGTTATCGGATCATCTATTATTCTTGATCGCATTACAGATTTATGAGTAATTAACTTATCATATTTTCAATGTCATTTACTGTTAGAGAGCATCTTATTGATGTTTTTTACGGTTTTTCAGACAAGAGGAATGCTAGATATCCAATAAAATCATTTTTTGAATCGTTGATTTACGACTAGTCTCTTACGCAAGTAGCCGATACATGATGAATCAAGATAGGATTTAAAATGCTAAAACTATGTAAATACTATCATAAATCAGTTTGTACCATGTGAAACTTAGCATTGTTTCGTATCCAGTTCATACGTTCCAGTACTTGGTGTTGCAGCATATTTCCTGCTTATCGATTCATGACCTAAAATTTCTGTTGACTCTTATAATTCTTATATAGAAATGTTAGAATAAAACCATTTATACATTAATTACATTGAGCAGTAAAATCTTTAATTATAATATTTTTTTAAAAACCCTGTCCAAACCATTGTTTCCATTAAACTTATTTATACAAACTAAGACTTCTTCATTTCATTTTTCATTGTTTTCTCAAACTGTACTATCCAATCTTAATTTACTCAGTTCTGAAAAAAATAACGAATCTTAAATCTAACATTAAAAAATGGGAAAAAATACAATTTTATGTAGTTATATACCTTGAAAAAACTGGGCATTAGGTTCTTAGGAAGGTTAAATAATTAAATTACATTGTGTTCATTTTAATTATTTAATTATGAGTAATAAGTAATAAATTAATATAAATAGTCAAGTCTGGAGTTGTGCCCTCCTGGTTTTGAGAATGATCGAGAGCAGAATCAAAACCAAGAAGCTGGATTTGGTTCCTCTTGACGAACGTGGACTTAACTAAAGAAAACTGATAACATTAGTTGAGAATGTATATAATAAGGCTAAATTATTGATAAAGAGCGAAATGTTGTGCAATTTTTTTTCTTTTCTTAGATCCTATCAACTAGTGTCAGGATATTCCGCTTACGAACCATGATATATGTGGCTTCTTCTCCTTTGGGAATATGTTTCTTCGACAGAGGTAATAACGTCCTATTCGAGGTTCCCTTTAAATAACTCTCGATCCATGATTCTGAAACTACTGGTTATCTTCTGATTGATTGGTTGCGTGGTCAATAATGCAATAAAGAAAATGTGTACTGGTTGACTTATTGTTGGAAATACCAGAGTGCTCATACAAAATATTGCCAACTAGTTCAATATTTATAGCTTTCCGTTGGGCAACGCTATCCGTACTACCAGACTCATGATTTAAGAAGCTAACCCTTTCTGGAAGCTCGTCGGTTCACAGGTGCATCTCGGTATTTGAGGCAACTGTACACTTTTTGGAGTTTTCACACTTAATATTTTCAATATGGTGGGCGGCCAAAAAAAAAGTTTTTAGTCATCATGACATGTTATACATCAATTTAAAGGTCTTGAAGTGTGGGGAAAAAAATATGCAACTATTAAAATTTTACACTTAATATTTTCAAGATGGCGGCCAAAATGGAGGGTGACTAAAGAAAAGTTTTTAGTAGCCATGACATGTTATACATTAATTTAAAGGTCTTAAAGTGTAGAAAAAGAATATGCAACTATTAAAATTTTACACTTATAATTTTAAGTTGATCGTACAGAAACCGGCGATTGTTTTAAGATGTATATCTTAATCTACTGCCGACTTAGGCTGGCAGTTGATTTACCTGTAAAAAATTGGGTCAAAAACACCCAAGTGTTTAGCCTAATCCGTTTCTATGATAATATTGCTTCCGAGCTTACCGAAGGTAACGAAAATCGTTCTGAGGATCAATACATTTCTAGGTCTCTGATTTCAAAAATTCTAAGACAGAAATCCGTTTCAGATAATAGGAAACATTTTCAGTTCCGCATCTGTCTGTCGATCTGTCGTTCAATTTTGCGAACCAACATATCTTAAAACCTGCAGTCCGATTTTAATGAAATTTGGATAGTAGGTCCCGAGAAATCCGTTTCAGGCAACAGGGATCATTTTTGGTTCCGTCTCTATCATAGATCATTGTTGGTCCCATATAAGTTTCAACCAATTCTGCGCTAATTTATTTCTCTTCCACATGCGCACAAAAATATATTTATTTACACCTATAGCTTCAGAAGTACTTATCTGATTTGTATGAAACTTTTATAGTTTATCGAAAATAATCCGTAGATAGCCCCAGATTAATTTGAACCGTCTGAGCTCTTTTACTTTTGGTAAATTGATTGACTTTAATTCATGTAAAAAATCAAAACAATTTTGAGATTAAAAAAACAAATTAGACACACATGGTTTGTAAAAGCATAAAATCAATAAAGTATGTGGATGGATGCGAGGAAGCTATGTGCCACACCAATTGGCAGTCTACTTTTTTTTAGATTCATGGGGAGGGATTTTTTTTGAAAAAATATCCGACTTAAAAAATGGCAAATAAAATCTAATCTCTGCTTTTACGCCGAGTTTTCCTAACTACTTTGCTACGCCATGGGAGTGAGATTTATTATATCTGTTTTTCTCCCTCTATCTTAAATTAAAAGAATTATAAATAAAATTCCTCTGGTGATAAATCACGCGGTTAAACAATTTTTACAATTATACTATACTATTCCTCAATAGCTTAAAAACAAATACATCAATCATCTCGTTTCCAATTTTTTTACAGCTCATTTATAGTTGATGTTAGATTGATTAGGTGTGGAGTAATAGGAGTCTCATGGGTTTCTCTCCTCGTGTTATGTGGTTTTAATTTAACGCATTACCTCCTCTTCGTGTACCAGTTACCTTCTTGATTACACTGCTGAGTATGTGGTTATAAATTTCAATATAATCGATAAAGTGTGTAAGCCCACGATCTATCCAGTTGGTAGACTACAGTCAGAGTTTTCTTAAGTTTACTTCTTTGTTGGACTCACGATACAATAAAATGTATTAATCCATCAAAATCTTATATACAGTTCTATGCCCGACGATAATTTATCTCTTTATACGAGTATTACTAGCATGTATACCTCTTGGCCTCTTTCTCACTGGGCGGGCCCTGCCCGCAGTTAGGTGCGGACGCGGGCCCGCTTTAAGTATGAACATAGTAAAAACACAAATCCTTTCTCACAGGGCGGGTAAGGGTCCGGACCCGCGTCCAGGCGAAATGTTCGTCCGGGTCCCATAGCTATTTACGGACCGCCATCCGCACTTGTTATCTATTGGACATTGATCTCTACGTAGGTTTTCTTTCCCTTTCGAAAGGCCTCATTTCTCATTTTGCTCACCTTGTGGAGACACTTACCTTTTAAACTAAAGTTCATTTCTTTTACTACGTTTTTATTAGCTTGCTTTCTTGTTTGTTTGTTTGTGCGTGGGTCCAGTACAAATCTTGCAATCGGATTTTAATTTACTTTCCGGGTAGCTAGACATATGAAACTTTTAGAATAGCTCAGAATCTTTCAGCAAAAAGATTTACTTCGTTATCTGCAAATTTTGCTGTGTGAAAAAATCCGCAAGTATGACTATGCATTATTTTAATTTAATTCGTTTTAAGCAAATTTTGCAATATGGAAAGTTGGTTCGGAAAAAATCCGCAAGTTATTTTATTTTTTTTGACGTGACCCATATTTACGATCTTCATTTTGACGGGTTTCAAATTTATGATTTTTTATTTTAGTACCTGGTATGGCTTATATAATTGTTAACATATAAAAGAATGTTTATATCAGGCCTTTTTGTTATGTAAAACTAATCGTATTTTTAAGAGAAAAGCATTGAATGACAACGAAACAGGAAAAGTAAACAAAGAAATAAATTAATTGACGTTTCATAACCAGGGTTGTTTACATTTGTGTCCAAGGTATCGGTTTAATTTTTCTGCATCTGTACTTTTTTACTTGTACTCATATTTCTTCCACGGTTTAGATTCGGTGTTCGTGAGATCCGTTGTACAAAGACTTGTCCTTTTTTAGGGTTTTGTAGATTCTTCTCAAAACCCTTATGACGAGGGTGATGTGTCCGTCTGTCCGTCGCTCTTTGGTTCATAGGGCCCGAACCGTTTAAGCTAAAGAGCTGAAATTTGAAATACTGGTGTAACTTTTTGACCAAACCACAGGAAAAATATACAGAAGTTCAAAATTAAATATGCGCATGCGCAATTCGCAAAAATGTTGTAAACTCAAAAATTTTTATTTTTTTTAATTTTTGAGTGGGGTATCAAATGAAAGCTGCTGAATAGTAGGACGCAAATATATATACGCTTTTGTAAATTTTGCATTCCTTATTGGGTAAAAAAATCAAAAATTCCCCCCCCCCCAGCCACTATACTTCGGCTGGTCCTAAGATTTCGAAATAATTCATGCTAATGCCTTATTGTGGGGCGATGAAAATTCCGGGAGTTCATCCCAAATTTTTATAAATTGCCAATTTTGGCCGCGAAAATTTGAAGTGCGCCAGAAATTTTATTTTTTTAAAATTTTGAGTTGGGTATCAAATGAAAGCTGCTGAAGAGTAGGATGCAAAGATATATATAGATTTTTAAATTTTGCATTCCTTATTGGGTAAAAAAATTAAAATATACCCAAAAAAAAATTTCCCCCCCCCCCCAAACAACTATACTTCGGCTAGTCCTAAAATTTCGAAATAATTCATGCTAATGCCTTATTGTGGGGCGATGAAAATTCCGGGAGTTCATCCCAAATTTTAAAAAATTGGTAATTTTGGGCGCGAAAATTTGAAGTACGCCAAAAAAAATTTTTTTTAAATTTTGAGTTGGGTATCATATGAAAGCTGGTGAAGAGTAGGATTCAAATATATATTTGCTTTTTTAAATTTTTCATTCTTTATTAATTTTATAAGTCAAAATATACCCCCAAAATGTCCCCCCTCCCCAACCACTATATAACGGATGGTCCTAAAATTTCGAAATAATTCATGGTTATACCTTATGGTGAAGCGATGGAAATGGTATGAAAAAATGAATTTTTCTAGTCGTTATTACCGATGAAAAACATTGTGACCCCCCGGGGGATCGAACCCGGACCCTTGAGATCGAAGAATAAAATCACAATTTCATAACGGGCATGCTTAATCTTCTACAAAACCCTAAAAAGTACTTGGACGCAAGTACTTCCCTGAGATTTTATAGGTTTAATATCAGGTGTCTAGTTGGTTGTCATTTATATGAAGTAAACAAATTCGGATTTTTTTTTATTTTTTTTTTTTCACTAACATTATTTTATAACAATAACAATTATATTATCAACACTACATTATGATTCAACAAAAAATTTTAAAACGTAGTATATAAAAAGTTATTTTTTAAAGTTTCTTATTTAATTATTATGTTATTATTAATTACCTATTATTATTATTATGTTATTATTAACTTATTAGGTTATTATTAATTATTCTGATTCTACTTCGTTGTAAAGAGTAATTATCTTCACTATAATTAACGACATGGAGATAGAAATTGGTCATCTTATTACTCTGGTCTCCATCTGGCCGGAGTTGTGGGTTACGAGTGTGCAGGAATATAAATCCCGGATGAATCCATAGTCTTTTACTTCTCTGTGTAAATGCAGCAGATACAGCAAATACACACGATTTTAATTTATTCTACTCGGCTGGTCTTCTGTCACTGACTGGAGACCTCAATCTCGCGGCTCTACCAGCGGATGCGTGCCCGCTCCGGGAAAAAAGACAATGCGGATCCGCGTGTTAAATGAGGGTGCGGCGCTGGCCTGCCCCTTGTGAAAGGCCTGTAGAAACGTAATCATAAAAAATGTTAAAGCTTGATATTGTAAAAGATTAAGATATTTACAACTCTTGTATCGGACCTTCAGTACCTCCACCTTTCTACTCTATCCACCTCTGAGTAATAATTACAATAATTACGGATCTTTAAGATTTTGTTCACTTTCAGCAGGAAAATTACTTTTATTTCAATAACTACCACATCCTTTAACCTTTACATACAATCTTCAGAAACATTTTTGTACACCTTTTATTATTAGCATTACTTATTTATTTACCTAAGACTTAAAATAAATAGTTAATTTGTGATTTTATTTCTGACCTTAAACAGGTTTTCTTTATTGTCTTTGTGATTATTGATTCACTTATAATAAAGGCTTATTATTGTTAAAATTTATTTAACCTTTTTGTAAGACCATTTGGAAATCTAATACTTCATTGAGGTAAAATTTTAAAAGGTTTGCGCAGAAATAAATGTAAAACTTATCTTTGAGGAATGATTAACACATGAGCATAGAAAACGTTTTAGAATATATTTATATATATATATTTAAAAAAATGTACTTTATTAAACTTACGCAACTCGTATCTACTGAATAGCTAGCAGCTAATGGGGGGACCTAAAATCTTATTTTATTTTCCTGTTCTATTGTAAACAGTAAGATAATTCTTTGATAAAAGCTATTAAAATGCCTAATGTTGTGATATTTATAGAAATATTGTACTATCACATAATATTATCATATGCAACAACATATATTATAGGTAAAATAGTGGTCACATTATCTCAAGCCCACTTCAGTCAAAGATTATAATTAGTATTATGTAATTCAATAAAAAATCTACATACCTCTGATTGAAGTTGTACTCTGATTATGTTATAATGCTATATCTGAAGTTACTTTTTATCAACACTAATTCATGATCTACAACTTGACTAAAAAGTTTATTTTTTATTTATTTTTTTTTTTAACCAAGGAATAATGGGTGGGAGTTATCAAGACATGATTAATGTCAGTGCTTTAGGCGTCGGAGGCAGAAAGGCCATCATGAAAAACTGTTACACGACTTGCCTTTTATACTTGATGGCTTTTTATTTGCTTAACTTCACCAATCTTAGTACCAGGATGTGCCAAAAATTACAAGAAATACAAATTATATTATTAATGTTCTCTGATTTAAACAAATAAAAAGTAAAATTAGATAGTCTTCCTCATGCCCTATTAATTACCTATGGAAATAATTAAATGTGGGGTTGTTTATATTTGATTCAAGTCCCAGTGGAGGCATACTTATTTTTAAGCAATATGAAATTTGCAAAAACAAAGCAATTATTTTGAAACCATCTGCTTAAAACGTTTCACAAACCATCCAATTTCCTTAAAATCGGATAATTACATTTAAAGATATAGGTGATAATGAAAATAAAATGTGCAAATGCAGAAGAGAAATCAATAAACGCAAAAGGTTTTTTTATTACTATTGGACCAATAATGAGCAAATTATGGCCTATAATTTAAATTTCAAAATCAAATGAGTATATATTTAAGCTAGGTGTTCACAAACACAAGATCACAAATCGGTCCGAGACAACTCAGACAAACTTTCTCATATAGGTACGAGTTTATAATTACTTAGCCCAGTGTTTCCATTTATTAGTTTTCAAATGTACATTTAAATATTATTGAACTTTTCATCAAAATTTATTATAAATATAACTTATCCTGGGTGGGGAATCGAACCAGGGCTCTCTCCGTTTTATATCTATTGATATGCATTAGGATTCAAATTAACTGCTTTACGTAAGCACTTAAATTTATACTGGTTTATGCTCAATATTAGTTTAAACTTATTATAAATTTATTTCAACAATATTTAGAATATAATACTGTTTTATTATAGCATACATTATAGCAAACAGATATAATGCTTTGGCTTTATGCCGCCAGTAAGAGTGGAGTAAGCTTCATTTCATACGTTACAAATATATTATATAAATCTTATTCATTAATCTAATGAATAAATTATAAATAACAATGCATGCAACAATAAATAACAATACCTACAAAATTTTATATAACAATACACGTTTCATAACTTTCAAAATACATTAGTAACAGAATTTTTTTTAGTTTCTTTATTTTCTCTATCCACTAAAATAAATTAGAAATTCATGTTTTACGATTTTGGTAGTATTCATACTACGGAAAGATTAAATTTTAATTTAAATCAAATTATAATTATTATCAACTACGGGAAACAGACAGAGAAAAAGGCACTCCAGCGCCGGGATTTGAACCAATAATTATAATTTGATTTAAATTATAAAATAAATTAGTATACTACTTAACATTTCAGTTTTCAAATTTAATTTTAATTTATATTATTACTAACATTTCTATTATTATGTGAAAAGCTTTGAACATAAAGGATAACTCAATCTCTAACATATATTATAAAATTAGGCTTAATAAAAACAATACCTTAATACATAGTAATAAATAAAAAGAAAATATCGGTCCCAGACAACTCAGACAAACTTTCTCATATACGAGTTCATAATTACTTCTTAGTCCTGTGTTTTCCATTTATTATTTTTTGTATGTACATTTAATTATTATTGAACATTTCATCAAAATTTATCATAAAAATAACTTCTCGTGGGCAGGGAATCGAACCCGGGCTCTCTCCGTCCTTGTTTTAAGCTATTTTCTCAAAAACTAGATTTTTCCCGGGAAAACAGCTTATATCGTTAGATTCGTATTTAAATGGACTACATTTTAGAATTTTTTAATCAAAATCGTCGGAACCGTTTACGAGAAATATTTTTTTTCATGTTTTCTAAAATCATTTCTCGATTTCGCCACGGGGTATGATTTTTCTGAACATGTATGCTAAATTTCGTCAAAATCGGCCCTGTAGTTTAGGCTCCAGGCGTCTGCACAGACGACGGACAGAATTTTTTTAAAAACCACTGTTTTGGACTCAGGGGACCTCAAAACGTGTAAATCCATCAAAATATCAAAATCGAATTTTTGCGCCATCACAATACTTTCTCTTTATATGAGAAAGTAAAAATGTTTCCTGATGAATAAAACGGATTTCTGTCCAGGAATTTTTAAATTAGGTGACACGAAAAAATGTGACAATATTTTGCCACCCTACAGGAGGGCAAAGATAGCAAAATAACCCTTCCAAAATAGTAAAAAAATAACACTTAGATCGTTATAAAAGTAATGAAACTTGGGGGATCTTTACCATGTAAAGGGAAGTGTGTATTCATCCACTCGCGTACCACTATTGCAACCACTATTTTGCTCCAGGCGCTGAAATTTACCATTTTTATAACTTTCCCCCCTTTGGGAGGCAAAATATTGGAGATAGAAAAAAAGTTAGGAGTAAAATATATTTATTTTTCGCCGCAAAATCTAAATCTGCTATCAAAAATATACACTCTAGGTTAAAATTTTGAAGTTTGGAGGCCTGGGGGCAAAATGGGTGGTTGCCCTACTGTGCGATGGCTTGAAAACAAACTTCCCTTTACATGGTACGGATCCCCAAAGTTTCATTAATTTATCTCTAACCGTTTACATTTTACAACGTATTATCAGAAGGGTTATTTTGCTATCTTTGCCCCCTTATAGGGGGCAAAATATTGGAGATAGAAAAAATAGTTACAAGTAGAAGTTTATTATTTTTCACCGTAGAATCCAAATATGCTATCAAAGATATACACTCCAATTTGAAATTCTGAAGTTGGGTGGCCTGGGGGCAAAGTGGGATGTTGCCCCTAGTGGGCGATTGCATGAAAACAAACTTCCCTTTGCATGGTAGAGATCCCCCAAGTTTCATTAATTTATCTCAAACTGTTCAAAAGTTAAGAGGGGGGGTGGAGACTTTTGGACCACCCTGTATATATTGACAATTTGGCTTTGTCTGGCAATAATTCAAGGTTTTTTCAGTTATTTATTAAAATGTCTTAGATCATTTTAGTACGTTTAGGTTACAAATTGAGGATACATTTAATAATTATCACTTTTATTAAAATAAGTAAAGGGCAGAATGGAGCAAGCCTTAGGTATATAGTTTAGAGAAAGGTTATGTGACACTTCAATAGAAGTATAATTTAATCATTGCCTCGATCTTTTCCTGGAGGATGCATCAGACAAGAACAGACATTCCACAGCTATGTAGTAAATTTTAACTTGATATTCAAGTAAAATCGTGAGACTAACTAACGAAATACTACTAGCTTCTGTGTACTGCACGCGCTTATTGCATTTTAACATCATCATTCTCTGATTTGTTTTTTTAAATTACGCAACACAAATAGGCTACGAAATCACAATTGAACATATTATAGACTCTTTAGTCACACAGTCATTTAATAATCTGGAATGACATGAATTTCGTGTTTCAGGATCTAAAGAGTATGCGATATTTTATCTTATATCACAGTTATAACATTTGTTTTTAGTTTCTAAAATAAAGTTATTATATTAATAAATTATTATAGTTTGAGTAAATGATTTCAGTTCAATATCCAATTGTTTTACAATTGACGTGAATATTCAAAATACTTTAGGTTGTGTTGATGTATAAAGAACCAATAAATATAATATAAGGGGAACTCTAAGTCACGAAAAGATTTAGACTTTAATTGTAATCTATGTAAGTCTATTTAAGTTGTCAATTCAGTCACAAAATTTGATTTAAAAGATTCCTTTCAAAATGTTATGGTATAAATAGGTGGAAAAAATATATATAAACAATAAATTAACTGGTTATTAATGGGTTGTTTGTTAATTTAACGTTCATTTAATTGTGATCATCTGTTTCCTTGATTATTATCAATTAGTTATAATGTCCATCGTACTGAAAAGTGACAATTTAAGAGAGAAAAAATTAGTGACGGATTAATATTTTTTTCTTATCTAAAACTATTTATATATGTATATATATATATATATATATATATATATATATAAATATATATATATATATATATATATATATATATATATATATATATATATATATATATTTTTTTTTTTTTTTTTTTTTTTTTTTTTTTTTTTTAAGTACACACGTAATTTGCTAGATTGCGTGAAATGCCTTTCCCAACATTCATTGATACACGAGTCAAGGAAATAATCTGAACCATAATGATTGGAGGGAATTTCTTGAATGTTAATTTGAAAAGTAATATCATCAGCCATAATTGTCGATTAATATGTCCAAAATGTCAGAGAATATTGATACATTCGAAATGTCAGTCTGTATCTCCTTGGCCTGTCTAAAGTGATTGACGCTGGAAGATTCAAGGGTAACATTATTAAAAATACCCTTCTGCATCATGATGAAAGTTCATTTTTTTCTAGAAAAGATTATTTGATAAATGTTTTTACAGTTTAATTATGAATATTAATTATTATTTTCCAATAATATTTCTATATATATGCATGTATTTTTAACAGTGACACTTTTGTTGCATCTACAAGAGCAAGAACAATTTGTTTGGTTTTTTACTTTTCCTTTTAAGGTATACAGGAATAATTTGTTTTTTTAGTTTTAAGGTATGAAGGAAAAGTATTGTTTTCACCCAAAAATATCCGAAACTGAGATGTGATTTTAAGACGTTTTGAGTGGTTTTTAGCTGGATGTCGCAGTCTGTCTGTTTGTGTCATGCATAACTTCCACAATTTTTAAGCTAACTTAAATTTATTATATGTGCGCTAACATTTCGCGCATGTTGAATGCTTTGTTTCTCCGAAAAATGTTGGTTAGAATTAGTTATTAAATATTTACTGGAACTGGGTCACGCCGCGCCGTAAGAAGAGACAGAGATATGTCAGAGGAATATGTCCGAGCTTCCCATCCCCTCCCGTCACTCCTGTCACCCCACCTTACTCAATCCCGTCTACAACTCCTTAGCCTAAGATACTAGCTAAGCTTCTCTAGACGTCAATCGCTTTCTTACCTTTGCACTGTTTGTTTACTTTGTCAAATATAGACTGCGAATTATAACTGTTTAATTAACCCACCTGGCTATACAATTTACAATATCCCACAACCTCTTACAACATTACCAGATCTTACAAGTACCAACTACTAAACTAGTACCTGGCATATAATATCCACCTGGCCACTCGACGGGCAAAGGCTAGCACGGTCAAGACCACCGGCGAGTTTATAGGATTAAATCATTAAAGTATATAAAATAGAACGCGAGGAAGCTATGTGCCACACTAATTAACAGACAATGTTTAAACTAATTCTAATTTTTATGTATTACACTTTTGTTAACTGACTTGCGGTGGTCATGCCACCAACAAAACTAATTCTCATCTTCTTCTTAGTACTCAACACATATAATTAATTTAATATTCAGAATTTATTATTTTCAATACTTTCCAATTTGTATTCGATAATTTGGTTGGCTAATCAAAAAACGAAGAAGGAGTTTGATTCATATTTAAATCCTTTAAACAAGTATCTATATATTTCGTATGTGGCGTGTTAACATAATATATAACAACAAATTAAATTTCCTGCTGTTGAACTTTAAAGGTTTAATAATTGTATTTTAATTTATATACCTGAGTTGTTTTTATTTTGTATGCATGTTAATTTTAAATTAATTTATGTTTCAATGTGCGAAAAACAGTGCAATGACCACAGATCTTGTAGGCGTGAAACCGGATTTTCAACACACTGATTGCATGTTTTTCTCTCCTTTATTTGCTCTTTATCATGAAAAAAGCAACTTTATAATTTGTGTTTAGCATGACTCCATTAGTTATTCAACATAAATAATTAGTATTTCACTCTTATAAAATATTTCTCTTTATTATAGGGGACCAGGAATAAATAATATATTAAACTATTATTTCTTTGATGTAAACATATTAGAAGAAAAAATATGTAGTTAATACTCTAATTAGTCAAAATGAATAAAAAATTTGTTTGTCTTTTTAAAGGCATGGAACGATCTTTTATTTTTTTTTTTATTAATACTGTATCTTTACAAGAATGTTCCTAAAATTTATAGATTGATATAAGTATCATATAGTTCTTTTGGGATGTTTGTTTTTATTTGTTTTAAAATGTTATAGATGGATATAAGCAACAACTAGTTCTTTTGGGATGGAATTTTTTAGAATATTCAATAGAATATTAATTCGTTGAAGC
Source organism: Gerris lacustris (assembly GCA_951217055.1). Lineage (NCBI taxonomy): Eukaryota > Metazoa > Arthropoda > Insecta > Hemiptera > Gerridae > Gerris > Gerris lacustris. Next base: position 83,577,263 of record OX578276.1, on the reverse strand, counting down.
TTTTCAATCTATAGAACAAAATTTTTCATATTCTGGGTCACATTAGGCTGGTTGCCAGCCGCGAATTGAGGAAGCCGCTACTACTACTACTTGATCAGCTTTTCGCAGCTGGCGCCGCCAGCCGGCGAGTAATTGGAAGCGGCTGGTGAAGTTGGACGTGTTCAACTTTTGGTAGCCAGGCAGCGGCGACTAGCAAGTCACGTGACTCAATCTAGCCCCACCCACACCCCCCACCTTCGCTCGCACTCGCTAACGCCAGACTAGACGTTAGGGAGCACAAAAAAAAGTCGCCAAAGACAGTCACTCGGAAATTCTCGGGAATCATCGGGTACGCTCCACAGCCTACCTCAACCCCCTTACGCTTACTCCTCTAGAACTTTAAACACGCACTCTTTCTTAACTCTTCCCTTTACTTATACATATAATGTTTAACGAGATCATACATTAAAAGAATGCTAATTACGTGGAACTACTAATCCTCTTTAATTATTATAAACCAAAATAAAGACATCTTAAATAAAATAATTAATCTTTTACAAAATTGATAATAATTAGGTCGCTTTTATTAGATATTTTAATGCATATTCCATTTTATGCATTACATTATTATTAATACATATTTCATACTGACAATTATTAATATAATGTTTATTAATATGATAAATAATAAACTGAATATCTTACATATTTAGCATATTATTTATTATTTAAATATTTAATTTAAAAAAATAGTTATGTTGCAAAAATCAAACCAACCTTCTTAAATTAAAATAATACTCTGATTATGTTCAAGATTTTATCATATTCTACGTAAATATATTCACATAATAATTTTTTTAATTTAAATAGATTAGTAAGAAATGGTTAATATGACCACCGGTGGATCATGTTATGATATTATAATATTAATTAAGAATATTAAAAGAAAAGGGTTTTTATTAATATCTAATAATAATGTTTTATGTTATGTTTATATTTTAAACTGCTGGGAATTCTTAGAATACGTGGTGTCACACCAAAGAAGAACCTCTCTCCTAATCAGTTCTACGTTATATTTTCTTTGTAAATATGTTTAAATAAATAAGTAAATACTATAATATATATAAATATATATATATATATATATATATATATATATATATATATATATATATATATATATATATATATATATATAAATATAAATATATTGTATATATATATATATATATATATATATATATAAATATAAATATATATATATATATATATATATATATATATATATATATATATATATATATATATATATATATATATATATATATACATATATGTGTGTGTGTTTGTGTGTATGTATGTATTTATGTATGTATAAATGTATGAATTATAAAAATATATTTCTCAATTTGTAAAAACATGCGAAAAAATTTAAACTCGCATTTATCTATTTAAAAATCTTTGTTTTTAATTGAAGCGAGCGTAAGCGAGCTTCTTACATTCAACGAAATATGCATCTTGTCTGTCTGTCTGTCTGTCTGTCTGTATGTCTGTCTGTCAGTAACGTTTACGCGTGTGACGATAACTTGAGTGAAAAGTGACCGATTTAGTTGAAATTTATTATACATGTTCCTCTTACTAATACTTAGGCTAAGTTCGGTGGACAGCGTGATTCGTCCAAGAGTTCGCGCGCAACGCTCGCGTAAATGAGAGGTACAAAAATTAAATTGGAATTTCAGGACGGGAAAAGATTCTATCATCATCTATTCGTTGAGACGAACATTTTTTTCAAATAACATTTTTTACTAAAACCAACAGCGACACCGCCAACTAACTTACTAAAGACTACCACTACGCGCTACCACCGCGGCCACCGCGGGCGCTATGACTTAATAAAGATCGCTAAAACTATTAAAGCGGACCTAAACGTTTATAATAGAGAAAACAACCTTTTTACCGATATCTTACGTTCTAACGTAACGATTTTAATAAAACTTCATATACACCATCTAATGCACAATTGAAACAGGCATGCAAAATTTCAACTTGATACAAGCAGAAGTCTTTGCGTAGTGAAGAGATACATTTATAATAATTGTTTAAAAGCTACCGCGGGTGGTTAAGATTGTTATAGTCGTAGGGTATAGGTTTGTTTAGGATGTAAAGCTTTGTACCGAGTACCCCCACTCTTTCCCACACTACCCTCTTCCACTTATCTTCAACTATGACATTCATCATGATTAATAAATTTCAATATTCAGTATTTCATTGCAATACGCTCGCTTCAATGATAGAGTTACGCGATGCCTAGTTAAATTACATTTAAATTTACATTCAGTTCTTCGTATTTCTGTTTTGGGATTTATTGCATTTTTTTATTTTAGAATTATAATTACTAATCGTGTATAATTTGTGTACGTATTCCATTTCAATCACTCTTGGGTTTACGTGATAATAATATAAACTATAAATAATGTAAAAATAACGATGTCTATTTTATTTCTATTTTATATGCCCGATCGTACTCGACTGCCTTTGCTTCGGCTTTCTTCGGCGACTTTTTTTTGTGCTCCCTAACGTCTAGTCTACCGCCAGCCATCAAAGCAATCTGATCCCTCTAGCAGCGCATCAGCGACAAGTAAATAAGCACGTGGCCTTTATATTTTTTTATTGAAAACTGGCGAGTAGCAGCCAATACAATTTTATAATGTGACCGGGTTTCCAGCCGCTACTTGGCAGTGCTACTGTCAGGCGCTGATCAGTAGCGGCCGGCAACCAGCCTAGTGTGACCCAGGCTTAAGTATCGTGTACTTGCTACTGCGGTAGTAATGAGTCACTGGTTGGGTAAGAAATTTATTGAACTAATTTGATTTTAAATTAGAATCAAAAATGTAGGAATTATATATGTCTAAAATTATGGTATTATTTAACTTTTAAGAATAAATATTACGCAATAAATTAAAAATTAATTTCAGCAAACTGGTTTTAAATTTACTATACGGTTATTAGATCCATACCAAACCCTGCAAATAAAAATGATGAATAAATATGACTTGTCAATGGCATCTTGTAGGACCGGATTCAATGGCTTTACGTCTTAGCGATCATGTGTAACACAATAAATTGGTTGTACGTGAAGTCTCGTGAAGGGTTTCGTTGGTATTGTGAACATGAAATTAGTATAAAGTATGTTTTTTCCCCAAAAAGGCATGGAAAATTAAACATTTTCCACAAGTGTTATAAATTTTTGTAATCTACTCTTCAATACCTTTCATTTGATACCTCACTTAAAATTTTAAAAAATACTTTCCCGAGACATGAATACATTTTGGATTTGAACAGCTGATAATTTTGAGTTCGCTATACTCGTATTTTTCTTGTGTGCGCAAAACGATCTTTAATACTGGAAAGTTTCAGGTTTTTATCTCTTTTGATTAAAAAGTTATTTGAACCGTACAGAGTGACAGACAGACAGAGGAACGAAACTATAAGGGTTTCTTTTTTTGGTTTTACCAACGAAACCCTAAAAATCTTCTAAATTAAAAACTAAATTTCACGTCAAATGGTATTTTGGCGGAGAAAAATATTTTAAATGTTTTTTGGGGAGCTGAATCCGAATTTCAACTTTGCCAACACGTTAAAGTGGTGCGTTCTGAGAAAAATGCGGAAAACTGCGAGAAAAAAAATGTAATTTTTGCAGTTTTTCGCTTACGGTTTGAAACATTTGCACTCTTAGAGAAAAGTGCATGCATACTGTTTAACTTTATTAAATTGTTCACAATGCTCGACAGAAGCAGGGCAAGGCAGCTCATCTGAATGAACAAAGATGAAAATAAGCATGATACTTAAGAATGCTATGTAAGAATATAATTTCATTTTTTAGCATGTATACAGTAATGAAAATACCTTGTGTCGTAGCTGCTACAGCATAGATCGATGATTATTGCTCATCAGGATAATCCACATCGTCACCATTATTGGCGTAATTTTTTTGTGTTGACGCAAATTCCTTCAGAGGTTTCGTACAAATTAGAACAGCACAGACCTGCTCGCTTACAGCCACCATCCCCTTTACAGTCTATCTATCTTAAATTTAAAGGAAATCAATACCAGTTTGTCGGGTGCAGGAGATTCCAAGGTGGTAATTGGCATCAGGCTGTTCTTTTTTATATTCCACCCCAACAGTTCCGGGTTTTTTCTGTACCCAGCCACTGCTGAATTGTGGTACATTCTTCGCGAATTCATACGTACAGGAAAACTGAGTTTCCCAAGGAGCTGTTCTTAGATGCACCTCATTTTTGCTTGTTGTCAACGATGACGTGAATTCGCTAACACCTTGTGTCGAGCCACTTCTATTTGTAGACGATATGACCATTCTCTTCAGATCAAAATGCTTAATACTAGGCAGAAGTTGTATTGCAGCAAGTGATATATAGAAAGAACGTTTGGGCAAAGAAAAATGGTCTTCTGTTTTCTGCGAACAAGACAAAATGCGTCGTTTATTCAAATTCACTATTCGGTAAAAATATTCCTGTGGTAGAGACTATCAAATACCTCGGCCTTCAGTTCGACAGAAAGTTCGAAGAAGAAGTCCATGCTAAGTGCCTAAGGGACCTCTGCCTTCTTCGCATATGCACTTTCAGAATCTGAAATAGGGAATCAAATCAAATCAAATCAAAATTGGAAATTTTGATTGTTGTTTAAAAAGTTGGCAGCTCGAGCATCACTGCTGCATCTTTATCGTGCCATTGAGTGGAGTAAAATCGATTGTGGATGTGTAGCCTATGGCTCGGCTAGAGATAAAGATCTAAGACGCCTGGATCCGGTCCACAATACAGTTTTACGTCTCGCAGTAGTTGCCTTTAAGACGAGTCCAGTCACCAGTTTATGGGTCAGCCAATGAACCTCCATTAGCGCTTAGGCGTGATTTCCTACTTCTGCGGCACGGACAAATAATCGAACGCTTCCCGGACAACTGTGCATATAAACTGTTCCAAAACCCAAAATTTTAACACAAATTCATCCCAAAACCTACATTTTTACGACCTCCATAAATTCGATTCAAGACCCTTACTGAAGAGATTGAACTAGAATTAGTAAATATACCAAATCTCCTATGGCACCTTGGGGTATGAGACCCTCAAACACACAATACCTCTCACGACAGAAGAAAGACCTGCATATCAACTCCGACAAGACCACTTAAAGAACGAGAGCGACCACCCTATTACATTTGAACTTCTATAATATGCGGATGGCAAAAAAAATATAAGTGGAATATAGGTCGCTAGCCAGACCAGGAGCATTAAGAGAAGTGAAAATCGATCTAGAAAGGTAGAGAAAAGGAATAGCTGCCTTGCAGGAAGTAAGATGGCCAGGGGAAGGAGTTACCTCAAGTGGGAGCCATACGCTCTTTTAAGGTGGGGGTGAAAGGAGGATGAATGGGACAGGATTTTTGGTAGAAGACAGGTGGGAGAGCTGCAATTCTAAACTTCTACACTGTCAATGATAGAATATCTGTGCTCAGAGTTAAAGCTAGATTCTTTAAGCTGTCACTCATGTCAGTTTATCCTCCAACTGAGGAAGCAAAAAGACGCTTTCTATAACGCACTTATTGAAACATATGACAAAGCTCCACGTAATGATTAAAATATTTTTTTATTATTCATTACTTATAAAACTAATTGTGAGGCAACCGATGGATTATTAATATACTAACCGATGGATTATATTGTACGCATTGCTCTCATTGGAAAACTCATATTAAACTTGCCAAACAATCTAGAAAGCTCAACAATGAAGAGCATGCGAAAAGAGCCACTAAGTTTTATTTTGATCCGGGGCATACGTTCATGTCGGCGGACTCATTCCACCTCTTAATTGAAAAGTCCTTAAAGGAGAAGCGTAAAGTTTATGATTTCGAGGATAAAATACCAACGTTCATAAAAGAAATGGACCTAAAAAAAAACTTCAGTAAATGGAATGATTATACTTCCACTCATAAATTAAATAAGTAAAAACCTTTGACCAAAAGTTCATGATTTTGTGTAAGTTAGTCCCCAAAAAGAGTCTTACAATTAAAATTATAAATTAAATTTCGAAGATCCTGAAATAGAACTTGATTTCTTAATGCATATAATAATAAAAAATGGTTTTCCAAAAACCAGGCATGTGGCAAAAACCAAGAAGCATTCTACAAAATAAAAAGGATACCTTAATTTCCAAATTACGCAATGATGAGGCAGGTGTTATGCCATCAAACCGAGTGGCTTTTTGGACCAGCCTTCTGGTTTTACTAACTATTGAAGATGAATAAACTTGGTTTGACGATAAAGATTAAATTAGATACAAATTCGGTTTAAATTAGTATTAGTTAACCCAACCAAACAAATTTAACATTTAGTTAACCAGTATTATTATTTTTTTAATATGTGTCTTGTTCCCATATTTTCTTTGAATTTTAATTAGTTCTAGATTTATTTTTAAATTTAAGTATTATATTATTTTTTTATATGTGCATATTAAAGATTTTATATTATATATTTTGTCACCAAATAATACACGTAGTAAAATGTTACAAAAAAAATTATAATTAAAAAATTTTAATTACAAAAATGTTGTGTTTTATTAATAAATTAAACAAATTAAAATATAATGTGTGCTTACGCTGTTTTGCTAAGGATTAAGAGTAATAATGAATATTATAAATATCGTAATGGCATTTACGCTCTTTCAGCTAAGGAATAATCAGATAATCAGATCAATTTGCTAATCTTATTTTTTCTATGGCCCAGCAGACCACACATTTTGCATATTTTACTATATTTTTAGTATCAGCGGAAATACGATTTTAGGGGGGGGAGACACGCAAAATTTCGATGTTTTTTGACCAAATGGCGCCGAAAATTAAGCACTTTCCCTAAGTGGTATATATATTTCTAATCTACTCTTCAATACCTTTCATTTGATACCCCACTCAAAATTTAAAAAAAAAAAAAATTCGCGACGTGAATTATCCTCCATTTTGAATTTGAACAGCTAATAATATTGAGTTCGCTATATTTTTCCTGTATGCGCGTCAAAACGATCTTTCATAATGGAAAGTTTCACGTTTTTATCTCTTTTGGTTTAAAAGTTATTGGAACCGTACAGAGTGACTGACAGACCGACACAGGAACGAAACTATAAGGGTTTCTTTTATTTGGTTTTACCAACGAAACCCTAAAAGGAGGGAGGACTTGGAAGCTTTTAGTTTGGAATTTTCAATGGAATGTAGTGCCGTAGAATTAAGTTTTAAAAGAAAAAGCAAAATTAATAAGTACATCATTTTATCGGTTTATAGGTCTGAAAATGGCAGCTATAATGATTTTATCAAGCAAATAGAAAATATTCTCCTAAAAGCCAGGTTCAAGAGTAAAGCTAAATCTAGAACTAAAGTACTGTTAACTGGAGATTTAAACGTAGATTTATTAACTGAAAATAATAGAAAAAAAGATCTTGAGGCTGTTTTCAAAAGATGTGGAGTAAAAATAATGAGCAAAGAAGCAACGAGAATAACATCGACTTGTTCTACAGCTATAGATTATGTTGTTAGTAATCTTCATCGCAATCAGGCTAATGTTCAAGTTATTGACTCTGGTCTCTCTGATCACTGCGGTCAAATAATTAATGTTTGTTCAATACATGCAATAAATAATAATAAGAGTATTAAAGTGAATACAAGAGCTATTAATCAGGAAAACATTGATTCTCTAAATGCTGTTATTATTAATACTAACTGGGATAATTTTTTGAGTAATTCGGGGAATTTGAATGAAGATTTTAATAAATTCCATAATTATTTTATGGAAGTCATAAATAGTATAATGCCAGAGAAAACTAAAAATATTCGTTTGAAAAGAAATGATAAAATTCTGACCAATGGGATCAGAATATCTAGCATAACTTTAAAAGAACTGCATTCAGAAAAAAAAAAGTAATCCTGATATTTCAGAGTATTATAAAAAATATAAAAAGATATATAAAAAAGTTGTTAAGCAAGCCTTAAAATTAAATATACAAAATAAAATAATTGATAAAACAGAAAAGTATGGCAATCAAAATAATGCTTTGTGGGATGTTGTAAAGGAACAAGAAAGTGGGGGTAATGTGATAACATCTAATAATATCGAGTCTAACTAAATGATATAATAATAAATGATAAACAGAAAATAGCTCAAAACTTCAATGACTACTACACTGACTTACCAGACGCCACTTTAAATAATTTTAACAATAATAGTTTAGATAAATATTTAAATGATTTGCCAAATTCTGATAAAACTATATTTTTGAGACCATGTAAGGAATATGAAATTTTAGACATAATAAATGATCTAAAAAATAAATCTAGTTACGACGTTTATTTTTGCAATAATAAGCTTATAAAATCTATAGGGATTAGTATAATGAAACCACTCTGTTACTTTGTTAATCAAATGTTAAGTCAGGGTATCTTTCCTGATATTTTAAAAATAGCTAAACTTTGTCCTCTCTTTAAAAAAGGGGATCCAAAAGAAATGAATAATTATCGTCCTGTCTCTAACCTCTTTATCTTGTCTAAATTTTTTGAAAGAGTGCTCCATAATAGAATATATGAATTTATAATACGATTTAATTTATTATCAGATAGTCAACATGGTTATGAAAGAATAGGTCAACAATCACAGCAGTAAATAAATTAACTAATGTTATCTATAAAAATGTAGACCATAATCTTCAAACGGTATGTGTAATGATAGATTTTACTAAGGCTTTTGATTTAGTGGATCATTTTATTCTTATAAAAAAGTTAGCTAAATTGGGTTTGAGAGGAAAAGCATTAGACTTTTTCTTACTTAAATAACTGTAAACGTTATACTGTCATTAGAGATGAGGGAGGTGATGTTTATAATTCTAAATTAAGAGTTACAAATCGTGGAGTACCACAAGGATCCATATTGGAGCCATTATTGTTTTCCAGTTTTATAAACGATTTAGCAGAGCATATTTCAGCTTAAAATATTTATCTTTACGCTGATGATGCCACTATGGTGTTTAAGGCAAATTCGGATATAGAAATGGAAACTGAAGTTAATATTGCAATGAATCAATTAGAGACTTGGATTAATAATAATAAATTAAAACTAAATGAAAAAAAAATTGGTAAGGCGTGAATCACACGTAAAAAGGGTTTCGTTGGTATTGTGAACACAAAATTAGTAAGGGGGGAGGGTAAATAAGATTTGATTTTTTTTTTTGACAAAATGGCGCGCAAAATTAAATGTTAACATCAAGTGTTATACATTTTTGAAATCTACTCTTCAATACCTTTCATTTGATACCCCACTCAAAATTATAAAAAAATATTTTTTTTCGAGTGACATGAATTATCCGCCATCTTGAATTTCCAGTAAATCAGATCAAATTGCTAATCTTATTTTTTCTATGGCCCAGCAGACCACACATTTTGCATATTTTTCTATATTTATAGTATCAGCGGAAATACGATTTTAGGGGGGGGGGGGACACGCAAAATTTCGATGTTTTTTGACCAAATGGCGCCGAAAATTAAGCACTTTCCCTAAGTGGTATATATATTTCTATTCTACTCTTCAATACCTTTCATTTCCCCACCTTTCATCCCCACTCAAAATTTAAAAAAAAAATATTTTTTTCGCGACGTGAATTATCCGCCATTTTGAATTTGAACAGCTGATAATATTGAGTTCGCTATATTTTTCCTGTGTGCGCGTCAAAACGATCTTTTATACTGGAAAGTTTTACGTTTTTATCTTTTTTGGTTCAAAAGTTATTGGAACCGTACAGAGTGACAGACGGACACAGAAACGAAACTATAAGAGTTTCTTTTTTTTGGTTTTACCAACGAAACCCTAAAAAGACTGAATATTTAATACTTCATAACAAAAAGAAAAATTTAGGTAACTATACATTTTATTATAGGGGTTGTAAATTAAATGAAAGTAAAAATGCTAAACTGTTAGGACTTTGCCTTGAGAAAAATTTAAAATGGGACCATCAAGTTGATAATATTAATAAAATATTAAACAGTAATTATTACCTAATTAAATACTTATCTAATTACTTGAATGAAACTCAATTGAAAAATATTTACTACGGTAGCATTCAATCTAGGTTGTATGGTTTAGTCTTATGGGGGAATTCTCCTCAAGCTAAAAAGACTCTGTTAATACAGAAAAAAATAATTAGAGCTATTTCTAAAGTTGGGCACAGAAAGTCTTGCAAACCATTATTTAAAAAATTAGATATTATGACTGTGCCAGCTCTTTATGTATTGGAAAATTTGAAAATTGTTAAGAAGAATTTAGAGAAGTATCATAAAGTTGGAGACAGTTATGACTATGGTACTAGAAATAAAATGAATGATTTGAAGATTAATATGCATACAACTAATTTTTATAAAAAAGCAGTCATTATAATGGAATAAATTTTTACATCAACTTACCTGTTAATATTAAAAATGTGAGCAATTATGATGTTTTTGTTAGAGAGTGTAAAAATTTATTATTGTCTAGTCCCTTATATACGATTAGTGATTTTATAAAATAATTGTTTATTTATAAACTTGTTTTATTTATAATTTGTTTTGTCCTGTCTGTTATAACAAATTATAAAACTGTGATATGTCTGTTAAATTATTTAAATGTCAATTATTATCGTTTCGTATTGTCTCATTAGAATGTAGTTAAGTAAATTAATGGATAAAAATTTTAAAATGATTTACTTGTAAGCAGAAATCTGTGATGTATTGTTTTAAAACTGTGAACATTTATGTTTCATCAATATACAATAATTGACGTTTTACTATTGTACATAATGAAAAATTGTACTTAATGAAAATAAATTATCTTTATCTTTATCTTTATCTTTATTAATTAAAATTATCTAAAAGTTTATGAAGTGATTTTTTTTTTTTTTTATATATATATATATTTTAGTTATAACTTTATTAATGTAAATTATTATTATATTTATTAATTTTATATTATTATATTTTAATAACCTTTTTTTAAATTAAGCAATAGTTATTTTTACTCACAATTTATGATCCATTAACAAGTAATATATTTATAGTCTTATATCATATATATATATATATAGTATATATATATATATATATATATATATATATATATATATATATATATAGTATATATATATATATATATATATATATATATATATATATATATATATATATATATATATATATATATATATATATATATATATATATATATATATATATATATATATATATACATATATATATATACATATATATATATATATATATATATATATATATATATATATATATATATATATATATATATATATATATATATACATATATATATATATATATATATATATATATATATATATATATATATATATATAAACACACACACACACACACACACACACACACACACACACACACAATTCGTGTGAGTGAGAGCCACCAAGGGATGACCACCAAGAAGACTTCTTGGTCTGGTATAGGTCCAGAGTTGGGTGGGCATCGTCGGGCCTCTGATGAGTCGGACGCGACAAAACGATGCAGGACAGCGTAATGCCCAGCCAACATCTTCATGACCTAAGTCTGATGTTGGAACAGTTCCTATGTGCCATTTTTGCGTGGCAAATCCCTTGGTGTCTCTCACTCACACAAATTGTGTAGCTAATTGCAGTGTGTAAACACAGTATTGTTATTACTAAGATATATATATATATATATATAATATATATATATATATATATATATATATATATATATATATATATATATATATATATATATATATATATATATATATATATACGTTATATATATATATACGTTTCGCGCAGAGGAAAGTTTATATCTGGCTTAGCATTAACTGGTAGAGCATCATACTGGAAATATGAAGGTCTGTGGTTCAAATCCCGTCTAGTGCAAATTTTTCTCTGTTTCTTTCTCCCGTAGTTTAGATTGTTTGAATTTATATATATATATATATATCTTATGCTATTATAAGACATTAACTCCCCGCCCCTCCCCCCGCCAGATATTGGACAAATTCTTAACACGGGCCGGACATCTTGTAGAATGTAATAAATTACTTCACACACGTTAAATACAAACCATTTCAAACGTGTATACGATTAAGATCTAAGGCTTAATCTAAAGTGATTTATTTTGTGGTACAGGACGGTGCACTATTAATCAAGAGCAAATGTAATCTTGCTGTTATCTTTATTATTGTTACTTTACTTTGTAATTTAACTTCAACCTAACCCATAATCAGTGTTGATTTAGTAGCAGAGCTAATATTAAATTGCTACTAGTGATTAACATTAGTTATACGAAGCGTTGTTTATGTTTTAGTTGATATAAGTTGGCAGCAGTTAAACTGCAATTCCACAGATATCAAGTACTCAACTCTCTACTAGACCCTTTACAGGCTTCCTTCCATTAATTTGATATTAGGAAATCAATAAAAACACGAACTTTCCTTCTCCATCGTTACCCTTCCAATTTATCAAATTTATCTTAAGTTGAAAATATTAACTATTTCCATGCCACCATAATAAAATGATTTCTCTGATTTCAAGAAAGTGTTCATATATATATATATATATATATATATATATATATATATATATATATATATATATATATATATATATATAGATAAGATGTTCTGCGAGGCGCAAGCAAAAAATGTCCTATGGTCTATCATTGACCTTAGTTTTCGATTATTTCGATTTTTATTATTACTGGTCTTATATTACTTTGCTTTGTAAGTTTCATCGCACATTTCCGTTTCCCCAATTTTGAACCACTTCCCGTGATTCAATCTTCCTCAAATTTTGCACATAGATACAATTTAGGTGAACAATACAGAAACCAAAAAAACAAAAAATAAAAACAAAATGGCGTCAAATTTATTTGCTTTTTAAGTTTCATCGCACACCTATTACCCCAATTTTGAACCACTTACCGTTATTCAATCTTCCCCAAATTTTGCACATAGATACAACTAAGGTGAAGAATACAGAAACCAAAAAATAAAAACAAAATGGCGTCAAATTTATTTGCTTTTTAAGTTTCATCGCACATCTATTACCCCAATTTTGAACCACTTACCGTCATTCAATCTTCCCCAAATTTTGCACATAGATACAACTAAGGTGAAGACTACAGAAAAAAAAAAAAAATAAAAATAAATTAAAAAAAATAAGACCAGTTTTGAAAAATGGCATTTTTATATTAATTATTATTTACATACATTGCCTAATAACTCGACACCTATAAAATTGGGTTTGATATCAATGAGACCTAAGCTACTAAAAATGAATATTTAATTTTATCAAAAGTATAATATAATGAAACTTTAAGCAGCCATAACTTAAGAATTTTTATAGCAATGAATTTTTTTTTTTTACATCAAAAGTTGGCGCATTTAATAAGCTTTAATAATCATGGTTAATTGTGTTTTATATCTCCTTAAAAATTATTTTTCTTTTTAATAGAAGGGCTATCGGTAGCTTATTAATATCTTTCAAAAACACTTCAGAAGGGTAACGTCGTGGCCATGTTAATATTACTTTAATTATTATTTAAGATTATATTTTGTTCTAAACTGTGTTTACTGATTTAAAAGTTTTATCGGCGGCGCTTGCCCAAGCGATAATGAAATATCAAACAACAAATAAATTAACTTAATTCACAGCACAGAAACAAAACTTGCCGAACTCCTTTTCATTAATTTCATGACCCTATTTTCTTTTTGATGTTGCTTGCCATAAAGCGAACAGAAAAGGCAATTCTTAATATAAAGAACTGCTAGACTGCTGAGAGAAAATGCTGATAATAAATTGGGCCTTAAATGGGCGAAAATACAATTGTTGCAAAACAAAACATGTCATAGGTATATGTTCTGTATAACAACATGACAGTTGTTACAAGGCTGCTGTTACAACTGTTGCAAAACAAAATAAGTCATATATATATATGTTGTGTTTAACAACATGGCAGCTGGTTACAAGCTTATAATAGAGAAAATTACCATTTCTTTTTCGGCGGGACACCCGGTAGGAACGAAGTTTCTTACGCTTTTTATTAAATATAAATTATAAAATCACACTGTAAGTATACGATGCTAACTACTTATACACGGCGGAGTTTATATTAAAAATATGTAACTATTTGTACTTAGCGGTGTTCTTGCAGTAAATAAGTACATATTGAATATTGAGAAAACTGTTATCATGATGAGCTGATAGTTAAAGAGGGTGGTTGTAGTATAGTGAGAAAAATGGAGTGTTCTCTAACCCTCACGCCTTGGCCTAATCAATTTAAAGTATTATAAAATATATCACTTAACTACACAAAAACTTCTGCTCCAGGTTGAAATTTTACATGCCTGTTTCAATTGTACTTGAGACTTTAGACGATGGTGGAAGTTGTAATAAAAGCAATTTTTATTAAAATCGTTACTTTAGAACTTAAGATATCGGTAAAAACATTGTTTTCTCTATTTTAAACGTTTGTAGGTCTGTTTTAATAAATTTAGCGATCTTTACACTTCATTGCGGTGTCGGTGTAGGTTTCACTAAAATAAATTATTTATAAAAGTTGTTTGTCTCATTGAATAGATTAAGTTAGAATTTTTTCCCGTCCTAAAATACCAATGTTTAATTTGAAGGTTACGTTTACGCAAGCGTTGCGCGCGAACACTTAGGCGAATAACGTTGTCCAACGAACTCGTTCTGGGATTTTATCTAAATTGGTCATCTAAAGGCACTTTCTGAGAGTGTGCCATTTAGTGTGGCACATAGCTTCCTCGCTCCCTATATTTCGCATAAAAATGTTTAATTTATTTAATAATATCTAATAGTCTTGGGATATCTTAGGGCAATTTTTAACAAACCATAAAAAAAATTCTTAAAAATCAGATAAGTACTTTTGAAGATATAGGTGTAAATAAATATATTTTTGTGCGCATTTTGAAAAAAACCTATGGGCGTAGAACGTTGAAACTTGTATGGGACCAACACTAGGTTAATTATTACCTACCATCCAAATTTAAATTTAGAGTAGTTATTAAGATTCTCGTATGTTGGTTTGCAAAAATTGAGCGTCAAACAGACAGACAAAAAATTATCTCTAATGTCTGAAACGGATTTTTGTTTTAAAATTATTGAAGTCGAAGACTAAAATAATTCGTTCTTCTGAACGATCACATAGCTTCCGTCCTTTACCTTCGGTAAGCTCGGAAGCAAAATCAAAACAATTTTGACTGATTTATAACTAGGTAAAATTAAATAAATTTGATTGTAAGACCATATAATTAACTAAATTAATTATACGAAATAGGACGCGAGAAAGCTATGTGCCTCACTATATGGCAGATTATTTTTATTAACATTGAAAATCAATTAATAATTTATTTAAAAAATAATTAATTAATTTTTTTTTATTATTTATTTTCTTTTAAATTGGCCCGATAACACTACACTTTTACAATCATATAAACGTAGGTTATAAAGAAGGAAATGATTGTGCGGTGACAAATAATTCTATGTACACTATATAGAAATATTTGTGTGAAAAAGTAAGTAATTTTTAAATGAAAGGAATATCGGTTTTACATAACTAAAGCAAATTTATTGTTGTTTTTTTGTTAGCAAATCTTCTTATTGCTTTAAGTTGCAATCATGATACATCTTGTAAGTCAAACAGCAAACATTGTTTTGGAAAGAAACCCTCTTTATCCTACTACTAATGAGAAGTTGTCAGGTACATATTATATCCAAAATGAGAAAACTTGTGCAGCAGTTCATTAACTTAAAACTATTCTCATATTATATACCAGCTTATTATTTGGAGTAATAGCAAACAAAAATCACATAATTTAATTTCAAATCAATGTTTAAAAGAGAAAATAAATAAAATATAAATATGAGGTCAATAAAAAAAAGAAACATTAACTATACTGGCTCCTAGGAATACTTTTATTAATTATTATGAATTATTGATCAGAGAGCTATGTGCCTTTGCAAATACTTGAAAAGGCTCGTTAGAAGTGGTTAGAATCTTCTGTATATTTGTAATTTCAAGTACTTCAGTGGTCGGGCTTGTGTATATGGGCTCAATTGGTAAAATTAATTTAGTGGTGCCATTTGCATGGAAATTAGTGGCTTTGCTCTGATTGCTAAAGCCCTCCTTTAGACTCTATTTATCTTGCCAACCAATAAGTCGCTTTAGCCCGCAACTCACGAGTCAAACTTGTTTCATCTGTAAAGAACTTACTAAGAATATTCTTTCCTTCTTTATTTAATTTTGAAGTTAGTTATTTTTTCTTTTTTTCGTTTTGTGAATATAAAAATAGATGATGGTTCATTCTAGGTTTTAATCCAAAAGGTAGTAATACTGTTCTTCTTTTAACGCCAGTAATATAATTTGTAGTCATAATTTAATCCGACTATGAAAGTAATGGTTTATTTATAATTAAAGATTCATTACCCCTTATATCAAAAGTTTTACTGCTAAGACACAAGAATATTTAAGCTAAAGGTAATTTCTATTATACATACACACATATATATATATATATATATATATATATATATATATATATATATATATATATATATATATATATATTTATTTATTTATTTATATACTATCTATAGTATATATTATATACTATAGATAGTTATAAAGTAGTCTTTACATTCATATAATTTGGTGGATATATTTCATGGTTTACGCAACAAAAACCATTAACTAGTTCCTGTCTATCCTTTAAGCTACTCTGACTTATTGATGCCAAATTAGCCAAACCGGAACCATTTATTTATTTACAGTTGTATGCGCTACTATGAAGCACATGTTTGTCAATATGCTTAACAGAGGTGCAATCGTGCATTTTACAGTACCGGAAAGCCGACGGGGGGGGGGGGGGGGGGGGGTCCGTGCTGGAAATTTTTGAAAAATATAACTTCTAAAAACACGTTTTATACATTATGGAGGTAAAACTTACCACAGGGCCCCAAGGCATGATTAGTGATGAAGTTACACAACTAAGTCTACTCTAGGGGAAAAAATCCCGTATAATAACTCTCTACTTTAGTAAAACTTTCTCATATTTGAATTTTGTAAAACTGCTGGAAAAAATGTTTCATGGCAAAAGTACAATTTACGTAAATTCATTTAAGCAACTTTTTTTATCTCTGAATTTTGTAGAATTTAGATCGGCTCACAACATTTTTAATGGTAATAATGTAACTAACCAAGTTTGTTGAGGGATTATGAATGAAGCTATACAACGAAATGTACTAAAACTTATTATAATAAGTTTTTATAATGCTGTACTTGAATTTAGCAAAATTTAAACCCTGTAAAATTGTACGAGTACTAAACAATAGTTTTAGTAAAGTAGTGAACCACTACAAATCCCAAAACGGGAAATTGATAAATCTTTATTTCAATTTATTTTTTATGCTACTTAAATAAATATTCAAACAGCGAGATTATATTGAATTATCAAGTTTAACGTTAAAAGTTACATATTAAATGACTTTTTATATACTACGTTTTTAAATTTTCTGTTGAATCATATTATGTAATGTTGATAATATAATTGTCATTGTTATAATAATGTTAGTGAATAAAAAAAAAAAAAAAAAAAAAAAAAAAAAATACATAGTTCCGAATTTATTTTTTATTTCCCTTGGTGCCTCTCGCAAATTGTGTAGCCTATTGCAGTGTGCAAAAACACGGTATTACTCTGCTGATGTGTTTTGCCAGCCAAGCAAGAATGGCGGTATGAGAGCACTCTCGTCTCTGATAAGTCCCATATCTGATCTTCTTGATCTAGTATTGGTTCAGAGTTGGTTGGGCATCGTCGGGCCCCTGATGAGTCGGACGCGACGAAACGATGCAGGATATAGCGTAATGCCGAGCCAACATCTTAATGACGTTATGTCTGATGTTGGAACATATGTCGGATGTGCTTGCGTGGCACATCCGTTGGTGTCTCTCGCAAATTGTGTAGCCTATTGCAGTGTGCAAAAACACGGTATTACTCTGCTGATATATAAATATATATATATATATATATATATATATATATATATATATATATATATATATATATATATATATATATATATATAAATTATATATATATATATATATATTATTGAACCTCACACTTCCATTAAATGTAAAAATACATATTTAGAATTAATTAATTAATTAATTACTATGTTTTGCTTTGCCTTGTTTGCGGTTTAATTCATTTGAAAGCCTTTCGACTTCACATTTTAACTCCTTCACAGAGCGTTCGTTGCTAACGCTGCTACTATGTGGTTCTTCCATTTCATTATTTACGCACGGTGTAGCTCTTTCATTTGTACAATTGAGGGCTGAAACCATTTTATCCGCTAGATCTGCAAGGGCGTTTAAATCGCCCTTCATTGCTACCAACAATAACCATACATTTTGAGGAAGGTTCTTAAGCCAAATGTATTTAATAGTAGCATCTCCGATCTCGGGAGTGGCTAAGGATCTAAGGTACGTCAGGAGTTGGGACGGTTTACGGTCCCCTAAACTAATTTTACCAAACAATTTGTTAAGCCTATCCTCACCTGATTCGCCAAAGCAGCGAATAAGCTTTTCTTTGATTGCCTCGTATTTGTTAGAGTGGGGCGGGTTACTAACTATATCACTAACCTGACTAATTATATCTGTAGGAACCAAACCCAAGACGTAAGCATACCGAGTTTGGTCGGAGGTGATTCCTGTAGCGTCCAATAATGCTTCTATTTGTGCAAACCATAGGGCTGGTTTCTCCTTGCAGAATCCGAGCGGGCGCAGAAAACTAGTTGGCAGGGTTGACGGTCCGGCGTTGATTTCTTCCCATTTGGTAATTGTATAAATATTGGAAGAGTCATTATAGAACAAAAATTGAATTATTATATTCTTATTTGGCAGGATTGAAAACGTGAATTATTTACAAATGTCAAAAAGTTGATAAACAAAACTAGCTACAATTATTTTTTATTTAACAATGATGTTTATAGGCTTATCAGAGGTACTCCTATGGGGGGAAATATG
Source organism: Gerris lacustris (assembly GCA_951217055.1). Taxonomy (NCBI): domain Eukaryota; kingdom Metazoa; phylum Arthropoda; class Insecta; order Hemiptera; family Gerridae; genus Gerris; species Gerris lacustris. The sequence continues at coordinate 83,558,110 of OX578276.1, read as the reverse complement.
TCTATTAAATTAAGTGGTCTATTCATGAATCATTTAATTGAAAATGTAATGGATAAATTGAATTACAAACCTATAGTAAACACATTATACTTTTTAACTCTGACAGCTTGGGAAAATCGAGAAAAAAAATGGGAGGAGAGTGAATGAGAGCTTGAGATTTTGGCGGGTAATAGGTCATTGCCCGACCTATTACCCACCAAAATCTCAAGCTCTCATACACTCTCCTCCCATTTTTTTTTCTCGATTTTCCTAAGCTTTCAGAGTTAAAAAGTATAATGTGTTTACTATAAAGCATTTTTTAAATATATTGACGATTTGTTCATTATTATTAATGAAGAACATTGCAATGACTTGTTTAATAAATTATATAGTTATACTGATAGTATTCAATTTACCAAAGAATTCGAATCTGAAAACAGAGTCAATTATTTTGATGTGACCGTAGTAAGAAATTTTGATGGAAGCCTAGATACAAAGTGGTATGAAGAAGCATGTAAAATAGTAAACTTCTAAATTTTATTTCATCTCATCCTATTTCGCAAAAAATTTATTCCATGTCCAACATTATGTTTAGAGCTATCAAATTAACTGATAAATAATATTTGAAGGAAATTAAATATAAATTATTTAGGAAATTTAAATTGAATTGTTACCCAAATAAACTGTTGGTATAAAAATATTATAAGATTTGAAAATTCAACAACAGCAGATAATTAAAAGTAAAGTGGCCGGATAACCCCCGTCCTGTAATGACCTAATGAGCTGTAGAACGGGACTAAAACTACAACCAAAAAAAAAACAGCAGATAATTCAAGACCTACTTATAAAACTAACAAAACTAAATTCTGCAGTATACCATGTATTAAAGGTTTGTCAGAACAGATTCAAAGAAGTTTCAAAAAATATTATTGTCACGAATTATGTTTAGGAATGAAACCAATGAATAAAATAGAAAAATCTGTCTTTAGTAGATTAAAAGACAAGTTCCCTGTAGGTGAAGAAGTTGGTATTGTGTATTCCATTCCTTGTGGCGATTGTGAGCAAATTTATATTGGAGAATCAAGGCAAACTTTCAATAATAGATTAAAACAGCACAAATATGATGTCAACAAGAAAAATGAAAATACCGCATTATCGGTTCATGTTAGAAATACTGACCACTCCATCAATTTTACAAGTGCCAAAATTATAGACAGAGAAATTAATAATGTAAAATGCAAGTACCTAGAAGCTTACCATATAACTAAAGAAAAAGCTACCATGAATTTTAAGACTGATCAACAACTTTTTAACAAATTTTGTCAAAGCATAATTAATGAATTATAATATTGTTTTTTTTCGAAAATTATTGTTACTATGTGTATTTTGTTTTTGATTCTGTCAAAAGTTATCTTTGCTATGCTACAATTTTTTAGGTGTTAATTTTTTTTTTTTTTTTTTTTTTTTTTTTATGGATATTTTTATTTCAAAATTATTGTTACATGTACTATGTTTTTTTTAATTGATCAAAAGTTATCTCTAAATGTTATTTAGTTCGTAGTGATGCTAGCTGTAACCTGAATAACTATTTAGTATAGTAACGTGGATCCTATAAGGGTAGAAGGAAGAAGAAGAAGACTAAACTACTTCTTAAAACGTTCTTGAAACGTTGCCGATATGAAGTAGTTTAGTCTTCTTCTTCTTCCTTCTACCCTTATAGGATCTACGTTACTATACTAAATAGTTATTTAGTTCAATTTTTAGGTATTTCAACAAATTTTTAACGGATATTGTTAATCTGTCAAACAAATATTATATAATTAGTTTTTTGTTTTTTGTTACAACCCTGTTTTGGGTTTTTTTGTTTTTTTCTATAGGTACATTTATATGTATTCTAAATGTGGTAGATGTAGTGAGACTAATATGATCAGGTGTTTTTATTTCAACTTTTTTATTATAAATATTTCAAATTGTATAAGAAAAAATTGTAATATTTTATACACTACCATAGACAGGTTAGCACAAATTTTATCAATATTATGTGTAAAGTGATTTGATTTTTTAGATTTATTAGTTATAACTTTATACATTTTTTTTGTTTTTTTTGTTTAAATAATTTTTATTTTAGGTCTCATGATGCCGATTGGGTGAAATATAACCAAATTTTCAAATTAACTACTTGTTATGTTTACTCACCTTCAAAGATCCAATTACATATCATTATTATATATTATATATATATATATATATATATATATATATATATATATATATATATATAATATTATATATATATATATATATATATATATATATATATATATATATATATATATATATATATATATATATATATATATATATATATATATATATATATATATTGATTATCCATCATACGTTTGAATCAATCGTGTTATTAAAAATGCTTTGATTACAATAATTCTATTAATGTGAATTCAAATAATGTAATTGTAAATCGCTACTTCATGTGTATGCTTAACCTTACAATAGACCCAATAATTCATGCAGGGTCCACACATCTTGGTCCAATCGTATAGTTTTCCCTACAGTGGCCCTAAAGGAGGGGCTTGTACAAAGCAAAGCTGTTTTGCATTATGGGTTATGTTTCAATTCCATACAATACAATGCTATGTACAAAACCATTCACAATGATCTCTCATAAAATATTTATGAGATCCGTCATTCATATATAATTAAGGAAAAAGATTTCTTCGTCTCCTCAAGGGATTTCTGCAAATATATACACTCGATATTATTCTTGTACTTACATTATGTGAATAAGCATTATACATAAATGCTGCTATTGCACAATGTTTACTTACATTTAAAGTATTAAGAGCAATAGTTTGTTATGTACTATCTGAATAATTATTCAAGCATACACCATTTCTAAAAAGGTTTTTGCTTCCGAGCTTACCTAAGGTAACGGAAGCTATGTGATCGTTCTGAAGAACTAAAAGTTTGTAGCTCTCCGATATCAAAAACTCCATGTCAGAAATCCGTTTTAGGAACTCAGAGAACATTTTTGGTTCCGTGTCTGTCTGTCGGTCTATCGGTCTGTCTGTCACTCAATTTTTGCCAACCAACGTATCTTAAAAACTACTGATTTTTAAAAATTTGAATTTCAACAGTCATTTAAATTTTGCTAAATTGATACTTTTATTCATGTTAAATAGTCTGACATATAGTGTGGCTTACTTACTCCATATACTTGTAAATCCATCAAAAACTAAAAAAAAAAACTTAAATTTGTTTATGTCAAAATACTTTCTCTTGTTATATAGACACGTAATTTATGGTGATTAAAAAAAAAAAACCCTTTCTTGTCACGGGACACCCGGTAGGAACGAAGTTCCCTACCTTTTTTATTAAATATAAATTAAAAATCACACTGCTAAGTATACAATAACTACATACTTATACATGATGGAGTAAGAAAAGAGACAAAAAAAATTAATTAAAAAGAACTATTTATTTTTAGCGGAGTTTTAGCAAAATTAAAGGTAAAGCATTATTTTATCATTGAAGCGACCATCTTGAAATAAATGTCTATTGAATATTGAGAAAAAAGTTAATTATGATGAGTTTATGGTTAAAGAGGATGGTTGTAGCAAAGCTGGGGGAAAAAGGACTATTCCCAAACCCTCACGCACCGGCCCAACTCAATTTCAAATGTTATAAAATATATCACTTCATTGCACAAAAACTTCTTTTTGTAACAGGTTAAAATTTAACATGCTTGTTCATTAGTACTTTAGACTAATCATTAGGTTAGAACGTAAGGTATCAGTAAAAACGTTATTTTCTCTATTTTAAACGTTTAGGTCCGCTTTAAAAGTTTTAGCGATATTTAACACTTCATAGCGGCGTCGGTGTTGGTTTTACTAAAACAATGTATTACAAAAGTTGTTTGTCTCCCGTCCTAAAATGGATGAAGTTTTTCCCGTCCTCAAATTCCAATATTACAATCAGAAGTTTGGATCCTTGAAGGGTAAGAAGAAAAAGAAGACTAGTACTCATTCATGCTAGGTGGCAACGTTTCGGCTAACACGAGCCATTTTCGAGCCTAAAAATAATATTTATTTATTGTAACACGACGGTTGGTTTTGTGACGGTCGCCATAAGGAACTTCAATCCAAAAAATAATTCTGGGGTCAATGCCCCTGCTTTTTTACTTTGCCCTTATTTCCTCCTTAACGAGGAAAATATTATAAAATCCTGTCTTGATACACAATAATATTATTTTAGACTATCTTACTGTATACAGTGTATATTATAATGATTTTATTTTAGCGTTTCAAAGAAGTGGTGTAATTATAGTGGAGGGTCAGGATTTTAAATCTTACACATTTGTGGGCCTAACCCCCTAAAATTAGAAATATAAGGAATAAAAATCTTGAACACGGTTTATTTTAATTAAAAAAAAAAAAAAAAAAAAAAAAAAAAAAAAAAAAAAAAATGTAGGCCATTAATCTATTAAATACGAATCTAACCATAAATGTCGTTTTTCTTGGAATAAAGAAAAATCTTGCTTTCCTGGGAAAATAGTTGTAATGGGAAAGGATGAGAGGTTGGGTTTGATTTCCCGTCTGGAGAAATGATATATTCTTGAAAATTTTGATTAAATGTTAAATAATAATAATTAAATACGAACACCTGAAACAACTAGCTAATGGAAAACATAGAAACCAAGTAGTTATGTCTTTGTATATATGAGATATTTTTTGTATATTTAAGGAAGAAAAACAACAAGCAGTGAGAACTAAACATCCCCCCTCCCCATAATCCACCCACCCACCTCCTTTTTTGTGTCTACCTATTTTAGCATTCAGTTTATTTTTTCTTGCAGAGTTCAGTATGAATCCTACTTTTTCTTATTCACTTATGTTTTGAAAAAAATGTATAATAATTTAGATACTGCATGACTTAAATTATTATGTATATAAGCTAGTTTTGTTCAAGTTTGTTGGACCAGCGGGAATTTAAATTTAATGTAAGTAAAAATGTATATAAAAATATCTTACTGCAAATAAGGTACACCTATATCATCGTAACTGCTTAATCTCAATGAAATTACTTAAAGAGATACAAAAGGACGGTTGGGGACGGAATTTCATTTAACTAATGGAATTCTGATAGTGGTTAGTCAGAACATTGAGTGGTTGGAACTGCAGTAGGCAGTATTAGGATATTGCTTGAGTCAAAATGCTGATATCTTCTAGAATATCGGATCAAACATTAGAGGATTCATAGAATTCCTTTCTTGTTCGCTGTTAGAACGCCTTTTCTTAATTTCTTCTTTAAACTTCTACTTTCAATTAAATTTTACATAAATATTCAAAGCAATTACTCCGAGGTGAAACCTAAAAATCAATTGTAATTCTATATTTTTGAGGTACTCCACTCAGAAAACCCGAGAAACAAATTTCTCATGTATGGTTTGATCATTATTTTAAAAATAATCTAAAATTTAGTCTATTTAAGTATCTCTAGATCACTATTATAATGTTTTTAACATTTATTCTTCGTAGTGAACTCTCTTATTTATTATTTTATCTCCAGTAGGGAAAAAAAGTTATGATTTTGAATTAGTTTAGAGGGACTAAAAATGGTCTTTTTATCCCTAACTCAAAAAGTAGGGAGAAAAAGTAAAGATTGCAACTTAATTATTTTATCATTGATTCATTGTTTATAACCTGCATCTAAATAACCTTCAATTTGAGTTTAATTCCAATTCTTATTTGATTTTAATATTGAATCTCTTATATCTGCTATTAAAAGTGCTAATAATTATTGTTATTTATTAAAATAATAAATAAAAACTCTGCAATGGACGAAAATGTGTATTTTCTTCCTACTGGAGATAAAATATTGTATGTACCTCGTGAGTAAAGTGCTATTATTCCCCTCGCGATAATTATCTCCCTCGGCTGCACCTCGGGAGCTAATTAGAGTTATTCCCGAGGCGCAGCCGAGGGAATTAAAGAGTCTAATTCCCTCGGTAGTACGTTGGGTACACCAAAGAAAGCTGCACTTTTTGATTAGAATATGCCACTTTCTGTGGTCATAGTTGATGCCCAGAGGTAACTTTTCAGATATCCGTGTAGAACACCAAAATGGCGGCCATTAAAGATGGCGGTCATTAGCCGCCGTATTGACGCTCTAAATGTTTCTGTATCTCATCTCCTAATGGTCCGATTTTTAATTTCTTTCTTTTTTGTTTTAAAGCTCTTTTAAAGAAGACACTTTATTGTCCTTATACATTTATCTCTACCCCTTAAAGGTTCAGCACAATTTTCAAAAAATCAGATAATTTTTAAGTTCTTAAAATTGGTTATTTGTGAATATCTCATTAAAGGTTACATTTACAGAAAAATCATGTGATATTTAATTCGTAGCTTGGAAAATTTTCTACAAAAAATATATCATCGCTTTTATTCATAGGAGTAACCAGTTTAGAGATATCTCGATTCACAGAGTTTAACGAACAGTATGCACTCCTGACACCTCTATATACAAGGTGTGGCAAAAGTTCGGCAACAGCAAATTATCTCTATTAATATTTAAGATATCAAACGGCGGTTTGCTGCAACCTTCATCATGCATAAAAAAAACTTTTTTTTGTGGGTACCCTTTTATCCCGCCATTTTGGTTGCCGCCATATTGGATTCAACTTTAAAATATAAAATTGGAACCCCTATACTGTGATACATATTTGAAAAGGCCTTGAAAAAAGAAAACATTTGCCGCAAACCAGAGCTTTGTATCTTTCACCGATTCAAAATGGTGGCCATTTGAAATGACAAAATTGACATTGTTGACATTACAATGAAGTTCTAGGTCTTTCGGTGGTGACCCTGTGTCGAAGGGTATACGTCCTGACGTTTCGCTCCTACTGCTAGAAGAATCTTGAGGGGTGTTCATGGTATCCTAGGTTTAAGACAGGTGTGAACTGGCAGTTCACACCTGAAGATGCTTCTAGCGTAGGAGCGAAACGTCAGGGAGTACACCCTTCGAGACGTGGTCTTCACCAGAAGACCTAGAATTTCATTAGAAGCCTACGAACATTGCTGACATTGTTGAACCTTTGCCTTTGAACAGGAGCATCATGTATAGCATAAGGAGCAACTTAACTAATTCTCTGCATGCAGCCATAATAGAGGGAAGAATAGACCACACCGGCGTCCACTCCCCAGCAACCATGGTCCATCCCCATCCGCCTGGCCCAGGAATATTTTGGACCTGGTATGCTGAACGAAGACAATCCTGCCTTATGCCTCTTTTGTTGGGGGCAGACTTTGCAGACTGCGACGTTTTGAAGTGATGAGAAGCTTTCGATCACGATTGACTGAGAAGTCTTTTGCGTCTTTGTAGTAAAGCTGAACAGTAAACTTCTCCAGATTTTGAAAAGTCTCGTTAGAAATAAACTGTTGAGGTAGAGAGAGAGGCCTTGGAAGGCTTCAGCAAATGATTTCCACACTTTACAGGCAGTCTGTTTCCCTTTCATACAAATGATGATGTCACATCTGACCCAGTGAATGCATGGAATCCTCTCAATGCAACAGCTTTATGCTCAGCTCACCCATACTATCAAACATAACATTAATGTTCATGTATCTCTGTCCCTTCCCAGCACCAAAGAGAATCCCCCACTCCCGAAGTCCCGCTGTTTTTAGAATTTGAAAGAAAGAGATTGCCAAAACAACTACATCCTTATCTACTATGCGAATAATAATTTTTTTCGCTCCTTGCTCAACACTATCTTTAGCGTGGAGAAAAATCCTGCCGTCTGCTTCTTCCTGTTGCCTGCATTGTACTCCGTCAATAGAAGTTTCATCCGGCCGAGATGAACGAATAATTTTATCAATCATCAATCTCAGTACATATATGTGAGCCCAATCCACTTCAAAAATGAATGTCCTCCAAGTAACTTAAAGAGTTCTGTCTTATTCTGATCACAGCAGAGGAAGTCATTCCAATTTTTTGGTACCACATTTCCTTGTGCTATTTGGCGACGAAGACCAACGCCTCTTTTATCTCTCACACGTTTCATTAGGCAAGGTTTTGAATAAGTATCCCAAGAAATGTGTATTCTGTTTGCATGAAACCTCTCAGCATCATTCAAAAGTCAGTTTTTGAATTCCGTATCACAGTATTCTCCAAATGTCCTTGATGTTTTGGGTGGAAGAGGATATGCTAGAGCTGCACCATCCACCAATTGTGGTGGGAGAACGGCTTCTTCGAGGATTTTAAGAAGCTGAGATTTCTGACATGATCGAAGAGCACCATTTGAGGAGAGCAAAGGAGGGCTCTGGCATTTTCGTATTCAAAAAACTTGTCCCAATCCAAGTTTCTGTTTTGTCTTACAATGAAAGCCCCAGAGAACATCATTTCTCAAGTCAGAAATTGTTGGGGAGGAAACCTTTTTTCGAGCAAAGCCAAACAACTTAATCCGATTCTGTATTATTATTAAGGAGTAGAGATAAATATAAAAAGAAAAAAGTTAATATCTCTTACAATTAATACTATGTGGTACCATAATATTAAGAGAAGTACATAGAGGTGTTAAATTATACAGGGTGTGTCTAAAATTGGGTAACGGCAAATTATCTCCGTTAATAATTGAGATATCAAACTGCGGTTTGTTGCAATCTTCATCATGCATAAAAAACTACTTTTTGGTGGTTACCCATTTTCCCGCCATTTTGGATTCATCATTAAAATTTAAAATTGGAACCCCTATTCTGTGATACATATTTGGAAAGGCCTTGAAAAAAGAAAACATTTGCTGCAAACCAGAGCTTTTATCTTTTGCAGTTTCAACATGGCGGCCAGTTGAAATTACAAAATTGACATTTTCAATTCTTGATTGCTGTTAAAATAGGCTTTAATAGAAAAACATTAAGAGTAAAATTATCCTATTTACACTCAAAAATTGAAAGTTGGTTTAAAATATATTTTTAATTAAATTTTAGGTTGCGAAAGCAAAATTACTATGTGCGTTACAAATTTGGAAAAAATAGCGTTGATATTTTATTTTTTACCCTAAAATAAGACAAACTTACTCTTGCATTTTTTCCCCATAAACCTTTACTTTGGCCGTAATTAATTTTAACTGGCCACCATTTTGAAACGCGAAAGATAAAAAGCTCTGGTTTGCGGCAAATGTTTTCTTTTTTCAAGGCCTTTTCAATTATGTATCACAGTATATAGGGGTTCCAATTTTAAATTTTAAAGTTGAATCTAATAAGGAAAATGGGTACCCACAAAAAAAAGAAGTTTTTTATGCATGATGAAGATTGCAGCAAACCGCCGTTTGATATCTTAAATATTAATAGAGATAATTTGCTGTTGCCGAACTTTTGCCACACCTTGTATATAGAGGTGTCAGGAGTGCATACTGTTCGTTAAACTCTGTGAATCGAGATATCTCTAAACTGGTTACTCCTATGAATAAAAGCGATGATATATTTTTTGTAGAAAATTTTCCAAGCTACGAATTAAATATCACATGATTTTTCTGTAAATGTAACCTTTAATGAGATATTCACAAATAACCAATTTTAAGAACTTAAAAATTATCTGATTTTTTGAAAATTGTGCTGAACCTTTAAGGGGTAGAGATAAATGTATAAGGACAATAAAGTGTCTTCTTTAAAAGAGCTTTAAAACAAAAAAGAAAGAAATTAAAAATCGGACCATTAGGAGATGAGATACAGAAACATTTAGAGCGTCAATACGGCGGCTAATGACCGCCATCTTTAATGGCCGCCATTTTGGTGTTCTACACGGATATCTGAAAAGTTACCTCTGGGCATCAACTATGACCACAGAAAGTGGCATATTCCAATCAAAAAGTGTAGCTTTTTGGCTTATTTAGCCATGTACCCGACATACTACGGCTTCGCCTCGGGATTTAGGGACCATGGTTCCTTTGGCTTCGCCTCAAGAACCAACTTTTTCGCTCAGGGAATAATGGCTTACTTTACTCCCTAGGTGCATAAATAACTATTAATGTATAAAAATCTATATAGGATATATTTTCTTTTGGTCTTTTAAGTAATAATAGTTATTTATGTAACTAGGCAGTAAAATGGAATTTTACTAACGAGTGATTAGATTAGCCTCCGAGCCAACGACGAGGACAGGCTATGATAATTAACTGTTGAGGCGAAGCCGAGGCAGGTAATTTCTATTTGACTGTCGAGGCAAAGCCGAGCCAGGCTATGAAATAACAAGGCAGAAATGTTTCCTTTGCTATAAGTGTATGCAACAAGTACAATATTTTATCTACGGGCGGCAGAAAAATGAAACTGTTAAAATACCATCTTTATTAATATATTAACATATGTATTAACTAAAATTAATGTTCATAAAGAAATCAAATAAGTAGCTTGGGAATATGTGAAATAGCAAACTGAATCTATAACAACTAAAATACAAAACACGTTTATAACTCACCTCACAAATCTTCTGAATGAATAATGCACGCTATAAAATATTTATTTATATTATTACTAACAAATTACAAAAAGTATTAAAGATATCTTGTATTGCTTAGAAGAAAAAAAGTAACTAGGATAAATCAAGAAAAGTAGCTAGTCTAATGTAGAATGACTTCAATAATAATAATAATATAGATGTTGGATGTTGGATGTGGAGTCCCAAAATAAAAACTTACAACTTCACATCAAACATGTTTTACTTGGACGAGTCTCGAAACGCGAACGATTTCCGATATCGATTTCATCCAAGCAAATTTACTCTACCGCGGCTAAAGAAGTTTCACTTAAAAAACAACAAAACTCGAACAATGTTTTCCACATTCATGCATTTAAATTAAATGTATAACATTTAAAAAGTAAAAAATTAATTAAATTGATTTCTCCCTGCATGACTCATCGGAAGTAACTAATAAAATTAATTATAAATTAGAGATAAAAACTTTTTACAAGAAAAAAAATACAAATTTGAATACTCTAATAACATTTTTACCCGATTAATCTTATAAAATCCCTATACTATATAAACTTAAACTAAACCAATATAATTAAAAAATAAAATAAAAATTCTCAGTTTAGTGTATATAAAAGGTTTAACCGAATAAATAGAAAACGTATTTAAAAAATTCATTGTGATGGTACACAATTTCAGTAAACCCAACAATTAAAATAAAATACACTTTTTTACCAATTTAAAAAATAAAATAGAAACCAAAAATGAAGTAGGAGATGTTTATAATAGAATTAATGTAACAAATGCCCAAAAGTGGACATAGGTCAAACTAGACAACTTTTTCCTTATTGATTAAATCAATATATTTCAGAAGTGAATAATAAAACCGATATCTGTGTAAAAAATTAATACAGAACAGCAAATAATCTAAACCATAAAATTAAATTTAATGAAGCAAAAATAATATGTAAATCTAATAACACGGCAAATAGATTTATTAGAAGCTATCCACAATAGATATAGAAAAGAATGAAAAAATATTGGACGCCAAAGAAATAAAAAAATATTATAATGCAAATTAAATTAAATTATGACGAAGTTTTTAGGCATGTTATGTGGCTTTATATTTAATTATAAATTTTAAAAATAGACTTAAAAAGAATGGTTTTAAGAGACATTAGAACTTAACAATGTTACCTGGTATTCTTTTAATTTTAAATATTCAATAAAAAAAATCTTAATATTTTAAAACAAATTGTTTGACAACTGTTAAAACTGTAGGTATATTAATAGGTTAAATTGTTAATTGTTAAAGCGATGAAGAAGCCCTAAGTAAAGGCGTAATATAACTGCATTTAAATAGAAAGAAGAAGAAAACAAATGATTTATTTTAATACTTAAAATATCAAAGGAAAATATACCCTTAATATAGTATTTTACACAGTTAAACTCTGCAATATATCGTTTGTGACAAAATAATATAGGTTTTCAGACATATTCATAATTTAAAATTGAGAAGAGATCGATTCTTTTCTGGGAAAGGTTAACTTCATACGAGATGTTAAACAAAACCAAATTGAATTTGAATGAAATGTACCTACAGGTTTGTTTAGGCATGTAGAATATCTAAGTACTAATTGATGACCTGAGCTCCAGTCTACAAACCAGGCTTACAATAATGGAAAAGTTAAAGTCTGTTGGTTTAACTCTACATTCCACAATCAGTAGCTAAGTGCCCTATGATTGCCTTTGATATCAAACGCAATCTGTTACAATATTACTTTGGTAACTGCTTGCAATGCAACTTCTAGAAACAGCTGATACTAGTATTATCTTCACTGCCATTAATATAACAAAATCTAATCAACACATGAGCTATACTTACAATGGAGGAAAATATTGAAAAACATACTCGACAGTTTCTCAATTAGGTAACGTAATGAATAGGAAAGAGAATAATCTACAGCACCACTTTACTCTATCATTTATAAAATTCCATCTATTAATCTCCATAATAGTATTGTACCTCTTCATGAACATATAATATACATAGACACGAAATATTCAATTTAAGTATATACTACTGTAACTTTTACTGTCTATTTTTTACTATAACCCTGCAGTGCACGGGTCTGGTCTGTTTGACCCACACCATCATACTAAATGTGAAACACAGATAAAAAAGAATATTTGCATTGTATTATCCCTTCAAGTTAAACCTTCCCCAATTCACTGACACGTTTTGACTAATCCTCGACCATTCTTGCTGTTTAGTTTGTTACATCTAAATCACCCTTGGGTCTGTGAGACCCCACCGTACTCACGTCAGTTGTATTTTGATTTGTTTTTCAATTAATTGCTAGTTGTTAATTTGACTCAATTTATTATTATTATATATATATACTAGCTGACCCGGCAAACGTTGTTTTGCCATATTTAATTTTTTCTATGGAATATTTTGGTAGTCAAATAAAAAATAATTAACTTATTGTAAGTGTATGAGGACGTGATCTGTGACTGAAAGAGGAATGGAGCGCTGTGAACAATGGCGGCCTATCAAAACAATAATAGACCAAGCATTTTTTTTTTTATTAATTTTACTTTATTAACTTAAGTAGTATATATTTAAAATTATATCTCTTAAAAGTTATATACATACATTAAAAAATGTTATCCATATTTGCTATCACTAATTATGATCATTTTAAAAAATCAATATCAATCTCTAAGTGTTGTCCAAAAAATAAAAATTGAGGTGGTCTACTCTTATCACTGAGGGCTATAAAAAATAGTTTACGACCTATCCTCAGACCTACCGAATATACACAAAAAAATTCTGTTCTAGCCTGACCCACTGTATAAATTATTTCTATTGAATATTTTGGAAGTTAATTAAATAAAACTAACTCATCGTAAGTGTGAGGGGATGTGTTCTATGACTGAAAGAGGAATGGAGCGCTGTGGATAATTAGGCCTATCAAAATAGTGAGAAAGCTAATTGTGTGAGAATGATAGGAGACCGGCTTCGTTCTCATCCCTACTCCGAACTGTTTGCTGGGTGAGAAGTGACACCGGAAGAAGCCTTGCGGGGATAACTGATCAATTGATAATAATAATTACAATAGCCGAGAAATTAATTAAATAACCGAGCAAACAGCAATAATTTTTACATTTTTATCTAATTGTTATCTAATGTTACATAATTGTTATTATAAGTTTTGTTATCTAATTGTTAATTTAAATTTTGAATATTAATTTGAGTATTTATTTATTCTCTTTCATAATTATTTATTGCATTTTAATCCTTTGCTGTTTCTTAGATGTTATTTTATTAAGAAGCTTTTTTTCTAGTCATTTATTACCACTTTTATGGAAATTTTTTGTTAATTCATTTATGTATTTTATGTACATGTTTATTCAAGAGTGCCTCTCCTGAGGGCCCTGCTGTCAGAGGACTATTTTTAAAATATGTAAAAAATAAAAGATTATTACAGTTATAATATCGCTATTAAAAAATGGAGGTTGGTTTGGAGGTAGACGGGAGAAAATTAAGGGTTATATGCATTTTTATTCCACTGAGTGTTGAAGATTATTACAGTACTAATATCGCTATTTAATTAAACTAACACTGTATAATTTTGGTTTTAGGGGGGGAGCCTTATCACTTAAGGGTGGCAAAAGGGTATAAATTAAAAAATGTTGTCCAAAAAATCAAAAAATTGTTTTTTTAGGAAGGGGGGGGGGAGGGCCTCCCTCAACACTTAGGGGATGTTAAAAGGTTAAAAGTTAGGGTTATAAGTATTTTTTAATGCCAAATCTAGAAAAGAAAAATAAATAAAAATAAAATAAAATTAAAATGTTACCGAAAAAAAGTTAAAATTGGGGGGGGGGGGGGGGCTCATCACTTAGGGGATTTTAAAAGGTTAAAAGTTAGGGTTATAAGTATTTTTTTAATGCCAAATCATAAAAAAATGTAATTAAAAATTTTTGTCCAAAAAATAAAATTTTGGGGGGGGGGGGGGGCACCCTTATCACTTAGGGGTATAAAAAATAGATAACAACCTATTCTCAGACCTACCGATCACATCCCTACTCCGAACTGTTTGCTGGGTGAAAAGTGAACCCGGAAGACGCCTGGCGGGGATAACTGATCGATTGATAATAATAATTACAATAACCGAGCAAACAGCAAAAATTTTTACATTTTTGTCTAATTGTTATCTAATGTTACCTAATTGTTATCTCATTGTTATTATTAGTTTTGTTATTTAATTGTTAATTTAAATTTTGAATATTAATTTGAGTATTTATTTATTCTCTTTCATAGTTATTTATTGAATGTTAATCCTTTGCTGTTTCTTAGATGTATTAAGTAGCTTTTTTTCTAGTCATTTATTAGTACTTTTATGGACATTTTTTTAAATTCATTTATGTATTTTATGTACATGTTTATTCAAGATTGCCTCTCCTGTGGCCCTGCTGTCAGAGGACTGTTTTTTTAAAAAAAATAAAAATAATAAATAAATAAAAATTGATCAGTTATCGATCACTGAGAGTTAAAGATTATTGCAGTTATAATATCTCTATTAAAAAATGGAGGTTGGTTGGAGGTAGAAGGGTGAAAATTAAGGGTTATATGTAAACTCCCCGTCAAAATTAACGCACCACTTTTATATGCTTACACAAAAGTTGTTCAATTAGGATCTTTTTTCTATTTTTTTCATCTCGGGCAGACCAATTTCGCCTCTGTCGATCATATCCACACTCCTGGAACCGCCGAAAAGCTCTGAGATTGTAGTGAGATGCACTCTTAGTCGACCACCAACCTTTTGAGAAAAGCCTTTCTTAACCCATCACTACGGGTTTAATTGCTTTCTCCATAGTTAAATTAGGAGGTCTATTCTTGTTGACACAACCAAATATCTGTATTATGAATAACTACGTGAGAGCTCTCATTTAATCAACTGCAAATTACAAAAAATCATTTATGATGATGATTAAATATAATTAATTTATGATATTTAATTAATGTTGCTAATCAGTGATGATGCTCCCTCATCACTAAGGGGTGGTAAAGTTATAAAAATTTAGGTTTATTAGTATTTTTTAATGCCATATCATAAAATAATAAAATTTAAAAAACTTTGGCCAAAAAATTCAACATTAAAATTTTGGGGGGGCCCCCCTCATCACTGAGTGGTGGAAAAAAGGTAAAAATTTAGGGTTGTAAGTATTTACTAATGCCAAATCTATAAGAAATAAAAAAAAAAAATGTTGTCCAAAAAATCAAAAAATAAAATTTTGGGGGGGCCCCCCTTATCATTTAGGGGCATAAAAATAGATACATCCTATTCTTAGACCTACCGATCAATACAAAAAAAAATCATCAAAATCGGTCTAGCCGTTTCGGAGGAGTTCGGGATCAAACACCGTGACCGAGAATTTTATATATATATATATATATATATATATATATATATATATATATATATATATATATATATATATATATAATATATATATATATATATATATTTACTGAGGCGCTCTTTAGAAAACAAATTCACTTAACATCTGCCAAGTGAATATACACCAAGAAAAATATACGTGAACTTTCCCCTGTGCATTGCTGAGTTAAAGACAAGAATAATTATTTATTTAATTTTTAACTTAGAGAAATCAATTGGAAGCAATTTAAATCCCTCCACGAATAGATGAAGGTCAGATCACCGAAGAAAGAACCCACGTCGATATAGATATAAATAACACTGGCATGTCAGAAAGCTTAGGAATCTTTTAATCAAATGGTGTTATCAAATAGTTCTAATAAATAACTAAAGTTTTGCCAAAAATGATTAATTTCTCATATACACGCAGTTCATAAAGACACGATAAATAACATTGCGATGGGTTTTCATGTTTAATGCTACCAGAAAACAAATATTGTCTATAAAAGCATATTCATCTGACGTGAGAAACCGAGCAGCTAAACAGATTTCAATTAAATTTTTACCCTGTGCAGAAAAATCACCCTAAGGCAATATCGAGATATTAATTGTAGCTCTTAAGTTTAGGTGCCAAACAATTATGAAAAATCATGAAAAAAAAGAAACAAAAAAAAAAAAAAACAATCCGACGATTTTATTTTAACAAAATGTTCAAGCATTATTATTATATTCATGAGAGGGGCTACAAATTATACAAATGTCTGAAGGTAGGGTTATTGCAAAATAAGATCTCTGTAATTACATATTATATTAATAAAAAATGTTGTGTTAGGGGTCTCAAACCAATTTCCATTATCTCATTGGTATAGTATGCAAAAAAGCATTGCGATGAAAAGAAGAAATAATTATGAGGTTTCGATGGATGTACTCGTTTTAAGCTCTCATGATAAAAAAAATGTTAGTCCCTTGTTTATTTAGATGCGAGGACCGATTTCAATGGCATTTGGTTAGCCTACACATTCAGAATAATCATGTATTTTAAGACAAACTTAAAAAATTAATTTTGCTCCATGTTTGAAAGAAGTGCTTTCAAAAACCTAGGATAAACCGTGAACATGTTTTTCTCAAAAATGGTTTTGATGTAGTCCGGTTTAGTTTATATCAATCAATACCAACAAAAAACTTGTTTCTAAGATAAAATGGCTTATAATAATAATAATATATAATAATAATCCATTTATTGTTATAAAAAAAAATCGGCATAGGCCGTGGAACCATATGAGGTTTTGAGTTGCACCTCTTAACATTCGTAAAAATGAATTAATACATTAATAATGAATAATAAAAATAGCATCCTTGCAATTAAAATGAATACATAAATACAATTTCTTTTTTCCTTTATCACATTAGTTAAAATAAAACATTACTTCTATACTGTCTACTTAAATAATATACTTCTTTTATAGTTTAGTATAATAAATTAATAAATTACATCGTACCAATTTTTTCCCCCATTTATTTACACACTCGCATCTTTTGCCGATGATAAATGTATTATAGCGTCTCACAAATCATCCAGAACGGCTTCCGACCATGTACAACAACATCTCTCACTCATAGAAGCATGGCTAAACAAATGGAGGATTAAAATTAACGAGAATAAAAGCATCCATGTAACATTCAGTTTAAGACACGGCAACTGCGAACCTGTATTCCTAAACCAAACACCTATTCCTCACTCTAGCACTGTCCGCTACCTCGGGATACACCTGGATCGGCGTCTAACATGGGCACACCATACAAAACTCAAACGACAAGACTGCAACAGACGTTACAAACTTTTATACAGACTCCTACACCATACATCGAAACTCAACATGCATAACAAATTACTCATTTATAACACCATAATTAAGCCCATATGGTCATACGGCATTGAACTTTGGGGTTGCACCAAGCGTTCCAACTCCTATCGTATCCAAACCATCCAATCTAAAATCCTAAGAAGAATAACTAATGCTCCTTTCTATGTATCCAACCTTATCCTCCACAGAGACCTTAAAGTCCCATTTATTCGTGACCTAGCCTCCTCCCGATACAAAAGCTTCCATGACTCCATATCCCACCATCCTAATCCTTTAGTCCAAAACCTATCATCTCCATCCATTCCACAAAACCCTCCTCGACGCCTAAAGAGGCACTGGCCGCGTGACTTATTAAACAACTAACATGTAATTCAAAAAGAAAAAAAGAAAGAAAAAAAAAAAAAAAATCAAGTTATTAAATATTATGAGTACTATCGATGGATAACTTCTCATCTCATGTCACATCAAAAGTCACTGTAAATATTCTGAACATATCTGTATTGCTTATAAAATGTACTAATGTAGTCGCAATAATCTAATAAACGAAAAAAAAAAAAAAAAAAAAAAAAAAAAACCTTTATTTGTAATTAGTTTTTATAGAGCCAGACGTCTGCATAAATTTGCTGCATTCTGGACAATTCCTTTCTTTCGTTGGCCACTCTGTGCCAAGTCACTTCCCCACACACCTTCCTCATTTCCTCGTCCCATCTTGGTCTTGGTCTTCCTCTGCCTCTTTTTAGGTCCATGGGGTACCAATTAATTAAAACTTTGGTCCATCTCTCACCTTTCGTCCTAGCTATATGTCCGGCCCATCACCATTTTCTTTCCAATATGACCTTTCCTATATCTTCTAACCCTGTCTGCTGACGTACCCAAGTATTTCACCTCCTGTCTTTCTTGGTAATTTTATGCATGGACTTCTCCATGGTTCTTTGCTGAACCCTCATTCTTTTCACGGTTTCCTCTGTTAGTGTCCATGTTTCCGAACCGTACGTCATTACAGGCATTACGCATGTATTCCAAAGCTTCTTTTTCAGTGCAATGCTAACCTCTGATCTAAATAGATATCGCTGGTCCGGAAAAAGACTGGAATAACTCAAAAAATGTCGAAAATAAGTTTTTGAAATGGTCTAACTCAAAATTTCGCGCTGATTCTGATGGTCTAATCGCCACATTTCTATCTTTATTAAAAACCGGTAGAGAGCATAGTGTTATACTGTCATATCTCAAAAGTAGCTGGGTTTGGGTTACAAGACTGACGTCTTATCTGTTTATATCAAGACACTGGACAAGAAGCGTGTTTCTTTCTGTACAAAACTGTATTAACTTAAAAAAAAAAATGCATTCTAACACTTTAGGTTAGAACTATTTTTGTTATTTTTTATAAACAATAGTGCATTATTTTAAAATAAGACTGTATTGATTTGATTATTCTTAAAACAGAAATAGACTTTTTTTGATTTTAAACTGTCTCATTTCAAAATAATTCAGTTTGAACCTTAAGACGAGAATTTCGTTGTCTTAGTTTCGATTCAATAACGTCACATTTTGAAATAACCCTCTCTTGAATTTAAAATTATCAAATAAAAATTTTTTATTACAATTGTAATAAGGCCTTATTTTGAGTTAAGGCTCTTTTGTTTGTTTTTTTAAATCATAGTGGTTAAAATTAGTTTTATCTATAAAATGTCTCTTTTCAAAAAAATATTTGCAGGTAAGACACTCTTGTACTTGATATTTTACCCGTTATGGTGTATTTTTCTTTTGTGTCAGTCATGCATAAACATTTTTGTTGGAGTTGTGACAGTCTTGTTATTAATATCTTAGAACTTAGTCATCGTTCTGAAACATTAAAGTCATAAATATGAATATGTGGCACTCTTGATTCTGAAATTATACTTTTTTATAAAATTTGATCTGCCAGTTTTAAAGAAAAAAAGGTTGTATATTTATAAATAGTGTTTTTTTTTTGCTTATTAAATTTTTGTGTGATCGCATAAAGTCCGTTTCCTTAGGAATATTATTTTTAATAATATTAGAAACTGTTGAACTGTAAAATATTAGCTAGCCATTTTTTGGAGTAAATTTAAAAGTTGAAGTTTTGATATGATTTATTTTATTTAGTTCTTACCAGTAGGGGTAGGTTTATAGTAGAGTTGGCTAGAATTAAGGTTAATAAAAATTTAGAAGAAATAAGATGTCTTGATTTTGAAAATATAAATGAACAAAACGACAAATTAATGGATATAATTAACGACAAAATAAATACAAATAACAAAGAAAAAGTTGAAAATGATAAAGATCTAAATAGGTATATTATGTTTAAATATTTCACCTACTACAATTTCTCTACAAGGTAATAAAAATAAATAAATTTTTAAAACTTTAGCATAATTAAAAACTATTTGTACCTCCATTGTAACTATTAATAAGTTATTACTCCATACTCCATACTATATTAATTATTAAGAAAGAAAGACGTGTGACTGTTGCCAAGCATTATATATAGCTTTAAAGAAGAGCAGAAGCCTATGCTTAGAGAAGAACACAACCAGCATTTGCTATGAAATGAATTAGCCAGAGCTGAGAAAATAAACGATAAAGATTCTTAGGGAAATTGTTGCCGCTGTTTTTTATTTACAACCTGCTCTTTTCCCATCTTCTTTTTAGGGTTTTGTAGATACTTCTCAAAACCCTTATACCGAGGGTGATGTGTCCGTCCGTCCGTCGCTCTTTGGTTCACAGGGCCCGAACCGTTTAAGCGAAAGTACTGAAATTTGAAACATTGGTGCAACTTTTTGACCCAACCACAAGAAAAATACACAGAAGTTCATAATTAGATTTGCGCATGCGCAATTCGAAAAAATGTGGTAAACTCAAAAAATTTATATTTTTTTAAATTTTTGAGTAGGGTATCAAATGAAAGCTGCTGAAGAGTAGGACACAAATATATATATGATTCTTTAAATGTTGCATTCCTTATTGGTTAAATAAATCAAAATATACCCAAAAAAAAATTCCCCCTCCCCCAACCACTATAGATGGGCTGGCGCTAAAATTTTGAAATAATTCATGCTAATATCTTATTGTGGGGCGATAAAAATTCCGGGAGTTCATCCCAAATTTTCAAAAATTGTTAATTTTGGGGGCGAAAAAGTGAAGTGCGCCCAAAATTTTATTTTTTTTAAATTTTCAGTTGGGTATTAAATGAAAGCTGCTGAAGAGTAGGACACAAATATATATATGCTTTTTTAAAATTTGCATTCCTTATAGGGGAAAAAAATCAAAATATACCCAAACCCCCCCCCCCCCCCCCCCCAACCACTATAGATCGGCTGGTGCTAAAATTTCGAAATAATTCATACTAATACCTTATAGTGGGGCGATGATATTTCCGGGAGTTCATTCCCAGGTTTTAAAAATTATTGAGTGCGGCCAAAATTTTATTTTTTAACAATTTTGAGTTGGGTATCAAATGAAAGCTGCTGAAGAGTAGGATACAAATATGTATTTGTTTTTTAAATTTTTAATTCTTTATTGGTTTTATAAGTCAAAATATACCCCCAAATAATCCCCCCCAAATTTTATATAATGGCTGGTCTTAAAATTTTGAAATGATTCATGGTTACACCGTATGGTTGGGCGATGAAAATTTCCTAAAAAATGTAATTTATCTTGTCGTTATTACCTATAAAAAACATTGTGACCTCCCGGGGGATCGAACCCGGGACCCTTAGGATCGAAGAAAAAAAATCATAATTACTTAACGGGTATGCTTAATCATCTACAAAACCCTAAAAAGTACTTGGACGCAAGTACTTCCCTGTGATTTTTAATATTTGTCAAAGTTAAATCATTACAACTTCACAATTTATGAAATATAAAACAACGATACGTTCTGCTATACATGGCATGAGGGCGATACTCATAGGTGAGCAAATAAAATATTATGGACATGTCTTTGGAATTATCTAGACCAGCTAAATAAGAAACTCCCTGCTTCGAAAAATATAATTTTCTACTCAGATAATTGTGTCGGTCTGAATAAAATTAAATATATACTTGAATTATTTATGTATGCAGTATTTTTTATTTTTATTTATTTATTTATTTTAAATATTCAGAGTATTTCTCATAAGATTCTTGTGACTGGTCACACCCAAAATCATGGTGATTCTGTGCACTTCGATAGAACGGCAAATCGATGCTTTTAAAAAATCTTCAATAATTTACAATCCGTCAAGAAAGAGTGTTAGTGTATGGGGTTCAAGAGGAAAGAACGGCAGGATTCTTACAAGATCATCCTGTCGCGCCATCCTCGCCATTCTTGTCAACCGATAAGTTTCATGTGGATGGGATAGAGATAACTGTAGAGATCCACTGTCCTTCTATCCTTAAGGAAAGCCGATTCCGTCAAGAAAGAGTGTCAGTGTATGGGGTTCACGAGGAAAGAACGGCAGAATTATAATCTTGCAAGATTATCCCAGTTAGGCAACGAATCCCAAAGGTTTGTATGACATGGCACGCTTTCCCCCGAAGAGACAACATTCCCTTGGAAAGTGAGAGGAAAGAGACCACCCACACACTTCTTTCCTTCTGGCCTCACAAAATTTAAAAACAAACAGGATTATGCTATTTCATGTGGATGGGCAACGAAGGGATTGTAGTCACACGACAAGCCTGCAGGATGGAATGAGCGGATTTTCTCACAGGAAACAGTGCAGGAAAGTGGTTGTGTGGATGGTAATGAACATGATTATCAATCATGCCGTGCGAGATTAAGAAAAAGGAAAGTCTGTCGGGAAAGAACAACAGTGGATGGGGCGCTAATATATCAAACTTCTTCCTTTGACTAGACTTGTTTATATATGACTTATTTCGTGCAAGTGATATTTTTTTCAATACAAGACAGTCTTAACTCAAATTTTCATAAACAAAAACATTTTTATAGCCCCCCCCCCCCCCCCCCTACCAAAATAAATACATTTTGTTTAATTGGAATGCAGTGTTACTATTGCTACTATAAATAAAAAACAATTATTAATCCTATTTATTCTTTTTACGACTTTTATTATGCTTTTAGCAATTTACCAATATGTTAAAATCTTTAATTGCGTTTCCTGAAAAAAGTAATTTTTTGAGTTATGTCAGTCTTTTTCCGGACCAGCGAATATCTAAACTTATTAAATACCCTCCAGCTGTTTGATATTCGTCTGCTGACCTCTTTCTCTTGTCCTTCATTTTTCTTGCTTATCAAGCTTCCTAAATAGACGAACACTTCCACATATTCAATCTGTTCCGTTCCTATTCTGATTGCGTTATCACTTTCCTCTACATTAACCGTCAGTGCTGTTGTTTTTGACCTATTCAGCTCTAGTCCGATTGATCTTGTCTTCTCGACGACTCCGTTTAGCATTATTTCAGCTTCTTCTTTACTTTTTGCTATTATGACAATATCGTCCATGAACTCCAACCTGTTAAGCCATTTACCGTTCACCCTTATTCCATACCCGTCCCAATCCATCGTCCTTAAGGCCACTTCTAATGTTTTAGTAAATATTTTTCCAGAGGGCACGTCACCCTGCCTTATACCTCTGTCTATTTTTACCATTCTCTTCTCCTGTTCAAGCTGTATTTCCATTCTGGCTCCTTCGTAAACATATTGAAAAAGTTCTATATATTTCTTATCGATGAATGATTCCCTGAGTGTTCTGATGATTTCGTTTCTGAATACTGAGTCATAGGCTTTTTTAAAGTCTATAAAAATCAGAAAAAGAGGGAAACCATAATCCTGGGCCCTTGTTATAATTTTTTTTTATAACAAATATGTTATCAAGTGTTGATAAATTTTTCCGGCCTCCGGTTTGAGAAATACTTAGATCATAATCCATTTTCCTCTCTATTCTTTTCGTTATTATTTTCATAAGCACTTTGTAAATGACGGGCAGTAAACTAATCGGTCTATAGTTTTCGCGATGTCACATATGTCCCCTTTCTTGTGTAAAAGCACCAACTGTGATTTGAGCCAGTCTTCGGGGATTTTTCCTTGTGATAGACACATCTGACATAATTGCGTTACAGCATTTACTATTAATTGGCCTCCGAGTTTATGTTCTTCAGCTACGATTTTATCCTTGCCGCCGGCTTTACCCTTCTTCAAACTATGAATTGCCCATTCTACTTCAACTTTTAAAATGCTTGGAGGCTCTTCAATATTATCAAAATTATTTATTTCGTCTGCATTATAATTGCTGCTTGTCTCTTCTTCATCTTCCCGGTATAAGTGAGCATAGTATTCACTTATAATATCTATAACCTGTCCTCTATCAGTTTTTAGCCTTCCCCTTGTGTCCTTCATGCCTTTAATTTTTTCTCTTCCTACCACTTGGCTTCTCTGCAACTTTCTGATACTAGATCCCGCCGCTATGACTTCTTCTAGTTCTTTTTTTTCCCCCACTACTCCATTTCTTCAACTCTTTTCTAATTAATTTTGACAACTCTGTGAATTCAATTTTATCCTGTCCTATTCTTTTGAGTTTCCTCCGCTTCTCCGTCATTTTTTTTATTTCTCTAGGTAATTTAGTTCTATTTCCATTATCCAGTTCCCCTGCGGATGCCGTTGTAGCGCTCTTTATCGCTTCTACTAGGTGCTTATTGTATTCCTCTATATTCCTTTCAACCGTATTAAATTCTAATATTGTTCTTAGTTTATTTTCCTGCATCTATATCTTGATTTCGAATTGACATACTATTGAGTAAATGTTTGTTGTGCATTACTTTCCTAATAACAGACTTGTGGAAACAAATAGCGCATTTCAAAGGCCTGTGATCACTACCAACGTTTATTTCATCAGACGCCTCCACATTTCTAACAAAATCCTTCTGGTTACTTATCACATAATCTATTTCATTCTTTGTGAGTCCATCAGGACTCACCCATGTATATTTTTTCCCATAAGGTTTTTTGAAAAAGCTATTCATGATGTACATGTGATTCCCTTCTGCGAATTCTAATAACCTGGTACCTCTTTCATTACGAGAACCTAAACCGAATTTTCCCAGGGCCTCGAAGTCGTTTCCTTGGCCAATTTTCGTGATAAAATCCCCTATTATTAAAGTGTACTTACACTTTTCTTCGTCGAGGGCTGTATTTAACATACTATAGAAAGACTCAACTTCGAAGTCTTCTGCGTCGGTCGTTGGTGCGTAAACCTGTATTATTTTAATTCTGCCTCCTCCGTCTTCTTTGTTTGTTTTCCAAATTAATTTCGAAGCTCTGTGAGAGTAGGATTTGTATGAACGTATATTCTTTCTCTTCTTTTTGTTGACCAGAAACCCTGTACCTCCGGTTGGTCCATCCCCGTTAAAATAAACTTCAACACTGTTGTCGTGTAGATCCATTAGGACTTCTCTATCTCTTCTTACTTCGCTAAGGCCAATAATGTCCCATTCTACCCTGTTACATTCTTCCACAAGTTCTCGCAGTTTATTGTCGTCCCACAGTGTTCTACAGTTGTATGGGAAAATATTGTACCCTGTTGTGAAACCGTTTTTATTTTCCTTTTCATAATGTCCAATTCCTTTCAGTAAATCTATTGATTGCTACATATTTATGTTTTCATTTCCTTCCGTTTGTGTTATATTGCTCCTACGACTTTCTTCGGATTTTTTTTCGCAAGCAGATACGTCAGGTTCACTTCTATCATTTCTTTCGATATAATTATGCAAAGGTGTTTGAATTAGCCCTTTACTGTTTTTCCGCTTTAAACTGCTGTCCTTGATTGGGCTGTTTTCTGTCGCTAAGGCTGCTAACCTTTTTGACCTTTCTCCTTTCTTAGAAGGTTCCGCTATAAGGTCCCTTACTATTAAATTGTCATAGCGCAGAACAGCAAACTTTCCTTGTTCTCGTGCTTCTTTTAATTTAGGTATGAGAAGTTTTCTCGTATCCCTTACACTAGTTGGGTAATTCTCGTCCAGAAAAATGTTCTTCCCTTTTAAACATTTCTTGTGCCTCACTATCTCTGCCTTTTTCCTGTACGAAATCAGTTTTAAACAAACGGGTCGAATTTCTTTCGAGTATTTCCCTATTCTATGGACATCGTCTATGTCTGAATAAAGCAATTTAACAGGCATATATTCGTTGATCGAGTTTAATATTTTTTCTTCTAATTTTTCGACTTGCTCTGGTTTGCTTTCTGTAATACCAAAAATGATAATATTTGTCTTCTCAATTTCTCTCTCTAAGTAATTTATTTTTAATCCTTGTGCCTTTACTGTATTAGTAAACTTAGACTGTTGTTCTTTTATTTCATTCAGTGTTTTATTTAAGTCATTTTTTACTGCATGAATCTCCTTATTTACTTGTGCAGTAAAACGCTCTAGAATAGCTGAGATAACTGACTCATCCATGTTTACAAACAATCTTAGATTTGAATGGTGGTTATCAGAGTTCCAGACACCTGATAAGAAGTAGCTTTGATGATTGTATAAAATGGCTTATAGAGATGAAAAATGCAGACAGTTATTATAAAAACATACATGTCCAGGGGAAAGGAAGCAGCAAAATATGGATAAAAGTAAAATAAACTAAATATAACAGTATTTAACATTCTGAGTACAGAAACATTCATATTATCAGTAATAGCTATCGAGACGCAATTTGTTGTACTGTAGCTTCCCCGGCTAATAACTTTAGAAATTTCAGTGTAAATGTTACAAATTCTTATTTCAAACCATTTGGAAGGATTAATATCAAGGGGGCTACTCGTGACGTATGTCAGATTTCAGAAGCAGAAGCAACTAACTTAAAATCAGCAAAATGGTAGTATAACTAATGCCACATATTATATATTTTGCAAAATGATAAAACCTCACGATTCTTGATTGTTTTTAGTGAATTTTCGAAGAAAATTAAGCTATTGCAATAGCTTCAAAATTTTTTTATATGCGATTTAATCGATTCCTTAAATTTATCACTTTTTTATGTATGTATGTCTCACTCCAGACGATATCTCACTCTAGGATGCACTTAAAAAATCCAATCAAATGTTATAATGTCAATAATATCAAAAGTAAGAACAATGAGTTCGTTCGTAGCCAAGAATTTTTGGAATCCATTTAGGGGTCCAATATTGACAAGTTAGGGTAAAAAATAGCATAAAAACGTGTTTTTTCCATTTACCCCCCCTCCTATATATATATATATATATATATATATATATATATATATATATATATATATATATATATATATATATATATATATATATATATATATATATATATAAAATGTTTAGGCATTTTTAGTAAATTTTACCTTAAGTTCTAGTTCTTAATTATTTTTAAATTCATTATAATATTAATTAGTTTTTAGAGAATCTTATAAAGTTGGTTATGGCAGATTTCTAAGTAAATCAAATTATTGTTTCGTTGAGTCCCAGGTAGCTTTATACTTCTCTTAATCTTCTTCTTCTTTAATTTAATTATGTTGACACCTGGACTCCTCCATCTTCCTTTCCTCCCTACTCTTTCCTCCACTTCCTTTCCTTATGGCAGTCCTTCTTAAACGTTCAATCTGAACTCATCTGAAAAATCTTTTAAATTCAATCTTGAGTCGGTCTACCGGACCAGCAAGTTTGATCTGATTTGAAGACCTGGACTCGTCTGATCTGCCTACCGAGCAATCAGCTGATTGGCCTCCTGCCTGGACGTCTGTCAATCTGGGCATCCTGTTGATTGCGGTCTCCCGGACACTTCATCAGAGATTTCGCCCACTGCATCCAACATTCTACTCTATTTCTACTACAGGTACCTTCATCCAATTCACACCTTTCCCTTTCACTCCTCCCTTAATTAACATTATATTCATTTTGCTTCCGAGCTTACCGAAGGTAACGGAAGTATTGTGTTCACTTTTGAGAACGAAATACTTTTATGCCTCCGATTTCAAAAATTTTAAAACAGAAATCCGTTTCAGACATCAGAGAACATTTTTGGGCTCGTGTCTGTCTGTCTGTCTGTCTGTCTGTCGGTCTGTGTGTCCGCGAATTATGAAACGTGCGACGATAACTTGAGTAAATGTCGACCGATTTTGATGAAATTTGGTAGAAATGTTAATTTTACCAATGCCCTGGACGAGTTCGTTGGACAACGTTATCTGTTCAAGCGTTCACGAGCAACGCTCGCGTAAACGTGAACTTTAAATTTAAAATTGGAATTATAGGTCGGGGAAAAAATCTAACTTCATCCATTCAATGAGACAAACATTTTTTTCAAATACAATTTTTTAGTAAAACCATCAGCGACACCGCTATGAAGTGTTAAAGATCGCTAAAACTATTAATAGTTTTTACAAAATAAACAATATTACAATAGAGTAATATAACAATAATTGTTATAGAACATGATAGGATGCGAGGAAGCTATGTGCCACACTAATTGGCAGTCTATTTTATATTATACCAACTTTATAATTTCTTGTTTATTATAATATATGATTCTTGTGAAAAACTGTTATTTCTTTTTGTCTAATCCTTATTTCACTTTTAAAATTACAGTCTAACCTTTTTATTACTTATTTTTTATTAACCAACCCCTATTTATTTTTAGGCAGTGGATCAACAAAAGGATTGAATTAAATTTAACTTTACAGAAGTCGTATTTACTTATAGCTCAGGAAATAAGATTCATAATAGCGACTGACTAACATTAAGCTAGGATTATGTGTGTATATTTATCTTTGCAGAATATGTGGACGACTAAGCTCGTCAATGAGATACAGCTTGGCCTTAATCTAAAAAAAACACAGTGGAGAGCTACCATATGTTCCATCCATTTTTGAGTACAAAATTAGTTAGTAGACCACAAATCAATTTTGTTAGTTTTTCACATGACCACTTTAATTTGAAGAAATATTTGAATAACTAACCTATCAAGGAACAAACTAACATAAACTTGATTTTTGGTCAAAGTTTACACTTTTATTAAGTAATAATTGTTAGCTAATTTTAGTACCGTAAAGGTGTGAGAATGCAGTGTCGGAAAGGAAATTTTAAATTAGTCACTTAGGAACTTTAGATTAGCGAAGAATCTTTTGGTTCGATGGCCTGATGTATAGTTCTTTGTCAAAATTTTACCTGCTCCGTCACCCACTTTTAATTTGGATGAAAAAGAGACATTCAGCAGTCATTATGCTTACTTAATTTCTTAAGGACCGAGAGAAAAACGACTGTCACAATTATTTTTTTATGACATTTGTTTGATTTGTCTTGTAATTAAAAGAATTAAGGGAGGGTTTAGAGGGGCAAGGATAAGAGGCGAGTTTCCAGATATTGAGCGCGGAGGCGGAGCAGGAATCAAAGAAGCCCGAGGGTACTTGAGAATGAGATTAGTTTTTGGACGAGTGATCCGATGAGATCAGGAACCCGTGACACAAAGAGACTGCTTTTATCAACATCCTGACAAATTAATTTTCTCCCTTTCTCAACGATCTTCTGGAATTTCTACCAACAAAAAATCTTTTACCAGTCGGCCCCTGACTTGGAAACCCTTTGAACGTCTGACAGGCATTAGAACAAAAGGATGGAAAAGCTTCGAGGGTCTCTAAAACTATTCTTCTTAACTTATGAAAGAGCAGTTTATTTTAAGAGAACAAGGCAGTAATTGATATAAACGAACCTAATATCTACTAAAAGGATAGTAGCTTACATGAACAAACGTTTACAGGCAGAGGTCACCTTTTTCGCTTTCTTACTATCCTTAATCTTGATTACTATCTTATTGATTCAAAAATATTTGACGTGACTGATAACTTCGTCTTTTATATAACCTAATTTCTGTTTATAAACTAATATATAACAGATTATAGTAATAGTATAAAATAATACTGGACAGAGTTCCTTGAATTTATAAATATTTTTTTACAGTAAAATATAAACAGTACCCACACGGTATAGGTATTCTATAAGTATGTTAATGAAAAAAACAAGCATATTAGCGCAAAATAATACGCGAAAGTTGTATTGGAATTAAAAGTACATTTATTTATGATAATTAAAAAGAAATCAAAATAATGGTCCCAAATGAAAAGATTTTCTTTGACAGTGCACGAGTGAAATAAAATCATCAGTTGGTGCGTATTTTCATCTAGCCCCTATAAAAACATAACCTTAGCCTAGATAAGGAAGTCTCTAAACAAAATGCAATAGACACTTCTGTTCTCTCTTCTGGATGAAGAGAAATCCTAATGCAATAAAGCTGGAAGTTCATCTGGAAGAAGTTACAGAAAAGAAGTTTTACCAAAAACAGGAGAGCTCAGGAGGAGGGAGAAATTTGAAAAAAGCTTTAAGGAAAGAAAATAAGACAGACGACCAAAAAACAATGAAGCACTCTATTCGGGTATTTTACTATTAGGTACTATTTACTACTGTCTTAAAAATAACTTCTTAATAACTTCTTCCAGTTGAACTTCCAGCATTATTGCATAAGGATTTCCCTTCTTCCAGAAGGGAGAACAGTAGTGTCTATTTCATTTCGTTTAGAGACTACGTCATCTAGAGTGAAGTCAGGGGCATCCAATGAATCATCTGAGTAAAGAAGATCCTCCAATGCAGGGACATGACATTGAGTACATTTTATAAACATGGTCTAGAGACATTGGTAATACCTCTGGTTCAAGAACTTTATCCAATAATTTGTTGGCTTTTGAAGAATTACCTTGCTTTCTTGATTTTGTACCAGAAATAAATATTGGACTGTAGTTAAAAAAATATAGCTGAGTTTTCGTAGAGTAAGAAGAAGAAGGTTATGTTTAATCAGCTATGAATCCTTCACTTGGGGGGGGGGGGGGTATAAAGATGTATATGGTGGGTATAAAGAGGCAGATTTAGTAATTTGAATGTTTTGTTGAAAATTTAATTTATTCTAGCCATGTTATAAATCTGTGATTACATTTATCTGGAAAAGACAAAATATCTTAATTTACAAATTCCTTAGTAGTAATAGTTAATTTAAGCCACGAGTCATTTTTTGGACTACCTACATTTTAAATTTTTTTTTAAGGAACAAAAATAAAAACAATATGTAAGAAGAAATCCTGGTACATTCTAACTTATGTAAGCATCATTGGCAAAATCAAACGGAAAAAGCCAGCTTAAGAATAAGAATACAGGGGATTACCTAGCAATGTTAATTTGACCTATTTGTATAACTAATAGTTTGCTTTGGCTAGCTTCTGCTTAAATTATTACACTTAAACTCTAACTCCTTCTGACTTAAAGTAACATTTACTAAATACTAGATATTTACAAGGATTGAACACTGTTCTGGTCTCTTCGTTAGTTCGCTCTAATCTGTATTCTACTGATTTGATAAGTACTTCCTGTGCACAAGCTACTCCAAGCAAATTCCCAAATCCTCTTAGCATTGTTGTTACACACTTGAACTTTCACATTAAGTGTATTAACGAAGAATGAAAAGGAGGAACGACTAGGTTTAATTTTCTATAGAAAATCCTAAGTAATTAAGGTAAAGTGGTATTACAAATGATGGTTGGATAATATAGAATATATTATATATGTTTCTAATAACTCAATTTGTTATTGTATCAGTATCAATTCCGGTTCAATTATATACGAAACACTTTTATATCTTATATGCAAAACTATAGTAATCTAATATTCTTGATGATCACAACGTGATCATACTTAATGTGTTACTCTTTATTAGGACACATCCCATGTTGTAATATTTTCCATTGACAGGCCCAGACTTGTAAATGGGCTGACTGGGCTATAGCCCAGGGCGCCAGATTTTGGGGGGCGCAAAATTTTCGAAGACATCTTTTTACTAAAAAAAAAAAAAAAAAAAAAAAAATCATTGTCGACTTCGGAAGGCCTATATGACCCCACACGGCCACAGTGTACTGACCAATCCGGTCTAGTCCCAGAAGCTGTACAATCCGACTCTACAATCTCCAATGTAAACAAGGTATTGCCTAATGAATTTGTGTTAGAAGACCCTGCAACTTGGAACATTTTTGACACTCTGGTTATTGAAAATATTATTGGAAATTCTCCTAAACAAAACATGCATGCCGATTTTTCAAAGTCTGAGCGTGTTTACACTGATCAAAACGTAGTTTATCCCTTAACTTATTTAAAGATGTACTCCCTAATGGAGAGATATATTTTAGAGACTGGCTGCTGTTCTCCTCATCAACTGGGAAGTTGTTTTGTACTCCCTGTCGCTTATTCCAACCAGACAGCAAGAAAACCCATTTTTGTTCCGGTTTTAAAGACTGGAAGCATGGCCATACTCTTATAAAACAGCACGAACACTCAGCTGACCACAGATGTAACATGCTCACTTACATAACCAGATAAAAGAAGAACACTCAAGTTAATACCCTGTTATCAACACAATATGAAGAAGAAGTTAAATATTGGCAAAACGTCTTATCAAGAGTAGTTTCGGTTGTAAGATTTCTTGCTGTAAGAGGATTACCTTTTCGATGTGACAATGAACACTTTGGGTCTACTTCCAACGGGCTGTATCTGGGATGTCTGGAGCTAATTAGTGAATACGATCCATTCCTTGCTCAACATATAACAAAATATGGAAATAAAGGCCCGGGACATGTATCCTACTTATCTTCGAGAACTTGCAATGAGTTTATTGAAATAATGGGAAGTGTTGTGCTTCAAACAATTCTGAATGAGATTAAAAATGCTCTTTACTACGCCCTCATTGTTGATTCTACTCCCGACTGCTCTCACACAGATCAGTTTGCTATTGTGCTTCGATACGTGTCTTTGGAAGAGTTGGAACCCAAAGAACGTCTGTTACGACTTTTGCCTGGGATAGGTCACTCATCCAGTTCCTTAGAAGAAGCTGTAATGAACTGTCTTTCCGAATTAGGATTGATGGTTCCGCTGCTGCTGAATGCTGTACTGAAGTGGTAAAATTCTTTGGTTTTATACAAGAACTCTATAATTTTTTCTCTCTGTCAAGTAACAGATGGGAAATTTTAAAAGAGCACTTGGATCAAAACCATACACCAGTGGTAAAGTCGCTATCTGATACCAGGTGGTCAGCTAGAGCAGATGCCCTGAAAGCTGTAGTAAAAGGGTATAAGGCAATTCAAAATTCTCTGAGGGCGTTATCTGAAGATCCCTTAGTAAAACCTGGAGCTCGATTAGAAGCCCAAGCTCTTGAAAAACAATTTTGAAATTGCTTTTTTATGAATTTTATGGAATGACATCTTAGAAAGGTTTGACAAGTGTAGCAACAACTTACAAATGCAAACCATAGATCTGGCAGCGGCTACTAAACTGCTCCACTCTTTAGAAGGATATGTCAAAGAAAAAAGAGACGAGTTTGAAAAGTACGAAGAATCTACTGCGGCTGTTTATTGGTGTGAAACTCCTACTTATTCCAGGGTTAGGAAACGCAAAATATTTGCAGATGAGACCGGTAAGAATGAAGTGAAATATGATGGAAGATCAGCTTTTAGAACTGGAGTTTTTCTAAAAATAATTGATTCAATAATATCAAACTTGTCGAAAAGAAGAAAAGCATATGCAAAAACTAAATGCTCTGGTGTTAATGTGTTCTGAGCATGATATAACTCTTAAAACAAACTTTTCTGAAGTTATAGCAAATTTTGCTAAATTAAAATTAAGGAAAAAATTTTTTAAATAATTAAAAATGCCTAGCCAACTTAATGTTCCTTTAGTTCAATAATTTTAATGTACTTATTTTTTTATATACCCAATAACCAGTGAAACCCTGTTTTAACGCTTTTCCGCATTCAACAATCAATTGTTTTTTTTAAGTCCCTTTTAGGTATGGTTTTTTAAAATTTCCAGTAATTTGTTTTCTATAAATTTGGTCGCTAATGGTTTCTTATGAGTCGAAACGTTTCATAATGAACTAAAAGAGACTGCTTTAAATTATTACACCTTCGACAAATCCATTAATTAATTTTTTGTTTTCATTTTTTTTTCTAATTCATATAATAGAGCCTCAGCTCCCATCCTTAAGGTTTGCTTTGTTGAGATTTTTAATAATAATTGATATAATATATATGTACTGCAATTTTTATAATGTATTACACTGACATTATGCTCAAATAGACAACCTTATATAAAAAGCTAAAAAAACGTATATTAATTTTGTTGTTGTTGAATATACCATTAAAGCTTACACCTTTAAATCTGGGTTATTTCATCAATTTAACCCTTTACAATGTATACTACTTGGAACTTTCGTGTGTATGCGTTGCCGGTATGCATAAATAACCGAAGGGAGGGGGGGGGGGGGGGCGCCAAAGCTGAGAGCAGCCCAGGTCGCCATTCACTTAAAGTCCGGGCCTGTCCATTGACATACGAAATTGTATCTAAAAGAGTGGAAGTGCATTATATTTACCGTCATATTATAAAATAGCATGGCTATGTCTAAGAGGAAGGACGTCACAAATAATAGTAATAGTGTCTCTTTATTTTAGCAAATCTGTTGTACTAAACCAGGACAGTAAAAGCTTTTTGTTCCCCTACCAACTATCGTTAGTTTATTATTTTCCTCTCTAAAAACCAATGCTTGGAACACATGTGTGTTCCCCGTTGATATGAATAAAATCGAAATTGTTATTGCCAAGTTTCCAAGCCAAAAGTTCTTGATAATATGCCCAAAACGCTAAATTACTTCAAACATGACTACAAAAAGAACATCAAAAACTGATCAATAGGCGTGGTAATGCTTCGACTCTGACAATGGTTAACAAAAGAAAGGATTTAGAACCTTTTTCTCTATACTTACTTCTAAATGCTCTGTTTTTCTTTACAACATTAAACCTTTTTAACTCGGTAAAATACTAGGAATGTTGAGAATCATTCTATTCTAAACTTGATTTTGTGAATATGATATGTTCTTGTTCTAGTGTCAAAATATTTCTTTGAGCAGACACTATCACCTCACTTAGATCGTCAGTTCTGCTATAAAGAATTGGTTATGTTTTTTTTTTTTCAAGAATTTTTGTAATTTATATATGTCATAATTTCTACTTCCTAGGTAGAGATTCAGGGGTTTGTGTTGGACTTGTACCTATGTATCATTATAATTTTTGTTTTTGTTACCGAAGGTAACGTAAGCTATGTGATCGTTCTAAAGAATATTTTGAAAGTACAGCTTATTATGGAAATTATTTACATCAAATCCAAAACAGAACCAATATTTAAACTTAAGTGCACAAGGCCAAGTGTTAGTTTGCATACAGTGAACCTTTACTTGAAGATTGTATCTTGATTGAGAATTGGTCTCAGTTTTTCTCACCTTCATATGTTTGTTTCCTCTTAAGATGGGCTTTTAACATTTTAAACATATATTAAGCTCAAGTAGCTTAGGACACTGAAAATAATTAAGCCCATAAAATTAAGCTATTTAAAAAAAGGAGAGTTTCAAAGTTTGTATTTTTGTTACTGACTCACTGACAGTGAATTACTCATCATCAAATTTACAAGTGACTTCTAGAATAGTCAGCAACATGAAATTTGGCACACTTGTAGCTAATGGCATGCACATAACTGGCGGGGAGATTCCAAGTTGAATTTTTTCATTTTTACCCCTCCAAAAAATTAATAATAACGGACGCGACGTTACAGTTTTTTTGTGAATTAGTGGTAAGTCGTATCGAAAACCTGATTGCACTAACAGCTAATGATTTTGTACCTAATGTCTACAAGCTCTCGTAGCGTCCGTAATTATTGAACGATTTAATTTCTAATTCATGTACATTTGTACCGATTTGTATTATAATAATTATAACATATTATTACTCTTTGCTCTATGCCCGTGATATTCTACGTCAGTTTAATGTATAAATAGGGAAAATAAAGTGGCTTCGTTCCTTCCAGTGCCTCTCAGGGAAGTACTGGCATCCAAGCACTTTTTAGGGTTTTGTAGATTCTTAAGCATACATGTTGTTATATTATGAAATAACATTTTTTTTTAATTTACCCATCCCACTCTATATGATTATAAAATAATATAAACAAATTTATGCAGAAGGGCCCAAAAAACAAACAAACAAAAAATAAATAAAAGGGTCCTTTGTTCGATTCCCCGGGGGTCACAATGCGACCAATAACCAAGTAAATATTATTAATTTTCATCGCCACATACTAGGGTATTTGAGATGTTTCCTCAACAAAACTCTTAAAACCACTTAACTCATAAAACCAAAAAATAACTGCAACATTTAAAAAACATATTTGTAACCTACTCATTAGCAGTTTTCATTTGATAAAAATTAAAAAAGAAGAGTTTACCACATTTTTGCTAATTCGCAAGCGCATATTAAATGTTATATTAATCTATATTTTTCCTATGTTTGGATTAAATAGTTGCGCGAGTATTTTGAATTTCAACTTTTTACCTTAAACTGTTCGGTAGATATCACCAAATGTGTGACGAACGGACTGACATTTGGCATAAAGGTTTCAAGAAGGATGTACTCAACCCTATAACTCAAGACGACGACTCCCACGATGCTGAAGCCAGTAAGAAGGAATAATATAAATAAAATAAAAACCCAACTGTGAAAATGGGCCAATTTCCATACCCCCTACCTGAAAAGTCAGTCTATCAAAATAGTGATATCTACATTGTGGCCATGTCTGTGTTATTGCTACTGCATTTAGTGATTAGAAATAAAAATAACAGAGGAGTCTTGCTCATGAAAGAAGGAGGGATGTGAGGTTATGGACCAAAGAGAGAGAGAGAGAACAATCTTGGCCACAATATAGATATCACTGATAGGCTTACTTTTTTGGGAGGGGGTTTGGAACTTGGCCCTTTTTTAAGTTTAGGTTTTTGTTGAGGATTATTAAAACAGAATAGATTGCAAGGAATACTTTTACTTTTTGTTTATAAATTGAAAGCAATAAAGCCAAGCTTGAGATGGAATAGTTTTATTATTCGAGATTCTAAGGGATAAATGGCCCTTAGTCTACCAAGGGCTTCTATCTCTCCATTCCGACTCTTCTCAAGATGTTTACCATCTTGTTAATGCCCATTCGCCCAAAAAAAATATGTTTCTAAATCTGAAGAAGAAGATTTACAAAACCATTTCACGGTATAATAAATGTGAAGATGGGTATATTTTCTTTCAGGTTCAATAGGTACCAACACTTTTGAATACACTAGGTGTATTCGTGTATATCATCTGGAAATATAAGCGTTAACAAGATCCAAAGGTTTGTGATTATCATGGTAGAATAATAATAGGCAATTGGAAGTAGTGTCCAGCGATACTGTTAGCTTATAGTCCTGAGATATATATGGAAGTATCGATTTACCTAACCGATGCCTCGTGCCGAGGATAGCCTCGTCCCTAAAACAACATCCATCATATCTCTACACTCACTAACTAAACAAATACACCTGTCTATTTGACTTTACATGTGAAACAAAATATAGTATAACGCTCTTACTGACTTCTCGCTTTCATCCAAACTTATCTTGACAGAAGAAATAAAAAGTTTTTCAATCAATAAATTGAGCCTATTAAAAATATTTTTTTCGAGGTATAGGTAGACTCTCACTACACTTTTCAAAGGATCTCCTTTTACACCTAAACGAACAGCTAAACAACAAGATATATATATATATATATATATATATATATATATATATATATATATATATATATATATATATATATATATATATATATATTTTTCTTTTTTTTGCGCCTTAACAACTTCGGCTATTAGCGCATACTCATGTTTTGCAGCATCCTCATATGTTTAGGTAAGTTTCAAATTTCTTTCATAATGTCAATTTCGTGTAGGTAGTCGAATAGCCTTTCAGTGGTAATTTCGTTGTCTTGGAGAATTTCGGAAATGCTGTTGGGTATTTGGAGTCGTTGTCGAATATTATCAAGTTGCGGGCAGTCACAGAGGATGTGGTACACAGTCATTTCTCGGCCACAAAGCGTACAAACAGGTTTGTCTTGCTTAGTTATAAGGTATTCGTGAGTCAGTCTGGTATGTCCGATTCTTAGTCTGGCGAGCACAACTTCTTCTTGTCGGCATCGTCTGCTGCTAGTTTTCCAGTCTGATAAAGTCGGTTTGACAAATGTTAACTTATTATTGTTGCTTTCTGTCCATCTTTGCCGAAGAACTTCCTGTTTAATTCTTTTGTCCATGTCTTTTGCAGTTACTATTGTGTTCAGCTGTTCACCTGATGTGATGGCGGTTTTGGCTAGTTTGTCTGCCTCCTCGTTTCCAGGTATGCCTGTGTGGCTTGGCACCCAACAGAAATAAACATCCAAGGCTCCTTCATGGATGCAGCTCCGAATTTTTCCTATTATATCATTTTGAGAATATAAATTGTCTAGCGTTTGTAGGGCACATCGGGAGTCTGTATATATTACTACTTTCCGCATTTGGTTTTCAACGGCGTATTTCAGAGCGTTGTAGATGGCTTCCAACTCAATAGAACTTATAGAGCTCCACTTACTACAAGAGAACTGCTTTGATGTTGCCTCGTGCACAAATGCGCAACCTGTACCTGATGAATCTTTAGATGCATCAGTAAATAATGCTTCCATGTGTGAGTGCGTGGGCCTGTGCTTTCGATATTCTTGAAGGTACTGTTCTGTTAAGATTTGAGATTTAATGTGGGATTTACAGAGATATTTAATTTTGGGTCGGTTTGTTGTCCAAGGTGGTAATTTAGGAAGTGTAGAAGGAGATGGTGGATGGTGGTGGTAGTTCTGAAAGATCTGAATTATTTACTAACATTTTAAATCTCAGTCCGGGAGGTTTAGGTAAATTTCGCTTTCTTTCATAAAGCACACAGAATTTTGGATTGAGAAAGAATTTTGACGCGGAGTTTTCTGGAAATTGGAAAAATTTAAAACCGAGTCGAAGTAGGAATAGATCTCGCCTAGAGGCCAGTGATGGTTCATTGGCTTCTACAAGTAGACTGTCAATTGGGCTGGTTCTAAAGGCTCCCGTGGCCAGTCTTATAAAGGTGTTGTGGACCGTATCAAGTTTCTTTAAATGGACCTCCCTTGCTGATCCATATATAGCATATCCATAGTCAATTTTACTCCTTGTAACTTGATGGTAGATACGAAGGAGGGTTGACCTGTCAGCTCCCCATCTATGTGATTGAATCATTCGTAGTAGGTTGAGATCACTGAGACATTTCGTTCGTGTTGCGTCTAAATGGGCTTGCCAATTGAGGTTCTTGTCCAAAATAAGGCCGAGATATCTTATTTGCTGTACTGTTGAGATAATTTGTCCTTCCAGAGTCAATGGTAACAGTGGTGGGGGTTTCCTTTTCCTAGAGAATATTATAGTACGGGTTTTTGTTGGTGAAAACGTAAAGCCATTTCTTGATGCCCACTTACTCATTCTATTTATACTAATTTGTAACAACGGGGTAACAGCAGACCAATTTTTTCCCCTGTAAAGAATGGTCATGTCATCAACAAAAAAAAAGGTTCCACGCACGAGGGGATGGACGAGGCTACTTCATTTACTGCCACTATAAATAAGGCAACGCTAAGTACTGCCCCTTGTGGGACACCGTTTTCTTGGGTCTTTGTGCTCGATAATTTGTCTCCTACTTTTACTCGAAACCTTCGTTCAGCCAGGAAGTTTTTTATGAAAATGGGTAGGTTTCCTTTAAATCCAAAATTTTCCAGTTGTTTTAAAATTAGATATCTCCAGGTTTTGTCGTAGGCCTTCTCACAGTCAAAGAATACTCCGACAGTCTCCATCCCTTGGACAAATCCATTCTGGATGTAGGTTGTCAGCCTAGCTAAGTTGTCCAGTGTAGATTTGTTCTTTCTGAATCCACTTTGATATTTTGAAAGCAAATCTCTCGATTCTAGATCCCACATTAGTCTCGCATTTACCATTTTTTCAAGAAGTTTGCCAAGTGTGTTAGTCATAGCGATAGGCCTGTATGACTCTGGAGCGGTACCGTCTTTTCTTGGTTTAGGTAAGGGAATTAGCATTGCATCTCTCCAGCTGTCTGGATATTTATGTGTCTTCCAAAGTAAATTATAAAGTTCAAGTAGGTATATTCTAAAGGATATTGGTAATTGTTTTATCATTGAATTATGAATTTGGTCTGGTCCCGGAGATGTCAATTTTAACGAGCTGATGGCAGTATTTAATTCCCAGAGGCTAAACTCCTTGTTGTACTTGTAGTCATTGGCTTCATTGGTGTTAAAGACTATATCTTTTTCCTCGGCTTCTCTTTTCCTTATTTGAAAACCCAGCGGATATGATTCGCTAGAACTAACCCTGGCACAATGTGATGCTAATATATCTGCAACTTGTTGTGGATCGGACACATAGTTATTTGCTACCTTCAGAATGGGCAACGTATTTCTTCTGGTTCCCTTGAGAGTCTTGACCCTTTTCCATATTTCTGACGGCGGTGTAAATTGATTCATCGAGGAGATATAGTTCCTCCAGGCCGACTTTTTTCCCTCATTGATGATGTATTTACATTTCGCTCTCGCTTTTTTATAATTAATCAAATTTTCTTGGTTTGAATTTTTCTTAAACAGTCTGAGGGCTTTGCGTCTTTCTTTTAATGCTGATTTGCAGTTTTTATTCCACCACGGCATTAACGGTCGATTTCTCTCTCATGAAAGTAGAGGAATGGTGAAATGGGCTGATGACAAAATAGTTGTGGTTATGAAATTCAGCAGTTCATCTGCATGGTCAATGTCGGTTTGTACAAATCGTGGTACTTCAGATAGCCATTTGCTAAATGCTGCCCAGTCAGCTTTTTTAAACGACCATCGCCTAGCCGGGGTTGTAGGAGGGCAGTTTGGGAATAAAGATATGCCAAGGGGGAAATGGTCACTGCCGTACAAATCAGGAACCACTCTAAATTTAGAATTTCGGGATAGCGAGATGGAGGAAATGATTGGATCTATAACATCTAGTTTTCCAGTTCTGGAATCCATAAATGTTGGCACGTTGTTATTATGCAGGTATAGGCCCCATTCTTGAATAAAAGATTTCAGCACACGTCCTCTTCGGTCACATTTATGAGAACCCCAAAACGTATTATGGGCATTAAAATCCCCTGCCAGGATGAAGGGGGTTTGTAATTGAGGTATTAAACTGTCTAATTGGGTTTGGTCTAAGTCCCGATCACATTCTAGGTAAACGTTAGTTATTGTCACAGGGTATGCTCCTCCTACAGTAGTAACCAAGATTTATAGGTTTGTATTGGTATTAACTTCCCTGCACGGTATGTCCTGGGATACTATAGTCGCTAGACCTCCTTGTCTTACCCCTGTGGAGGGTCCCTTCTATAAATATTGTATCCAGGTATTTTAATCGTATTTATCGATGGCAAATGCGTTTCCTGAAGTAGAAGCACATGAGGTTTTTCGTCTCTTAGAACCAGCCTTATATCTTCACTACGAGCCCTACATTCCTTTGCAGTTCCAACTAAGACACTTTATATTTTTGCCCATAATTTGTGTTTATATTCTATATTATTAATTATTATTAATGTTTTTATTACAGCTCTCAGGTAATGATTTTGCTTTACTGTTAATTACGTTTTGAGTTTGGCTAGTGTTGGAACTTTGGTTATTACTTCCCTTCATGTTCGAAGGGTCGTCGCATTGTACTCCCTGATCTTTGGTTGTTACTTCTTTTGCCAAACATACTTGACAGTGATTTTTATTCTGTTTGTTAAATAATTGTGAAAAAGGTAGATATGACGATGGTTGAGTTGAGACAACTTTCTTCTTGGCATCAGCATATGAGAGTTTCTCCAATACTTTAGTCTCAGTAATTTTTTTCTCTAATAACCACCGAGGGCAGTTTTTATCCTTAGCCGAATGTGGTCCTTTGCAATTAACACATTGGATCGGTTTTGTACAAGGTTTACCTTCATGGGATTGCTCGCTACATTGTGGGCACACCGGCCCTGTCTTACAGGAAGCCTGTCCGTGGTTAAATTTATGGCAGAGGAAACATCTCATAGGGAGGGGGATATATGGTCTAATAGAGACTACGAGGTAGCCTACTTTTAATTTATTTGGTAATGTCGGGACACTCAATGTTATTATATAACTATTTGTGGGTATAGTTTCCATGTTTATTCTCCTATTTATTCTATAGATGTCGGTAACTCCTTGATCCTTCATCTGCTCCTTAATTTCTTCTAAAGGTACACAATCTAAATCAGAACATGTAATTACACCTTTTACCGTGTTAAGCATTTTATGGGGTTCCACAATTAAGGGCATAATTGGTTTTCAGGAAGACGTTTTATTAATTTTTCGGCTTGTTCGTTTGTAAATGTTTACAACATTTACGGGGTGTAGTGACCCATCTTTCAGTTTTTTGGCATTTTTTACTCCGCCAGACCCGATAGCCTGGTTAATAGTTTTTCAATCAAGAAAGGGGAAACATTTGCCATTGACTCTGAATTTTGACGTTTGACTATTAGAAATTTCAAGCATCTTTTCGGTGGCTCACAACTTAAAGTTAAAGTGGAATTGGGCCTTAAACGCTTTTGTTTCGGACTATCTCTAGTCTCGTCTAATTTTTTTGTAACATTTCGTGAAATTGAATGTTTTGACAGATTGTCACTTCTTGAAGGCTGTAAAAATAAATGCTGGAGTGACCCTCCAGGATCTGGAGGTCTTGCATGAATCATGCCTCAGGGATATGTGGGCTGTACCCTGGATTGGAAAGGGCTTAAAAGTATTAAGCAAAAGTAAACTTACATAGCTTTAAAGTTTTCTTTTTTCTTGAAGTTTTCTGAAAAAAATCTTCCTGTCATTTCAAAAAAAAAAAACTCCTATTTCGAATTATTATTTTTTCCAAGATATTTTAAAAGCCACCGTGGAAGAGAAATATAAATGAAAAATAAAACATCTTAAAAAGCGAACATCATATCTCGAATACAAAGCAATTTTGCTTCCGAGATTACCGAATATAGTGGAAGCATTCCACCCAAAAACGACTTAAATAAACCTTCTTAAATTTTTATGGTAATCATAATAAGCCTAATGGTGGCCTCATATTAATTTAAACCTTTTTTGCTCGTTGCTTCCTACCTTATGGCTAGAATCATGTTTTTATTAACAACTATAATATATTTAAATGTACCAAATTTCGCTTGTTTCTTGTAACTAGCTCACAGGCTGTCCTATATTACTTACGATTGTAACTATTCATCCAAAAGTATGACGTGAGGAAGCTATGAGACACTCGAATTGGTCTATTTTAAATATATAATAAATTGTTTTTGATAATAGCATATAGATGAAAGTAATTGTACATGTAAATTAACTACTTTTGAGCTTCTATATAAGGAAATAAGAGCAGTTTAGGGCATTAGGTTTATCATTGTCATAAATTATTTTATTTCAAGGAAAACAATATCAACAAAATCTCTTGACTTTTAGTTTAAAAAAATTAGATTTGGAAATACGGCTGGAATGCACATAAAAATTAAATGTAAGTATGAATAACAAAGTATTTGCTGGCATATCTTTATATAGACTTCATTAATCCATTTAGGACTCAAAATATGATCGATCCTTAATTGTTCATGTTTATACATACTTCATACTTTATCTCCTAGTAGTAATTATTTAGTAGTAATTATTTTTAACAGTAAAACTTATGGTCATACCATATTTACGTTTTGACATGTTCATGTTCATGTCTTGAATCCATAAACCTAATCTTACATAAACTCGAAATGCTTTACCTAAAAAAGGCACCAAAAAGCGTTACACTTCTACCAGGAAAGTAGGCAGTTGCAGGAGGTAGTTCTTAGTAGCATAGTATCTAATCTAGAGGGTTGAAGACAGAGCCTTCCCCCCATGGGCTCGCCATCGCATCGTAGGGGCTACTCTTCACCTTGCGCGGTCTACGCCCCGACTTCCACACTTCGCTTCTTGCTAACGTGCCAGCAGTCGCTCGCTCATTATCAATGTATTAATACAATCACAACATTAACAATGTCAGATTCCTATTATTTTGAAAGCAGGGCCAAGGTTTTAATACCGATTATTCTTATAGTATAACTTATTATTATTGATGATAGTTGTATATTGTCTTTTCTAAATAAGAATTAAATGTTCGCTAAAATATATATATATATATATATATATA
The DNA here is from genome assembly GCA_951217055.1 of Gerris lacustris. Classification (NCBI taxonomy): domain Eukaryota; kingdom Metazoa; phylum Arthropoda; class Insecta; order Hemiptera; family Gerridae; genus Gerris; species Gerris lacustris. The sequence continues at coordinate 83,514,163 of OX578276.1, read as the reverse complement.
TATATATATATATATATATATATATATATATATATATATATATATATATATATATATGTGTGTGTGTGTGTGTGAGACTCTCACGCATTAGAAGTAAAACTTAAGTTCTAGACACAGTTGATTTTATGTTCACTCCTACATATTAATGAAAAAAACACGAAGAAAAGCATGAAAACAACATTTATATATTGTATTATTATATTAATATATAAATATAATATTACGCTTATATACCAATTCTGCGTAACAAAAATCCATCTCTGTAGTGGTCAGGACACGTCAAAGTAAAAGATTTTTAACAGATAAATCAATTGCCGACTCAGCAGGCAATTGAATTGGCTGTAAAAAAATGTATCTCTTGGACGAGTCCCGAATCACAAACTTCATTTCACAATGTCGTTTCATCCAAGCAAATTCACTCTACCTCGGCTAAAGAAGTTTCACTTTAAAAAAATTATTCTTCGTAAAGAATCTCCTATGAAAAGATTTATTCCTTTTAAATTTCAGCCCCCTCCCCCCCTCCCGTTTTGGTATACACTTCTAGAAAGAGACGAATTACAATTTGTATAAAAGAGAATTGAAAGGGATACTGAAAACTCTTCATCGTCTCTCAATCATTTCCTAAAAGCTATGAAGTTGAGAAGAGTTAAAGAGGAGTTTGAAGCAGAGTTTTGAGCACAATTGGAAGAGGCTTCCTGAGGTTTAGTGAAAATGTAGCCAAATTGTAGACTAGGGAATAGATTTTAGGTGTACAAGAGATCGAATTATCTAGGTATATAAAGGCAGAACTTTCCTTTACTTTATACCTAATACCTAAAGGAATACGTTCTGCTCTCCACCTCATAATTTTGTAAACACAAATAATAGAAATATGTATTATAAATGTGATATGTGGTGAATAAATAGTTATTTATGTAAGTAGGCAGCAAAATGGAATTTTACTGACGAGTGACTAGATTAGCCTCCGAGCCGAAGGCGAGAACAGGCTATCTTAACAAACTGCCGAAGCGAAGCCGAGGCAGGCAATTTACCTATTTGACTGCATCGGCTTCGCCTCGGCAGGCAATGAGTAAACGAGGCAGAAATGTTTCGTTTGCTGCCATGTTGCATACAATATTTTATCAACTCACGCTATGCAGATAAAAAATGGAAGCTTAGGTAAGAGTTAGTTTGAGATGAATTGTCAACAAACTCAAACCAAAACAAGTCTTGCTCCAGTGTTGCCACCTCTTACTCGAGATTAATTATTCAAAGACCTACAATTCAAATACTTTTTCAGTTTATCATTTTTAAAATTTTAAATAATAATAATATTATTATTAATACATTAATAATATAACACTGCTTTGTAATAAAACAAGTATGAAACTGAATTAAAATAACACAGATTAAAATAAAGCTAAACACAAACAAAATCAGAGGTTATGACACGCAGTGGTAAACACTGTGCCTAGGCAGGGAAATATTTCCCTGCCTACATGAATTTTTTCGGTTTTTGTTAATTGCGCTTTACCCACTGCTCTTGATTTTCGTAACTTATCCAAGATTTCTTCAGTTTTATCACTCGTCGCCATTGTTGAATACACACAAATCAATATAGTACATAAACTATACTTTAATATTACAACTAAATCTAATATAATTTTTTATCGGAACACAACATAACAATTATTTGTAAGAATTAATATAGTGTCAGTGTTGCATACATGTCAATATATATATATTGTGGTTAAAAGGTTCCCAGTGTCCAAAAAGTAGTTTTACAAATATCTGTTAGTGACCTCTGGTCTGTCTTCTGGTGGAGCTAAACTGCTAAACATATTTCTAAATATATATTTGACATACAGACATACATGTTGAAAAAGCATAATTCAGAAGCGAAATCAAGAAATCTATTTTAAATATACATAGATTCTTCACTGATGTTTTTTCCTTGTTAAACACATGTATAATTATATTAAATGATATGCCTCTAAGGAGTTTTAATACGTAGTGTTTTATAAATAGTTCTTTAAACACATGGGTACTCAGAAAGATAAAAGAAAAACCAAGTAGAACTAACCCACAGCAATTATGATTCTCAAGATCCATTTGAAACTCAATTTTTATTTTTTTTTAATTTGCATATAAATTAACAATTAATAACAGTTTTAAAGTTGGATTGAGTTGAGCGGCTTTTATTAGAAGTCGAGGTCCAAGTAAAAGTAAACGCCTTACAGTATTTTTTGAAGTTTTTACAATTCAATTACACCTCTGAATGAAGGCGGCGAAACTTAGTTAAAAAAGTCTAAGGGTTTGTGCTAACAATTTTATTTAATAAACGTATAGATGACACAAACGTATATAAGAGTTTAGATATTATAGTAAAGATTTTTTTCTTTTTTTTCAAGTTAGTCTTTTTATCGTGTTTTTTTGGGGGGTCTTTTATCGACGGTCGTCTCTCTGAGGTCAATACATCTACTTCTTCTCAATACCTTTTCCTGCCTCAAAGTAATTTCATGATTCTTCAGATCGTTGCCCTGGAAAAGTCTAGATATTTCACGATTACTGAGAGAAAAAAACTGTTCAGTTATATGAAAAAGGAAAAGAGAGCAAAATATATATAAAAATGAAGACTGAGATACTCTCATAATAGGATTTTTACAGTAAAAGGACCTACAGAATATAACAGCTTACAGCTTTAGAATATAACATGAAGTACTTAATTGACAAAAAAATTAACATTTTTCAAATAAATACAGAGATTTATGTTAGTACATAACAAGTATTTACTTAAATGTAAACCACTCAAATATTTCTATCTTCTACCGCACTTGAGTGATCTATTCTTAAAAAAATAATCCCAAAATATAATTTTTATCCCTACAGTATTTTCATCTCTCCAAAATGTATTCCTCTAGAATAAAATATTTGTAATAAAATTCATCTTCAAGAAAGTGTTAATAATATGTATATAAATACAAATATTTTAATTTAGAATACTAAAGATAATAATTTTAGTTTTGCAAAGTACCACTTTATTAAATACATTTTCTTTATTTAACTACAAGTATCTACAACTTTATTTTTTTCTGTTTCGTGTTATCATCATAAAAATTGAATAGTTATATATATATATATATATATATATATATATATATATATATATATATATATATATATATATATATATATATATATATATATATATATATATATATATAGAGTATCCGAGAGGAAAAGTCTTCTTATTTTTGGGTTTTCCATAAAAAGTTATTCTTTATAAAAACTCCTGCTTGTTTTAAACCTCTAAAAATGATAAAATTTTATTGATTTTGTGTACAGGATGTTCTGTTTTTTGAAAACTTTTAAATATGACCACGAGTAAACTACCCTTATTTTTTATGGTATCAAAAAATACTATTTAGAAAAGTGGTTCATTGTAAAAACTTATAAATATTAATTTATTTTATGAAAACAAAATAAATGACTTAACAATCAAGTAATAAGCTAATGTAATAAAAAAAAAAAAAAAAAAAATCATCACATCAAGTAATCAATAATTCTAATCTCAGCATCTAATTAAGTATCACAAAATATCAACAGAGTTGAAGAATAAAATAAAATCAAATGTCTTTTGACTCCAGCATAACATGATTATTCTCCTAAACACTTAACAACAAATACTTTTTGTTCAAGAGTTAACTTATTATAATATTTAAAAAAAAAATGTTACTTATAATAAACTTGAATACATAAACAATTGGTTGTCACAACGATTATCACACTTGTTTATTATAAAAATACAAAGAGAACTATGCGTTGTAGTCAGCTTATTGCTTATATTTAGAGTACAAACTAAAATTAAATAATTCAGAAAGTTAACTAAAATTTCATAATTCATCAAATAAATTAATATTTATACGTTATTTTGCAATTCTGAACCACTGTTACAAATAATATTTTTTGATACCATCAAAAATAAGGGTAGTTTACTCTTGGTCATATTTTAAAGTTTTCAAAAAACAGAACATCCTGCACACAAAATGAAGAAAATTTTATCATTTTCAAAAGTTTAAGAACAAGCAGGAGATTTTGGAACGAAGTTCCTTATGGCACGTTCTGGAGCCCGGGAGTGAATCCGAAAAAAACGACCAAAATCACCGTCACAAAATGACCGTCCGTCACGAAATCTACAGATGACGATAACTAGAGTAAAAGATCACCGAGTTAGATGAAATTTGGTACACCATGTTCATTTTATCAATGCCCAGGCTGAGTTGGTCAGAAAACGTTATCCGCCCAAGCGTTCACGCTCAACGCTCGCGTAATCGTAAGCTTCAAAAGAGGGGAAAAGTGTTATTAAGGAAGCCTGTTACTTGACTTGTTTTGATTATTTTTGTTAAATATATCAAAAATGGCACTTTGTTTTGTAAATAAACAAAATATAATCATGTAAAATTTCGCCCTGATCCAAGCAGAAGCTGTAGAGTATAGGGAAGAGATATATTTTAAATTAATTTGCCGGGTAGGTAGAAAACAGTCCTATTTCAATCCAAACTCCTTTAACAAACATACTCTTTCACTATAAACTCATCATGATCAATTTTTTTCTTATAATCAATGTATATTTATAGTAAGACGCTTGCTTTAATTATACAAATAATAATTTTCTTTTAATTTTGCCTTAACTCTGCTATAGGTACAAACAGTTCGTTACTATTAACTTTGTCTCTTTTCTAACTCCGTCATGTATAAGTAGTTAGCAATGTATACGTACTTAGCAGTGTGATTTTATAATTTATATTTAATGAAAAATGTAAGGAACTTCATTCCTACCGGGTGTCCCGCAACACCACACGTATTATTGTTTTATAAAGAATTTCTTTTTTGGAAAACCCAAAAATAAGAAGATTTTTCCTCTCGGATACTCTATATATATATATATATATATATATATATATATATATATATATATATATATATATATATATATATATATATATATATATATATATATATATATATATATATATATATATATATATATATATATATATATATATATATATATATATATATATATATATATATATATATATATATATATATATATATATATATATATATATATATATATATATATATATATATATATAGAACAGTTTGAGATAAATTAATAAAACTTAGGGGATTTTCGTACCATGTAAAAGAAAGTTTGCTTCCATGCAGTAGGATAAACCACCTAACTTAAAAATTTCAAATTGGAGCAGCTTTAGATTCTGCGACGAAAAATAAATATATTTTACTTCAAACTTTTTTTCTATCCCCAATATTTTGCTCCCTATAAAGGGGGTAAGGTATAAAAATGGTTGATTTTAGCGCCTGGGGGAAAATGGTGGTTTCCCCTAGTACGTGATTGGATGAATACACACTTCCCTTTACATGGTACAGATCCCCCAAGTTCCATTAATTTATATCAAACCGTTTACATTTTAAAACGATATAAGTGTTAATTTTACTATTTTTTGGCAATATATTAGAGGTAGAAAAAAAAATAACGAGTAAAATTTTATTATTTTTCACCGTAGAATCTAAATATGGTATCAAAAATATACACTCCAATTTAAAATTTTGAAGTTAGGGGGCCTGGGGACAAAGTGCGCGATTACATGAAAACAAACGTCTCTTTACATGGAAGGTATCCCTCAAATTTCATTAATTTATCTCAAACCGTTCAAAAGTTTAGAGGGGGTGGGGACTTTTGGACCACCCTGTATATATACTTTAATGTTACTTGATGGTAATTTATAAATCCATTAATATAAGAGCTGGCCTAATGGAAAATCCACTTACAAAAGTTGTTTACGTCAAGCCAACTTTTAAATTCCAAGATTCTATTCCATTTGGTTCTGGAGATATGCTGATTTCCGCATATAAATGGTCTCCATATTTAATAAAGATGGCGAAACATAAAAAGATTACTTAGCAAGCACCTGGGTAAGAGGGACTACCATACAAAATTACAACCGTTCTAGTTCCATGCAAAATTATGGCCGTTCTAGCTACGTTGATGTGTATAAAATGGCCGCCATCTTGAATGAAGATGGTGGATAGTAAAAACTATTTCTTACTGAGCACCTAGGGGGGGGGGGGGGGGGGGTAAAGGGAATCTTCTTGCATAATTTCAGCTCTCCTATTATTGCCGTTCTTGACATACTGTGAAGGATGCGTGAGTGGAATTTTGCTTTTCTATCTATTGATATGCATTATGATTCAAATTCGTAACTGCTTTACGTAAGCACTTAAATTTATAATGGTTTATGTTCGATATTAGTCTCAACTTACTATACATTTATTTCAACAATATTTAGAATAGAATACTGTTTTATTAACATAATAAAAAATTGTATAAATAAAATTTAAATAACAAACAGATATAATTCTTTGGCGTTATGCCTTCAGCAGGAGTGGAGTTAGTTTCATTTCATATAATTTACAAAAATAAATATATAATATTTTATACATTAATCTAATGAATAAATTATAAATAATAAACAGAAAATAAAATAACAATGCATGCAACAATAAATAACAATACCTATAAAATTTTATAAAACAATACACATTTCATAACTTTAAAAATACATTAGTAACAAAATTAACTGATTTGTTTATTTTTTTTCTCAATCCACAAAAATAAATTAGTATAATATTTTACATTTCAGTTTTCAAATTTAATTTTTATTTATATTATTACAAATTTTTGCTTCCAAGCTTATTTGAACCACGGGCCTCTATATTTCCAGTATAGCGCTCTACCAACTAAGCTACGCAGGAGAATGATTTTTCACTACCGTAATCGATAACTAGTCCCGAATCCAAGCTTTCAATATTCATATACATTTAGACAGTCAATATTTATGACATTAGAACTAAACCAAGAATTAACGCTTAATGAGTACGACTTGATAAACAGCATAATTAAGATGGCGGCCGTTGAATAGTTTGTTTCAGCTATAACTATTGAAACCTTTATTTTAATTCCTAACACTTCTATACTGTCCAAACTCAGTGAAACTAGTCCGAAGTGTCTATCCTAAAAGATTTTAGGCTTAAGGGGGAAACAAATTTTTCGTTGATTCGTCAAAAAATATAGATGAGGCACAAAAAACGCAATTTTCAAGGATAAATACTAACGTACATAAAGTACAAAAACGAAGCCAAATTTATACTCAAGGCGTCCTCCTCTTTCATTTAACACCCCTCATGACGCATTCCGATGAAGAAAAAAATACGTGTGGTGTCGTGGGAGACCCGTTAGGAACGAAGTTCCTTACGTTTTTCATTAAATATAAATTATAAAATCAGACTGCTAAGTATATGATACTAACTACTCATACATGGAGGAGTTAGAAAAAAAAAAAAAATGAAAAGTAAGTAACTATTTGTACATAGCGGAGTTAAGGCAAAATTAAATGAAAAACATTTTTTCTATCATTAAAGCGAGCATCTTGCTATAAATATGTATTGAATATTGAGAAAATAGTTAATCCTGATAAGTTGGTAGTTAAAGCGGATGGTTGAGGTGTAGATAGTGAGGGAACAGGATCATTTAAAATATTAAAAAAATAATATCTCTTCACTACTGAAAAACTTCTGCTTGTATCAAGTTGAAATTTTACATGCCTGTTTCAATTGTACTTTAAACGATGTGTAAATTTTATTAAAATCAGAAAACGTTGTTTTCTCCATTTTAAAGGTTTTGCTCCGCTTTAATAAATTTAGCGTTCTTTAACATTTCACAGCGGTGTCGGTGTTTGTTTTACTAAAAAAAAAAATAACTTTTACTATAAAAGTTGTTTTTCTCATTGAGTAGATGAAGTTATAATTTTTTCCCGTTCTAAAATTCCAAATTTACTTTTGAAGTTTACGCGTTGAGCGCGATCGCTTGGGCGGATAACGTTGTCCGACGAACTCGTCTGGGGAATTAGTATTATGAACATGTGTACCAAATCTCAACTAAATTGGTCATCTTTTACTCAAGTTTTCATCATCGGTCGATTTCGTGACGGTAGGTTTTGTGACGGTCGTTTTTTTTCGGTTTCACTCCCGGGCTCCAGACAGTGTAACGTGCCATAAGGAACTTCGTTCCAAAAATTTAACCCTTTTTACTTTAACCCCTCGTCTTTGACAAATGATATTTTGGGGCTTTACTACAAATTTCCTGAGATAAGGTTATTATACATAACATAACTGCAAAGTTTCAAATTTTTTAGATGGGTATTTTTTGCAGATCAAGTGCTTTACACACTGACAGACAGACATACACAGGAATGTATAATGGAGCTCTTTTTAGCCTACGGACCCTACAAATATCCACATTTTGAATTCTTTGGTTTAAACTTTGACAGCATCGTTTTTAGTGTTATTACCTTTTAATATTTTTTGCTTATTGCCTCATTAAAACGTACTCTTAATGAATAGAAATTCCAACGGGCGTAAAATATCTTCTTTTCTTTCATTTGACTCCCTCATTATGGCAAAACCTCACAGAAGCGAGAACCCTCATAAAGATACGCCGTTGAAAGTTGGAGTTTTTTTTTACCCTTTAAAATTGATTTTGGTTTTTTAGTTACAGAAATGTAAATTTTATCCCAACAAAAACACTTGTGTAAAAAAATAAGTCTCGCGTAAAAAGTTGTAAGGTCATAGGTCTAGCCAAGTCTCGTAGCCAAGTCTACCCCTGTCTAATATGAAATTCTAAATAATTAACTTTAATTTTGGAATTTATTCTTCTGTTGATCTCTTATTATACTACTTCTCAGTCTTCTTAGTCTTCAGGGATGAATTAAAAAAAACACAATATTACCAGTTTTTTTTTATAACAACGGTGTTTTTTATATTAAAAGTAGCCGAGGGGTTAGCGCACTCGACTCTGAAACCAAGTTCTAAATCCCGGCTGTGAGTTCGAATCCCAGCGGGGTAAGACATGTTTCACACTGATGATTTTATCGATTAGATGAGTAAAGTGGCCGGATAACCCCCGTCCTGTAATAACCCTGGCAGTTGATCAGGGCTAAAACCCAAAAGAAAGAAAAAAAATAACGTTTTAATATTGGCTAGCTTTCGCCCATACCTGGGCATTTGGGCATCTTCAGGCCTTATCAATGTAATATTATACATAATTGAGTCTACAGAGTTTTCGCTTTATTGTGTTGGGAGTGAGTAACTTTCACAACACATTTTACTAGTTACTACTAGAGTAACTAGAGGGTTAGGATTTTATAGGCAACAATATGTAACAAAATTCAAAATTAAAAAAAAAAAAAAAAAAAGAATTGTTATATATATATATGTTAATGTTAATTTTTATTGATAGTAATGAATGACTGTGACTTATTTTTATATAGTCAAGATGCAGTGAACTATCGAGGAGCATTGTGCTATCTTGCTACTTTTGCGTTAAACTGAACATATCCTTTACGGTGGCTTTTCATAAACTTTGATGAGGCTTACAATGATATACTGAACGCGTGTTTTTGAGTATCATAAAAAAAATCCATGTCCTGTAAGACCCTCTTCGACTGAAAAAGGTCCACAAGAGCAAATCAAGGGTGAAATCAATGCTCGTAGACCTCTCTTTGACCCAAAAAGTGGTCCACTAAAATTTTGCCTGCTGTACTAACAGTGAACGGTAAATTTTACACAATTTGAAAAATAGGGCTCACCGCAACAGCAAATAATAACAAAAAGTTAAAAAAAAAAAATCCCTATAACTACATACATATACATAAAACCATATGTTCAAACAAGCAATCTCCTACATTTTAAATATTTTTTTGTGGTTTATATTTTCTATAAGTTGGGTGCATTATTGAAGATTCACTAGAATTGGGCATTTCCAATTTAAGTTAATAGTTAAAAGGGAAGGGAAGATAGTGGTTCCTCCTGTATCGCAACTAATTGGGTCCGAGAAGATTCGTGAAGGGCCTGAACCCTTGTTAAAACATGATCAAACCACTAGGGCATTCTAATGAAGCAAATCGTGGTCTCAGACTGTCTACCGGAGAGCCCATTTACTCTAGTTACCCAAATGTGAAATAGCTATAGAATCCAATCCTGTTTTCCATTCCATGAATCATTAACAAAAACCTTACGATCAAGGGCAATTCAAACACACAAAACAGCTATTAAGGTCATTCCTAATGATTAGGATAAATTTTATTTTATTTTATTGCTTTCGAGCTTACCGAAGGTAACGGAAGCTATGTGATCGTTCTGAAGAATGAAAATATTTTTTGTCTCCGATATCAAAAATTCCAAGACAGAAATCCGTTTCAGACCTCTGGGAACATATTTGGTTCCGTGTCGGTCTGTCTGTCTATCGGTCTATGGCTCGTTTTTTGCGAACCATCACATCTTAAAAACTATACACATCAGATTTTAATGAAATTTGTATATGGTTGGTCATAATTAGCTCATTGTTGGTCCCGTTTAAGTTTCAACCTTCTGCGCTCATTTGTTTCTTGTCCACACTTCCACATGCGCACAAATATATATCTATTTACACCTATAGCTTCAAAAGTAGGTACTTATCTGAATCGTTTGAAACTTATATATAGTTTAGCGAAACTATATAAGTTTTTTGCTCAGACGGTTTTCACAGTTTGCGCTTGATGCTTGATACTATAATTCATGTAAAAAATCAAAACAATTTTTACAGATTAAATAAACGGGGGAAACAAAAAATTATACATAGTGGCTTGTAAAAGCATAAAATCAATAAAGTACGTGATAGGATGCGAGGAAGCCTAGCACTCGGCGAACGAATATTTTGGGAGGCAAGTGGCGCTTTGCCACTACCGGTTTAATTCCCCATATATCTTCCCACAGTCTTTCTACAATAATTAGTAGATCTGTATTGGTTTATAAAGGTTGGATATCTGCCACAAAATTTGATGGTAATATGATGGACTGTTACACCGCAAGTTGCTTTGGTCGCTTTAGTGTTGAATTCCGGAATTAAATAAGGAACGTATACCAAGTAAAACAAGATGTAGTTTCTCTACCCGATTCCCAGACATCTATTACTTCAACGCTCCCTTTTTTGCCATTGGCCGCTGGGTGATGAGCTTTAGTCTTTATATATGATGTATCCCCAGTCTTGTGGTCAATGCCTCGAATAAATTACTGTCAAATTACCACCCACGGTCGGTAGAAGAAAGTTCGAAACGTGCAATTCGTCCTAGGCTACAGTGTCGGCCATTATATCTTAAACTGGGCTAGCCTCTGAGAATATTTACCATGCGGTTACAATGTAACAAACCCTTTGAAGTCGACAATGGCACAACATTTCGAGATTAATGTGCGAAAAACTTGAACTAATAAAATTTTATTCACAAATAGGACTACATGTCGTCTGTATTTGTGAAGGAGATAGGATTTAGGAAGGGTTACCCTTTCCCTCTGATAATAGTAATTTCATTTGTTCTAAAAAGTAAGCATGAATTAACTTACGAGAACAGTATTTTTAACAGCAGTTAAAATATATGATGTTAAACACTAAACAACTATTTGAGTTGGTGAAAGCTTAGTCTACAAGGATAGCACCATTCACTTATTTACTTACAGCAGTTTGTGAAATGACAATAATACTTTAACCAGTAGCTTCTGCTTCAACTTAGTCCTAAGTACTATAACTATAATTTCGTTTATTATGTTGAGGAACATTAAAATTTGTTTACCTCCTAAAAAGAAAATTTATTGGGATTCTGATAAAATTTAAAGTCTAGTTTTTAATGAATGTACACGTTTGAGGTGTCCCTTACTACAACATCTTACCTAATACAAGAAAACTGAACACACCCATTCTTGGTGGTATAATAATGCTAAAACCCTATACATGACAATGAAATAAAAAATAAAAGTTAACCTTTGTATATTGAATTTATTATTATGCAGTATAATAAATGTGCAAGAAGAGTTTATTTCCATAGCAAGACCAAAATTATCGTTTGCTTACATTTTAACTCATTCTAATAATATTATGACACCAAAAATTACATTAAAAACGTACGCTATTGAAGCGCCATATTTAGAAAACCTATTTAGGCATGATTTTAAAAACTAGGGGGTTGCGATCAAATGTTTTTGTAAGTTGTTGATAGCTTTTTTTAGACTGGCATACACATATAAGGTGATCACCCGTAGTACTGTGGCTGTCAGAACCATTTGCTGTGAAACTATTTTTCTTATTTAGTGCATGTTTTATAAAACGTATTATAATTTTTATTATTGTCAATTCAAAAATTTCAAGACAGAAATCCGTTTAAGACATCAGGGGACATTTTTGGTCTCCAGACAGTCAGTCTGTCGATCAATTTTGGTGAACCAACGCATAACATCTTAAAAACTAATCGTCTAATTTTTATAGTCAACGCTAAAATTAGTCAATGGACTAATTTATGACCTACCGCCCATAAATTAGTCCATTGTTGGTCCCATATAAGTTTTAATATTTGAGCCCATTAGCATCTCATTCACATGCACTCAGCATTTCTTAATCAACACCTATATACGAGTATTTAAAAGATTGTTTGTGTATTTAAAGTAGCCCAAAAATAGCCCCAATTTAATTTCAACCACCTACGCACATTAAATATTGCTATATTTATACTTTTATCTGCTGTATTGATACTTTTATCCGTTTAAAAAAAATCCAATGAATAAAAATAGAAGGAAAAAATTATATTTGTTACATAATAATGTGTTTTAAAAGCATAAACATATTAAATTTCACAATTTCACGAGATAGGACTCGAGGAAACTATATACTACCCTAATTGACAAAATAGTTTTTGTTTGTCCATTGTGGCGTCAAGGGTGTGTGTAATCATGGTTATATGTTGTTAACCCATAACAAATAAACAAGGGTGGCTCAAGTGTGGATATAATTGAATACGTCTGAAAAAAGAAAAAAATATATATATAAGCAGAAGATATCTAGTATTTGTCTAAACGATTGCCTTTACTTCTTGCAGTCTTATTGATCTGAGTAAAGTGCCTGAACCTGAGGTCGGTTAAATTGTTAAAAAAATATTGCTTTTCAATTTGGTCTATAGATGTTTCTCGTGGTTTTTCAAGAGACGAATAAACCAATGAACTTTTCTTTAATACTTTCTTATTTATTTATGAGTCACCACATCATGTGTTATTCACGTAATAATTATTAACCTTGAAATTATCAATTTATCCATATTATAATTGTTACACAATTTATTCAATTGATTTCGATTTATTTCAAATATCTTAATTAAAAATACATATTGACTAAACAGGCAGCTTTAACAAGTTTGCCAATTAGTGTGACACATAGCCTTCTCACATCCTATCACGTACTTTATTGATGTTATTTTCTTAAACCCATTATTGTCTAAATTATTTAATTGTTTCTCCCTTTGTACTACGAATTTATGGATTATGGAACTACTTGATGGTTCTGAAGAATGAAAACTTTTTGTCCCAAATTCCAAGACCGTTTCAGACCTAATGTCTCAAAATTGAAAATCCTGGACAGACCAATTTCTGACATTACAGAAAAACTTTGAAATCTGTCGTTCAATGTTTGACTCAGAATTAGTAAAAAATCTATTGTCTTAAAAAAGATATTAAACAGTTTTTGAATAATTTATTTGTAGCTATACTAATGTCAACATTTTACTTCCGAGATAACAGAAGGTAACGGAATCAATGTGATCGTTCTTTAGAAAGATTACATACCTAAAAAAATAATTGTTTTTTTAAATCCAACATATCTTAAAAACTTCTCAAATTTTAATGAAATTTTGATTAAATAGGTCATAATTAGCCACAGCAGGTCTCATTTTCAACCTTCTAAGCCCATTTTTTTCATCCACATGCGCACAAACATAGATTTATTTACACATATATCTTCAAAGTGACTTATCTGATTTCAAATGTATTGCCCCAGATTAATTTAAACTGTCGCTTATTATATTTTGTTAAATAAATACTTTTATCCATGTAAAGAATTAAGAAAATGTTGACTGATTTAAAAAACAGGGGTAATATTAAACAAATTTGACAATAATCGGTTGTATTTATCTATATGAAAGGATGTGAGGAAGGTATGTGCCTCGCTAATTAGCAGACTATTTTTTAAAAAATTAAAAAGTGATTAACAGTTCGTTGTTTACTTTTTGTGTTTGATTTTTACAAAATTCGAGTTGTTTTTATCAATATCTTGAGAACTAGATTTTTCCCAGGAAAACGCATGGAACAAAATAAAATCGTCGGAACCGATTTTGAGAAATATATATATATATATATATATATATATATATATATATATTTCTTTTTTTACTTATTTAAGAGTTTTTTGGGAGTAGCCCCCAAATTTTAGAGCTTAAATTCATTCCTCAATTTCTCAATTTCGTCTCGGGGTATGACTTTTATAAACCTGAATGCCAACCCAGTAGTTGTTCCACGCGTCTGGACAGAGTACAGACGACAGACAGTCATTCATATACCTCTTATTTTGGACTCAAGGTCCCTCTGTACGTGTAAATTCATAAAAGTCTCAAAATCAAATTTTGAGACAACAATTATTTCTCTTTATATATACTACGTGTATGCGAAAGTTGAAAAAAATACCATAAATATAAATAAATAATGTTGTTTTATATCATAGGTAAGTCTGAATATAAGGGATATAGCATTATTATAATATAAATTATGTTACTCTAAATAACTAATTCCCCACAACTTCACGTGATCATTTAATGACTAGCGGGTTGACACTTTAAAATGAATTATTATCACAAATTATGATTTTTTTCCGTAATGTAATGATAGATGTTATAAAGCTGTAGTCATTTATTTTATAGGCCAGTGAACTCTGACTAGTAAATTTGCTCCTATTTTAATGTAAACTACATATTCTTATAATTTCAGAAAATTTATGTTCTTAAAAACTCATTTATCATAAGAATAGAGATAATATTCCTCTCACTACTTTAAGAAGGATGGGAAAAATAAAAAGAAGAATATTTTAAAAGAAAAATTGAAAAAATAAAATAAAATAAATAAAAATAACCCTTGCGATTTATACTTATCTTGGCTCCTCTGTGAAAAAGTGTTGTGCAGACCTTATCGAGGGTCTTCTAAGCTTTGATGGATGGCCGTGATTATTACCTATATATAGCCTCAAACCAGCCCAATAAATTCTGTTTTTATTGGACTGTTTGGACTTTTTTTTATAATAGCGTCTATAATACACTAATAAAAAAAAACACCTCAGCTTCGAATATGTTTTAATGGGTACTTTAACCCAGGAATAATTGATTTACTAAAGTTTAGTTCTTTAACTGAGATTTCAAAGTAAAATTAAACATGTCCAGTTCTAGCAATCTATACATTTCTTTCAGCAATTTATACTATTTGTTGTTCCTAATACCTCGATGCCGGTGATCTTTTAGGTATAGAGTAAATATAGAGGTCTAAGAAAACGTAAACTTAAAGAAAAATTTAGAATTCTCAAATGTTTGGCTATTTCGGCTCTTCTTAACAAAGAATGTCAATTCCAAATTTTAGGTGATGATGATTGAAAGATGAAGTGAAGTTCGTTCTTATTAACTTTTTCTTACCTTAAAGGGAAAGTATTTTTTACACCCAAAAAATCCAAAACCAAGTTTTCAACGGAATCATTAATTTGGGGGGTTTTTAAAACGAATTGAGTGGTTTTTAGATGTCTGTCTGTGTCACGCTTAACTCCCACAGTTTTCAATCTAGATAGATGAAACTTGGTAGAATAATCCCTCCCTACAGCAGCCCAACTTCATGGGCTGCTGAAAAATCATAAATTTGTGATGTCATTAACCCATCTTATTGATTGAGGAAAAATTGAAAAAAAAAAAAAATAATAATTGTGATGAAATTTGCACTAATTACACCTATTATAATAAAAACATTTCCACTGAATTTCGTTTTGCTGCCATTTTGAAAATATCGACTTTTGAACTTTGAAACTTTAACGCTACATAAGGTTTGAACTATCGCCGATTGAACTGAAATTCGTGGCAATGATACCTTTTTATAAAATGAGTAAGTCCTCAATATTTCATCTTAATATCTTCCGCCATTTTGAAAATATAGACTTTTGATTTTTATAGGAAAGCACTTGTTTACATTTCAAAAATACCTTATAATTACGAGTCTCACTATAACGGACCTCATTGCACCGTCTTAAATTTAACGGACAAAATAGTTTTTGGACAAATTTGCATAGTAAAAAAACTGTCTCATATAAGTATAGGTTTATGTTTGGTAAGGGAAACTTCCGAGAGACCCTGCGTCCGATTTTCGTTTTCCTTCCTTCTTCTTCTTCTACTTCTTATTCTAATATTCTTTGATTATGGTAAAAGAAGTTTCTTAGCTTCTTTTTTAAATGATAAAACTCCAACTGCAAATTAAATTGAACTATATGAAGTAATCAATGTGATACTAAGGAAACAATTATATGTATGACGTATCACGACAGCTACATAGGTAATTGGTAACAAAAAAGAAAAAAAAAAAAAAAAAAAAAAAAAAATGCAAGTGTTTGGTTTTTGTAAGTTTATCTATTAGTCACATTTCTCTTACATGGGTTCTTCTTAAATGAAGGCCGTTTCATTCTTAAATGAACCTTATTAGCTTGGAAGTAGCTTTTTCAAATAAAAGATTAGGTCACTCATTTCAATTCTATGTCAATTATAAGTATGACGTATCACGGCAGCTACATAGGTAATTAGCAACAATGAGAGAAAGAAGTTGCAGATGTTATGTCATTATAAAATAAATAAATAAATAAATGGTTGGTTTTTTGTAAGTTTATCTATTAGTCACATTTCTCTTACAATTGGTTCTTAAATGAAGGCCATTACATACTTAAATGAACCTTATTAGCTTGTAAGTAGCTTATTGAAATAAAAGAGTAGGTCACTCTGTTATTTTAAGATCTCTTTGCAACTCTAAATATAAGTTCAAGGTTGTTAAAAGAGGATGTTATATAGGATCATCCTCTCTTAGAGATATTGCTACTTCTCAATAAGGAGAGGGTCAAAGGTCGAGACCGTAACAACACCCATGGCTATCCTACTCTGAAGAAATCAGTAAAAAACAAGTTCCAGGCCAGATGTTAAACAAATCTTGAGTGACACGCACACCTGAATAGTGAATAAACCTTTTTATTCATTTTCATAATTCATTTAAACATCAATATAATAATCAAATATTTTTAATTAAATGATAGTTATAAAAAAATACTTTAGTCTGACTAAATTATTTCATAACTTGGAAAGATGAAATAATACGAAGATAATATTCAGTTAAGCAATAGACTACTTCCGAAACCTGTTTATTTCGATCGCCAGGACACAGCTTATAACTCATAATATTTAGTAATATCAAAAAGATGGCCACTAGTTTCTTTATTAAAACCAATCACCTGGTACTCTTTAGTAATTATAGTATAAAATTGATTTTTCCGAAATTTAGTGGAACACTGTCGAGTGAACGCGATCTCTTATTGTCATCAAACAACAAAAATAAAAATCTATCTGAATGTGCTCGAATTAAACATTCCTATTAACTTAATCTTATTTCCCAGTGTTTTCCATAATTTATTATTACGTCTTTAGCTTTAAACATACCAAAATACAATACGAGAAGCGGGGAGCATCAAAATATTGGACTGACTTTAGAAGAATAATTTACTGACAAAAATGTACAACAATATAGAATAATAAATACATATTATATACCTTAAGTTGCCTTATTGTAACTTTCATCTCATCTCAATTCATCTATGTTTTAAGAATGTTAAACTATGATAAGATGAAAAGAAATTACACAATACCCCTATAACTAAATTATAATGAAACAATAGCTAAATTAATATGAGTAACAACTAAAAATGAGAAACTTTTAAAAGTTCAAATTTAACTGAGATTATTTATTGAAATTCAAACAAATGAACCGGTCAAATCTCACGGTGAATTCTCTATCTGAATCAGAAAATGAATCTGTTCTTTATTTGTGTGAAGGTGCTTATTGTAATTTGCCATTTAAAAACAGCGTATATAAATAAAGAGTCCATCTCGGTCACGATATGAGAAACAGTTTCTTGCATGATTCTCTCACGTATAACAGGACCTTCAAAGCATTTCTATCTAAGCTTATATTACATTGAAGAAATTCACAGAAATGCACCAGTGCAATCATTCAGTTTTGAAATGATCATCTTATACCCATATGCTTTATTTATCCTCTGTCGAAAGTAATACTTGAAAGAGTAAATATCACGCCTGAAAATGTTAATAGCTGATATATATTAACAATAAAAATACATTGATTAATTCTTAAGTGATAATAGGCGAAAACTACTTTGTTTGGCGTCCCGATTAGTCTGGGCTTTTATCACTAAGCCACTATCTTACCTATACTAAAAGATGGAAAAAATATTTTAAATAATATGTAGAAATAAAATAATAAATAATATGTAGTCAATGAAATATAATGTTTGGTTTTTTATCGATCATGTCTAATAATAAAAAAATGTTTCTTCAGAACGATCTTAATGCCTTCGGTGAGTTCGGAAGAAAAAAAAATGAACTAAGACAATTTCGAAATTCTCATTAAATAGGTTCCATTTTCAATAGTTTGGAGCTAAACCCTTTCAGTTAAAGCACCTTACAAACTATATTGTAAAGAAATTGATCTTTACATTATAATAATCATCAGAACCATCGTTCTGAAGAGCGAACATTTTTTGTCTCCGATTTCAAAAATGGGTAGATACTCTTTATTATAACAAAACAATTCTTATTTTGATATGAAAAATAAGTATTTTA
Source organism: Gerris lacustris (assembly GCA_951217055.1). Taxonomy (NCBI): domain Eukaryota; kingdom Metazoa; phylum Arthropoda; class Insecta; order Hemiptera; family Gerridae; genus Gerris; species Gerris lacustris. The sequence goes on along the minus strand of OX578276.1, from coordinate 83,495,270 downwards.
ATGTCAATAATAAATATTTTATCTCCAATAGGGACGAAAAGTAACTTTTCAGGGCTATTTTATAGGTAATAATGTTGGTATTTTCATCCCCGTTCTTAAAAACGAGGAAATAATGTGAAAACAGGGAAATAATGTAAAAACGGGATTATAATCCACGTTTGCCAACATAATTATTTTGTAAATAGTAGAGAATGAATGGCAAATATAGTGAATTGATTGAAATCAGGTTGGCAACACTTATACTTCCTTCGGCTTTGCCTCAGGAATCAACTCAGTCACGCATGAAAAAATATCTTACATTATTCCCTAGGTGCATAAATAACTATTTCTATGAAAAAATTAAATCCCACAATACCTATTTTAATTTATTATTAAACATTTTTATAAAGTATTTAACAAGTGATCGTTTCCATCATTATCTCGTAAACTAGATTATTAAAAAAACATCGTTAATACAATATAAAAACTTTCTTGTATCCCTATTATTTTCTCTTTCAATTAATAAATTTGATTTTTTCTTAAATTCCATGACTTAACTTTTTGTAAATTGGTTATTGCAATAAAAGTAATTTTAGGCAGTTAAATATGAATTAGAGACCCCGTTTTTAATAGATTTGTTAAATATTTAAATTCTTAGTATTATTGTTTAAGGAAAAGGAGAGGAGACCGACGGTGGCGACACCTAACACTAGTCTTAATTCCACTAAATTAAAATAGAAGAGAGGGCTAGACTTGATAAAACCATACATTGTAAAAATTGTTGCAATAACAAATAGAAAAAACGTTTAAAAAAATAGTCCAATTAATCTCTAATAAGATAACCATAATCTAGGCCTAGGCCACCATAAAACCTTAAAATATGACTATATTGTTGTCTATACTATAATACAAATACAGACGAATACGAATATAAATCCGCTAGCTGTGACTGTGAACCCTCCTATAGAATCTACCTCAGAAGTAAAGTGAGTCTCACTACCGTCTACTTCAATCATCCTTTTAAACTATAAACTCCCCATGATTAACCATTAATTTGTTAAATAGGTATTTATTGCATTGAGCTCGCTTCAATGATGCCTATTTATTCAACAGGTGGTTATTTACATACTATTTGTTTTCGATTTTTAGTACAGTCAATCTGAAAATTTGTGCGGAAAAAATTCGAGGATGATTTTTTTTGCGAGGATCGTTTGGGACACATGAGAAAAGCTTAACTCCAACTTTTCGGGAACATCCGTTTGCAGAAGTACGGGGTACGGGATACAAAAGTCACAAAAAGTATATACCCTTCATGATGCATGTCGTTGGAAAGCTCTTTAAGAGTACAATAATTTTTGTTATATACACTTTTGTCATATTTTCATTTTTGAGGGGGTAAAAAGGAAAAACAAGGGGAAAAAATATATAAATAAACAGTAAATCTGTAAATTGTAAAAATTAAAAGTAATGTACATTTTATAGTACAGTCAATCTGTCGTGATAAGAGGCTGTCTGCGGAAAAAATTCTAGGATGATTTTTTTTTTTGCGAGGAACGTTTGGGACACATGAGAAAAGCTTAACTCCAACTTTTCGGGAACATTCGGTTGCGGAAGTACGGGGTGCGGGGTACAAAAGTAAAAATAGTATATACCCTTCATGATGCATGTCGTTGGAATGCTCTTGAAGAGTACAGTAATTTTTGGTTATATACACTTTTGTCATATCTTCATTTAAGAGGGGGGTAATATGGAAAAACAAGAAAAAAAAATTATAAATGAACAGTAAATTTGAGCAGCAAAAATTCGCGACTACATTTTTTTTGTGAATCGCTTGGGGCACATGAGAAAAGATTAAATCCAACTTTTCGGGAACATCCGGACGGCGGAAGTACGGGTTACGGGGTACAAAAGTTGAAAATGTATATACTATTTATGATGAATGTCGTTGGAAAGCTCTTTAATAGTATAGTAATTTTTGATATATACACTTTTGTCATATCTTCATATAAGATGGGGGTAATATGGAAAATCACATTGACCCTACTGAGAAGGGGTGGATCAAAACTGCCCGAGGACTGGAACCTGTGACAACGGAGCTTGATCCCGCACCGGAAAGACTCATGAAACTGAGTGCCTGCGGCTGTAAAACAAATAATTGTGGTGCAGCTTGCGGTTGTAGAAAGGCGGGTTTACCATGGTCAGTTGCTTGCAAACACTGCGGAGGAGAAAATTGCTGTAACGTACCTCTCGCAGATGCTAAAGAAGATTTCCTTGAGGATACTGACTTTGACTTTCCCTCCCAAGTCGAACTTCTGCCTTCAATGTCAACAAGCAAACATTAAAAAAGTACCTTAGGGAGTGAAGCAGAATCAGCAGGAAATTCATCAGCGGACGATCAACCGGCAAAAAAGCGGAACTGGAGTCAGAAAAGTAATAAAAACTTGTGATAAATAGAAAATGAGTTTCCCACATCCACCTTCCGGACGGTCCCGCAAAATTGGAGTTAACCTGTTCTTATATACCCCAAGCGATTCATGAAAAAAAAAAAAATCCCTTGAATTTTGACTTTTATCACGGCAGCTTTTTCTCCTGATTTTTAAATTTACCCCCCTCAAAAATGAAAATATGACAAAAGTGTATGTAACGAAAATTAATGTACTCTTAAAGAGCTTTCCAACGACATGCATCATATACATTTTCGACTTTTGTACCTCGTACCCCGTACTTCCGCAACCGGATGTTCCCGAAAAGTCGGAGTTAAGATTTTCTCACGTGCCCCAAGTGATTTACGCAAAAAGAATTTAGTCTCGAATTTTTGGGGCACAATTTACAGATTTACTGTTTATTTATTTATTTTTTCCCTTGTTTTTCCTTTTTACCCCCCTCAAAAATGAAAATATGACAAAAGTGTATACACAAAAAACAAAAATGTGTATATAACAAAAATTACTGTACTCTTAAAGAGCTTTCCAACGACATGCATCATGAAGGGTATATACTTTTTGTGACTTTTGTACCCCGTACCCCGTACTTCCGCAAACGGATGTTCCCGAAAAGTTGGAGTTAAGCTTTTCTCATGTGTCCCAAACGATCCTCGCAACAAAAAATCATCCCCGAATTTTTTCCGCAGACAGCCTCTTATCACGACAGATTGACAGTACTATTTCTACAAAATCAAATTATTTTCATCAATATTTCGAAAACTAGATTTTTCCCATGGAAACGGCTTATATCGTTAGTTTCGTATTTAAGTGGTACTTATTTAAATTGTTGCAGCAAAGTATAACGAACGCACAAGGTTGACAATAATCTGAGGCAATCTGCGGGCTACTTTTGGAATCAAAAATGTTCCGTGATGTCTTAAACAAACTTCTATCTTGGAAATTTTGAAAACGGAGTCATAAAAAAATGTTAAATGAAGATTTTTATGTTTCCGTTACTGTTGCAGTGGTATATTACACTCTAGTATTAATAGTCTTTACACATTGGTATCTTGACAGAGAACTGAATTATATTTTATAGATTGACAATACAAGTAATATTATTACTTGCTAATATTATTTATCAACATGTCCCCTCCTCTTTTCTGCAATCAAGTTAACCTAAACTTGTTTACCCATTCAAAGACAATATACGTATTCTGTTATTCAAATACACACACACACACATATACACCTATATGATATATAATTCATTTGAAAAAAAAATAACTCAACATAACAATAAATTAAATTTTTAATTTACCTTAACCTTAGAATTTCTAACACTTTACTTAATTGAGGTGCCGAAATAGGTTTTGTTAAAAAATCCGCCACTTGATCTTCGGTAGCTACATTTTTAACATTGAATGTTTTATTTTTTACTTGCTCGTTCGCAAATGCCACCTTTCGTATTAAGTGAGCAGACTTGCCGGAGATCACTCCTTCCTTAGCTAGAGTGACTGCCGACTGATTGTCGCAACTGATATTTACTGTGCCCATGTCTTGACCGTGCAGATCAGACATTAGCTCTCTAATATAGATGCCATGCCTTAATGCGTCTGTTAAAGCCGTTAATTCAGCATCACAAGTTGATAGCGCAACGCTGTTTTGAATTTTTGATGCCCATGATATTAGCCCGTTGCTACTCTTAAATAGATACCCTGTAGTTGACCTAGACTTTTCATCTCCCTTACCATCCCTCCAGCTCGCGTCAACATATCCGACGAGTTCCGTCTCCCCTCCTTTCTCAAACCAAAGGCACATATCTCTCGTCCCTTTTATATACCTAATGACTCTTTTCATTGCCGCTAAGTGAATAGCCCGAGGGTCCTGACAATACCTTGACAAGGCACTAATTGGATAAGCTAAATCGGGACGCGTCATAGTTGATAGATACATCACCGATCCTAATAGTTCTTGGTAATTAGTTTTATCTACAGCTGGTGAATTTTGAAAAATATCTAAATCTTGACTTTTTTCTAAAGGTGTTCTTACCGGATTACAATTTTCTAGGTCAAATCTCTTGAGTATTTTGTTTATAAATTCCTTTTGTGATATTGATATTCCACGATTATTTTTTAGGGTTTTGTAGATTCTTCTCAAAACCCTTATGCCGAGGGTGATGTGTCCGTCTGTCCGTCGCTCTTTGGTTCATAGGGCCCGAACCGTTTAAGCTAAAGAGTTGAAATTTGAAATACTGGTGCAACTTTTTGACCCAACCACAGGAAAAATATACAGAAGTTCAAAATTAAATATGCGCATGCGCAATTCGCAAAAATGTTGTAAACTCAAAAATTTATATTTTTTTTAATTTTCGAGTGGGGTATCAAATGAAAGCTGCTGAAGAGTAGGACGCAAATATATATAAGCTTTTGTAAATTTTGCATTCCGTATTGGGTAAAAAAATCAAAATATACCCAAAAAAAATTTCCCCCCCCCCAACCACTATACTTCGGCTGGTCCTAAAATTGCGAAATAATTCATGCAAATGCCTTATTGTGGGGCGATGAAAATTCCGGGAGTTCATCTCAAATTTTAAAAAATTGCCAATTTTAGGCGCGAAAATTTGAAGTGCGCCAAAAATTTTATTTTTTTAAAATTATGAGTTGGGTATCAAATGAAAGCTGCTGAAGAGTAGGACGCAAAGATATATATACATTTTTAAATTTTTCATTCCTTATTGGGTAAAAAAATCAAAATATACCCAAAAAAAATTTTCCCCCCCCCCAACCACTATACTTCGGCTGGTCCTAAAATTTCGAAATAATTCATGCAAATGCCTTATTGTGGGGCGATGAAAATTCCGGGAGTTCATCCCAAATTTTAAAAAATTGCCAATTTTAGGCGCGAAAATTTGAAGTGCGCCAAAAATTTTATTTTTTAAAAATTTTGAGTTGGGTATCATATGAAAGCTGGTGAAGAGTAGGATTTAAATATATATTTGCTTTTTTAAATTTTTTATTCTTTATTAATTTTATAAGTCAAAATATACCCCAAAAATTTCCCCCCTCCCCAACCACTATATAACGGGTGGTCCTAAAACATCGAAATAATTCATGGTTATACCTTATGGTGAAGCAATGGAAATGGTTTGAAAAAATGAATTTTTCTAGTCGTTATTACCGATGAAAAACATTGTGACCCCACGGGGGATCGAACCCGGACCCTTGAGATCGAAGAATAAAATCATAATTACATAACGGGCATGCTTAATCTTCTACAAAACCCTAAAAAGTACTTGGACGCAAGTACTTCCCTGTGATTTTTTTTATTATTTCCAGTCCTAAAATATTTCTGCAGTTTTCCTGTTTCTTAATTATAAACTTTTCTCTTATACAAGCTATGGATTCTTCCAGAATATGTACGTCGCTGTATATTACAAAAAGGTCATCTACGTAAAGTCCGGCGAATACAACGGAATCACCTTTCCTATAGATGTACACACATTTGTCCGTATCTACGCTCTTAAATCCCTTTTCTGTTAAATGTGCATCAAGCGTTTTATTCCAGACTCTTCCACTCTGCTTTAGTCCATAAATGCTCTGTTTTAAATTGCACACTGTTTTTTCTGTACCTTCTTCAAATCCTGGAGGCTGTTTCATGTAAATTGTTTCACCCAACTTCCCGTATAGGTACGCCGTTTGAACGTCATAATGACATATGTCCCAACCTTTTTGAGCAGCTATTCCCACTAGTGCTCTAAGACTTGTAGGCTTGATAACTGGCGAGTATGTGTCTAGATAATTTACACCGTACTTCTGTGTGAAGCCCTGTGCCACTAATCGTGCTTTATATGTTGGGTTTGAGTTCTGGTTCTTAATTGTAAATATCCATCTACTTTTCACAGCACTTTGTCCTTCTGGTAGTTCTGTTAGTTCCCAAACATTGTGTGACGCCATCGATTGGAGTTCTTTTTCCATCGCAGCCTTCCATACTGGTTGTTCTAATGCTTCCTTATAATTTTCTGGAATTTTCAGCTCTGTTTGTACCACGTTCGCACTGTTTTTGGTTTTCTCATTTTCTTTCTGTCTTATAGATCTACTGTTGGTCTCATTGTAGTTAATATTTTGTTTCGCAGCTCTCATTGGTCTTCTTTCAGTTGGTATAGTTTCCTCTTCACTACCCACCGGTCTCTCATCTTCACTATCTGTATAATCTTGATAATTTTCATCGTCAAATCTAAATATGGTGTATTGAACTTTAGTGTTTACTTCGGTGTTTAGCAGCTTACTCCCTTTTTCACCTTCAAAAAATTTAACATCTCGCGACTCAATCACCTTATTTGTTTTAGGATCAAACAGTCTATAAGCTTTCCTACACTTGGAATACCCTATAAAAATTCCTACCCGAGTAATAGGATCAAACTTTCTACGCTTCGACTTATCCGTCCAATAATAACACTCACACCCGAACACTCTAAGGAATGCCACGTTCGGTTTTATTCCAGTGAATTTCTGTTCTGGAGTGATTTTATCGTTTTTCCTAGTCGGAGTTCTATTTTTAAGATAAGCAGCTGTACCGACTGCTTCGGCCCAGAATTTCAGAGGTAATTCTGAGTCGATCAGTAAAGTCCTAGCTCCCTCAACAATAGACCGATTGGCTCTTTCCGCTACCCCATTAGATTTAGGTGAATAGGCTGTAGTTTGTTGTTGCTCTATACCTAATCCCTTAAGTAATTTGCACACCCTTCTATTAACAAATTCTGTTCCGTTATCACATCTTATTCTCTTAACTTTACTTTCATAGTTGTTGTTTGCCCACAAAATAAACTCTTCTAATTTATCAACTGTTTCAGATTTTTCTCTCAAGAAATATGTGAAAATCTTTCTGGAATAATCGTCTACTATTGTTAAAATGTATCTAGACCCTCCCATAGATTCCTCCTCTATAGGTCCCACTAAATCAATATGAATTAGTTCTAGAATTTTCTTAGACTGAGCCACCATCACTGGCTTGAATACTTTCCTTGCGTATTTAGCTCTAACACAGGGTAAGCATTCTCCCATTTTAGATTTTTTATCAAATTTTAAATTTCTTACCATATTATAATTTATTAGGCGGTCTAAATACCCTTCATTAACATGTAATAGTCGTTTATGCCAGATATTTTTAGATGCTATTGCCGCACACTCATATTCACACTTTTCAGATACAATGTAAAAATCATTTATGCGTTCAGCTCTCAAAACACTCTGACCATTTGCACTCTCAACTATTCCACACTCATTATCAAATCTCACACTCTGATCATTCTCAGTTAACTTGATTACAGATATGAGGTTACCCTTTAGTTGAGGTACGAGTAGAACATCCCTCAGAAGGTAGTCGGGCTGTCCTGATTTTTTAATCGTGACCTCTCCGATCCCCTCTGCTCGTATGATGCTGTTGTCAGCCAGCCTTATTTTCCTCGTACTGCTTCTTATATTAGTAATAATTTTCTTATCGTTGGTCATGTGGCTGGTTGCACCGCTATCTACGATCCAATTTTTCTTTTCCCTTGTTTTCTCGTTACAATAGTTGCTGGTAGCAGTCCATGCAACTTCGCAAGACTCTTCATTCTCTTCATTTTGCGATTCACTTTTTGATATTTTTGCATGTTGCTTTTTATTTTTGTCAAATTTATATTCCTTCTTTTTATTTTTATTGCTTGGATTAAACCAACACTCCTTCGCTATGTGCGAGGATTTGGAACAAATAAAACATTTTCGTTTCTTAAAGGTACTAGAACTAGAACCAGCTTTCATCGCACTTGAGTCTAACTTTACTTCCACTTGCTTTTTCTGCCTCTCTTCGTCTAGTCGAAAGCTTCTTCGAATATGCATCAGCGTTGCCTGAGGTGCGTTGTCATATTGCATTGCAATGTGATTATATTCATCTGGTAGTCCTCTAAGTACTCCAATTATCATTTCCTCGTTGTTAATATCTGCTCCAAGCGTCCTTGCCTGTTCAACCAGCCTTTCAGCGCGATCGAGATATGCTTCCCAAGTTTCTTCGTTATTCATATTTAGTCTAGCCAAGTCATTTTTCACCTCGGCTTTTCTCCTGTCAACATCACTATCAAACCTTTTATTTAAAACGTCCATAATTTCCTTTGATGTTTTGCATGTTAGAATCAGACCAACATAAGCGTCCTCTAATGCACACGCGATTATAGACATCGCCTCAGCGTCTTGTTTCTTCCATGCTTCGTAATCAGTACTTCTAGTAGTTGGACCAGTTTTTTCCAAAATGCTACTGAGTCCTTTTGCCATTAGCACTGACTTGATTCGGAACTTCCATGCTATGAAATTCTTCCCATTAAACAATGGTATTTTTACTCCACTCATATTCGATAATCTTCAATTTAATTTTTTTTTTAATTGAAATTTAATTTTTTTCTATTTGACTTTTCCTGTCAAAATTAAATTTATTTTTCTGCTGTTTAGACTTTTTCCTTCTTCTCTTAAGGTTCAGTCTCTACTTAAACCCGAACGTAGGGACGTAGCGTAGGCCCATAACCCCTGTTGCAGTGGTATATTACACTCTAGTATTAATAGTCTTTACACATTGGTATCTTGACAGAGAACTGAATTATATTTTATAGATTGACAATACAAGTAATATTATTACTTGCTAATATTATTTATCAACAGTTACCTTTGGTAAGCTCGGAAGCAAAATTATACAAAAATAAATAAATAAAATTAATTATTTTTATAAAATATACTCTATTGATAAAGAAAAAGGAAAACAAAACATCGCCTCCACATCTATCTGCATTTAGAAACTGGGAGTTCATGGGATCTCAGACCTTCAAACGTCAAAATATGTATTGGTATTATTTATTTTATAGTCTGACCACGTTCCCAACTTTAATATTGGACCTTCTTTCTACCTAACTAGCACCAAGTTCCATGTTTTTTTGTTTTGTTTTTTCAAAGTTGCTGTACATACAATATTACAAAACTTGTATGAGTTACAAAGATAAAGCATTACATTTAGGACAGCTGCTAGTAGTGAGCTGAAAAGACGTTTTGAAGAATATTCAGATTTGTTCCGAGATTTATCGTTGTTTTGAGAATTTAAAAAACCGCGTTCTAACTTACCGCACACAGTTAAATATTTTTTAAAAAAAATATTAATATATGTATTACGAAAATTAATAGCATAAAAATAAAATATTGTTTCAAAATAATTTTACATTTTTGTTTTTTATTCTGTTGATGCAAAATATGAAATATTCTCTATTTGTTACTACCGTAAAAATAATTAGCATAAAATTTCCATCGTGATATTTTTAAGACTAAAAATGAACAGTACCTAGGTACCTTCTCCTCCGTCAATCTTTAACAGCACTATAAAACATTCATCCTTCTTAACTTCCCCGTGCATAAATAAACAATATATCACAAATAAACAAGCACGAAGAATAACAGGCAAATTAATTGCACATTGTACGACAATGAGGATGGTTTTTTTTATGAAATTATTAACAAAACATTGAAACATCTGGAATTAACAGCCGTTAAAACGCTTCAAGTATAAAATAGTAGTATGTATAAAATAGCCAATTAGTGTGGTTCATTATTTCTCGCGCCTATTATTGGACATGGGAATTGAATATGTGGTTGTTTGGACTTGTTTCGATTCCCAGTGGGGTTCAACTTATTTTATTCATTATTATATATGTTGAAATTAAAAGGGCACAAAAATTAGACTAATTATGACACCATCAAAATTTTATAAATATCAGATGATTAGGTTTTTAGTTATATTACCTCGAAAAAATGTTGAACGACAGACCGGCTGACAGATAGATAGATCCATTTATTACAATAATATATATACATATACACATACACTTATACATGTTACATTAATGATACATTATTTTACCCTTAATCGGCCTAGGCCGTGGAAAACCCTTTGGGGTTTATTATTACAAACATTTTAAATCATAGTATTTACTTTTTAAAGATACTTGTGCCATTAGGCGCTCACTTAATATATATTTTAACATAGATACTTTTTTGTTATTGTTATAATGAATCATCCTTTATACAGTATTTATCCTTTATTCTGATTTCCTTTATTGATGTTAATTTTATTTATTATTGCTATGTACTTATTTATTCGTCAATTATTATTCAGATAAGCTACTCTCATCCACGTTGACTCTCCACAGGCTGCCCTAAATTCATGGTATCATCTTGTAGGAGGTCTGCCTCGTCTTCTAGTGTTGACAGATATGAGATCAAAAATCTTCCCTGAGATATAAAATTGATTCCTGCCTAGGGATTTTTGAATTTGAAGGCAATAAACCATTGTACATAATTATCAAAATGCTTCCATTACCTTTGGTAAGCTCGGCTGCAATAATAACATTTATTGAAATTAACAGTTAGTGCGATAAACATAAACTTTAGTCTGCTAATGAAAAGTCAAGTGCACTGAATATTTGATGCTAAAATGGAAACAATCGGCTTATGTAAGTTGTAATTAAAGTATGTAATAAATAATGTATTATCATAAAAAACATTAACGATCAAACGCTTATATTATGTTAAATGTAGATATCGTCACTTGTTTACAACTCTTCTCTTAGAATAATATTTCTTATTTATATTTAATAGTGGTATTTGGCGGCCATATAACAAAGGGAAGGTCCGCTTAGTTTTATGGCAAAGAGATGTTAGTTCCCTGACAAAATCGTGAGGTGACGAGTTGTAACGTCCAATATCCTACCTTTTCTTCTAAAAAACGAATAAAAACGTAATATCAAACTATATTAATAGTGATAGGCCGTATTTATAAATTTAAGCAAGTTTTAACAACTTATATTGAACTTTATATTAAGTCGTGCGCCGACAGTTTCGGCTTGTAAACATAATTCGAGGTTTTTGTTTTACAAAAATACTTAGTTGATGAGAGGAGTTGTAACCAAGGTCGTCGCCTTCGGCATTGCACAGATAGAAATACATAATTAACAACGGATGTTATTCCTTTCGTTTCTTAGTCTCTTGAATTGAAACGTACTTTTTTCATTGAAAAATTATGATGTACATTTGTACAAATTAACAACTCCATGTTATGTGCACCTGAGAGATAAATTACAGGCGCTGTGACTGGAATGAGCTCATCGATGGCGGATATAGCAAAATAACATGATGACCATTTCTTAAAGAAATTCTTCAACAAATCTATTGTTGGTTTATAAACCAATAATAGTATTGCTTATAAATCGCACGTGTCGAAGGGTTAATCTGAGTCGATGATCCTCCCAGAATCAAAGAAATCCCACCCGTACCTGGACTTGACAATGTAAGGCCTTTATTCATAACTCCTATTGCCTTGTCAAAAATAGATTTTAGTTATCTACTATTTAAAAATACTACGAGTATTTTCAAAAGTAGTAGTAAGGAGTTTTGTTTTTTATTAAATAGTTTTTTTTTGTTTTTTTAGTACATTATTTTTTTTTCGATATTAAAAAATTAGAATATTAATTTTACCAAAAACAAAAATCCAATTAAATAACAGTAATAACAATTATAAGATTTTTTTTTTTTTTTTCTTCGGTCGTCATCCACTCTGGTGACCAAAATAAGGTAGGTAACAAATTCCTACCTTATTCAGAGATATTAGGATTATAATAATCAAAATTAAAAATAAATAAATAGAAACGTACAGTATATATATTTGTCCATATGTTCCTAGTTCTTTAAATAATCAATATTCAATCAGCTCCTTGGCGCATCCGGGAGGACAAGCAAATTCAGGACATTTTAAGAAAGATTTGGTTGGCCTTCCATGCAAAGTGAAACAAAGAAATGGTTCCTACAATGTCAGCCGTGTGAGAAGTCGAAGGTGCATAGATATGAGCGCACTCCAATCACATCATTCCTACATCCAGATGGAAGATAGTCTGACGTACATATTGATGTCATAGGACCATTACCGACTTCAGGAGGCTACAACTACCTACTTAGTGTATAGATCGTTATACATGTTGGCTTAAAGCTCTCCTCATGGACAATCAAAGTGCTGGGACCACTACCCGTACATTATTTTCAGGTTGGATCGCACGTTTTGGCAAACCTCGTTATCTGGTCACAGACCAGAGAAAAAATGTTGAATCCTTAGCCGCTACTCTTCTAGGCATCGAAGTCCGCAACCAGTTATCACCCCTAGGTAAGTCGCCTAGTAGAACGCGCACGCGCAACTGTCAAGACCGTTCTGACCTTATGTCAGGACTAGATCAAGCCACCACAATGCTGGGGTGACGAGCTTCCTGTGGTACTGTTAGGACTACGATATTCATTCAAACCAGACATACAGGCAACGCCTTCGCAGCTGGTATACGGGACAGACTTATGGCTACCTGGAGAGTTATGCGAGAACACGCATGATAAAGCCGTATTAACACACTCGTACGTTCAAAAGTTGACCGACGTTTTCACTGATATACGACCTACAGCAACATCTTGGCATGCATTATCAGAAAAAAAAATCAGTAATCCTAATTTAGATAATTGTTTGTTCACACGTTTTCTTAAGTTTGATGACATCAAACGGTCATTAAAGAGACCTTACACTGGATCTTACAGAGTTATTCAGCGGAATCCTAAGACCTTCATCATCGACTCCAAAAGAAAAAAAAAATATAGTAACCCGCGACTGACATAACCCTTCATATAATATGACAACTAAAGACATCATCTTTGTACTACGAAACTATAACAAGACGACCATCAGACTGAGCGACTTGAGAAACCAGCTACTAGCGACAGGAACAAACTTCAAGTGACTAGAAGTGGACGCAAGGTCAGGTTCCCTGCAATACTTCAGGACTAATCCACTCACTAAGGGGAAGGTCCTGTGGTGCATAACCTGGTTGCCGTGACTCGACATTGACGTATTTACTTTTTAAATGAAAACAAGTAGTTCTTGTATTTTTATAACAATAAGTTAGGTAGCTCTGTTACACGTATTTCAAACTAAATAAATCTTCTACATTATAGTGCCACCATCAAGCTCATAAAAATTATGAAAGGTTAATATATTGATCCAGTAATAATATAATTTATTCGAAACATACCATATTCCTGTCAGAAAGAAATAGCTTGATCATATATTACACTCTCAACGCATCGCATAATTTAATTGTTTGGTTTCATTTATTTTTGCTAGCTCCTATTTGTTCTGCATTGTTATTAAGTACGTTGCAAAGGTTGCTGAAAGGAAAATCAGACTAAGTCTAGATAAGATGAGATCAGTATATCAGATTTAATGTAATTAATAGGTATTGGCTGTTGTTTCCTCTCATACTACTCTCTCTCTTACGAGCTTCCACATATGAACCCATAAATAACATTAAAGCAATTCCTTTACCATAATATTTATGGCAACGCTTATACCCGATATGTGCAGTTTGATTCAGAGATATATAATTTCAATTCAACTCTAAGATATAATTTTGCAAATATTTAATAGAGGTCTGGGAGGCTTGAATAAAAGCATCTTCCCAAATAGGCCTTATAAAAAAAAAAAAAAAAAAAAAAAAAAATGCAGACCATATTGTAGGTAGAAATGGAAGAGCCAAATTGTTGAACCTTTTTTTTCAAGTATATAATTGTATGGTTGTTAATCTATAGTCGACATTCAATGTTATAGGGTGGAAACTAAACAATAAACTATCCCAACAAAATAATAGATAAGCTTTTAAACATAAGAAAGCAATAAAATAAAGGTTTATGTATTTATAATATACTAGCATTGCCCCCGCTTTGGGTTCTTACCAGGAATCAGTGGCTGTATCCTATTACTAAAATATTGCTTAGCATCTACATGCCCTACAACATGTCACTAATTATCGATTTATCGGACGTTTAAAGATATTGTTTTCGTAAAATCAACACTACTTAGTATAATACTTAGTATAATACTACTTTGCGCGTAAACAAAGAAAATCTTTTTTAAAAAAATATTCACAGACTTTATTTTCGTTAGGTTTACACTCTTAAATAAGTAAAATAAATAATTCTTATTTCGATAAAAAAAAGTGATACATTAAATAAATAGCTGTACACCCAAATGTTTAATGGCAAAGCTCATAAATAATGGTTTCAGAATGCATAAGAGGTAAATTCTTCTTATTGAGTTAATATGCATCGGAACCGGACCCGCAGATCGTACATCAGGACAGTTCATCGTGGGAGAATACCAGTTTAAATATAAAGCCCGTAATTGCACAGTACGCCTCACGATAATACTACGTGATTACCTTGTTAATATGACTTCTTTCTTATTTTGTATTCGCAACAGGTGACGCCATGTAAAGCTCGAGACCTAACTGTGCAAGCTATTCTACTTCTGCTATTTAAGCATATTTAATACTTAAACCAATAATACCACAACAAATGCAATATTTTAAGAAATTTCTTAAATCCGGCTCGGAGGCTAACTTAATCACTCATCAGTAAAATTTCATTTTGCTGCCTAGTTACATAAATAACTATTTCTGGATAAACCGGTAATTTTACCATTAGTTAACATGTTTACTAGCCATTTGACAAATATTGCAGTTAGATTGAAACAAGCGACCTAATCTTAGTCTTGAATATTTTGGTGTTGTTGCTCGAATATTTGGGGAAAATCATACGTAAATACAGACCACCATGTAGAACAATTTTTTTTGTATGAACGTTCATAAAGTGCCTATACTTACATACCTTTTCATTTAGTAGTTCAAACCTTTATATTAAGACAATAAATCGATATCTTATAAAACACTATAATTAGTTAGGTAAGAAAATCTATTTGGTGTAGATGATAGAGGATCCCTTCCATTTATATAAATATAATAATACATGTTATTAAATCTATTGTCTATATTTTATATTACAAACTACAATCGTAAACACACATATTATCTTGTAAAATATATAAGATAGTCACGATGAACGCCACTTATCAAGTTGGTATATTTAAACCAATAGCTTTCATATTCTATTGTAAGTATCTGACAAATAATACATTGTAATATAACAGGGTACTTATAACTATCCTGTATTTATATAATAATTAAATTTATTTTATATTTATAAAATGTATCTATAATTAAATGTATAACTTATTAAGTTAAGAGGAAACAATTAAAAATAAACATAAATAGAAAAACGTATATGTTTAGTTATTTAATTATTCTACAATTTTAGGGTCAAACGTTTTTCTAACACAACATTAATATTACATTATAATTTAATTATAAAGTTTTAAAATATCTCTTTAAGTTAAAAATGAGCATTACTTAGGTAAACAATGAAACTATGTTCTTGGGATTTTAAAAAGAAGTACTTTAAAAATTAAATTAAGTTATATGATTATTTTCAACATTTCGACATTGTAAATTAAAACTCAGTTCTTAGAAGTTATATATCATTAATCCCACTAATAAATATTTTCCTGAACATGATGCTACATTATAAATATATTCTACTGTATTCCACGATACGGTAGATTAATGATAACTTTTAAGAACTGAGTTTTAATATATTATGTTATGTATTACATATATATTATATAAATTCATTTTATCTACGATTGATACGAAATATAAACATTATATCTCTGTTTAGATGCGTAGAAAGTGATTCTTTACGTACTAGTATTCATTGCGCATGCGCGTCTCATAGTTCTGAAGAATTCCTCTTCTTTATACCACGCTAGTGCGGTAAAGAAGAGGAATTCTTCAGCTTTACGCACGATTAGAGAGTTTGTTTACATTTAACAACACTAATTTGCTGTTTGTTTAATAAAAGTAACTTTTATATCGAGTTTTTTGTGAAAATCAATGAGTGATTTAAATGATTATGACGAATATGAGGAGAATAATACGCCTCCCGAAATAATTCGGCACAAAATACAACTAATGAATTAATGTTATCTTTATCAAAAGAGAAATACGAACTTGTATACTGGAAGTTTATTTCTTTCTGTATTTATTATATAAATCTAACAATCGTAGATAAAGTACGGTTCGCAACTCGTGCGAAAACGGCATTTTGCATTGCTCGTGTGGTTTTACCACCCTCGCTGTCGCTCGGGTGCAAACTCCACACTCGCATGCAAAATGCAACTTTCCGCACTCGACGCGTAATGTACTATTATTTATTTCTTCAACAACATTATTATATACTAATGGTGTTAATGATGGTTTTGAGCGAGATGAGTCACGAGTATGTCACTATAGAACTGTCCTTGCATTGTTCAATATAGGAACTTTTTTGTGCCGTCTTATCCGATCAGATTGCACAGACAATGACCAAATGTCTTCTGAGAGTTAGTGCGGGTGTAAAAGGATATCTTGGTCATACACTAGTATGGTTTCGGTTCATACCTATTGAAAGATATAAATATCGATAATAACTACTTGGTAGATAATTTACTAATGTCCGGTCTGTATTGCTTCCAAGATTTCCGAAAATAACGTAAGTCATTGTGAATAACTATATTCAAATGTCTCCAAATTCAAAAATTCCCAGTAAGAAATCCGTTTCCAATCACAGGACATATTTTTGGTATTATGTCTGTCTCTTGATCAACATTTTTGCGAACTAGTATAACTTAATAACCACACATCCAATTTATAAGGTATGCCATCATTAGTCCATTGTTGGTCCCAAATTAATAAATGTAACCTTCTTACAATTAATTGCGCCCACTTTATTCTCCTCTGCTAGTGAACTTTTTTTAAAATAAAAACCTATATATTTAAAAGAATATATCCGAGTTTGAATAAATTTGGGTAGTTTTACAGATAGTCGCATACGTCACTCGGAATAACTAACTTTAAAAATCATATTTAAACAATAAACATTTTTTATTCACTCTTCTTATATTGCTTCCGAGCTTGCCAAAGGTACCGGAAGCAATGTGATCATTGTGAAATCGAAATTTTAGTATGTCTGAATTTAATAATTTCCTGACAGAAATCTGTTTCAGACATCAGAGAATATTTTTGGCCTCGTGTCTCTCAGCATTTTTGTGAATCACCATATCTCAAAAACTAGTAGGAGTTTGGATTTTGGTCGGTCACAATTTGCTCACTGTTGGTGCTCATCTTAATTTCAACATTTAATCTTAAAAAAAAAATAAATGTGACCATACTTGGATTCGAAACAGGTCTGAAAACACATTCGTAATTTGCAAAGGGATCGTGTTATTTCATACTTATGTGACGCCCAATAACAGGACACGAGGGTGCTGTGTGTCATCCTAATTGGCAGACAATTTGTATAAATATACTACTGTAGTACAACTAATGTGTGCATATACTCGTAGTGATGACATAACTAAATAAATTTATTTTTTGTTACCAAAATGATTAACGACGGTATCAGAAAAGTCTTAAAAACTATGTTAGAATAAGAAAAATTAATTGTTAACCTACATGAGGTTATAAAGCACTAACTACATTATAAAAAAAATTGATGAAATAGCAAGTCATTATTTTAATAGTAATAGATAACAATCAATAGCGTGATACTACAATGAACCTTGAGCCGTCAAATTCAATTGAATAATTTTTATTTTATTTTTGCATTTTCATCTTGGTGTAAGAAATGTTTAATTTTGTACGATAAACAGAACTGATGCAACGTTAAAAAATATTGTTTTACCATTTTTACTTGGTTCACTTTATTTCCAATTATTAAAGTAGAAGAAAAATCATCTCAATTAGACGTTGTCAATTGTAATTAGAGATTGAGGGGATATTTATTTTTATTCTCCAGTTATATTAATTACGAATGCGTTTCTGGATATCAGTAATATTTTGGTTTATGGTATGCATACATAACATTTTGTTTTCATAGTATTTTGTCAGTTATCAGGGTCTAATAATAAGTATTCTTCTTTATCATCATACGTGTAAACAACTTAGTTTCATACGAAGAAGAAAAAAAATCCTAAATAATGATGTCCATTTAATATATTATGTTAAGAAAATACTGGGTAAGGAGAAAAACAAATTAAGAAAGTAATTAAGTGACTGTTATTATAACAGAGGTCTTCAAAAGTAAATTACCCGCTTATTATCTTTTAATTCGGTTAACACTTAACGGTCTTATACCAAATTCAGAAGAAGATTTAAATTAAAAAAAAAAAAAAAAAAACCCTTAATAAAAGCCCTAAAATTAAAGGCGCCTTTAAATTAAAGGCTTTCATATATAATCAGAATATTTCTGATTAAAGTAAATCTTATAAATACATAGTTATTTTATGGAGTGTGCAAAAGTTTAAATAAGTCGTATAGTTAACTGAAACTTTCAATCAAAGTTTCCGGTTGGTAATTAGTTAGTATAACTTTAACCCATCTCAATCATCATCACTACTGATGGCAATTAGTTGATCACACAAGCATTTAGATAAACATAAGTCACTGAAAAAGTTAACTTTACGATAATGAAACTTCAAATAAATGAAAGTGTTAATTCCCCAATTTATATATTGACAGTATGCAGGTTTTTTTCCATCCCAAATATCTTGTTACCCAAGAGCGGGTCCTCCTTTACTCTATTTTGATTTCAGACACTCAACCTTACACTAAATTAGTTACAGTTACATTTTACAATCAGCTAAGTGTCTTCTCTTCTCTTGCAAATCTCACGAAATTTTCCAAGAATATCCAGGCTCAAACCCTGGTTGAGAAAATAAAGGATCAAAATTTAAGCAAAATAGGGTTCATGACACTTTCACCTTCAAGGTATTGGCCCCACAACTTATTAAAGTAGCTAAATACCTATTGCAAAGGTCTAAATATCATAGTGAAGCTTATGTATTAGAATATTTGTCAGATAATTAAATGAAATGGTGCATTGTATATACAAACTATTGGTGAGGTGTTAGTTTATCTTTCATTTCTGTATGTATTTAAGTCGAGTACTAGCGTAGTAACTCATTGTTTATTTAAGTCAACATTTCATCACTGAAATAATAATTATTGTTTAAGCTTAATGATTTCATAATATTTTTTGTACAGATCTTTAAAAACAATTAAATGATAAATTAATGGGATTTTTTTTTTTTTTTGGAAGATGAGACCGAGCCGAAGTTATTACATAACTGGCCCTCAGCCTCCTGAAGCTCTGACGCAATCCACAGCACCTGCAAATAGGCCCTTCGACGGTCTTTTTTTTCTTATGAATTCGTTAAGAATTTCATTAAATTAACGGATCAACGAGCACAGACCTTGTTGAGAATACTAATAAATAACGATACACAGTTTGTTTTGTAATAAGATAATTTATTACAAGGTTTCTTTACTCAAAGATATCATGCAATGATGTAAATTGTTCTTATTTTTTATTATCTTTTGGTGATATTTTTTATCACGTTAAGCTTCTCGTTCAAAACTTCGATACTTAAAACTAAAAAATTAGTTGTTATTTTATGTGATATTAAAGCGCATTTTTGTTTTATCAATATATGAGTAAATAAATTCCAAGTATTTACTGGTTTTTCCCACGCATGCAGGATATTTGTTATGATCACGACTTTAGGTCGAAGTTGTAAGTTTAGCAAGGGGTTTGTTCAAATCCAGTGTTACATGACAATCAATAGAGTTACTACTTGACCCTTTATCTCTATTTCAAACTCTAATGAAATGGGGAGGGTATTCGTTAGCGTTAGTTCTTTAAGAACACAGAATAATTCAGAGATGTTGTAACTTGGCAACCATTCTTGCTTTAACAATCCGTATATCATTGTAAAAACATATAAGCCGTAACTTTTTAAGTTTTTTTAAAAAAATATTTTATAGGACTAACGACTATATAGAATTAGTTAGATTTATATTTTTATATAATGGTTAGGGGTCTCGTAAATATTTTTATACCAAATAATTTACATAAGGATATTATTATTTTTCATTTCAAGGTTAATTCAATTGTTTTTCGGAATCATCAATGATTTATAGGTGTAGATAAGATTGGTCCAAGCCCGAGGCTGCAAGTCACTAACTTAGCCTGCCTAATAGTTCGGCACTGCCTCACACCTTACATTCATTTACCACATAATGGCTCGCACCTCCTTCCCCTCTCCACTGATTTATCCTTTAACGTTTACCGATCAAGATGAAATTATTATTCCAGCAGCGTAATGGATTAAACTGTCAAAATATTCAGTTAATCAACATTTATTTGAATATTAACTACAAGGAAGAGATTGTTTTTGAGTGTAGTAATGTTGCAGTCACTTAAAATCCGCTACCTTGGGCTATTATTAGTCGTGATTAAACTATTAAACATTATTTTACTTCATTACTTAAACGTATCAAGTCAACTTTTATGGACATTGTTTTTCAATTAAACTCTTGTAATTACAAATTGTTAACACGTAATTAATTATTTTTAATGTACAGGTTTGTACTTTATGATTTATAATTCACTAAATGAAATAATTATTTTTGCCGCCACGCCGAAAAGATAAATTGTAACATATTTAAATTAAGTAAACAATGTGTTTCCATCAGGCCGGTAGAATCTAAAATAGGCGTATAATATAATGTATGAAAAATGTATTAATAAATAATTGAGTATTCACGAGTAAATTGTTTCCCTTTATCACATTATTTAACTACACGAAGTAATAACCTCCTCAGGTGGTGAGGGGGGTAATCTGGGATGGTTTGGGAAGAAAGGAATTCTGCTAAAGGATTAGGGTGATTGGATGGTAAAATACCAATACCGCACACTTTCCTGGAAAACAGTCCAAAACCGCACAAAAGTGATGGGTCCATTACCGCAAAGGAAGCCGACACTGGACCCCTTCTAATCCGAAAAAAGGTTAAAAAAGTTAGTTCAGTACCACACACTTTACATCACATAATTTATTGTTTAAACACATAATCAATAATACATAAATAAAAAATAGTCGTATCAATGATGATGATGAAGCTGATAACCTAATAGCTGATAATTTAGTATGTTAAATCAGTCAGTCTGTGAATATGTTTGAATCTAATTATTGTAATTATTTTATGCACGTGTGTAAATTGAAATGGAATTCACAATAGTTTTTTTTTTTTTTTTTTTTTTTTAATAGAGGAAGCGATATTTTGGTATATGAGAACTTTAAATATAGATATTTGAGGGACAAACAAAATATATTGAACACATCAGGCATACACCGACACAACTCAGTTGATCCAAAAAGCTTAAAAACACAAGAAATAAAAAAATGTAAACGGAAAGCGGAGATTTAACTGAGAGACCAAAAAAATTATATTAGATTATAAGTTAGATTATCAGGCTAAATATATTTGCAATTTAAGAAGTGTGCGGTTTTGGTAGCATATAATTTGTATACCTGCGTGGTTACCTTCTGAGTGGTTTACCTGAAGTGTGCGGCATTAAACATTAATGTGGAAATGGTCCTGTGCGGTTTCGGTTTATAACCGATTAGGACTCATGGAATTTCTGGTATTGGGATATAGATAGGTCACAGCCAAAAAGAACATTAAGATCATTGTGGTGGATGAAGTTGGATACAGGTGCATCGGTAATTTTCCAGAGGATCTTGGATTGAAGAGTTTGAAGTCGACGGGAGTTGGAAGGCTTGGTGCTACCCCAAACCTCCAGACCGTATATGTCCAAGCTGGTTTTTATTAAACTATGTATTAGATTGGAAGTTTATTGTTCAGAGTTATTTTGGACCTACGATCTAGTAGACAAAGCAGCAACTTGTAGCGCCTTGATAAAAGGACAAATCTCTGTACAAAGGACCTCGCCAAAACCGAATCTAAACCGTGCCATCGAGGACGGTGACAGAAGAAAAATTAGCCCAAGATCGAGGGGGTCCTAAGGTTTATGCTCTTCTTTTCGAACGCCATGGGTGCTCGGTCCTCCGTTCTGTACATAAAACTAAATCATATTGATTGCATAAAACGAGACTAAAGTCAAGACAGAGCTCTTGAGGACACTCACAAAGACAGTGGTTTGTTTTCGTATGTTAAGATTATATAGTATGTTGGACTCAACACCTTATTTGAATGAATTCTTTATAGGTAAGATGGACCCATTAGGCGTGAATAATACAAACAAATTAAGTCATTTGAATTGAGACTTTTCGACCCTTCCTCGTTGTAAGGTCCATCCTCAGTCATACTTTATTATTTATTAAGATTGAACGATTATATTAAAATTAATGACTTTCTCTTATGGAGAAAACTGCGAAATCGTTAAAACTCTTATAATAAATAATAAATATGACTGAGGATGACCATAAAACAAGAAAGGTTCGAAACGTTTTAGTTCAAATGACTTAATTTGTTTGTATTATTATCACCTAAAGGGTCCATCTCACCTATTAAGAATTAATATTATAATAGTATTAGGATGATTTTGTAATGATTATTATCATTATATAAAATCAATTATCATAAATGTTGTTATTTAATCCATGACAACAACGCTAGCGAATTAGGGTTTATATTATTTTTATTCATGTTTCAATCTAAAGGATAAGAGAAGAGAGAAGAAAGGAAAAAAGGTAGTATTAAGTCCCAAGAGGATAGATAGCTAAATTTGAAGACGGTTAAAACATAAATGGATTACAGGAGCTTACCACGAAGCTTAACATACGAAGCTCTAACATACAGTGTCTCATACACTCAAGCTTAAAACCTTTGTTCGATGTTATAATCCTCCCTATAACCGTATATGGGCTTGGGTTCATTTACATGAACCTGTCCGTTCCCTTGGAGCCTTCATCGCCTACTATTTACACCGTAATTGCTTTAGCGCCTTTGGCCATACCACCGCTATCCTTGTAAATACTACGCCAAGGGATCTATAACAATATAGTACGTACTCAAATCATCTCAAAAAATAAGAAAAAGGAATCCAATTTATAAATGTAGTCTTCTTCATCGAATTCTTTGGAAAATAATCCAATTTCAATTAACCTGAAACCAACAGTAAATTTACAAGTCTCCTACGTGAAAACCTTCTCTGGATAGTAACCGAACAATAGATAGACATACAAAGTAGGTTATTTTTCGAAATTTTTATATCACTATTATTGCTATTTAGTCTTCAAATAGAGTGTCCTTTTTCTAACATTCAGCGAGGAAGTAATGAAAAAGTGACTAAGAAGAAATGCTAAATTGTAAGGGCAAAGGAAGTCTACTAACTATAATATGGTATTAGTCCATTTAAATACCAACGAACATATTTTTCTCCAGAAATTTAGGCAATAGAAGGCAAGGGGTTTATTAGGAATTAGTCCGGCAAACAAAACATTCTCATTTACTTAATGATACTAAATTGAGATCCTATAATGTCCAATTTAATTAATTGTTACATTATAAATGGCTAGATGGCTGAAGAGATATAATTTGAAACGTTTCAACTTTAATTCAAAGTCTTCAGTCGTAGAACAACTTTTTTCAAATAAAAAGTTGAAAACAGTTATAAAATCTTTCTCCATAAGAGAGAGTCAAAGAGGTTTTTAAAAAATTAAATCTTTACAAATTAAATAAAATCTTAAATCTATACAAATATAACATTAACTAAACTGATGTTATTTTTTTAAAAACAATGTGATTTTAACTGTGTATTTACATTAATTAATTTTTAATTAAACATTTTCCAAAAGTATAAATACCTCGTTCTTCTCTCCAGGTCAAGACGTACCCCAGAAGGTGCTTACAGTAGTGGAAGGACACGCCAGACTTCAAACCAATGTTTGTTATTTTTGTGTTTTTGCAAGATGTCTAAGTAGGTAAATCCCATAATACCCCTAAAAAAACTAAAACTACTTCAGCAACATATTTCATTAAATTTAAATACCTTCTAACATACAGAGTTGTTGAAAATACTATCTCTCAACTTACAACCGATTCTCATGATTTCCTTATGTACCAAGTTCGACCCGATAACTCATATTAAGTCACTAAAATCTGTCACATAATATTCTGAGAGCTCTCTGGTGCACTAAGAGCAAAGTTTTCGTAAGCCTTTTAATGCTTTTAAAACTGATTAGATATTCATGGAGCAAACACGTTTATCAGACTTTCCATTTCTGTGCCAATGTAATCGTGTACTTAAGCTCTTACAGTTTAGATTTGTTATAATTGATTTTATTACCCTTTTTTCTGATATTCATTATTTAAAAATTGCTTATAGGCTCTATTATAGGCTTTATTACATTGTCGACTCCCCTTTAAGAGTGAATCAGTTTCTTCTTTTATACTAAAAAAAGTCATTTACGGAATTGAAAAGTAGATAACATAGAATTTAATTTTAACCTTCGACCCTCTAAACAAAAAGCAATGTTATCGGAGTTTGAGAAGTAAACTTTTATCTTAATTTATTTGCTCCATTCTAAATGATAAAGTCTGGTTGAAAGTGACATTTGGCTAATGGAATGGTAAAATTACATTCATCCATTGAACGTGAACAAGGCTATAGAAAATGAAAGAAGTAAAATATTCTAGAAGAGAACCATTAACTTTTAAATTTTTAACAATAACAGTTTGGACTTATTCACATTTCTTTCTGTATCTAGTTTAACATTACAGTTATATCATTTAAAAGTTAACATAAAATCCTATCATTAAAATAGCCTTGGGTTTCTTCCAATTTCTAGAAGGTTTCTGTAATATTTTTAACTGAAAAATTCAATAAACTTCTCGCTTATCAAAAATAATGGTTATTGCAACAATATGCATAAGCTAATAACATTAATTATTTCACTCTTCCAATTTGCCAATAGCTAGTATTGTTAATGCAAGCACTAAATATTAGAATCTTAATAATAAGGTTATTATTTTATAACTTTTTGTGAAATAAAGTTAGTATAAGCTGTTAAAGTAAAAACATTCTATTGGTAGTATTATTTTTAATACTAAACAATTAAAAATTGATTTAATAACTTATTTTTGCAAAAATTAAGAAGGTTAGTATTGTATTAATTATAGTGATCGATGTTTAAGATACTATTTAATAATGACGCTTTAAATCTATATTAAAAACAATAAAAATAACCGGTAAAGAGAAAAATAACTTAAGAGAAAAAATAAAGAGAAATATTAACTTTATTTCTCTCTTAATGAGTAAATAATAATAAATGTTTTTTTTTAACTTGACAAAGCTTTACCTCAAATGGAAACATAATATATTGAGATAGAAAAAAATTAGTTTAATGTAGAAATAGTGTATAATGTAATATTTCACTTGTTTATTTTCTACAAAACTGCATACTCCTAGGAACATTATGGGCCCCACACGTTTTGGATACCCTATATATTATACTAACTCACTAATTCTGTGACGCAGCAGCCCGTAGAGGGCCTAGGCCTTGGCCTGCCAAAACGCTTATACAACTACTTATGTAAATTAAATTACAGGACCACGTGATAGATGAAATGAGTTAGTTTTTGTATGGATTATAGGGATTAAATGAGGTTAGTGAGTCCCTCCAACAGCTGCATAATCCCTGCTATTGACATTTATAACTAGTTAGTCGCCACTTCACATAAAAAGCTAATCATTTATGAGGCGGTGCTGGCTGAAAACCAAGCATCCCACAAGCAGAATACCAGAAAATATTTTTAAAAAATTGAGACTTAACAATATTATTATTATTATTGGTAGTAGTAATAGTAGTAGTATTAGTAGTAGTTGGTAGTAGTAGTAGTAGTAGTAGTAGTAGAAGTAGTCGTATTATATATGTGTGTGTGTTTTATATTAAATCAGCATGCTTCACTTATTTAGTATTACATGAAATTAATACCAGAAATTTTACATTTTTAAAATTATTAATTCGTAACAAAATAAAATAAAACTAGTAGCGAGATGGTAAGAGAAAAGTGTACACTTATAATGTGCAATTGTTTTTACAAAATATTTACCTAAACTTAATTAATAGGATAACAGCTAAAAGCTACAAAACTTAAAACTTACTAACAATTAAACAGTAGTTAACACAATTAATTTAAACAATTAAAATTAAAATATATAAAAACTAAATTTTAACAAATGTGACTAGCATCAGGTTAGGTAGAACACAAAAGTATTATTACTTGTTGATTGCTGTTGTTATAGTCAGGGTGCCCATAGGCAAAAAAGTAACTTATACATACTCTTTCCAAACCTTTTTGTATGGCTTGTTTAGGCAAAGTCTGACACCGTTTTCCTCTGTGACTTTTTTTAGTTTTGGGGCGTTTTTTTTTTATTTGAACCCTAAAATTTTGACGCGTCAGACTAGAAAATCGGAAAAAGTTCTGCGTCAGACAATATTTAAATGTTGATTTATAGGGTTCAAATAATGTATCTTGAGAAAATCAGCTGGTTATTAGTCATTAATTAGTATTAGTTCATATTAATGAATATCCATTATTAATAATTAAAATTAATTAATATCATTAATTAATAACTGGCTGATTTTCTCAAGATACATTATTTGAACCCTATAAATCAACATTTTAATATTGTCTGCCGCAGAACTTTTTCCGATTTTCTAGTCTGACGCGTCAAAATTTTAGGATTCAAATAAAAAGAAAACGCCCCAAAACTAAAAAAAGTCACAGAGGAAAACGGTGTCAGATTTGGCCTAAACAAGCCATACAAAAAGGTTTGGAAAGAGTATGTATAAGTTACTTTTTTGCCTATGGGCACCCTGACTATTATTATATACAAATATTCTTTTTTTTATTTCATTTATAATTTTTTTTTTTTAAGCTGGGAATATAATTTATTAAAAGTAGAAAAAATAAAGTACTGAAAATAAAACCAGTTAGATTGATGAAGAAAGATGTGCAATGAGGGCGGCCAAGCTAAACTTTGGGTGACAATATGAAGCTGAAGGATGCATCTCTCGGCTAACAGTAGTGAGCAGTCGAATAGTAGATGGTCGACAGTTTGAGGAGACGTATTGTCACAGATGCAAGAAGAAGAATCTCTAATGTTGAAACGGTGGAGATAAGATTCGAACTTCCCATGTTCCGTTAAAAACTGAGTGAGCTTATAGTTAATAGCTGCGTGTTGCATTGACAAACGATAATTGATAGAAGGTACGGCTAACTAAATACTTTTTTTTAACTTAATAAGAGTTTGAATGCTGAGAACCAACTGAACTATATTTTTATAACTGTGTCATGTAATTGACTTTGATGACTTTGAAATATATAAAAAATAAATAAATATAAATTTAACAAGTTGCTTGTCATCGTCCCTGCAAAGGAATAAAACGTCGAGTTAGTAAACCTGAAGACAATCTGGTCCTAATTTCTTCCCCCAGTCGTATACTTCTGGAGCGTGCACATAACTTTAACTTTGTATAATGAAATTTCTCATAAGATCACTACGTGAAGCTTCTTTAGCAAGTTGGTCAGCTCTCTCGTTGCCTTCGAGACCTACGTGGGCTTTTACCCACTTGAAAGCTATTTCAACCGAGCTATCCAAAAATCGAAGGTATCGACGAATATTTTCAATAATTAGCTGATGGTTTTGCGGGTTACTTAACGTGTGTGTGTGTGTGTGTGTGTGTGTGTGTGTGTGAGTGCGTGTGTAGCGAATTTCTTATTATCCAGTAACTGCAAAAAAATAGGAGTTACTATCTGATGGTAAAATTAAGTAAATTTACTCTTATCCTGTCACAATATCTTTTCCATAAAGGTGGCATTGGCTATAATGCATAATATTATGCATGGAAACATGCACCTACAAATTACTTCCTTGATAGCTTGTGAGACAATCCATTGCAATGCTAATAGATTGCATGAGATATGTTAATGTAATAGAGATTATGTCATCCGTATGCACTGAGCATCAAATAAACAGTACTTTTTAGTACTATACCGTTTTCTGAATATAATCATGTTTACCTTAGTCTTTCGTGACTCACATAGGTATTTCTACTTGTAACTGCATAATCATTTTTCTCGAATTTGTCACAGTGAAGTAATTACTGTCTAAGTTAGAGTAATTCCGACCGCTCTCTTATTTCTTCGAGTGTAGGTATGTCAATGGCGGAGATAATTTATTGAATCCGTCGGCGGTCGGACTTCGGAGTTCTAAGATAAGCATCTTAAAGACGCTCAATTACGACTCTCATTCAGTTATTCTTTTTCTTTCTAAAATGAGAGTAGGGTGATCACAAAGCAGGGTATGTAGCACAGACGAACCTTGCAATACTCACGGCTTCCTGCGTTCGTTTAACTCGGATTTATCCCGTTTTGACGGAGCATACTCAGTAGGAGGAAACCATAAATGGCATAACCTTCGTAAAAATATAAGAAGACTCGCTTTAACAAATTACTAATGTTAAACAATATATTTCGATGGATTAAAATGAATATAAACGGAGTGGAAAGTTCGAGGGACAATGTACTGTCATTAGCATTTGACTAAGTGACATTTTATCAACGAGAAATAATCAGAACTATAAACGGCGCATTTCAATGCATTCTCCGATTTGAATTTAAAGAGTTAAGAGTTGAGATGAAAATGACATTGTGATTAATTACTATGATACTTGGATATATGTATGTCAAACAACATACCCAAGCTATGTTTAAAATCTACCTCTACCTAATACCCAACCAACATTTCCAATCTTTCATTTTAATATATAATACATACTCAAAATTTGGAAAAGTACGTTATATTTGAATTAGAAACGTGGAAACGCGACAGTGATATCATTTATACATTTTTGAAGAAACAAATTTAATCCCAACAAAATCAATTATGTATAAAAATTAGCCAAGTCTCGCGTAAAAGTTGTGAGCTCATATAGGTCTCCCCCGAGACAGCCCGTCCAAGTAAGTTCTACTAGGTCTAATTTATCCAGTACAAGTAAGTGATTTTGATTGTCTGTGGAGGACAGAATAGAGCCCCCGCTATTCTCTGTCCCTCACAAAACTCAACTACTTTCTTTCCCAAATAACTCTATGCGTTTAATTATTTTTTTTGACTTGGAAATTACGCAACACAACCAGGTTAAACAGTTTGTTGTTATTTAATTTTGGAAACGAAGTTCCTTATGGCTCGTTCTGGAGTCCGGGAGTGAATTCGAAAAAAACGACCAAAACCACCGTCACAAAATCAACGTCACGCTAAAAGCATGTTTTTTTACAGTGACGTGATATATTTTACCATTTTTAAATTTGATGTCTGAAGTGTGGGGTTTGTAGTTAGTATAGGTGGAATATTAAGAATGTAGAGTTATTCCCCCTCTACTATACTTCGTTTGGTATCCTTTCGTGCGCAAGCCTAACTCTTCTATCTTTCTATCTCTCTCTCTTACTCCTTCATCCTGTCAAACTCGCTTTTTACCCACAAAACAACGCTTTTTTCAATTATTGTTTCTATCATTGAGAAAAGTATTCGTATATTATTTAAAATGGAAAGTGCACCAAGAGAATTGACAGAAATTGACAGTGTCGACTGTATTAAATTATTTACCAGTAAAACTGTAAATATATAAGTATAAATTTATGAATAAAATAATATTGCTCATATGCGGATCAAGGGATTTTCGTAATAAGTTTTATGTAATAATTTTACTAATAATAATTTTCTAATTGAGTCAAAAATATTTATTGGAACGAGTAGTTAGCAACGTATACGTACTTAGCAGTGTGATTTTATATTTAATGAAAAATGTAAGGAACTTCGTTCCTACCAGGTGTCCCGCGACACCACACGTATTATTTTTTCGATTGTGGCTTTTGGTTATGGATGCTGTGAGTCTTAAAGGATGAGTTCTTTGGCCAGAATTTTTGGAGTTCATTTAGAGGTCAAATTTTTACAATTTAGGGTCAAAAATAGCATAAAAACGTGTTTTTCCATTTTACCCCTCTTTTATATAAAAATATGATAAAAGTGTACATAACAACAATTACTGTACTCTTAAAGAGCTTTCCAACGACATGCATCTTGAAGGGTAAATACTATTTTGACTTTTGTACCCCGTACCCCTGTGTACCAATTTTTTTTTCACCCATGCAAATTCTAAACCAAAATTTTCGTATATTATCATAAGCCAATAATTCGCAGATTTCTTTGAAAATTCACTCATTAAGTCATGGTGCATGACTGGACTTTTTTTAAACAAAGCCACATATCATTATGGCTTGTGATCAAATTGGTCTTAAATGTGCTGAAAATATTCCATGTTAAACAACACATTTATAATCAAACTTTTTGCCTTGATAATGGCCTAACAGTATTAAGTGATTTTGCACAGAAATGAGTATTATCAAGGAAAAGGTTAACGGATGAAAAGATATTATGTTGAAGATGTCAACGAGATTTGTTTTGAACAGGTCAGACAGGCGGGTCCATCAGTTCAGTGAACTTGATGACCAGTTTGGCACAGGGAACTAAACAGGCAGACAGTGGCTTCATAAACTTGAGGATTTGTTGGCCAGACTCTCATCCACGGACCGTTGACCTTAAACACACAACCGGCCTTATCTTTTTCTTCCTTATAATATTACCCTGCTTCATATTTGCAAATTTAATCCGACTTTAAAAGCCTTTGACGTCGTGAGCTAAAAAGTTTTAAAATCCCTTTTTAACTTAGAGACCCTTTCTAAATAATTAGGACGATGCGTTTAGTCCAGGATAACAAGGCTTTTATAAAAGACTCATAATATAATTACCGCTACTATATTTTCCAAATGAATCGCTTATTAAATAATTGGATTTATTTATTTAATTTATTCTGGAATTTAACTAAGAGGTAAATTAAGTATGTTTGTAAATTAATGGGAGTCCACTTAAATACCAATAATTAGGTAATACATTATCCTGGTAAAAAATATTTTCTAAGATAATGACAACAAAAATTATTGTTATCAAGTTTTACTGAGTCGCCTTGACTAACGTTTTTGTTTAAGGCGTTTATCATCAGAAGCGTATGCTTATGGTGAAAATAGTTACTGCTTTTATTTACGCAAGTAAGCACTTTTATTAAAACTAATTGCCTTTCAAGCGATTGAGAAATCAAAACGAACTAATAATGATAAATAAATCGCTAAATAAATAGTTAAATATAAATAAACAGGCTCCTGGCTTCAGGCGCAGCAAGGAGGTGAGTTATGCAGGATTGGTTGGGTGTGTGAGTCCTACTAATAAATGTCTCGTGAAATCTAGTTATATTGCGTAGATATAAGAAATAGTCTGCCAATTAGTGTGGCACATTGCTTCCTCGCGTTCAAATTAGAATTCATTAATGATTTTATGCTATTACAGCCTATTATTGTCAAATTTATATAATTTCTCATGTTTTTTAAATCTGCTGAAATTGATTTGAGTTTGTACATGATTTAATGTATCAATTTAGCAAAATGTAAAGAGCGTAGAAGGTTGACATTAATCTAGAGCTATCTGCGGGCTACTTTCGACAAACCACCCAAATTTCATAAAAAATTGATGAGTACTTTCAAAGATGTAGGTATAAATAAATGTATGTTTGTGAGCATGTGGAAGAAATCCAAATGGGCGCAGATGGTTGAAACTTATTTGGAACTAACAATGGACTAATTATGAAAATGTATGTACATTTGTTTTTCTCTTATAATCTAATGATTATACGTAGTTAGCATTTTATACCCGACACTACAACGTTTCTTGCCAGCCTATGTAAAGTGATGACTATATTTTATATTGTAATCCCAGAGCTGAAATTTTCCTCTTTTCTAAATTATTCTTAATGACCTTGAGGCTAATTAAGATACTGCTTGAATTACATAAACCGAAAAATTAAAGGCAGAATGGATAACATTGATTTGTAGGAGAGAGCAAAAAAGGTTGTTTAGAGAGGATGTGAATAACAAAGAATGAATCCTCTCGAACTGTGAGCCTTTACGTTCTCCATTATATTCAAACAGAACAAAACACTTGCCTTCTCTTATAGCAGCTTAACTTACTCAAACTAGCCTTCAAACCATTTTACCACAAGATTTCTTAAATGTCTAATCACTTCGCGTGGCTCTATCATTGAAGCGAGCGTATTGTAATAAAATACTGAATATTTTATTTCAGAAATTTATTTATGATGAATGTCATAGTTGAAGATAAGTGGAAGAGCAACTAAATTGGATACGATATTGTATTAAAATTATTTTCTTTTTATTTTTAGAACGGAAATTAATATAATAGATGGTGTGGTTTTTTATACCAGTTAATCGGAGAGCCAGTATTAATTTGGGATGTTCAACCCTCAGTTGAGACAGAGTTTTTACTTTGAGTAGTGTTTCTTTTTCCGTTTATATGTAAATATCTAACACCCGCGGGTAAAAAAATAAATTACTCTAGATGGATTTGAACACCAGTATGCTGCTTTGTAAGAATCATTTGCTAAATACGTGAATTAGTTGGTATAAGTGTGCTTTCTGTAGACAAATAATCAGGGTTCAAACCTGTTATAAGTCATAACCTTGAGATTAAAATATGATAAAGTGTCTGGATACAGAAATAATTTTAACAGTTTGTGTCCATTAAAAATTAATTGACTATACATAATTAATTCATATATAGGTATACATTCTATTTCTTTCATAAATTCCGAACATATATACAGCAAAATGGGGTCTATCACATCAATATGAATTTTAGAATGTCGTCTTATTTTCCATGCTTTTACAGAGCATACAACTTGTCACTCACATTTTCGAACAGTTAACCACACCATAGTATGCTTTATTACAGGAGTAAAACAAGCTTCTAAATATATTAGTAGTGAAACGGTATTGACTTTTTTCCTCCTAACAAGGTAAGGATTAAATTGTATAATAATTAGATTGTTAATTACGGGATAAAGGGAGAGGGCTTTTCCATCGACCTGCCTGAATATCCAATTATACAAAAGTTTCGGCTTCTTGAAGCTGTCAGATATAAAGGGATACTGATGAAGAAGGCAGTGGAAAATAGAATCCAATCTAATTAGCAACTCTTTAATTTTACATGGGTTTTATAATAGTATTTCTTAATTATTGACAATGATTATTGTAATTATGAATATATCAAAATAAAAGTTTCTTATATAAAAGTAAAAATAAATTAATATTCATCCATACAATTTTTTTACACGATTAAATTACTTGGCTTTACAATTTGAATAATAAACTAATAATAGTTTATCTATTTTTGGTTATCAATTAAATAGACTGCCAATTAGTGTGGCACATAGCTTCCTCGCATCCTATTCACGTACTTTATTGATTTTATGCTTTTACAAACCATTATTGTCTAAAAAAAAAATAGACTGTCAATTGGTATGGCACATAGCTTCCTCGCATTCCATCACGTACATTATTAATTTTATATTTTATGCATTTACAAGCCATTATTGATTCATTTGTTGCTTCCGAGCTTACCGAAGGCAACGGAAGCTATGTGATCGTTCTGAAGAACGAAAATATATTTTATATCTCCGATATCAAAAATTTCAAGACAGAAATCCGTTTCAGACATCAGGGAACATTTTTGGTACCCGTGTCTGTCTGTCGGTCTGTCGTTCAATTTTTGCGAACCACTATATCTTAAAAACTACACGTCTAATTTCAATGAAATTTAGGTGGAAGGTCATAATTAGCCCATTGTTGGTCCCATATAAGTTTCAACCTTCTGCTCTTATTTGATTATCTTCCACATGCTCCCAAACATACATTTATTTACTGCCATATCTTTAAAAGTAACCATCTGATTTGTATGAAATTTTTATGGTTTGTTGAAAGTAGCCTGCAAATAACACCTGCCTAATTTCAACTTTCTGCGCACTTTAAATCGTGCTAAATTAATATGTCTATCCTATATATGGCTAACTCACTCACTCACTCACTGACATTAATGTTTACCCACTTCCAGAAGAGCTATAGACTTGACGTTTGCGCCATTCGACGCGCAATGACTTGTAGATTGCGGCGATTGAATCTTACTCTAATGCTCTTTAAATTGAGTATATTTTATTTCATTAGTTCATCCTACTTGGTGAGAACATGAGAGTAAACTTTTCCCCGTGTGCCGTGTCACATGCCACATTTTTGGTTTTTAATATTGTGTCGTATATCATTTTAAAGGCCTTGTTATGGACATTAAAGCTATATTACATTGTATATTTTGTACATGTACTTTAGTACCGTTTTATAATTTTGTTGTAGGTTAAAGGGTTTAAATACTTTTTGATATTAGGTTTTTTATTTATATGTATTTATTAGTTAAATGAATGCCCTTTTGTATTGTTTGTTTTTAAAAAATATATTTTGGTACCTCAGACTACAGGGGTACAAATGTTAAAGTTAATATTTTATAATATGATGTATATCTTTGAAAAGCTCTTGCATAGTGGATTAATTTTTGTTATATTCTATTTTGTGTTATTTTTAGTTTTTTTTTGGGGGGGGGGGGAGGGGGGTAAAACAAAAAATGTTTTATTAAATTAATTATATGTGCGCTAACTTATGGTGCTTGTTGGAGGCTTTGTTTCTCCAACAAATGTTTAAATTTCTTCCCCTTTATTAAATATTTACTGGAACAGTGCCGCTCCGTTCCAACATTTTGATTATTTTTATCGAGGTATTTTTCATAATTCGGTCTTTTCTTTGCGAGGAAGCTATGTGCCACATTAATTGGCAAAGTATTTAATTGTTTCCTCCGTTTTTTTAATCTGTCAAATTTGTTTTGATTTTATACTTAAATTAAACTATCAATTAAGCAAAAGTTAAAGAGCGCAGACGATTCAAAGTAATCTGGGGCTATCTGCGGGCTACTTTCGATAAACTATAAAAGTTGCATACTAATCAGATAAGTACTTTTAAAGCTATAGGTGTAAATTAATGTATGTTTGTGCGCATTTGGAAGAGGAACAAATAAGCGCAGAAGGTTAAAACATATATGGGACCAACAATGGGCTACTCATGACCTACTACCCAAATTTCAATAAAATTGGACATGTAGTTTTTAAGATATGGTGGTTCGCAAAAATTGAACGACAGACCGACACACAGACACGGAACCAAAAATGGTCCCTGATGTCTGAAACAGATTTCAGTCTTAGAATTTTTGAAATTGGAGACCTACAAATTTTTAGTTCTTCAGAACGATCACATAGCTTCTTTTACCTTCGGTAAGCTCGAAAGAAAAAAAAATATTGATAATTGCTTCCGAGCTTACCGAAGGTAACGGAAGCTATGTGATCGTTCTGAAGAACGAAAATATTTTATATCTCCGATTTCAAAAATTCCAAGACAGAAATCCGTTTCAGATATCAGGGAACATTTTTGGTCCCGTGTCTGTCTGTCGGTCTGTCTGTCGGTCTGTCGGTCTGTCGGTCTGTCGTTCAATTTTTGCGAACCACCATATCTTAAAAACTACACGTCTAATTTTAATGAAATTTGGGTGGTAGGTCATAATTAGCCCATTGTTGGTCCCATATAAGTTTCAACCTTCTGCTCTTATTTGTTTATCTTCCACATGCTCACAAACATACATTTATTTACTGCCATATCTTTAAAAGTAATCATCTGATTTGTATGAAATTTTTATGGTTTGTCGAAAGTAGCCTGCAGATAACACCTGCCTAATTTCAACTTTCTGCGCACTTTAAATCTTGGTAAATTAATATGTCTTATACTATAAAGCCGCATGGCTAACTGACTCACTGACTGACATTAATGTTTACCCACTTCCAGAAGAGCTAGAGACTTGCGGTTTGCGCCATTCGACGCGCAACGTCCATATTGTGAACAAAAATAGCTATAAAAAATTCACTTTTCCCCCTTCTTCCCCCCTTAAAAAAATAATAATGGGCGACTTGATTTTTAAGCTGGTTTGGGGGCATATTGCGGCTAAACGGTAAGTCGTATTAGAAAATTGATAGCACAAGTAGTAACTGATTTTAAAAGATTTACAACTTTAGTCCTATAAGTTTTTGTCGTATCATCATCGGTTGTACCTTAGACGGTGATAATTTTGTTATTTTTTGGTTATATTTTTTTCCATTTTTGTCTTTGAATGGCCATAGTTTCTATAATAGTTGGCCGATTTTATTTCTGATTGCGGCGATTGAATCTCACACTAATGCTTTTTAAATTGAGTATATTTCATTTCATCAGTTCATCCTATTTGGTGAGAACATGAGAGTAAACTTTTTCCCATGTGCCGTGTCACGTGACCACTTTTTTGGTTTTTAATATTGTGTCGTATATCATTTTAAAGGCCTTGATATGTACATTAAAGCTATTTTATTTGTTGATTTTTTAAAAATGTTGAACATGTACTTTAGTACCGATTTATAATTTTGTTGTAGGTTAAAGGGTTTTAATACTTTTTTGATATTAGGCTTTTTATTTATATGTATTTATTAGTTAAATGAATGCCCTTTTGTATTGATTGTTTTTTAAAAATATAATTTTGGTACCTCAGAGTACAGGGGTACAAATGTTAAAATTAATCTTTTATAATATGATGTATATCGCTGAAAAGCTCTTGCATAGAAGATTAATTTTTGTTATATTCTATTTTGTTTTATTTTTAGTTTTGAGGGGGGTAAAATAAAAAAAAACTTTTTATACAGTGGTTTCTACGATTTGGTTGCAGTTTTATATTTGTTTAATAAATTAATTATATGTGCGCTAACTTTTGGTGCTTGTTGGAGGCTTTATTTCTCCAACAAATGTTTAAATTTCTTCATCTTTAATTAATATTTACTGGAACAGTGCCACGCCGTTCCAAATTTTTGATTATTTTTATCCAGCTATTTTTCTAAATTCGGTCTTTTCTTTGCGAGGAAGCTATGTGCCACATTAATTGGCAGAGTATTTTTTTTTAATATTACCCCCTTAAAACTAGAGATAACACAAAATAGAAAGTAACAAAATTTATTCAACTATTCAAGAGCTTTACAACAATACACATCATATTATAAAAGATTAACTTTGACATTTGTACCCCTGTGTTTGAGGTAACAAAATTATATTTTTATAAAACAAACAATACAAAAGGGCATTAATTAAACTAATAAATAAATATAAATAAGAACCTAATAACAAAATACTCTGCCAATTTATGTGACACATAGCTTCCTCGCAAAGAAAAGACCGAATTAAGAAAAATACCTCGATAAAAATAATCAAAAAGTTGGAACGGCGCGGCACTGTTCCAGTAAATATTTAATAAAGTTGAAGAAATTTAAACATGTGTTGGAGAAACAAAGCCTCCAACAAGCACCAAAAGTTAGCGCACATATAATTAATTTAAGAAACAAATATAAAACTGCAACCAAATCGTAGAAACCTCTGTATAAAAAGTTGTTTTTTGTTTTACTCCCCTCAAAACTAAAAATAACACAAAATAGAATATAACAAAAATTAATCTACTATGCAAGAGCTTTTCAACGATATACATCATATTATAAAATATTAACTTTAACATTTGTACCCCTGTACTCTGAGGTACCAAAATATATTTTTAAAAAACAAACAATACAAAAGGGCACTCATTTAACTAATAAATACATATAAATAAAAAACCTATTATCAAAAAAGTATTTATATCCTTTAACCTACAACAAAATTATAAATCGGTACTAAAGTACATGCACAAAATTTTAAAAAAATCAACAAATAAAATAGCTTTAATGTACATACATCAAGGCCTTTAAAATGATATATGACACAATATTGAAATCCAAAAAAAGTGGTCACGTGACACGGCACACGGGGAAAAGTTTACCCTCATGTTCTCACCAAGTAGGATAAACTTATGAAATAAAATATACTCAATTTAAAGAGCATTAGTGTAAGATTCAATCGCCGCAATCAGAAATAAAATCGGCCAACTATTATAGAAACTATGGCCATTCAAAGACAAAAATGGAAAAAAATAAAACCAAAAAATAACAAAATTATCACAATCTAAGGTACAGCCGATGATGATATGACAAAAACTCATAGGACTAAAGTTGTATATCTTTTAATTTTAAAATCAGTTACCACTTGTGCTATCCATTTTCTAATACGACTTACCGTTTAGCCGCAATAAGCCCCCAAACCATTATTATTTTTTTAAGGGGGGAAGAAGGGGAAAAAGTGAAATTGTATAGTTATTTTTGTTCACAATATGGTAGTACACAGATATATTACTTTAGCACGATTTAAAGTGCGCAGAAGGTTGAAATTAGGCAGGTGCTATCTGTAAACACGTTTCTTTTTTACTTTCAGCGAAGTTTGATAAAAATTCCACCCAATGAATGGGTAATAATATTAATATCGATCATAAGACTCAGTCTAATACACTCAAGACGTATTTTCTCTATAAGAAAATTAATTTTTTAATTGAAAATTACATTAAATAGAGAACAGTGGATCATGAAATGAGGAAATGTGTAGACGCACGACGCACGGTTGAATAACTGGTAGTTAGATGTTCAAAGAAAAATGTATATTATAATATAATAGAAGGATTAAATAAAGGCCTGAAGATGCCTCAAAGGAGGTGAAATATAGCCAAACATGGAGTAGCAATAAAATTTATTAATACCCTAAAGACCTAAGAAAGACTGAAAAATTAATATCGATCGAAACGTTAGTAAATAAGGAAGTCTTTCCTGAAGTCCGATAAGTTTACGCTCGGTTCTTTACCATGTTATAGAACCTTAAAGCAATTGATTTTTTAATTTTGTTCTTAAATATAAAATTTGTATACATTGTGTGTCATGTAATTTGAGGGCATGAAAATTCAAATTACCCTTTTCTTATTGGAAAATTTGTCAGCTTTACAACGATACCAAACATTTTGTTCTAGCGTTTATACTTTTGGAGCAATAAGTGTTTTTATAAGAAAAGGTATGCGATCTTAAAAAATCATAAAATTTGACCTTGCGGGAAAACGGTTAAGATTTGACCCATGGTTTATATAGCGTTTTTGTGGCCCATAAGAAAAAAAAAAAACCTACTTCATTTTTTCACATATAACGTCAGTCACCCTGTATATATTACTTGATGTATTAAATTAATACATACTTTAAATAAATAAATAATAAATAAATATATTCTTTATTACATAGCCAATTTTATATCGGATATAACATGTCACTACAAAGTAAAATAATGATACAATATGAAATAATTATTTTTAAACTAACAGCACTTATAACAATTTTAGAGCAACAATAGTAATAAAAGAGTTAAAAAAATAAAAAATTTAATAAAAGAAAACAGTGAAACTCAGCTGTTTATTACTTGTTAGATAAATATTCTGAAATTGAATAATAAGCTTTATCGTTAAGCATTTGTTTTCATTTGCTAGCCAATTTGTCAGCAGGTAAAGCTTTTATTGATTTGGAAAGGTTATTAAACAAAATAATTATAGCTGAATTTGACGGGGGGATCTATATAATTCTGTACGACAAATTGGTAGGACTAATTTGTCTTTATGCCTAGAGTTCCTGTTGTGTATTTCAGACATGTTTAAACATTTTCCTGGATTCCTTGCTGCATACATACAAGCTTCGTTTATAAAAAATACTTGGAAAAGTCAGGAAACCGTGATTTATAAAATGTTTTTTGCAGGACATCTTACTGCTTAAACCTAGGACGCCTTACTGCTAAATTAATATCTTTTAAAAAATTTAATTGAACCAACCCTTATAACTTCATAATATTTAGGAAAAAATATTACTTCCCAAGTATGATTTAGTGTGCAGAGAGTATGGAAGGGTTCAATAAGCTGAGTATATTTGT
The DNA here is from genome assembly GCA_951217055.1 of Gerris lacustris. Classification (NCBI taxonomy): domain Eukaryota; kingdom Metazoa; phylum Arthropoda; class Insecta; order Hemiptera; family Gerridae; genus Gerris; species Gerris lacustris. The sequence continues at coordinate 83,455,082 of OX578276.1, read as the reverse complement.
ATCTTCGTAGTTTAATACGTTGAAGGTTGGAGTCAGGGTCACAGACACAATGGGATGATAACCCTCATAGAGATGGATTCAGCGTCGCCCTCACACAAAGGATACAAAACGTCCTCATCAGGGCCCCTCAGGCACACAATACTACATCCTTTATTGGACGCACTTCCAGATGCTCTACTTCAAAATACTTTTGGAATAAATAGAACTCTGCCTTTTATACTTGGTTTTCAACACCCCTCCAATAATCAAACTCTTTTATAGATTTGAATTATTTTATTCTTCAAAGGATATATTATTATAAATAACGCTTGATTCATATGCTTGGTCAACGGTGAAAATTGAAAGTTTAATATTGGTAAATTAAAGTTGTTTACAACAAATATCGGCTAAAGCATCATGCAAGATGAGTATGAGCAATTTTTATTTATTATTCAGTGTATTAAATTGCAATGTCGTGCATTCAGATCCTGGGATTAGCGGAAGTCAGAAGAAAAGGAGAGAGAATAATAAAACTGAAGTCTGGCTCTACTTTTATGTACTACGGTGAAAGGAACGATCAGCGGGGAGTGGGCTTCCTAGTTAAAGAAGAAGAGGCGCAGAATATAGTTGAGTTTAAACCAGTTTCAGACAGAGTTGCTAGTCTTCGAGTCAAAATTGGAAAAGAGAAATACTTGACTTTGATTCAGGTATATGCACCAACAATAAAATATGACGGAGAAGCTGTAGAAACTTTTTACAAGGACCTTGATGATTGTTTGCTGGCAGCTAAGAAAATGAAACAAAATTTTGTCATCGTAATAGGGGATATAAACAGTCAAGTAGGAACAAAGCAGTGTGAGGAAGAGGATGTGTTAGGACCCTACGGATTCGGCTCAAGGAACGACAGGGGAACGAGACTTCTAACATTCTGTAAAGAAAATAACTTAAAAGTCATGAACTCATTTTTTAAGAAAAGAAGAGGAAACAAGTGGACATGGTTGTCTCCTAATGCGAGTTGTAGAAATGAGATTGATTTTATGTTAAGTGAGAGAAGAGACATTTTTCTAGACGTCGAAGTAATGAGAAAATTTCCTTTCTTATCAGACCACCGTGTTGTTAAAGCTTCCCTAAGTTTTCCTAGAGTACACAAACCACGTAAATCTAGTTATACGAAGAAACTCGTTGACTCCATGCTTTACATGGAAAAAATCAAGTGTAAAATCAGTCAAATGCAAAGGATATACTTTCAAGATGTACAGGTCAGGTGCAATGAACTTGAAAATATATTGTTGACATCGTCAGAAGAAAGTACAGTCTTAGAAAAACTTAAAAACCAGAAGATGACTGAAAATACCTACAATCTTATTAAAATAAGAGAAGAACTTAGAAGTAGAAGTGGGAAAAGTGTAGCAGAAAGAATAGAGCTTAGCGAAGTTTGCAAGATAACTAAAGCAGCTATTAGAAAGGATGTCGAAGAATACCACAATAAAATAGTAGAGGACTGCTTAAAAAATAACGTGGCAATAAAGAAAGCAAGGAAAATTACAAGTGTGGGAAAAGATTGGATACCTGCTCTTAAGTCAACTAATGGAGTCATGGAAAGATCCAGAACTGATGTTCTTCAAATAGCCACAGATTTCTATTCTAATCTCTACAACGAAACAAACAAGGAGTCAGAGAGGCTCACACCGATTAGCCTACCACTTTATCATGATATTTTTCCATTGATATTAAAAGAGGAAGTAAGGGAAGCCGTTAATAGCTTAAAAAAAGAAAGAAGCCCTGGAGCTGATGGTATTACATCTGAAATGATACAAGAAGGTGGGGAAGTTCTAATCGAGGAATTGACAACTCTCTTTAATAAAATCAGCAGCGAAAGAAAAGTGCCCAGGCAGTGGTGTGACTCGGATATAATTTTAATTCATAAGAAAGGAAGTAAAGAGGAAATTATAAATTATAGGCCTGTAAGCTTGATGTCATCGGTAGGCAAAGTGTTTGCTAAAGTATTGCAAGCAAGAATGAAGAGTAACATTTGTGAGAGCTTATCATGGGAACAAGCAGGATTTAGAAAAGGCTTCAGCACAGTCGATAACTTGCAAGTGATTCAGCAGCTTATAGAGAGAAGCAAAGAGTACCAGAAAGTCATTTACATGGCCTTTATAGACTATTCTAAAGCATTCGATTCCCTGAATCACAGTTTCTTGTTCGCCGCTCTAGCAGAGCAAGGGGTTAACAATTGTATAATCGACATTTTAAAAAATTGGTATTATAACAGTCGAGCCAGAGTTAAACTGGAGAGAAATGGTATTTTCTTCAATATACAGAAGGGCGTAAGGCAAGGAGACCCATTATCACCAGATTTATTTTCCGCCGCGTTGGAGAAAGTCTTTAAGAAGCTGAACTGGGAGAGCAGAGGGGTCAATATAAACGGAGCTAAGCTGAGCAACCTTAGATTTGCAGACGATTTAGTGGTATTTGCTGAGTCATTAGAAGAAATCAAAATTATGCTGCAAGAATTAAATGAAGCTAGTGAGCCTGCTGGTTTGAGTGTTAACTTTGAAAAAACCTGCCTAATCACGAATGGTGATGAAGGGGTATTAAAAATAAGCGGCAAAGAACTTACTTGGGTAAAAGAAACCATATACTTAGGCCAACTCATATCTCTGGACCAGGATGGCAATATGAAAGAAGTTAAAAGAATAACTGACTTAGCATGGAGAAAATTTTGGTCTTTAAAATATATATTTAAGAGCAATATGAATCCTGCATTGAAGGCCAAAGTTTTTAATAGCTGCATAATTCCATGCTTATCATATGGCAGTCAAACCTGGGCTCTAACAGGGAAAGTTTTGCACCACTTGGAGGTTACTCAAAGGGCTATGGAAAGGAGTCTACTAAAAGTCAGACTCTCAGACCGAATAAGATCTACCGAGCTAAGGAAGAAGTCAGGGTTGAGAGATGTAAGAGAGGCAACACTTAAATTAAAGTGGCAGTAGGCAGGACATGTTGCTAGAATGGAGGAGCAGAGATGGGCTCAACGCATCACTGACTGGTACCCCAGGGATGGAGTCAGGAAAAGAGGCAGGCCGGCGAGAAGATGGAGAGACGACATCACCAACTTTTGCGGTATGTTATGGCATCGTTCAGCAAGAGATAGAGAAGCGTGGGCAAAATTGGGAGAGGCCTATGCCCGTAGATGGGCTGCTTAGAAAAATATTTATTTTTTTATAGAAAAATATAAAAAAAGAAAAGAAGAAATTTATTATTATTTAATTTTAATTTAAAGGGTATACATTATCTGAGGAAAAATAAATAAATAAAAATGAGGTACAAATACTTTTTAATTTAAGATTTTTTTGAAATAATGTTTTTAAGAAGTGAAAAAATAAATAAATAAAATTATGTATAATTTCTCGTTATGTATGTATATATATTCAATAAAGGCTATTATTATTATTATTATTAAATTGCAATATAATGTATATGATTTTGACATTGAGAAATAAATAATTGGCTCCACCGAACCTAAACAAATCATTTCAAAGTGGTGGCAACTGTGCATAGAAACATCCATTTGCGGCTCTACATCCCGGGGTGCACTCAGACTTCTTTGTTACCATCATGATTCGCCTTTATCCTCCCTGTTAGTAACAAAAATAATAAGTAAAATAATACCTTAGAGGTGGTCTCCTTTCTCGTCTTGGAGCCATATCTTCCTTGGTCTACCTTTCCTTTTACAATATTAAATTTTCATCTCAGACCAGGCTGAGTCATCTCTAGCATCCTAGCAGGTCGCTAGTAGTTCTTGCATAAAATCGCTAAAACGTACGTCTAAGTTAGAATTGTTATATTCATAGAATTTTTCATTTAACGCTTGTCGAGTTGGAAATTAACGGCTATTAGAGGGAGGCAACCAGCAAATCTGGGCCAAGTTCAGCAGCAAGAGAGCTGAAGGAGAACAAAGCAGAAGACATCATCGACCAACACGGACATTCTGGATTTTGGTTTCTCAATAAAAAAAATATATATATGTTTAAACGACTGATATTCGAGAATTTCCGGTTCGAGGTTTTCAGTAATGTCTTCTGGAACCTGTCCAATAATTATTATAAATAAATTTTAACTCTAACCAGGTGTAATAAAAATGTAACGGTTCCATTGGGTTTTGCTTCCGAGCTTACCGAAGGTAACGGAAGCTATGTGATCGTTCTGAAGAACGAAAATATTTTATATCTCCGATTTCAAAAATTCCAAGACAGAAATCCGTTTCAGATATCAGGGAACATTTTTGGTCCCGTGTCTGTCTGTCGGTCTGTCTGTCGGTCTGTCGGTCTGTCGGTCTGTCGTTCAATTTTTGCGAACCACCATATCTTAAAAACTACACGTCTAATTTTAATGAAATTTGGGTGGTAGGTCATAATTAGCCCATTGTTGGTCCCATATAAGTTTCAACCTTCTGCTCTTATTTGTTTATCTTCCACATGCTCACAAACATACATTTATTTACTGCCATATCTTTAAAAGTAATCATCTGATTTGTATGAAATTTTTATGGTTTGTCGAAAGTAGCCTGCAGATAACACCTGCCTAATTTCAACTTTCTGCGCACTTTAAATCTTGGTAAATTAATATGTCTTATACTATAAAGCCGCATGGCTAACTGACTCACTGACTGACATTAATGTTTACCCACTTCCAGAAGAGCTAGAGACTTGCGGTTTGCGCCATTCGACGCGCAACGTCCATATTGTGAACAAAAATAGCTATAAAAAATTCACTTTTCCCCCTTCTTCCCCCCTTAAAAAAATAATAATGGGCGACTTGATTTTTAAGCTGGTTTGGGGGCATATTGCGGCTAAACGGTAAGTCGTATTAGAAAATTGATAGCACAAGTAGTAACTGATTTTAAAAGATTTACAACTTTAGTCCTATAAGTTTTTGTCGTATCATCATCGGTTGTACCTTAGACGGTGATAATTTTGTTATTTTTTGGTTATATTTTTTTCCATTTTTGTCTTTGAATGGCCATAGTTTCTATAATAGTTGGCCGATTTTATTTCTGATTGCGGCGATTGAATCTCACACTAATGCTTTTTAAATTGAGTATATTTCATTTCATCAGTTCATCCTATTTGGTGAGAACATGAGAGTAAACTTTTTCCCATGTGCCGTGTCACGTGACCACTTTTTTGGTTTTTAATATTGTGTCGTATATCATTTTAAAGGCCTTGATATGTACATTAAAGCTATTTTATTTGTTGATTTTTTAAAAATGTTGAACATGTACTTTAGTACCGATTTATAATTTTGTTGTAGGTTAAAGGGTTTTAATACTTTTTTGATATTAGGCTTTTTATTTATATGTATTTATTAGTTAAATGAATGCCCTTTTGTATTGTTTGTTTTTTAAAAATATAATTTTGGTACCTCAGAGTACAGGGGTACAAATGTTAAAATTAATCTTTTATAATATGATGTATATCGTTGAAAAGCTCTTGCATAGAAGATTAATTTTTGTTATATTCTATTTTGTTTTATTTTTAGTTTTGAGGGGGGTAAAATAAAAAAAAACTTTTTATACAGTGGTTTCTACGATTTGGTTGCAGTTTTATATTTGTTTAATAAATTAATTATATGTGCGCTAACTTTTGGTGCTTGTTGGAGGCTTTATTTCTCCAACAAATGTTTAAATTTCTTCATCTTTAATTAATATTTACTGGAACAGTGCCACGCCGTTCCAAATTTTTGATTATTTTTATCGAGGTATTTTTCTAAATTCGGTCTTTTCTTTGCGAGGAAGCTATGTGCCACATTAATTGGCAGAGTATTTTTTACGAGTTGTGACGGTTTTGGTGAGATGTTCTTACTTCAATTCTGAGACGTCATTTAAGTACATTAACCCGCTTTCTACCTTTTGGAGATTTTGAGTAGTTGAAAAACAAATTGAAATGGGTCAAATAAATATGGTTTGGAGACCATTCAAGGTGGTTTTCAAAACTGAAGATAACAAAATTTCTCACAAAAAGTATTTTATTTTTTTATTACTCTGAGTTATAGGTCGTTGGTTCGCATTGTGCGGAAACATTTTTGTACTATTTTTCGGAGTAATTTTTTCATTTAAACGCTTCGTTTTACGTAAAAAAGAACAGAATTTTTCCAGAGTGAAATTTCATTATTTTAAATTTTGATATGATCCTCAATTGGTCCCCGAGCCATAGGAATTGAAATATTTGCAATAGTACATAAAAAGGGTTACTACGCAAGTTATAGTGAGCAGGTTTTTTGCTAAACAGTTCGTTGTACGAAAATCATGAATGAGGCCTTTTTTGTGGGAAATTTCTTATTTTTTCTTTTTTTATAATCACCTCAATAGGAAGCCAGATATTCGTAAATACGTAAAGGTTCGTTCGGTACGGATACTAGATATTCATCGCCCTAATATATTCCGTAAATCGCTCATTGTACGTAAAATATATATAGATATTTTTTCGTCGGAAATTTTGTTATCTTCAATTTTGATAACCACCTAGATTGGTCTCTAAGCCATAGGAAGCGAGATATTCGTAAAACACTGAATTCGTTGTCCTTGAATTTCGATTAATGCGATCGCGATCTCGTTGTCGATTTCAAATGTTTTTCATAACGTCAGAATAAAGTGATAAAAAAAAAAATCAAAGCTACGACTTTTTTGGTATAAAAAACCTATGACTGGACTATATATTGTACTATGTAATTATATATATTTACGCATATATATAATTACATTTTCTGAAAGACGAGTAACTCAAGAATTGCTCTATAAAAAGTGAATAATATATATAATACAATACATAAAAAATATACTATTAGTCAAGTAAACGAACCTATAATTTGGCATAATAGATAAATAAACTGTAATGTTTTGGTATTTTACATACATTTTTATTGATGCTTGACAAAATTGAATGTTTTGGTATTTGGCATACATTTTTATTGATGCTTGACAATAAACATTTCAATAGTTTTAAAAGTTCCAAATGCTTCAAGAGTCATGAAGCTTTTACCTTCTAAGACTTATGTTTTTCTTAGTGTGAGTATACTATATTACCTTTTAAAACATCCAACTTTGTAATGAAACAATACATTTTTATTTTTTATTTTATGAAGTTTTGCTATTTTATATTATAAGTTTTGTTATAAAACTTAGACAAACATATATTTCTATGTACTTCTTTCGAATATTGGTTTTTGCTTAAAAACAAAATCTTCAAATACTAAAAGGATGAAATGGTTGAGTTATTATTTTTAATTAATGAAAGTTACACCAGTGGAAAGCTTGTAAAATCTACTTATTACTTTTAACATAAACTATTTCTATTATACCGAAAAATTATAGTTGCTGTAATTAATTTACATAATCTTTCATTTACCTTTGGATTGGAAGTAATTTGTTCAAACAAGTACAGACAAACAAAAGCTCTAGGATATTTTCTTGGCTTAAATTTATGTTAGAAACATTTTTTTGTTAGCAAAAAGTAAAATATCAAAAACTACCAGTGGTTCCCTAATCTGGTATAACTACGATTTTAACTGCAAATACCTCAAAAATATTCGGAGATATCAAAATCTTATAAGAACCATTATTGTAGGCAATTCTATGTGGTTTAATTTGATATAAAATTAATCGAAGAACCGATAAATTGAACCTATTTTCCATGATGTCGCGGCTATCACACATAACTTAACTTTAATATTATGTATATTTTTAAGTATAAATATACAATAATAATTTCCGATTTGGTTCCACAATTTTTGTTATATTCTGGACCATAAGTTTAAATAGTCAGCCAATTAGTGTCGCAGATAGCTTCCTCACGTCCAATTTTGGATGAATGGCAACATGAGTATAAAATAATAAGATTGAATTTGAAAATAAAAATTAGGCTATTGAGAACTGTGTAAAATAAAAAGTGTGTAGACGGAAAACTTAATTTTATACCATCTTAGAGCTACTTCGATATTTAAGATATGGTGGTGCGAAAAAATTTTGAACGGTAGACGGACGCCAAAAATGTTTCCTGATCTATGAAACGGATTAAAATTCTGTCCTGGATTAATTTAATTCGATGAAACTAACATTTAATTCTTAAGAGTGATCGTAATGCTTCCATTACCTTCGGTAAGCTTGAAAGCAAAAAAAAATAAAAAAATAAATTGTTACTTATATATTATTTAATAAGAATAATTAATATAAAAATGCCATTTTTCAAAACTGGTCTTATTTTCATTTTTTCATATTTTCTGTATTCTTCACCATAGTTGTATCTATGTGCAAAATTTGGGGAAGGTTGAATCACGGGAAGTGGTTCAAAATTGGGGAAACGGAAATGTGCGATGAAACTTACAAAGCAAAGTAATATAAGACCAGTAAAAATAGTAAAGGTTTTGAGTTATTGTTTTCAATTGAGTAGTCGAGGTTAAAATAAATTCCTTCAAGTGTTATATTTCTTTGAAATATAAGCAACAAATTTCTTTGAAATATATTGCCAGAAAGCAAACGTGAAGAAGGTCGCTAGAATAGTGACTATTACTAATGATTAATGATTGATATCCCAGCAATGATATATAACAGCTATGACATTAAACAGCCACTTCCACTCCTTACCTTCATAAAACAACTATTTTTATATTCAAACCCGCATACAAATAAGTTTACAATAAGTAGTTAACTTATTATTTTTCACTGATATAATGGATTTAATAATATTAAATGAAATTGTATATTAGTGAGGAAAAATGTTTGCTTTCATGTCAGCACAGAAACATGTTCACAATTTTATTATATATGGTAGATAATTTAAAAGTATAGTCTATTTAACATGGGTAGGTCAAAAAGAAATATAGGTAATAAATAATAAAATTATAGATGATACATTATTGCTTTCATTTCTCCCTGCTTTTATTACATTTGGACACATGTAGTAATATAATTATTATCTTTACCTTCAATTACAATATACATAATATAGCCGAGATTCTCCTTAATATATTAAAATTATGATTACATATTAATCTTTTTAGCCCAATTACTAACCTTAAATCCATATCAGTAATATTCCGGAAAAAAATATCAAATTTCACATAACAGTGAATTCAATTTACGTTGAGAGAGAGTGTATGTTATTCCTCCTAGAAACAATTTATTGGAGACAAGAGAAAGAAAAATACTTTATAACTCAATAGCCATTCCAATTTTAAAATAATTTGTTATGTAGAACTTTATTAAGCTCGCAAGCCTAACAAAAGATAAAGAGAACTCAAATATGGTCGATAAAATTGCAAAAGGATTAAATATGGGCAGGGTCTACGGAACAGTTATAAAAATAAAAGCAATGGAACACCAATACGACATTATTTTTATATCACAGTGGCCAGGATAATAATAAATACCGTACCGTAAAATAAATATTCTACCCAAGGCTATGAATTTGTGCCTGACTATGACACATAAGCGAGTAGGAAGGCAATACATTCTATATAATAAAAAGAGGGAAAAAGTAAAAACCATTTTTAAAGACATATATAACAAAAAAAGAGGATAGAAAATTTAAGGGATTAAAAAAAAGAGTATTAGTAGCAACTTGCAGTATAGTCAAACACTTTGAAAACTCTTTATTAAACTCTTTTGAACTCTTTGAGCTGAAATTGGATGCTCTAAGAGTTCAAAATAATTAAATCTATAAGCTGCTAATGCTATAAAGTGACTAGTGCTTTTATGTTTAGTTAAGTCACTTACATTTCATGTAACAGTGAATTTTATAAAAATCTACACCAAACACTTAAATGCTCAACAGAGTTAATAAATAATAACGTATATATGTACAGCTTATAATAAAATATCTCCTTTTATACTATAATCCTTATAATTATTACCTCAGTAAGAATACTGTACATGAGCGATAATAATAGACGTTTTATTATAGAATTGAAAATACGTCTCAATCGTTCGGAATGTAATTAAAAATAAATTGAATTCATCCATTTCAGTGAATACAAAAGAGGAAGAGGGAGGGAAACAATAAAATTAAATTAAACAATTTGTTTGGTAGCTCGAAAAGTTTGCTTGGCCGATGTTCAGCCTCGAGCTAAAAACAAGTAAATAGCTCGACGATCAAAACAAGCAAAAAAATAAATAAAATAAACAGACAAAATATAAAAACCCAGGCTAAAAAAAAGTAAGAAGGGTTTTAACAGTATGGATTCGAAGAAAATCCAAGTTAATTTATGTACGGGCTCCAGAAAAAACAAGTTTTTAAAGAAGTTAAGGTATTCATTTCAAAAAGTTATTTTTTTTTTTTTTAATAGCTCTTGGTTTTTTTCGGTCTCCACCCTTCTTACTTGCATCTGATCAAGCAGTAATTTCCATGCTGCTGGTGAATAAGCGTTGATTTCCGGTAAAAAGAAAGTTCAATGTCCTCAATAATAAAATCCAACTAAATATTTTGTTAAAAACTCATAAATAAATTCATATGCAAGTTTTGCTTGTTGCAGAGATTAGAAGGTTATAAAAAACGCTTTTAGTGTAAACAATAAGTTAGTCTAAATTAATCCAATCTCTAATATTGAGAAATGGTGTTATGACAAAAGCATTTAGAAGATAACCTAAGGGTTAGATAGAATATTCCAGCATTAATTATTATATAGTAGATTTATTCTATTCAATTAAATTTATACAAATCAAAATAATAATTTATTGTTTAAACTTAAAACTGACTATTTACATCAGCAATACAAATAAAATAATTTATAAACTTGAAGCATTGTCAAATTTAGTACTTCTGTAAATATGTACAATTCAAGTAAAACTTAAGGATGGGTATTGAGTTTAATAAATACAATACCTCCACATACTTTCGTAAAAGGGTGGTTGCTATTTATAACTTATGTCAAAACACCATCAAATGGTTCAATTTTTAACATTGTTTTACATATTTACTAATGTTTTAAAGAGGTTAAATGGTTTGAATGTTGGTTTGTAGGAGGTGATCTTTGGAATTACTGATCCGATTCTGGATTTTGAAACTTCTTTCACAAACGCAAAACACTAGCTCCCCCAGTGATAGGCCATGTTTTATTGTTTGTAAGTGAGTATGAAAGTTTGTAGGAGTTAATACATATATAATTTAAATTACAACAACACTTTAGTAAAAAAAAAAGCCTTATCGTTTAAAAAGTTGTGAGTGTGAGATATAGGTTTATCCAAGTCTCCCCCTGTCCTCATAAGTTCTACTAGGTCTAATTTATCCAGTACAAGTAAGTGCTGTTGTTTGTCTGTCCCTGTCCTCCTCTCCATTCTCTCTCCCTCACAAACTTAAACATTTTCATTTCCAAATCACTCTCCGAAAAAGAAACCAATAGGTGGAGAAGGTTGATATTAATGAACTATTATGACCTACCTTCCAAATTTTATTAAAATCACCCGAGTAGTTTTTAAGATATGTTGATTCGCCAAATTTTGGAATGACGTACAAACACGAAACCAAAAGGTTCCCTGACGTCTTGGAAGTCTTGAGCTCCTAAGCAATAAATAAATAAACGGATCATAAAAGGAATCATTAAAAATATACTAGTTTTGTGTATTCAAAGAAATGAACTGTTCTTTATTAATTATTATATAAATTTTAACTATTATTGATTTTATATATGTACTATTAATTATAAAGATTATTAATTTTAACTACGAGTATTAGGGTCCGTAGGCAAAACCAAGGACCCTTATATTTTCCTGCGGGTGTCTGTCCGTCCGTCCGGTCGCCTGATCTCACGGCTACACCTTTCGTCCGATCACTTTGAAATTTGGCATGTATGTGTCTTGTACCTACCCACATATTTTAAAAATATAGCGACTTAAAGAAATATATTTTTCAAAAAAATTAGGGTAAAAAAACTTAAGGGTTAAAATATTTGGCACACACTTGACCTGTTTATTTCACTTCTTAGTCTTTCGTTCTTTTTGAAGACGTAATATGTACATATCATATAATACATTATAATATAAGTATAGTTAAGGGAAGGACATAATAGGAAATAATTATTAACAGGAACTAATTTATCATTGTTTACTGGCCACGATTTAGGGCAAGCTGCACCCTGGGCAAAACCTTTTGTAGCCGCCCCCCATAAAAAGGACTGAGATATTTGTGATTACTGAATAGTATTTTCGGATTACCCCAATATTGTTTTCCAATAGTATTTTCGGGAGGATACGATATACCTGCAATGGTGTGTACTGTTGATAAAAAAAATAGTGGGCAATATTTAATTTTTAAATAATATTAATTTTTTATAATTATTGTTTTTAGTGCAAACTGCAAACATACATGAACATAATTTTAAAGGTACCAGTTTGCATCCGTATAATTTTTGAAGTGTACAATCAATTTGTTTTTAATTTATAAACACGTGGATTAAAATTGTGTTATATATAACGTTTATTACCAAAGAGAAAATAAACGAAATAGATACTTAGATATGAAAATTAAAAATATTACTTTTGGATTGGTCCTCAGCTCGTGTATGAAATAAACATTTACATTTTGAAACTAAAGAAAAAGTCAAATTTTTGATGAGATTAATTACAGTAAGTGAATAGTCTGTAATATAATCATTTTCGATATATATTCACTGCCTGCGCTCTACTATATGCTGCGCTTCAGCAATACAATGATAGACATAGACAGTTGCTTGTAACCATCTCTTGTGTGGCCTAAGCATGTTAGTTGTGTCGTTCCTATTGTTTTTACTGTTGCTCTGGAAATAATACTAATAAATAAAAAATATCCGAAATTTTTCCGCAACCCCCAGAAATTGCCACCCTGGACAATTGCCCAGTTTTCCCATTGGTAAATTGGGTCCTGATTGTTTAGAAGAAGGGGTATGAAACCCAAAGGCAAAGTAAAAGTATGATTCGCGGTGGGTTTTCAAATTGACGAACGTGAAGTTTAAGTATATCGAGCTCAATACTCAATAAAGATAAATCACACTTATTTCAGAATAATATTCAATACTGAGAGTAAAATAATACTTTAGTTTTAAAGTTCTCTACTAGAAAGTGCTGGTAGCTCCAGTTATATTTTTTACTTTCTCATATAAAGAGAAAGTATCGTGATGGCGCGAAAATTCGATTTTGATGGATTTATACGTTTTGAGGTCCCCTATGTCCAAAAAAGTGTTTTTTGAAAAATGTCTGTTTGTATGTCGTCTGGGCAGACGCCTGTATAGCCTAAACTGCTGGGCCAATATTAACGAAATTTGGCATACATGTTCAGAAACACCATGCCCCGAGAAATAAATTTTAGCTCCAAACGAAACCGAGAAATAAATTTTAGCTCCAGATTTGGGGGCGCTACCCCCAAAAACTCTGAAAAAAACATGAAAACAAATAACTTCTCGAAAACGGTTCCACCAATTTTTATTTAAAATGTAGTCCATTTAAATACGAATCTAACGATATGAGCTGTTTTCCTCGGAAAAATCTAGTTCCTGAGAAAATAGCTTCAAACGCGGACGGAGAGATCTCTGATTCGATTTCCCACTCAGGAGAAGTAATTTTTATGATAAATTTTGATGAATGTTCAATAATAATTAAGTCTATTTCAATAGGCAAGGAACTATTAGAAGAAGTTTTCTTTGCATAACTAGAATCATGCGATTAAATAAATATCTATCCTCCTTCTTCCTTTTTGCTTAGCATATGAAATTTATGAATGCTTGCTTATCTCGGTGAATTTAATGACAATCAATTTTCACTAAAGGCACAATAAAATATTGTTTTATAAAATTAAAACAAATTATATTATATTTATTACCTATTTTAAGAAAAATAGAAAAAAACTATAGACATTAGAATACCATTTTGGAGTTATAAAAAAACTAAAGCTGAAATAAATCTTATCTTTATAGGCCTTAAGGTGATAGTCACACTATTAAATAGCTTTATTATGGAAATAATTTCTACATATAATTTAAGCTGTGGAAATATTTCGAAGGGTTCTATATAAAAACACTTAAATCCAGAGAATAAACCTTTCAGTTCTAGCAGCGTGAAAAATTATATTCTTCTTGTTAAACTCCTATAATCAATAATTTCTCTTTTAAATTTGTACTCCAATATGTGTGTGAGTTTAGACTGTAATAGTACCTCGTTGTGATGGCGTTGATCGGAATACTTTAGAAACAGCTGGTAAAAATAATGAGATTAAAAATAATTATCTTTATAAGAAATCAAAATTACTTGAACATTATAGTTAATGCCTGATAATTACATTGTTAGACTTCTTTCTCACTTTAACAAGCTTATTAAATGCTTAAAAAGAAGTGGGCTTATTTGTATATAATATTATCTTTTAAATTTAAAAACGTCTATGTCCAAAATGTGTAAGAATTTAGGATGTTACAGCGGTATCTAAAATGTATTATTAACATAACTATAATGTACTGTCGTGAACGCACTGATAATATTCACAGATGATCCACTACATATTTCCTTCTTCAGATTTGTTAAAAGTAAAATTAAGGAAATATCGCGTCATATGAAGGTTTTTTATAAACCAAATCCTTTAGACACACCATTACCTTTTATGTGGGAACACGTGTATATTTTATTAGATCAATGTCAAGCGAGACCATCTTCCAGCATCCTTTTAAATTAAAGTATGTTATACCATCATGTGGAGTATCGTTGAGTTTTATCACACCTTCACGACCATAGAAAATTGATTACAACAAAGTTCTATTTAAATACGATTTCATAACTTATAAGGTATCAATAGAAATTGACAAGGTACTAATATAACAACAACGAAAATACCGTGACTAACATTATGAATAACAAAAGAAAAAGTAAAATATAAATCAAATTAAGAGTAAAATGAAAATATAAAACGTACACGGACTAATATGAATACTTACGACTTAAATAAGTTGGAAATAAACTTTGCTAACAATAATAATCCATCTTTAAGTACTTTTAAAGATATAGCTCTAAATAATTGTATGCTTGAACGCAAGCAAAAATTAACGCATTCAGAAGAGGAATAAATGAACGCAGAAGGTTGAAATTTAATGGGACCAAAAATGGTGTAATATGAACTATTCAAATTCCATTAAATTTGGACGAGGTGGTTCTCAAAAAGGTTGAAAAACACACGAACAGACACGAGACCAGAAATGTTTACTAATGTCTAAACCGAATTACTCTCAAGGGTTAATTAATTCGGAGAATAAAGAATATCGTTTCACAGAATCATCACACTGCTTTTGTTACCTTCGTTAAACTCGGAAGCAAAATAAATACAATTTACACCTACAGTATTTATTATATATTTTGTCTTAGAATTGCTTTGAGGAAGTTACAATACATAACAATAATTCAAGTTGTGATTTTCTTGGTTTGTAAGCATTAAATTTCTTATAGCAAAATAACATTAACGAATATCAAAAATATAGTAAATAGGCTGCCAAATACTATGGCTCATAGCTTCTTCGCTTTCTGGATTTCGTATACTTTAATGATTTTATGCTTTTACAACCTATTATTGTCAAATTTATTTTATATTCCCTCCATTTTTTTAATATGTCAATATTCTTTTGATATGTTACATGAATGAATCGGCAGATCTACTTTCAACAAACCATCCAAATTATAAAAAAATAAGATTAGATGAAGATATAAGATGAAAATATAGGTTAAAGTTTTTTTTTGTTTTTTTTTTAGTAAAATCGAACGAGTAGTTTTTTAAATATGTTGGTCGCAAATAATTAATGTCAGACAGGCGCATAACCAAAAATGTTTCATGATGTCTGAAACGGATTTCTGTCTTGGAATTTTTGAAATCGGAGACTTAAAAATGTTGCGTTCTTATAAGAACAACCATATATGAAGCTTCCGTTTCGTTGGGTAAGGTCGGAAGCAAAACATAAAAATTATATAAAAACTAAATGTACCCTGAAGAATGATTATAATCAGAAGTTTGGATCCTTGAAGGGTAAGAAGAAGACTAGACTTCTCTTTCATGCTAGGTGGCAACGTTTCGGCTACTCGAGCCATTTTCGAGCCTCTATCCTAAACGTTAATAGTATATTATGTTACTAGGCTGTGAAGTGAGTTTTTTCTTCCAAGGTAAAGAAAAAACACTTCACAGTCGCGTAGCATATGCTATTTTTTCCGAGGTAGCAGACAATGAAAAAACATTAAATATTAATAAATAATCAATATAATAATAACAAATATTAGTATACATACTTAAGATTTAAAAAAAGAAACCTTAAAAAGAGGTTACACTATAAGAAAAGATAAATAAAACATTGACATTGACATCTAGTGGAATTAAATCGTACTAAGCATTTCTACAAAGACTGCAGCGCTACTAACGGAAGTTTTGACAACAGCCAGCAGTACAATAAAAACTTTTTTCGTCCTAGGACTTAAACATTTTTTTCCGTGGTAGGCTGTGAAATAGTGACTTTAGAGCCTAAAAAAACATAGCTAAAATCCATTTTTTCTTTACGTTATTTCTTTTCATTACTGCTAGCTGTAAAGTAAAAATTGTTTACGTCCTAGGACGTAAAAAGAACTTTTTCTTTACAGCTGGTAGTTATCAAAACTTCCGATTTAGCTCTGCAATCTTTGTAACAATGCTTCTAGTACGATTAAAATCCGCTAGATGTAAATGCGTTTTATTTATCTTTTCTTATAGTGTAACCTCTTTTTAAGGTTTTTTTTTTAAGTCTAAAGTATGTACTATGTAATTGCCGCGGTAAAGAAAAAACTCACTTCACAGCCTAGTAACATAATATACTATTTCTTTACAGCTAGGAGTAATGAAAATATTTTTTAAGTCCACGTAATGAAAAATGGATTTTAGCTATGTTTTTTAGGCTCTAAAGTTACAATTTTACAGCCTACCACGGAAAAATATCTTTTCTCAAGCAGAAAAAAAGGGTGATAATTTAAGTTGTGTTAGGTCCCATTGGGGAACTTTTCGTTCACCACGTCAATTTCCATGAGTGAAAACAAGTGACTAGAGTAGAATTATAACTTCAATAATAAAATAACAAGTTTAACAACAATCCACTAATAATCTAAAACTAAAAATTTATCCCTGTAGGTACTAGTTCACTGGTAACAATTAAGGTGTAAGGTGTCATAGAAATAAAACTAAAACGTCTGATGTCAGAAAACTAAAAAAATAGTGATGATAGCCGGGTCTGAAAAGCAAACTAGGTACTTGAGCACTTAATACTTGTGTTTACTATTATCTGGTGAATGTAAACATTTTTCTCACTCGAGTCAACATTTAAATTCCAGTCTAGGATTTCTCCTCCTTGTGCAACTGTTTTAAAATCATGACATTTCTATGGTCAAAAATGATTAATATGTCTGAAGTGAGACTTCCAAGATTGTGCTTAGAAATAATTCTTGCTCTTGATGCCTCTTCACCCAAGTTCAAGCGCTACAACTGGGTCTCCAACTATACATTTTTTTAAAAAAAAAATGAGATTGCTTCTACCTCATATTTGTTACTAGACCCTACCTCTTTTAAGAATTCCCAAAATTCCTTAATTTCCTCTTTTACAAACCACCTTTTCTCAAAAGATGTGGATAAAGCACTAAATTCTTGTTTTCCTGTAATTACAGGCATATATCCTCTCTTTTACCTCTTCTTGAAAAATACCTTCTCATTAGAGCTTCTATAGCCAAGCACAGAATTATTGCACAAATCCTTCTTGCTAAACCAAAGTACACCAGAATATTTTACAACCATAAGTTGTACAATTTTAGTTCTGATGCGGTATCCTCTCCATCAATTTAGCCCAAACATTTTGTACCACCTATAATTTGATTGCTCGTCTCTTGCGAATGCAAGACAGCCTTTGTTCCCAAAGAGAGATGCATCACATGCTGATAAATTAGAAATTCTATTCTACGATTTAGACTGCCTACAAAAGGTAAACAATTTATTTTTGTTCTTACTAAAACTATTAGATACAGAACTTTACCTGAGGTAGCTAGATGATTTTGCTTCCGAGCTTACCTAAGGTAACGGAAGCTATGTGATCGTTCTGAAGAGCGAAAAAATTTTAGGTCTCCGATTTAAAAAATTCCAAGACAGAAATCCGTTTCAGACATCAGGGATCATTAATTTTCTGATTTTAATGAAATTTCATTAAAATCGGACAATTAGTTAGTAGGTCTAACTAAATTTAGTTAGTAGGTCATAATTAGCCCATTGTTGGTCCCATAATATAAGTTTCAACCTTCTGCGCTTATTTGTTTATCTTCCACATGCTCACAAACATACATTTATTTACAGCTATATCTTTAAAAGTAACCATCTGAATTTTATGAAATTTGTATGGTTTGTTGAAAGTAGCCTGCAGATAGCACCTTTTAATTTCAACCGTCTGCTCATTTTAAATCGAGCTAAATTAATATGTCTATATATTATAAAGCAGCATGGCTAACTGACTCACTGACCGACATTATTGTTTCCCACTTCCAGAAGTGCTAGAGACTTGCTGTTTGCGCCATCGACGCACAACGTCCATATTTTGAACCAAAATAATTATAAAAAGTTCACTTTTCCCCCTCCTTCCCCCTTAAAAAAATTAAAATGGCCGACTTGATTTTTAAGCTGGTTTGGGGGCTTATTGCGGCTAAACGGTAAGTCGTATTAGAAAACGGATAGCACTAGCGGTAACTGATTTTAAAAGATCTACAACTTTAGACCTATGAGTTTTTGTCGTATCATCATCGGTTGTATCTTAGATGGTGATAATTTTGTTATTTTTTTCCATTTTTGTCTTTGAATGGCCATAGTTTCTATAATAGTTGGCCGATTTTATTTCTGATTGCGCCGATTGAATCTCACACTAATGCTTTTTAAATTGAGTATATTTTATTTCATTAGTTCATCCTACTTGCAGAGAACATGAGAGTAAACTTTTTTCCGTGCGCCGTGTCACGTGACCACTTTTTTGGTTTTTAATATTGTGTCGTATATCATTTGAAAGCCCTTGATATGTACATTAAAGCTATTTTATTTGTTTATTTTTTACAAACTTTGTACACGTACTTTTGTACCAATATATAATATTGTTGTAGTTTAAAGGGATTAAATAATATTTTTTTATTCGGTTTTTTATTTACAGTTATTTTTTAGTTAAATTAATATTAATGCCCTTTAGAATTGTTTGTTTTTTTAAAAATATAATTTTGTTAATTCAAAGTACAGGGGTACAAATGTCAAAGTTGATCTTTTATAATATGATGTATATCGTTGAAAAGCTCTTGAATAGTAGATTAATTTTTGTTACGCTATATTTTGTGTTATTTATAGTTTTGAGGGAGGTAAAATTGAAAAAAAAAACTGTTTATATAGCGGTTTCTACGATTTGGTTGTTTTGTTATTTGTTTATTGAATTTATTATACGTGCGCTAACATTTGGCGCATGTTGGAGGCTTTGTTTCTATACGAAAAATGTTCAAATTGAAGACCAATTTATCAAGGTATTTGTATTTCTTAAACTGATCTTTTCTTTGCATACTAGAGCGAGGAAGCTATGTGCCACACTAATTGGCAGAGTATTTTTTTTCTTTTGTATTTTTTATTTTTAAAAAGAAAAAAAAAAAGAATCATTGTGAGAAGCCTAGAACTTATTATTTCTTTATATTATTTTTCTTTTCATTTGTAACCACCCTTTGTAGAAAACTTATGTTATAAAACAAATATATTATTATTATTAATTATTACATTATTAGCAACAAAAAATAACTTTCTACTTAACTAATAACACTATAGTTTTGATTTAGATTTTGTGAAGTCTAAACTATTGTTATTTTAGTTTAGAAGGAATTACGAGTAATATAGTATCTGTTCTCATGTACAGTTTCAAGTCACAATATAATGTTGAGCTTTGTAAGCATGAATCTAGCCAATTCCACTTTGACATAGGAAACGCTTGTATTAGTAATTAAACCTACCGCCGATTCCTTTATTAGTCTCTTCCATGCCATTCTACCCATAGTCAGTGAATATCAGAGCTTACCAAAGCACTCTTCTGCCCTATTTAACTATCTTACATCTTAATGAAGCTTGAAAGTAATGACACAACTAGTTCACTTGGTAATCAAATATCAATATTTATGAATAATTTCATAAGGGTTTAATAAAATCGGGTCACATCTTCTTTGGGATATTTTAGGCATTTTAATAGTAATAACTATTTATTGCAAAAAGTTATACACAAAATTTAGATGATACATGATTATAATAATGTACTTTTAAAGTTCTAGCAAATCGGCATGTATGCTTGGTTTCCTAAATGCGATTGAAGTTGATTGGCGTCTCTATATTATTAATTTTTTAACATAAATTCATGATATAGAATAATAATTTTCTAATACATTCTTTACTCAATTTTAGGTTAGTATAAATACTTTATAAGGGATTTACTTAATAATCATCATAATATTAAGTTACTTATTATCAATTAATATATATTACACCATTAAATGTCATACTTAACGCTAACTAATAAATAATTTAACAAATCATTCATCAACTTAGAATAAATTGAACAAATGAACAATATTTTGTTTACGTTCTTGGCGTATATATTCTTATGATTATGTACACTTACTTCCAATTGGTTACTAATCTCTTAGTAAATATGGTAACTGATATCTTTTAGTAACCATAAACATTAAGAACTAAACGCAATTGAACATCCATCGCAACGCCGTTCTTTTTACTGGTCTTATTACTGGCCTTATTATTACTGGTCTTATATTACTTTGCTTTGTAAGTTTCATCGCACACCTATTACCCCAATTTTGAACCACTTATCGTCATTCAATCTTCCCCAAATTTTGCACATAGATACATCTAAGGTGAATAATACAGAAACCAAAAAAAAAAAATAAAATAAAATAAACGTTGAAAATAAGACCAGTTTTGAAAAATTGCATTTTTATATTAATTATTATGATAGACTACACTCAAGCCTACTAAGAAATATAAAATGAATATCACTTGTTCTAAAATTTAGCTTCAGAAATCCGTTTTAATACTTTGTCAAAGTTTACCTAGTTGTTTAAATAAATTCTAATTTAAATGTTTGTGTGTAGGATCTCAAATATGTGGTCGTAGATTATTCACAACTACCCCTCCCTGGAGAGCTGAGCTAACTTATCTTGCTGAATTAATACCATTAATCAGCCGTTGGATAAAGAACCCTCTCCGGAATAAAACGATAATTTTTAAAGCAGATAAGATTCCTGTTACACTCAAAATATTTAATTTAAACTGTTACAAAGGATTTCTAAAGAAAATAAAAAACCAAAAATCAAAGCATGGAATTACAAAAGTTATTTATTTTATTTTATATTTTTTGTTCATACATTTATAAATGTTTATATTATGAGGTAAATGGCATTAATAAAATATTCCTTTTCAGGGTACGTTGGCAAAAACGTGTACCACCATACATTTCTGCACTTAGACAAGAAGTCAGTCTGTAACGCATGATCTCCGAATGTTCCCAATTTCAGTTATGTTATGCTAATAATAGAAGCACAAATATAGGAAGGAAAATTATAGGAAGCCTCAAAAAATCGTCCCTCAAAAACTAGGGGTTGACATTATTTTAAAGGGAATAGCGTTATGTGGTGTTAAATGAAAGAAGACGCCCTTAGCACAAATATATATTTGAATTAGTTTTTGCACCAATTCATCTTTGCGCCATGTGTCATAGTAATTGACTACAGACCTTATGTGTGCGCTAAAAGCACATATTTGGTCAATTTATTTTAATTTTTATTTAATTTATTTTTATGAAAAACAAAAGAAGATTTTCTTCCCTCATTAGGGTGGTTTCGCACAGGGAGAAGTTTGTCGCTACGAACGTGACCTAGTGTGAAACTGGCCTAAAAATTGTCATAGGATACTAAACAATTGACACTTCAAAGTATTTCTTATGTAGTCTACACTCTGAAATGTTGTTCTAGTGTGGAGATTCAACTATTCGGACTACATTTTGTGGGCCTAAATCTGGCACGCACTGTATAATGTCACACATATGTCTAATTTAATGAATAGTAGTGTGAATTATTGAGAATCACCTTTACCAGGGAAACCACGAGGATTATTTTCCACTATAAACCACTTACTTATTCAGATCAAGTAACATACTTGATACTAATTAGTCCACGCAAATTAGTAAAAAAAGGAGCAAATGGAGGAAATAATTTATAAAGTTTTGAAACTTTGTGAAAACACTTTTAAGGGGTGTAGTAGTGGGAAACAGTAAAATTTCCCCCTCTTGAGGGGGCGCGTCCCCCCCCCCCCCTTCCTTAAAGTCCAAAATTTACTTATTTTTCACTTTTTACGCAGAACGGTTTATTTTTTGAAGAGAAGTGTTATCACCAAAATTATTTCTCACACAATTCTGCATAAAAAAGGTCCTACGCATGTTTGAAGTGAGACTTACCGTTATCGAGATATTGTAGTTTGAAAGAGATAAAACGTATTATTGAGAACCAAGATATCTAAAAAAGAAACATTTCCGATTTTAATGAAATTGGGATGGTAGGTTATACTTAGCCCATTGTTGATCCCATATAAGTTTCAACCCTGAGCCCATTTATTTATCCTCCACATGCGCTCAAACATACATTTATTTAGACCTATACCTTCAAAAGTACTCAACTAATTATTATGAAATTTGGACGGTTTGTCGAAAGTAGTCCTCAGATATCCCCAAATTAATTTAACCGTCTGCGCTCTTTACATTTTGATAAATTGATACTTTAATTCTTAACAGACAGACAAAAAATTTATCAACAGACAGACAGAAAGGGAACCAATTTAGAAAATGTAAAGAGCGCAGACCGATGAAATTAATTTGAGGCTATCTGCGGGCTACTTTCGACAAACCATCCAAATTTTATAATAATCAGTCGAGTACTTTTGAAGATATAGGTCTAAATAAATGTATGTTTGTGTGCATGAGGATGGTAAAATAATGGTCGCAGAAGGTTGAAACTTATATGGGATCAACAATAGGCTAAGTATAACCTACCATCCCAATTTCATTAAAATCGGATTTTTTTTTTTTTTTTAGATATCTTGGTTCGCAATAATACGTTTTATCTCTTTCCAACTACAATATCTCGAAAACGGTAAGTCTCACTTCAAACATGCATAGGACCTTTTTTGTGCAGAATTATGTGAGGAATAATTTTGTTAATTAAAAAAAAATAAATAATAATTCGAATACAAATGTAAAGCTATAAAAAACTTTGATTTTTTTATCTCTTTCTTTTTAAGTCCATTACTATGGCGGATATTAGTACATCATCTGAATACAAGAAATGTCTCATCTGAAAGTCTGACTTGTATGCTTCTCAAAAATCTAAATTTATAAACTATTATAAAAACTACTGTTCAAGACGCCCACTGGTAAATTCTATCTAATCGTATATCAAAAGTTGCAAATTATCTAGTTTCAGTAATATTGGAGTGCCTGGAGGTTTTATAAACATAGTTATCTTGTATCAAACCATATTTGCCTTCAACTTTATTTTATGTTTTTACAGGGTTAGACCACCCACTAATTCTATCATTAAAGAATGTAATGCTTCAAAAATATTTTGTTTATTATCACACTAATAAATTTAATTACGATGGGTCATACTCTTGAAATGATGAAGTTATTAAAGCCACATTGTCACGGACTAAGAGAGCAACTAATGGTGTTTCTTCTTTCTATTTCTTTTAAATTATAAATTTCGGCAAATTACAAATGTACTGTAAAAATTAAATGTGTGTGAGTAGTATGGTTACTTCTATTAATTTGATTAAATACATAATTATATGAAGTATGGTTAAAATTAAAAAGAAAATGATTCCAGGGTTTCTCCCATTCCAATATCTACATATAAATATTGAACAAACATAAAAATAGTAAGTTCATGTCAGAGGCAGGGGCTTTGAAAAGTGTGTGTGTTTTTTTTTGTTTGTTAAACCACATAGTATAACTGACGAAAAAATAAATCGATTTGGATGAAATTCGAGGCACAAGTGCATCTCTCCATTAGTAAAAATTGTATAATAGTTCTTGCAATTTAACACTAAATATTTTCAAGATGGTGTCAAGTTTTTAGTCACTCTGGCGTGTTATCCGTCAATTTAAAGGTCTTGAAGTGTAAAAAAGAGATATGTAATTAATTGGAATTTCACACTTAATACTTCAAGATGGCGGCCAATATGGCAGACGACTAAACAAAAGCTTTTAGTCAGTCTGTCATGTTATCCACCAATTTAAAGGTCTTAAATAAGGTAAGGAAAAGAATGTGTAACTATTGAAATTTCACACTTAATATTTTCAAAATGGTGGCCAATATGGTGGACGATCCATTCTTTACCGGCATTTTGATGCTCCTCTAAGCATAAAACTATTATGCGTAACTAAACAAAACAAATAAGTATCAAATATAAACAATAATAAAAAAATACTAGATTGGAGTAAATTATAGTAAATTGGGTAATCAGTGTGAAGGAAAAAGAAAATTACAAAATTAAAATAAATAAAAAAACTGTCATAACATTTGGTTGCAATAAAAATGATTATTATTGTTTTATTCAGATTCTTACATTTATTTTTTTATTTTTTTTTATAACTATTAAACTAACATAAAAATTTATTCGCTTAAGAAACATTTTGTCTTTTCAATATATTTTCCATAAAATTAAATATATTGGTAGCCTATTGAAACTCAATAATTGTCAATATAAAAGCTAGATTTGTATCCTCCAACCACTCGTCACTTACTAAATGCATCGGAAGAAAAGCTGCTTGTTTTGTATGGTAATGCAGGCAATGAAAGAAAATATGCACTAAAGTTTCCAGTTGCCCACTGTTACACAGTAGACATGTTTTGTTTCATCTAATTCTAATTACGTACAGGTTGTCTCTTATAATGATCTTAATATTGTCTCGGTAGGGTGTAGCAAGGATTCGTTGGACATTTAGAATAAGTTGATTATAAAAATAATATTTCTATAAAACAAGCTTTTATTCGTATTCTTCTCAGCAATCCCTTTCATTTGATACCCATATCATGGGCGAGCTTAAAAGATAACTAGTCCGCCATCTTGATCTGCCCACCATATTGGATTTGGAATGACTCCACTTAGCAAACCATGCATTTTCATCCAAACTAAACGTGTATGCAAAATTTCAATTCAATCGGTTGAGGATAACTGCTTCAAAATTCAGTTCCAAGATTTGACCCGAACATACAAACATACATACATTGCAAGTTAAATGAAAGCTTGTAGCCTCTGACATTCTGAAAACCGTATCCGGCCTTAACTTTTTTCGTGCATGTATGCATGTTTGTATGTGTCCGACTTTATAGGCGCAAAACTGACAAACCTTTTTAGAGGTAAGCGCAAACAAATTGCGCATGTTGTAAGCTTGGTTTCAACGAAAAATATTTAGTAGAACCAAAGTTATTAACAACCGTATAAATAAAAATCATAAATAAAATAACCTAAAAAAGTAGGTTGACAAATTTTTTAGTGCACTTAATAATATACAGGGTGTCCCAAAAAAGCTTAGCGCGCTATTCAGAACAGGGTTCTACATGTATTTACACTAGGGTGACTGGCGTTATATGTGAAAAAATGAAGTAGGGAGTTCTACGCCTCAGGGGCTACAAAAAAACACAATATAAACCATGGGTCAAATATTAACCATTCTCCCCCATAAGTTCAAATATTATGATTTTTTTAAAGATCGCATGCCTTTGCTCATAAAAACACTAATTGCTCCAAAAGTATAAGAGCTAGAACAAAATTTTTGGTTTCGTTGTAAAGCTGACAAAATTTCCTATAAGAAAAGTGTAATTTTCATTTTCATTTACATAACAAAAAATAATTGTAATTTGTAATTACATGACAAAAAATGTATACAAATTTTATTTTTAAGAAAAAATAAAAAAATCATATTTTCTTTGTGGTTCCATAACTTAGAATAGAACCAAGCTTAAACTGTTCGGATTTCAGGAAAAACTTCCTTATTTCCTAAATTTTCGATCAATATTAATAATAATACTTATTCATAGGGTGGAAATTTTAGTAAACTTCGCTGAAAGTAAAAAAGAAACATGTTTATTGTTGCTATTTTTGACTAACAGGTGAGTAAATAATTCAAAACATTATTAAAAATAACTAGACTGGTTTAGTATACTCACCTAAATTACACAATAAACATGTTTCTTATTTTACTTTTAGCGAAGTTTACTAAATATTCCGCCCTATGAATAGGTATTAATATTAATATGGATCGAAAATTTAGGAAATAAGGAAGTTTTTCCTGAAGTCCGAATAGTTTTATCTCGGTTCTATTCTAAGTTATGGAACCTCAAAGAAAAAATATTTTTTTATTTTTTCTTAGAAATAACATTTGTATACATTTTTTGACATGTAATTTGAGGGAATAAAAATGAAAATTACACTTTTCTTATAGGAAATTTTGTCAGCTTTACAACGAAACCAAAACTTGTTCTAGCTTTTATACTTTTGGAGCAATTAGTGTTTTTATGAGCAAAGGCATGCGATCTCAAAAAAAAAACCATAAAATTTGAACTTATGGG
This sequence comes from Gerris lacustris, assembly GCA_951217055.1. Taxonomy (NCBI): domain Eukaryota; kingdom Metazoa; phylum Arthropoda; class Insecta; order Hemiptera; family Gerridae; genus Gerris; species Gerris lacustris. Next base: position 83,428,402 of record OX578276.1, on the reverse strand, counting down.
AAAACGGTTAATATTTGACTTATGGTTTATATATTGTTTATTGTAGCCCCTGAGGCGTAGAGTAGAACAACGCACTTCATTTTTTCACATATAACGCCAGTCAACCTGTATATTAATGCAAAATTCACAAATTTTAGATTAGTTTAATTTATTTTAATTTTTTGTTAAATTAAATGTATCTATTACTTAATTATTTATTAATTTATTATTCATTAATTACAAATAATCTTATTTTCAGCATATTATCACTAAAATAAAAAGCACTAACCGCCTCTTTACTGTAGTTATTGTGGTTAACATGGGGTTTTTGTTTTCTGACCATTCCTCACAGATAAAGTTAAGAGGTATGTGAGCTTCCCTGAGTGACATATATTGGGTATCTTAACATGGTATGATCACTGATTCCAGTTCTTGCATATTACACATTGTGCATAGTTAATCTGTATGTATTGTAAATAAATCCCCTCTTAGAACAGTTTGGATAAAGTTACCTCAGCTCAAACGTAACTTTGATGGTAGGTAACTTTACTCTCTATTGTTAGAGGCTTGTAAAATTTTATATAAACAAGTGTAAATCGAGTTTTGAATATTGCGAATAAACCTTCCAGCGTTAATTTAGTAGTGTAAGCACTGATTATATTCCTGATATCTGCCGGTTTAAACATGGATTCAAAAATGTCGTCTGTGTCTACCACATTATTTGCAATAAATTGTTTAACCTGCGAGACCCAGTTAAATTTTATTGTATTTCCTCAACTCTATCCAAGTTGGGGTCACCATCTTAAATTTTTTAGGGTGCTTAAAATATTTATTTTAATATTATATTTTCGGATTTTTAGTCGGTTTGGGCCAATTTTCGACCAAATGTAATAAACCGTTAGTCTCTAGGTTGTCTGAAGTACCCAAACATTTTGATTAGCGAATCAGTGGGTTTTGTCACTATACAGGGTGTCCCTAAAGTTTTGTCTGTACATTGGTCACAATTGCAAATTTTTGTATACTTTTTCATTTCAGACATTCTGAAAACCAAAGCCTGTCTTAACTTTTTTCGTGTATGTGTCTGTCGCAACCAGTCCGACTTTATAGGCGCAAAACTGGCTTAACGAAAACGATTAATTTTAATTAGATGTGAGTGCAAACATGTTGCGCATGTTTTAAGCTTGGTTTCATCTAAAAATATTTAGCCGGACCAAAGTTATTAACAACCTTATAAATAAAAATCATAAATAAAATAACCTAAAGAAGTAGGTTGACAAATTGTATAGTGCACTTGATAATGTACAGGATGTCCCTAAAAACCTTAGCGCGCTATTCAACACAGGGTTCTACATGTAATGTGAAAATAAGTCGAAAATGCTCAGTAACTTTTTTCTATTTCGGCTTAATTTAGCCGTAATCCATTATGTATTTCTTTAAAAAAATATATATTTCAAAAACCCTTTAAGCTTTTTTTGAGAAACTTGACAGATGTCTTACTAACTTCGATATCTAAAATTTCAAAAAAAATATTAGTTTTAAAATTTATTACATTTCAAAACGGCGGCAATTTAAAATTTTAAAAGTCAAATTCCATGAAAAGCAGTAGGTATGAAGAAATTTTGTATGAGCCAAAAGTTGCAGAACTTTTTAATGCAAATCCAACGATACCTTAATTATTGAAATCGGTTCATAAATTAAGAAATTAAAATTACTTTAATCTTCACAATGTAACTTAACATCACGTTTAAATGTACTAATAAAGAAAACCTCCCCCAAACAAAATTAAGATAATAATGAATAAAACTTTAAATGGAATGTTAATTTTTAAGATGATTTTTTAAAAATAAATTATAAGAGCTAATGTACTTAAAATGCGCCACGGCTATTTGGCCGATTTGTTTTTTAAATTAGCTTTTTTTTAGATGTTTTTTTGTAAAAACTATGTACGATAAAACAATAAATGGCATTCTTATTCTTATTCTAATGTACATAAAAAAATTAAGATGTTGTTTCCTCGGTAACTAAATTATCCACTTTTTTATAATGTATACAACTGACTTTATTTAAATTATATGTTATTAAATTACATTATTGTGTTTACAAACAATACGGTCATTATTTGTGTATCAGCAGTATCAAAAAGTTTTAAAATTACGGTTCCTGTTTTAGTTTTGTCGTTTACGTAGTCTATTATAAAATTTAAATGGATTTTACTAACGTGGAGTTGCCGACATTCACTTGAGGTATGGTCTTGCAGATTGTAATCGTGTATTAGCTCGTCATTTACACTCGAAACGTTTTCCAAACCGGAGACTCCAAGTGAAATGACGTTTGTAAATGTGCATCATCGTCTCAGACAGAATGGCACCTTTGCGATTCCATCTGGTGGTCGTGGAAGACCTCGAACAACATGAAAAGTAGACATGGAAGAACGAGTCATGAAGGCTGTCGAAAAAGATCCTTCCACAAGTAAGAGAAGAATAGCGTCTGCCGAGGGGATCAACCGTTCATCAGTCTGGAGGGGTTTGAACAGTCAGCAACTACACCCGTATCATGTTCAACGAGTCCAGGCTCTTTTAAAACATGACTACCCAAATAGAAACCGTTTTTGTGAGCAGATATTACATAAATGTGCTCAATTTTTGTCAAGTCCCCAATTTTTGTCTTCAGTACTTTTTATTGATGAAGCAGGGTTCAACCGACAAGGTATTTTGAACTTTCACAACCACCACCATTGGGCAGATGAGAACCCGTACATAATTGTACAATCGATGCATCAACATATTTTTTTATTAAATGTTTGGGCAGGTATTTTGGTGGATAGTATTATTGGTCCAGTGTTTTTACCACCAAGACTGAATGGAGTTAGTTATTTGCACTTCCTTCAACATGGCCTAATCAATATCATGGAAGATGTTTCCTTAAATACCAGACAACGTATGTGGTTTATGCACGATGATACACCTCCTCACTTCAGCAATAATGTAAGAGAATACTTAGATGTACCATACAGAAATAAGTGGATTGGTCGTGGTGGCACGATAGCGTGGCCTGCGAGATCGCCAGATTTAACCCTAATAGATTTTTTTCTTTTGGGGTTCAAATTGCTATTCTTATTCCAGCAGACCGCACATTTGTCATATTTTTTGTTTTTTTATTAACAGCAAATATAAAATATAGTTTAAGGGGGGGCACGCAAAATTTTGATGTTTTTGGCAAAATGGCGTGAAAAATTAAACACTTTCCACAAGGTTTGTACACTTTTGTAATCTACTCTTCAATACCATTTATTTGATACCCCACTCAAATTTTTTTTTTAAAAAAATGTTCGCGTGATGTGAATTATCCGCCGTTTTGGATTTGAATAGCTGAGAATTTTGAGTATGCTATGTTTTTCCTGTGTGCTCGTCAAAACTATCTTAAATACTGCAAAGTTTTATGACTTTCTCTCTTATGATTCAAAAGTTATTAGAAACATACAGAGTAACAGACCGACAGACAGACAGACACAGGAACGAAACTTTAAGGGTTTCGTTTTTTGGTTTTATTAACGGACGGGGGTTTTTTTTTTTTGCTCTGTAGATACTTACACTGTCTACCAAAATCTTTTAAATTGTGAGGATGTTGAAAATCTATTAGATTTTTTTCAATACAAGACACTGCTATTCTATTCTACAGAAATCTAGTTGCCTCATAATAAAAACTTGCTCTACAACTTTGTTATACAATCTACTGTATTAAGTCATTATAACAGAATAACTAAATATTTATAATGTAAAAAACTTACTTGATAAATAAGATGCGAAGATGCTATTTCTATTTGAACACGTGAACAATAAAGCTCGACAATAACTAATAATTTGCTGTGGGAAAATGTTAAAAGCACAGATGTAATGTTATAATGCTCTGTATAATATGAAATTTGCTACGTACAGTGTGTACTAAGATTATAATATACAGTAATAATACACTATTAGGTAGATTTAAGGTGTATAAGAAACGACATAAAAAATTTAACGGTCTGGGAGTTGGACAAGAAGTGAGATAGTGGGGGGCGTTGGGTTCTCTGGTATGCCCGGTGCAGTATAATCCCTCAAGGTGGTAATAGTGGGGATGGATTTATTCTTACATTATATGAAACATACATAAAAGCAATGTTTCAAGCCAACATATACAACATATCACAAGTATGAAGCAAACTTAATAAGTATAATCTGCAGATAGGTCTACCGTCTACCTCATGAAACATAATTTTCTCTGCTCTGTTTTATAAGCTTCTGCGTTTATGCTCTATATCCTTCCCAACATATTTATACTAAATAAGGTATAATTCTTACTCTAATGAATATTGTTTTTTAATATTTATTGTTTATATGTTTAATATATTATTCAATATCTCTGATGGAGATCAACAGTCATCTAATTTATGATTAGCCTTGTTTAATTTTATGTTAATCACAAGGCACCATTTTGCCTGCAATCTCTTTAAATCATTTCTACGTTTACTTCATAACAAAACACTTTAGTCCAGCTTCGTCAACTGAAATTAATGCACAGTTGGGATATAAAGAAATAACGATAAAGATTGTCTAATTGTGAGATGTTGTGCTGCAGTTCCTAACACCAAGAGTCTGCAGGTCCCTTTCAGCATCGTTTAACCACCTGCTTCTAGGTCTTCCTCTTCTTCTTGTGTCCTCTATCCTGGCATGTATTTTTTTAACACTCCTTGTGTTATCCACTCGTGCTACGTGTCCTAGCCACCTCAGTCGCATGCCTTAAATACATTTTACTACATCTTCTTGATTTAAAAATTCATCAATTTCTCTGTTAGAGCGAATTCTCCTTCCCTGAATCTCTCTTATTGGACCTAAAATTCTCCTCTTAATTCTTCTCTCAAACACTCTTAGCTTTTTAACTTCATTGACCAGCAGCACCACGATTCCGCTCCGTAACAAACTACTGGTCTGATGAGAGTTTTGTATAGAAGAAGTTTTGATGTTAGTGAGAGATCACGGGATTTAAAAAGTTTTATGTTAGCATAGTATGAGTGACTTCCGGACAATAGTCTTCTGTTTATTTCACTCTGGTTCTTATTTTCTTCATTTAGTTCTGCTCCTAAGTATATAAAGCTTCCAACTCCTTTGAAGTTGTAGTCACCTACGGCAATATTTTGTAGGGGGTGGTTCCTACCCTGTCGGGAGAGTTGCATATATTTGGTTTTGTCTCCATTTATTTTTAGTCCAACTCTTTTGGCAGCACTTTCAATAGTGTTGAAAACCTCTCTTAGCCGGTTCATATCTCTTGCTAATATCGCAATATCATCGGCGTAGGCGCATATTTGCCATGTCTTGTAGGAAATGTTGCCTTTATTATCTATTCTATTAATTACATGGTGAAATACTAGGTTAAATAGAACAGCTGATAAACCATCTCCCCGCCTGACAGCAGAATGAATTTTAAAGGTTTCACCTACTTTATTTCCAATAACAACTTTAGCGTTACTCGTCGTCATATTCACTAGGCTGATAAGTTTGATGGTAAACCTTGCGAATGTAAAATTTTAATCATTTGACCTCTATCTACACTGTCAAAAGCCTGTTTAAAGTCAATAAATAGAAGGTGTAAATCCTTATCATATTCATAAAACTTTTCCATAGCTTGTCTTAAATTGAAAATTTGGTCAGTTGTACCTCTGTTTCTTCTGAATCCGCACTGGTAATCTCCCAGTACCTCTTCTGCATAAACTTCTACTCTTTTCAAAATTATTCCGGATAGGACTTTATATGCAATGTTGAATAGTGTTATACCTCGGTAATTTTCCCAGATGAGCTTATCTCCTTTTTTAAAGATTGGACATACCAATTCCATATTCCACTCTTCTGGCATTTTTTCTTCTTGCCATATCATCCGTATAATTTCTAGAAGGGCTTGTTCTAGTCTAGGTCCACCATATTTCAGTAATTCACTAGTAATTGAATCATCCCCAGGTGCTTTATGGTTTTTCATTCGCTGTATTATATGCTGCATTTCTTCCATAGTCGGTTCTGTAACCATAGGCTCGGGTCCCAGAGGTTTACTGATTTCCTCTGTATCATTCTGATCAAGACTTATATTCAGTATGATATTGAAATGTTCAGTCCATCTTCTCAGAATTTGGGTTTCTTCACCCAACATTTCTCCATTTTTATCTTTACATGCGTTAAGTCTTGGCCTATATCCTTTTCTGAACCAATTTGCTTTATTATAGAATTTCCTAATTTCATTTTCAGCTCTATGGTTTTCCATCTCTTCTATTTTCGCTCGCAACCATTGTCTTTTCTTTCTACGGCATATTCTTTTTGCTTTTCTTCTAAGATTCCTGTAATTTTCTTGCTTTATCCTGGTTTCTCTTTGTAACATTTTTATCCTGGCTACATTTCTTTCTTTTATCGACTCCTCACAATCTCCATCATACCAATCGTCTCGTTGTGACGGGTCACTCATTCCTATGGTTTCTTTGGCTGATTCTATAAGGGCCATCTTAATTGTTGTCCACTTACTTTCTATATTTGCTTCTTGGCTTTCGTCCTGCATTGTGTTTAATTTTCTTTCTAATACCTCTCTAAACTTATCTCTTTCGCCGTGATCGTTAAACTTTTCCACATTCCTTTTTTCCTTCCTCTTGCCTTTAGCTTTTTGTACGTTGTCTATATTTCTCTAACCCTACATTTAACCAGAAAATGATCTGAATCACAGTTTGCTCCTCTTGCCGTTCTAACATCAATCATAGATGAGCTTTGTCTAGCGGATATTAACACATGATCAATCTGGTTAACTCTGTTCATTCCTGGAACCTTCCAGGTACCTTTATATAATATGTCCTTTCTCGGGAAACGCGTGCTTTTGATGACCATTTTGTGATCAGCTGCAAATTGAACAAGCATATGATCGTTATCACTTGTTTCCTGATGAAGAGAGAAACGCCCAGCAACCCTATGTATTTCTTCTTCCCTTCCCAATTTTGCATTAATGTCACCTAGTATTATGACGATGTCGTACTTTGGAGCTTTCTGAACATGATTAGATAACATGTCATAAAACTCCACTTGTTTATCATCGTCAGTATCCTCGGTAGGGGCGTAGGCAGAAAATAAAGTAATATTTCTGAATCTACCTACTTTCAGTCTTATCTTACATCTTCAAGCTTGTTTTAGAGCAGCATAATTTGTCTGTATAAACTTCTTTAATGATGTATGGATGAAAATTAATTTGTACCTATATTACATTTATTGTCTGTGTACCTGCTTGTCACTGTAATTACAGTCATTTCGATCATTTAAATTAATTTCTTTATTAAATAAATAATTGCTAGTGCCTAACATACACCTTTTACCAAAGTTTTGTCTATCATATATTTGTATATATTATATACAATTATAATATATTTCGTAAACCTAAAATAAATCCAATCTAACAACTGATAAAAAAAGGTTTAACGAAATCAGTTGTTAGTTTAGATTTATTTTCCTTTGTATGGTAGTCCTTCGGGTATTTACAGTTTGTTCGACTATCAATTCCTTGCAGGTATACATTAAGGTTTAAAACCTATGACCCTGACAATCTCACATTACATTATACCTTTTGATGAATGATTTCTCCCTCAGACTTCATTTGATTCATACAAATAAGTATATTTCAGAAATATATTTGACATAAAATATATTTATTATTAGGATATATCTTTCAAATAAATTATACGTGATAGGAAACGAAGAAGCTATGTGCCACACTAAAATCTGTCAAATTTGATTTGTTGTTTTACATGAATAAAAGTATCAATTTTGCAATATTTAATGAGGCGTTTGAAACTGATCTAGTCTACTTAGCTTAATACTCGTAAAATACTACTTACTATATATCACAAGCGGCACTTCTTTAGATTGTTACTCCCCTTATAAAAAACAGAGGGAGTAACAACCTAAAGAAGGTGTGCGGAATGATCTTGTTTAGACTGTTACTCCCCTTATAAAAACAGAAGTGTGATATTCCTTTGTCCAAAAGTACATTGGACTAAACATACTTTTTTCTTAATAGTTATTTAGTCAAAGTCATTTATATTCTAATACAACATAGGGAATTAACAATCTAAAGAAGTACCTAATAAGCTATTTAATAAAGTGCGCAGACGGTTGAAATTAATCTGGGACTACTTTCGAAAAACCATCCTAATTTCTAAAATCAGATAAGTACTTTCAAAGATATAGGTGTAAATAAATATAATAATATGTGCATGTGTAAGAGAAACCTATAGGTGAAGAATGTTGAAACTTATATGAGACTAACAATTGATTAATATAACTAAATCCATTCTTCAAGATAAAGCTATTGCTTCGGAGTCTTCCAAGGTATGCACAAGGTGGAAGATTTGTGTTCACTTTTGTGAGGTGAATTTTTTCCTCCTCCAAAATAAAAAATTAAACTCCCATTTTACGTTTTAGACCTTGTAAACAAATTTAGTTTTGTGTCTGTTTTTCCGTCGGTCTCTACGTGTCCGCAAATCCTTGTTACTCATAACTTCCACAATTTTCATCCGAGTTTGATGAAATTTTCATGGATTATGCGAATCAATAGCAGACTCTGTGCAGGCGTAAATTTAATATCCTCCAAATATCAATTTCTCAAGGCCTAACGAACCGGTTTTGATTTGATGATAGTTACGGACATAGATGATCCCGTATGAATTAGTTTTTGAGGAAGTTAAGTACCACTCGAATTGGCAGTCTATTTTTTTTTATTAAAATTGGTTCAGATGTCCTAAGCGACAAAATATTTTTTAATAATACAGACAATCAAACTATTTATATCGATTATTATTACGTTTTTTCTAGAATAGGTGGCAGCAGTTATGATTCATGGTGGCTCACCCAGTAGTTCTGGGAAGCTATCACTGATAGTGTCATCATGCAAGCAGTATTGTCATACTAGAATCATAACATGAAATAATATTATGTAATGCATATTTTATTATTTAATTTGTGCAAGTAGATGAAAGATCTTTGTGAGTCGTTAAAAAAAACACGACATTTATTGACATTGAAGGATCTCTGTTTTACATCAAGTTCTCGCACTCTCTAAAAAAGAAGTTATTTTTAGGGTACACGAGACTCTATAATAGGAAGTCAGGGTCACTAGATGATGTATCATCTTATTATAATATATTTGTTTTCTATCTTTTCCTTCTACGGGGGTTTATAAAATAAAAATGGCAAGGGTTCAGAGATTAAGGATTACATTGAAATATGCCAATGTCAACTTTAAATAAATAAACTAAAATAACGATGAAGAACAACTTCTTCCTCAAATAAATGTTCACCATAAGATTCACTTAATTATATATTTATTTTTTAAGAAATATGCAAATATTCAACATTTCTCCAAACTTAGATCCAACCAATTTCAGATTCTCCAAATTTATACTTTAATTACATTAACGATTCCTCAAAATCTCTGATGGATACAACTGGAAATATAAAATAACATATAGTCCGTTCTCCAAAGTGCGTGCTAGCGTAATAATAACAGAATACGCACTTGAATAAGCGGTTTCACAGGCAACGAATTCTCAAAACCAGCACCTCGCATTCGTGATAATAAAATGATATAGTAATCTGACAAGGTCGCGATTGCAAAAAGTACAATAAATTAGATTAGAATCCACCAATCTCTATTGCTTGCCTTTGAAATAAAAAAATTGTTTTAAAAACGAAATAGTTTTTAAAAGTGTTTGAAAAAGTAATCAATTAATAGTCAATCACAAAAAAGCAAGCTTCAGAGAAGGATTAAGTATATAAAGGGATTTGGAATTCAAGGGTAACGGTGAAAGGATGTGGTGGGCAAGGAGACAATAAGAGACTACCTACCTAATCGTATTATCAGTAATCGTGTCGAGAGAATAGCCAAAAACATAAGAACCAAGCTGATTTTATTCTATTTTTGTGCTCTATTCCTGCCAGAAGTAAGATAGAAAATTGTCGGCCAATTTGTGTCGCTGGTAGCTTCCTCGCATCCATTGTTGGAAAAATGGTCACTTAAGATTTGAATCTGTTTTGATTCCAAATGGGGTCACATTTATTCTTATTCAATATAAAATTGGCTAAAACTGTTGAAATTATTATGGGACGATCTATTGACTATTTTTGAGAATCTCTTAATTTCTTCTGTTTCAGACATCAGGGAACATTTTTGGTCTCGTGTCTGTCCGTCGGTGGTCTGTGTTTGTGAACCATTATATCTAAAAACAAAACAACCTATTCATCCAATTTGTATGAAGGGTAGGTAGTCCCAGGGTTATAATTAGTCCATCATTGGTCCCACGTTAATTTCAACCATCTGCGCAAATTTGATATAGCATAAAAATAAATGAGACCCTACTGGGAATCGAAACAGATTCAAATCTCATGTGAATTCGAACCAAAATAATTGGACGCGAGCAAGCAATGTGCCACAAATATTGGCAGACTATTTTTTCTATCTATACATTCTGATTGACAGCAGTTATTAGGTAGAGGGATTTGTAAAATAGTAGTTACATAACACAAAGTCAGTCCATAATTAGTCAAACAATTATAAGAGTGGCACTCACTTTTTCGGAAACGAAGCCAAATTATTTTATTTTTTGTATTTAGGGCTCTTGTATGTGCCTAAAGACACCCTTATTATACTCAAGAGTGTTTAATAACGTCAAAATAGATGTATAACGAGACAAAAAAGAAATAATTACAAAAAATAGAAAAAACGTGCCAGGGAGTATATTATTATAATTACAACTTAGGGTTAATGCCATTCATTTATTTGATTTAAAATACTAGCACTTGGCTACTTGCCACAAATGTAAACGTGATTTTTTTTTTTTTTTTTCTAAGTTATAAAGAAAAATTTAACTTGAAGTTACGTTAATAAATAAAAACTGAAAAATTATTGATAATCAAGTATACAATGAACTGATAGACAACAATAGTTATTTATGCACCTAGTGAGTAAGCCATTATTCCCTAAGCGAAAAAGTTAGTTCCTTCGGCTTCGCCTCAAGAACCATGGTTCCTAAATTAGAGTTTTTAATACCCTCGGCTGCGCCTCGGGAATAACGCTCGTGAGGGGAATAATGGCACTTTACTCACGAGGTACATACAATATTTTATCTCCAGTAGGGAGAAAATACACATATTAATTCATTGCACAGATTTTATTTATAATTTTAATAAATAACAATAATTATTAGCACTTTTAATAGCAAATATAAGAAATTCAATATTAAAAACAAATAATAATTGGAATTAAACTCAAATAAAAGGTTATTTAGATGCAGGTTTATAAACAAGGTCGAAAAAGCAGTGTCGCCTACCTGATTTCAACAACTTTATTACATTAGCCATTCATGTTCTACTATATAATAATTAAGTTGGCAATCCTTACTTGTTCACCCCTTTAATTTTTCTCCCTACTGGAGATAAAAGTAAATTTTTTGTGCACTTTTTATCCAATTATTATTTTTAAAATATGTGAGTAAAAAAATAAGTTGTGAAAACAGAATGATTCACAATACATTATAGTTACTATGAAACTATCAGAACCTTGATGAATAAGTGAAAATATGTTCGTCTAACTTATATTTTTTATGTACCCTAATCCTATCAAAACTATAAATTAATAAAAATGAATCAGTCGTCCAAGACAATTAGTTAGAAAACAAAATCTCCTGTACACATTTTTATTGTGATTATTTTTATTTGTCCCATTCTTTATATTTGAGCCTAATTATAGCGTAAACCAGATTTTGAGAAGGGGAATATATATATATATGTATATATATATATATATATATATATATATATATATATATATATATATATATATATATATATATATATATATATATATATATATGCATTGTGTCCCAAGTTTGGAGCTAAAATTAATTTCTCAAATATACCATATTTCTTTACCGAAATCGCTGTAGTTTTTTTGGTTTTTTTTTATCCGGGGGGCTTTTACACCCGAAGAGGCCGGCCAGTTAGGTGGACCGAAATCTTCACACACTCGTGTGACGATATGGTCGTTAACCATGACTCCCCTTCTAGTTGCATTACAACCAAGAGTGTCATCATCGTTTCCAGCCCGAAACCTGGTTAGAAAATAACCTGGTTATCCAGTCTTTCGAGTAGCTTCCCATTTGTTTAAACAATGCTGGGTGGACATAAAGCGGGGGGCCCGGTCCGGGAGTCAAACCCAGAGCAGTGGTTAGAAGCTGTCACCCATCCATTTTCTGACCCTGCTCGAGGCTGCAACTTGCCGGGAGTGAACCGATTGAGCGCGAAAGTAACAAACTGAGAGTCGACTGAGCGCAGACTTCACAAACTCTTGAGTGTCAACTGAGCGCAAGTACTTACTTACTTTTTTATTAGTTACATAGGTCTGTACATAGGTTCTAAATGAAGTTATTTTATTTGATGCCCAAATTACAGGAGGGAAAGTACTTGTGTCAAATATATAAGTCTCCAGCAGATACTCCACAGAATCATAAACTTTTTATTAGGTGGCATTGTTGGTAAAACGTCCAATATGAATCACTGAGCAACTTCATCAGGACTTACAAAAGGGAGGCCAAAAACTAGTTTAACCATTTGCCTATAATGAGATAACCATTAACAATTTTTAGATTTTTCCACCTTCACTGCTTATTATTAGATCCATTGCTAAATAACAACTAACTAAATAAAATAGATGAATAGAAATAAGTAGAAAATATAATCATAACATTTATGATAAGAATGGTCGTCTTCCAGTTAATAATTATAATAATAATAAACAATATTTCAGGTAACAGTCTTACCATGTATATTTATATATTATAATTCTTGCGCTCAATCGACTCTATGCATGCTGGACACCTCGAGCTGAATCATCTCTTATGAATAAAAATCTCGCGCCCAATCAACACTGTGCCTACAGAAGTTCTTGCGCTCAGTCGACTCTCAAGATTTAATCCTCTTTTCTCTTTTACTTACCCAACTTGCCTTATCGCAGCGCTCTAGCCTCCAAAACCCAGGCCCCCTGTATCGCTATAGTAGATTATATTCCACGAGTCAAAAACTTTTGACAGACACCATTTTAAAACCACATTTTTTAACTTTCTTCTAATAATAATGAATATATATAAGTGTAAAGAAAAAATGCTCTGCCAGTAGTGTGGCACATAGCTTCCTCGCGCTTTAGTCCGCAAAAAAAAGATCAGTTTAAGAAATAAAAATACGTCGATAAAAATAATCAAAAAGCCGGAACGGCGCGGCACTGTTCCAGTAAATATTTAATAACGTTGGTTCTAACCAACATTTTTTGGAGAAACAAAGCCTCCAACATGCTCCAAAAATTAGCACACATATAATAAATTTAATAAACAAATAACTCAGCAACCAAATCATAGAAACCGCTATATAAACAGTTTTATTCAATTTTACCCCCCTCAAAACTAAAAATAACACAAAAGAAAGAAAGAACGTAACAAAAATGAATCTACCATTCAAGAGCTTTTCTACGATATACATCATATTATAGAAGATTAACGTTGACATTCGTACCCCTGTACTTTGAGGTACCAAAATTATATTTTTAAAAAAACAATACAAAAGGGCATTAATTTAAACAGCTTAAAAATCAAGTTGGCCATTTTTATTTTTTTAAGGGGGGAAGGAGGGGGAAAAGTGAACTTTTTATAATTATTTTGGTTGACAATAGGGATATTGCGCGTTGAATGGTGCAAACCGCAAGTCTCTAGCTCTGCTGGAACTGGGTAAACATTAATGTCAGTCAGTCAGTTAGCCATGTGGCTTTATAGTGTATAGAAGACATATTAATTTAGCACGATTTAAAGTGCGCAGACGGTTGAAATTAGGCAGGTGCTATCTGCAGGCTACTGTACAAACCATAAAAATCAGATGATTACTTTTAAAGATATAGCTTTAAATAAATGTATGTTTGTAAGCATGTGGAAGATAAACAAATAAGCACAGAAGGTTGAAACTGATATGGGACCAACAATGGGCTAATTATGACCTACTAACTAAATTTCATTATAATCGGACTAGTAGATTTTAAGATATGGTGGTTCGCAAAAATTGAGCGACAGACAGACACGGGACCAAAAATGTTCCCTGATGTCTGAAACGGATTTTATTCTTGGAATTTTTGAAATCGGATATATAAAGTTGTTTCGTTCTTCAGAACGATCACATAGCTTCCGTTACCCTCGGTAAGCTCGGAAGCAAAAGTAGTTATTTTATTTAATTAATAACGCTTAAAAGAAATAATAATTCATTGGATTAGTGTACATCTTTATATTTCCATTTTGTAAACTAAGCTGCATCTAAAATATATTTATAATTTAATCAGAAAAAGGCAAAATGTATTGGAATAAACATATTTACACAATAAATAAAAATAATCCTACCGCGGGGTTCACCAAGCCGAGCGAATTTCCATTGTAAATTTGTAGTTCAATGTTGTGCAGTTTAAACTTCCTTCATAACTACTACCATTGTGTGTGTTCTTTTAAGTTACGATAATTAAAAAGAATTATTTTAGTTAGATTAGGGTTTTTAGAATATTGTTTAGTTAAACATAATCGTAGTAGTTTAAAAGAAGTTTAAACTGCACAACATTGAACTACAAATTTCCAATGGAAATTCGCTCGGCTTGCGGAACCCTGCGGTAGGATTATTTTAAATCATTGGTGACTCATCAGGAGGGGTTAATGACGTCATAAAGATCCCATTTTCAATAGGGATCCTCATCTCAACGAGCTTGATTATTTGGTGTTTTAAAGTTTTATTTTGATACGTCAAATTGTTCGAGAGCTATCGTGCTTACAAAAAATCCGCAAGAAATTGTTGTTATTCTCTAACCACCTTGTTATACTCTAACCACCTCATAAAGATCACATTTTTTGTGGGGATCCTCATCTCAACGAGCTTGATTTTTTGGTGCAAGTTTTATTTTGATACGTCAATTCGTTCAAAAGCTATCGTGCTTACAAGAAATCCGCTAGAAATTGTTGTTATTACTATTATTATTATTATTAAATTATTATTCGAATCGCTATGGTAACTCATTTTTTGGGTTCAGGATCTTAAAAAACATATGAAGCGATACCTCACTTGATTTTTTGTATTTTTTTTAATCTTTGCTGACTCATCAGGAGGGGTTAATGACGTCATAAAGATTCCATTTTTTTAGGGGATCCTCATCTCAACGAGCTTGATTTTTCGGTGCAAGTTTTATTTTGATACGTCAATTCGTTCGAGAGCTATCGTGCTCACAAGAAATCCGCTAGAAATACATATAACTATATATACAGGGTGGTCCAAAAGTCTCTCCCCCCCCTCCCCCCCCCCCCCCCCCTCTTATCTTTTGAACGGTTTGAGATAAATTAATGAAACTTGGGGGATCTCTACCATGCAAAGGGAAGTTTGTTTTCATGCAATCGCCCACTAGGGGCAACCACCCACTTTGCCCCCAGGCCACCCAACTTCAAAATTTCAAATTGGAGTGTATATTTTTGATAGCATATTTGGATTCTACAGTAAAAAATAATAAACTTTTAATTGAAACTTTTTTTTTCTATTCCCAATATTTTGCCCCCTATAGGTGGGCAAAGATAGCAAAATTACCCTACCGATAATACGTTGTAAAATCTAAACGGTTAGAGATAAATTAACGAAACTTAGGGGATCCGTACCATGTAAAGGGAAGTTTGTTTTCATGCAACCGCGCTGTAAGGGCAACCTCCCATTTTGCCCCCAGACCACCTAACTTCAAAATTTTGTCCTAGAATGTATATTTTTGATAGCAGATTTAGATTCTACGGCAACAAATAAAAATATTTTAATTCAAACTTTTTTTTCTACCTCTAATATTTTGCCCCCTTTAGGGGGGCAAAGGTATAAAAATGGTAGATTTCAGCGCCTGGGGGCAAAATGGAGGTTGCCGCTAGTACGCGAGTGGATGATTAAACACTTCTCTTTACATGGTACAGAACTCCCAAGTTCCATGACTTTATTTTAAACCGTTTAAATTTTATAACGATCTAAGTGTTATTTTTTTTTACTATTTCGGAAGGGTAATTTTGCTACCTTTGCCCCCATGTAGGGGGAAAAATATTTGAGATAGAAAAAATAGTTTCAAGTAAAAGTTTATTATTTTTTACCGTAGAATCCAAATATGCTATCAAAAATATACGCTCCAATTTGAAATTTTGATGTTGGGTGGCCTGGGGGCAAAGTGGGTGGTTGCCCCTAGTGGGTGATTGCATGAAAACAAACTTCCCTTTGCATGGTAGAGATCCCCCAAGTTTCATTAATTTAACTCAAACCGTTCAAAAGTTAAGAGGGGGGGGACTTTTGGACCACCCTGTATATATATATATATATATATATATATATATATATATATATATATATATATATATATATATATATATATATATATATATATATATATATATATATACATATATATATATACATATATATATATATATATATATATATATATATATATATATATATATATATATATATATATATATATATATATATATATATATATATATATATATATATATATATATATATACATATATATATAAAGTTTTGTAAAACCTATTTTTTCGTGATAAGGGACCCATGAAACGTATTTTGGCCACAATCCCGGCTCAAACTCCCGCCATGCCAGTGGTCTATTAGCGAATTTTTTCCATAGGAAATTCGCTAATAAAAAAAAACAAAACACAATGAAGAGCTAACTATAAATAAAATGCAAATATTTGTAAAGATATTCAAATTTTTTTTTTTAAATTATATCAGGTAATTAAAAAAAAAAAAACAATGCGGATTTTATTAACTGACAATGTGGTTTTTAATAAAATAAATATAGTCTCAAGTGAGAAAGCATGATCTGAATTAATTTGATCTCTAAGGATTCTTTGGAGGGATAATTCTATTTTGAAGTGAAGAGGAATTGAGAGGAAAGTTTACACCTGTTTGTCTGTTAGTGAAGTATGAAGAGAGGGAAAGAGAAATGAAATGATTGTAAAATAAAGGTGTGTGGAGGGCAGTCGATTGAATATAAACCTTCATAATAGGACTATCCAGGACCTGTCGAGTTCAGTCCTCGCCTCGATCACCCCCATTTTATTCAATAGTCAATTTAAAAAAAAATAAATCAAACAAAGCAGTAGGTAATACTTTTATTCTTACGATTTTATTCTATGAAACATGTATAAAATACAAAAAAAAAAAAAAAAAAAAAAAAAAAAATTGAAACTCCTTTTCTTCTGTAATAATAAAATACTTTTATGAACCAGAGGTAACTCTAACCAAAAGTATAACTTAATGAAGATTGATTACGCCCTGAAAGGTAGAATTTTATTAAATAATAAACAGGTCAAGTGTTCTAGGCAGCATAAACAAAATAAAAATAGACTGCCAATTAGTGTGGCACATAGCTTCCTTGCTTCCTGTCATTTACTTTATTGTTATATTGTTTATTGTGTAAAAACTATTAATAGTTTTAGCGATCTTTAACACTTCATACAGGTGTCGCTGTAGGTTTTACTAAAAAATTGTATTTGAAAAAAATGTTTGTCTCATTGAATAGATGAAGTTAGATTTTTTTCCCGACCTAAAATTCCAATTTTAAATTTGAAGTTCACGTTTACGCGAACGTTGCTCGTGAACACTTGGACGGATAACGTTGTCTAACGAACTCGTCCTGGGCAATGGTAAAATGAACATGTCTACCAAATTTCATCAAAATCGGTCGACATTTACTCAAGTTATCGTCGCACGTTTCATAATTCGCTGACACACAGACCGACAAACAGACAGACAGACACGAGACCAAAAATGTTCCCTGATGTCTGAAACGGATTTCTTTCTTGGAATTTTTAAAATCGGAGGCATAAAATGTTTTCTTTCTCAAAAGTGAACACAATGCTTCCGTTACCTAAGCTCGGAATATAAAATAAATAAAAAAAAAATATATATATATATTCTTTTAGAAATTTCCAAAAAGTGGTCTTTACGTTTGGTCGAAGAATGTTAAGGATATATTTCAAAGTGTTCACACTTCACATAAGCGAGATAAAGGGGGGGGGGACACTTTTCCCACCCACTTCAAACTCGTCCACGCTAGCTCTATCCAAGCTTATAACCAAAAATTATATATTTTTGTAATCAGCTCGACGTACCCTTTGATGTGATACCCCACAAGTTGTCGAAAAAAATAAAAAATATTGTTTTTGAAAAAAAAAAATTTTAAGTCGCTATATTTTTAAAATGTGTGGGTAGGTATAAGACACATAATATATGCCAAATTTCAAAGAGATCTGACAAAAGGTGTAGCCGTGAGAGCAGGTGACAGACGGACGGACAGACCCACACAGGAAAATATAAGGGTCCTTGGTTTTGCCTACGGACCCTAAAAATTATATTGTATACATGTTACAGTACATCAGGAGTAATGTCATAAGGCAGTTTTATTATTTTTATTATATGTAGTAGTAGTAGTATCTTTATTAATTATACAAAGCCAACATCAGAGAGTCTGTTAAATTTTGCAGCTAATATTTTATTTATTTCCCTAAAACTTTAGTATGATTAAATTGGTATAATTTTAGGTTTCTGTAGGAAGTACGAAAAGAAACCTTATATATAACAGCTCGGTCTGTCTGTCCGTTGGTGTCAGTCCGTTGGCGTCTGCCCGTTAGCGTGTTTCAATTCATAAACTACTATATAGCTAGGAACATGAAATTCGGAACAAAGGAGCATCTCGGTATTTGTGACGACTGTACACTTTTTGGAGTTTTCACACTTAATATTTCCAATATGGCGAGCGATTAAAAACGTTTTTAGTCGACATGACATGTTGTACGTCAATTTAAAGGTCTTGAAGTGTAGAAAAAGAATAAGCAACTAGTAAAATTTCGCACTTAATATTTTCAAGATGCCGGCCAATATGGCGGGCGACTAAAAAAAAGTTTTTAGTCACCATCACATGTTATACATTAATTTAAAGGACTTGAAGTGTAGAAAAAGAATATGCAACTATTGAAATTTTACACTTAATAATAATTTTAACTTAATCGCACAGAATCCGGCAATATTCGCCTAACATACTTACGTGAAGCGCGCCTTACTTATTTATTTAAAGTCCTGTTGAACACAACATTAGGTAAATCATAAAACTTTACATTTAGGTAAAACAAAACTAATCTGTCGGTTTATGCTAAGTGAAGAAGAGGTTTATTAATAATTTTTTTCTACAAATATTAAGTAGCTTTAATTATTTCTTTATCGTCGTTAACGAACTGTAAATATTCGAGTTTTAATGAAGTGAATAAAGTTTTAGTGAAATTAATTTCTTGATTTCGCTTTATGTTATGATTTTTCTCAATATGAAGGCTAAATTTCATCGAAATCGGCCCAGCAATTTAGGCCCACACGTCTGCACACGCAATCTATTTTTTTAACTAACCACTTTTTGGACTACTAAAACGTGTACATCCCTCCAAATCAAATTTTCGTTCATCACAATACTTCCTCTCTATATACTATATAAAATGCATATGAGATTGTAAAAATAATTTAAACAGGTTATGTAGTTTACATTTCCGCGTAAATGATTTATCACTTGACGTTTTAATAGCCGTTCTGTGATTTAACTTATTCTAGCTCGGTTTCTCTAAATACTTTTACAGTAATGCTTATAGAGAAAATTATATAAGTTTACTGAAAATACTTTATTTACTGCTGATTTGGTTATTTATGTTGAAGGTCAAAGGAATTAAATATATTTGGAGAATGGCACTTCCACAATACTAGTTTTGAGTGGAATGTGTTGAGATGACGGTTGTGAAATTAGAAGTGCAAATGTAGGAGGTGATTATTTCCCAATAGGTGAAGATGTGAAGTGAGGGGTGAAGGTCATCAAGGACATTCTGAAGGAAAGATGACCCCCGGCAGGATCTTAACTACCCACCCGGATATTCCTTTTACAAGACTCGCTACAAACCAAATATCACACAATCCATTATCCTTACTTACAGACATTCAGACACACTATGCTTGTCTTCTTCCCTTAGAGAAAATAAACTCAATATTAGTCAAAAATCTAACAACCTCCGCTAGTGAATTATGCTTACAAAACAGATAAATTATAAACTTTATAAACATATCTTAAAAAATATATGAAGGACCTTCTTACAACAGATGTAGTAAAGATATAGTTGTGGTAACCGTTTATCTGTCATTCCAAGTTCTTTTTTGTTCAAGTAGATGTGAAGAATTCTAGGGCTTTTTGTATTAATTACTTTTTTATTTTATCGCGTGTATACGTAGTATAATCTATAATATATAGTATATTGTGATGACTCGGGATAGTTATGAGATTTTAATGATTTTACACATTTTGAGGTCTGAATGTTGTCTGTAGTCTATGCAGAAACGTGGAGCCTGAACAATTGGGCTGATTATTATAAAAATTTGGCTTACATGATCAGAAAATTCATACCTTGATGTGAAATCAAGAAATAAATATATAACTCCGGGGCTCTACCCCCTTCAAAAACTCTGAAGACACATTTAAAAAAGGCTTTCTCGAAAATGATTCCGACAATTATAAATAAACTATTCTAAAATGTAGTCAATATAAATACAAATCTTACCGTATATGTTTATTTATGTATTTAAACATATTTTAAAAGCCCCTAACATCAAAGAAGCAACA
Organism: Gerris lacustris; assembly: GCA_951217055.1. NCBI lineage: Eukaryota > Metazoa > Arthropoda > Insecta > Hemiptera > Gerridae > Gerris > Gerris lacustris. Next base: position 83,407,606 of record OX578276.1, on the reverse strand, counting down.
AGTAGGGCGCTTTATAATACAAATTATAAATTAAGAATAATATCACATTCTCCTAATATATTTAATTCCTTTGACCTTCAACATAAATAAATCAGTTTTTCGAAAACAAATTTTCAATTGTTTTGTTTGAGATAATCATGAAAATAAATGTGATTTTTCTTAAAATTGAAGAAAAAGTGTAAACCATCACCTGTAGAAAACTTTTAAATGCATTTAAATTAGCTAGTACTTAAACTATATATATATATATATATATATATATATATATATATATATATATATATATATATATATATATATATATATATATATATATATATATATATATATATATATATATATATATATATATATATATATATATATATATATATATATATATATATATATATATATATTATTAAAATCCAGTTTTACCATGTACATGAGAAAGTTATTTTCGAGTTTGTAGTACCGATTTTTTTAGCTCTAAGAATAGCTTAAAGTATTTTGAAACTCAACGCTAAAATAAAAAAAATCATTTTATTTAATAAACCATATAGGTATTTAACTATACTGATAGATTTACAGTTTTAATATTTGTTTAAAAGTTTTTGAAGCACATATATTACTATGTCACCTATAAATCTATATTATAAAATTACTTTCACCAAAGAAGAGCTTGTAGATGAATGACGATAGGACGATACATAAATAGACATGAAGTCAATAATACATTATTTTGTAATCTTTAAATAAATTTGGTTTATTATAAAATAAATTTACCTACAGAAAGATGCTTCCAATAATTTTTAATAATAATGGGTATGTGATAATACTTTTATTTTGATATACTTTTGACATAATGTTTTATATAATTTTGATATAATTTTTGATATAATATTGATATAAGGAACATTATGAAGAGGAGGGGAAATAAATATGAATATACTCGTACATAGAGAAGAGAAGTGTTTTACACTTTATTTATGAATTTAAACATATTTTAAAAGCCCCTAACATCAAAGAAGCAACAGGTAGGGCGCTTTATAATACAAATTATAAATTAAGAATAATATCACAATTTGAATAATTTTAAGATAAAACAGTTAAACAAATAAATAAATAACCGTAACACTAAAAATGTATGAACTTATTACTTAAAAGAGGAAGAGTATCCCTACAGAGATACTTTCAGGGATTTAATGTTATTTAAATTATGGGAGCTGACGGGGAAGGAATTTACTATCGACCTAAGGGACTAAGACTTGATAATTCCCAAATATAAAGAAAGCTACCTGCGTGTTGGTTGTTAGGTAGGATGACAACTTGTTCCTGAACTTCTTTAGAGATAATAAACCCATTTAAGGCTTTAATGAGAAACAAAGCTATTAAACCATCTCTTCTCAAGCTAAGAGGTTACAAATTCAAGCGTTCATATGAAGTCTCATACTTATAATAGTCCACTATTCTATATAATATCGAGTTGTTTTTTAAGAAGGTCGATCCCTTCTATGTCGTAAGAGTGGAGTTAAACGGGTTTGATTTGCGAAGTAATTTAATTATTGTTTGCTTCAGCTCACAACCATCTTGTTGGTGGAGATATGTTGATAAATTATGCTCTTCTTCTGTGGAAACATGGAAGACAGATTTTAGATGACTTCCTCCTTCATATGAATTCAATTTATAGAATTTTGAAGAGAAGGACGACCTCCGTTTTCTGGATTTGCTGGTGCGAAGAAGACCAATGGAACTCTGGGTCTACAGATAGGGACCTGAAACCGTCACATCACCATCCGACCCAAAAGATAGCTGTCATCCACTCTTTAGTCATCACTCTTTAGGAGCATCAGGATCTGTAACGAGAACTCATGGACAGAAGAGAAGCAGAACCTCAAGTCAGCCAAAGGGAAAAAATTCTATATCTTAATAAAGTTGAAATCACCCTTATTATAACCGCCAATTAGACTAACAGTTCAGCTAAAAGTTGCCCAAAAAGGTATGTATAAGAAAAAAAATTTGGTTGTACTAAGTTCTATTGAGCAACAGGTTAACGAATCAAGGGTCTCGAAAATTGCATAATTATCATGAAATAAATATTTTACTAAAATTTTGAGGAAAAAATGGATTTTTAAAACTTATTATGAAATTAAAAAAAAAATGCTTCTTAAATAAATTAAAGAATACTACAAAATAATTTTACACCACCAAAAAGCTTTTAAAATTTACTAAAAAACTTGTATATTTTTAACAATTTATATCTTTAAGGTATTAAATAAATTGGTTCTATTTAAAAAGTACATTTTGTAATTTACAAAAAACCTTATACTACCTACGTAAAAAAAACTTTATATTAATAATTTATTTCCAAAAAATTGCAGCAGTACATAATTTGATAAAATATTTTCTTAGCATTAATTTATAATCTACAAAATGTTTCTGTTGTAAACTTTTGCTTCCGAACTTACCAAAGGTAACGGAAGCTATGCGATCGTTCTGAAGAACGACTTTTTTTATGTCTCCGATTTCAAAAATTCCAATACTGAAATCCGTTTCAGACATATCAGAGAACATTTTTGTTTCCGTCTTGCCCCTCTGAAAAATAAAAATATGATTAAAGTGAGTACATCACAACATTTACTGTACATTCCAAGAGCTTATATTTGTTACTAAAAGCGTTTTTAAAAATTATTTGTTTCTTATTTTCCAGTTTTCTTTAAATCAAAATCCTGTTGTCTATGTTTTGTGCCAAATAAGAATCTACCGCACTCTTAAATTTTATTCAAATCCGTCCAGCCGTTTTCAACTGCTCCTCCGTCAATCAGACAGACAGACAGAAAAGATTTTTTTTTTAGCATAATCGTCATTAAACTACTGGAAACGGGAAAATACAAAATATTAGGTGAATGTACCGAGGAATGTACAAACAAAAGTATGATTATATATATATATATATATATATATATATATATATATATATATATATATATATATATATATATATATATATATATATATATATATATATATATATATATATATATATATATTGTTTGATAAATATATATTTTTTAAAAAATCTACTTACGATCTTACTAACAATAACCTGCTTGGTATAAATAAAAGCTTTAAAACATGTTTAAAAATTCCAAAGACAGAAACATTATACAAGCATGTAGGCCTAAAACTAATTATGTTTTGGCCATGTTAAATGAAAGATTGAAGCCAATTTTGCATGTTTATCATTTGAAATTTTAAAAACATCAATATTGTCACATAATGTAACACTGATTAATATCAGGCAATATCCTCCTCTCCCTTCTGATTTCCTTAATATCTTATAGTGTTTTGGAAATTGATAAATGAATATTGAATGAGCCCTTACCAAGACATTCACAAAAAAACTCCTTTTGGTTTCCGGGGAAAAATCTACAATGTACAGTTGTCCAAATCAGTGAGTGCTCTTTACATGTTAAATTATATTCGCTGGGCTTGGTTCTAAAGACCATTTTCTGTAAATTCATCCGGTCCCTTTAAATGAATAAATTCCATTATTCTTTCTCCTTTCATTAACAGGCTCTTTGGTTATTTTAAGAGAAATAAAATTTTCTCAAGTCTATTATTAGGCTGGTTGTTCAAAAGAATCAAAACCGAACCCTCTTATTGAGAATTTTTCCCAGGGTGCTGAGGAACCACAGTGAAAACGACGAGGCTCTTTATTTCTATAGAAATTATCCTTTTTTCTTTGAATTTTCAGGCGTTCAGCCAGAATATTTCCATAAAAGATTTTTATTTTTATTTTTAGCTATCGAGTACTCTCTTTTTTCATAAAAATCCATAACGAGTTTGGTTAACAATTATGTGGTAAATTTATATGCATACACATTTTTCCTATTTTTTGTTTACTTTTATTGATTATATAAAAGGTATTACATATTATTTCTATTTAATCAATTAAACTTTACCGAAAAATTAGTAATTATATACACTTAATCTTATTTTTAAAAGCTTTAAATATTTGTAAAATATTTAACTTTTTGATTCTTAGATAGTAATTATTATTATTATTAGTTAAATTATTGTATAACCTGTTTAATTATGTTATAACTATATAGAAAAGCGTATAATAATTTATTCGATTGCACATAAAGCCGATACAAACACTATGAATCTTATAATGATATAGCTATTTATAAAATTACACAAAAAAAGCTTTAATTATATAGTAATTGGAATCGATTAATTAATGATTAACAGAAATTTACGTATTAAGCTATTTAATTAATATAATTAGTTACATATTTTATAACCACCCAATTTCTATTTAATTAGAATGAAGTAATGGCACTTGGTCACTATTTTAACTAATTAACATTTAAAACAAACTATTTATATCATCTGTTATATATTAAATATGCCCTTTTAAAGGCGCCCGGGCTGTTGCACCCTCAAAGGTATTGTTTAAGCTAAAGTTAACTATGTTCAAGTAATTTTGCACTATAAATTACATTATGAAAATTACAATCAGGCTAGAACCGGAATGCAAAGTTTGGAGAACTTGTACTTGGCACTTAAAAGGATTTAATTTTTCTATAGAGGTAATAAAATGAAAATTTGCATCCCCCCCCCCCCCCCACCACCAATATATATATATATATATATATATATATATATATATATATATATATATATATATATATATATATATATAAACATTATAAGAAACTTGTATTTGGTGACAAAGGAAATATTCAACCCGATACGTGCCAATTATGTGGGTTGACACCATTAGATTTCGTGGATCATTTGCTGTTTCGATGTCCACCTCTCTACAACCTCCGTGAAAAGCAGATACAAGATATACACCAGTGCGCAAATGTGGTCCAGGCTTTAAATAGTAATGATGTTAGATGGTTGAATAGGCTATATTTTTATGAATAGGCTACAATTTTGTCATTCCAGTAAGATTATGTATACGTTCAATTAAAAAAAAGGAAAAATAATAAATAAATAATGTTGTTCAATATAAATTTAATAAAAGTTATTGTATTTAAATTAATTATTAATCTCTATTTATGGTATATTTCTAGTTTATTTTTTATTCGAATACCTAAAAATTATGCTATACATTGATTAATATGAAAACATTTTAATCTTTTTCTATCAATTAGCCCTATTCTTGTAAAATTGCTTGTCAAGTTTATTTTTGTTGTTGTTTTTTGTAAAAAGAAAAAAATACTTTATTCGTTCATTTTAATTTATTAATTTGACAATTTTAGTTTGTTTATTTATTTTTTTAATTTTTTTTTTTTTAATTCTTATTATTTATTTTATTTTATTTTTTTATTAATCATTTAAATGTATTAGTCCACAGGCCACCATAAGAAGTGAGTCGCTGATTGATAAAGTTTTCTTACCTTATGGAATCGCTTATTTATGCCGTGTCCACCGATGAATTGGGTATATGGCAACTGGGGGCTGGGCCATTTCTTTTTTGTTGACATGCCAAACTTGCCCTTCTGAGGGAACATTGAAAAGAGATAGATAAAGTTTTGATTTTTACAGGATCGTTTAATTAAATTATTTCAAAAACAGTGGTAAAGGTGGCCACCGATACGAGTGGGCCGTTTTCTTTTCAACGTCCTCGCAGAGCGATATGTTTGGGGCGGTGGCCACCCCAAACGGCCCACTCTTATCGGTGGCCACGTGTACCACTGTTTTTGAAATAATTTAATTAAACGATCCTGTGAAAATCAAAACTTTATCTATCTCTTTTCAATGTTCCCGCAGAAGGGCAAGTTTGGCATGTCAACAAAAAAGAAATGGCCCAGCCCCCAGTTGCCATATACCCAATTCATCGGTGGACACGGCATAAATAAGCGATTCCATAAGGTAAGAAAACTTTATCAATCAGCGACTCACTTCTTATGGTGGCCTGTGGACTATATGTTATTCTGTTAATAAATTACAAAATAAAAAAAGGAAGAAATAGAAAGAGAAAATAAAGAAAATCGACTGCCAATTAGTGTGGCACATAGCTTCCTCGCATCCTATCATGTACACTATTGTCATAATGTTTATTGTGTAAATAAAACTATTAATAGTTTTAGCTATATTTAACACTTCATAGCGGTGTCGCTGTTGGTTTTACTGAAAAATTGTATTTGTAAAAAATGTTTGTCTCATTGAATAGAAGAAGTTAGATTTTTTTCCCCACCTAAAATTCCAATTTTAAATTTGAAGTTCACGTTTACGCGAGAGTTGCTCGTGAACGCTTGGACGGATAACGTTGTCCAACAAATTCGTCTTTGGCATTGGTAAAATGAACATGTCTACCAAATTTCATCAAAATCGGTTGACATTTACTCAAGTTATCGTCGCACGTTTCATAATTCGCGGACACACAGACAGACAGACACGAGACCAAAAAAGTTCCTTGATGTCTTAAACGGATTTCTTTCTTGGAATTTTTAAAATCGGAGGCAAGTTTTTCGTTCTCAAAAGTGAACACAATGCTTCCGTTACCTTCGGTAAGCTCGGAAGCAAAATGGATAACAAGCTATTGATAACTTTTTTTTAAATTTCTTTCTATATTTACAACTATAAGTATAATACATTAAATATATATACAATAACAAGCAAATTGTTTAAAAGTATTTAAAACAGGAAAACATTGAGCGGAGATATTACTCAATGGTAAATCCTCCAAAATGGAATACAGAATATAAATTAAATTAAATTGATTACATAATTACATTAATTAACGTCCTTATTATTTATTTCACTATTATATACAAATATACTCAAGCACGCAAATATACACGCAAAAAGACACATACATTCATAGATATTTATAAATTTTCTATTTTAAGGCCCCAGATTATCTCTGGGCCATTTTCGCTTCAGTCGTCGGCGGGGATTTTCCGGGAGGGTTGGGATGGATACGGATTGGACAAGAGGGTTATCATGATTTGAATGGGAATTATGGAAGGAAATGTAGCGGGATTTAGCTAGGTCGGGGACAAAGGGTACTTTGAGGTCATTATGGAGTGTAAGATTCTAAACAAAATGGGGCATTAGTAATTTTTCTAAGAATTTTGGACTGTAAGGACTGGATTCTTTGGGAGTTGGAACGTTTTGTGGAGCCCCATAGCTCGATGCCGTAAGTCCAAATTGGTTTTATTAAAGAATTATAAAGGAGCAACTTATTCTCAAGTATAAGACTAGACCTATTGTCTAGTAAGTGAAGGAGCTGTCTGTAACGCCTGTTAGTCTCCTGTCTTTTAAACTTGGTGTGAGGATTCCATGTAAGGCGCTTATCGAGGTGAAGACCAAGGTATTTGGCGATATCGGCAGTGGGAAGAGGAACGTGGTTCAGGAATACAGATGGACAATATCGTTTACAGAGGGTGAATGTAACATTGACACACTTACCTGTATTAATTTTAATCCTCCATTTTACAAACCATCTTTCGAGCAGAGTGAGGTGCTCTTGAAGGTAAGTTGATGCTTGGATGGGGTCAGAGTGACGAGCTAGTATGGCCTTATCATCGGCAAAGGAGCATAAAGTTGTATGGTGATGTTCGGGGATGTCTGCAGTGTATACTGTGTAGAGAATAGGGCCACGGATACTCCCCTGTGGTACTCTAGCACCTACAGGGTAATAGGAAGAATGCGATGTCCCTTGGCAGACCTGGTAGTAACGATCGGATAGGTAAGACTTCAGAATAAAAGGGAACGATGCTCTTGAGTTTGGACAAGAGACCAGCATGCCAAACTTCAGTACTGTTTCTTCTCCAGGGCTAGGGCTATTTGATCCACCACTCTGTGGCACTATGTTGAATTGTAGAGTGATGAGACCTGAATCCAAACTGATGGTGGGGAATAAGGTTCTGAGAGTTAAGAATGGGATAAAGGCGCTGGAGTAGAAGTTTTTCAAAGATCTTTCCCAGTAGTGGAAGTAAACTAATCGGTCTGTAAGAAGAAGGGACATGAGTAGGTTTAGATGGTTTGTGAATCATTTTTATTATTGAAAACTTCCAAACCAAAAGGAAATACGTGGTCCGGAGAATGCTATTATATATTAGGGTAAGGAAGAGGATGGCTCTTTTTGGAAGTTGACGAAGAATTTCAGCAGTGATCAAATCATAGCCGGGGGCCTTTTGGAGCTTAAGTCTTTTTATTATGTGTTTTATGTCTGATGGGTTGAATGACTGTGGTGGTGGTGAAAGTTGTAGTGTCTGCTCTAAAGTGTGGTGTACTAGTTTAGTGTGTTCAGTGTCTATGTTATCGTGTCTATTGATAACTGCACAATTAATTTTAATGTACAATTTCATTATATTTGCATTTATTGTAACACTTATGCAGAAGTATATGTAAATTTCTGTTGTAAATAAATAAATATACTACTACTAAACTTGTAAACATATTATGTCATTACTACGAGTATTTCTTCTATTTATTTTTTAATACCGTTAATATTTTATATTATTTATTATAACTAATCAATTCATTTTATAGCAATATATGAACGAGACAAAGCATTTTTTTTTTAATATAAAAGTAAAGATAGATTAATAGATATTTTATATACATGGTCATAAAATATGACAAAAAGAAGTAAGAACCCTATCAGGATATCCCATTTAAAATATTTATTTTAAATATAAGGTCCTTGAAACAATAATGAGATAAAATTTGTGAAGGTTTTTATATCTGATGTCTCGAAAAACATTTTTTTATGAATCAAGACAAGATAAAGTTGTAATATTAACATAAAATAGTCTGCCAATTTGTGTGGCACATAGCCTCCTCGCGTCCTATTTCATATACTTTAATAATTTTATGCTTTTTCAAATGCTGTCAGTTATTTAATCCCCTTCCCCATTTTAAATCTTTTTTACATGCATTAAAGTATCACTTTAGAAAAATTTGAAGAGCGCAGGCGCAAACGGTTAAAATAAATCTGAGCCTATCTGCTGATTACTTTCGACAAACAATCCAAATATTATAAAAATCGATCAATACCCTTCATGATACATATCGTTGAAATGCTCTTTAAGAGTAATTGTTATGTACAGTTTTGTCATATTTTCATTTAGGACGGGGTAAATTTGGGATATTTGCAAATTATCTTTTCAAAGAGGAGGGGGTGTAGAAATAAGTGGGAGGGATAGAATCTAGATAATCTCACATACTAAAATAATTTAAATGTTACTTGATGGTAGTTTATAAACTTATCAAATTAAAATATTACTCCGTAGCGAAGAACCGGTATCCAGCTAGTTAAATATAAAATATATTATATCCTTATCCTTCGCAGATGCTATTTCCTGGTGCTAACATATTGCATTATCATATGGGCCAAGGAATTAATTAATAGTGATTAATAGTTTATATTTTATTAATTTTATGAGAGAGGTAGAGAAAAAAGATTTGGTGGGGTGCTAATTCTTTCTAAAAGAGATATGGATTTTAGAAAGACGGGCTAACCATTGTCTATATAGCAGTCTCAACAGATCTATGGTGTTGTTGATCTTTTAAATTATATCTCGATGAATTTATTCACGGGCCGACAAGCTGCTATGCATAATAAATCTTTTATGGAAATCTATTTGTATTATTAAAAATAATTAATCAATTATTAATAAAGAAACGATTGCGAAAACAGCCTATAATCTGAATACCTTCATTCAAAATAGCAATAATCATAAGTAGATTCAAATCGTCATTTAGCTAATCAGTGTTGGATAATCAGCTGCAATCCAAACCGGATGGATAATTATATTAAACTGTCCTGAGTTTTAACCCAATCAGCTTTACCCATGGTGACTGAAGTATAATTGGAAAACAAAATATGATTCTCCAAGTGAAACTGACTCCAATCGATCTCAGTAATAGGGTTGATTACTAAGCCAGTCGGGGAACCCTTTCGTTACAATTAAAATTTGTTAACCAATATTTCCATTCTTTTGTTTAATGTGAATCTTGGGACTTGGGAATGAACTCTTGGAAATAAATTACAATTTGAGGGGTATTACAAAAAACGTTTTTAATACCCCCCAATTTGCGACCAGATCTAAAGATTTTATTATGGAAAATATTCAACAGTCAAAAAAAATATCAAACCTAAAAAAAGACAAAATGGAAAAATAATTATTGAGTATTAATTTAGAAATAGTCTATTATTTACATTTCTGTTACAATTTTAATTGCAATTTTGGAGTTTACATAAAATCAATTTATCTCTGTAGTTAAATCAATTAAAACGTCAAATATAGCAGTATCTATCAGTGTGGGTAACAGGGGGTGGAAAAGCCCATCTATTCTGCTAATATTTTTAACACATCTCGAACAAAGATAATACTAATTAAATCATTTTAATTATTTAGACAAGTTATTTATTGGCATAAGTAACAAAACATTTTTGTGTATACCGGAGCCATAATGTTATTTTGAGTGGGGATATACTTTTTGCCTTTCATAATTTGTTTGATATTTTAAGAATACTATTGCAAACATTTTAACACATTGTTTTCTTTATCACTGCTAGTTTTCTGGGCAACTCTCCTGACTATAGATTTGTCTAGTATGCTTAAGAGGGTATAATTTTAGTAAACAAAATAAAAAAAATAAAAATATTCAGCCCTAAGACTAATACTATTATGTCCTACGAAATTTAAGACTCACAGCATCCATAACCAAAAGCCACAATCGGAAAAATTTTCCTTTAACTTTGAAACCTTGGAAGCAATGAAATTCAAGACTGGAGTGACGTGATAGTCCAAGAAGATGCAACAGAAATATTAAACGTAAGCATTTTATCGATGCGACTTCAAATATTTTGCCAGTTATTACGGGACATAGCTTTCCCATTTTCAATTATTGGATGTGTCCTCAAATTATAGTGCGGTGAGATTTATTAATGTTAAATAGACGCAGAGATTAAAATAATTACAGGATAATTGGTGGGCTAAAATTATTACCCTATACCATCCAAATTCCAATAAACCCAACAAGTAGTAGAGTTTCAAGATATGGTGGTTTGTAGAAATATTGAAAGTCAGATCAAAAGACCTACAGATATCAAATGTTCTTCTAATGTCTGAAACAGATTTCTCTCAAGGAATTTTTTAATTCGGGGTCAAACTTCGTGTCTACGAATAATGACAATGCTTCCTTATGCTCGAAACAAGATTATTTAATTTAGCCTTATTTCAATCTTTTAATTGGATTCACAGTAACTTAATATATAAGTTTATTTATGATTCTAGTTAAAATTCTATCTTATTAGGACTAATGTCAAAATTATAGGTTATCATTTTTCAATTAAATCTGAGTACGCAAGTCAAAGTTTCTGTAAGCATGCAGTGTATCTTTACTTGAACCAATTCGACTCACTAGAAGTGTAGCCTGTAACATCCAGCCTCTTCAAGATTTTCAAAGTTGACATTTTTGTTACTGACTCACTCACTAGTCATCAAAATTTTAAGTGATTTTCTGTATAGCTAGCAACTTGAAATTTTGCATACTTGTAGCTATAGCCGTGTAACTGACAGAAAAAAATCCACAAGTTGAATTTTTTCATATTTTTTATGAATTAAAGGTTTACCGTTTCGAAAAACTATCACACAAGCAGCTACTGGTTTATAAAGATCTACAAGTTTGATTCTATGACTAATTTCGTGCCTTTATTGGTTGTACTGTTAGATTGGATAGCTCAAGTCTCACACTAAAGCTTTGTAAATCAAGTATTTATTATTTCATAAATTCATCTTATTTTTTGAGAACATGAAAGTAAATTTTTTCTCCAATTTCGTGTCACGAGACCACTTTTTAAAAAGTTTCTTATTGTGTTACATATCATTTGAAAGGCCTCTATTTGTACTTTAGGACTGTCATTTGTTTATTTTTTAAACATTTGATACAATTTGGATTGTATACAAATTCTTCCAGTTGTTTTGATAATTAATCTGATGTTAGTTTTTCTTTGTGTGAGTACAACTTTTTTTCACTCTCTTATTTTTTTTACATTTACAGATTTCTGCACATTGGAGAAGTTTAGAATCGAAAGTCATGTCACCAAGTATACGTTAAAGCGTTTATGGGGCCTGCTTGTACAACATGTTATAAGCTTGGCACTCTTTGGGACAGAAGAGAATTTACAAAGTATTAGTCAAGAAGTTGTGAGTCATGTTGTGGCCTACTATGACTATGAATCTGGGCTTCTCTGAAACCCCCACTCCTCAACAATGAGCTTTAAATGTCTAATCCTTATAATTATGGGGACATTGTTGGGGTAGCAATTTCTATACACATGGAGCTCAGACAATTAAATATATATGTAGGGAAAATACAGTGTACAAATTGACACGAACGGTGCTGAAGCCAGCAAAAAGGAATGATATCCTCAGCAAAAACCAAACCTTGATATAAGAGCCAAGTTCCAGACCCCCACCCAAAATAGTCAGCCTATCAACGTAGAGATATTCTACGTTGTGGCTAAGTCTGCACCTTCTTTAGACCATAACTTCACTTCACTTCTACAATGATGAGCAAGACTACACTTTCATTTTTATTGCTTAACACTTGGCAAGTTTCTGAATGAGCAATAAAGAATATGAAGTCACGTGGGTAATAAGAAGTAGAGAACTCAGAAGAAAAGAAAAAATGTCCAGACCCCCTCTCAAAAAAGTCAGCCTAATTAATTCAGAAACGGGCCAAGTGTTAAGTAAAAAGAAGACAAAGAAGGATTCTTGCTTATGAAAGTAGAAGTGAAGTGAAGTTATGGTCTAAAAAAGGTGCAGACTTGATATCCACAATGTAGGATATCACTACGTTGATAGGCTGCCTTTTTTTGAGTGGGCAATTGAAACTTGGCCCTTTTTTCACGCTCAGGTTTTTGCTAATAATTAATTGTTAAGCGGACTGATTGCATTACATATTATTATGGCTAAGCAGCCGGTAAAACCTAAGTAAGCCAGTAAGTAACCGAAAATAGCTTACTCCTTTAGTGTAGGTGAATTTTAACACTTACCTGTAATAAATATAATGTCTATACTTAAAATAATACATATTCTGCGTTTATTAATAATACGCATGCATTTTTAATAATACGCTATATAGAAGAAAAGGCTATTACAAAGCCGCAAAAATGTAAATGTTGACCGTCTATCTCTACATATCAGCAATATCTTCGTATACGATATTAGATTATTCCAGGATAAATTGCTAAACGATTCTTGGGGCGACTAGTTTAGCACGCGTATGCAAATTCAATATCTGAATATTAAAGTGATTTTCAATTTCAATGTGGAAGAAGCCTAAAGGCTTGAGCAGTGGAGATGAGTTATTTTTACACAGGCCGCCCAGGGATAATAAAAACAACCAGTTTTATACAACAACTTATCGCACTTCTAAGCTAAATGTAGGCAAGGTGAGCTAAAATCAATTTTATTCATACAAATATATTCAATATCAATGTTAAAATGTTGCATCAAACGTAAATAGAAAGTTTAAATCATTGGTTATCTATGCCTTTATGAAGTCATTCGTGTATGAATCATAATAATGACTTGTTTCTCGAATGAATGGTAGGAGCAGTTCAATACTACCTCTACATCTACTGTACAGCGACAGTCCAACTATTTCTCCTCATAATAAATCATATATTTTGATTCCATTTATAAGGAAAATAATACATTCGGCGTATTGCATTTAGTTTCTTTATCTTTCATCTACAGATTACTTATATGTATTATGTCCAACAAAACTAATAGGAAGAAGTTGACTGATAATACAAGAAAATGTGATAAATATTATTAATTCTGCAATTAGGGTAATGTTGATATTAATTCTACATATAAATAAAAAATACATTTAGCATACATTAATTTATACTTTTACTTTCTTTTAATGATTAATAAATCATTCTAGGAATTTTTAAATTTGACAGAAATGCTATTCTCCAGAACTTTTGTTCTCTTCGGTAATCTCGGAAGCAATAAGTAAAAATTGTTATTAACCACGACCTTCATACTACCATAAAAATATTGCCAAAACAGCTTTTACTTCTCGTTGTGATTAAACATTGGCAAATACCTATGTTATCACTTCATTATGATCTCGGTTTAAAGCAAATACATTATACATAGCATATTTACAAAACGTACATTGTACATTAGATGATCATTTTACTACGTTCCAAAGGCTAACAACATAGAAATATCATAAGTATGTAAAAATAGTCTGCCAATTAGTGCGACTTGAAGCTTCCTCGATTCGAATTATTTGACGAACGGTCATATGAGATTATGATCAGTTTCGATTCCCAGTGGGGTCACACTTATTTATAAACAATATTTAATTTACCCATAAGATTGAAATTAATATGGGATAACAGAGGGCTAATTATGACCTACTATCTAATTACGATATAGTGGTTTCTTTAAATGTTTAGCGACAGTCTAATTATATAGAAACGAGACCAATAACATTTTCTAGTAGACATCAGCGAACGTTCAGAAATCATCAATAATCTGTTTAAAACATGCGTATTTCTGTCTAAGAATTTTAGAATTTGAAAACAAATAATTCGTTTTTCAGAATTATCACTACCTTCAATTAGCACGAAAGAAAAATAGTTTTTATTTAGGTTACACATTCAATTTTAAAAAATAGAAAACACCTTGATGAAAATTTCACCTGGCTATTTCTGATATAATTAAGTAATTTTAGCATCTTAATAATAAAATAAAATTGGAAAGAAAAATTCTTTCCACAACTTTATAAATAATACCCTTTAATTCCGGTGGTGTTAAGCGGTGGATCATCATGCTAATAGACATATAGAATTAAAATATTCTTTATTACGTAACCAATGTAAAATTAGATATAATACGTCATTACATTCAAATTATGCAATAACAAGAAACAATAAATAACAAAATAAAATAACACAGGAACTAAATAAATTAGCAGAAATTTAAAAACACTCAATACAATCTATACTCCTAGGAATTTAAGTACTTCAAGTTTAACTAGACTGGTAGAATTAATTACGACGTTTGGGGCTTGAAAATTTTAATTTACTAAAAATAACAAAGACACTTTTAACAAACAAGCACATACATACATAAACTAGCTACATACAGAATATGTACAAGATACATTTATGAACAAGCTGATTGGTTGAGCAACATTTATAGAAAGCATTGGACAGATTATAGATACAGTTCAAGAAGACGGCGGTTCTCGCCACCTCTAGAACTGCAGTATCGTCAGCATCATTTTGATGATAATAGGTTTAAAATAAAGTATTATTATACTTAGTGTGCATAAAAGTGACTAAATAACATCGAGCTAAAATGCTATGTATAAGTTAATCATTTGGTGCTATTTAAGAATATGTGGTTGGATAAGTTCATCTGCGGGATATAGCTTGGCCTTATAGGTAGAGATATAACAGGTAGAGAGCAGCAATTTTCCGCTCATTTTGGCGGACAACGTGATTTTCATGACCCTGAGTACAAAAGTAGGTAGTTAACCAAAAATCAAATTGATGTTAGTTTGTCACTTGATAGGTTTGTTATTAAAATATTTCTTCAAATCAACTTGACAACTAATATCGATTTGATTTTTGGTCGACTAACTAATTTTGTACTCAGGATCATGAAAATAAGCGGAGCATGCGGCAGCTCTCCACTGCTCTGTTTTTTTTAAAGCGTGTGGCAAAGCTATGTCTCGCAGACGTACTTAGCCAACCACACATTCTTATCTTATACACAAAATTCTAGATTGATGTTATAGTCAGTCACTTTTGCACACTACTATATATGTCTATTAGTCTATACTTTATTGGCAGACAATATTTCCTTAGGTTTTAGTATACGAGTAGGTATTTGTTTCGTCAAAAATATTGAGTATAAATACACAGTGGTCACGGAAGAAAAAAAAATCTAATAACAAGGATATTACTCGCAGCTTTACAAAAAGATTTTATCACATTAAGAATAATTCGTAAAATGCATGACTGCTATTCTTTCAGGCATAGCTTATCATTCCTTCCTTATCTAAACATCAAATATCGACGAACTGAGACGGTGTCAACATCATCGATGGAACGCTATCTGTCCTCTGTCCATGGCAGGTAAAAGCAAATTAGGTACTTATCTCCACATAGTAAGGCAAGTCTCATAATATGTTATCAGCATATTGATGCAATCCTCTTTTATACTTTCGAAGCAAGCTAAACTGCATTACCTGCAAAAAGAGAGATAACTCTTTAAAGTCATGTGACATTATAATACATTGACTCGAATATCGGAGAAATAACTTTAATGAACTGTATAATTTAGTCGTTTTAGTCAAGTCAACTCCAATATGTTTAAAGTCTATTTAATAAGGCCGCTTGAAGTTTAATGTCAGCAGATAGAAACTAGGTATAAATAGACAAACAATAAGCCTAAAAGAATTGTTTTGACCTTATTATAAAATCAGCATTCAAACTCAAGTTTTACTTACTCGCACTCTTTCTTTTCCGAATAAATTTAATGGAAGACATAAATTGAGATCCTATCATAAAATAGCATTTACCATCTTCAGTAGATTGGTAGATCGTTAGTAGTTGATAAATATTTATTCAGAGAGCTGCGCCTTGATTATTTAATCTTCTGTTGTTTGCATTAGAAAGCGAGTTTAAATGTAGTAAACAGCCCGCGTTTGCGCTGGAGGCAACGTCAGTTAGTCCTTATTCGTCCTTGAATTGGACGCTTCTTTACAATGTCGAAACTGTTTCCAATCAGCGTCTATCAATTTATAATTACTCATCAGAGTCAGCTCTCAAATTAGCAGATTGCTTAGAAATAGAGCATACATTTTAAAAAGTTATTGGTTTTATGTTTCACTGTATACATTACCCAATGAAAAACTGAAGTTTGTTTGAAATGTAATACTTATTCGTTTACCCCTATTCCTTTCATTTAAATCTAAACATTACAACCGTAAACTGACATTTTATTACTTAACTAACACCCTAGTTTTTATAATCTACCTACTCATTAAAAATATAAATTATACAAATGATTAATATGAAATACATATACATACAAGTCAAATGAACTTCAGTTTATTAAACTTCTTTCTTCGGGTTGTTTACTTTCTTCAATTTCCTTCGCGTATAAAATTTTAATAATAATCACACTTAAATCTTACTTACATAACGACATTTTTTATATTTAAATATAAAAAGTATGTCATCAAGCTCGAAATTAAACGACTGATTTTTATAAATAAATTGGCAAAGTATGTGCTTTCAGCCCACACAAAGGGTGCCTAGGCATTTTAACAAATAGAACGAATTCTTTAACCAGCATAACCGACCCAGCCGCATCAAGATGGCGGTTTGGTTTTTTTGGCAGGGGCAGGGGTGGAAGACGTTTTAGACTCTTACCCACATAAGCATCCGCGTAATGCAGAGAGTCGGGGTCACTGGTGATTGCAAAGCAGCTCTACCGACTAAACCAGGCCCTTCCTCCAATGGCGCGTCAGCCGATATATTGTCAGCCGGCTATTGGCGCCGGAATTAGTTAGTTTGTCCTCCTCTATTATGTCACTAAGATACACCTAGTGAAATGTAAAGGAGGACATTCCTCCATCACCCCCCTTAGGGTAAGAACACAGTGGAGCCTGGTGGGTAGCAGGGCAGGTCGCATGTTACCTAGCATGTAGCGGGCCATACACACATTGCAGCTTGTTTTTAGGTTCAGCACCCACACTCGAGACCAATCTACTACGCATAGAGCTATGTAACAATCGAGGTAGGAATTCTTCAAGCTTCCTACTATGCTTACTGCACCCAACCAAGTAACTGCCTGGCTCCACTGTGTTCGTCCCCATAGAGAAGCACTGGTCAATTTTTCCGGCCTGTAAGCGAGTATGCGAGTAAGCGACCAGATAGGCTCCACTGTGTTCGTACGCTTAGTCCTCCTGGTTTTATCAGCACCTGTCTGAGGGAGGAGAGTAGCAGTCCATCGATGCTGGTGCTGACTTTAGGCTTTCAACCGGCCATGACCGCCGACCTCCCAGCGTCCCTCGAGGCCCCCCAGAAGCAGCCATCCTCCCAGATGAGCAACGTTTATCCCGGCTCACCCGCCTCCGTCGAGTTCACCTTTGCTCTCAGCACCCACCCCAGGGGAGGCGAGCCCCCAGAAAACCCCAAAAGCCAACGAGGCCGACCTCAGCCACGACCGGCTGTCAGCAGATAGACTGCCGAGGGGTGCGACATTGAGAACAAGCACCTGCCTAACGCGCATGGGTTCTAGCAGAGACATGTCTACTGTCCTCACCTCCCTGTACCCAGAAATTGGCTACAAGGGAACCCATCTACCCAGAGAGGAAGTAGTAAGCGGAGGGCAGATGGTGATGAGGACAGTCCTAAACTAACTGATGGACCAAATTGCTTAACTAAGGTGCTGACACTAATCCTAATATCACGGGTAACCTAATTCTAGAATCTCAAAGCATTCTAGTCTCGCCTCCTTCGTGATTGAATCACTGTAGGAACCCACTCCTCCTACCGGACGAAAAATATAGCCGGGGAGAGTGGTAGCGAGGCCTGTCCTTATCTAAATATTTAAACCTAAGATTAAAATTTACCTAACCTAATATCACAAATAAATAACTACTAACCTAATATCACAGATAGGTACTGGTGGCTAGTACAGTTCCTGAGATAAACCTAATATGTACTAATATCACAAATATCTGGTCTCCGCCTTCCCTCCTCTCTGGATACCGTGGAAGGGAAACCCAAACCCCCTGCCTGCCGCTTGGAACATAAACGGAGCAGGTAGTGACGAAGACCAGTACTAATATAAGGTTAAATTTTTTCATTAATACTAATTACCTATACCTATATTAAAATAAATAAGTAATTGAAATTTGTATTGAAGGATTCGGATAAAATTACGGATGAATATTCAAATCTCAATAGTTAAGATAGAGCTACTCAATACGAACAATGAGGGCTGATAAATGTGATGACTGTGCCTATTATCAGTTGCGCCCGACAGAAGAATATGATCTCAATTCCATAAAAGATAATTGAGATCATCCACTTTAAGTCGCATCGATATAATATGTAACGTTGCTGAACCTTCTCTCTGTATTTATACCTAATATTCCTAATTATCTGGGATAAAATAAATATATATTAAAAAGAATATAGTTATACAATATATGGTGTTTATATTCAAATCAATAAGTAGCCGATAGTGCAAGCTAAAGCCACGATAACTTTATCTCTTTGTACCTGTAATCTAATCTAAGATTAGGTACCAATAAAAAATAAATTTTATTGTCTTATAAACCTGGTGAGCGATTCTATAATGGCAAAACGTAAACTGCGCTCCTGGAGTTTTACATTTGTTGGTTCTCTATACTTACAACAGCTAGAAAAAACTCAAGATTTATCAAGGGCTTAATGTATCCATTATTTATCACCCTGTAAAACTTTATATTACTTGTGTGCAGTTTGACCACGCAAACCTTCTTTATGTCTCAGGGGGAAAAGCTTTTCTAATATAAAAACTTCAATAAAATCATACACATATAAACTTGTACATTACATCCTAATATAAAAACCTACTCCCTAAAAATTAAACGGATATATGTATCTCCTAATTCAACCTCTGTCTACCTTGTATACCTTAGGGAAATCGTTAGTCATAAAGCCGAGGGAACAGGGTTTAATATGTAATTTTGTCGATTGGGTAGTATTTACACGTCTCTCTGTTTATTTCTTTTTACCTAAATTGCATAAGGAAACCAGAAAATCCAATTTGAAATTTTAATTGTTTTTAACAGATAGCATATAATATGTTAGGCATTTTTAAACCAGATTAAAGAATGCATGTTAACATGATCATTTATAAAAGTATACGAGCTGATACATTTTCTAAATTATTTTGAAAATCATTGTTGACTCAGGCTGATATTAGAAATCGATTTTTTATATGGCAAAAATAATTAAAACATCTTATGGGTTGAATATTTTGTTCCTAATTATCCCAAACACATGCATTATTTTACACATATAATTTAAACTACCTTATTGATTGGTAAAAACAGACATAGGCTGATGTTTCTTTAAAGAGCTTTCAAAAACCATTTCGTTGTTTATGTGTGTGTAGAAAGACAGCATTTCTGGCTCGTTATTCTTCAGCTGAGGCTCGGCTGATATTTTTCCTTTTGTTGTGAAATACTATCTCCTACATGTCAAAACTGGAAAAGTCTTCTTTGAAAAATGTATCTCTTTTTTATTCTAAGCCATCAACAAACATATTCCTTAAATGGAATTCATGCATGTATTTCACAGCGGGTGTGTTTGTTTTCAGCGTAGATATGCTTTTAAAGTAAGTAAAATATATGCTACATTTCCGGGCTCCGAGTACAACGCGTTATTAATCTTTGTTGATCTCGTCGACCTTTTTTGAACTTTTTTTTATATTATCTATTTCTGGAGAGAAAGTATTATTGAAATTCAAGATGAGAGTCATCAGTTGATAGAAATATATTCGCATGATGTATGATTTTATAATAATATTTTTTTTAAATTATTTTTATTTACTACAGCTGAAAGGTTTAAATTTAAGATACAAGATGAAAGGTAAAAAACCTATCTTCTTAAATGATGGAAATGTACATATGTATATGTGTATGTTTGTAATGAAATTTTTATAATTAATTAAAAGTATGCTCTACCGTGGAAATGAAATATTTACTATACTTTGTTCTTTCTTGTTGATATGTTTTTATATATTATATGATCTTACTTGTTTATTATCTTGTTAGACGTGCAACTCCGCCCGACGGCTTGAGGCCATGGGTGTCAAAGTCTTTTGTTATACTGCTATACAAAATTTTGTTATTTCGAAATAAAGACATTATTATTATTATTATTATTATTATTATTATTATTATTATTATTATTATTATTATTATTATTATTATATATATATATGTACATTATAAGTCTCTCCCCCTCTTAACTTTTGAACGGTTTGAGATAAATTAATGAAACTTGGGGGATCTGTACCATGTTAAGCAATGGTTCCCAACCCGTTGAAGACTGCGGATCACTCAGCCTGAAATTGTATCATGTACCTACCATGTACGCGTCGCCATGTGTGTGTGTGGTAATCGTTATATGATAATCATGCTTGACATTCTATCTATTTATCACTATGTGACTAAGAAATTTTATATATTCTTATTGATACTGACGGCATAGGTTTAATAATAATAGCAAGTGGATGTTTACCTGGTCAAATTATTATATCCAGTAGGGGTAAAGTTTATATTGTTATTCAACGGCTCGGAAACTAGACTTAATTTATTCCGGAATAACGACTTAATAGACTGAATTTTAGAATAGCCTAAACTGAAACTGACCTGATTCCATTGTATTTTAGTATACATATTCAGAAAACTCATTCCCTGAAGAAAATTATAATTCGTTTTCAAATTTAAAGAAACAAGAACTAACTACTAAAGTGATTTTTCAGTAGTCTTTACTTCTTACATTCAACCCTATTTTTTTAGGTTGACTTTTGTTAGAAACCAAGAGAATTTTTTTCAAGTCTAGCTAGAATTAATTAAAAATGTATTTATTCTGATAATAAAAATACTTATGTAATTGTAAGTAGCTTTACAATAACCCAGCTTAAAGTTAAAATGGGGAGAATAGGGTTTCCGGGGAAAAAACAATTTATTTAATTCAACAAATAACAGCGCCCTAACCTTTATAAACTAGGTTCTTGCTGGGAAAAAGGGACAGACGGCAGGAAGAAACCTCCTTCGTAAGTTTACATTTTATAAACGAGGTCCAGAACCTTCAATCCACTTTGAAAAAACTCTGTGAGAACCCTAACAAATGTAGAAATAACATCAACAAATCATGACTATTTAAATCCAGAAATGTTTTGTGTGTAATTTTATTTTTTTATTTTTGCATAAAAACTACAATCAGATGAAGAAGACCCTTTTGAGGAAAATAAATACCTTTACTTCTTTTCTACATTTTCTCGAAATCTAAAGAACTTGCGAAAAGAAGACAGATGATATCGTTTGCTTAAATAATAAAGCAAACGATATCATTTGTCTCTCTACTTTTAGCGGTGGTCCCTGGGATTTTGCGTTCCTGTGCCATCAAACATACCTGATCTTATTAAATATTAAATATATGGATGTGTCAATAGTTGATAAAGATTAGTACCAGTCGCTTATATCAGGGCCGGATTTAGGCCTAGGGGCTCACACAACAAGGGGGGGCTAATCAAGTTTGGTAAGCTCGAATGTTAGGAGTAAAACCTACAAACTCATAGAGGATGTGACGAAAACACATGCACAAATTTTAGAATTGTATATTTGATTCATGATCTACGATTTCATTTCTTTTACGAATTCACATTTTTCAGGCTTACTGCGGTGAGCCAGTTGTAGCAGAGTCACGGCATACACGTATTTTTATGCTCTTTTATTTTAACGAACAAATATTAATCTTAGTCCAGTTAACGAAAGAAATTGTTTCGATATTTGGAATAGTTGTTTAAAAATGGAATATCAAACGTCATCTTGGAAAATAGGTCAAATTTTTTTTTTTTTTTTTTTTTCACAAATATCTAGAAAATGTCGTTATATGCACAAACATTTATCGTCGCTTTTTTACAAGAGATAACGAAAGACCAAGATGTAGACTATGTAGCGACACTTTGACTGTAGCACATCTACTAACAGACAGTCATCAACTAGAGCTACTGAGAATCATAGTTACCCGAGGTTCTAACATGAGCTGGCAACATAACCACAGAGCTTAACCCTTACTTAAACGCGCGATGTATGATACGGCATCCATAATTTGGGATTTTATTTTGTAATTTGTCTATACTTAAACACATTGCGAATTTAAACGTCTTTATTATTAGGGAACTTTCAGCTTTAAAAAGTTTTTTTTTTCTTTTATAGCATTGGCTATTCTGAGATAACTTTTTCTAAATGTTTTCAAAACTTTTCACGTGTGAACCTGCCGTTTTGCAAAGGAAACATTTCAAACCACAATGATCGTAATTATTAAAAATAATTTATTTTCATATTCCAAGTTAATTTTTGTAGTTTTCTTCTTGAGGATTTTGTATAGAGTATAAATTTTTGATTATTGTGATGGTTAATTGTTATGGTTTTTTTTAATATATTTTATTTACTACGATTATTTTTCGTCATGTATGTTCTTCTAACATACATTGCCTGATTTCCGCTAAACTAAATATGCCCATAAAGTTTCCTGTTAAAGGGCAATGTATGATGTAACATACGTAATTAAAACCATTTTATGTTAAAAAAAATATTATTTATTTATTTTTCCATGATTTTTGGATCAGAAGAGGTTTAAAACAAGATCATGTTCCTCTGTACGAATAATGAAAATTGTGATAAACTAAATGTAAGTTTACTTTTAATGAATTAGCTACACATGAAGACATTTTAGCATAATTTATTGACAAATTAATACATTATTTATTAAAAAAGATGAAATTAGCTTGGAAATGTAATTAATTTCTGGTATTCTTGGCCTGTTTAGGTTGTTTTGCCTGAAGCAAAGGTTTCTAAACCTGATATTTTATCTGACATGAAGAGTGCTATCGTCAACATTAGTCCAATTGTGAGTATTACACAGACAT
This sequence comes from Gerris lacustris, assembly GCA_951217055.1. NCBI lineage: Eukaryota > Metazoa > Arthropoda > Insecta > Hemiptera > Gerridae > Gerris > Gerris lacustris. The sequence goes on along the minus strand of OX578276.1, from coordinate 83,383,892 downwards.
ATAAATTATTCCAAATACCCATTAACTGTGGTGTTATAATTTTAGGGTCTTTGCCAATCGCTTTTTTGCCAATCAAAAAAGCGAAGCAGGCACTGGAAACGTTCAAACTTGGACGCAGCTAAATTCTATCCAAGCTCACTTTTTTAAATTGCCAAATGTGATAGAAGAATTGGAGGTGCAAGGCGCTTCGTTGACTTCCCCTGTTAAAGTTGTCCTGGAGCTCCAAATAGCTACAATGGGCCGGGCTAAAAAGGAGAGCAAGCCAGAAAATAACTGGATGCTGTTTTAAATAGAAATCCAAATTTGTAACGAAATAGTTGATATATTTAAAATAATTCAAGGCGAATATGCTGTATTAAGTATTATAGACTCCTCTATATTGAAGTAAATGCCAATAGTTTATAGCGACATGGAAATTAAAAAATATAATAGCAAAAATCGCTTGAAATAGACTACAGAAAATCTTGAAAATATAATTATTGAAATAATAAATTTAATTAAAGCATAGTAGTTTAATTAAATTATAATAATTTTAATTTAATATTTGTTAACAAAGCATATTGCTACACAAAAATAGGTGTATAACTAAGAAACTTTCTTCATCTTATACGTATAAATATGTATATCCACAAATTCTAATAAATTTAACTGAGTAGTAAATGTGTTGTTTTTTTCAAATTACCCCCCCCCCCCCCCTCTGTTGGCCTAAATAATTGATAGAGAATATACAAGAATATTTCGGGCATGCAGAAAGAATATATTAGGGCTTTTTAGAGCATATAATTCCTAACCCTACTTATAAAACAATTGTATACTAAACCTACAATACATCATTGTACACCTCATTAGTATAATTCTTCAATTATCATTAGTATAATTATTCTTCAATTAAATGCCTCATTAAATCTCAAATTTTTTTTTAGTTATTAAAATTAGAAGTGTTTCAGTATATTTTATTTAGTATAATTCTCTATGAAGTGCGTTGACCCAAGCTAATGCCGAATCAGGTAGTCAACACAAGATGTAGTACCAAGAATTATGTTTAAAAAAAAAAATAATTGAAGAGAATACTTAAAAAAATTAAAAATCAAGTAGACACTAATTAATTTTATTTCTACAATTTTAATTCTAATCAAGTATTAAAAAAATACGAGTGGAGACGCGGGACACCTGTTAGGAACGAAGCTTTTCATTAATTATAAATAATAAAATCACTCTGCTAAGTATATGATGCTAACTACTTTACATGACGGAGTTAAAAAGAGACAAAAATAGAAGTACTTAACTATTTGTACTTAGCGGAGTTAAGGCAAAATGAAAACAAAATCATTTTTTTTTTTATTATTGAAGCGAGCGTCTTGCAATAAATATGTATTGAATATTGAGAAGTAAGTTTATCATGATGAGTTTATAGTAAAGAGGGTGGTTGTGGTGTTTGTATAGGGAACAGGACTCAGTTTAAAATATAAAATATATCACTTCACTTCGCAAAAACTTCTGCTTGTATCAGGTTAAAATTTTACAATCCTGTTTCAATTGTACTTTAGAGTTCGTGGTGTTCCAGCAAGTGGCGGCCAGGTCCCGATTTACCAATGGGCAGACTGGGCAATTGCCCAGGGCGGTCATTTCTGGGAGGCGGAAAATTTTCGGATAATTTTTTTTATTATTATTATTATTTCCAGAACAAAGGTAAAAAAAAAAAAAAAAAAAAAAAAAAAAAAAATGGAACGACACAACTAACTTGCTAAGGCCACGCATTTTCTCGAAGTTGTTACCGAGTTTACTAAGAAAAAAATCAAGGAAAAGGTCTATGTAGTTATGTTAACTAAAAGTTTTCAAGAAAAGCATAGAAAAATTATTATATTACAGGCAGCATAGAAAAGGATTATATCATTTATTTATATTAAATATTAATGTTTATTTCATACACAAGCTGTGGACAATTCCAAAGGTAACATTTTTTATTTTCATATCTAAGTATCTATTTCATTTATTTTCTCTTTGAAATAAAAGTTATAACACGATATTAATCCAAGTGTTTAATTAGTAAAAACAAATTGATTTTACAATTTAAAAATTAAACATGCAACTGGTACCTTTAAAATTATGTTCATGTATGTTTGCTGTTTTCACTAAAAACGCAGTTATAAAAAATTAATATTATTTAAAATAGTCTGCCAATTAGTGTGCCACATAGCTTCCCCACATCTTATTCACGTACTATATTGATTTTATGCTTTTACAAACGATTATTGTCTAAAAAAGAAAAAAAAAATGATGACCAAAAGTTAGCGCACATATAATTAATTTAATAAACAAATATAAAACTGCAACCAAATCGTAGAAACCGCTGTATAAAAAGTTTTTTTTAATTTACCCTCCTAAAAACTAGAAATAGAACGTAACAAAATTTAATCTACTATTCAAGAGCTTTTCAACGATATTCATCATATTATAAAAGATTAACTTTGACATTTGTACCCCTGTACTTTGAGTTACCAAAATTAGATTTTTAAAAAAAAAAACAATACAAAAGGGCATTAATTAAACTAATAAATAAATATAAATAAGAAACCTAATAACAAAAAAATGTTTAAATTCTTTAACCTACAACAAAATTAAAAATCGGTACAAAAGTACGTGTACAAATTATTTAAAAATAAACCAATAAAATAGCTTTAATGTTCATATCAAGGCCTTTCAAATGATATACGGCACAATATTAAAAACCAAAAAAAGTGGTCACATGACACGGCACACGGGAAAAAGTTTACTCTCATGTTCGCAGCAAATATGATGAACTAATGAAATAAAATATAATCAATTTAAAGAGCAATAGTGTGAGATTCAAGCGCCTCAATCAGAAATAAAATCGGTTTAACTATTATAGAAACCATTCTAAGACAAACAGGAAAACAATAAACCCAAAAAAAAATCCAAAATTATCACCATTTAAGGTACAACCGATGATGATACGACAAATAGTCATAGGACCAAAGTTGTAGATCTTTTAATAGTACATTACGCGTCGAGTGCGGAAAGTAGCATTTTGCATGCGAGTGTGGAGTTTGCACCCGAGCGATAGCGAGGGTGGTAAAACCACACGAGCAGTTGCGTACCGTACTTTATCTACGATTGTTAGATTTAAATAATAAATACAGAAAAAAATAAAGTTGCTTTATGTAAGTTCGTATCTTTCTCTTGATAAAGATGACATTAATTCTTGAGCTGTATTTTTTGTCGAATTAATTATTTCTGGAGGAGTATTATTTTCCACATTTTCGTCAAAGTCACTTGATTCACTCATTGTTTTTCACAAAAAACCCGATATAAACAATTACTTTAATAAAAAAAACAGCAAATTAGTTTTGTTAAATGTAAACAAACTCGGTAATCGTGCGTAAAGCTGAAGAATTCCTCTTCTTTACCGCACTAGTGTGGTAAAGAAGAGGAATACTTCAGAACTATGAGACGCGCGCATGCGCAACGAATACAAGTACGTAAATAATAACTTTCTACGCATCTAAACAAAGATATAATGTTTATATTTCTTATCAATCGTAGATAAAATCAGTTACCGCTGGTGCTATCCGTTTTCCAATACGACTTACCGTTTAGCCGCAATAAGTCCCCAATACAGCTTAAAAATCAAGTGGCCATTTTTATTTTTTTAAGGGGGAAAGGAGGGGGAAAAATGAACTTCGTATATTTATTTTTGTTCACAATATAGACGTTGCGCGTCGAATGGCGCAAACCACAAGTCTCTAGCTCTTCTGGAAGTGGGTAAACATTCATATCAGTCAGTGAGTCAGTTAGCCATGCGGCTTTGTAGTACATAGACATATTAATTTAGCACGATTTAAAGTGCGCAGACGGTTGAAATTAGGCAGGAGATATCTGCATGCTACTTTCGACAAACCATCAAAATTTCATAAAAATCAGATGATTACTTTTACAGTTATAGCTGTAAATAAATGTGTGTTTGTGAGCATGTGGAAGATATACAAATAAGCGCAGAAGGTTGAAACTTATATGGGACCAACAATGGGCTAAGTATAACCTACCACCAAAATTTCATTAAAATCAGACAAATAGTTTTTAAGATATGGTGGTTCGCAAAAATTGAACGACAGACTGACAGACCGACAGACCGACAGACAGACACGGAACCAAAAATGTTCCCTGATGTCTGAAACGGATTTCTGTCTTGGAATTTTTGAAATCGGAGACCTAAAATTTTTTCGTTCTTCAGAACGATCACATAGCTTCGAAATATTCCAAGACAAAAATCCGTTTCAGACATCAGAGATCATTTTTGGTTCCGTGTCTGTCTGTCGGTCTGCCGGTCTGTCGTTCAATTTTTGCGAACCACCATATCTTAAAAACTACACGTCCAATTTTAATGAAATTTGGGTGGTAGGTCATAAGTAGCCCATTGTTGGTCACATATAAGTTTCAACCTTCTGCTCATATTTGTTTGTCATCCACATGCTCACAAACATACATTTATTTACAGCCATATCTTTAAAAGTAATCATCTGATTTTTATGAAATTTTTATGGTTTGTCGAAAGTAGCCTACAGGTAACACCTGCTTAATTTCAACGTTCTAATAAATTAATATGTCTTATACTATAAAGCCGCATGGCTAACTGACTCACTGACTGACATTAATGTTTACCCACTTCCAGAAGAGCTAGAGACTTGTGGTTTGCGCCATTCGACGCACAACGTCCATATTGTGAACAAAAATACATATACGAAGTTCACTTTTCCCCCTTCTTCCCCCTTAAAAAAATAAAAATGGCTGACTTAATTTTTAAGCTGGTTCGGGGGCTTATTACGGCTAAACGGTAAGTCGTATTAGAAAATGGATAGCACAAGTGGTAACTGGTTTTAAATGATCTACAACTTTAGTCCTATGAGTTTTTGTCGTATCATCATCGGTTGTACATTAGATTGTGATAATTTTGTTTTTTTTTTGGTTTTATTTTTTTCCATTTTTGTCTTTGAATGGCCATAGTTTCTATAATAGTTGGCCGATTTTATTTCTGATTGCGGCGATTGAATCTCACACTAATGCTTTTTAAATTGAAAATATTTTATTTCATTAGTTCATCCTACTTGCTGAGAACATGCGAGTAAACTTTTTCCCGTGCGCCGTGTCACGTGACCACTTTTTTTGGTTTTTAATATTGTGTCGTATATCATTTTAAAGGCCTTTATATGTACATCAAAGTTATTTTATTTGTTGATTTTTTGAAAATTTTGTATATGTACTTTTGTACCGATTTATAATTTTGTTGTAGGTTAAAGGGTTTAAATACTTTTTGATATTAGGTTTTTTATTTATATGTATTTATTAGTTAAATGAATGCCCTTTTGAATTGTTTGTATTTTAAAAATATAATTTTGGTACCTCAGAGTACAGGGGTACAAATGTTAAAGTTAATCTTTTATAATATTATGTATATCGTTGAAAAGCTTGCACAGTAGATTATTTTTTGTTATTTTTAGTTTTGAGGGGGGTAAAATTAAAAAAAACTGTTTATACAGCGGTCGATCAACCATTATGTTATATAACATTTTTTGTTAGAAATGTGATGTAGAACATCAGGTTTTTCTGTGTTACACCTTATGTTATGGCCACCCTGTATGTCGTGGCCACCCTGTATGTACAGGGTGGCCACGATAAACTGGCTTACCCAGTTATCTCTTTTATTTTTGAAGATAGAGAAAAAATGTAAATGGTAACTCACCTTGGATTTTCACGTAGTTTTATAATATGATTTCCAAAAATATTTGTATCTCATAGTTTCGGCGGTATCTCTCTCAACTTTGTAATCTTAAATGGTAACCTATATTTTTTATATTTGTTTCTTAAATTTGATAAGATAATAGCGGTAACTATGAAAAGTCATTCTTTTTTCTTTTAGATTGCTTTAGAAGAAAAATGAGCTTTGAATAAACAAAATCGGTTGAGAATTGACAGAGATATTTAGTTTTCAATATAACCAAAATCAAAAATGCTATTTTAGTATGTAAAGTACTGTAACAAAAAAAATTGCAAAATAAACGAAATGATCTTAATTCTTTTTATTTCACTTATTTAGGTTAGTTGAATGCATTTACTGATCAAAAGTCAAACCTTTTTTCCATTCCTTTCCGAAACTGTAGAGTAAAGGAAGGTGGTCGACACACTACTGATCAAAAGAGGTCCATATTAACGATGTTCCTGAATGGAATGGAAAAAAGTTTTGACTTTTGATCAGTAAATGCATTCAACTATAACCTTAATAAGTGGAAAACAGAGTGAAATAAACAGAATTAAGATCTTTTTTTTTTTTAAATTTAGTATTTTACCTATATATATATATATATATACACCCTGTATGTACAGGGTGGCCACGATAAACTGGCTTACCCAGTTATCTCTTTTATTTTTGAAGATAGAGAAAAAATGTAAATGGTAACTCACCTTGGATTCACGTAGTTAAATTTCACCTACATACTTAGATAGCATTTTTGTTATATTGAAAAATAAATATCTCTGTCAATTCTCAACCAATTTTGTTGATTCAAAGCGTTCATTTTTCTTCAAAAGCGGTGTATGTGTGTATGTGTGTGTATGTGTGTATGTGTATGTATGTATATATGTGTATGTATATGTATATATGTATATATATATATATATATATATATATATATATATATATATATATATATATATATATATATATATATATGTGTGTATATGTATGTGTATGTGTATATATAATATATATATATATATATATATATATATATATATATATATATATATATATATATTTGAAACTGGAAAGATATGCTGAAATGAAGAAATTCCATATCTTAATTTATTGTTAATTTACTTTTTTTCGATAATATAATATTTATGTCACTTGTAATTAATGTTACGTTGTTGCTCTAGTGATTATGTATACTGCGAAAAAGCAACTCATTTGTATAAAACCTTTAGTTTTATAAACAAATAAAGAATTATTATTATTATTATTATTATTATTTCTTCAAAAGCAATCTAATTTTAGAAAAAATATAAAAAATATAGGTTACCATTTAAGATTACAAAGTTGAGAGAGATAACGCCGAAACTATGAGATAAATATATTTTTGGAAATCATATTATACAACTACGCGAAAATCCAAGGTGAGTTACCATTTACATTTTTTCTCTATCTTCAAAAATAAAAGAGATAACTGGGTGAGCCAGTTTATCGTGGCCACCCTGTATATATATAAAAATTCAATCCAAATTCGCAAAATATTTATTTTAACTAAACAATTCCTATTTAAACAAATTAATTCCCAACAAACTTTATTGTCAATTTATATACATTATCTGTCATATCTAAAATGCACAAGTTTCCTGTTTTGCCTTCGGGAATAATTTATAATATTTTAGTATTTGAATATGTAAAAATTGAGAAAAATGTGACAGTGTGTAAGTTACCTTGCATATATATTAATTATTTGGCTAGTAAGATTGACTGTTGCTATTTAAATAATCTAATAAAATAAAAATATATGATAGGAGATGATATATGATAGGAGTGGTGTCTGTACATTTATCCGATTGGGCTCAAATTTTGAAATTTAATACACTAAATGAGTAGTCCTGATAAAGAATTTAAGTTTAGAAAATATTGTGTCTGTTTGTCTGTGCGTCAATCACGTCCAAACGGCTTAACAGATTTTGTTGGTTTTTGGGTACAATGTCCGGTTTTTGGGTACAATGCCGAGAATGGGGCTTCTAAATAAATTTCAATATTCTAATTTTATTTTTTATAAAAAATGTATTTAACCAAAATTGCAGAAGAAACTACTGACAATATTTTATGCTCTGTGGAAATTTCTGTAGGAAGAACTGTTAAAGAAATTAGTTTTCTATCGTTGTCAAAAAATATTTAGATTTATTTTTAAGTATTTAAACAATAGTTTATAAATCAAACCTTACCAAAACCTTGCCTAAACCTTTACATACATAATCATCACAACTTCTTTAAAATGCTACAATAAAATTTACGGGTGTATACTTAGTATAATAAAATTTTATCCCTAAGGGGAACATAGGGACAAAGTAAGAAAAAAGGGGAATTGAGCCCAGACTGATCTTCTAAACTTGGGAAGTTAATACTTGAGGAAGGGCTTCTATTTTTTATGTAAGCACATATATTAATAAAAGATAATTTCAATTTCTTCCCAGGAATGTGAAAAGATAAGGGGGGATACAGAGGGAAAATACCGCTGCTTTTCCCGAAAAGTTATTTTTTAAGTATTATTTTTCAGTAGTTTAAATCAATTACTAATTTGGGATATTTGTAAATTATTTTATCAAAGTGAAGGGGGTATAGAAATAAGGAGGAGGGATAGAATCTAGATATTCTCTCTTATTAAAGGATTTTAATGTTTTTTGATTATAGTTTATAACCCCGTCAACTTAAAAATAACACACTCCGTAGCGAAGCACGGGTATCCAGCTATTAAGGAATATAATCAAATTGTGAAAATTAAACATACAGAATTGTTTGTAGACACACGCTTGAGAACCAGATTATATTTATGTATAGTTAAAATAAATATATACATTATACATATTGCATATTGCATAAACATGGTTTTAATTTTAAAGGTTAGTTTTATTTATGTAATTGATTTAATTAATGACAATTTTTAGAACGTTGAATGTAATAATTAAAATTTAAAAAAAGAAATATATATATATATTCTTTTAGGCCTAATGATGCCTCAAGAGGAGACGAAATATTGAAAAAGGAATTATCTAGTTCATTTAATATCCTATAGAGAATAAAAGGGAAATGTTTAGCATTAAGAGTATATTATACGAGAACACTACACAATGAACTCGTAAAAACTTCCATACCAAATGTATATTAAAGACTAATTATAAAACTGTAATCAGTACGTATAAAATATTTAGGTTTTTTAATTTAATAATAGATATAAAGTTTTAAATTTTTGGGGGTAATTGAGAAAAAAAAATTAAATGCTGACAGACGCCGGCATTGAAGTAATAAACTCGTGTTCAGTGTTCTGTGTAAAAACGTTAAAATTTATTAAAGATCCAAAATTCAAAATTTAATTCATTCCTTTGTTTAAGATGAGAAAATGTCCATAGCTACCTAACATTTTACTAATTGCTAACCTTTGTAAATTAAAAAACTAAAAACTTAATTGAGAGAGACGTATTTATCTTAATTAATTGTTACTAAATGATAAAATATAAATTGATGACTATTTAATTGTTTGGTCTCGAAGAACTATATGCTTCCGTCTTTTTGTTTTAGATATCCTTATTTTTTTAATTGTGGCATGATAGAATTTTTCCGTCTTATTTATCCTCCGAATAAACCAACCCAGGGTGAAGTATAAATTAGGATCGAGGAGAGGGTTAATCAAAAATTAAAATTGGTTCGATAGCATTTTGGTTAAATCGGGAATTAAATTTCTGAATGAAAATTACTTAAATTAATAAAAGGCTGGTCTTAATATTTTGAAATAATTCATGCTAATCCCTTTTGATGTGCCAATGATAATTTAAGGGTGAACACTGGAGTATAATGCATGGATATATTTTGTCATCAACACTGTTTCTATACTGGTCCTTGATTTTGTTATTAGGAAAGTGACTGGGGGTAGGCGAAAAGGTATCCAATGGGGAATTCGAACTCGTTTAGAAGGCCTGTGTTTCGCCTGTAATATTTTGTCTTCATGCCCAGAGCTTTAAAGTAATGCCATTTGAGCTAAATGCATTGAAATAAGACGCAGAATCTACAAGTTTGAAGATTAATGTTGCCAAAACCAAGGAGATGAGATCTCCAAAAGTGCTATATATGGGTGTGTCCCACAAGTGTGTGATGCTTTGATTCGCATCATGGAGTATATCTCCTGACCTTCTGCAGCTAAAAATTTGAAATTTGGTATACATGTTCAGAAAAATCATACCCCGAGACGAAATCGAGAAATGTGTTAGCTCCAAATTTGGGAATATACACATCCCCCCCCCCCCCCCCCCCCCCAAAAAAAAAAAAAAAAAAAAAAAAACTGAAACAACGTGAAAAAAAATATTTCTCGACAACGGTTCCGATGATTTTGATTAAAAAATGTAGTCCATTTAAATACGAATCAATCTGGAGAGTGGTTCGATTCCCCGCCCAGGAGAAGTTATTTCTATGATACGTTTTGATGAAATATTCAATAATATTTAAATGTACATACGATACAAACACTAATAAATGGAACACACTGCAACTTTGGTGGACACGAAATTTGGTTTGCAACTCGATAATTCTATTTAAAACTCGTTAAGTTTGCAACAATTTTTCAAATCATATTTATAAAAATTTCAAAATTTCTTCAAAAGTTGTAAACTTTTTGGTTGCAAACTACGTTTTTAAAAATGTTCTGTCATAAATCATAAATTTAGAACCCGTCAAAATGAAGATCGTAAATATGGGACATGTCAAAACAAATAAAATAACTTGCGGTATTCTCCCGAACTAACTTTCCATACAGCAAAATCTGCTGAAAATAAATTAAATTCTGCTGAAAGATGGCTAAAAGTATTAAAATAATGCATTGTCATCGTGTTCTGAGCTATTCTAAAAGTTTCAAATGTCTAGCTACTAGGAAAGTTAGTTAAATATAGATTGCAAGATTTGTACGGATAAACAAACAAGAAAGTAAGCTAATAAAATTACAAGATAAAAAGAACTTTTTATATACTACGTTTTTATGCAGACCACACACGGTCAATATATTGATCAATATAGGGTAATATTGATCAATATATTGATCGTGCGCGGAGTGAATTGAAATAAGTATTGATGTCCATTTCCGATATTGAACAAAATTTTAATTTTTTGATTTATATTGATCAATATGGGGATATTGATCAATATATTGACCGTGTGCGGTCGCACTTCAATAAATTTATCAATATATTCAGTTGAGGTTGAGATTTCACACCGAATGGATGGTTGTATTACTATGCTCTTTACAGCGCCGGTACTACGCTCAGGCGGGGCAGGCGGCTGCCAGTGGCAACCAAACTGAGGGGGCGGCCGACACTGCTCTCCCAGAATATTTTGTTAAATTTTAAAAACAAAAGCCTTAGGCCGTCCGTACACGGGGTAATATGAAAGCGATACGATATCGCCTTCCTGTTGCTTCCTAGGTAAAAGAGAGGGACCCCTCTCCCACTGAGAGGGACCCACCAACGTGGCGATATGGCAGCGATCTATCGGTGATACACTCGGCGGGTCGGCGGGTGCGATGCGTGCAGCACGGGCGATCTGCAAGGAAGTCATTTCTGAGCTATATCGCTTGCTTTTATGAAGGATTTTAACTTCTAATTCAGGGGTGCTAAAGATAACACCATTTGTTATGTTTTTACCCTCACGGAGTATTACGGAAATGATGTGACTGATAATCTGTTTTCGTTTTTTTTTTTTTTGTATAATTTTATGAAACAAATACACAAATGTATGGAAGCATCATTATATTTAATTTTACGAATAATATTTTACTAACGATGATTAGTATTTAATTAATAAAACTAAAGAAAGAGAGAAAATAAACTTAAAGAAATAAGTGTTTAGATTGTAATTAAAAAAAACAACACATAATTAAATTTATTTTTATCATTAATATGAAATATATTTAGTAAACTTATGAAATATATTATAGTAAACTACATTGTTATTTATGACTTTTTATTAATTTATTTATAAAAAATTATATCCATTTATATTCTAAAAATAAAACATAGCGGAGTAACATTCTAAAGAAGTTCCAACAAATGTATAATTTTTGTTTGTTATATTGATTCTTTAGGGTCATTTAAAAAAAATAATCGAAATTATTAATTCTTCAATTGGATGTATTTAGCCCCTTCAAGAAGCATGACTAAAAACATCAAACATCCATATTAAATTTTTGCTAATTATTTTCACATCTATTTTAAAATGCATAAAGTTTTTCCTCATAAAATTTATAACAAGAACTCTCCTTACCTTATCACGAGAAATGTTTTAAAACATAAAGTCGTGTTTAATTTGCAAAACGAATGGTTACGACAAAATTATTAATGTTCTCCTCAAAGATTATTGCATCATTATATTTTGTATTTTTTATAATCTATTTTAACGAATAACTATATAACAGATTGAAAATAAATAAAGTTAACAGAGTAACTTAAGGCATGAGTTAACTGAATAAAGTATCGCCCCGTGTGCAGAATTTAGATCGGCGATAATATCGCACAGCAATAATATCGTATCACTGCTGTATCGCTTTCATATCCCCCTTTCATATCCCGTGTGTGGAGCCATAAAAAATAATAATATATAATAAGATAGACTGAGGAATAAGCAATCCAATTAATATCGTTAGTCTATGTACTTTCTTTTTTATTTAACCAGTCTTTCATCCATCGTTTTCGTAAAACAGTGTGTTTTGTGGCTAAAAAAATGAGTATCGCTAAAACTGCTTTTTTATTTTTATTAATTTTATTTACTCTACAACTGGCACAGTCAACACCAAGAATGAAACTGAGCCTTAATGAGGTGAAATATTGAACCAAATATTGATCAATATAACTGCTGTGTGCGGTCGAACAAATATTGAAGTTGGATTGACATAGGATATTGAACTTCTTATATTGATCAATATATTGACCGTGTAAGGTCTGTATTAAATTTTCTGTTGAATCGTATGTAATGTTGATAATATAATATATAATGTTAGTGAAAAAAAAAAAAGTTCCGAATTTACTTACTTCACATAAATGACAACCATCTAGAAAGCTGATCTTAAACCTATAAAAGGACAAATCTTTGTACAAAGGATCTCCCCAACACCAAATCTATAAACCGTGCCATCGATATATTTGAAATAATATAATCGATATATTTCCTGTTTTGCTGTCATTCAATGTTTATCTCTTATTTATAAAAATCACAAATTTGAAACCCGTCAAAATGAAGATTGCGAAAATATGGGACATGGCAAAACAAATAAAATAACTTGCGGATTTTTTCCGAACTAACTTTTCATACAGCAAAATTTGCTGAAAACCAACTAAATTCTGCTGAAAGATGGTTAAAAGTATTAAAATAATGCATTGTCATTGTGTTCTGAGCAATGCTAAAAGATTCAAATGTTTAGCTATTCGGGAAGTTAGTTAGAAATCGATTGCCAGATTTGTACCGGACAAACGAACAAACAAGAAAGCAAGCTAATAAAAACGTAGTAAAAAACACGGGAAGGTTGGCTCAGTGTAATATGAAAGCGCATTGTTTGTTTACATGTCATAATCAAAAAGTGACAGCTTCTAATACACAATCAATCAAAAATATAATAGTACAGTCAATCTGTAAATTTAAAAAACTTTTAGGCTGATTTTTTTGAGTGGGTCGCTTGGGACACATGAGAAAAGCTTAATTCCAACTTTTCGGGAACATCGGGACGCCGGAAATACGGGGTACGGGGTACAAAAGTCAAAGAAGTATATATACCTTCCTTCATTATGCATGTCGTTGGAAAGATCTTTAAGATTACAGTAATTTTTGTTATATATACACTTATATCATATTTTCATTTTTGAGGGGGGTAAAATGGAAAAACAGGGGAAAAAAATCTATATATATAAAAGTCAACGTATGTGTGTGTGTGTTTGTTCTTTATACAAATCTACAGTTTTAGCCCGATTTTGATGAAAATTTGCACACTTGACCTTCAAAGCAAGGAAAAAACCAAGGTCTACATGAATTTTCTAAATTCAAATATTGGTACACAGGGGTACGGGGTACAAGTAATGAATACGGGGTCAAAGTAATGAATACCCTTCGTGATGCATCTCGTTGAAAAGCTCTTTAAAAGAGCAGTAATTGTTGTTATGTACACTTTTGTCATATTTTCATTTTGGAGGGGGGTAAAATGGAAAAATATAGCTATATCTTATTTGTTCTTTATACAACTCTACAGTTTTAGCCCGATTTTGAAGAAAATTTGCACACTTGATCTTCAAAGCAAGGGGAAAATCAAGGTCTACATGAATTTTCGAAATTCAAATTTTGGTACACAGGGGTACGGGGTACAAGTAATGAATACGGGGTCAAAGTAATGAATACCCTTCGTGATGCATATCGTTGAAAAGCTCTTTAAGAGTGCAGTAATTGTTGTTATGTATAGTTTTGTCATATTTTATTTAGGAGGGGGGTAAAATGGAAAATATAGCTATATCTATAAATAAAAGAATAAGAGTATCTATATGAGAGAATGTCTTTTATACAAATCTACAGTTTTATCCCAAATTGATGCATTTTTACACTCTTTTTCTTCCAAACAAGGTGAAGGTCACTGCCTACATGATTTTCCGAAATTAAAATTTTGGTACACAGAGGTACGGGGTACAAATGTCAAAGTAATGCATACCCTTCATGATGCATATTGTTGAGAAGCTCTTTAAGAGTACATTAATTGTTGTAAGTACGTTTTTGTCATATTTTCATTTAGGAGGGGGTAAAATGGAAATGTATATCTATATAAGTCAACGTATATGTGAGTGTGTTTATTTTCTTTATACAAATCAACAGTTTTAATTCGATCTCGATGAAAATTTGCTCACTTGACCTTCAAAGCAAGGGGAAGATCTCTGTCCACATGAATGTTCGAAATTTAAGTTTTGGTACACAGGGGTACGGGGTACAAATGTCAAAGTTGAAAACCCTTCATGATGCATACTGTTGAAAAGCTCTTTAAGAGTACAATAATTGTTTTTACGTGCATTTAGGGGGGTAAATGGAATAATATATCTAAAAGTCAACGTATGTGTGTATGTTCTTTATACAATCCATAGTTTTAGTCTGATCTCGATCAAAAAATGCACACTTGACCTTCAAAGGAAGAAAAAATCAGTGTCAACATGAATTTTCGAAATTTAAATGTTGGTACACAGGGAACAGGGTACAATAATGAATACGGGGTCAAAGGACTGAATACCCTTTATGATGCATATCGTTGAAAAGCTCTTTAAGATTACATTAATTGTTGTTATGTACAGTTCTGTCATATGTATTTTCATTTAGGAGGGGGTAAAATGGAAAAATATAGCTATATCTTATAAAAAAGAAGAGTGCCTGTATGAGGGTACATGTCTTTTATACAAATCTACAGTTTTATCCTAATTTGATGAATATTTACTCACTTTCCCTTCAAAGCAAGGGGTAGGTCACTGTCTACATGAATTTTCGAAATTTAAATTTTGGTACAAAGGGGTACGGTGTAAAAATGTCGAAGTAATGGATTCCCTTCATATCATGCATATCGTTGAAAAGCACTTTAAGAGAAAAGTAATCGTTGTTATGTACAATTTTATTTAGGAGGGGGTAAAATGGAAATTTATAGCTATATATATATAAAAATCAACGTATGTGGGTGTATGTTCTTTATACAAATCTACAGTTTTAGTTCGATGTCGATAAAAATTTGCCCACTTGAACTTCAAAGCAAGGGGAAAATGACAGCCTACATGAATTTTGGAAATTTAAATTTGGTACACAGGGGTATGGTACAAGTAATGAATACGGGGTCAATGTGATGAATACCATTGATGATGCAAAAGATCTTTAAGAGTAGAGTAATAGTTTTTATGTATTGTTTTGTCATATTTTACTTAAGGGGGGGGGGGGAATTTAGGATATTTAAAAATTTGCTTATCAAAGAGGAGGGGGTATAGAAATAGGTGGGAGAGGTAGAATCTAGATATTCTTGCATAGTAAAATAATTTATAATGTTTCATTATGGTTGTTTATAAACTTATCTAATTATTTTAACACTCCGTAGCGAAGCACGGGTACCCAGCTAGTTATAAATAAAAACTAAATCTGTAAATTTGTGGTGCAAAGATTCGAGGCTATATTTATTTTTTGCGTGCATCGCTTGTGATACATGAGAATGGCTTAACTCTAACTTTCCGGGAACATACGGACGGCGGAATTACGGGGTACGGGGTACAAAAATAAAAAAAAGTATATACCCTTCATAATGCATGTCGATGAAAAGCTCTTTAAGAGTACAGTTATTTTTTTGAAATTCAATTTTTAAGTTTTTGGTAGTTTTCATACTATGGAAAGTTTAAATTTTAATTTAAATCAAATTATAATTATTATTAACAGACTGTTATTTTTTTTGTTATATACACTTTTGTCATATATTCATTTAAGAGGGGGGTAAAATGGAAAAGCATTATATAAACAGTAAATTTGTGCAGCAAAAATTAGAGACTACAATTATATTGAGTTAATCACTTGGGGCACATGTGAAAAGGTAAACTCCAACTTTTCGGGACCATAGGGACGGCGCAAGTACGGTGTACAGTGTACAGGGTACAAAAGTCTAAAAGGTATATACCCTTCATGATGCATGTCGTTGGAAATGTTGGAGTTAAGCTTTTGTTTTAATTAATCTCGAATTTTTGCCGCTCAAATTTATTGTTCATTAATAAGCTTTTTCCTTTTATCCAATTTTACCCTCCTCTTAAATGAAAATAATATGACAAAAGTGTACTTACAAAAATTACTTTACTCTTAAAGAAGTTTCATACGACATGCATCATGAAGGGTATACTTTTTTGACTTTTGTACCCCGTACCCCGTACTTCCGCCGTCCGGATGTTCGCGAAAAGTTGGAGTTGAGCTTTTTTCATGTGTTCCAAGCGATCCACGAAAAAAAAAATCAGCCTCGATTTTTTTTCCGTATACAGGCTTTTATCACAACAGATTGACTGTACTATAATGTTAATAATAATGTTTAGTTTTGATAAAATTGTCGGCTATACTATTTTGATAAGTTATTAGATCTATTTGAAGACCAACAAATCGAAACAAACCTTTATTTTCATTGGAATAAATGTGGTTGCCTTAGCAAAATCAAATCTATCTTCGTCGGGACACGACTCTATTGCAAATGAAATTTATGAAATATAAAAAGTTTAAAATTAGTTTTGACAAAAAAATAAGTTTAGTTTTGATAAAATTATCGATTGTCGGGCTCTATTTAGATATGTTATTGCAACTATTTGAATACCAAAAAATCAAAACAAACCTTTATTTTTAGGATTTCTTTCTTTTAATTCTCAAAACCCTTATGCCGAGGGTGAAATTTTAAAAACACTGGAGCAACGTTTTGACCCAACCACAGGAAAAGTATACAGAAGTTAAAAATTTAATATGCCCATGCCCATGCACTATTCGCAAAAATGTTGTAAACTCAAAAATGTATATATTTTTTTTTTAATTTTTGTGTGGGGTATCAAATGAAAGCTGCTGAAGAGTAGGATACAAATATAGATATGCATTTTGAATTTTGCATTCTTTTTTGGTTTATTAAGTTAAGCCCCTTGATTTTTTAAAATACTAATTAAATTTCGGATGGAAATGGGGGAGCCAGCGTGGCCAAGGGGCTCTATGCCGCCCAGCTATCAATAAGTCAAGGTGACTTGAGGTCGTGGGTTCGATCCCGTGCTATGATACTCTTAATTGCATCTATGAATCGCAGACGGAGCAGGGCGAGGGACACCCCTATGGGGCGCTCTTCCCCCACTCTTTGATATTGTTCGATTGATGTGGGTCCGATCCGTGTCATGATGATGTGATTGTATCTATGGTTCGAGGACGGAGCAGGGTGAGGGACACCCCCTTGCTACTAGCTTACTAATACCATACTCGCTTCGTCGTGTACAAATGTACAGCGCCGGCGCTACGCACAGGCGGAGCAGGCGGCCGCCTGTGGCGGCCAAACACAGGGGGCGGCCTATGACGCCCTCAGTTTGTTTTATTTTATAAATTGAAAAACAAAATCTATAGTAGCAAAACGATAATAATGTGCGTAACCCCCGTACTGAGTAGGCAGATAGAGATGGAACGCTAGTAATAACACCCCTAGACAATACCTTATCAGGTGCTGTTTTAGTTAAGTAGCCGAGCTAATCGTATTTCGAGTTGATTCTTGGTTACACCGGTGTTACCACTAACTATCGGCGGTCTTAGCTATTATATGAGTACATATATTTATCTATGTATGTATTTTTCTTTTTCTCGTAACCCTCCTTAAGTTTTTTCTAACACCTCATATATCTTTTTTCATTTATTCTCTTAACTCTTTCCCTATCCTTTTATAGCTATTATATTTTCTGCCCTTCCCTTAATTTGTTATTTTTATATGTATCTCTCCAAATAATAATAAAATAAAAATAGGTCCGAGACAAATCAGACAAAGTTTTTCATATACGAGTTCTTAATTACTAATTACTTCTCCACCATTGTTTTCCATTTATTAGTTTTAGTATGTATATTTAATTATTACTCAACATTTTCCTCATAATTTAAAAATAACTTCTCCTCGGCGGGGAATCGATCCTGGCCTCTCTCCGTCCGCGGTTAAAGATATTTTCTCAGGAACTAGATTTTTCCCGGAAAAACGGCTTATATCGTTAGATTCCTATTAAAATCGCCGAAACCGTTTTCGAGACATAATTTTTTTTCACGTTTTTTCAGAGTTTTTGGGGGTAGAGGCTCCAAATGTGGTGCTAAAATTCATTTCGGGGTATGATTTTTCTGAACATGTATGCCAAATTTTGTCAAAATTAGCCCAGTAGTTTTAGGCTCCAGGCGTCTGCACAGACAGACAGACATTTTTTTAAAAACCGCTTTTTTGGACTCAGGGGATCTCAAAACGTGTAAATTCATCAAAACCTCAAGATCAAATTTTTGCCCCATCACAAATATTTTTACTTTCTCTATACATGAAAAAGTAAAAATATAAAGCTCAGTTCTATTATAAGTTTCTTCCTCTGGCACTTCTTTAGATTGTTAGTCCCCTTATAAAAAAACAGAGGGGAGTAACAATCTAAAGAAGTTCCCTTCCTCTAATATTGAGTTTTTAAAAATAGCCTACTTTACTTTATTACTCAATAACTATTATAGCTAAATAATAGTGACCATGCACTATTTTAAAAAGCAATCAGGTTTCATATTAAATAGGCTTTGTTCAGCCCTCTGTCATTGTACGGGCGATTGAAAGTAGAACAATTATTTTATTTTAAAAAGTTGAAAATACTTTAAGTTTTTATACCTCAAGAACAAAAAAAGAGACTGTCCAAAGTTAACAAAAGTTGGCTTATTAGTAAAAATTTACTTTTTAAGCTAATCTAAAATAAAGTATCGGAGGAGGCGTGTTTCATTATAATTTACAATATAATGTCCACTAAGGATAATATTAAATATGGTCATAGAAAATTTCAGGGCCCCAGAAAAATACTCTGCCAATTAATGTAGCACATAGCTTCCTCGCAAAGAAAAGACCAAATTAAGAAAAATACCTCGATAGACATAATCAAAAAGTTGGAACGGCGCGGCACTGTTCCAGTAAATATTTAATAAAGTTGAAGAAACTTAAACATTTGTTGGAGAAACAAAGCCTCCAACAAGCACCAAACGTTAGCGCATATATAATTAATTTAATAAACAAATATAAAACTGCAACCAAATCGTAGAAACCGCTGTATAAACAGTTTTTTTTATTTTACCCCCCTTAAAACTAAAAATAACACAAAATAGAATATAACAAAAATTAATCTACTATGCAAGAGCTTTTCAACGATATGCATCATATTATAAAAGATTAACTTTAACATTTGTACCCCCTGTACTCTGAGGTACCAAAGTTATATTTTTAAAAAACAAATAATAAAAAGGGCATTCATTTAACTAATAAATACATATAAATAAAAAACCTTATATCAAAAAAGTATTTAAACCCTTTAACCAACAACAAAATTATAAATCGGTACAAAAGTATATGTACAAAATTTTTAAAAAAACAACAAATAAAATAGCTTTAATGTACACATCAAGGCCTTTAAAATGATATATGACACGATATTAAAAACAAACAAAAGTGGTCACGTGACACGGCGCACGGGAAAAAGTTTACTCTCATGTTCTCAGCAAGTAGGATGAACTAATGAAATAAAATACACTCAATTTAAAGAGCATTAGTGTGAGATTCAATCACCGCAATCAGAAATAAAATTGGCCAACTATTATAGAAACTATGGCCATTCAAAGACAAAAATGGAAAAAAATTAAACCAAATAATAACAAAATTATCACCATCTAGGGTACAACCGATGATGATACGACAAAAACTCATAGGACTAAAGTTGTAGATCTTTTAAAATCAGTCAGCACTTGTGCTATCCATTTTCTAATACGACTTACCGTTTAGCCGCAATAAGCCCCCAAACCAGCTTAGAAATCAAGTCACCCATTTTTATTTTTTTAAGGGGGGAAGGAGGGGGAAAAGTGAACTTTTTATAATTATTTTGGTCCACAATATGGACGTTGCGCGTCGAATAGCGCAAACCACAAGTCTCTAGCTCTTCTGGAAGTGGGTAAACATTAATGTCAGTCAGTGATTCAGTTAGATATGCGGCTTTATAATATAAGACATATTAATTTAGCACGATTTAAAGTGCGCAGAAGGTTGAAATTAGGCAGGTGTTATCTGCAGGCAACTTTCGACAAACCATAAAAATTTCATAAAAATCAGATGATTACTCTTAAAGATATGGCAGTAAATAAATGTATGTTTGTGAGCATGCGGATGACAAACAAATATGCGCAGAAGGTTGAAACTTATATGGGACCAACAATGGGCTAATTATGACCTACCATCCAAATTTCATTAAAATTGGACGTGTAGTTTTTAAGATATGGTGGTTCGCAAAAATTGAACGACAGACCGACAGACCGACAGACCGACAGACAGACACGGAACCAAAATTGTTCCCTGATGTCTGAAACGGATTTCTGTCTTGGAATTTTTGAAATCGGAGACCTAATATTTTTTCGTTCTTCAGAACGATCACATAGCTTCCGTTACCTTCGGTAAGCTCGGAAGCAAAATAATTTATGTAAGATTATATTTAAATATTATAATTTTTTCCTCAGATGATATTAATATTATAAAATTTTAGACATCCCGAAATTCAGTTACATAGCCATGTCCCAGTGACAGTTTAGGCCTATTTTTTATTATATCAATAGTATTTTTACCAACTTAAAATAGGAATATTTTATATTAAATAGTAAAATAATTAAGTTTACCAACTTATAGGCCAATTTTTGTTGAATTTGCATAATCTCTAGGTATACCCATTTTTAGGGTCCGTAAGCGAAACCAAACCGAGGACAATTATAATTTCTTTCGTTTGTCTGACTGCCTGGAGGTCGTTAAAGGTTCTTTATTCCCGAAAGAACCCAACCAAAAATTTAAAACTTTCCAGTTATTTTTCGTGTAGTAAGTAAAATAACCCAAACATATAAATGTAGGAAAGCCCCAAAAAATCATCCTTCTTTAATTCCCCCCCCCCCCCCCTCGGTCAAAAAAATTCCTACTTCAAAGGGGCGGCCAAAAACCGTCTTGCCTGTGGCGGCCAAAACTGTAGCACCGGCGCTGCAAATGTATGATGTGTGAAGTAGCTGGAACTCTCCACCACAGGGCGTAAAATGGGCCTAAAAGATGGCCTAATTGCTAGAGGTTCGAACAAGTGGTTCGTCCTACCCGTTCTAGTAGGAAGTACTAGATTACTACTACTAATGGATATTGTAAACTACTACATAGGAATATTGTATGGCAAAATTGTCCAATGAAGAATGCAGATGAAGATTCATACACTTACTTTAAAGTTTTGCTTTAGAAGTTTCAGTTAAATGCCCGTGGACGCTGACTCACGTTATTTCGTTTACACCAGCCACTTAAAATGATAAATATGATTGAGACTAATTTAATTTGGTTTGAACGATAAAAATGCATTTGAAGGTGTTTGTTTCCCATTATTACAATGAACGGTTCAAAAAGATATCTAAACGAACTTTTTAAATGGCCGGCTGGAAAATGGAATCTGGAAACAGCTGTGCCGATTTTTCTGGTTAACGTTAAATTACCCTTAATTTTGCTCGACCTATTTGTTAAATAACCCATTATGTATACCACAACTTTTTTCGTAGTTTTTTGTGGTCTGTAAAAAATGCTTTATGCACCGGCAGGGGACTCATGATGTCCCCCACTAAAAACTTGATGGGCCGCCTTAGCCCATTAATCGCCTATTCGCGCCTGACGCAGTCACGTCTGTCTTCCTCTATTATATACAGAGACCTTCAAAATGTAGCATTTATTATTATGAAATGTGGCACTAAAAAATGTGGCAATATGGCACTTATTTTGGCCAAATGTGGCATTTATTTTAGCTAATGTGGCATTTATTTTTCAACTTTCCAACCCCCCCCCCCCCCTCTCCCCTTTCCATTGTAAAAGGGATATTAAATCGTGCAACTTGAGTCCTATTAACTACATTATTACTAGGGTTAGGAATTATTTGCTCTAAAAAGCCTAAATACATTCTCTTTGCATGCCCGAAATATTCTTTTATATTCTCTATCAATTATTTAGGCCAACCGGGGGGGGGGGGGGGGGGATTTGAAAAAACACATTTAATACTTAATTAAATTTATTAGAATTTGTGCATATACATACTTATATGTATATAAGTTGAAGAAGGTTTCTTACTAATACACTTCTTTTTATGTAGCAATTTGCTTTGTAAACAAATTTCAAATTAAAATTATTATACTTTAATTAAACTTCTATACTTTAATTCAAATTATTATACTGTACAATAATTATCTTTTCAATATTTTCTGTGGTCAATTTCTAGCGATTGATTGCTAGTATATTTTTTAATTTCAAAAATGACCTTTCCACGTTGGTAGAAACAATTGGCATATACATACTTCAATATAAAGCAGTCTTTAAAACTTGATACTGCGTCTCTGCCTTGCATTATTTTAACCCTTAAGCGCCCAGGATAACAATAACTATTTCATTCCAATCTGGATTTACATTTCAAGCAGCTTCCAGTATTTTTCGGGCTTGATCTCCTTTTTGGCCCGGCAACTCCATCGCAGCTTTTTGGAGCTCCAAGACAACTTAAGCAGCTGAAGTCAACGAAGTGCCTTGCACCTCTTCTTCTTTCATCTTTGGCAACTTAAAAAAATGAGCTCGTATAAAATTTAGCTGCGTCAAAGTTTGAACGTTTCCCAGTGCTTGCTTGGCTATTTTAATTGCCATGTTATCCTCTTCGTCGAATTCTTCTAATAGAACTTTCACTTTTTCTCCATGTTCTGCGTAATAAAGGGCCGCTCTTATTTAAGTTTCCCATCTTGTTAGGATAGGCTCTGAAGGAAGAGGGGTCCCTGGTAGCATTTCCTTGAAGATTGGCACTCGGCTTAGAGCTTTAATAAAATTTTGTTTACCCCACTGAAATTAAGTCATTTACAGCTGGTGAAAAACAGCATGGGCCAAGCAGGTTACATGGACCATTTTAGGGACAATTTTAAACACACCCCTGCTTTCAGTATGTATGCAGCGCTGTTAGAGCAGGGCAATTCGGTTACTTCTATTCTTTGGCATGGTCAAAAATGTAATACACAAACAAAGTTTAAATTCACTGGGAAAGTTCGAAGACTATAAGAACACAATAACTGTCAACAACCAGAGAGGTGGAATGATATTGGTCAAGTATCTGACTCAGGTACACCTGAGACTAGAAGAGGGAAGGCTCCGTTAGCAAAAAATCCCAAAATATAACACTATGTTTCTAAAGGAGGAGTTAGTCCCTAAACCATTCAATATTACTACGAATGTGCCAATGGTTATCCTCTAAGTATGCTACTTATACCTTTTAAGGGTAATTGGTATTGAACACGACAACACTACCTGCGTCTTTCCCCAGATTATTTGCTACACGCGGCTTTAAACTTGATTTTTTTAACCTTAGAACTTCTACCCGAGACGAAGTGTGTCACTACCCTAAGATAGGAATCCACGTCACTTGGGGAATCCTCAGCACCTTGGAATCCTGCCCAGCAAGGGCGTATCTTACCTGGTTTTATGGGTTGTAGCAGAACCCCTTATAATATTAGAATATTTATATTTTTTTTCTCAGAACTTAGCCCAAATAAGGCAAAATGTGGCACAAAGTGTGGCATTTTACCGAAAATCGGCAAAATGTGGCTTTTTACCGAAAAATAGGCAAAATGTGGCATTTTAGTATGGCGCCATGGCAAAAAGGCATTTGAAGGTCTCTGGTTATAAGGTATTTGAAAGAATTATTTTAAAATTTTAGGACTAGCCGTTATAGGGTGGTTACGGGGAAGAATATTTTGAGGTATATATTTTAAATCATTATACCAATAAAGCATGCCAAATTTAAACATTAAATAAAATTAAAGCATATATATTTTTAACCTAGCAGCTGTCGAATCGAAGGTCAAAAACTTACTAATACAAATTAAATTATTAAATGCAACTTAGGTATTCGATACGCAAACATAAATGTTTAGAGAGAAAAGAGAGTTAAAAAAAAATACGTGTGGTGTCGTGGGACACCCGGTAGGAACGAAGTTCCTTACATTTTTCATTAAATATAAATTTTAAAATCACACTGCTATAAGTACGTATACATTGCTAACTACTTATACATGGCGGAGTTAGAAAAGAGGCAAAAATTAAAAGTAACGAACTGTTTGTACCTAGCAGAGTTAAGGCAAAATTAAAAGAAAATCATTATTTGTATCATTAAAGCAAGCGTCTTACTATAAATATATATTGAATATAAGAAAAGAGTTGAGCCTGATGAGTTTATAGTGAAAGAGTATGTTTGTTAAAGGATGTTGGATTGAAATAGGACTGTTTTCTACCTACCCGGCCTACTAATTTAAAATATTATAAAATATATCTCTTCCCTACTCTACAGCTTCTGCTTGTATCAGTGTGAAATTTTACATGATTACATTTTATTTATTTACAAAACAAAGTGACATTTTTGACATATATAACAAAAATAATCAAAACAAGTCAAGTAACAGGCTTCCTTAATAAAACATTTTCCCGTCTTTTAAAGCTTACGTTTACGCGAACGTTGCGTGTGAACGCTTAGGCAGACAACGTTTTCCGACGAACTCTGCCTGGGCATTGGTAAAATGAACATGTGTACCAAATTTCAACTAACTCGGTGAGCTTTTATTCAAGTTATCGTCATCTGTAGATTTCGTGACGGATTTTTCGTGACGGTGATTTTGGTCGTTTTTTTCGGATTCACTCCCGGGCTCAAGAATGTGCCATAAGGAACTTCGTTCCAAAAAACAAATAGAAAAATTTATGAAAAACAAATTTCTTTTGTTGTTTTGATTTCATTTAATTCTTCCAACATAACTTTTTTTACTTTCTCATATAAAGAGAAAGTATTGTGATGGCGCGAAAATTCGATTTTGAGATTTTGATGGATTTACACGTTTTGAGGTCCCCTGAGTCCAAAAAAGTGGTTTTTAAAAAATGTCTGTCCGTCGTCTGTCGTCTGTCGTCCGTCGTCTGTCGTCTGTGCAGACGCCTGGAGCATAAACTACTGGGCCGATTTTGACGAAATTTGGCATACATATTCAGAAAAATCATACCCCGAGGCGAAATCGAGAAATGAATTTTAGCTCTAAATTTGGGGGCGCTACCCCCCAAAAACTCTGAAAAAAACGGGAAAAAAATTATTTCTCGAAAACTGTTCCGACGATTTTGATTAAAAAATTCTAAAATGTAGTCCATTGGAATACGAATCCAACGATATAAGCCGTTTTCCCGGGAAAAATCTAGTTCCTGAGAAAATAGCTTAAAACGCTTAAAACAGGTTCGATTCCCCGCCCAGGAGAAGTTATTTTTATGATAAATTTTGATGAAATGTTCAATAATAATTAAATATACATACGAAAACTAATAAATGGAAAACACTGGGCTATGTAATTATGAACTCGTATAGGAGAAAGTTTGTCTGAGTTGTCTCGGACCGATTTTTTAATCAAATATACAAGAAGGGAATTAAAAAAATCGGTCCGAGACCACTCAGACAAACTTTCTCATATATGAGTTCATAATTACTTAGCCTAGTGTTTCCATTTATTAGTTTTCAAATGTACATTTAAATATTATTGAACATTTCATCAAAATTTATCATAAAAATAACTTCCCCTGGGCGGGGAATCGAACCCAGGCCCTCTCCATCCGCGTTTTAAGCTAATATCTCAGGAACTAGATTTTTCCCGGGAAAACGGCTTATATCGTTGGATTCGTATTTAAATGGACTACATTTTAGAATTTTTTAATCAAAATCGTCGGAACCGTTTTCGAGAAATAATTTTTTTACAGGTTTTTTCAGAGTTTTTGGGGGGTAGCGCCCCCAAAATTAGAGTTAAAATTCATTTCTCGATTTCGCCTCGGGGTATGATTTTTCTGAACATGTATGCCAAATTTCGTCAAAATCGGCCCAGTAGTTTAGGCTCCAGGCGTCTGCACAGACGACAGACGACAGACGACAGACGACAGACAGACAGACATTTTTTAAAAACCACTTTTTTGGACTCAGGGGACCTCAAAACGTGTAAATCCATCAAAATCTCAAAATCGAATTTTCGCGCCATCACAATACTT
Source organism: Gerris lacustris (assembly GCA_951217055.1). NCBI lineage: Eukaryota > Metazoa > Arthropoda > Insecta > Hemiptera > Gerridae > Gerris > Gerris lacustris. The sequence goes on along the minus strand of OX578276.1, from coordinate 83,357,235 downwards.
TCTCTTTATATGAGAAAGTAAAAAATCGGTCCGAGACAACTCAGACAAACTTTCTCATATACGAGTTTATAATTACTTAACCCAGTATTTTCCATTTATTAGTTTTCAAATGTACATTTAAATATTATTGAACATTTCATCAAAATTTATCATAAAAATAACTTCTCCTGGGCGGGGAATCGAACCCGGGCTCTCTCCGTCCGCGTTTTAAGCTAATTTCTCAGGAACTAGATTTTTCCCGGGAAAACGGCTTATATCGTTGGATTCGTATTCAAATGGACTACATTTTAGAATTTTTTAATCAAAATCTTCGGAACCGTTTACGAGAAATAATTTTTTTTCATGTTTTTTCAGAGTTTTTGGGGGATAGCGCCCCCAAATTTAGAGCTAAAATTCATTTCTCGATTTCGCCTCAGGGTATGATTTTTCTGAACATGTATGCCAAATTTCGTCAAAATCGGCCCAGGAGTTTAGGCTCCAGGCGTCTGCACAGACGACAGACGACAGACGACAGACGACAGACAGACGACAGACAGACAGACATTTTTTAAAAACCACTTTTTTGGACTCAGGGGACCTCAAAACGTGTAAATCCATTAAAATCTCAAAATCGAATTTTTGCGCCATCACAATACTTTCTCTTTATATGAGAAAGTAAAAATACGTGTGGTGTCGTGGGACACCCGGTAGGAACGAAGTTCCTTACGCTTTTCATTAAATATAAATGATAAAATCGCTGTAATAACTACGTATACATGGTGGAGTTAGAAAAGAGACAGAATTAAAAGTAACTAACTATTTGTACTAGCGGAGTTGGCAAAATTAAATGAAAATCTTTTTATTATCTTTGAAGCGAGCGTCTTTCAATAAATAATGTACTGTATATTGAGAAAAAAGTTAATGATAAATTTATAGTTAAAGCAGATGGTTGTAGAACGAAAAAGAACTGTCCTCCCAGGCCCCGACGGCATATTATTCCAATTAAAATATTAAAATAAAAAATATAAATCATTAACTCACAAAAACGTCTGCTTGTATCAGGTTGAAATGTTACATGCTTGTTTCAATTGTACTGTAGGTGATGTATACAAAGTTTCATTTAAATCTTTACGCTAGAACGTAAGATATCGGTAAAAACGTTGTTTTCTTTATTTTAATCGGTTTGGTCCGCTTTAATAAATTTAGCGATCTTTATCACTTCATAGTAGTGTCGGTGTTCGTTTTATTAAAAAAAAATATTTAAAAAAGTGGTTTGTCTCATTAAATAGATGAAGTTGGCATTTCTTCCCGTCCAAAAATTCCAATTTTAAATTCGAAGCTTTTACGCGAGCGTTGCGCGTGAACGCTTGGGCGGATAACGTTGTCCAACGAACTTGTCCCTGACATTGGCAAAATGAACATGTGTACCAAATTTCAACTAAGTCGGTCAACTTTTACACAAGTTATCGCCATCGGTAGATTTCGTGACGGATTTTGCGAGACGGTGATTTTGGTAGTTTTTTTTGGATTCACTCCCGGGCTCCAGAAAGTGCCATAAGGAACTTCGTTCCAAAAAGATGTTTATTATTAATAATAAACACTATTAAAATAATAATAATTGGCACTAGCAAAACTTTATTAAAAGTAATGTAGTGCATAAAATGGAATATGCTTTAAAATATATAATACAAGCAATCATATTACATATTATTTATTTCGTAAAAGATAAATTAGTTATTTAGAGGTTACCTCAAGTTACCATGTAAATCTCGCCCGTATTTTTATTCAATTAATTTATTACGTTATATGTATTTGTTATATTGTAAATTTGTTATATTATTGATTTAAATGTTCGAGAAAGTGTTGAGATTATTTGTGAAGTATGACAAATCCAATTCGATTGGAAGATATTGACTAGTTGATCTCACCTCCCTATGTAAAGCCACAATAATGTTTTACCGGCACGAATATGCCTCGGTGGAGACGTAATATAGCCGATTAAGATAAATATTTTTTGAAAATTCTTTTACCCTTACCGACCCACACCCTAGCGAACTGGATACTAAAAGGGACAAACCAATCATCTACGTTTGTTATTTAAGATAAGTCTTTATGTTGTTTCATAATAATTAAAGAGGACTAGATAATAAAAACGTTGAAATTGACAAATTAATGCTGCATGTAATAATTAATCTTTTAATCGATTATCATGTTTAACGTACAAATTAACTAATTAAATACAACTTAGCGGTATTCGATACGCAAACCTAAATGTTTATAGAGAAAAGAGAGGAGTTGGAAAAAGCAAATCAAAAAATTTATGAATTTAAAAAAAATATATATATTTATTTACATTAAAATAAAAGTATATATTAAGCTTGTGGTAAATGATCTCCTGTGGCAGTGAATCCATTTTTATCAGCGACCCAGTCTGTCACGATGAGTTTCCCCGAAGGGTCGTAGTAAGAGTAGGTTCCACTCCTAACAAGAACATAGCCAGACTTGTCAGGTGTCTGTTCTAAGTGACCTTCTTCCTTTACTTGTGTTCCGTCAGCTGAAGTAAAGCTGCAATTTATAATTAAGGCAATCGTCAGATAAAAGTTGGTTTATCAATTATTATATTAATATATATCAAATCGATACGTCGGTGTCGAATGTGTCCGTTATCCCTGTCGATATAGCAACTGGAGTAGGTATGAGAATAGAACCTAGAAGGGTAAAGTTATTTGCGGCCCAGGCCGTTCTGAAATCAATGTGCAGGGTTCAATGAAAGTTGAGCTTAGTTGTAAGGGGCAAGAATCCATACAGGTACTGTTTGTGGCAGAGGTTAATTAACCATTGTTAGAAAGACCAGCATTATCTGCAGTTAAACTTTTCAATGTTGTTAAAGTTTACCAATTGACAAAACACAAATTGAAGCTTGGTACTTCAATATTTTTGTTAAATATCCTAAATTGATTTCTTGCTTTGGTAAGGTTTCGCTCAAATTTGAAATTAAATTTGAGTGGCAGTTTTTAAGATATTGAACGAGCATATTGAGTTCTTCATTTCAGAGACAAAGGATATTAAAAGTTTCATTTGTCATTATTTTGAAAAAATATATGGGCTCAATGATGGTGTTGATAAAAAGTGATTGCTTATAATTATGTTATGCTTCATATAATTTTAAAACTTTTGATGAATAGAGAGAAAAAGTCTGCATATTGACATTATTTTTAAAACGGCTGCCATTAAAAATTAGGGTTTTTAAGTCTTGTGTCACGTTGTATATCAAAGTTAAGGTCTTTTTGAGTAGGTAATGATTTTTATTTCCCCATGGATCCTGAATAATTGAGTTCATAATACAACGAACCACTAGTAGTAATATAATTGTAAGTATACAATTTTGGTATTTAAAAATAATTGTTTAGCTTACCTTAAAACGAATTGATTCCACGCATCGTCAGTTCTGTAAAGATCAACGATGGGTACTTTTGGATGAATAGAATTAGCAGGGTAAACTTGGCCATTATAAACCTGGGTAGCGACAGCTACTCCAACCAGAAAAAGAAGGGCGACTACAGCCTGCAAGTGTAAATTGTATTTTTAATTATCCTATAATTTATTATTTTAGTAAGTTAATATCTCATGGAAGTACTTGTATAACTTCGAGTATCTTGTAAGGTAAGTATAATCATTAAGTAGGTAGGTGGATCCTTGTTAGGGTAAAGAAAAGTATTTCACATTGGTTAAGGTGTTGGCGACGTTTCGACCTTACCGGTCATTTTCAAGCCTATAAACAACATTTATTGTTTTTTAAAAAACATCAGTTAACTTACGCTATAATATTTTCTTTACATCAATTAAATTTTGAAGTATCAATTATCTATTTTTCTATCATAAATTAATTACCTGGTTAAAACGATTTACCCTAACAAGGATCCACCTACCTATACTTGATGAATATATATAAAAGGGTACACTTAAGATAAATTATAGTAAGTATAATATTATTAAACAGTTTATTAAAAAAAATGTGTTAATATTAGGGTGTTGAACCAATGTATTATTATAACAAATAGTGATGTTCTCCACATATAATTTTTAGTTCTTAAGTTGAAATTGTTAACATAAAAAATATAATATAATAATATAAAATAAATAAATTATGAAGTGTAAATGTTAAAAGATTTGAGCGAGTACTTACTGACTGCATTTTGCTGTTTGCGCTTGTGATTTGAATACTAGAAGAGATAGAAGCTAAGTGTGCTTACTGTGCGGGTAATGAGGTATATTTAAATGCCAGTGCCTAGTAGAAGTAGAAGGGATGACTTAAATGTTTAACATAATGATTAAGGAACCTGCTACAATTAGTAGTTTTTAACTATGGTGCTGCAGGGCACATGGTCAAACAAATAGAAAATCTCATTTGTATAAATGGATTATATTATTCTATAACGAAAACATTCACCTCAAAAACGGGAAGACTATGTTTATTATTATAGAAAGAAAGAAAAAAGTTCTACTGAAAGATGCCCTACAGTATCATATTCAAGGAAACTACTAATTAATTAGTAGCTTTATTAATTGGTAACGATTTTGCTAATCCTTTCTACCTGATGTAGGTATTTATATACATCGGTTTTTCTACTGTACTGTCGCAAATCACCAGTTAGCTGTTTCTGTAATATACTCAACATCCAACAGCAAAATGCGTTCAGTGAGTAGCCACAAATATTTGTATTTAATATTTATACTTAAATTGAGATACAAGTAATCTTAGAATTGTTATAAAATATAATTATATTCAGAAGAAAATAGAACAAACAGATTAATTTTATAACTTCATAGTTTTTAAATTTAAAAAACAATTTCTAGAATTGTTTAAACATCTAAAAATGTTGCCCATGGTATAAAAATAGTTATATATTTGTTGTCTTAAATTCATTTAACGAACTAAGAGCTGTTCTACGGACACCATTAATACACATTATAGAATTAAAGTTATTTTGTTACTCTCATTTAATTTTTTTTTAAATAATATCATAAATTGATTATTACCACTTAAAAAGCACGCTTGTAGTTAAATATAAAAAAATATATTTGTCTAAACACAGTACACAATTCATAACGATCAGACGAACGGTTCAGTATTTCTACATAGCTTCAATTACAATTACATAGACTGGATTATATTCAGTTTACATATAATTGTCATTGAAGATAGTCGAAAGACTGAAACCATCGTCTCATCGTTATGTACAGTCGGACATCCATACAGCGAAATTGATGGTTCTAGAAAAAAAATCGCTATTATATAGAAATATCGTTATAAAGATTATTTATTTAAGAAAACAATATAGGTTCCTCAACGAGGAAGATTTTTATCCCAAACCATTTTCACCCATTTTAGAACTGCTTCATAAACACGACTTAAAACATACAACCTTAAGAAGTATATTTTGGATATAAAATAAATATTTTAGATTCAAAAACGTGTGCGTTTCATTCATTTTTCGTTAAGTATTATCAAATTCGATTACCACTTAATATCGGTCAATACAACCATTTTTTAATATAATAAGATTACTTGGATTCGTTGTACTATATTAAACACATTTTTAAATAGACTGCCAATTGGTGTGGCACATAGCTTCCTCGCATGCTATCACGTACTTTTTGATTTTATGCTTGTACAAGCCATTATTGTCTAAATTTGTTTAATTGTTTCCCCTGTTTTTTTAATCTGTCAAAATTGTTTTGATTTTTTACTTGAATTAATGTATCAATGAAGCAAAAGTTAAAGAGCACAGACGGTTCAACGTAATCTGGGGCTATTTGCGGGATACTTTCGATAAACTATAAAAGTTTCATACAAATCAGATTAGTACTTTTGAAGCTATAGGTGTTAATGTATGTTTGTGCGCATGTGGAAGAGAAACAAATGAGCGTAGAAAGTTGAAACATACAAGGGTCCGACAATGGGCTACTCATGACCTACCACCCAAATTTCATTAAAATTGGACGTTTATAATTTTTAAGATACGTTGATTGACGAACACCAAACCAACCGACAGACCGAAAGACAATCACCGAACCAAAAATAATCCCTGATGTCTGAAACAGATTTCTGTCTTGGACTTTTTGAAATCGGAGACCTAAAAATTGTTCGTTCTTTAAAACGATTACATAGCTTACGTTACCTTCGGTAAGCTCGGCAGCGAAAACTAACCCTAAGCGATCGTAAAAAAAACTTAAAATAAATATTATCATACTTATATTTGCAGGCTGTAGTCGCCCTTCTATTTCTGGTTGGAGTAGCCGTTGCTTCCCAGGTTTATAATGGCCAAGTTTAATCCTTTAACATTTACACTTTATAATTTATTTATTTTATATTATTATACTATATTTTTTATGTTAACAAGTTCTATTTAAAAACTAAAAATTATATGTGGAGAATATCACTATTTGTTATGATAATACATTGGTTCTACACCCTAATATTAACGCATTATTTATAATAAACTGTTTAATAATATTATACTTACCTTACAAGATACTCGAAGTTATACAAGTACTTCCATGAGATATTAACTTACTAAAATAATAAATTATAGGATAATTAAAAATACAATTTACACTTGCAGGCTGTAGTCGCCCTTCTTTTTCTGGTTGGAGTAGCTGTCGCTACCCAGGTTTATAATGGCCAAGTTTACCCTGCTAATTCTATTCATCCAAAAGTACCCATCGTTGATCTTTACAGAACTGACGATGCGTGGAATCAATTCGTTTTAAGGTAAGCTAAACAATTATTTTTAAATACTAAAATTGTATACTTACAATTATATTACTACTAGTGGTTCGTTGTATAATGAACTCAATTATTCAGGATCCATGGGGAAATAAAAATCATTACCTACTCAAAAAGACCTTAACTTTGATATACAACGTGACACAAGACTTAAAAACCCTAATTTTTAATGGCAGCCGTTTTAAAAATAATGTCAATATGCAGACTTTTTCTCTCTATTCATCAAAAGTTTTAAAATTATATGAAGCATAACATAATTATAAGCAATCACTTTTTATCAACACCATCATTGAGCCCATATATTTTTTCAAAATAATGACAAATGAAACTTTTAATATCCTTTGTCTCTGAAATGAAGAACTCAATATGCTCGTTCAAAACTTAATAACTGCCACTCAAATTTAATTTCAAATTTGAGCGAAACCTTACCAATGCCAGAAATCAATTTAGGATATTTAACAAAAATATTGTAGTACCAAGCTTTAATTTGTGTTTTGTCAATTGGTAAACTTTAACAACATTGAAAAGTTTAACTGCAGATAATGCTGGTCTTTCTAACAATGGTTAATTAACCTCTGCCACAAACAGTACCTGTATGGATTACAACTAAGCTCAACTTTCATTGAACCCTGCACATTGATTTCAGAACGGCCTGGGCCGCAAATAACTTTACCCTTCTAGGTTCTATTCTCATACCTACTCCAGTTGCTATATCAACAGGGATAACGGACACATTCGACACCGACGTATCGATGTGATGATTTACTATAATAAATAGTAATATTCTCCAGGCCACAACTAAGTTTTCCTTCTCTACTTTTCCGTGGATACAGAAGTGCCCTAATATTTATGTATATATTATTATAATACTTGATAAACCATATTTTATCTGACTATTGCCTTGATTATAAATTGCAGCTTTACTTCAGCTGACGGAACACAAGTAAAGGAAGAAGGTCACTTAGAACAGACACCTGACAAGTCTGGCTATGTTCTTGTTAGGAGTGGAACCTACTCTTACTACGACCCTTTGGGGAAACTCATCGTGACAGACTGGGTCGCTGATAAAAATGGTTTCACTGCGACAGGAGATCATTTACCACAAGCTTAATTTATACTTTAAGTTTGATGTAAATAAATATATATATTTTTTTTAAATTCATAAATTTTTTCCAACTCCTCTCTTTTCTCTCTAAACATTTAGGTTTGCTTATCGAATACCGCTAAGTTGTATTTAATTAGTTAATTTGTACGTTAAACATGATAATCGATTAAAGATTAATTATTACATGCAGCATTAATTTGTCAATTTCAACGTTTTTATTATCTAGTCCTCTTTAATTATTATAAAACAACATAAAGACTTATCTTAAATAACAAACGTAGATGATTGGTTTGTCCCTTTTAGTATCCAGTTCGCTAGGGTGTGGGTCGGTAACTGTAAAAGAATTTTTAAAAAATATTCATCTTAATCGGCTATATTTCTTCTCCACCGAGGCATATTCGTGCCGGTAAAACATTATTGTGGCTTTACATAGGTAGGTGAGGTCAACTAGTCAATATCTTCCAATCAAATTGGAATTGTGTATTTGGATTTGTCATACTTCACAAATTATCTCAACACTTGCTCGAACATTTAAATTAATTATTTAACAATATAACAAATACATATAACGTAATAAATTAAATCAACATGGTAACTTGACGTAACCTCTAAATAACTAATTTATCTTTTACGAAATAAATATTATGTAATTAGATTGCTTTTATTATATATACATATTTTAAAGCATATTCCATTTTATGCACTGCATTATTATTTATAAAGTTTTCATAGTGCCAATTTTTATTTTTATAATGTTTATGATAAATAATAAACATCTTTTTAGGGTCCGTAGGCAAAACCAAGGACCCTTATAATATTTTCCTGCGTGTGTCTGTCCGCCCGTCCTGTCGCGTGCTCTCGCGGCTACACCTTTCGTCCGATCACTTTGAAATTTGGTATGTATGTGTCTTGTACCTACCCACTTGTTTTAAAAATATAGCGACTTGAAAAAAATATTTTTCAAAAAAATTAGGGTAAAAAAACTTAAGGGTTAACATTTTTTTATTTTTTTTTCGACACCGTGAGGGGTATCATAATATGAAAGGGTTGATTACAAAAATATATAATTATTTGGTTATAACTTTGATAGGCAAGTTTGAAGTGGGTATGAAACGTGTCGCCCTCCTCTATTTCGCTTATGTGATGTGCAAAAAATCTGAAAAAATTCCTGAACATTCTTCGACCAAAAGCCACCACTTTTTGGAAATTTCGAAAAAAATATTATTTTATTTTTTATTGACAAAATACGTTTTTTTTTATAACTATGGTCTTTTCGATGTATTTATATGGTTGTAGTCCGGTTCAGTGGCAAAAAAATACTTTATCAGAAGTTTGTTTATGTTTTTTGAGAATATCAGACCCATAGGATAGTTCAAAGTAAGCTTTTTAGCATTTTAAAAAACACCATCAACAGGGTACTACTTAAACTATACAGGGTTGCCTACGGAACCTCGCTGTGTGCTCACTAGCACACACTTGACCTTTTTATTTTAATTCCCTTTTTGTATATTTGCTTAAAAAAAAGTTGTGTTGGAAGAATTAAAAGAAATCAAAACAACAAATGAAATTTGTTTTTCATAAATTTTTCTATTTGCTTATATACCCCAAAATATTCTTCCCCGTAACCACCCTATAACAGCTAGTCCTAAAATTTTAAAAATAATTCTTTCAAATACCTTATAATGGAAAGTAGCGGGGGAAATTTTCCAATTTTTAAAATTGTAAATTTTGTGAGCAGTGAGACAACTTTTTTTTTTTGAAGTGAAACTTCTTTGACGGCGGTAGAGTGAATTTTTTCTTATAGTGTAATCGTGTAACGAAGTTTGCAATTCGAGACTCGTCCAAGTGTAACATTTTTACAGATTAATTGTATTATATCTATTTAAAGACCAGAAAATCAAAACAAACATTTATTTTTATTGGAATGGAATAAATGTGGTTGCCTTAGCGTAGCAATATTTTTTTTCAATTAAATTTCCCATAACCATTTCTTAATCCTGAAATAATTAATTCGTCAAAACATGAAAGAGAGAAATGCATTCTAGAACTTAAGTTTCACTTCTAATGCGGGAGAGCCTTACACATTTTTTTTTAAATTTTGAGTGGGGTAACAAATGAAAGCTCCTGAAGAGTAGGTTACAAATTCAACTTGTTTTAATTTGACATTCCTTATATTGTCCCAACCACCCTATACGGATTGTCCAAAAATGTTAAAATAATTCATGCAAATACCTTATTATAGGATGGTGGAAATTTCCCTAAAAAAAGATAATTTAATTTTTTATTATTACCGATGGTGGTTCGAGAAACATTAATCCATATTGATTAAGAAACGTTTCGACCCGCACATGAGTACGGGTCGAAGGTCATCATCAGTCTTTATTTCTAAAATGACAAAATAATCGGTTACATTGATATCTTTATTTTTCTATAAGCTAATTCTGTAGAAAATTAATCATAACAATTATGATATGATCACACGATTGATGTTGATGGTAATACCTACAAAATTGTTGTACCATGAAAATCATTCTTCATCTCTATAAGAGAGCGTCAATAATCACTAGAATTAATTTATTTGAGTTAATTACTAGAATTAAAAATCAAATTTTAATAATTTCATATATCATTAGCATAACTTTACAGCTTAAACAAAGACATGACAATTATAACATTAAACAAAATAATTCTTAATTGGTATATATTCTAATTAACAATAAATTTCACAGTGAGAACCTTTAAAGCAATTTAATTCTATTATTACACTATCCGTAACACTATTCATTATACAATCTGTCCTAATGGAATTTATATTCGTTTTTTATAAAAGTAAATTATTATTAGATAATTTAATTGCTATTTATTAATTAAACTTTTAATATTTAAAGAAGATTGTTTTGTTTGAAACATAATTGGATTACTAGCGCTACCTGGTAGAGGGGTTACACTAATTATACTTAAATAAATATTCGATTTCTGTATTGTTTAAATGTATCTTACTATTATTTTAAGAATCCAATAGATCTTAATAGAAAAAAAAAATCTAAAAAAAAAAAAAAAAAAAAATTAAAAAAAAAAAAATCTTAAAAATGAAAAAAAAAAAAAATCTAAAAAAAAAAATCTTAAAAAAAATAAATGAAAAAAAAAAATCCTAAAAAAAAAAAAAAAAAACCTAAAAAAAAAAAAAAAAAAATCTTAAAAAAAAAAAAAAAAAAATCCTAAAAAAAAAAAAAAAAAAAATCTTAAAAAAATCCTAAAAAAAAAAAAAAAAAAATCTTAAAAAAATCCTAAAAAAAAAAAAAAAAAAATCCTAAAAAAAAAAAAAAAAAAAATCTTAAAAAAAAAAAAAAAAAATCATAAAAAAAAAAAAATCTTAAAAAAATCCTAAAAAAAAAAAAAAAAAAAATCTTAAAAAAATCCTAAAAAAAAAAAAAAAAATCTTAAAAAAAAAAAAAAAAAAATCCTAAAAAAAAAAAAAAAAAAAAATCTTAAAAAAAAAAAAAAAATCCTAAAAAAAAAAAAAAAAAATCTTAAAAAAAAAAAAAAAAAAATCTTAAAAAAATCCTAAAAAAAAAAAAATCTTAAAAAAATCCTAAAAAAAAAAAAAAAAAATCCTAAAAAAAAAAAAAAAAATGTTAAAAAAAAAAAAAAAAAAATGTTAAAAAAATCCTAAAAAAAAAAAAAAAAAAAATCTTAAAAAAATCCTAAAAAAAAAAAAAAAAATCTTAAAAAAAAAAAAAAAAAACCTAAAAAAAAAAAAAAAAAAATGTTAAAAAAAAAAAAAAAAAAATCATAAAAAAAAAAAATCTTAAAAAAATCCTAAAAAAAAAAAAAAAAAAAAATCTTAAAAAAATCCTAAAAAAAAAAAAAAAAAAATCTTAAAAAAAAAAAAAAAAAAATCCTAAAAAAAAAAAAAAAAAAAATCTTAAAAAAAATAAAAAAATCCTAAAAAAAAAAAAAAAAATCTTAAAAAAAAAAAAAAAAAAATCTTAAAAAAATCCTAAAAAAAAAAAAATCTTAAAAAAATCCTAAAAAAAAAAAAAAAAAAAAATCTTAAAAAAATCCTAAAAAAAAAAAAAAAAAAAATCTTAAAAAAATCCTAAAAAAAAAAAAAAAAATGTTAAAAAAAAAAAAAAAAAAAACGAATATAAATTCCATTAGGACAGATTGTATAATGAATAGTGTTACGGATAGTGTAATAATAGAATTAAATTGCTTTAAAGGTTCTCACTGTGAAATTTATTGTTAATTAGAATATATACCAATTAAGAATTATTTTGTTTAATGTTATAATTGTCATGTCTTTGTTTAAGCTGTAAAGTTATGCTAATGATATATGAAATTATTAAAATTTGATTTTTAATTCTAGTAATTAACTCAAATAAATTAATTCTAGTGATTATTGACGCTCTCTTATAGAGATGAAGAATGATTTTCATGGTACAACAATTTTGTAGGTATTACCATCAACATCAATCGTGTGATCATATCATAATTGTTATGATTAATTTTCTACAGAATTAGCTTATAGAAAAATAAAGATATCAATGTAACCGATTATTTTGTCATTTTAGAAATAAAGATTTTTTTTATTTTTTTTTTTTTAGGATTTTTTTTTTTTAGGATTTTTTTTTTTTTTTTTAAGATTTTTTTTTTTTTTTTTTAGGATTTTTTTAAGATTTTTTTTTTTTTTTTTTTTTAGGATTTTTTTTTTTTTTTAAGATTTTTTTTTTTTTTTTTTTAGGTTTTTTTTTTTTTTTTTTTTTAAGATTTTATAAAAATTAGGATTTTTTTTAAGATTTTATAAAATAAGATTTTTTTTTTAGATTTTTTTATTTCTTTTTTTTAAGATTTTTTTTTTTTTTTTAAGATTTTATATTTAGGATTTTTTTTTTTTTTTTTTTTTAGGTTTTTTTTTTTTTTTTTTTTAAGATTTTATAAAAATTAGGATTTTTTTTAAGATTTTATAAAAATTAAGATTTTTTTTTTAGATTTTTTTTTTTTTTTTTTTTTAGGATTTTTTTTTTTTTTTTTTGAAGATTTTTTTTTAAGATTTTTTTTTTTTTTTTTTTAGGTTTTTTTTTTTTTTTTTTAAGATTTTTTTTTTTTTTTTTTTTAGGATTTTTTTTTTTTTTTTTTTAAGATTTTATAAAAATTAGGATTTTTTTTAAGATTTTATAAAAATTAAGATTTTTTTTTTAGATTTTTTTTTTTTTTTTTTTTTTTAGGATTTTTTTTTTTTTTTTTTTGAAGATTTTTTTTTTTTTTTTTTAAGATTTTGTATTTAGGATTTTTTTAAGATTTTTTTTTTTTTTTTTTTAAGATTTTTTTTTTTTTTTTTTTAGGATTTTTTTAAGATTTTTTTTTTTTTTTTTTTTTAGGATTTTTTTTTTTTTTTTTTTAAGATTTTTTTTTTTTTTTTTTTTTAGGATTTTTTTTTTTTTTTTTAAGATTTTTTTTTTTTTTTTTTTTTTTTAAGATTTTATAAAAATTAGGATTTTTTTAAAGATTTTATAAAAATTAAGATTTTTAAAAAAAAATCTTTAAAAAAAAAAAATAATCTAAAAAAAAAATCTTAAAAATAAAAATAATCTAAAAATATTTTTTTAGATTTTTTTTTTAAGATTTTTTTTTTTTTTTTTTTTTTTTAGATTTTTTTTAAGATTTTTTTTTTAGATTTTTTTTTTTTTTCATTTTAAGATTTTTTTTTTTTTTTTTTTTAGATTATTTTTTTTTTTTTTTTTTTAGATTTTTTTTTTTTCATTTATTATTTTTAATTTTTTTTTTTTTTTTTTTATTTTTAAGATTTTTTTTTTAGATTTTTTTTTTTTTTTTTTTTCATTTATTATTTTTAAGATTTTTTTTTTTAGATATTTTTTAGATTTTTTTTTTTTAGATTTTATTTTTAAGATTATTTTTTTAGATTTTTTTTCAACCAACTGGAAAAATCCGAAAAGTTAAAAAAATATATTGTTACCCCCTTAAAAAATTAAAGATGGTGGACGCAAGATTTTTCGGAGGCTTATTGTGGCAAAACGGTAAGTCGTATCGACAAGATTGCGCCAGCGGTAACTTATCTTTAAAGATCTACAACTTTGGTCCTATGACTTTTTGTCGTACCACCATCTACCTGAAGGTTCTACCTGAAATAGAGCTAAAAAATATATATTTTTTTAATAAATTTGACTTTGAGTGCTTATGGCGTCCGCATTTATTGTTGACCGATTTAATTTCTGATTGGGGTGTTTAAACCTCACACTAATGCTCTTTAAATTGAGTATTTATTATTTTATTAATTGTTCCTAGAACTATAGTTATTAATATTTACTGCTAGCAATTACACGCATTCACTTAAATAAATTTTTAAATGTATTTTTGTTCCTCATATTTATTTATATGTAAGGTGATGTGTGGGCAAGAAAGAGGAAAAATTACGCACTGTGTTTACGAAAAAATGAACGGAAAATTACGAGCTGTGAATTAGTGCGAAATGTTTCCTCTTTCTTGCCCACACATCACCTTACACTTAAATAAAGTCGTGTTGATTTGGCTGTAGAGAATACTCTCGAAGACTTCAGAAAATGCCGAGGTCAGAGTAACTGGGTGATAGTTCTTAAAATCTACCTTGCCTACAAATCTACCTATAAGATCTTTAAATCTACCAGACTTATAAATGCAGAAGAACTGAGGTGTTTTCCAGAGTCGGTTAGTAGGTGTTTATAGTTAAATTTGAGTACCTAATACGCCTTCTTGATAATAAAAAGTGCAATTCATTCAAATTAACCTCAATTTGTGTAAAAGATATGATGGAAGGACAGATTCGTTATCCTAATCCCTATATTATGTTTTCTTTCAATTTCTCTAAGTATACTTATACTTCTATAACAAAATTTGAAGGTAGAACTCCAACACAAACAGATCTCAGTTCTCTTCATTATTATTATACAGAACGAAGAAAGATATTATATGAGAATGAAGAATGAATCTACAAGAAACTATAAGACTATATCAGTCAACAGTCAAAAGCAGACGTGATTTCAGCTGCCCCAGAATATTTGAATTGTTGATATAAGGTAAGCAGGCCATTGAATACTTAGTAAAGAGAGATTGGAGGCGAGTAAACTCATAGCTTGTTTTCGCTAATTGCCTTCGTCTTCTTACCCCTAATTGTTTTAACGTCTAGTTCCAGAGTACACTGCACTTCATTTTTAGTAATTTGATCCTCAAAATAACAATTATGCTTTATAACCCTAACTAAGTAGATTATAGAATGTTTTGAGTTTTAAAAATAACCCTTTTTTATTTAAAATATTAGAAGCGACGAATGTATTGTTAGAACATTTTGTTTAATAATTTCAAGATAAAAAGAACTTTTTATATACTACGTTTTTAAATTTTCTGTTGAATCGTATGTAATGTTGATAATATAATTGTTATTGTTATATAATATATAATGTTAGTGAAAAAAAAAAAAAATATTTCCAAATTTATTTACTTCACATAAATGACAACCATCCAGAGCCAGAGAGCTGATCTTAAACCTATATAAGGATAAATCTTTGTACAACGGATCTCCCCAACACCAAATCTAAAGCATACCATCGATATATTTGAAATAATATAATCGATAAATAATATAATCGATATTTCCTGTTTAGCTGTCATTCAATGTTTACCTATCACAAATTTGAGACCCGTCAAAATGAAGATAGCGTAAATATTGGATATGGCAAAACAAATAAAATAATTTGCGGATTTTTTCCGAACTAACTTTCCGCACAGCAAAATTTGCTGAAAACTAATTAAATTTTGCTGAAAGATGGCTAAAAGTATTAAAATAATGCATTGTCATCGTGTTCTGAGCTATGCTAAAAGTTTCAAATGTCTAGCTATTCGGGAAGTTAGTTAGAAATCGATTGCCAGATCTGTACCGGACAAACAAACAAACAAGAATGCAAGCTAATAAAAACGTAGTAAAAATACACTTTTGTCAATGTTAAAAGTTTAAAACTGCGTCTAAATATTAAGAAAAAACATTTTAAAAACGCATAAATTTCAATCTATATAAGAACAAAGAAAAATAATTATTTTTTGTATAATTGGGTGTTGATTTCATAAATAAATTAAAAGTTTAAATTAGTAAAAGAATTCACTTTGGAGCCGTTGTTATTAATGTATTATGTAATACAATATTATTAATGAAAAAATTAAAAAACGCATATATTTCAGTCTATAAGGACAAAGAAAAAGAATTATTTTTTGTATGATTGGGTGTAGATTTCATAAATACAGGTACGGTAATAGAATTCACTTTGTTAATAAGCCGTTGTTAATAATGCATTATTATTAATGATATAATTAATGTCCCCATTACTTTTATTTTTAATGATTTATATTAATGTTATTATATTAACGTCACTTAGACTGTTATAGATTAATTTGCTAATATAGTATGTAATTTGATTTAAATGTCGCATTATACTCAGCTCATCTGCAAGTACAATGCAGTAATTAATTAGTCTCATACATTTAACAAAATTATTCTTGTAATTAAATATAAATTGATTCAATATTTATAAGATGTTATGAATAATTCTATAGTTATTAATAATATTTAATAGGTTCTTAATTGTTTGAGGTAAAATTATTCAATAAGTTTTCCTGTGCAAATTAACACTGTTAAATATTTGACTTCAACTTAATTCTTTTCTCTTAAATTCAACTAAAGTTTTGTTTTCTTGTAACACCTGGTCATACTTTATGCTAAAAAAAAAATAAAATAAACAAGAAATAAAAATGTAAGAATGTAATCTTTACTCTAAGAGAATAGGGTTAGTAAAGAATAAAAATATTGTTATGAATGTTATTTCTGTTTTTGTTTTTTTTTAAATTGAATTTTCATTGCAGGTGTTTTTGAACACTAAATTAGTGTTTTAAATAGTAAACTGATATCAATTGTGTGTTAAAACTTAAATTGAATTTCGAAAAAAAATTAAAAGGAGAAAATGGGGTTCCCTTGTTACTGTCGGCTTAACTGAGTTATCTCTCTACATACACTCTACTTCTATGTTAAGTAATTCCTAAACATTCGCAAGGGTAGCCTTCTCGCTAGCTCTTACATTCAATTTCACAATGAGGTTTTATTATAATATTTAATACAAAAATACGTTGGTCTCTGACCGTTGACGAGTAAACATCGGCATATCGCACTAAGAATTCAACTAGCTATACTCTACGGTCATCTTAACGACTCTTTCTTTTAAAACATTTTATTATAATTTTTTTATTACTGTGATTATAATTATATAATCACTGCATAAGCATTAGGGTGGGTCACCGTTGTATGTAAAAATATTTATTTTTTAATTTCTATGTGGCACAGCATTAGAAGGGTGCCAAATCATGCCTTTAGTTCACATATAAAATTTAACTGTATTTGGATAACATCTTCTGCCTCCGGATTTATTTTTAAAAAATGCTTATTTTGAAAAAAAACTAAGCTAGGTATCATATGTTTTTAATGGAAGGTTAAATTAAATTAAACAATATGTGTTATAAAAACTAATAGATGATTTATTGGTAAGATCCATTTAATACAGTAAAAAGTATTAAAAAATTACATTTGTATTATTGAAGATATAGTAATTAATTTATAAGATACAGAACAAAAGGGTTCAAACACCCCATAAAATTGCTATACTTACTTAAGTTAATAATTATTAAAATATAAATAAATACAACTAAACCAATCATAAGCATAACTGAACTATTAAAATTTAAACTTTTACTTATTATGAAATAATTAATAATGATAATAAAAGAGATGGAAATAATTATACCTAATAATAATAAAATATTGCCACTACAAAAGTCACCGTCCAGTAAGTAGCACACCATTAGGGTACGTTTAATTATTATATTATTCAAATGCGGAAATCTTTCTTACTGTCGAATTTCGGCATGGCTTTTCGAGACTTAATTTGGTTTTTTATGAAGCCTTCTCTTGCAGATTTGTCACACAATGTGGCTGACGCTTCTGTGACAGTCTTAACTGCTCTTTCAACTGCTTGTGTGTGACATGGTAAACGTAGTAAAGGCAGTTCTCCTTCTCCTTTCTGGGCGACAAATAATTTTATGCTTTCATCAGGTATGGATTTTAATATTGGTGGGTCATATATATTTCCCTGCCAATCAATAAGCTCGATGTAAGACGATGCTTTGAAATTTACGGCAGGAAGTTGAAATAGACGGAGTCCGCTTTTCTGGCTGTTGCGGGCTTTCAAAATGCGACGGGCTGCCAACTCACGGATATACGGTTCTGAGTCGGTCAGCATTGCGACTAATAAATTTTCGGGGTGAGCAAAGTAACTGTTCCTTTGGATGACAGGATCTATTATAGCTTTTAGATCTGTGGATAAATACCTAGTTGCAGCGATGAGTTTGAAGAGGTGTCGCGCTCCATCTTTACATGAAGGGTGTATTCTTATAGAAAACCAGGTTGAAGCGTAAACCTTGACGACGTACGTTGCAAGAATTACTAATTCTTTAGACGGAGATTCTGTCGATACGTACAAGCGTAGAATTCGATTAGCACGAGTTAGCCATCGGGCATGGGACATTTTTCCGGGTGATTTGTTTCCTAAATCCTCCGGAAATATACCTGTTGAAATCGCAGTGACTATTCTGTACAAATAAGCTTGATCTGTGCTAATCTCTTGAATAGAAAACTCGGGTAAATCCATTGGAATGCGTTGAAAAGGAACAATTGGTCTTTTTTCACACATCTCTAAATCTTTGCCAATTCTACCTGAAAAGGTCTTGGGTCCTGATGTACTGCCATCAATATGATTAAACAAATGTCGGAATGGTAATTCGTTCATATGGAGTAGGCAAATAATCCACTGTAACGGTTTGTTTAATCTCTTCTCCAACAAACGTATGACTCCTCCATATTTACCAACGTTAACGTTAGTTCCATCACACCCAATAGCCACAAGAGACTCCATAGATATTTCTGATTTCAGAAAGAAATCGGTGATTGCATGTTCTATGGATTTAGATGTTCCTGAAGTTGGTGCGACGTATCCCAAGAACTTGGACTCTGGCTCCATTATCAATGAAATGTGTTCTTCAAGAATGCTCTGCCTGTACTTTTTTCCACCTTTGTCTTTAATAATAAAAGTTTTATCTTTCCGTCCGTCGAAGTATAAAGCAGGTATTAGTTGAACTCTTTCTTCTTCTGCGGATAATTTTCTTGCTATCTTACGTTTCCTACGAAGCTTATTTTTATCAATAACTTCCAAAGTAGAAGTGCTCAGAACAGCTGAAACAATAGCTGCCCCTGCCCTGTCTGATACTCCGTATCTATCACAAGTTCTTGAAAGTAAAGCATAGTCTACCGTGGTTTTTTTAGCGCCTAGATTATCGACAGGAGTCTCCGACTTAGAGGTTTGTGGTCGTGGCTGGAATACATTGTCAATGTCTGATTGATTGGATTCGGATGAAGTTTATTTGTAGTTACAGCATCAACACTTCCGATCACCATTTTTCTTGTGGTTCGTTGGTCCGTTAAGAAAGGTTTTTCTCCAAGAGGTACACTTTTATGTTTGGGACAAGTGCATTCATAAATATTATTGCATTTACAGGATGAAATGTCAAACAATTTTTGACTGGCTCGACGAAAATCTTCTAATTTTTTCTTGGGTATTTTAGGGTGAGATTTTATAAGATTTTTGCATTTTAAATGATAGACCTTCAACATCGCTTTCACTCGTTTATGTTGGACAGTAGGAATAGAAGCTCTTGACCATATTTCTTCAATTTTGTCAACGACAATGTCTTCAATTTCCTTATACGTGGGTTCTTTATTCGTTTCTTTATCACGTTTTATCTTATGCCTGTTCCACTCATAAAATTTCATGACGTCTTCGTAGGTTGGCAATGTATTGCTTTTCATATCACTTGAATCGCCAAACAACGGACATTTCCATTTTGAACGAGTGCGATCCATATTAAAAATAACCGAAATGAGCAAGAAACAACAAAATAACTGAAATAAGCACAACAGAACGTTACTTTACTGCAGTCAAAGCTTTACTGGAAAGGAAAGTTTGGCGTGCTTCATCACGGGGCTCCCCCCTCCACCCCCACTTGTCCGCCCTACCCTTTAAACCCAAAATATGACTCACATCTAATAATCTAAACAAGTAACATTTATTGGTTAATACCAGAACTCAAATTTTCTCTGAAAATTTGAAATGAAAAAAATGAAAACGAACAAATAATTAAAATAATCGAAAATGTGGAGTAATAAAAAAATCTATATCGATCCGGAGGCAGTTACACTAATCAAAATATATTAATATTTCAGACATAATACTTTAAGACCATTATGCACCTTTTAATAGCTGTGCCCATAAAGAAAATGATTTTTTATTTTTTTGACCCACCCTAATAAGCATTTTATTTATTAGTGAAGAAAGTGCAATGGTAAATAAATGTGATAAAAATCAGTAACAGTTTTTATTTTATATTATATTTTAATTTTTCTTTCCATTGTGGGCAAATAAATTATTTCACACTTAATTGAGTTCTCTTTAAAAAATATTTTGTTGAATGAGTAGTGAAAGTGAAATAAAAACTAATACGAAAAAAAGAGGAAGGAATCCGGATTCGCCTGAAACTCTAAATAAACATAAAATTCCTAATATGCAATCGGAAGACATGGCAGAAAAAACGGCACTCGTCGGAAATATGACAAACAGTGAGTTAATTCATATTATGGAGATGCTTCTTTTGAAAAATAATGAAAACTTAGCTTCAAAAGAGGATATAGTTAAAATAGATTCCAGGTTGACGGAGCTGGAAGAAGAACTCAAACATAATCGGCATGAAATAATAGGTTTAAAAGAAGAAAATAGGAAGCTCAAAAAAGAACTTGATGAACTCGACAATCGCACGAGACAAGATTATTTGTTTTAAATTCTTAATTTTAAATTTTAAATTCTTAATTAAGATTTAAAAATATATCAATTTTGCAGTTAATAAGCAATAAAAAGTAATCTTAAAAAGAAGAAAAATTAAATTAATAAAACATGGATGCGAATGAAATGAAAGAGCTTCTCAATAGTTTTAGAGATCAAATAAATAAAAATGTTGATAATAGAAATAAAAATGTGATGGTTACTTTAAAGAGAATAGAAGAGACACAAAGTGAAAATGCTACTAACATAGAGAAACAAAGGAAAAGGATATCGTTTTTAGAAAGAGAATTAAGAAAAAATAATATCATTATTTATGGAGTGACTGAAAGAAAACCTGAAAGCTTAAAACAACTTGAAAGAGAAGTCATAAAAATGTGCAGAGATAAATTAGATATAGAAATGAATGAATACGATATAGATTTTATAAGAAGGCAAGGAATACCAGAGAGAGAGAACAGACCGATATGTTTGAAATTAGTAAGAAATAAGATAAAGGTAGAAATTATGAGAAGGAAAAAGATGTTAAAAGGGACTGATATATTCTTGGATGAAGATTACCCACCAGAAATAAGACAGATAAGGAAAGACCTCTCAAATAAGATGATTGAGGCTAGGAAAGACGGTAAATTTGCTATCATAAAGTACGATAAGCTGATTATAGAGGAAAGAGGGAAAAATAGTGAGAGTCAAATTAGGAAAGGGAAAAGGTCATATGACAGAGCAAAAACGCCTGAATGTGAAACCAGCGATGATGGAAATGAGCGTAAGTGGGGAAATAGCACTATCAGAGCAAAAGAAAAAAATCCTAAAAGACACAATGCTGGCGTAGAATTACTTACCGAGGATGATACCGACGAAGGAAACAACTTATTATTTATCGGAAACACTAGTGATAGAAGTACCCAGAATGCCTTATCGAACTTTGAATCACTTCAAGGAAATTATAGAAAAGTAAAAAACAGTACAGCATTAGGACCAACAAGCATTGAGACAGACAAAAGGGCACTGAGCTCAACTTCGAAATTGGAGAATTCGAAAAGAGTAAGTGGAAAGAACGAAATCCAAAATTTAGTAAGGAAACAAAACAGCGATGGAAGCACACAAAGCACCATAACAAATTTCCTCGGGTTATATTTAAATCAAAATAAAGAAAAAGTAATAGAAATGGAAAAAGATAGTGAAAAGAAAAAGAATGAAGGAACTGAAAATATCCTAGAACCGAAAGCCACACCATAGCAATTAATGAAGAAAAGATGTAGAAGGAACGACACAAAAAATAATACAGTCATATACACTTATAATTGTCAAACACTTAAAGATAATAATAAATTAATAGAATTGCTAGAAGTAACGGCAGAGAAGCAGTGGGACATAATAGGTTTATGTGAAATAAGAAGGAATGGAGAACACCTGTTATCACTGGATGATGATAAAGAAATATATTGGAATGGAATCGGCTCACAGGGTGGAACCGGATTTTTAGTGAACAAACGGAGTAAGAAAAACATAACAGGGTACAAGTCGTACAGTCATCGTATATCGAAACTTATATGGAAGTTAGATAATAGTTGTGGTGGTGGGAGATTGAAAGTAATTCAAGTTTACGCCCCAACATCGGCAGCGAATGACAAAGAAATGGAAGAGTTCTATTACATGCTGCAAACAGCACTCAACGAAGATAACTGTAGATACACTATGATAATAGGAGATGTCAATGCTAAAGTTGGGAAAAAATCATGTAGTGATGGAGAAGCAATAGGTAACTACGGATATGGAGAGAGAAACGATAGAGGTAAAGACCTACTGGAATTCGCTGAAGGAAACCAATTGTTCATAATGAATAGTTTCTATCAAAAGCCATCCAACAAGAAATGGACCTGGATTAGCCCGGATGGGCAAACAAAAAATGAAATAGACCTTATTATATGCAACAAAAAATGTATAATACACGATGTAGAAGTTGACGAAACAATAGATATCGGAAGTGACCACAGGCCTGTCAAAGTAATGCTTAAAATTAGAAAACAAAAACACATATGGTCAAAGAAAAACATTACGTCAAAGAATACTAAACTGAAAGCTGAAACTAATTATACTGATTATGAAAATATGTTAAAGAAAGAAATAGAGGATAAGAGACTAGATGAGAATAGAGACAATTTAGAAAAATATGAGAGTACATTAAGTAGAGCTATAAAAGATGCAACGAATAAAATAACTGGAGGAAATGAGAAAATAGATTCGAATAAGAAAGTACCGAAAGAAATAAAGAGATTACTGGAAAAAAGAAGGAGATTAAAAAGGAAGGATAGAGATAAGGTAGAAAGAGCAGAGTTATCTAAACTGATAAGGAAAAAGATGAAAGACTGGAGTGACAAGAAAAAAATAGATCAATTAAATGATATCATAGAGAAAGGCGGAAGTTTACGAAAATATTGGAAATCACAGACTATAGGGAAAGGAAAAATTATAGGAATGAAAGACAAAGAAGGAAATATTAAAAATGAGAAAAAAGAAATAGTGGATATAATATCTAAATTTTATGAAGAACTGTATAATGATATTATTGATGACAATACAATAGTAGAATTAGAAACTGAAATAGAAAAATCGGATGATAGAATACACAACGAAGAAGAGAATGCAGGAACAATAGACGATATAGAAGAAGTACCAGAGATAACTAGAGAGGAAGTTGAAAGGGTAATCAAAAGAATGAAGAGAGGTAAAGCGGGAGGAAAGGATGGGATAACATGTGAAGAAATAAGAGCAGGCGGAGAAACTATAGTATCAGCAGCGCAGAGATTATTTAATTTATGTCTAAATAACAAAAAAGTCCCCAAAGTATGGTGCGAAGCCGAACTCATCCTACTATTTAAAAAAGGCGACAAACTAGATATAGAAAACTATCGGCCACTGAGCTTACTATCAGCTATATACAAGATGTTTATGAACATAATATCACTCAGGATAGAACGTGAACTTGATAGAGACATTCAAGAAACTCAAACAGGGTTTAGGAAAAACATGTCTACCCTAGATAATATATTCGTAGTCAAACAAATGATTAGACGTGCGCACGATTATAACTTTCCTCTAGTGTTAATATGTGTGGACTTCAAAAAGGCGTTCGACTCAGTTTTGAAGAAGCATGTTATTGGATGCCTTAAGGACAGTGGAATACATGCCACATACATTCAAATATTTAAAAATATATATGATGAGGCAAGTTTAAATATTACAATCGACAAAGAGGTGAAAAAAATCAAAGTAAAGAGAGGAATTAGACAAGGAGATGTGCTGTCTGGGAAATTATTTATAAAAACATTGGAAAGGGCTTGTAATAAACTGGATTGGGATGGAAAGGGAATCAAAGTGAATGGAAGATATCTAAACATCCTCAAGTTTGCTGACGACGTCGTAATAATGGCACATAGCTACGAGCAGGCTGAAGAAATGCTAGAACAACTTACCGTAGAAACAAGGAAAATAGGACTAGAAATTAACTTAAATAAAACCAAGGTTATGGCTGTAAATATAAAAGAGATGAGAGAAATAAAAGTAGAGAATAACAAGATAGAAGAAGTAGAGGAATATATATATTTAGGAAGTTTAATAAATATAAAGGAAAGGGAAAGCGAGAAAGAAATAGGAAGAAGGATAGGACTAGGATGGAGAAGTTTTAATAAATATAAACATCTATTTAGGTCAAACATAAATATGGAGTCAAAGACAAAACTATGGAACGCTTGTGTATTACCTGTAATGATCTACGGATGTGAGACTTGGGCACTGCCGGAAAAAGTGATAAAGAAAATGAGGGTAACACAACGCAGGATGGAGAGAAGTATGTTAAACATTAGTAGAAAGGATAGGAAAACAAATACTTGGGTGAGGAATCAAACAAAGTTAGCAGATATAGGTGAGACTATGACTGAGAGAAAATGGAAATGGAGTGGGCATATTGTTAGAGTAATGGATGAAAGGTACACTAAAGAAATGATGTCATGGTATCCTAGAGACAGGAAGAGAAATCAGGGAAGACCGAATGTAAGATGGGACGAAGAAATGCGCAGGGTGATAGATAGGAAAAGTTTGTGGCAAAGAATAGCATACGATAGAAATGAGTGGAAGAGAATGAGTCATATATATTGTCAAGTTTACCTGTATAGAAACTAAATGAAAGAGAGATGGCCATATTTAATTAAATAAATAAATAAGAAACGAAAATGCATAAAATAATAGAAACGAGATAATGGACTTTGGCTAAAGAGATTTAAATGTAATCGAACAAGAAATAAATTTGTTAATATGTATTGAAAATGTTATAGTTCAGTTATTGTTGATGTTAATAAAGTATACGTAGTTATAATGATTGTTATTTATTATGTTAAATAGTATTGTTTTGTTTTGTAAATTAAATTATGCAAAGTTAATTAAGTATTATTAGTAAATAGTAAATAAATAAGTATAAGTAATTATTATTATTATTAAATTGAATGCTTTGTGAACGTAAAACTTGTTTAAAAAAAAAAAATAAAATAAAATAAATAAATTAAATAAATGTTATAAATGTGATAAACTAAAAGGTGGTAACTCCTACCCCACAAGGGGGCCTCGGCATGTATGCCGATTTAAAACAACTTGTAATTATAATGCTTGTATATGATTAATTAATACTGTAATGATATGATTGTTTTAATAAAGGCTTATTATTATTATATTATTATTATACTCTACGGTCATCTTAACGACTCTTTCTTTTAAAACATTTTATTATAATTTTTTTATTACTGTGATTATAATTATATAATCACTGCATAAGCATTTTATTTATTAGTGAAGAAAGTGCAATGGTAAATAAATGTGATAAAAATCAGTAACAGTTTTTATTTTATATTATATTTTAATTTTTCTTTCCATTGTGGGCAAATAAATTATTTCACACTTAATTGAGTTCTCTTTAAAAAATATTTTGTTGAATGAGTAGTGAAAGTGAAATAAAAACTAATACGAAAAAAAGAGGAAGGAATCCGGATTCGCCTGAAACTCTAAATAAACATAAAATTCCTAATATGCAATCGGAAGACATGGCAGAAAAAACGGCACTCGTCGGAAATATGACAAACAGTGAGTTAATTCATATTATGGAGATGCTTCTTTTGAAAAATAATGAAAACTTAGCTTCAAAAGAGGATATAGTTAAAATAGATTCCAGGTTGACGGAGCTGGAAGAAGAACTCAAACATAATCGGCATGAAATAATAGGTTTAAAAGAAGAAAATAGGAAGCTCAAAAAAGAACTTGATGAACTCGACAATCGCACGAGACAAGATTATTTGTTTTTCCGAGGTATAGATTTCGAAAAAGATGAAGATCTTACCATAAAAATAAAAACATTTTGCAGCGAAGTGTTGGGTTGTCCAAACGAAATAGCAATTAATAAGGCGTATGCATACCTGCAAATGTCATTCACTTGCATACTTTAATGTCATTCACAAATAAAAATCGTCCCATACGTGTAGAAGTTCTGAAATACACGGATAAGATAGATATATTAAAACGTCGTAAGTACCTTAAGGATACCGGAATTAGCATACAACAGGACTACAGTCTATCAGTCAGACAAAAACGTAGTAAACTGGTCCAGCTCATGAAAGAAATACGAAAAAATGTGCCAAATTTGAAAACAAATGTTATTTCCGATTACCTAGTGATAGAAGGTCAGCGCATCTATTTAAACGAAGAATACAATTTAACCTTTCAGCGTGGAGACGGTTTGGCTAAAATCAAAAGTATGACGGGTAAGGACTTCAGCGAGTTGTGGAAAATTATCCAAAATAGCGACGGAACTTCAAGCATGGAACAATCACAATGACATAAACCATCCGCCGCTGAGCCTGTACTACCTATCACCATTAAATACTTAAGTTTTGTCGTATAATGTAACGGGGTTAAAAAATAAATTGTTAGATCCTAATTTTCTAGAATTTATAAATAGTTTTGATGTTATTATTTTGATTGAAACATTTGTTACTAAAGATTATATTAAAAATTATGAAAAGTATTTTGTAAACTTTAAGACAGTCTGGCAACCAGCACTCCGTGAGTACTTAGTAGGTAGAGCTAGTGGTGGTATTATGCTTGGAATAAAACATTCTTTGATAGACAGTAATTCAGGCTTTCAGATATCTTTTGAGAATATATGCAATTTCGATGTCGTCAGGATTTCTAATCTAGATTCGTGTATTTACATACTTCCAGTTTATTTAAATTTTAATCATTGGAGAATGCATGTAGAGGAGTTATCTAACTTTCTGATAAGCCACCAAAATTTAGATCTGTTTATAGTAGGAGATGTGAATGCAAGAATAGGACAGGAATCCGGCATAAGTGATGAAGATGAAACCTTTGTAAATAAAAACATTTTTAAGGAAAGAAAGTCTAAAGACAATATCCTAAATTCGAAAGGGAAAGAGTTTTTAAGTTTATGTGAAGACTACAGTTTAGTTATTTTAAATGGCCGAGTGTTAGGAGATCAAAATGGGGAAGTTACATACATAAGTGTAAATGGCAGTTCCGCAATAGATATGGTTTGTGCAGCTAGAAATGCATTAAAGTGGGTAGAGTCCATGCATATACATATACTGTCTCAACCGTATTCTGGACACTTACCTGTTCAATTAACTTTAAAAATAGAAAATATAAAAATGATAGAATCTGAATATCTACCATTATTACCAAAATTAAATTGGACGCCGAAGGATAATATTTATTATTTTAACAAAGTCAAAGTTAACATTGAAAGATATCGCAAAAGTGAGTCGACGGAACAAGATTTAAAAGGCATAATGAAAGCAATTGTAGATTCAGCTGAAAATAGAACAAACTTTCAGGGTATAAGAACCGGAAAAATAGTAAATAGAGTAGGAAAGAAAGTATGGTTTGATTGGGACTGTTTTAATAAAAGGAAAAAAATGTTCAGATTTCTCAATATTTGTAGAAAATTAGGCACGGATTTGTCAAAACAATTATATCTTAGAGCTAAAAATAACTACTTTTCATTTTTAGAATGTAAGAAAGAAAAATATTTTTCGGATAAGGTACATGAAATATCTCAGATAAAAGATTCAAAGCAATTCTGGAGTACGCTTGATATTTTTAAAAACAAAACATTTATCGCCGGATATCGCCCCCAGTGCCTGGGTCAGGGGGTGAGCACTAAGCACACCCCCTGGGTTGAGAAGTGTCGCCAAGAACTTGGAAAAAATCTTCATCAAACTACCACTTGCGCGCGCATAGGTAGGCCCAATTTCTTCCCGACTGTTATCCAAACAAGGAAGAAAAAGCATAACCTGATCGAATTTCTAAGAATGTTTTCCATTCTTCTTGATCTTCTACAGTTATAACCTACTCGGATCTTACTAGATTTTCCAAGTTCTTGGCGACACTTTTAGCGCCTAGTGCTCAATCCATATTTTATAAGATCCTTGGCCTGGGTAGAGCATTTTCAAACACTACTTAACCCTCCTAGCATATCAAAAAGTGTTTTGCAGAAATGAAGTGTAAGAGTAAGAATTGATTATATTGATAATGATTTCAACATAGGAGAACTCAAGAATGTAGTGAGGAAAACAAAGAAGAACAAAGCTCCAGGATACGATATAAATGAGTTTTATAAAAACCTACCCGATGCTGCTTTCAACGTTATTCTTGATCTTTTTAACCGTATTTACTCAGGGAAAAAAGTACCTGACTCTTTTAAGAAGCAAATAATATTTCCTTTGTTTAAGAAAGGTGATTTCAATGATGTTAACAATTATCGGGGTATAAGCTTTATAGATGCTATCTCAAAACTGTATACAGGTCTTATATTTTGAGAATTGAAACATGGTTGGAAAAGGAAAACATCCTCACTGAAAACCAAGCTGGTTTCCGCAAGAACTACTCGACCATCGACAATCTTTATAATTTGACAAGTATTATCAAGCTATCTACTGTAAAGAAACGAGGTAAACTATATGCCTTCTTTGTAGACTTTTCGGCGGCTTTCGATCGTATCGATCGAAAAGCCTTGTGGCACAAACTGCGAAGAATGAAGTTATCGACCAAATTAATAGAAGCCTTGGAAAATTTGTACGACGGAACAAGATCAGGTGTTTGGGGTAAATCCGGAGTCACCGAGTGTTTTGAGACTAAAACAGGCCTGAGACAGGGCTGCCTGCTTTCACTGACCCTGTTTAGCCTTTTTATCAATGACTTAGATGAATATTTGGGCGGTGGCTGCAAGATAGGTGCCAAACTTATTCGTGTGCTATTATATGCCGATGATATAGTGCTTCTAGCTAATACACCTAAAACGTTACAGCTTATGATTAACAGATTAGAAACGTACTGCGCCGCTTGGAATCTGGTAGTAAATCTGCAGAAATCTAAAATCGTGATTTTTAAAAACGGGGGTAAGAAAGGGGTCAACGAAAAATGGTTGTATAAAAGTAAGCCGATAGAAGTCGTTAATGACTACAAATACTTAGGGCTAAGCTTATCTTCAAAGCTAAGTTACGAAAAACATTTCAAAGAAAAGCTTGCAGTAGCGAAGTTAGGTATAAATAATACTTGGAACACTGTGGTTTCTCACACGAACATACCGCTAAGCGCAAAGTATAAGCTGTTTGAAGCTGTAGCGCGAGCAGTTATGGGATATGCGGCACCGATATGGGCGGGTAAGATGTATAAAACAGTGGAAAAGCTTCACTACTACTTCCTTAAGAAAATATATTGGCTACCGAGAAACACCCCTAGTTATTTTTTACTTTTAGAAACCGGAAGAGACCCACTATTTATTTTCTATCTTAGGCAGCAGATTAATTATCTGAGGAAAATTCTAAACATGCCCGATCAAAGATTACCGGCTTTCTTAACTAAACAGTTGATCAAAGAAAAAATATTTTTGGTAAAAGAGTGGAGCGAATTGGCAAACAAGTACAACTTTATTTTTGATATCAAAACCGTCGAAGAGTGGCCTTGCAATATTGGATTAGCGGAAGATATGATGAAGTCTTTGCTGGATAATGTAACAGCGGGGGTGAGAGAGCAACTACGCAGCAGAATAACTCGATCAGAGAATCATGAGACATTCCGCTATATAGAGTTTAACTCCGGCAGCACAGAGTACCTCACTTCTAGCCAATATAGCCTCAACCATATATCTCTTATTTTTAGAGTGAGAGCCTCTGTTCTATCGTTAAATTACAAGCCGTGGATAAATGGAGAAGATTATAGGTGTAAACTGTGCGCTTCTGAGGAAAACGAATCCATTGAACACTTCATCGTGTCTTGCTCGGCTCTCATAAACTTGAGGACACAATACTAGGGCCAACCAACGCTTAACAGAGAAATAATGCCTAATCTACTCAACAAAGCAGACAAGACATTCGCAACCTATTTAGACCAAGCTTACAAGTACAGAAAGGCTGTTCTAAAAGAAACATAATTTTTTTCGGATTTATTATTATTGAATTATAATTTTCATTTTTATTTATTTATTTTTGATTTCGCGAATAAGATGTGAAGGTATTTTATAAAGACGGAAAATGATTAATTATATAAATTTAAATATTATAATAGACCTAATAGTCTCTAAGGTAGGGAAAATAAAATAGGAAAAGTATTTCTGAAGAATTTAGTACAATCAAAATTATTAAAAACTGTTTCGGTCATTAATTCATTTATTCTTTAATCCGTTCGAAGTAATGTTTAATTTTTAGAATGATTTAGCTTGTGGAGATATTATTTATTATAATTTCTAATCTAATTTTTGTATCTGTTTGTTGTATTTCTCTTTTCGTTAATTTTTTTTTTTACGCATGAGGAATGTGATTAAATATTATCTGATCATGCAAAATAAAAGGAGTATTATTATTGTTTAACTATACAAGTTAATTTTATGTTTTCGCAGTGCAAAGTTAAATTCTTTATTTACTTTTTACTCATAATAATATATTTACATCTACATACTGATACTATAAAGCCGCATGGCTAACTGACTCACTCACTCACTCACTGACATTAATGTTTACCCACTTCCAGAAAAGCTAGAGACTTGAGGTTTGCGCCATTCGATGCGCAATGTCCATATTGTGAACCAAAATAATTATAAAAAGTTTACTTTTCCCACTCCTTCCCCCCCTAAAAAAATAAAAATGGCCGACTTGATTTTTTAGCTGTTTTGGGGCTTATTGCAGCTAAACGGTAAGTCGTATTGGAAAACGGACAGCACCAGCGGTAACTGATTTTAAAAGATCTACAACTTTGGTTCTATGACTTTTTGTCGTACCTCTATCGGTTGTACCCTAAATAGTGTTTATTTTGACATTTTTTTGTTTTTATTTTTTTCTATTTTTGACTTTGAATAGCCGTAGTTTCTGTAATTGTTGACCGATTTTATTTCTGATTGAGGCGCTTGAATCTCACAGTAATGCTCTTTAAATTGAGTGTATTTTATTTCATTAGTTCATCCTATTTGCTGAGAACATGAGAGTACACTTTTTCTTGTGTGCCGTGTCACGTGACCACTTTTTTGGTTTTTAATATGGTGTCGTATATCATTTGAAAGGCCTTGATTTGTACATTAAAGCTATTATATTTATTTATTTTTTAAAAATGTTGTACACGTACGTTTGTACCGATTTATGATTTTGTTGTAGGTTAAAGGGTTTAAATAATTTTTTGTTATTAGGTTATTTTATTTTTATTTATTTATTAGTAAAATTAATGCCCTTTTGTATTGTTTTTTTTTTTTTTTTAAATATAATTTTGGTACCTTAGGCCTTAGAGTACAGAGGTACAAATGTCTAAGTTAATCTTTTATAATTATGATGTATATCGTTGAAAAGCTTTTGAATAGTGGATTAATTTTCGTTACGTTCAATTTTGGGGTATTTTTAGTTTTTAGGGGGGTAAAATTAATAAACTGTTTTATAGAGGTTTTTACTATTTTTTTTTTTTAATTTAAATTTATTAAATTTATTATATGTGCTCTTATATTTTATTAGTTCATCCTATTTGCTGAGAACTTAAGACTAAACGTTTTTCTGTGCACCGTGTCACGTGACCACTTTTTTTGGTTTTTAATTTTGTATTGTATATAATTTGAAAGGCCTTGATTTGTACATTGAAGCTATTATATTTGTTTATTTTTTAAAAATGTACTCGTACTTTTGTACTGATTTATAATTTTCTTGAAGGGTTTAAATAATTTTTTATTAGGTTTAATCATTTTTTTATTTTTTCATATCTATTTTTTTTTTTTTTTATATTTATTTTTTTTATTTTTTCTTTGTAGTTTTAGTCCCGTTCAACAGCTTATTAGGTCATTACATTATATTTATTTATTAGTTAAATTAATGCCCTTTGAATTTTTTTTATTTTTTTTTTTTTTTATTTTTTTTTTTTTTTTGTACCTTAGAGTACAGAGATACAAATGTTAAGTTAATCTTTAATAATATGATTTATATCGTTGAAAAGCTCTTGAATAGCAGATTCATTTTTGTTATGGTCTATTTTGTGTTATTTTTAGTTTTGAGGGGGTTAAAATTGAAAAAAAAAACTATTTTTATAGCAGTTTTTACGATTTGGTTGCTGGGTTATTTGTTTATTAAATTAATTATATTATGTGCACCACATTTGGCGCATGTTAGATGCATTGTTTCTCCGAAAAATGTTGGTTAGTACCAAAGTTATTAAATAAATATTTACTTTAATAGTGCCGCGCCATAAAACGAGACAGAGACGGGAATATGTCCGATCTTCCCATCCACTCCCGTCGCTCCTGTCACCCCACCTTACTCATTCCCCTCTACAACTTCACAGATACTTAGCTACTCTAGATCTAGACGTCAATAGCATTCATACTTTGTTTCTTTGTTTGCTTTATCGTTTGTTTATTTTGTCATTTATATACTGCGAATTATAACAGTATAATTAACCCACCTGATGGCTACAATATCCCACCACAACCTCCTTCAACATTACCAGATCTTACAACTTGTAAGATACTTGTAAGTTACAAGTACCAACTACTATATACAAGTACCTGGCATATATCTACCTGGCCACTCGACGGGCAAAAGCTGGCCGTAGGCCAGCTGACGCCGGCGAGTTAGGTATGGTATAAAACCCAAAGGTTTTATACCAAAACATTTTTATAATACAAAGCAGTTTATTATTTATTTTTAAATCTATTTTTGTGTGACTGTGGAGGTACCTGAGGTGGCGCGTAGACTCGGAGGAGGATCGCTCTTATAACTTAGATTATTCTACAAATAAGTTCGACAAGAGAAACAAAGATTGTGTCAATGCTAAACGAGTTATAAGTATATTTTGGAACGTTCTTGACAGATATCAAAAAGTAAACAAACTTGTTAATTAAAATAATAATATTATAAGGTGACGTGTTACGTCATCCAAAGGATTCCCCCCTCCGGGGCCCTTCCTCGAATCGGACCTTGTTGTGGTTGGTTCGTTTAGGACAGGGAGGCTCGCCGACGTCGTCTACTTGTAGGTAGGCAGGTTTAAGCCTGTCGATAGAGACAACCTTTTCCTTGCCGGACAAGACTATAACAAAAGTTTTCTTTCCCCGTTGCGTAACTGCATGTGGGCCTGTGTAAGGTTGCTGTAGTGGTTTTAGAACCTTATCGTCGCGGAGGAAAACATGAGAACATGTCTGTAGGTCTTTGTAAACAAACACCTTGTTGTTTGAGTGCCTAGACGCTTGTGTTGGTCTCATGTTTTCCATCGCGTCACGGAGTTGGCGAACGTATTCGTTGGGAGGAATATCTGGGACTGTTTTGGTTATTAGGTCACCGGGTAGTCGGAGTACGCTTCCGTACACCAATTCTGCCGAGCTAGACTGCAGATCTTCTTTCAGTGCTGCTCGTATCCCAAGTAGGACTGTGGGAAGGGCTTCGAGCCAATTCTTGTTTTCGTGACATTTAATGGCGGCTTTGAGCTGTCTGTGAACCCTCTCTATCATCCCGTTAGCTTCGGGGTGATATGCGGTAGTCCTCGCTTTTTTGGTTCCCAAAATCTTCGCCAGTGCGTGGAAAAGTTCGGACTCGAACTGTCTTCCCTGGTCGCTGATGATGGTGGTTGGGGTTCCAAATCGAGCAACCCAGTTCGCATAGAAAGCGTACGCAACAGTTTCGGCTGTAATGTCTTGTATCGGAATTGCCTCTGGCCATCTAGTGTACCGGTCGATACAAGTCAGTAAGTATCGGAAGCCTTTACAAGATGGTAGGGGTCCGACAAGATCGATGTGGATTGTAGAGAATCGTTGTGACTCTTGCGGAAAGGTGGCTAGTGGTGATCTTGTATGCCGCTGAACCTTGGAACGTTGGCAAGCTTCACAAGACTTCGTCCACTCTGTGCAGTTTTTTCCTATGTTTGGCCATACAAATCTCTGTCTTACAAGTTTAGATGTTGTGCGCCGGCTAGGATGAGAGAGGTTGTGGATACTGTGGAACACTTGTTTTCTGTAGTGTTTGGGAATATATGGTCTTATATTGGTTCCATCATTTAAGCAGTACAGCGGTTTTTTGATGTTGGGGACCGCGGTTAGTTGCAGTTTGAGTGATGTATTCCCTTTAAGTATTTCCTTTAGTTCCTCATCTTCCTGTTCTTCTGCTATCTTATCGTAGTTGATAGGTGATGGTGTTAAAATGGCGTTAATTCTTGACAGAGCGTCAGCAACGATGTTGTGTTTTCCAGCGATATGATTTAAGTCTGTTGTGAACTGTCCAATAAAGTCGAGATATCTCAGTTGTCGAGGAGAGCATTTATCTGTTTTCTGTTGAAACGCGAACGATAGAGGTTTGTGGTCGGTATATACTGTGAAGTGTCGTCCTTCTAGCAAGTGCCGGAAATACTTCACTGCAGAGTAAACCGCTAATAGTTCCCTGTCGTAAGCGCTGTAGTGTCGTTGTGCGTCCGTTAGTTTAGTCGAGAAAAATCCTAGTGGTCGTGCGTCCTGTCCTTCAAGTTGGTGTAGAGCTGCACCAATAGCAACGTCGGAAGCGTCGGTCATGAGGAAAAGTTGTCCGTCAGTTTTGGGAAATGCTAATGTAGTAGCTTCAGCGAGTGCACATTTGCATTTGATAAACGCCTCCTCGGTAGTAAATGACCATGGAATCTTGGTGTTATCATTTTTCTTCTTAGATCCTTTAGTTAGTTCTATTAGAGGTGCTTGAGTTTTTGATAAATTAGGAACGAAACGATGGTAAAAGTTCATTAACGCCAGGAATCTTCGAAGTTGTTGTACAGTTTCAGGTCGGTTGAATTCCTGAATTGCCTTGACTCGTTCGGGTAGTGGATTAAGTCCTTCTTGGGAAAACTCATATCCTAAGAACTTAACTAATGGTCTACCGAAAACACATTTAGATGCGTTTAAAGAGATACCATACTCTTGGAGTCTCGTGAAAACTAGTCGAAGATGTTGTAGGTGTTCGTCTTCTGATGTTGAGGCGACGAGAACGTCGTCCAGGTAGACGAATATGAAGTCCAATCCTCTAAGAACAGTGTGGATAAATCGCATAAACGTTTGACCAGCATTACGCAATCCAAATGGCATACGCACGAACTCATATAATCCAAATGGAGTAATCACGGCCGTTTTAGGAATATCTGAAGGTTCCACGGGAATTTGATGATACGCCTTGGTTAGGTCGAGTGTGGAGAAGATGGTCTTATTCGCGAGTCCGTGAGCGATATCGTGAATATGCGGTAATGGATACCGGTCCGGAACAGTATGATTATTCAATAACCGATAGTCACCGCATGGACGCCAGTCCCCGTTCTTTTTTGGCACCATGTGTAACGGACTCGCCCAATTACTGTTGGATGGTCTACAGATGTTTTGTTCTATCATAGCGTCAAATTCCTTTTTCGCATCTCGAAGTTTTTCAGGTGAGAGGCGTCGAGCTTTACAGACGACTGGTGGTCCCACTGTCTGAATGTGGTGCGTGGTGGTGTGTTTAACCTCTTTTGTTAGAAGATCTTTCATAATTTTAGGAAATTCGGTCTTAAGCATGTTGTAATAGATGCTCTCTTCTTTAATCGCTCTGATAACAATTGGTTTACCATCTAAGACCGAGACCTTAGATGTTAAGCGTGTAAGTCCGTCGACGATTTGTCTGTTTTTTAGATCTACTACTATTCCGTAGTGCGAGAGAAAATCGGCACCCAGAATTGGTTCTGCTATGTCAGCGACTAGGAAATTCCACGTGTAATTTCGTCGTAAACCGAGGTTGACTGTTAAGCGGGTGTCCCCATAGGTTTTTATTCCGGAGCCGTTAGCAGCGAAGATTTGAAACGCGGGGTCCGCGGTGCGTTTTCGCACTCGGTTTTTGGGTATTACCGATAAATCCGCTCCTGTATCTACTAAATACCTCCAACCTGTCGTTCTGTCAGTGATACAAAGGCGGCTCGATGTTTGGACCGCTTTGTCTATCGCCGCGAGGGACGGGTCTTCTAGTTTTTTTGTATTATAAGAACATGGTTGTAAACACTTACGTGCGCCTTTTCCAAACTTAGAGTGGAAGTAACAGATTCCTGATGTTTGTTGGCTCAAGTCTTTTTTCCTTCCCTGGTTAGAGGCAGATCTTTTCCTTGAACAGCTGCGGCATCGATACCATTTATTTTGACCACGTTCCTGCTTAACCAGTGAAGCAAGCTCGTTCATTTGCTTAGTTAAAGTGAATATTTGCGATTGCAACGAGGTTTCATTGTTTGTAGGTAGTGGGTCTTGTGGTTGTTCCACTAACAAGACTTGATTACTAGTTGTTACCTCCATAATTTTGTCGGCAAGGAGAGATTGCTTGGTTAAATCGGCGTCGTCGCTGACCGAAAGCACAGTTTGGATTTGCGTGGGCATACGTTGCATCCACAAAGTGCGTAAAAAGTTATCGCTAACCTTTGTGCCAGCGAGTTCCCTCATTTGCCGTAGCAAGTGACTTGGTTTCTTATCTCCTAAGTCGACGTTATTGAGGAGCTGTCTGATTTGACGTTCTTCCGAGTCAGTGTACGCCTCAACGATTCTTTTTTTAAGCGCCTGATATGGCTGTTCCGAGGGTGGGGTGGCGACTATATCAGCTACGTGTGCCATAACATCCATTTCGAGAGCGCCTACGACCGTATGGAATTTAGTTGTTTCCACCGTAATCCCTGCCGTGACGAATTGGGATTCTAGTTGTAAAAACCAGAGCTGCGGTCTTGTTTTCCAAAAAGGAGGGACTTTAACAGCTACTCTATTAAGTAAAACGTTCGAGTACTCACTTTTTTCAGAATTAGATGTCCGTTGAACTCCTTCGTTGTTGACTTCGGTTTCTGACGTAGACATCTTGAAGAAAATTTAGTAAACACTTTTTTTTCTTTTAAAGATGTGTTCTTAGTCGCGGGTCACCAGATGTGGAGGTACCTGAGGTGGCGCGTAGACTCGGAGGAGGATCGCTCTTATAACTTAGATTATTCTACAAATAAGTTCGACAAGAGAAACAAAGATTGTGTCAATGCTAAACGAGTTATAAGTATATTTTGGAACGTTCTTGACAGATATCAAAAAGTAAACAAACTTGTTAATTAAAATAATAATATTATAAGGTGACGTGTTACGTCATCCAAATGACCAACTCCAGCTGACGGCCGCTTCGGTCAAGCTAAAAATGTTTTATCTTTTTGTAGCATTGTAAAGAATTGTATATTTTTTTAATAAACATTTTACTACTTAATACAAAACACAACATAGGTTGATATACATTATCTAAATGTTATAGTAAAGAGGGATTCGTGATTTCCATACATAACAAATATGAGATGTTATTATTGTTTTAGTTTCAGTTAGTACATTTCGTTTAAGGGCCCATAGGCAAAACTGAGGACCCGTATCATTTCCTGCGTTTGTCTGTCTTTCAATCACTAACGTACCTGATCTCCGAAGGTGCAAAAAAAAATTAAAACTTTGTAGTTTTATATTATGGGCGGCACCGGCGCTAGGCACTCGGGGGTAGGCGGCCAACACCGCGCTCTCAGAATATTTTGTTAAAATTTAAAAACAAAATCCTTATAGCTGCAAAACAATAATAATGTGTAATAAGATCAGGGGTGGACTGGGAACGTGCAGAGGGCGGTGGAAGATATGCAAAAGGAGGGCGCTAATCTTCGGGGGGGGGGGGGGGGGGGGTATAGAATACCCCCCAGGGGAGGGAGGGCCCGGGGCCACCCCGGAAAATTTAAAAAAAATAATGCATAAAAACTCAATAACCTATTCTAGGTTTGAAATATGTAGGTATTCCTTAACCAAATTTGATTGTTTTTTGTTGTAAATTTACAAATAGAAATTATTTTCAAATATTTTTTCAGGATATTGTTAGTTATTAATAGGGTAATATATTTACCATAATTAAACTAAGCTTAAAATGAGTTACAAGAAATGAGCTAAAGATTAATTTATCTATCCAAAAACAGCAAAATACTATTGAAATATTTTTTATAACTTTTTAATTCTGTAATAAATGCTGAATAAAAAACAATCATTGACTATCGATAGTGGTAATTAAATTGTCGAAAGTCAACAATAGTAAAAAACCATCGATCGATAGCTCTTCGCCTCTAGTCCATACCAACTTTTTTAGTTATCTGGCTCGGATTTAGTGTATGGGACTGATGATGTGCGGAATTTGAAATCCACATATTGTTAAAAAGTCCAGTCATGCACCATGACTTAATAGCGAATTTTATGATAATATAGGAAAATTTTGGTTTAGAATATGGATGGGTGAAAAAAAAAATTGGTACACAGGGGTACGGGGTACAAAAGTATTTTGTATTTATAGTATTTATCCTTCAAGATGCATGTTGTTGGAAAGCTCTTTAAGATTATTTTTTTTTTTTTTTTTAAGCTACTTGCAAAAGATTGCTATTAGTAACATAGGTGACAATGGTTAATTAGCGTGGTTGATCGTGAGAGGAGAGGCTACCCAGTGATAGTACTCCTATCAGGTATTTTACATAATTATAATTATTGCAATAAATCTCTTGGCCAACTCCTCTTCAGCCGACGGGGATATGAATGGAAGCCATGGATTCGACTAAAGGATTAGGATGATGGTGTAGGTTTTCATGGAATTTTGTGTAGCGGGAAGAAGCGAGGTCTTGTACAAAGGGAATTTTGAGGTCGTTGTGAATTGTGAGATTAGAAACGTATGCAGGAGAGTTAGTGATTTTTCGAAGGATCTTTGATTGAAGGGATTGGATCCTATAAGAATTTGAGCGCTTGGTGCTACCCCAGAGCTCAATTCCATAGGTCCAAATTGGTTTGAGTATGGAATTGTAGATAAGGAGTTTATTAGAAAGGGATTGGTGGGATCTTTGGTCGAGGAGTCGGAGTAAGAGTTTGTACCGTCTGTTAGTGTCCGTACGTTTAGTTTTGGTGTGCAAAGCCCAAGTCAATCGTCGGTCAAGATGGAGACCTAGGTATCTTACGGAAGAGGATTGAGGGATGAGTCCTTGGTTGAGGATGACTGGAGGACATGCTGAATGCCTGAGGGTAAAAGTGACGTGAACACTTTTTTGCTCATTTATTTTTATCCTCCATTTCCTTAACCAAGAGAGATCAAGATGGTTTTGGATGTTGGTGGATGCTGTAATCGGATCAGAGGATGTGGAGAATATACACTTGTCGTCAGCGAAGGTAGCTAATTGGGTAGTAGGAAGTTGAGGGATATCGGATGTATAAAAGGAGTATAGTAAAGGACCAAGAATACTTCCTTGAGGAACACCTGCGAGAATAGGATATGTAGGTGAACGGGTAGGACCACAGCTTACAAGGAAGTATCTATCATGGAGATAGGATTTGAGGATAAGGTAATAGGTAAAGGGGAGGATGCTCTTTAGTTTCCACAGTAGGCCCTGGTGCCAAATCCTATCAAAGGCCTGGGCCTCATCTAAGAAGACACCAGTGCAATACTGTTTTCGCTCAAGGGAGGATGAGATGGAGTCGACAATCCGGTGACACTGTTGGATGGTGGAATGTTGGGATCGGAAGCCAAACTGGTGATTAGGTAGGATGTTGGATGCATGGAATATTTTGGAGATTCGTTTGAAGAGCAGTTTTTCTAGGATTTTACCGAGGATAGGAAGCAGGCTAATAGGACGATAGGATGTGACAAGGTGTTGAGGTTTATTGGGTTTAGGGAACATCTTTATGGAACTGTACTTCCACAGGTAAGGAAAGTATGTGGTGCGAACAGCATTGTAAATGTAGGTTAGGAATATAAAAGAATGCCTTTTTAATTGAATTTTTCTACACAGCAAAATACAAAATAGTCCAAACACAAACAAATGACACAGTAAAATTATAATGCTCAAAAAATAAAAAATATGGGCGAACTTTCTGACGAAAGGGGAGTTAAAAAAGGTTTGACAAGTAGGACACAAAATCTTTGCATGAGGAAGAGACCTAAAACAGAACTGAGACCAGACAGAGCTTGATATATCTTTATAAAATCAGGAGATAAAAATTCAAAAATTAAAAGGGAAGGGTAGAGGTAGAAAAGATAACAGCTATATAATATATATTTAGGTATAATAATGGAAAAAAGTAAGGGGTGGTAAGAGAAAAAGAGATACATATATTCATACATGGCAAAGGCATCGATAGTAGTTATAGGAAACAAAACAAATTACATCGGTGTTACTAAGAAACCAACTCGAAATACGATTAGCTCAGTCTCTAAACTAAAACGACACCTTATAGGGTGTTGTCTAGTAGAGGTGTTACAACAAGGTTTCTATCTTCTCAGTACGCCACGCACATTATTATCGTTTTGTAGCTCTGGATTTTGTTTTTCAATTAAAAACCATTAAATAAAACAAATTCTGAGATGGCAGCAGCGGCCTCCTCAGTTTGCAGTGGTGAGCGATGAGCGAGTGAATACATTATTTATCCATAAATAAAAATCTTGAGGGGCAAGGGCGCCCATGGTCATAGTTCAACGAGGGCGCACTGGGAAATTTCCCGGTAGCTTCTATAGCCAGTCCACCCCTGAATAAGATTGATTGAGGAATAAACAATCACATAAATGACATTAATCTAATAAATAAATGCATATTATAGCCAGTGTATGTCTCTTGGCAATGTGCCGCCCTTAGGCAAGATTTAAAACGCCGCCCTTGTAGTGGAAAGTGAATTAACCCTTAAATTTTCGCGCGATGTACTGATAAGGGCTGTGGGCAGTTATCTTCAAACTAACGTTTAGAATCCTAGTTATAACATCTCAACACATAACCCCTTATCAGGGTTATTTTAGTTGGTGAGCTT
This sequence comes from Gerris lacustris, assembly GCA_951217055.1. Classification (NCBI taxonomy): domain Eukaryota; kingdom Metazoa; phylum Arthropoda; class Insecta; order Hemiptera; family Gerridae; genus Gerris; species Gerris lacustris. The sequence goes on along the minus strand of OX578276.1, from coordinate 83,316,007 downwards.
AGGGCTTATCCTTATCACATTTCGGATTGATTTTAGTTGCACTGTGTCAATAAATTCTGTATCCTAAAACTCCTCATTATGCTACAACTACATAATAATAATAATAGTGTAAAATTTAAATGTCAGTTGTTTTTAATCATGACTGCAATGACCAAGTGATTTTTATTCTAATTAATTTGATATCCTAAAGGTGTACTGGATCTATAAGTATGTAGTCGATACATTTAGCTCTAAAAGGTCTAAATGTATCGATATTAATAATAAAGAAGAATCCTACACCCCCCCCCTCCGGTATAGGTTTAGGAGGGGGGGGGGAGGAATTGGACTAGTTTATAGTCTAACTATATAACTAAGTTAAAGGTAATTAGTAACTACTTTCAACGATATTAATTTATTAAAATTCTGTGTGCTTGTTCTCTTATATTTTTTATTATTACTAAGTTATAATTATCATTACATAATGTGGATGCCAGAAAAAAAAATATTAGGTATACCAACAAAAAATAAAATGAGTTATAAAGAATTACTAAAAAGTCAAATTTTAGAAATATTTTTTATTTTGAAACTGTACTTATAATAATTGACCCTCACTTTTAACGACCTCATGTTACCTTGCATTTATTTTGGGTAGCCTCTATTTAAATTCTTGTCTCTGGAACTCAAAAACACGTATTGCCTTTCTAAAACCATTTTGAAAAACAAATAAAAAGTCCAGTCGAGGATGATCGAAAAAACTTTCCAACTCAAATTCTTTCACTTTCAAATTTAACTAATTTGACTTTTCCTGCGAGTTGGCTAATTATTTGATTTTTCCGCCTTAGCAGTCCGTGAGCCAATTATATTTTTAATACCACCTGGGGTGGTAAAGGCTGACTACGTTTTTTTTTGTTCATTTGTGTATGTAGATCAAAAATAAATGTAATAGCTATGCGCCTATAAGGAATAGCTTTATATATATATATATATATATATATATATATATATATATATATATATATATATATATATATATATATATATATATATATATATATATATATATAAATGTATTTTAGTGGTAAAAATCCGTTATTTCTGAAATATTTGTGAAAAGGTACCAGTAAAGGTAGCATGCTATCAACATTTTTTTTATAGAGATTTGTTCGTAGATTAAGATAAGTTATATGATAGCAAGCTCTATGTAAGAAAAACTACCTTTAAGAGGAAAATTATCAAATTGTATTTGATAAATTTTGGATTTTGATCTCTACATTTTTAAATCATACTCCAATCAAAGATGTGTGGGAGATGCCAGGACCTTTGGGTCATCACCTACTATTATACAGGTTCTTTTTCTCCTACTTCATTTCACGTCTGGTTCTCTGTTGTGAGTTGATATATATTACGTGTGAGTTTGGTGGGGGGGGGGGGGGGATGTGTTTCAATTTGACATGCACCCCAAAAAAAAGTGTGTGAGGCTCTCACGCATTAGAAGTGAAACTTTAGTTCTAGATGCATTGCTCTCTTTCATTTTTTGACGAATTTATTATTTCAGGATTCAGGAAGAAATGGTTATGGGAAATTTAATCGAAAAAAAAATATTGCTACGCTAAGGCAACCACATTTATTCCAATAAAAATAAATAATGTTTGTTTTGATTTGCTGGTCTTTAAATAGATATAATACAATTAATCTGTAAAAATGCTACACTTGGACGAGTCTCGAATCGCAAACCTCGTTACACGATTTCACTATATGAAAAAATTCACTCTACCGCCGCCAAAGAAGTTTCACTTCAAAAAATATAAAACATTGCCTACACCACTGACTCGCATATTAAACTGAAGATAACTTGGATTACATATTAAAGGCCAATGTATGGTGAATTACAATGTCAGGATGCAGAATGTCTTCGTACAACAGTGTATAATTATTAATTATATTAGTACATACCATTTTCTAAGTTATCCCTCTTGTGAATTACTTGCTTATCATCTAAAGCCTAAATTACCTTTGTTGAAAAAAAAGAACTCTGCTATTGAATGCGTTTTAAAATACCACAGAAGATAATTAATTGTGAATTAGTGAATAAGTACATCCAAAAATAAGTCCATATAAAATCCCAAAACTAAATTTCACGGATGTATTCCGAAGGAAATCGTGATTAACCGGAACAAAATAAAAAAAGGTTGACCCCTCCTTTGACAAACCACCTTGTTGATAAAGAGATTACTGTAGAAATTTATTTTTGTGTAAAAGTAGTATTTAACTATCCTTTCTACACCCAAGTTAGGGACAATTCGTTAGATTTAGGTAAAATAGGTACCTTCTAAGTACTCATTTCATTTGTAATAATTTGTAAAATTGAAGTATAAATGATCATGTTTCACACTAAATAAAACTTCAACACCACATAATTATCGCCCCCCCCCCCCCCCCCCAGTATCCCCAGCACACAATTTATAATTTATCCATTAATACAGCATATTACTACTTAGTTGTTGAACAGAAATTTAAAATCCGGTCTCAATATATACTTAATTTTATACCATTAAAGTAGTATTTATAATAATCAACGTATTCTCTATCCCCTGCATCTCGCAAACTATTCGATCTAGAGAAAAATAAATAGAATAATTTTTGTAGGAAATTTGATGTAGTTAAATTCTGCATATTGACGCACATTTTGCTTCAGGCCGTGGTTTTCGAGTAATTCAAGAAAAACGTAATTCCGAACGCCCCCTTTAGTCAGGCTTGGGTAAAGTAAGGATTTTTAAATATACCGCCAAATTTTAAACGTTAGCTATTTATGATGTTATCGTTATCAATATCAGTATCAGTAAACATTAAACAAATTACCAACAATTTTATTGTATTATAGGTAGTATAGAATAGTTTTTATGTTTGTAATATATGTAGGAAATGATTTCTTCAGAGCTATAGCTTCATTAATAAATATTCGATTACATATTATTTATTTTTATGCCTTTAGTCTTAGGTAAGTGCGTTATATTTTAATATGAATTATATCTCCTGATAAAAATACCCACCAAAATTCAATATGGAAGAAATTTGTACCGAAAATAACATCACTTCAACTTTTAAATGTGTGTGTAGTAATTTAGAGACATTAGGAATTCCAATCCAAACTTATAAACCTGGAGAGGAAAAGGAAGCGTTGATCTTCGTTCTTAATTCTTTGTGGACAGTTATCAAACAGAGTAAATCTAATGTGGTTAAACTAAATCAAAACAATGAGCAGATTATAAGAATTAATTCTGAAATCAAGAGACTTAATCAATCGATCAAATCTATGGAAGCTACAGATTTATCTCGATCAGAAGAATTTGGAATCCTAAAAAACAAGTATTCTCTTGTTGAAACTGAGAAACAAGGGTTAATATCCCAAATAAAGTTATTAAAGAACGAATGCAATAAACTAGCGAGTGCTTTAGAAACCGATAGGAAAGTATACCTTAAAAATAATAAAGATCAAAAGGAACTTATACGTAAACTAAATGAAAAAATGTTTATCTGTAAAACCTCATCTCAGTCAATTGAAGATTTACCAAACACTCACTCAAACAAAACTGATAATATTCAAGAAGTTATGAATGAATGTGTGCAGACTTTAGACAATACAATTCAAAATTTGCTGGGTGAAATTGCAGCAATCCGATGTAGCTTTATGAAACTGTTCCTAGATCTGAGGGAACTTGTTACTGATCTTCATTCAAAGATTTCCACTGCGGAATCTACTGTAACAACAGATCTACCTGAGGTCATATTTCAACTCCCACATGAACAATTCTTAAAAACAATTAATTTAAATATAAATTTACTCACTGAATTTATTAGAGGAACAATGTATTAACTTAAATAATTTGTACTTTTTAGCATCTTCAAATTTATGAAATGTATGATATTGTTCAATCATGTTTAAACGAAAGTATAGGGTCCTAGTGTATAAAGTGGTCCTGTCTGGCCTAAAAGAGTAAAGGTTTAAAGTACTTTTTAACTTTATTTTTTCAATTAAAAAAATACTTTTTTTATTGGCTAAATGCGATAAAATAACTCAGATGACTCTGAAATGACAGAAAATTGTATAGCATGTTTTAAATAAGTAAACTCATGTAATGAATTTCAATATTAAACTGCCTCATTAGTGAAGTTAATGAATAAACCAAGTCTGTAGCCTTGGATATTTCTGAATGGAAGATAAAATGTTGTTAACCCCATATATTGTCATCTAAGGTTTGTCAAAGCTGTTAATTGTTGGAGACATGGAGTTTCATACTCTGTTTATTATTCAGCTAGATAATGAGATGGACTGGCAAATATCTAATTTGACTTAATTAGATCTACAAAGTCAATCTTTATCCAATTATATGTATGCTGATGATTCGTAGAACTTGATTCCAATAATCTTTTTTAATATTTATTATTGTTAAATTTGATCCATATTAGTAAAAATATCTATAACTATATAAAAGTGTACTATGTAAAAGTTCCTTAATCATAAACTTTTTAAAATATCTTTACTATTTGGATGAAATATACAAATAAATGACTCCAATAATTTTTTGTACTAAGTGTACAATATGAAAGTGTTATTTATTTATTTATTTTTTTTTTTTTAAAAAAAGAACTAGTTCTTACTAGATCCTTAATTTCTTAATACCCGTCTTAAAGCCCCTTAACTGAATGAATTTAAAGAGAAATGTGTCTATATTCATATCCCTGTAAAAAAAGAAATTAGATTCAATGTAAGTGACCTTCTATGGCTCTTATTTTTTAAAAATAATAATAAATGTTTCTGACACATTATTATTAAGTGGGTTGATTCTTGATTCTATTGATATGTGTCTTAATAACAACAGCTCTTAGAATTATGGTTTTAAATTATGTTACGTTTTCCTTGACACGACTCCAGCGAATATCGCAGCAATTTTTCAGTAGAACTCGTAGTAGATGTGAACTGATCAACAGTTTTGTGAATTTAATGATGGGCTTCAAAAACCAACTACTTTGTGTGTAATTTTTTTTTTTTATTAGTCAAATTTTTTGTCAGTTCATTTTCTTGTAATAGAGGCTAAAAATTACCAAAATAAAATACCGTCTTGAACACATAAATGATTTAAAGGGACACCATCTAGAAAACCACCTTAATTTATTTTTGGGTAATAAATTTCTTGTTGTACCAAAATCCGATACGAGACAAAAATAAGCTTCTGATAAATGTGTCCAAACTAAGTGGGTATATTATGTGAATTATCACAGAAATAATAAAAACTGTTATCATTGCAATATTATTGTTTTGTCGTGGTAACCATTGCTACACCTCTACCTCACTACCCACTTGCCTTGTTTAATTAAATTACTTTTGGAAAATAGGGAAATTAGTAGCTGTAACCAACATTTAATCTTAGCTATACTTAAATCAAAACAAAGCAAAAATACATGGTTGTGGTTTGTTCAGTCGGTAAAACTAAATATTAGTTTAACCTGTGTAATGTTAAGTTTTACTATAATATTTCTTATGTTGGTAAGCTTAGTTTTGCTTAGTGCCAAGAATTTGTGAAAATATTGATTCAAATAAAGTAAAATGTAATTTCCTAACTAATATAGATATTATATAAATCTGAATGTGAAAGTACAAATTAATTTTATAAGTTAAAAAATTAAATACATTTATTATTTTATTTTTTAATATTCATTAGAGCATGTACTTTTCTTTTACCTCACACTTTATGGTCAGCATAATATTAAGTGTAATATTATTTTCTCTGATGAGGAGATTATTGAGGAGCATTCTATGAATTAGATTGTCTTATAGAATGACAAACATCCTATTGGGGAGGAGGACTGGTCAGGGTGAAATTATTTATAAGATCTTAGAGAGAAAATGGAGATGGGTGGGGCATACATTGAGAAAACCATAGGGCCATAGGTAGGGTTACCATACGTCCGTATTTCGTCCGGACAGTCCGGATTTGAAACATCTGTCCGGATTTGAGAAATGTCCGGATTTTACTAAGATGAACGGAAAAAGCAGTAAAAGCAAGGAATTTTCAGCTAAATGGGCTTCCCTACCAAAAGAAGAAACCCCAAAAACTCATGAGAAATGGAAAGGAATATTTGTAGCATTTTCTAGAAGCAATGTCTCCTTTTTAGGGTTTTGAGGTCATCTTAGAAACCCTTATGCTTTTGGTAGTTCGTCCGTTCGTCTGTCCGTCGCATCTTGGAGTACATCTCCTGACCTACTGAAGCTATAGACTTGAGATTTGGTATACAAGTTAAACTTTTTTTCCCAAAAACAGAAAAACTATTGCGGACTTAAACACTCAAAATTTCTGCGACCAATGCAAATAGATCGCAATATTATATATTTTTTTGTAATTTTCAAGTTTGGTATCATTTTAAAGGTATTGAAATGTAGATAACAAATATATATCGGCGCCATTTTACCCCCGAGAAAATTAAAACAAACCCAAAATGTACCCCCCCCCCGCACTACCCTATTAGGATAGGTCCTAAAAATAAGATATAATTATTATTGAACATTTTATCAAAATTTATCATAAAAATTACTTCTCCTGGGCGGGGATTTGAACCCGGGCTCTCTCCGCCCGTGTTTTAAGCTATTTTTTCAAGAACTAGATTTTTCCCGGAAAAACGGCTTATATCGTTTGGTTTGCATTTAAATGGACTACATTTTAGAATTTTTTAATCAAAATCGTCGGAACTGTTTTCGAGAAATAATTTTTTTTTCAGATATTTTGCACCCCAGAATTTGGAGCTAAAATTCATTTCACGATTTCTCCCCGGGGTATGATTTTTCTGAACATGTATGCCAAATTTCGTCTAAAACGGCCCTAAAGTTTAGGCTCCAGGCGTCTACACAGAAGGCAGACAGACATTTTTTAAAATCCACTTTTTTGGACTCGATTTTTTCAAAATCGAATTTTCGCCCATCACAATACTTTCTCTTTATATGAGAAAGTAAAAATGGATAAAGTTAGGATAATATGGTGCACACCACCCCCATTTTTGGATCATCTTAAAGACTGGTATGATATGCCCAGAGAAAAGTAATATTATATGGGTATGCCCACATTTAAAGTAAGGGGCCGGCCTAATTCTAAATTCAAAAAAAAATTTAGAGAAAGTGTTTAAATTATTTTAAACTTTCTTTGGATATTTTATACAAAAAATATTTAAAGAAAAATAATCATAAAATTTTAATAAATATTATGATCTAAATGTAACATCAATGTTGTAGGTAAATAATTGCAGAGCAGATAAGTAGATATCCACAACACTGCTTATTGCTTTCTAACCGTAGTGTAACCTCCCTAAGAATTTTGAATCACGTTTTTGTAAATTTGTAAACAAGTACAGTGAAGAAAGCATGGTATTTTTTGTCATAGGCACTTTGTTTTAAGAAAAAAATTATCCCTTAGCTATTAGTAAAACAATAACTAATAATGGGCAATGATAAGGAGAAAGATCACATTGATGACAAAAAGAAGCCGCACAGGGAGAGGAAAGCTGGTAAGTCAGAAAATTTAATTACAATTTATTATGTATCAACTATTGAAATCTCCTTTTAATTGTCTTAATTTGAGATGCCAGTAATCATCTTACCACCAGTTCTTTGTATTAAACGATACTTTTACAAATTTTAAAATGTTTTAAATGAAATACATTATACTTATATTGTATAGTGTGTCCCGTGTCCCCGGATCGACGCATGAATAGGTGAAAAAGACAAAACATTTTCGATTTGAAATTCCTTCTGTTGGAGTTCAGCCCTGCTTGAGTGGAAACTAATTTAGATCGTAATTTTAGTTTCGAATAAAAAAGTTTGTTTTGGAAATTTACAAAACAATTATAAGGAATTAAATTTTATCTACGATTGATACGAAATATAAACATTGTATCTCTGTTTAGATGTGTAGAAAGTGATTCTTTACGTAATTGTATTCATTGCGCATGCGCGTCTCATAGTTCAGTTCTGAAGAATTCCTCTTCTTTACCACCCTAGGGCGGTATAGTAGAAGAATTCTTTAGCTTTACGCACAATTAGCGAGTTGGTTTACATTTAACAAAACTAATTTGCTGTTCTTTTATTAAAGTAACTGTATATATCGAGTTTTTAGTGAAAAACAATGAGTGATTTAAGTGATTATGACGAAATTAGGAGAATAATACGCCTCCCGAAATAATTAATTCGGCACAAAATACAACTAATGAATTATTGTAATCTTTATCAAAAGAGAAATACGAACTTACCTAGAGGAAGTTTATTAATTTTTGGTTTTCTGTATTTATTATTAAAATCCAACAATCGTAGATAAAGTATGGTACGCAACTCGTGCGAAAACGGCATTTTGCATTGCTCGTGTGGTTTTACTTCCCTTGCTGTCGCTCGGGTGCAAACTCCACACTCGCATGCAAAATGCTACATTCCGCACTCGACGCGTAATGTACTATAATTGTGAACTGTTTGTGTTTTGTTGTTTCTATAATTCTTTTTCTTATAATTATAATCTATTGGTCTTAACATACGTATGAAAGTAAACTTAAACCTCTTTGCACATAATAATAATTTATCAATTTTTTAAGATCTTTTAGCTGAACTGAATCATCTCCTTCATGATACGGTCGAGAATCGCTTGGCAGCACAACTTTGCTTAATTTATACACTTGAGAGATTATATCCATTTGTCAAAAAGCAAATAGTACATTTGTATGATTTAAACATTCGAGAAATAATATATGTGCGATTTGTTCATTGGAGAGTTGATATCCCTTTGTCAAAAAAATATGTTGGAGTGAGGCCCCCCCCCCCCAACTTTTCTATAAACTGCCTCATATTCTTCAGTTTTATCGTTAAAATTTTGTATTCTTACTCAGTTTTTCTTTCTGAACAAATTTTATAAATAATAACATTTTGTCGTTTTTCCTAGAGAAAAGCACTTTACTATTGAGATAAATATATATATTTTTTTGTAAATTTCCTAGACATACCTACTTGATTTTCGAAACTAAAAATATGACAGTTAGTTTCTATTGAAGCAGGGCTGAACCACAGAAGTTAAAATTTCAATTAAAAAAAATTAAGTCTTTTTCACCAATTCATGCTTCGATCCAGGGACCCACTGTATATAAATATATCGCCTAAGGAAACTATACATCTAATGTTTAGTATAATTAATTTATCCTAGTTTATTATTTGAAAAGGTAATGTAACCATATTAATCTTTAGGTGGTCGCCTTTTGGAATTCGTGCAGTGGTCTTAACACTGCACTTCATTATACCTACTTTTTTCAGTAATAATTTTGCTTTTCAATAATTTTGGATTATAATGAGAAATTGGCTAATCTGCGGTGACCCCCATAATGACCCACACAGTCAAATATCGCTTGGCGGCACAATTTCGCTTAATTTATATACTCAAGCGATTATATCTCTTTTCCAAACTGTGCATTTTTAAGATTTATATATTTGAGAGACTATTGTAGAGTTGGGGGCTTCTAAACTGACCGTGAAAATCCTAAATTCAAATTAATAGGGGAAAAAAGATAGTGCCCAGTAGAGGTATAAAAATAATAATTATAAAAGTAATAATAAAAGAACACAAAGAAAGCTCAAGTATTTTGGATAGTAACAGGGGGTTTATTAATACTGAAGAGGCTTAGAATAATAAAGATAATATAATATAATATTGGCCTGGTGTATAGTGAGTGGTGCGGTGAAGAGTTCGAGTCTGCAAACTGGATCGTGCGTTCAGATGGAGACAGACTCTGGAGATGATTATAATATGTCCGGGCGGACATACAAGGAAGAACTGGAAATATGCGGTGGCTTGGTGAACTGGATCAGTACACAAGTGTCCCGGTGGACAAAGAAGGAAGGGTTTTAACTGAGGTAGAAGAAAATAAATTTATCTGGGCAGATATAAAACATCACTTCCACATACTCACTTCCATTTCATGTGACTGGCAAAAAGGAACTGCTCTGGCCAAGTTGGCCAATACAAAATAAATATAAAAATAAACTATACAAAGATCTGTTAGAAATATGAAGGTTCTAAACAAAGATTAGCTCACAAAGGGGGACACACTCAGCTGTGCCCCGAAACAAATAAAAATATTTTATATAAAATCAAAAAAATATACTTTTCCTTAACATATATAATAAAATATAATATAAATTAATAATATAAATAAATAAAATAAACTGTGGCTTTAACAACTATATCTATATGATTTTGCTTCCGAGCTTACCGAAGGTAAAAATTCCAAGACTGAAATTCGTTTCAGACATCAGGGAACATTTTTGGTCTCATGTCTGTTGCTCTGTGAAGTATGAAACGTGTGACGATAACTTAAGCAAACGTTGACAGATTTTGATGAAATTTGGTAGACATGTTCATTTTACCAATGCCCAGGACGAGTTCGTTGGACAACGTTATCCGTCCAAGCGCTCACGTAAATGTGAACTTCAAAATTAAAATTGGAATTTTAGGTTGGAAAAAAAATCTAACTTCATTTATTCAATGAGACAAACATTTTTTTCAAATACAATTTTTTAGTTAAACCAACAGCGACACCGCTATGAAGTGTTAAAGATCCCAAAACTATTAATAGTTTTTACACAATAAACAATATAACAATAAAGTAATATAGCAATAATTTTAATGTTAATAAAGTAATATAGCAATAATTTTAATGTTAATATAACAATAAAGTAATATAGCAATAATTTTAATGTTAATATAACAATACATATACAGTACAACAATATATAAAGTACATGATAGGATGGGAGGAAGTTATGTGCCACACTAATTGGGAGTCTATTTAATTTTCAGAGATGATATCCCTTTGTCAAAACAATACTGGTGGATTCTTTCCTAATAATATGGGAGCAGAATCTTGACCACAGAGCGCTGGTTTGAAGGGGGGGGGGGGGGGGGGAGTGGACTGTAGTAGAGATAATTTTAATTAAGATAATTTTGAAATAAAGATAGCGGTAATAAAGAAATGGTCAAAGTTATAAGTATAATGATATAAGAGTGGATAAAATAGGAAGTCAACCTCAACTTGGCTACTGAAGGCCTATCTTACTGGATCACCGGTGGTTGATGTTATAATAGTAATTGTTCTGATAAACTAAATATACAAATAACAATAAACGAACATAAAAATAAACCATTGAAGTAATAATAAGAATTGAGGTAAACTAAATAAAATGTTAAGTAGTGGAAAAACGATAAAAAGTGCATGTAAGTATGGCAGCGTCTTCTTCAATGCTGGGAAGGGAAGTGGAGGGGAGAGTACCTAGTTGTAGGCTAGTTCTTGGATTCTCTCCCAGAGTGCGACACTTGATTAGTAGCGTTTTTATTTTATCCACTGTAAGTATAAATATGATTCTAATAGTATATTATGTTACTAGGCTGTGAAGTGAGTTTTTTCTTTACCGTGACAATTACATTTACTGTCGAGCGAAGCGAGACAGTAAATTTTACCAAGGTAAAGAAAAAACTCACTTCACAGTCGCGTAGCATATGCTATTTTTTCCAAAGTAGCAGACAATGAAAAAACATTAAATATTAATCACTAATCAATATATAATAATAACAAATATTAGTACATACTTAAGACTTAAAAAAAGAAAGCTTAAAATGAGGTTACACTATAAGAAAAGATAAATAAAACGCATTGACATCTAGCGGATTTTTATCGTACTAGAAGCATTTCTACAAAGACTGCAGCGGTACTAACGGAAGTTTTGACAACTACCCGCCGTAAAGAAAAAATCTTTTAGTGCCTAGGACGTAAAAGATTTTTTCTTTACAGCTAGGAGTAATGAAAAGATTTTTTAAGTCTACGTAATGAAAAAATTGATTTTAGCTATGTTTTTTAGGCTCTAAAGTTACTATTTCACAGCCTACCACGGAAAAAATATTTTTTAAGTCCACGTTATGAAGAAATGGATTTTAGCTATGTTTTTTAAATAATAGATTATATAAAATAGTAAATAAGTTATATGTTTGATAGGTAAAATATATAAAGATATGAAAATATAGTCCAAATACATTTGAGTGAGGCTTCCCCCCCCCCACTTTTCTAACCTCTTCTCTTAGATGGCTTGATAAGAGCAGTTTTACCAAGAATTTATTAAACTTATCAAAAACCACCTTTATTGAAATACTTTAATGAATAATCTTGTTGAGCATTAAATCTTTTGACTAATGTATGTTAATGTGGTTACGCTTTGGTGTTTACTAGGTAAATATGCACTTAACGTCTCACCTTCTTCTAATTGTCCGATTTATTTCTTTTTTTTTAACAGTTCCTTTTTATATTTTAAAATTTAGTTTTTGGTAGAGTCGTGTAGTTTTTTTAAATACAAAGGGAAAACACACACACACATTCTTAGGGAAAATGTTAAAAAGTTAAGGTTAGGTTAAGTCTAATAGTACTAATCTTAATCATAACCTAAATTAACTAACCTCTAATCGCTCTGCCACCCAGTCACGGTTATTTACACTAAAACATTGTACAATTTGTGCGATATCTGGCTTATCAATAGTTAAATAACAAACATCAGGGAGGCTTACTTTGCTGTTAACTCCCCTTTGATCGCTATACTTGATAACTCATAAAGTATAGTCCAAACACTATTGACACAAACGCCTCATGGTTAAGTGAAAATTATATACATTTATTTTAATTATTTGTTTTTAATTCCAATCTTTAAATGATCATAAACGTCACAGCATTTATGAATATGCATTTATGGATGCATAAAATCTTGGTTTTGTGCATTTTGTTGCGTTAAAAATTAGTTTTAGAGCTTTCATTGTTACAAAAATATAGGTTTCATCTTGAATTAAGACTTAACTGATTTCTTAAGCAACTATGGATTAGTTTACTCTAAAGATAAACACATGTTTTTGTGTACACATGTGTGTTGCTTAGGTAAACAGTGTTTGTTGTTCTTTAGGAAGGGTCTAAACACCTCAAATTAGACTGAAAATTAGCCAATTGCTAGTGTTAATTAATACATTAGTCTTTAATTTCACGTTACATTTTCCCACTGAAAAAATGTATTTATTTTTATTACAATACTTTATTTTGTCAGATTAAAAATGGTCTATTAAAAATTCCTTTAATGCATTCGCTGCTGGGTTTTAGATTGGCAAGTACACCCCCAGGGAAGGTTCATTGCCTGCCAGGATGAGTAAATACCTACTAATTCCATTTCCTATTTTCTTTTTGCATTCCCTTAATGACAATTTTTTTTATCACCTCTAGATAACTGTCAATTTGAACGAGTTAACTAGGCGTAACGTTGAAACAAAGAAACAAAACAGTTATTTCGTTCATAGCGCACGCAGCAATAAAACCCTGCTTAAGTTATATTCTACTTGAGGGTTAATATAATATTTTTTGTCTGCCAGTTTTTGGTCTATTATTTCAAAAATATTTCTCATTATGTGCTGATATAAATTCACTTTTTAATTGTCAATTTAAATTTATTTTTTAGGGAGAAAGGCTGAAAAGAAAAAGGCAAAGAATCCTCATGTGCAGGAGTTTACTGATCAACAAAGGAATCCAAAAGCATTTGCTATCAATAGTGCTATTAGAGCTGAAAGAAAATTCCGAAGGTGCATTTTTTTAAAAAAAAAATAATGTAGTTGATAATTTTATTGTAATGAAATTACTCGTGCTCGTGACTATTTATTATTAGGACATTCTACTTATTTATTTGACATCTTTTAACGTTTTTTTTTATACCAAAGATTAGTTGAACCATTTAGTTTCTATAATTTGTAAAATTGTACAGATGTACTGTTTGCTCGTAACAGGAATAGTTTTAATTTTTTTTATTTCCATCCAGGACTCAAGATTTAAAAGGCAAAAAAGAGCATATTCCTCTAGTGGACCGGACTCCTCTTGAACCACCTCCTATTATTGTAGCCATTGTTGGCCCTCCTAAAGTAGGGAAAAGCACTCTCATTCGTAGTCTGATTAAATCATTTACTCGCCAACCATTCTCTACCATAAAAGGTCCTGTCACCATAGTTTCAGGTAAGAATACTAAATTATTATGTTGTATGTCACTATTACTTCCTCTGTAAATGTCTTATTTAGATGACCATAATTAATAATTGCATTGTAAAAATGTTTTTCTAGGGAAAAAACGAAGAGTAACGTTCATTGAATGTAATAATGATATAAACTGTATGGTTGATTTGGCTAAAGTTGCCGATCTTGTTTTATTACTTATCGATGCTTCATTTGGTTTTGAAATGGAAATTTTTGAATTTCTTAACATATGTCAGGTATATATTATATTAAAGCTATTTTATATTAACCTTTATTACCTTTTTATTTTTGTAGAGTTAATCTAAATTAGTGTCTCATCTTATTTACTTTTATGTTTGCTGTATTTTCTTTACACTCTTGAACTTATATCATTGTGTTTTTTTATTTTGTCTAGGTTCATGGCATGCCTAGGGTGATGGGAGTTCTTACACACTTGGACATTCTCAAGCAGACTAAGAAAATACAAAAAACTAAAAAGGAACTCAAACGTAGATTTTGGACTGAAGTATATGCTGGAGCAAAGCTGTTTTATCTCTCTGGCATGCTGCACAATGAATATCTTCGCAATGAAATAAAAAATTTGGCTAGGTTTATATCTGTTATGAAATTCAGGCCTCTAACTTGGCAAACCACACATTCATATGTCGTAGGTGAGAAACTCATATCTAAATTAAATCATCTAAGCTATAATCATTATATCGCATGATGATGACGTTGATTTTGCTTCTTTTTTGTTGCTTTTTTTTTTCCTTTTTTATTAATCTATGTCAATAATCATTGAAGAGTACATATTCAGATTTTTCATTTTAACAATATGTGTTTTAATTTAGTCGTTCCTTTTAATTGTGAGAAATGATTCTTATAAAAGAAGTGCATATTTGCTTAGTTTATCAGTACTTGTAGCAAGTGTTCAATCAGCATTTTGTTACATTATTATTATTTAATAAAAACAAACATACATACCTATTATTTTTATATACAGTAGAGTATTTCTAATCAGACACATATGAGACCATGCCATGTCAGATTACAGAGAATTGTCAGATTACTGGATGTTTGATTATAAATAATTATTACACAAGTGAACCAGCTTATTTATTGATAATAATAATACAACTGCATTTACAAAGTGTACTAAACAATGTCTTGAAAAAAAAGAAAAGTTTTTGAGAACCATAGTGCCCCTTTGATTCCCAGTTCCCCCTCTTTTAGTTATCTTGTCTTTCACATGGTAAAAGGGGAGGGGGGCTCAGCCCTCAGCAGACTGGCAGAGTATCGGACTAGAGACTCTACTGTATTAATAAATGCTGTTGTGTAAAAAAATTCGCTGTGCTCTTACTCTGGTTTACTCCCCTAGTTAACAAATCATGAAAATGTAGCAACTATTGTTTAACCTCTTGACTGTTGTCCCTTATGTCTATCAATCCACCTTTAAGGTTTTTTTATATATATATATATTTTTAAAATTACTTTTTTGTAAATAATTAATTTTCTTTCATTTCAGCTGACAGGATGGAAGATATAACTCCACCTGAAGATTTAAGAATGAATCCTAAGGCAGATCGACTAGTCTGTTTGTATGGTTATATGAGAGGCATCCCCATGAATAAAAAGTCTTTTGTACATGTTCCAGGTAATTATTTTTATTTATTTTTTTTTTTTTTAACGTTATAAAATCTCCCTTTTACCAAAATAAGTTTTTTTCATTAAGATTTTGTTTTCATTTAGTATTAAAATATAAACGAGATCAGATAGTTGTTAAAGTGAAGTTTTGAAGTTATTTAATTTCCTATAATCCAGTCTCAGGGGGGCCTAGGTAGCCCGGAGTAGAGAGCGCTTGCCTTTCAATCAGGCAAGTAAAGCAGCATCGGGCGTGGTCAGTGTTGGACGGGTGACCATTTGACCTTGAGCTCTGGGTTCAATTCCCGGACCGGGCCCCCCGCTCATTGTTCACCCAGCATTGTTTAAATAAATAGGTAGCTGCTCGAAAGAGTAGCGCCACCAGGTTTCGGCCTGGAAACCATGGTTTACCCTCTCGGTTCGATGTAAATTGAAGGAGTCATGGTTAACGACCCAAACTCTTCACTCAAATGTGCAGAGTTTGGTTCCTAACCCGGGTTTGTTCAATGGGCCCACCTAAGTGGCCTGTGTCTTCAGGTGTAAAAGCCCCCCGTATATATATTGTAGCATCTCAAAGTTTAAGCCCTGAGCTACTACATATTTTA
The DNA here is from genome assembly GCA_951217055.1 of Gerris lacustris. Lineage (NCBI taxonomy): Eukaryota > Metazoa > Arthropoda > Insecta > Hemiptera > Gerridae > Gerris > Gerris lacustris. The sequence goes on along the minus strand of OX578276.1, from coordinate 83,299,679 downwards.
TGTATTGATTTTAATTAAGATGACTAATGAGAATGTTAATTATTTACAAATTTAGTAGTTTGATTTTAATAAAAATTTTATTGTGAATATAAAAGAAAATGATACATTTTTTTTTAAACATTATATGTTAATTAATTAACTCACGTAATTTTTTCTGATAGGTTTTATTAGGTTATTAGTCCAATGTTCAAGTTGAAGTTTCAATGATTTTCTAGTTGCTTCTTCAGGCACTTATATAAAACTTAAATGAAGGATATTATGTTAAATGTCCATTTTATTTAAATTAAACTATTGTAAAACTTTTCACTGTTTGAATCCTTTGTTTTGTATCAGAAAGTTAGGGTAACTTGTAATTAAAAAAATAATTTGTTAATATCAAGATAGCAGTTATGATTTTAGAGATTAGAATCACTATATAAGCATTTTGCATACTAAATGAGGCGTGATTCCCCGAAGTCGTCCTGTTCACGTATGATGATGATTCACCCATCGAGAGATGTAAATTCAAGTGTCAGCCATTTTGGCAGGTGATATTTTAAAAAAAGTATTAATTGATTAAAATTCATTTTTCTCTTCTATGGAAGATTTGCTGTTGCCGTTGAAACAGCCTTATTTGCATAGCGTGGTTTTGCAACGTAGTTTGGATACGTAGTTAGCTGTAATTTCACAAAGGTGAAATTTCTTCCCAAGAGAGGAGCAGACGATACTTGAATTCGTATCTCACTAAAGATTATTTGAGAGCACTTCAGCTCTACTTTTTCTACAAGAAGAAAATTTAAAAAAAAATTTATATTAAAAATTTTATTAAGAAAATTATGTTAGAAAAACCACATGGTTCTAAAAGTTTAAAAGTCTTAACTTATGTAACATTTTACATGAAATATTTTTTTTTTTTTTTTTTTTTTTTTTTTTTAAAGTTATGTTTAATTATTAGTGAAAATTTAATTAAAAATTAAATAAGCAATTTTCTCCCTGAGAATAAAAAGAAAAAGATTTATTAAGAATTTTTATATATTAATTAGTAGGACTTACTTGTACCACTACGTGTGAGTTTAACCTCATTTGACCATTTCATTTTTAATTAAAATTAATTAATTAATTTTATGATTATTCATTTCTTTTGAAAGTATCTGCTGTAAATCCAAGGTAATTGGGAAAAAGGATTCATTTAATAATTTAACATTTAACATTTTTATTTAATTTTACATGGACTTTTGAGATTGTTTTAAAAACCACATTTTTTTAATATTTTTTTTTATTAATGAAAAGCCTAATGCTCTCCAATTTAAATTAATGCACTACTATATAAGTCAATGTCTGACTATTATAGATTTGGTACACAATTAAAAAGAATTTAAAAAAAAAAAAAAAAATTATGACTTCTCCTTTCTTAAATTGAATTTTAAGTATTTTGAGCTACCTCAGGGACTTGAGAGGAGGATACCGCAATATATACAGTAGAACCTCGATAAGAAGTGTCTCAAGAGGATTAGGGAAACAGTCTTGTTATCAAGGTGCTCTTTTTGTTGAGGGTCGTGTTATCAAGGTTATTTTGGCTATCAGTCGTGTTATCGAGGTTGAAGGGCTGGGTTTTCAAGTCTAGACTTGTTCAAGGTCGACCCATTCTTGTATAGAGTCGTGGTTATAGAGGTTGACTTCTCAAAACGACTTGTTATAGAGGTTCTGAGTTATGTTGTGAATTAGAAAAAATCCGTGTTATTGAGGTTGTTAGGGTAATAATTGTCGCATTATAGAGGTTAATTCAACATTATGTATTATGGCAATCTCAAGGGGATTTGAAAATTGCACTTGTAATTGAAGTTGTCTTGTTATTGAGGGTTGTGTAAGCGAAGTTCTACTGTATAAAAAGTAAAAAATCCAGTCCCTCTAAAAGTTATTTTATCAATTCACCCTTTAGTGGATACATGAATTTGTTATCTAGTTGCAGGCACATCGGTCTCCTAGACCGCTATGCTAGAATTACTGAGCTTTATTTTAAGTTTCTCACATTTACAAGATATTTTCTTAATGAAAACAATCAAAATCAAAATATGGATTAAACAATAATAAACTAATATAAACTGTAAAAATGCCACATCTTAATACCGGTCTATCAAACTACCAATGTTTTCATAAAACAAAACATTCTAGTAAACATTGAGTAGGAGAGACTAAGAGGTAAGTTATGCCCCACTGTGCTGGACACATCTGAAAAATTCACAGAACCTTGCAAATTTGGTATTTACTTTAGTGATCATTGATATCAAAATTGTTGCTGTAGTGGTCTGACCGATGAGCCCATTAGAGAATTATTATTCAGAGACACATGAAAGATTTTGGTGTTAGGAACAAACTGGTTCATGTCTTAAATTAATTTATTTATGTCACAGGATGTGGTGATTTTGAGGTTCGAGACATGTGTTTCCTAAATGATCCTTGTCCCTTGCCGGATGTTCTAAAAAAAAGGTCTCTCATCGAGAAGGAACGTCTGGTTTATGCTCCATTTTCTGGTTTAGGTGGCATTGTATATGATAAAGATGCTGTATACATTGAACTTCCTCATTACTCATCAAAGAAGGTTTGTTTGTTGTAGAGTTATGTGATTTTAATTGATCCCTTGGAGTTTAAAACTTATGGAAGTAGTTCTTGAATATAGTAGATCAGATGAAATAATACTATAACTTGTGTTTAGAGTACTACTAATTATAGTAGCACTCTAAACACTGCAGACGTTTTTTTTTTTTTTTTTAAATCTGCCTAAAACATATTAATGTTTTAGGCAGATTTATAGTAAAGAAGCTTATTTAAAGTACCTAATAATAAAAATAAACCTTTGGGAATAAAGATTTTGTTTAAAGAGTAATCAGGACTCCTTGTTGTTATATAACTTTGATTATATATAAGTTTTTTTTTATGTCATTTTTCTTGTTAATTTCTTCGCTTGTTGGATTATTATAATGTTATAACGTGGATTATTATAACATATGTATAATTATTTTTTATAAAAAATATTTGAAACGTAAACAAACATTATTAACAAATCATAACAGATGGAGGACACCTATCTTTGAAAGGGAGATCTGAAGTAGGGGACATTGTTTGATTAGAATAATTAAAAACCTTACTTTTGCAAGAATTGACGTATAAAATGTATTTTCCCATAAAACGATAATATGTCTCAATTATGAGTGTATGAATATTGTACTTATATTTTGGCTAATTACTTGTATTGGATAAAGTGTTACAAGTTGTTTTACTTCATACATTTATATTTTCATTTATTACTTTAAGAGGAATAACAGCTAGGCATTTAAAATTAACTCACCATCATATCTCCCCTCTAAATTTAGTCCCTTTATTTTATTGATGTTTCTTTCCAACTTTCTCTGTTTTATATGATGTACTGAATTCTTATATGGTTATAAGTCTAAAGAACTCATTTACCCCTATTGTATAGCATCTCATCTGAAACTGCTGTCAATTTTAAACATTCCCTTAGCTTTGCTTTAGTTTATGGTCGTATGCTGTTGTCTTTCTCTCTTGTTGTACTTCTAACTTCAAGCAAAATTTAATTAAATAGTCTACTACCTGTAGTCTTGTTAGTATCTGTTTACATTAGTAGCACTGATGGTTTCTCTTCTTTATCCCACCATTATACTAATCTGTAGTGTACAGTAAAATTTATTTTACCTTATTTATTTGGATATTAATATATTTTTCACTAACTAATTTACTTTTAGGACGAAGATGACCCTGTCAAAGATATAGTGCATACACTGATTGACTCCAAGGAAACTCTGGATAATAAACTTGCTAAGAGTAAATTCCAATTATTTTCTGATTCAAAACCTATTGTAAATGAAGAATTCAAGGAGGAGTAAGTAATTTAAATTTTTAAATATTTTTCAGGATAGTTTATTTCTATTGATTCATGAAATGAAATGAAGGTGTGAAAGTGAACAAGTTCACGCTGTAATATTACTTTAATAAAAAAATAAACTACTCATATGTACACGTCTTACAGATGAATTACATAGTTATTTATGTAACTAGGCAGCAAAATGGAATTTAAATGAGCCTCCGAGCCGAAGGTGAGGACAGGCTATGATAATTAACACTAGCAATCGGCTAATTTTCAGTCTAATTTGAGGTGTTTAAAGTTAATTAAAACAACTGAAATTTAACTGATTTTTCATTAATTAAATCTGTAAATAAATTAATTTAATTATAAAAAGGTTTAGAATTATTTAAATTAAAGTCTGCAATCAATTAAACAGAAAGAAAATAATTATATAAAAACACGTATGTGATGACCTCACACCCATAACTTCAATACCTGTTGCGCAATATTGTAAAATAAACGTCATCTAAGAACAGCTGATTCTAAATGCAAATACAAAATTTGTTTAATTTAAAACAACCATGATTATTACCTTTTACACTATTTTACTTACTTTTTTTTACTTTAAATCAAATTATAATTTTCAATAACTACGGGAGACATACAGAGAAAAATAGACCCCCCGCACCGGGGGTCTATTTTACAATATTGATTACAGTCTATTTTGTTTCATTGATTACATTTTAAAATATATATGTACTCATATGTAATACTACAATGTATGCCAAAATGATTATTTTCTTTAGTAGTTTGAACTTTGAACCCTTTGTTTACAATCTATCCCTGTGGGCATTGCAGGTAAGATTAATTTTATTCACATTATAGAAACTCATAAAATTATTCTTTTTATATGTATTTTAAACAGTTTTTTTATTATAAATTATTTTCTTATGGATTAATATAATTATTCTCTTATGGAGAAGAAGAATTATAGATTGACAGTATTAAACAGTTTAATAAATAAAACTATGACTGAGGATGTCCTTAAAAAGAAGGGTCGAAACATCTCATTAAAAATGGCATAATTTGTACTTTTTCACACCTAAAGTGGTCCATCCGTAATAATATAAATTATTTATTAATATGAAAAAAAAATAATGCTTAAAACATTTTAACAACTTTTTTGAAGAGAAAATTTACCAGCCTGAGAAGCCCTAGATGGGGGCAAAATATACCATTCTTGAAAGAAAAAAGAATTTATTTGAATTTTTTTAACCCTATAATAACCTCAAAAAAATATAATGCATGCCAAATTTAATCAAAATTGCCAAGAAATTAGGCTCCTCGTGTCTGCACAGACAACAGACTGACATTTTCTGATCTCAGGAGACTTAGAACAATTAAAGCCATCAAAATCAAGCTTTTGCTTTATCATAATACTTTCTCTCTATGTATATGGAAAATAAGGAACCATAAGGCCCTGAAAAAAGCCTATTCCTTTTATGTTTTAGGCTGGTTCAAAGCTGTTAGTTTTTCTGCTCTTACTTTAAGGATATGATTTATTATTATTTTATTTAAAGGCGGTATTACACGCTACGATAAATGCAGCAATTTATCAAAATACGGAACCGTCACGATTTATCGTTGCGTGTAAACAGAAGATTGTAGCAATTTATTGGCAATGGACTGGATGGTTGGTGCAATTTCTCCGAATCGTAGTGACAGGTTGGAACATGTAAACATGGCATCTCTTGCTACAATTCTTGGTCACTTTGTTCTTGGTCTTGGCGATTTTTCACTTTTCCCCCTAAACAAATTACGTATATAGACCACAACAGTACTTCCTCCATCGCAACAGTAGCTGACTGAGTTTTACCTCGATCGATAATAAATATTTGACAAGAAATTGTTGCATGTAATCAGTACTCATTCTTTTAATTTATTTAACAATAAATTGTTGCAATCACATCTTCATGATTTATCCTAGCGTGTAAACCCGCATTAATATGAGATTAATTTTTTTAAATTTATTTGTTGTATGTTTAATTTGTTTTAGTACACGCCGTTTTAAAGGAGAGTTCACTCATAGTGTTGAAGTTGTAAAGGGTTCTGATGGAGCAGATAGAAGAAAAGTAATTTTCCATGATGAAGAAGGAGGTGAAATTGATCAGGAGGATGAAGCTCAAGATATAAATGAACTAGATGACGATTCATCTGCTAATAAAGAACAAAATAGTGAAAGTGATTCAAGTGATTCTGAGCTGTCAGATGAAGATGCTCCTGGTAGTTCTAAAGGGGCTCAAAAAATTCAAAAGAAAAAAAGTTTAAGAGAAATTGAGCCAGAAGTAAAACAGAAAAGAAAATTAAAAGCTCCCAAAGAGAATTCAGGGAATAAGAAACTAAAAAAGTCTAAAAGTAGTTCTTCATTAGACGAAGAGTCAGAAGGAAACATAACTAATGATGAATCATCTGATTCATCATGTGATAACCTGTTTTTAAAAAATACAGTAAAAGATATTGATGTGGAGGCAAAGTAAGTAATAAATATCTATTTTATATTTAAAAAAAATGCTAATTAAAAGCTTGTAAATTACTTTATCATTAAGTAACCCCAATTTAGTTATATACTTACAATTTGTAACCGACAATTATGTATTAATAATAATTTATTTAACCTATAATTATTGGTTTCATATTTAAAATTGTTACATTCCATAATATTTCAAATTATGTAATAAGAACTATAATACCGCATTGCTTCAACGCACTTTCTTTTAAGTTTTTGAGTCGTGAAAATTGTAATGTGTCTTATATTTGAGGTGAGTCTTACAATAAATGAATTCAAGGGTAACAGATCAAAATAGCATTTCCTTCTGTAAGCGACGTTGCTTGAGCTAACAACCTTTTTTTCACAAATGCCTCGTTCAAGAAACCCTATTTACTTTTTATTTCCAACTCTCTGAATTTTGCTGGGATATTATTTTCGGTCCCTTTTTTTTTATTATTAATTTTCAGGAATTTTAATATGTTCAATATCTGATAATATGTTGGGTGGAGGTAGTTCTGTTGTACCTAGATATTTCTGGTTAGCTCAGTTCTCTTTCTGTTCTTCGTCTGTTATCATCTCGGTTTACGTTTACTAAACATTACTTTGCTTTCCCGATGTCGGGAAAGAAAAAGGGTTCAAATGCACCCTACATGGAAATAAAGACTATATGCTAACAATATCTGTAGAAGACTGCCTACATTTGACGTCTGAACAAGTTGGTTAAACAGTAAAAAGATAAAACAGGGTCAAATAAAAAAATTGACCTAACAAGTTTGAATGTAAAATGATGTCTTATAAGGGGATTACTATGTGTATACGAGACGACAGAATTTTAGTTGTTTCAGCTGACTGTATTTTCTAGTTAGCTTTGTGTTTTTCTATACTGTTGATCGCTACTTATAATTTGAAACTTACTATAATATCATTTTATTGTTTATTTATAATTGGTTCTTAATCTTAAATTACCAATTTTTTTTTTGTAAGATTTGCTCTTAATAAACTTTTTTTTCCAGATTAAAGGGTGTACAGAATGAGAAAGATAAAGAAATAAGAAATAGAGTCAGTTCCATTCTGGCTGACCTTAATAATAGTTCAAAAGTACCCAAGGATGAATTAGAAGACGCTGACTCAGAGAATGATGTAGAACCAGGTGAACTGGAGGTAGGAACAGTTCCTTGGGAGAATAGACAATTATCTGAGGATGAAGGTATCAGTGATTCCGATGAAGACCTTAGTGATGATACAGATGACGCTGACGAAGATGATGATGATGATGATGAGGACAATCTACCAGAATCAACTGATCTAAAATGGAAAGAGAATCTTGCTCAAAAAGCTGCTGATGAATTTTTAGAAAGGCAAGCTAACTCCAACAATTTATGGAAATTAGTATATGGTATGCATTCAAATGTTACTTTTTTGTTTGTTGTGAGACAATATTTACTCCTATGAAGTATCTCTCTTACTTTGTTGCTTATAGAAACAAACATACCTTACTGATACAAACATTTATTATTATCACAAAAATTTTAATTTTTAATAGATTTAAAATCTTAATTTTTCATTCCAAAATATGTAAAACTTACTTTTAATTTTTAATAGCTAATAGTATCTCTTATAGTATCTCTAATAGTATCTCTTCCACACCGTTAAGCGTACAATTATTCGGGGAATTGATATGAATAAAACTTTATATGGCCCACCATTTGAAGCTAAGGTCACTATTAATTGCTAAAAAAAAATTAAAAAAATATATAAATAAATAAAAATTAATAATAATAATAATAATGTTAGTACTTGATGTTAGACAAATTAATCATTTAAAATATAAAATAATAGTAGATAATTTGGAGGTAATTTAAATTGAGTTAACACTGCCAAAAATGAATCCAATATTAATTTATAAGATAATTAAATTTTAAACCATGATTTTTTACTTTTTCATGCATTTCTCTTTATCTATAAAGCAGCAGTTCTGCAGCCAATTAAAAAATAACTTATGGGATTCAATTTTCACATTTCTTGATTTTATGTTTTACTGTTTTATTAAATTACCACTTTAAATCAGATTCATCAGTTTTCTTTGCCTCTCACCAATCGGCAAGAGGGATGTAATAAGTTTTTTCTGTGAAGTTAAAAATATAATCACACAGACTATATTGGTGAACCTGAGCAAAGTGATAGACTTTCTCTCCAAGATCCTTTTATTTCCTTTTTTCTTTCTTCATAGAGAGGGAGATTATTTTATTAGTCTGCTCTAGAAGTGTGTATGTACTAATGTGGTACAGTATATTTCTTAATCGGCATTTCTTTAAATTGTTACTCCTCTTATAAAGAAAACAGAGGGGAGTATCAATCTAAAGAAGGTGTGCGGAATGTTCTTCTTTAGTCTGTTACTCCCCTTATAAAAACAGAAGAGTGATATTCCTTTGTCCCAAAGTAAATTGGACCCAACATCACTTTTTCTTAATAGTTATTTTGTTAGTCATTTATATTCTAAAAACACATAGGGGAATAACAATCTAAAGAAGTACCTCTAAACCTATCATTGGTGCTGCCAGATACTTCTCCAGAATATCAGGTAGCTACAAGCCTGTCATAGCCTTAGAATGCAGTGGAGATAAACTGCCAACATTGCCTCATTCTGAATGTCAGTACTGTTCTTATTTCGCCTAAACTTCCCAAGCACGCTGTCCTTGGAAGTTGTTCTAATGACCTCTAAAAGGTAGTATGGGAACACTGTAAGCCACCAGACAAAGCATGCTTAGGAAAGCAATGGCTTAATCACTGCTGAGTAGACTATATAGTAGCCTGTCAGCCCAATATTGTGGCCATAGCCCTTCTACAAATGTTTGTTCCTAGGGTTTTCTACCAGAAAAATAGTTGGTTGCAATAATTTAGGTTATTAAGGAAGAAAATGTTATACTGTTATTTACAATTTACAATGTTTATATTGCAGGTGATCCAAAAGAACAGAAATCTAATAATGGTGACAATTCTGATGAAGATGAAATTGGTGGACTGTTTAAGGTGGTCAGTGAAAAGCAAGAGAATATTTTAAAAACTCGAGCTAGTAAAGATAGTGTGGATTCATCAAAGTTTGTTTTCTCCCATCTTAATGACTGGTCATTACCTGAAGTAAGTTTCAATTAAATATATCTATGTAGGGAGTTATTAGTATACTAATCTCTAGTTAGGATAAGTCTGAATAGATGAGGGGTTATCTTTTGGATTTATTTTAATAGTGTTATTGGTGGGAGTTGAATACAGATTAATACATATGTAGTGTAAAGTTTGTCCTAGGTTTATGGTCCCATCGTGGGGAAACTATTGATTTTGGGATGTTTCATTTAAAAAAAAAATGTTGCTAATTAAAATATTTGACTTAGGCTTTACATCTATATTTATAAAATCCAAATACCACTCACTCACTGACACATCACAATATCTCTGAAGCCTCTGGACCTATGACCATGCAATTTTGACCACCCTGTATGTGGGCTTCAGCAAGGGCCTAGGCTGATTTACTATTTTATAATATCAATTATGTGGCAATATATAATAGCAATATTACTATTTTTGATCTGATATAAAGAAAAACTGGTAAACATGCCTTAATTGATGCCAGGAAAAATTATAAAATCATAAAATGGAATTTTACTGACGAGTGATGAAGTTAGGCTCCTGACTGCCGAGGCAGGCAATGAATTACAGGAGGCAGAAATATTTCCTTTGCTGCTTGGTTGCATTCAATATTTTATCTACAGGCGGCAGAAAAATGAAACTTCTAAAATACCATCTTATTAGTTTATTAATTCTGTATATGAAGCTATTATGATGTATATCGTTGAAAAGCTCAAAGTCTACAGTACATGTTGTTATGTCATATTTTTATTGTGTTGGACTGGAAAAACTGTTTTTTTTAGCTGTTTATAAGTTAGCTGTTTAGGTTTTAAATAAAATTAAAAAACTTATTTTTTACTACTCTTATCAAGACCTTTACAGTGATACCTCATTTACATTTCTATACTTTTTGTGGCGTGGTCAATTTGATTGGGGGAAAAAATAATAAATACCTCAACACAACGCTGAAATCTAGATTGAGGAAACAGTTTCATTTTTATTGGGACTTTGCCATCCATATGCTGAATCTGGAGTAGTCCATTAACTTTGTTACGAGTCACATCGAGCTCCAATAATCCTTATATTTAAAATAGTGAAAAGTGATTAAGTGGCTAGTGGTGGTTATAAGTAATTTTCATCATTAAGAATTACGGGTTTTCTGATATGTTTTTGAGTGAGTCAGAGTGCTGGAAGCTGGAAGTGAAGTTATGAATATTTTAATACATATAATAATTACGTATTTATTTAAAATAATATCCCCTGTAGCTAGTAGTCTAATATATTAATTTACTTTTATTCTTTATCCAATTACTGTAAAATATTTCAGGTGCAAGAAATGATTCGAGATTGCTTTGTAACTGGTAAATGGAAAATGGAAGAAGATGCAAGTGAACTTCTAAAGCTTGATGACCTCAGCGATGAAGATCTGTATGGGGATTTTGAGGATTTAGAAACGGGAAAAAAATTCAAAGCTAAAAATGCCGATGAAAATAAAGGTAATACATTGGGTATGCTAGTGATTTCAAATAGTTTAACTATTTTTAAAATTAAATGAGAATTTAATATATTTTTTATTTAGATTCTTCTAATAAGGAGCAAGACATGTCCAAAGAACAACTAATGGAGAAGAAGAGAAAATTGAAACAGAAATTTGATTTGGATTATGACAATGGAGAAACTGAAGAGACATATTTTGATGAATTAAAGAATGAAGCAAATAGGCAGGCTGAGGTAAGAAGTTTACTTATTTGTTATATTTAAGGTTTGTATAAGATACAAATGTTATATAACCAAAAACTTTAAATAGTGAACAATGAAACCGATTCATGAATATGTATGATGTGTTTATTCTACTTGTTGATTTCAAGTTAGCTTATTTAATAAAGTTCTTTGTATTTTTTCATGGTGTAGCTGAACAGAAAAGAATTTGAAGGCTTAGATGATAACCAACGAGTGGAATTAGAAGGCTTTAGAGCAGGTCTCTATGTTAGAATGGAAATTCAAGCTCCTAGAGAATTGGTTGAGCACTTTGATCCTACTTTTCCTCTTATTGCTGGAGGGCTTCAGGCTGGCGAGCAAAATATTGGTTATGTTAAAGTAAGCATATTTAGTTTGTATAGTATTACTTCTAGAATAAAACAATCTTATAAAGAAACAGCAACAAAATTGTTTGATCTGTGTCGATCAAACATGATGACTCGTACTGTTTAATGATGACACACTTTTTAATTTAATGTTTGGCAACTAAGGAGAAAGAGTGTTTAATAAACATACCTAGTGGGAGAAGGCTGCACTGCCAACCTACTTACCTGCAGGAAATTATTCTCGTTTTTTGGAGGTGCCCCCTTGTATATCATTTAATAAACTATTAAATCTTATTTTTCTGTGTTTAAAAGTCTAAAATTTAAAAAAAAGCTTATGTTTAAAGTATTTTAATTATTAATGGCTTCAAAAAAATATGAGCTAGTTCAAATGTTTTTGTTTACTTTCTAAAAGGTTCGAATCAAGAAACATCGTTGGTACAATAAGATATTAAAAACTCGAGATCCACTAATTCTGTCTGTTGGATGGAGAAGATTCCAAACAATTGGTGTGTTTTCAAAACAAGAAGACAACATGAGGCACAGGTATAATACAATTAATTTAATAAGTTATGGAGAACCCTGGTACATGAGCTCTTTACTTCAAGACCTCAAAAACAAAATAGTTTTTTATCTGTTCAATATTTATCACTATTATTTGATTTCCCACTTTTAACTGTTGTTATTTTTATTTTACCAATCCGTTATTGAAGAAATTCTATTTAATTAAACTAATGTAGCGTTCTTACAGTTTTTGACTATAAGTATAACAGTGAGTAAAACTAATAGATCAAACTTTATTAAATTAAGATTATCAGCTCTTGCACATTAAAAACCACTGTCACAATCCTTCCTTCTCTATATGCTTCAAGCCTGGTACAGTTTCACTCTGTTATATGCACAGTGGTTTTGCACGCATTCTGTGCTTGAACTTAAATGTGTGATGATAAATGAGTGTGGCTATGGTTCGTGGAATTTAGCACTTATTTCGTGTCAAACTTATGTTTACCAAAGCCACATTTTATCCCCAACCTGATAAGTTCTTTGTTTTGCTTATCGGTCATAATATTCTTTTTCCCACCTCTGATGTTTTGTTGTTCCTCCCGCAATGTTCCCACTTCATCTTCATTACCCATCACAACATCTTTGGGGAGGTTTATTTTGCGCGTATGTTGTTTTGTGCTGACTTTATCTAAAAGCTATCATCACCATGGGTTGCTCTCAGTCCCAATTATATTGCTTTTCATTATCGTAATGTCTCAGCATGTTTAAGAGAATTTCATTACCTCTCAACCATGTTGTCTGACTGGGGTGGTATGGTGTAATGCAGGTCTTCACTATTCCTAGCCTTTTTGTCAGATCACTGAAGAGGTTGGACTCCAACTGGGTTCCTTGATCTGAGTGCAGCTCATAAGTGACACCATATCTACTTAAAAACTTCTAGAAATATTGATACCATTGATTTAGCCTCGATATTTTTTAGCAGATAAGCTATTTTAGCTTTGTGTTAGCAAGCGAGGCCCAAGGATATTAATAGCCATCTGCTGTAAAATAATTCACCAAGAAGTCTACTTTGTCTACTGATAAGACTATCTGGTATCTGACAGGTTTGCCTTCTTCCCTTAGCTGTTGTAGGATGTCATTCCTCAAGTCTTTTCCACTGGCTTTGCAAATAACATTTTGGGTCCCTTTGACATCTACATACTTTGGTAGTGTACAGTTCAGTATCCATTGTAAAAATCTTTTTAGCAAGGTCCAGGTCAAATGTAATCACTTTAAAGTCATAGGGGGATAGTATCTCAAGCCATCTGCTGCTTGAACCTCTGGCTCTTTGAAAAATTGCAGCAACCTGAGTGGTTTGTGCAGATGGTAAACCTTCTTCCGTAAACATTAACTTTAAAGTTCTGAATCCCATAAACTAAAGCTAGCATTCTTTACATGGTATAACAGCATTAATTGCACTACACCATACCACCCCCAGTCAGAAGGCATGGTTGAGCTAATTGAACTCTCTTAAACATGCTGAGACAGTACATAAATGAAAAGTAAGATGATTGGCCTTCACTTAATTTTCTTTTTGCTGGCATTATTGTTTGGTTTCCATTTACCGCTGTCACCAATGTAGCGCTAATGTAGTGTTCTGACAGTTTTAGACTATAAGTTTAACGTAAGGAAGACACAGATTGAACTTTATTATATTAAGACAGACAACAACACCACTCTCTCTAACAATGTTCAACATGTCCTACTAATAATATTGAATATATATTTTATTTCCTAACACTTGAGGAAACTTAATGTTATTATTATTATTTAATTATACATTCAACTAAAGTATGTGTTTTGTTTTAGAATGTTAAAGTATACTCCAGAACATGTTGCATGTATGGGGCATTTTTGGGGACCTATAACTAAATCTGGAACAGGATTCCTTGCCTTAAAGAATACTGTTGCTTCTAAGGTATGTATGTCTTATTCACACATAAATATCAATATATACACCTAAGCTAAATATGGGTGATTCCAATTTAAAGTGCTATTTTGGAATCTAAAATTGGACTTTGACTGAAAATTTTGACTTTTTAAAAAAAATCAGGAAAAATTATGGAATGTTCTCAGACTAATTTAACATATATTGCAGCATGCGGGACAGATGGGAAATTATTTTTTAAATTTTTAGGCCGGAATTAAGTTTATTTGAAACATGGTAATTAAGTAGAGTTAGGTGTTGGTTGGAATGAAAGTCCTTTTTAATTTTTTATTTTACAAAGCTTTCGCCTAGGGAACCTGGGCTTCTTCAGTGTTATGGAAGAATACTGTAAATTTAGAGAAAATGGTCAAATGGAAAAAAGCATTTACGAAATTAGGAAATGAAAGTCTTACCAAGTTAGTAAAAATGTTGATAGTTTTTAGCTGTTTTTTGAAAAGAATTTTTATATATTTTTTTTTATAACTGACATACCTAATCAAAATTTTGAATTATTTATTTTTATTTGTATTATATATTATATTTGTGTAAAATCAAAGACAAAACACATCAAAGACATCTCAAACAACAACACTAACACAGCTATATCAGAACACGCCCACAACACTAAACACAAATTAGACACAGATAAATATAATATTTTACACACTGAAAAACACCACCAAAAACGACTTACACTGGAAATGTTATACATAAAATCAAATACAAACAACATAAACTTGAAACAAGACACCAATAAATTAAGCCACATTTACACAAATATTATATATAATAAAAATAAAAATAAATAATTCAAAATTTTGATTAGGTATGTCAGTTATAAAAAAAAAATATATAAAAATTCTTTTCAAAAAACAGCTAAAAACTATCAACATTTTGACTAACTTGGTAAGACTTTCATTTCCTAATTTCGTAAATGCTTTTTTCCATTTGACCATTTTCTCTAAATTTACAGTATTCTACCATACCAAGAAGCCCAGGTTCCCTAGGCGAAAGCTTTGTAAAATAAAAAATAAAAAATAAAAAAATAAAATAAAATAAATAAATAAATAAACAAAATAAAATAAATAAATTAAAAAGGACTTTCATTCCAACCAACACCTAACTCTACTTAAGAAAACCTCAAGTCCACATAAGAAAAATTCAATGGTAATTAAGGCACGTGAATTACACATTTTCGTGCACGGTTGTTACATTTCACACTTAAAGAAAATATTTTGGTCAGTAGTTTAAAATAAGAACCCAATTTTAATACACCATTAAATAGCACTCTTAAAAGCCTAAACAATGAACTATAACTTAACCTAAAAAGTTTTTGAAAATAGACTTTAATAACATGCACGGTAATTACGTTTAAAAGGGTACGTAACTGGAAGAACAATCAGAATTAGTGCTAGGTCCCAACTGAAGGGTTCAGCTCATCCCCTATCAACTGTTGCTAGAAAACCAGTGTTGCGGCATTGCAAAAATCTCTCGCCACTTAAAATCTCCCTGCCACAACCACAGTAGGGTCACATTTATATAATGCCATGGTAATTACATTTTTTTAAAGGACAAACTTTAACTTGAAGTTCCGTTTAGTAATAATTTATTGTTTTTAATAACTGACACATATTTTAATCCTGGTAGGACCCTACTTCAAAATTATCCAATAAGTTTCTGAATAAAATTATTAATGTATGAGCTAGAGTGAAGTGAATAAGAACAACTGACTTAAGGACAGCCACGGTTGTTACAAAATTGCCTTTTGAAATTTTTTGTAGCGATTAAAATTAAGTGGCGGATTATTTTTTTGCTTGGTTGTAGTTCTGTAAGCTTAACTGAGTTACCATGAAGAAAAATCCTGTCAATTATGTGAAAAACGCTCCAGTTATTCATCTAGGACATGAAAATTGCACTTTAAATTGGAATCACCCTTATAAATTATAGTACTCACTGTTTCCTTGGGTGTTTTAACCCTGTAGATAACCTAGGGAAGAAACCAAAAGAATTTTGTATATTTGAAAACAGTGTTGTTAAACAACAATGTTTTGTTTTCATAGATTAAAAATAATTAATAATGAGTTTAGTTGTTGATTTAGAACTTTAACAATGTTTTGTAATGCAACAAGTTTTGTAATGTTTATGATCTTATTTTTAGCCAGAGCCAGGTTTCAGGGTAATTGCTACTGGAACAGTACTTGATACAAATCAATCAACAGTTGTTACAAAGAAATTGAAACTCACAGGAGAACCCTTGAAAATATTCAAGAAAACTGCATTTATTAAAGGAATGTTTAATACTTCCCTAGAAGTTGCTAAATTTGAAGGGGCCAAAATCAAAACTGTATCAGGAATTAGAGGACAGATAAAGAAGGCAATGAATAATCCTGAGGGTGCATTTAGAGCTACTTTTGAGGATAAAATTCTTCTTAGCGGTAAGACTAATTTGTTAATTGATAATGAAGGTATCTTATATTCTACACATAATTTCCATTTCATTTTATAAAGATTGGAAGCTTTAAAAATTTGTTCCTTAGCTTAAATTTATTGTGGCGTATCATTTAAAAGGTGTTCAAAATTATATCACAAATGTATGACGTGTTTTCTAAATGGGCCCAAAATAAACAAAATATTGCCCCAGTAAAAATGTTCCCTCTTCCACTATCCCAGAATTACTGGTCTTAAAAATCTGAATAAAATACAAAATATTCATCTCTGTGTGCCAATGATATATCTGGGTGTTCATTTAAAAATGTTAAATTTTAGAAAATTTGAGTGCAGTAACCATAGTGGCTCAAAATTTTTATTTTTTGTAATTTTTATGGGGTATCATTTTAAAGGTATTGGAAAGTAGATCACAAATATGTATATCAAATTTTCAATATGGCGGCCATTTTACTCCTAAAATAACCAAGAAAATGCCAACCTAAAATGCTATAGGATAATATGCGCACCTTGCTCCTCCAAAGTGGAATTTTTATACATTTTTTAGTAAGAAAAAAAAAAAAAAAAAAAAAAAAAATGTAGGAAATATGAATTTTTATGTACGAAGAAACCTTTCAGTAGCTTGCAAGTAAGTACTTGACAGGAATTTTTAATCACACTAACAATCCAATTTGATCATTTCTGTATGAAGACCATTACTTTTACTACAGTCCTGATATTAGAAAAATGCAAGTTTATGTTCCTTTATCTCTCTCTTTATAAATATATATTAATTCTTTTTAGACATAGTATTCTGCCGGACATGGTATAAAGTTGAGATACCTAAATTTTATACTGCTGTAACTACTTTGCTCTTACCTGCATCTGAAAAGAATATGTGGCAAGGAATGAAAACTGTTGGCCAACTAAAACGTGAAAGATGTGTACATAATCCTGCTCAGCCTGACAGCATGTATACTGTAAGCATAACCAATTAAACATTTTTTTTTTTTTTTTTGAACTGCTGATTATGAATGGTATTTTCTTCTGGGGTTCATTAATTTGCCTTTACTCCTAACACAGACCACATTAGATAAATTGCTTTTTTATCGACAAATGTTATATTAGCATATTTTTAACATGATTTGTGATAGAGGGATTCTGCCGAGGCGCTCCAATTTATCTTTAAAGTAGAGTATAAAGATAAAAAAAAATCATATTGAAAAGTATAGAAGAGATAATTATGTATTTATTATGGATTACTTATTAATTATTGTTTTTAATTTTTCTTTTCTTTAGGAAATCAAAAGAGTTCCAAGAGTGAGGAAACCTCTAATTGTACCTAGAGGTTTAGAGAAAGATCTGCCCTACAAATATAAAACAAAGGATGACTCACTTCTTAAACAAAAGCCTGGTGTACCTTACTCAAGACACATTAAGAAAATTGTTATCAGAGATGAACATGAATCCCAGGTATTGCTATCAATTTTATATATAATATTCCTTTGCGTGTTTTTCTTCTCTCATTATATTTTTAAGTTTATAATGTGTTCAGATATAAAATGTATCTTTAACCCTTTGAGGACGGAGCGCTGTAATGTTATAAGTACCCTGGGGACGGAGTGTATTTTTCAGTAATGAACCCCCGGGCCGGACTGATTTTCAACCATGCATTAAAACTATCCCGCTTTTGACTCACTTTACTATTTACTTCATATCTTCTACAATTTTCCTTATAAGAACAAAAATCTTTTTTTATTTCGTTCTACATAGTTGTGCCTATATATTAATATATTTTAATAAACGAAATTTTATTACTATAAATAGATAGAGTGATATATACATAACACTTTTTATATCTTACGTGTTATTTTTATTATTTTTATTTCTTAACTCCATATTCTATGTTAAAAAAACATAAAAATTAAAGAATTACAACCATATAATAATAAAACTAAAAGATTCAGGCTTTGGGTTGACAATATAAAATACGAAAGTGTACACAAAAGAGTATAATGTACCGGCCGTCGGCCGTCGGCAATTGTGAAATTATCCCGCTTTTGACTCACTTCACTATTTACTTCATATTTTCTACAATTTTCCTTATAGGAACAAAAATCTTTTTGTATTTCGTTCTACATAGTTGTGCCTATATATTAATATATTTTAATAAACGAAATTTTATTTCTATAAATAGATAGAATGACATATACATAACACTTTTTATATCTTACGTGTTATTTCTATTATTTTTATTTCTTAACTCCATATTCTTTGTTAAAATACATAAAAATTAAAGAATTACAACCAAATGATAATAAAACTAAAAGATTCAGGCTTTGGGTAGACAATATAAAGTACGAAAGTGTATAAAAAAGTGTATAATGTACCGGCCGTCGGCAATTGTAAAAATTATCCCGCTTTTGACTCACTTCACATTTTCTTCATATCTTCTACAATTTTCCATGTATGAACAAAAATCTTTTTGTATTTCGTTCTACATAGATTGAACTATATTTTAGTATGATATATACATAACTCTTACTATAAATTACATTATATGTTTATTTCTAATTTCCACATTTTATGTTGTAAACCATAAAAATTAAAGAATTACAACCTTATAATAATTTTACTAAAAGATTCAATCTTTAGGCAGAAAATAAAATGTATGAAAGAAACCAAAAAAATAAGTCCCATTCCCCTATTTGATCCGGGCTGTGGACCGGCACTGGCGAAATTAAACTTTTTTTTTTTTTTGTAAGACTTTTTTACATTCAATAATTAATTTTCGTGTGGTATAACTCGAAACAAGGTATTACACAGAGGTGGGGGGGGGGGGGGTACATTACACAGGGCGCACTGGTACCGAGTCTGCTTCCTCATTTTCAAATACTACTAGGAAAATAAATACTACAAATCTAGAGGGTGGGGAATGCCAGGGTATTATAAGTGTCAGGTAAGAAAGGAAAATTTATATGTATAGTGAATAGAAAAAGGAGGTGTAAAATCCATGGGGAAAAACAAGGTTGAATGCATAAAAGAAGGGGTGAAAGGGCACGGAGTCCGGGTATGTTTAGAGTTCCACAGCTCGTTGTGACGTCAGCCTCGTCTATCCCTATTATGCCATAAACTACCTACATCACTATCTACATAACTCTTTCAGAAGCTTCGTAGTACCTTAGACCTCTACTAGAAAGCGCTAAATGTCATTTATTAAACAGTTCCAGGAACGAAAAAGGAAAAAAAATAGATCGCCGAGATCTCAGCTTACAGGCCCTGAGCCCCGGTCTTGGCTTGCCGAGATCTCAGCTTACAGGCCCTGAGCCCCGGTCTTGGTTCGCCGAGATCTCAATCTCAGCTTACAGGCCTCTAAGGGTTAAATTAAATTAATTAACTTATTTTTCTATTCATAGGTGGCATCAATGATGTTAAAATTGCGAACAAGTTTCAAGGATAAAGTACGAAAGGCAAGAGAGATGAAGCGAGAAAAGGTTAAACAGTTTGTAAAACAAAAGAAGAGAGAAACTGCTTTCAAGAGCATGAAGCACAAAGAAATTAAGAAAAGCATCTACAGGACTTTAGCTAAAACAAGTAAAAGTGGAGTTTAAAGTTACATGTATTATTTTTAATTTCAAATGTAAATATTTATGTATATAATTAAAGGTTTTATTAAGTTTGTAAAATTTTAATTCAGTAAAATTTGACCTTTAAAATAGTTTTTATTGTTTACTTTCTTCTTGATCCTTCTAATTTTAAGAGTCTAAGCAATATACATAATTAATATGCATATAACTTAAAATATATATGAACACATTTGTGAACATAATAACTGGTAATTTTTATTTATTAATATAAAAAAGTCTTAATTTAGCAGAGTATTTTTTTTAAAGCCACTCAGTATTTTTGATCTTATACTGCTGTGTATGCTGTAAAATTTGGTAAATGACACGATACTCTGTCTTGCAATAGATGACATAAGGAGGGATTTGAATTCAATTTTTCTCTAAATCAACATTAATGAATTTAGAGAATATTTTTCTTTGAACGTTGACAATATTTATTTATTCTAGATGAAGGCCTTAGTTTATTGTATATTTATAAATATATTTTAATAAATGCTTCCCTTT
This sequence comes from Gerris lacustris, assembly GCA_951217055.1. Classification (NCBI taxonomy): domain Eukaryota; kingdom Metazoa; phylum Arthropoda; class Insecta; order Hemiptera; family Gerridae; genus Gerris; species Gerris lacustris. The sequence goes on along the minus strand of OX578276.1, from coordinate 83,279,062 downwards.
AAAAATTTCATATATGAGATAATAGCATAATGATACTTGAAAATTGGAATTTTATTACGATAAAATTTGTCATGGGCCAATTTTATACAAATATTTCTATCATCAATAACTTAAAATTTTATTATAAAAAAAAAAAATACAAAATAAAATAATTACACAAAATAAATTAATATAAACAATAAAAATTATTTTGAATTTCTCGATATAGTTTTCAAACATGACAAATATAGTTAATTCAACAACATTGGTTTAAACTGGACAGGTAGTTCACAAAAAAAAATCAAATTATTTTCAGAGAACACTTTTTCTATACATTATTTATACTGAGTTTAGAGGCTATTATTATAATCATCTAGCACATACAGTTTGTATTCACAAACCAGTTTGTGAATACAAGTCGAAATGCTTTTTGAAGTAAAAATAAAATACCAGCATAATTTTTTAAGTTCCTTTGCTCTTGAAAAACTGAAACAAAATTACAATGAAGACATTTATAAACATTAAATTAATTCAAAGACAACAAACTAAATATAAAAAGATACGATAAATAAATAATGTTGTTACCTTTGTTATACTTGCAATCGCAGGACCAAACGTTTGTTGCTGCTGAAGAGATCTTAAAATCCAAGCAGGCAACTGAGACTGAACACTGGGCTTAAGGTAACGAGAATCGAGAAGAAGAACACTTGCATAATCTGCTTTATGTCTCACTGCTCTCCCTATACATTGGTTAACCGCTTTCATACACAGAGCCTCATAGTATTTCCGCCCAGCTCCACCACCCTAGAAATATATTTTTTAAAAAAATCACCATATCAATTTTAACACTTTTGGCACAAAGTAATATTTTATAAGGCATTAAAGCACAGGGCAGTAATAAATATACATACATAAGTAGTAATGGAGTCCAAAAAGGTTTGATTAATATCACACAAGTAGTATTTCATACTTTTAATAGGAGATGAACAATATGTTAAGAACATACAAAAATAAATATACATACAACATTTATATCTAGGTAAGACATTTTCTCTATCAGTTCAGGAGATTTAATGTTGGGATAAGGAAGTCCAACAACAATAACACATCTTCCAAGATCATCACTGAAATTTAAACCTTCACTCAATTTACCACCTAAAGTCAAGAAAAAAAAAAATGTTAGATAAACTTCAATGATTGCATTTTATTTCAGTAAGCATGGATAAAGAGCAATGAGGTTGAGAAGACTCCTGGAATAAATTACCAGATACTAACAAATTTGAGTTTCATTCTTAATGAGGAGAAACATTTATAAATGAGTAAAATGGTTCAGCAATCCATAATGTAATGATAATTGCTGACAATTAGAATGAAACAAAGTAAAAAACAACTCTTATTTTCTGTTTAAATTTGAGATGTGTAACTTTCATAGCAATCAAATTGTAAAAATATTTATTATCTCTTTCCTAAAATCAGCCAGTTGCAAACACAGGAAGTGTTTCATCCTGGAAGCAAACAATGGGTAGAGTATTTTAACGTATGTTAAAATACTCAAACATGTCTCTAAGTGTATCGGGACAAGTCTCAGGGCTGTTGCTATACATTCTTTTCCATTTACCTGTACTGTCGTGATACAAGTCCCCCCCCCCCCCCCAAAAAAATGGGAAACATGATGCAATGCTGTGCAACATTTTGTCGTCTGTACTTGTTCCGAGACTTTCAACTTTCCAGTCAGTTTCCCCACTGTCCGCCATGGAGACAACTTTTGAACTGATTGAAAATTTGGAGGCTCTCCCACATCTTTGAGATGGCTGGAATGGTTTCCCTTCATATAGCTAGCTTTGGAAATCTTTCCTCGGACCATCAACAAAAGGGTTTAGAAGATTCACACCAACATTAATACCTAATTTCTCGAGATGTCGTGTTAAATTATTTTATCTACTCGCGGCAGCAAAATTAAACATTACTTAACTGTTTTTAGGCTGGAAAGTACTATTTCCCTGATTTGTCATTAAAATATTAAAAACAGGCAGGAAAGTAGTTAAAACAGTCAGGAAAATACTTTCTCTGCCTAGGCAGGGAAATATTTCCCTGCCTAGGCAGAGAAAGTAACAGTGTTTACCACTACGTGTCATAACCTCTTATTTTGGCAAGAACAGTTTATACTATTATCTCTATCTTATAACATTATATATTATAGTTAAATAAGTAATATATAATAAATAAACGTTTTAATAATAAAATAATTTATTTATATTTGTTAATTCTGTTAAATAAGTTCAATGATTAGTAGATCTTTAATTTAAAAAAATAGTAAAGTCACTGACTATACTGTAGCGTCATGTAAACATTGAACATCCATATACTTTTATTATTGAAGTCATTCTAGATTAGACTAGCTACTTTTCTTGATTTATCCTAGTTACTTCTTTTCTGTTAAGCAATAGAAGATATCTTTAATACTTTTAGTTATTTGTCAGTAAAAATATAAATTAATATTTTATATTGCGTGCATTATTCATTCAGAAGTTATGTGTGTTATAAACGTGTGTTTTGTATTTTGTTGTTAAAGATTGAGTTTGCTTATCACTTATTGGTTATTATTCCCAAGTTTCTTATTTATTTGAACATTAATTTTAGTTAATAAATATGTTATTATCTTTATTAATATGACACATAGGTATTAACTATGTTATATTAATAAAGATGGTATGTTAGCAGTTTCATTTTTCTTCCGCCCGTGGATAAAATATTGTATGCAACAAGGCAGCAAAGGAAACATTTCTGCCTCGTTTATTCATATTGCCTGCCTCGGCTACGCCTCGACAGTCAAATAGTTAAATTACCTGCCTCGGCTTCGCCTCGGCAGTTAATTATCATAGCCTGTCCTCGCCTTCGGCTCGGAGGCTAATCTAATCACTCGTCAGTAAAATTCCATTTTGCTGCCTAGTTACATAAATAACTATTGCGAAACTGGCTCTGATTTCTGTTTAGGTGTCGATAGACGACATTGTTCAGCAACAGTTTACGGACTATTTATCGTGACTGTCCCTATACAATGTAGTGCAATTTGTCACTATGGTTGTACTAAGCTTTAGGAGTGTATATTCTTAAGGTCATCAGTTAAAGGAAAAACATTAGGAGAGCTAACACATTTTTACAGGGTAATTTTAAAGCCAGAAATACATAGGTGTAAAAGCTTTAATAAATTAACTAAGTTTAATTTTATATAGCAAGAGTTCAAACTTATCCTGCCATGAGACCTCCAACACCCAGTTGATACCTTTCAAACTTTCACCTCATAATTTGATAACCTTATAATCCTATCAGAGACCTCTATAACTGGTTGATTTACCTATTTCTACTTTAATTAATAATATGATGAGACCATTACCATACTTCCTTTTGTGAGATCCTTTTTATTAATAAACTTATTTCTTTAAAGTTAGTATGTTTTATTTAATATTCTAGTGTAGAATATAACACCTTTCTTCACACCTGTTTCTATGAGTCTGCCTCCAGCCCTAGTCAAGTAACTATTTATTTTTGTTTTATATGATCACCACCTCATTAGTATAGTATTATGAGATCAAAATAAAATATATACATAAAAAACACCTAACTCACCAACAACACTAAACAGCAAACAGCCATTGATTGGGTTTGATGCACATTTATTCGCACTCTTGATAATAGTAGCATATTCAGATAATACTTCATCTACTTGGTTACTCTTCTTTGGCTCTCGGAAAACCTGTCATATTAATATAAATAAATATTAAAGATTTTTCCTACTTCAACATACCTAAAGAAGTGAATATAAGTACTGAGGTAAACTATAAAATTAAACTTGTTTTCATCAGCAGATATGCAGATAGTGCTTTTTAGGGTTTCATTGGTAAAACCAAAAAAAGAAACCCTTATAGTTTTGTTCATGTGTCTGCCACTCTGTACGGTTAAGATCGTTTTGACGTGCACACAGGAAAAATATAGCGAACTCAAAATTATCAGCTGTTCAAATCCAAAATGGCAAATAACTCACGTCATGCGAAAAAAATATTTTTTTTAAATTTTGAGTGGGGTATCAAATGAAAGGAATTAAAGAGTAGATTACAAAAATATATACCACTTAGGGAAAGTGTTCAATTTTTGGCGCCATTTTGTCAAAAAAACATCGAAATTTTGTGTGTCCCCCCCCCCCCTAAAATCGTATTTCCACTCATACTAAAAATCTAGAAAAATGTGTGGTCTGGTGGGCCATAGAAAAAATAAGATTAGAAATTTGATCTGATTTACTGGGAATCCAAGATGGTGGATAATTCATGTCACACGAAAATAAATATTTTTTTTCAAATTTTGTGTGGGGTATCAAAGGAAAGGTATTGAAGAGTAGATTACAAATATATATACCACTTAAGGAAAGTGTTCAATTTTCGGCGCCATTTTGTCAAAAAACATCAACATTTTGCATGTCCCCCCCCCCCCTAAAACTATATTTCCGCTGTTACTATAAATATAGAAAAATGTGCGGTCTGATGGGATTAACTGGGAATCCAAGATGGCGGTTAATTGCTGTCACGGGGAAAAAAATATTTTTTAAAAATTTTGAGTGAGGTATCAAATGAAAGGTATTGAAGAGAAGATTAAAAAAATATATAACACTTGTGGAAAGCGTTTAATTTTCTACGCCATTTTGTCAAAAAACATAAAAATCTTGCCCCCCCCCCCCCTTACTAATTTCATGTTTACAACACCAACGAAACCCTTTTTACGTGAGACTTCACGCACTACCAATTTATTAAGAATGATTTTGAGGTCCAAACTCTAGTCAAAATGAAATTTGGCTTACTGATTCACGGATAAATATATTTTAGATTATCATTAAAAAATATTAATTTGTCATTATAATTCCAAATATCATGAACCAAAATATTTAATTTCTTCTGGTAATTCAAAAACATTAACCAGTAATTCTCATGAACTTAACATAAATTTAAAAAAAAAAAAAATTAGGGTTCCACAAACCTTCTTTTTATTAGAAATTACAGAAATGATTCCTGTTTTTTCAAGATGTTGATAAACCATAGTTTCATATTCATAAGATGGTAAAAAACAAACAATGCCAGCAGGTACAGTAGAGCATACATTCCTTAAAATACGGCCAAGTTCACTCATCTGAAAATTAATCAATCAATAATATATTTCATTAAAAAAAACTCGATTAGAAGAAAGCTATGGGCTTGGACTTGTCAAAAGACCAGTTGAGATAACATTCTCTAAGTTTTTATGGTTATAAGAAGTGATAGCCAGTTTTATAAGATTAGATGATAAAGGAACTCTGACTCACTAGTTATGAAACAATTAGGTACATAGTGAAATAAAAATATTAATAAAATATTGAGTGATGCCTCTGCTTTTAGGAAAAATTAAATGACAACTGAAGATTGGCCTGTTAACATCACTGTGTACTACCTTGGGCATATAAAAAAACGGTGCTGGATGGACCTGGGTACAAAATTGGTACACTTGCTCGCTCGGATTTCATAGAATTGTGATCATTTTAAAAACATGTTCCATGTTAAAAAAATATATGCTTTAAAAATAATATTTTATTACCATAGCAGGTTGAGCCCTTGATTGAAAAGAGAAATCAAGTTGCCTAGAAGAAGGTCCTGAAGCTAAAGCTATGGGTAAAATGTGATCAGGAGGTACAACATGTGAGTAAGAATAATGTACTACTCGATTGACATCAGCTCCACAAGCTAAGAACAGTTGATCTTGAAATTCACTAACTGGTTCCATAGTACCTCCACAAACCACTATGCTCCTGTAAAATCATAAATATTTATTTTGTTTATTTATTTGTTTTATTATATTTATTTTGGACAAGTGATTCCCAAACTTATTTGGTAGGAACAATTAAGCTCGCTTCAATGATAAAACTAAGTTAATATATTATTAAAATGTATTCAACAGGTGGTTGGTTTTGGATTTTCAACAAAATCATATATTTTCATCAATACCTCGGAAACTAGATAGTTCCTGGGAAAATGGCTTATATTGTTAAATGGACTAAATTTTAGAATTTTTTAATCAAAATCATCAGAACCATTTTCGAGATTTTTTTTCAGAGATTTTGGGGGGTAGCGTCCCCCAAATTTGGAGCTGAAATTCATATCTTGATTACGCCTTGGGATCGGGAGATTTATTACACAAAATGTTGATGTTTTTTTGCCAAAATGGCATGAAAAATTAACCATTTTCCAGAAGTGTTAAATATTTTTGTAATCTACTCTTCAATATTTTTTATTTGACACCTCATTCAAAATTTTTAAACATAAACCTGTGGCAGGAATCATCCGCCATTTTAGATTCCCAGTTAATCAGATAAAATTACTAATCTTATTTTTTCTACGGCCCAGCAGACAGCACATTTTGCATATTTTTAGTAATAGCAGAAATATAGTTTTTTTGGGGGGGGGGGGATGCTCAAAAATTTAATGTTTTTTGACAAAATGGCATGAAAAAGTAAACAATTTCTAAAAGTGTTATATATTGTTGTAATCTACTCTTCAATACATTTCTTTTGATAACCCACTGAAAATTTTTTAAAAAAATATTTTTTTCGCATGACATGAATTATCCGCCATTTTGGATTTTAACAGCTGATAATTTTTTCCAATATTTTTCCTGTGAGCATGTCAAAACGATCTTTAATACTGGAAAGTTTCATGTTTTTATCTTTTTCTATTCAAAAGTTATTGGAACTGTTCTATCTTAAGAAATAACAATACCGTTCTGTGGTTAATCCAAGACTGAGCTGTATATTTTCAATATTTATATAAATTACATCTGACAAGTTGTCAGTTGACACAAAGTATGTGTCAATCCTCCACCCTTAATTGACAAGGAACGCAGCTGGTCAATATGCCTCCGACGTTCTACTTGCGTTCCATCTTCCTTCACCGTGTAGTGGAGTTGTCCGTGTCTGGCCGCCACTATTCCGAATATCCACTCTTTTCCCCTCCTTTTCCTTGTATTCGTGTCTTCTTTTCTTTTACGTATCCAATTACGGCCAAAAGTTGGTGTTCGTTTTACAAAAAATTGTCCAGTTTTGTCACAAGTTATCACATTGATTTCATGGTTATAATTTTCTTCGTTTTCCGAAAGTTCTTGTTCAAGCAGTATATAAATTTCTGTTGTCTCTGTCAAGCATACCCTTTCTAAGTGTCCATATTTTTTACAGTACTTACAAATTGCCGTTATGTGCCTACAGTTCTGTCCCCTATGTTCTTTCGAGTCACACCTAAAACAGCGGTCCTTCAATTTATCAAAGTTGTTCGATTTTTGTTTTTGAAATTTTGAATAATTTGATTCTGTCGGCTGTCTTGTCATCGAATTGTTTTTATTTATTTGAAATATAGTTTGGTTTTGCTCAGGTTTGGCTATAAGTAAATTGTCATTTTTTGCCAGTTCAATCGTTGTTGCCATGTCTACTGTCTGTGTACAAGCTAATTCCTCATTTTTATTTTTGTCTATATTATTAGTTATGGTATTGTCTGTATTATAAAGTACTGTATTTGTAGTCCTTAATAACTGTATACATTTTTTTATTTCCATGTAGTGTTCCGTAATTTCTGTGCGATAGTCTATTTCTTGTTCTAAAAAGTCATAGTCAGTCATTATGTCAATTTTATCTTGTATCTCATCGTACTTATTAAACATGTAGATGTAATTTTTATATATATATTGTAAATATATTCTCAGTCTTGGATTAACCACAGAACGGTATTGTTATTTCTCAAGATAGAACAGTGACTATTGACACATACTTTGTGTCAACTGACAACTTGTCAGATGTAATTTATATAAATATTGAAAATATACAGCTCAGTCTTGGATTAACCACAGAACGGTATTGTTATTTCTTAAGATAGAACAGGAACCATACAGAGTGACAGACAGACACAGGAAAGAAAACTATAAGGGTTTCTTTTTTTGGTTTTACCAACGAAACCCTAAAAAGGAATAATATTCATACCTTGCCTTATCGACAATATCTTTGAAGGTAGGTGCAGGGTTAAGAAGTTGAAATTTGATATAAGCAGGTCCAATTGTTGGTTGTCTGGATACCACAATCCTGCCATCGCCACTTTCACTAGTAAGACATTCAAGGAATGATACAACCTTACTCAGGGATTCACCTTTACTCATTTCTTCTAAGCCTTGGCTATCTTTTTCTCCTACATCTTAAATTTGTAAATAAATTAAACATTATCAAGGTAAAAATATAAGACTATGCTATGAGAGGAGCTCCTACAAGATTTCTTCAACATCAAAAATGATCTTATCTGAAATAAGTAGGTAAAATATACCTAAAGGTGGAGGTGGTTGAACTGGATTCTTCTTATTAGTAATTTCTTTTAGAAATGCTTTCATTCCTGTCTTAGCCTCTGTTTTAACGTGTATTTTTACATCAGAGCTATACTTAGCACTAAACCCTTGGATCTATAATAAATTGTAAGTAAATTAGTTATTTATTTAGAAATACATAGCATATATTTAGCACAAGGTATATGCTAAGTATTTACTTATTTTATAATAAATTAATGATATATTTTGAAATAACAAATTTTAAAAAAGATTATCAACTCCTGGCTGAGACCTCACATTCATTCTTTGATTTCCTTTAGAATACAGCTTAACCAATAAAATACTGAAAAAAATGTTATAATAATAATATTTAATTAAACAAAATAATAATTACTTACCTTATGAGTAATTTTACTTATCTTACAAAATTTTATTATTTTGTACAAATTAAATGTATCAATTTCAGCAGCAACATTAAAATCATTTAGTGTGTACACTTTAGAATCAGGTACTTTAGTTGTTGCTTCATTTGGCCCACAACCAGGTTTACCCCCTACAATATAAAATATAAAAGTACAATAAACACTTTTTTTTAGTTCAAGGCAAGAAAATAATACAATTATGAAGAAATGTTAAATTCAATTAACTAACCAGTATAATAAAATGAACATTAAAAAACGGATTATCTTTTCTAACAGATTTATGACATACTTATTAGTTATAGTACTCACCAATCAATTTAATCAAACAACCAATGACGTAAATCAGTTGTTTTAAGTACATAAGGTTAAAAGCACTGAATTGTTTCTCATATCTATCTTTGTACTGGTTAAGCTGGCTATACACTTGGACTAACTATAACATTTTAAAGCAAAATTAAAATGTGAAAGTAATAAATTAATAATAATTAAAATAAAATCCAGGCATACTTTCGGCAGGATTTTAAAAAAGTATATAATATATTTCATGACAGAGAAAAGGGCCAATAGAAAAATAATAAATGTTAATTAAAGAAGAGGAAATATAGTAAGTTGAAATGAGAAGTTTTACAATGATTAAAAAACGGTTGATATGTTGTTAAAAAAGAAGTGTATAAGTACACTTCCAGTTTAATTTTAATAAGAAGTTATAAAATCAAATTAAATTATGTATATTCGAGTAGCAATGGCTAGTTTTAAAAGAAGCATAACAATACTCAGCAAAACGCGTCTATTTGCGTAGTATTTCCGATAAAATAGAACATTCTTTCAGACCTTCATAATTAAATCTAGAAGTTAGTGATAAAAGAACAAATAGCACCTACATTCCTGCCACTAAGTTGAACACTGTGTATGTGAGTTATTGTTTCCAACAGATTATGGGCCTCATCAATTATAACCACATTTCCTTCAAGCTTTATTCCAGAAGCCTCTCTAGTGTTTTTGTGAAGCAGTATATTGTATGGTACTACTAATAACTGCAACATAAGATATGAGAATTTAACATTTAAGACTTATTAGAATCATCTAGACTTATGAATCAGTGTCATTATTGACACTGATAATTGTGAATATATATAATTTTGATGTTTTTTTTTTTAAGTTTGGAACATGTTTTGAGAGAATAATTTACTTAACTATCAGCTGGAGGCATGATGAAATTGAATATGTCTCTGCAGGATACCTAAAATGTATAATCAAACTTATACCCCAAATGAATAAGGAAAGGATCTAGAATTGAGATAATATCCAGAAAAAAGATACTGATGACTTAATTCAATCACTCCAATGGTAAGCTTGGAAATAAAGATTTTTAGAAGTTTGCAGGAGAGGCAAAAAAAAAAAAAGTATAACATTTTCAAGATCACTCTAAAAATTCAAAGTAACGCCCGAGTTAAAGCCTGGGCGTGACACAGGACACCTGGGTCCCAGCCTGAGTTAAAGTCCGGTTAAGTTTCCCAGTCCCTTCCGTTCCCGTATATTGAGAGGTCTGCCTAAATCAGACCCTGTAAGACCGAAAACTCTGGGGGTGACCGAGAGGGCAAACTTTCAGGCCACCTGCTTCTCATCCTCCTCATTCTCAACCCGGGAGGGGACAGGAAATTCGTGGATTGGAATTCTCAAAGATGTCAGAGAAGAGGGAGTCCAAACAACATAGCCTTTACAATAAAGTCAGTTAAAACATCTTTAAGTAAGCAAGTATGTGATTGAAATACTGCTCACTGCACTGATTTCATCGGCATTTTTATCGTTAATATGATTGTAATAACTTTTGTATCAACCCCTCCACAAATAAAAGCAAACTAAAACAATGAAAATTAGAGATAATTTATTATGCGAGTAAATACAAAAAAATAAATAAATATTTGGTTAATTCCATCAATTAATTAGTATTATCTTACCTGTGAAAAATTTACAGCAGCTCTTGAGGCATAGTAAGGACAAGCATTTCTTTGGACACCAGCAGAAACAAGATCTTCTAAGTCTGTAACAGTAGTACCAATTTCTTCACCTAATCTCACAGCTCCAGATAACATGGGGCAAGGACCTGAACCTTTCTTCCTTCTCTTAGACTCCTCTTTTTTCACTTTATTCTTTTTCTGCAGTTCTAGGCACCTTAAGTTTCAATAAAAAAGCAATAAATAATTGAATGTTTAATCCCCTTTTTAAAGCAAAATAAAACAAATGACTGCAGGTGGTTTGAAAAAAATTGAACACATGAATAAAATTTTAAGAGTAAATTTAGTCATTTTAATAGGTAGTAATTAAAAATCACAGGGAAGTACTTGCATCCAAGTACTTTTTAGGATTTTGTAGATTATTAAGCATATACATTATAATATAAAAGGATACATCATATACATGGGTTATAAAACCAATAAATAATTATAGAACCTACTCTTCAGGAGCATTCATTTGATACCCCACTCGAAATTAAAAAAAATATGTATATTTGAGTTTACCACATTTTTGAGAATTGCGCAAGTGCATGTTAAATTTTTATCTCCTCTATATTTTTCCTATGTGTGGGTCAAAAGGTTACGCCATTATTTCCAATTCTTACCTTGAACGGTTTGGGAGATATGAACCAAAGAGCGACAGACAGACAGACACATCACCCTCAGCATAAGGGTTTCGAGAAGGATATAGGAAACCCTAAAAAGGGTTAAACAGACAATAAACATTTACTATTTAAAACTGTGTGTTTTGTAAAACAAATCCCTTTTTTTATTTTTTAAAAATTACTGTGTGTGTGGAGAAGTGCAAATGTCTAGTCTTAACTAATCATTTTGATGAAATGTTTTAACATGTTCAGGAAAAATCATATGCTGAGGAAAAAGTGATAAATAAATTATACCTTCAAATTTTAGTGCTTTTTTCTGATTAAACATGAAAAAAAGTATTTCTCTAACATTGTCCTGTTGATTTTGATTAAAAAAAAAATGATAAATTGTAGTCAATTTAAATATCAATCCAACCATATAAGTAAAATCTATTATTTTAAGAAAATAGTTCTAGTAATCCAGAACCCTCAGTAATGTGGACAATCCTTCACGGAGAATGCAAGCCTGCTAAAATAAAAATTATATTTTAACTTAAATCAAATTATAATGATTATTAACTACGGAAACAGACAGAGTAAAATACACTCCAGCACCGGGATTTGAACCACGGGTCAGTATAGCGCTCTACTGGAAATATAGAGACCCATGGTTCAAATCCCGGCACTGGAGTGTATTTTTCTCTGTCTGTTTCCCGTAGTTAATAATAACTATAATTTGATTTAAATTAAAATTTAATCTTTCCGTAGTATGAATACAACCAAAATCGTAAAATAAAAATTATTTTGCGAAACACTTCTTAAGATAGTTCTCGCTGACCCTGTGAATAATGAAAACTTGGAAAAATGCACTGAAAAATGTAAATTTAAAAGATGTTGTAATCAGTCTAGCTAATTGTTGGAAACTGATGGGAATGTACACATGTAATATTCATTTACATACATATGTGATATGAACATTACGTTCATACTGTACATTTAATTTATCCATATGTATTTTAATATGCATACAGTACCTATACATCCATTTTTTTTATAAAGTGTTTTATGTTATTTTTTTAAATCCTCGCTGATCCGGAAATCCCAATAATACAGGCGACCCTGTGCCTGAATTTGGATAAACAAGGTCCTACTAAATTATTTTAGCACTAAGTATTATTTTAGTTACTAATTATTCTTAAACGGAAGATCAGATGGATTTTAAAGGTGTAGGAAGAGGTAATCTTAAATAAGAACCATCACTCAATTTTTCTTACGTAGTGACGTTTCGACTCACAATTAGAGTCATCCTCAGTCGAATTTATTCACTAAACAAAATATATATTACATATAAATTATAAATATGTTAAAGCTATCATGTCATATTCTACTATATTTAATTAATAATTTTATATGTAATAATAACAAGTTCCTATTATTTTAAAACCTAATCTAATTAATATACAGTTGTTCCTTACACTAAAATACTTACAAATCTATGAAATTGCAGTGAGTCTGCCACTCCATTATAAAATGTGTTAAAAACACATTTTATAAAAACAATCAATAATTAACTCCAACAACCATCCAATCAATCTCTATTAACAACTGCTAACAATTACATTTAAAAATTAAACTGAGACTAAAAATTGACAATTTACTATAATTAGAGGTACGGAATTTTCGTTTTTACGAAATAGACGCGAATTTATTGAAAATTGGAAATATTTACCTTTCATCTTAATTAAATGATAACATTATTGTTATTTTAACAGTTGGTTCTGTTAGAGCCGTTCTTCTGTCAGTAACGACATTATATTTACTACGCTGCTAGTTGGACTCCAAATGCTCTGTAACGCTGCTTCAGCAAAGGTTAGAAATCAGCATTTAGTAGCCCACAAAATGTCCTTAACATTGGGATCTTCATTCCTGTCTATTAATTAAAGCATTGTGCGATTAAATGGAGAACCCATCACTGAGCTCATTCTAACAAGTGCTCTGAAGTAAGGAAGTTTTGAGAAGATATCGAGTAATTTATTTTGATTTAAGGTGGTGATACTTGCAATACTTCAAATTGTTATACAAAAATTTTTGAAATTGTTATACAAAAACTTTTCAAATTGTTATACAGTGATACCTCGCGTTGAGCTTACATTCATGTTACGAGCTTCTAGGATAGTGCAGGAAACTCACATCGCCTAGTTATTTCGAAGCTTCAGCAAAAGCCGAGATGAAACCCTTTTTCGTTTCTGACTATTTACACTGGATACATACAACGCCGTTGGCTTCTTAAGGCAATTGATAAATTATAAGTTTTTTTTATATATATTTTTCTTTATTGTTCGCCTAATTTTTTTGTTTTAAATATATTAGTATATTAATTGACAAAATGGTTCTTAGGGAAGATATCAGACTGCGGCGGCATTAAAAACTATTGTTTGTAAAATATGTATGTTACGAAATTAATAAAAATGATTAATATTTTAATAAGTACATTTCGCATCTATTCACAAATATTTCCAATTTTCGCATAAATTCGCGTCTATTTCGTAAAAACGAAAATTCCATACCTCTAATTATAGTAAATTGTCAATTTTTAGTCTCAGTTTAATTTTTAAATGTAATTGTTAGCAGTTGTTAATAGAGATTGATTGGATGGTTGTTGGAGTTAATTATTGATTGTTTTTATAAAATGTGTTTTTACGTGTTGACGCCCTTACGCCTTTATGGAGGTAGAGGCAGACTCACTGCAATTTCATAGATTTGTAAGTATTTTAGTGTAAGGAACAACTGTATATTAATTAGATTAGGTTTTAAAATAATAGGAACTTGTTATTATTACATATAAAATTATTAATTAAATATAGTAGAAAATGACATGATAGCTTTAACATATTTATAATTTATATGTAATATATATTTTGTTTAGTGAATAAATTCGACTGAGGATGACTCTAATTGTGAGTCGAAACGTCACTATGTAAGAAAAATTGAGTGATGGTTCTTATTTAAGATTACCTCTTCCTACACCTTTAAAATCCATCTGATCTTCCGTTTAATAAAATTAATAGGGTGTATTAATTAAATTATTATTAATTTAATTTATCAAAATAATTATTCTTAGTAATTGCAAATGTTGGACTTTTTAAAAGTTTAAATATATTTGATGATTAGAAATATATTATTATATATATTTTTTTTTCTGAATAAATAAATAAATTTGTTAGGTAATAATCAATTCAATTATATTTTATTTAAAAATAGTATGAAAGATTGAAATAATAACTTTACCATTAGAAGGCAGTTTTCTGCCTAAAAAAGTCTAAAAAGTTTTATTAAGTTACAATATAAAGGATGCATAGCAACATCACCAGTTGCCCTTTCTGTAATTATATCATTAAAAAAAAGGGTGATTACTTTTCATTCATAAGGGATATATTAGCCAAGGATTTGACAGCTTTATTGATGCAGCAACTTTGTCTTGATGCAAGAGGAGACACTCTCATATCCTTGTTGTAATCAGTCCTCTTCACTTCATTTACAAACTGAGACAATTGGGAATGAGTTCTACTGCAGAATATTATCTGCAAGAGCAAAACAAACACCAAAAAATTAAAATTAAATAAATAATAATGTTAATACTTATAAAATTAACATAATTTTTATTAACAAGATGCCTTCAACTTCAAGCTTGTTCATTTACTTGTTCTATTACAGCTGTTCATTTTTGCAAAATGACAATAAATGGGGCAAAACAATTTTCTATTTTGTGAAATTATAAAAACTATTTTAAAAATAAATTTGGATTACAGAAATACGTTGTATGTAAAAATACTTAGAGTAGGTTAAGTATGTCGGTTGTTCTTACAATAATTTGACTTAAGTCAATGAAGGCAAACAAGAATCAGTAAACCAAGAATGAAATAAAATATATATTTATGTACAAAAGAAAAAATAAACAGTCTGCCAATTAGTGTGGCAAATATCTTCCTTGCTTCCTAGTATTGAAGCAATGGTCTAATTAACATAAAATAATGTGATCCCACAGGGAATTAAAAGTTTTGGCTGTTTGGACCTTTTTCGATTCCCAGGGAGACCACCATTTATTTTTATTCAAAATTAAATGTGCGCAGACGGTTGAAATGAATTGTTTTAAAGTATTTTTAAAGATATAGATTATAGATGTTAATAAAAAAAAGTTTGTACACATGGGGAAGAGAAAGGAATAGACGCAGCATGTTGAAATTAGTATGGGACCAACAGTGAGCTAATTATGACCAACCATCCAAATTAATTTATTTGCAGATTACTAGTTTTTGAGATATTATGGTAGTTTGCAAGAATGTTGAATGGTAGACCAAAAGACAGATGAGACCAAAAATGTTCCCTGATATCTCAAACGGATTTCAGTCTCAAAATTTTTGAATTTGAAGACATCAAAAAATTATGTTAATTTTAATGGTCACATCTTCTGTTACCTTTAATAAGCTGGGAAGCATACTAATATTATATAGTTAAAGAAATCTTTTAAATCAAATTATAATTATTATTAACTACGGGAAACAGACATTTTCACTGTCTGTTTCCCGTAGTTAATAATAATTATAATTTGATTTAAATTAAAATTTAAACCTTCCGTAGTATGAAAACTACCAAAAACTTAAAAATTGAATTAGAAATCTTTTAGTGATAGTATATAATTTTAGACATTTAAAAGATTTATGAGTAGTAACTCAACAGAGCTATTCCCACATCATAATTCTTGTAGAACAAATTTTGTGGCATCTGCTTTATTCAATGGTTGTCAAGTTATACTAACTTTTTAATGTTTTTTATTTTGACACTAATTAATTAATGAAATAAAACATCAAATTTTTAATTTTGATTGATTCTAAATAAATTTTGCTAACAACGAGTTTGTCTAGTTAGGAGAAAAATGACACCAGGCTGGAAAAAGCCAACCCCTGATCAGGGATGTATGAAATGGGGGGGGGGGGGGGGGTGAAAGAGTAGCCCACTCATACCCCAAGTATAAATTATTAAAACAATCCATGATTTTTGTTCATCTACAATGAACCTAACATTAATCCAAAAACCATAAACAAATTTGCTCACCACCTCTTCTAGAATAATTTATTAATGTGTTTTATTAAAATTGATATTGATTTTTTCTTTTTATTGGTTTTCTTATTAATGAAGTGGGGGCAGCTACAGTTACGCCTAAAATTTATCAGACAAATTGTTACAACACCAGACAGCTACAGACATCACGACATTGCCTCTAGTATAAAGCGGTTCAACTGCAAAGTTTAAGTCGTTCACAAGCCAGAGAAAGCTGACCAGTTTGTGAGAGAGTTTTATATGGAGAAAAGTGTTTGGGTGCTGCCCAATTGCTTAGGAATCAATACTAATAAAGACATTGCACTTTACAAGACAGCACTAAATTAATAATTTAAGACACAGTTAACCTTAACAGAAGAATAATCATCTTCATCGTTTTCTTCATCATCACTGCTAGCATCCTCTTCAAATTTATCCTCCACTTCCTCTAGCATGACATCTTCATCTTCATCAGGAAATAATTTATCACATTCTGGCTTTTCTTTTTGACCCTCATTTGTTTCAGTTTTGGTATTAGATTTACTAACTTTGATGCCTGGCTGTAAGAAACAAAGGTAAATATACTATTTAGGTTTAACATACTTATGACAATCACTAACTAAAGCACTAAATGTCTCCATTAACATCCAGGCAGTAGAAAAAGAAGTCACACAATATTTTCGATAGTACAAAGTACTTGCAAATTCTTCCTTACTCTAATAATTGACCAAATATCTGAGGTCCCATTGGGACCAGATTTGTCACCCATAAATAAAAACTAAAATTGCACTTAAACTTGTGTAAATTGTGCTGTAATGTGTAAATTGGCTTCATACATTTAGCTTAGAACTGGCAACTTCAAATTTTTTGACACATGACATATAACACCTTGAGTATACTAAGGAAGTGGTGTTTTTTGCAAGGAACTAAGGCAGCATCATCAGGGGCACTTTAGGAGTTTGAAAGAGTTGCCTCGTAGTTGGTCAACCCAAAACTATCCTAAATGAAGGTTTCCTACAAATCTATATAATATATAAAATTACATTGGTCAGAATTGAAAATTTTTTGGATACTTTTTCATTTTATACATTCCAAAAACCGAATCCAGCCTTAACTTTTTTCGTGTATGCATGTGGGCATGTATGTGTGTCTGTCGCCCCAGTCAGACTATTTAGGCGCAAAACTGGTTAAATGAAATAGATTTTTTTTTTTTCAGGGGTGAGTGCAAACATGTTGTGCAAAAAAGTATATAAAACATAACCTAAAAAAGTAGGTTGACCCACCGTAAACAAACTCCACAGACTCGCTAATCAAAATATTTGGGTACTTCTAGACCACCCAGAGACTCACGTTTTTTTTTTTGTTTGGTCAGAAATTGGCCCTAACCGACTGGAAAATCCTAAAAGTTAAAAAAATATATGTTTACCCCCCTTAAAAAATTAAAGATGGCGGACGCTCTTTGAAGTTTTTTTGGAGGCTTATTCTGGCTAAACGGCAAGTCGTAACGACAAGCTGATTGCGCCAGCAGTAACTGATTTTAAAAGATCTACAACTTTGGTCCTATGTCTTTATGTCATAATTCCATCGGTTCTACCTTAAATAGAGCTAATTTTTTTTTTTTTTTATATGAAATTTCACTTTGAGCGCTTATGGCGTCTGTAATTGTTAATCGATATAATTTCTAATTGGAGAACTTAAACCTCACACTAATGCTCTTTAAATCAAGTATTTATTATTTTACTAATTTTTCCTATCGCCTGATGGTCCACTGACCAAGGCTGTACCGTTTTGTTACAAATGTTTATGTTGTATCTAATTTATTGGTTAAAAAAAATAAACGATTATTATATATATAATTTTTCCTATAACTAGAGTTATTAAATATTTACTGGTGGAACTGCCATATTGAGAGATGAGGCTGGTAATTAAATTAATGCACCATCATGGTTGATGATTGTTCAATGACTTCCCAGTCTAATTGGTTTTGTCTGCGTTTATTTTCTTATTTATTATACCTTTTTTTTAGCATTGTTAGTTATTACTATATTACTTAGTTTCTATTGGCTATTCTTAAAGTATATAGATATACTCCAAACTACGATTTGGAGAGTATTATATTCTTAGTAATGGAATTAATGATGTGTAATATAGTCCTGATTTATTCCTAGAAGGCTTTGAAAACAAAACTATTTAGGAATTTAATTTAATTGCTAGGCCTACATGATTACAGCAAACATTGCCACTAATACCTAGCATAAGCCCGGAGCGCGGGGTGAAAGCTAGTCTTTAATAGCCTTATGACTATGTATAGATGCAAAAATTTAAAAAAGGGAGCACTAGATCAAACTAAGGCTAAACTCGGCAATAGTGTACCCCTTCCGTGTAATCGATGTCTTTCGAAGTCGTACAGTTGACTTCGATATATCAATTCATCCCTTCCATTAATATATGTATATAATAATTATATATGTATGGTTTGTTCATAGGAGAGTTGATATCCCTTTGTCAAAAAAATACGTTGGAGTGAGAAGGGGTGCGCTATTGCCGATATTTACCCAAACTAAATAGAGGAACTACTAGTAAGTATTACAACAAAGTATCACCTTAATATTAACTCTTTTCTTCACTTCCTCTATGTAGTCATTCTTCCGTGCAATTTTATCAGACAACAGTTTCAATTTTCTTTGAATAATTTGATTCTGTAAATCAGCAGCTTGAGCTTTAATCCAATCAGTTTCAGGGTTGTCAAATTTAGATGAGATACTCTCAGAAGCCTTTTGTAATGCCTGTTTTTCACGTGATTCATGATCTCTGAGCCAGGCTAAACTACCACAAATAACGCTAAGTGATTTACCCTAAAAGAAAAAAAAAATGTTTAAAGCATACAGGATGCATATTAGGTACTTAGTAGAGTAGAATGGTCTACCATATTAAAGAAAATAATAATAAAAAAAAAACCCTATAAGGTATATAAATGCGAGTGAAGAAGTTATTAACCTTCTCTGTTTTCTTAACTCGACCATTTATAATAAATGTACACTACTTTAATATGGAATAATTAAAGTTACTTACTGTTCCAGTGGGACTTTCAAATATCCCCAGTTTTCTTTCTTCGATAGTACGGTACAGATTTGACATAAAATCCTGTTGAATATCGTATGGTGGAAATGGAAAGTGGAAATCATCTGGTTGTTCTAACACTTGACTAAATTTTAAAATCAGTTTCCTGCAACAGGTAAATAGATTACATTAAATAAGCTGAAGATACTCACAACTGATTCCTAAAACTTCAAAAATAAAAGATATCATATAGAAAGACCTACTCTATTTCCATTCTGAATAATTTTATTTATTGATATGAATACTAAATCACGATGGGAAATGTTACTGTAATTGTCACTTATTCATCATTCCTATCTAATTGCTTAGTATAACTGTATGACTACGACATTGTAAGTCCAAAAGTTGTCTTAAATAGTTTAATATATATATGTAAAAATTTAATTAATTATTATATTAAAAGTTATAAGTGCATTTTGATAACAGATTTGGCGGGCTCGCGGGAATTACCATGTTGAGCAATTTTAAATTTACCAACTAAATATAGAAGTACATAAATGAAAAATTCTTAAAAATATACTTTTGAGGGTTTAATTATATATAAAATATACAAATTTGATACTTATTATTTTACTTTTTGAAAACTTTAGTCCAGTTAAATAATTTTTATAAAAATATTAAAATTGTTTATTGACTTGAAGGTTGGCAAACCTTTGCAACTGTCCTAAATAAATCAGCTGTGTTTTTGTTTTGGTTTTCTGAGTGTTAACGATTTGATTGCTGATTACGTATCTGTTTATAAGCCTTTTCTTTTTTCTTTTCATATACGTTTTGTAAGGAGAAATGATAATTACAAGGTCGGGGATGTTAAACTTTTTTTATTGAATACTTAATTATTTCCTGTAATTAATTTCTTATTAATCACCATGTTTGGATAATTTTTTCTTACTTGATAAATATTTTGCTTGGTTTATTTGATAAATAACGAGTAATAATTACGTCTCTTATCTAGAACTTTTGAAAAGAGGTAACTGCCTGTAAGTTCTTGATTTACAGATTATGACTCTTATTCTTGGAGTGGGGGTCGGTACTATTATAGTTATATTTCTCTGGATATCTTCATTTGTGCTATGCTTTATTTCACTTCAAACTAAAAGTTTTTTTGGTCCAGTGTACGTGGTATTGTCGGCTCTTTGTATGTTAATATTGTATATCATTCCAAAAGAATCTCAGAATACAGAAGACTACGTTTCAAAGGTGAGTTTCAACGACAGATTTCTTGTCAATCGTTAGTCCCGTAGTATTCTTATCAACGTACGATCTTTCTGCATTCCATTTCAAATTACTTGAATTTTGTATTGAAAGGCGGTCGTTATTTAGGCCAAGATTATTACAGCGAGTTAGTTATTCATTGAAGGTCACATACACTTGTTATTGCTGTATTCTAGTCCTTTTCAACTCTTACTCTTAAGTGTATGTGTGTTTCCCGTGACAGAATCATTCATTTTTCTTATCAAGTATGTATATTTTACTGTGATTATCTTTTTACGATTCAAATTATGATAATAAGTCATTTGATTTTTAATATTCTTTCACTAATTTTGATAAGGTCTTGTGTCTTAAATTATTAGTCTCATGAATAGAATTAATTGTTATCAGTATAATCCTTTACAGTGGATTATTTGTTTTTAGACATATTATTTAATCATTATTAACATATATATTGTTGTTTGTTTTGATATATTTTTTCTAGGCACTTAGTTTGAATAGGAAATCTTTTATCCAACCTTGGGTACACCTTGTGACCTTAGCATTAAATATCCTCCTTTAATCTTTATAAATCTATGTGATAAAGTTATTAAAGCAAGAAATGTGTATTTTCTGGTGTATCAATGCCTAAACATTATACTTATGAACTATTTACTGTGCTCAATAAATTGTATTGTAGTGGCAATCCTAAACTGCATACAATTTAGAAAAGTAAATATAGCCTTTGGTAGATTGTTAGAATAAAAGTCGGTCCTTGCTTATTTTTGTCTCGTTAGAATATTTTTTTCTCAATTCAAGTTCCATAGTTCAAGAAACTTAATGATCATAATTAATTATACTTTTATAATTTGTCAAGCTACCTGCTTTTCTCTTATATAAAATAGTAACCACAGTTAAACCTTATTTCCAATATTAAGTTTTTACTTTCTTATCTTCACATTTGTTGAAGTGTAATTTTAGTTTTTAACTGTGACGAAAGATAATTGTATGTAGATTTCTACCAAGAAGTAAAATCTACTCAAGCTGTATTCCTCCCTAGACCATTTCATATGGACCTCTATACGGGGGGGGGGGGGGGGGGGGGAGCTATTAATGTCACCAGCCCAGGTTATTGTAAGATGGAATGAGTACTTTCAAGAATTACCTAATGTTTAGGGTGAAATGGAGGCCGGAGTGCCAACCTACTACACTGTAGAGCCCTTAATAAAAAAGTCCACCTTAGCTGAAGTTAAGGAGACACTTTTTTCTCTCAAAAATAAAAAAACACTTGGGGAAGACAAGTTGCCATCTGAGCTCTGGAAGTATGGAGGAGATTTTCTGTCGATTTGGTTCCACCTACTTCTTCTCTAAATCTGGAGAGAAGGATGTATATTTTGAGATTGGAGATCAAGTATTTTCTGTTAACCATAAACATAATTATCCTTGACCAAGGGTTGATCCTGAACTCTCGGATTTTCCAATAATTAAAATAGTAGTCCAGGAGATAGCGTGCAAAAAAGTGTCTGACTAATATCAAGCTAGAATTTTTGTCTATAAGTTAATCTTTTGGAGGCTATGGTTGTCTGTGGGATAAAGCTTGGCCATAAGCTGTTAAAAAAAATAGACTAGTTGTGAGCGATCATGTCTTGTGCATTTTGGTGGAAAATGTGATTTTCATGATCCTGAGTACAAAATTAGTTTTCATACCAAATATCTAGTTGATGTTAGTTTATCGCTTATTAAGTAACCACTTTCATTTGAAGAAATATTTGAACAACTAACCTATCAAGTTACAAATTAACATCATCATCTTGACTTTTTGTCTACTTACTAATTTTACACTCAGGTTCATGAAAATCACAGTGTCCTCTAAAATGGAGAGGACATGGCAGTTCTCACTCAGTATGTTTTTTTTAACAGCTTATGGCCAAGCTATGTTCCACAGACAAACTTAACCAACCTCATATTCTTAAAGGGTACCAAAAAATTAACTTTTAATTTAATTTTTTGTACTTGAACAACCCTGGAGTATTTTTGTTTTTACAAGAATACTTCAGTGCATAAATGACAGTTTGTAGTATTTTTCAAGCCTCAATTCAACAGAAAATTAAGCATCTATGGAATTTAGGAATGCATAATCCTGTTTTGACAGCTGGCCAGAAGCTGAGCCTAATTAGGAATCAACGGTGGGTTTGCTCAGATTAAAAAAACCCTTGAACAACAAAAATTTTGCATAAATGCAGGTAAAAAATTCATTTTCAAAACTCCCACTTTTATGAACTTTTGAGCTATATCAATTTTTTTTTAGGATTATCCAAAAATTTGAATTAAGGAAGTTAACTTTTAATTATTCACAAATTTTTATAAAAAGTCAGAGGACCAGCTAAAAACATTCGAATTAACAAACACTTCGAATTATCCAAGTTCCACTGTAATTCAGGGTTTGTGCATTATTATGCATTAGTTAAAACAAAAGTATTTGGAGGCATTGAAAAAAATAAAAGCACATATTCTTTTTAAGATGCTTAATATTTTTTATTGAAATTATTCTGAGAGAGCTTGGCACTCTGTCATAAAGTTATTTTTGTCTTGGTGGGCCTTGAACTTTGATTTTTGTTGTTTTCAAGACATGTTGAAGGGGAAACTTGCCCACTTTATTTTAGACAGTTTCAAAATCTAATCTTATATGTAAAAAGAAAAAAAGCAAAACCATTTTATGTCTGTTATTTATTTTGAAGTTTTTAATCTCGCTTGGGAATTATTATATATGTTATGTAAATGCTGTTTGCTATTAGTTATTTATTTTAAGTGTGTAACCTACATGCTGGTTTTAGGTAACATTGGGACAGCACTATTTAATTTATTATAGACTGGAGTGCATAATATTAGATACAATATAGATACCAATATGTTCTTACATTTTGTCTTAACACATAATATTTAATGTTCAGTTCCTTTTTTATTTTTTAATATTCCATTATAATTACATAAAAAAAGAACCTAAGTCAAAGTCCCTTCATTTATTTGTTGTATTTTATTTATGATTTTATTGAACTTACTCATACTGGATAAAACTCAGAGATTTAAACTTGGTCAGTGTATGACTAAACAACTTTAGAGGTTATAATTAGTAGAGTAGTGATGGGCTTTCTAAGGTTTGAATAAAATATCTGTTTATGACTTGTTAATCTGAAACATTTTGACCCTAGAAGGTCATCTTGAGTCAGTTTAATAACTAGAATAACCAATACTAAATCAATTTTACAAATTCACAGTCGTACAAAAATATACATAAAAATAATTTTCTAATATATAATAATAATAATTTAAAATTGTTTATTGATTAAATATAAACAATAATGATCTGTAACAATTATTGTGGTGGTATGGTCAATTTATTTCATTAATGTTGTTTATAGTTATGTAATGTGGTATGTAGAGAGTAAAATTAATGTCTTTCTTAACCCTGGAATACTAATGTTCGACTTTTTACGACTATAGCTTAGTTTTTTTGTCTGTGGTGACATCTAACGGGACTGCAGGGACGTACGCTGCCAGGAGTGCTTCGACAGTTCAGTTGTCCTTGAGATTTCGTCAATATAGGACCTACGGTGTCACTCGCGTCGTCGCAAATTGGAGTATTTTAAAACATACATCGTAATTTTTACGAAGGTTTAGTAATAAAAGTAAATTTTTGCTCGTCATTATTACGAGCATTAGTAATACCGTGTTATATCGAGGCAACTCGAGGTCGTGGGTTCGATCCCTTGCCATGATACTCTGAATTGCATCAATGATTCGCGGACGGTGCAGGGCGAGGGATACCCTTTATGGGGACTCTTCCCCCACTCTTTGGTGTGGGTCCGATCCGTGTCGTGACGATGTAATTTGTATCTATGGTTCGAGGACGGAGCAGGGCGAGGGACACCCTTTATGGGGACTCTTCCCCCACGCTTTGACGCACGCTTATATAGCTTACTAATGACCACACCATACTCGCTTCGGCGGTACAATGTACAAATGTATGATGTGTGAAGTAGCTGGAACTCTCCACCACGGGGCCTAAAAAGGGCCTAAGTGATGGCCTAATTGCAAGGTTCGAACAAGTGGTTCGTCCTACCCGTTCTAGTAGGAAGTACTAGACTACTACTACTAATACCGTGTTATATAATATTCAAAAATTTTTTATAGTTTACATTCTTTATTGTATA
This sequence comes from Gerris lacustris, assembly GCA_951217055.1. Lineage (NCBI taxonomy): Eukaryota > Metazoa > Arthropoda > Insecta > Hemiptera > Gerridae > Gerris > Gerris lacustris. Next base: position 83,254,073 of record OX578276.1, on the reverse strand, counting down.
TTTTATTATTAAAACAAGACAATGGCACAACAAATATTATTTATGGACCTTGAAGAAATATTATGAGTTATGAACTAGTTAACTTCATACGAAGACTCAGATCTATAGATGACAATTTTGAAGTAAAGGATCTTAAAAACTGTTCAGATATCGATAAAAAAAAAAAAAAAAAATGTAGTGATTTTATTCCAAATATCCCAAATAATAAAAAAAATTCAAACTATTAGTAGCAATTTTCAATTCAAATTACATATTATGTAATTATAATAATTTGTATTGTGATTCTTTCTAAAAAATTTATTTAAAAGAAAGTATTGTTGTATTAAAATTTAAATTATTATGTGCTTTGTGCAATTTTACCCTTTATTTATATAATGTTTAGTTCGTGTTATGTCCTATTTTAAAAAATATACATATATTTGTGATTGTAGTTCCAAGTTTTATTTGCTAAGTTCACCATGCTCATTTTACCTAAATTTTGATATTGAGCTGTTTGTTCTGATTAGTGTCGTTGAGAAAAATGTTTATAATAACTAAAATATATATTATTTACAAAGCAGCTGTTATTTATCCATTTATAACTCAAAAAGATAGTATAAAATGAATGCTCGTAAAAATTTCGAAGGTTTAGTAATAGACGCTCACTAGTTAGCATTAGTACTCCAGGGTTAAAGAGAGAGCATTAAAATTAAAATTTAAAAAAAAATGACAAAATTACTAAAAACTATTACATGGTAACTGAATCTTAGCGGTGGTCACCAGGGGGGACGTGTGTCCCCCCAAAGTTTGTGATATAATAAAGAATTTAACCTAAACAAAAGTTTAAAATATCCAACCAGTTTTTATTTGTCTACTTATATTTTATCATTAATAAATTGAGTATCCATTGTGTGTCACTTTAATATCATATTACTCTGAACGGTGAACAATTAATTTAGAATCTGAAGATGGCTATTAAATAGCCAAAACCTGATATTAGTTATTACTAAAATACTTTTTGTGAAGACCTAGTGTCTCCTCCTCCCCCTTTTCATAATAATGGCGAATATGTTATTTATTATGTGGCGTAATTCTGCATTTTATGGCTCACCTATTTCTAAACGTCCGATTTAATTCCTTTTTCTATTACAATTTCGGTTGTAGCATCTTGATAAATTTAATTTTTTATTTTAAACTTGTTTTTATTGAAAATGATGGAAGGTTATGGTTAGTTTCGGTTAAGGTTAGTACTTTTTGACCTAACCTAGCTATAACCTTCCATCATTACCCTATAAAATGTGACACTTTGTATTTTTTTAAAAATACAAAATTTATTAAGATGCTACAACCGGAATTGTTTTTACAATGTATAGAGATACTGTAAAAAGACAAGTCCTGTAAAAAGGGTAGCTTAAAGAAAACGAAGTAAATCAGACAGTACGAAATAGGTGGGCCAAATAGTGCAGTTTAGAAAATGTTGTCTAAAAAATGCAAATTTTTCCTTAACATTTTCCTAGGGCCCCTAGATTACTAACACCTTCATCTCAGGGCTGCAATATACCCCCCCCCCCCCCCCCCCCAAAAAAAAAAAAAAAAAAAATCTAATGTCCCATTTTGGACTAAACTTTATACTATGGCCACCCTAGGAAAACATGTTTTTTATAACTATTGATAAACGTCATAGTTTATTATAGATTTTAAGTAACATTGCATAATGGGAGATATAAAATATTAAGTAAGTATGTACATAATTTATTAAGAAAATATTTTTTGATATCATTTTAATAAGTCCATCACTAATCTAATAATTATAACTAGGGCTCGGATTTGAGCATATTTGCATATTTTTTTCCTGAATAGTACTCATTGAAAGAAGCCTTTTGGTGGTATTTTCACCTTTCTGGGACCAACAGAATTTAAATTTATCCAGCATATAAATGCATAAAATGGCTGTTTTCAGAAAAGCATATAAATACATATTCTTGTGGTTTTTCGTCTAAATACTTTGTTGTTATTCAAATTCTCCCCCCCCCCCCTATTCGGGCCCTAACCACCACGAAGAATTAAGGACGTGATGTCATGCTTGACTTTCATAAAAGCCAACATGAGCGTCATTTCTAAAGTCATCCTAAAGTTGGAATCTCGAGGGATGGAGTTGTTTGAAGTGGTCGCTACACTAAACTGAGTCATCAAAAAAGGCAACTCATGGCCTGGAGAGACTGGAAAAACTATGAAAAAACAGTTCAGGGATTTCGTAACTCTTCCGCGTCACATATCTGCATTCTCAAAAACGTGACACTTTTTTTGGTAGTTAGGTCAAGGCTAAAGCATGTTCCATGCTAAAAGTATATAAAACATAACCTAAAAAAGTATTCAAAATGTTCGAATTCTGGTAGTCAAAATTCTGAACAGTTCAGGGATTTCATAACTCTTCCGCATCACACATCCGCGTTCCTCAAAAACGTGTCACTTTTTTGGTAGTTAGGTCATGGCTAAAGCATGTTCCATGCTGAAAAAAGTTAAAGTTCGAGCTGGCTAAAAATCCCAGTTGGAGAGGATTGGACTTGGGGAGAATACTGTGTGGTGAGTCAGCAATGTCAGACGATTTTCCAAACTACTTTGCACAAGATGCAGCATCAGTTAATTATGTACCTCTTGTGTCAATTGACGTCGAAAGATTTTATTGGCCGATTTAAGAAAATCACTTCAAAGTGAAAATATAGAAAAAATCTTGATGTACAAACTTTTACATAAAAATTCTCATACATATACTTGAAACTTGTGGATATAGTGAATATAGTGTATCATACATAGAATTTGAAAATAATACTCGTATATAAACATATACGAATTTTTTTAAGATATACAAATAAAAAGATTAAGATATAAAGATATACAAAGATTTTTTCGTTTCACTGTCCTCTCTATAGTTTTAAACAGTGTTTTTCGAACGTATTCTGCATATTTAACAGCATATTTTGGGTTTTTTTGAGCTTATCTATTGAGCATATATTGGGTTTTTCGAGCATATCTATCAAGCATAAAACAGGTGGTTTTCGAGCATATCTGGAGATTTTATCGAGCATATCGATCCGAACCCTAATTATAACAATGTGTTCGTAAACTTTACGTTTATTATTTTTGGAATATGGTTATTAAACTGTTCATAAGCAGAGAACTGATAATTACCTATGAAATTGGTGAAAAACTGGTTTGGTTGGATTATAAACTTAGTCTTTAATTTTATTCAGTACTTTTTTCTATTTTACTTGAAGTCATGGCTAAAATAAATATTTCAATACTTTATTCTTCTCTCTTACTGATAGATATTGTTAGTACATGGTTCTGTGTTTTGTAATCCTCCAAATATTTGAGACAATGCCAATAGGTTTATTTTCAGTTATTTTTAATAACACTACAGAACACTATCTTTGTGGGATAAAAATTAATAATCCAAGAAGCATGTCCAAAAAAACATTTTTATAATATCTTAAGCATAGCTTTTTGTTTATAATTTAATTAATTATTTGTTTAAAAATTATTTAAATTGAAGTTTCAAGAGCTCTCTTAAAATAAAACTCAATAAAATAAAAATAATTCAAATCAAATTATAATTATTATTTACTACGGGAAACAGACAGTGAAAAATACACTCCCGCGCCGGGATTTGAACCCGGGTCTCCCGTATTTCCAGTACAGATGCTCTGGCCTACTAAGCTACGCAGGAGAATGATTTTTAACTGCCGTAATCGATAACTAGTCCCGAATCCAAGCTTTCAATATGCATATACATTTAGACAGTCAATATTTATGACATTAGAACTAAACCAAGAATTAACGCTTATAATTATAAAGTACTCAATTAGTACCTGTATTTAATTTAATTTAATTTTAAATTTTGTGGGATAAAAATTAATAATCCAAGAAGCATGTCCAAAAAAACATAACAATGCTTACTGTGTAATTAAACTATTTTAAATCCTTTATTCAATTTTATTTAAAAATTGAAGTTACTGACTGAAATCGCGACTTTAAAAATTGAAAAACAGTAAGCTAATTTATGAAATTCAAAGTCACCTACGCCCACAAACCAATTACTGTAACAAGTTTTTTTTTTTTTTTAAGAAAAAAAAATTATATGAATTGTGAATAAAAAATTAAATTATAGCCACTTTGAAATATTTAAAGCTAATTATTGTTTTAATTTGTAATTTTGATTTTTAAAATAGGTAAATTAATATTTTTTTGGCTTGCTTCAACTTATGCAATACCCTCATTGTAATTGTGAAATTGTAAGTTTTCTAGGTGCATAATAATCCTTGAATTAATATTCAAATTTACTGAGTGAAAATAATTTTGAAAAGAGTAGCTGAGTGTTTGTTGTGGTTAGCCTTTATTATATATTATTAACTGAGCCTTTCCTTTTTACTATGTGTTTACCCATGTATCTGGGAGAATTTTAAAGTGTTACTATTTGATTTTTCTAAATTTATTGTAAACAAAGTTTGTTTTAAAATTGTTTGTCTTTTTTAACCTGTTACTTTTCATGTTTTAGGAACTAGACAAAGGATTTATTTGGAGGGTGTGTATCCTTGCTTACTTGGGAATCAGTATATTAGTTGGTGGAGTTTACTGGCTGGCTGATGAAATAATGACTGTTCACCAACCATCAAGCATCAAGATTCATTAAACATTTTAGCTCTATTTTTAATTTGACGAGCATTTATTCAGGCAACATTATGCTGAGACGATTTGTGTCATCTGGTTGGAGAAATTTGCCTTCCTGTAGTAGGCTTTTTATCACCCACTTACGAACTAAATCCTACAATGTATCCAGCTCTGATGAATTTGCTGAAAAGGTGACCTATATTTATATATATATATATATATATATATATATATATATATATATATATATATATATATATATATATATATATATATATATATATATATGTGTGTGTGTGTGGGTGTGTGTGTGTGTGTGTGTATCCAGTATTTTTTTACATGATAGTTGCTTTCATTTATGAAAAAAAAACACAAACTTAAGAATAATTTTCATTGTTACCAGCATTTAAATTACAATATATATTGGAGTAATTTCCCCATAAGTCTGAAGTTTGTCAACAGATAAATGGCCAATTTCATTTACAATTTACAAAAGAAAATGGTAATCACAACTCCAAATCTAATAAAAAAATTCCAATCCGGGAACTTTTTAAGCTTAAAACTTGAAGGAACATCTTGACAATAGGGTGGAGTCTATCAAAAAACTACTCGACCCACAATAATAATTGGGTTGCAGCAGGAGCATGGTGCTCACTTGTTGTTTTATAAATTGAACAATGCTGTATTTTGCAGTCAACAATTTTATGTAATAAGCTCCATTAGCTATGAAAAAATGCACTAATTTGAACAAACTGTTTTTTGCTGAATTGAATTGTCATGAATAAAATTAAACAATATATTATAAATGAGTACCTTAGTTATATTTTTATTTGATGTTTCCCATAAAAGAGTATTTTATTACAATCCTGATTATAATAAATTTCAATTTATCTAAATTGCCTCAGGTTATGAACAGCACAGTACCAGTAATAGTTAATTTCCATGCTGAATGGTGTGAGCCTTGCCACGTACTAACACCCAGGCTGAAGGAGTTGGTAGGAGCAGTAGCTGGAGTAGACTTAGCCATCGTCGATGTTGAAGCCAGCCCTGATCTTGTCCACACATTTGAAGTGAGAGCAGTGCCTGCAGTTTTAGCCTTCCGAAACGGACTTGTAGTAGATAAATTCATAGGCCTAGTTGACCAAAACATGATAGAAGATTTAGTATCTAAACTCGCCCCTCAAAAACAACCCACCTGATCAACAAAGTCTAACATGGTTGCCTCTCAAGGGTAACTATTGTTTTACTCCTACAGTACTTGTACTATCCAATCGATATTACTATACTAATTCATCATAACTATTTCGTTTAAAAGTTTAATAAATTGCTCTGAAAGCATGTTTCGAGAATGAATCCTTTTAAATAAAACTTTTCAAAATTGCTTTGTCAAAAGAATGAACTTGGCAGAGACTGCTTGAATTTAATTTAAGAAGCTATTGAAGTGATGTTATAAGAAAAGTATTAATTGTTTAATAAGACGTTGAAATTTAAAGAAGTAATGTCAAGCTTCTTGTTTTTTATTGAGTTAGCTTTTGTTCATTTTCTCCTAAAGGATAATTATCAAAACACTCTTCCCATATTTCCAGAACATCTTATTGTACTGTTATATATTTGGAATAACTCTTCTAATAGATTTCAATATTTTAATTTAGTAATAGAAATCTAGGTTAATAAGCCTAAAATCACTTTAGATGTTTTGTAATAAATTTACATTTAAACATTGAAACTGTTATTCAAATATAATTTTTATGATGTAATTTATGTGATACGGCTTTTGACTGAGTTATTTATTTATTTTTTTTTTAATGAATTTGGTGAGGTTTGTTTTACTTGTAATTAATATAAATCGATCTTTATCATCTATTATAATGTGCGAGTAGAGTAGCCAAATTGAGTATATCTTTTTTATTTTTAAATAATTCTATAAATTAAATTTAAAAATATGGGACCATGTAGTCCTGCATAATGTTCCATGGTAGAAAGCTTACTAGACAAAATAGTCGTCAATTTTATAAATTATAAAAATGGAAATTAGGCCTTGGAAAATTTGTTAGTTATTGATGAATATGTTGGAGTGAATTTTGATCATTAAAATATTTTTTGCCACTTGTTATGTAAGATTATCAGTGTGAATCTTTATCTTATTGCCGGATTTGTTTACTTTAATGTTTTAATTATTATTGTTCAAACAATTATGAACATCATTAATTTCTTTCAATAATATTAAATAAAGATATTAATAATTTATTAAAGATATTTTAAACACATTCATTGTATATATTAGCTTCTAAAATTATTAAATTGTCTACAAGTACTGAATAAAAAGAAACCATAGCTAATCTCTTGTTTGCCTTGTTTAAACATTCGTATTTTAAACTTTTTGGTATTCCAAAATGTATTGCCTTATCTAGTTGAAAAAGAATTATATAATAAATAATTATTTAATGTTATTTGTTAACTATAGTTAAAGTAAGCACTTATGCCAAACAATGGATCCTGAATCATTAATTTATTCATATAATATATATATATATATATTTATTTATTTTAGATTTATTAATTTTAATTCATTGTTTGTTTTTTTTTGTAAGATTTATTTTTTTAAGTTTTATTAATATCGAAGTTTATTGGCTCTATATGTTTGGCACAAAGTCATTCATAAGTAATATAAAACCAACTAGTTGATAACACAAAGAAATGATTACCTCTAACTTTATTTTTATTAAGTATATACAGAATGCATAATCATAAAACATTGTTGTGAGAATGTTTCAGGGCAGGATGTAATAGACATAAATTTAACATTTGAGTTAAAATATTCAGGTAATGTTAAAATTACATAATGACAATTAAGTATTTAATTGTAAAAGTATTTATTTAGTATTTGTTTATACTGGTTAATAATTTACACCTAATTTCTCTCTCTAAATTTTAAAGTTTACCTCCTTAATTTTTTTTTTTTTTTTTTTTTTTTTTTTATAAAGAGATCCTTTTCCCACTAATAAAATATATCAGGTTTTTTTTTAGGATTTGATTCCTACCTTAATTTTTTTTCTTCACTTTGAACATCTTTAAGGTGCCTTCTAGTTAGTTTACTATAATTTTATTTTCATTTAATTGATCTCTGCAGTACATGATAGCTTTGAATAAATATTATTTTCTTTAAATATCTACTTATGAATATTCAAGAGAAATTAAAAAATAAAGATCCCATTCTTCATTTAAACATTAATTATATCAATATCATTTATGATATAATTGAATGCTAGACATCAGTTCATCAATTATTGTATTAACTTAAATCTATTTTAATGGCAATATATATTAGCTGTTCTCATTGCCTGACTATCCAAAAATAAAAAGAAAAATCGGGGGAAGTACTTGCATCCATGTCCTCTCTAGGGTTTCGTAGATTATTTTGTTATCTTATTATGATTTTTTTTTTTTTATTTCCGTACCACACCCTGTATGAAAGTACCCTGTAAAAATTAAAAATAAAAAAAATTGTGGAAGGCCTCAAGAAACAAAACAAAAACAAGAACCAAGTGGAGTAAGGGGTTCCTTGTTTGATTCCTCTGGGGGGTCACAATGATTTTTATCAGTATTAACGACAAGTTAAATTATTTTTTTTCATATATTGTCAGTGGCCATTATAAGCTATTAACATAAATTATTCCAAAATTTTAGGACTAGCCGTTATAGGGTGGTTGAGGGGGAGGGGTGAGTTTTTTTTGTATAATTTCAACTCATAAAATTAACAAAAATTCTATATGTATTTAAAAAAGTAGTCATATATATAATCTATCAATAGCTTTCATTTTATATCCAACTCAAAATTAAAAAAAATAGGTTTGGCACTCAAAATTTGAAACTTTCGAAACCATGACACAAGCCTAGACAATTTGGGTGACCCGCAAAATTTTCAATTTAAGATATATCTTATTCAGCAACAATAAGTCTAATAAAACTCATACTGAACTTTTTCATATTTGAGTAAATAATTACTTGGTTCAGTGATTTCCATTACTTAGTTGCTTCAAGTGTTCATAACTACAATTATTATTGAACATATTATCAAAATTTACTTCCCTGTCAGGAAATTGGACATGACCTCTCATCTTTTGTATTTAAAGATATTTATGAGGAACTAGATTTTTCCAGGGAAATCAAAGAGGAATTATATTTTTAAAGGGGAAATAATTGTTATTATTAGATTTGTATTTAACTAGACTACATTTTAGAATTGTTTAGTAACAATTGTTGGCACCGTTTTCGAGGAATCATCTTTTTTTTCAAGTTTGTGGAGGATAGCGTCCCAAATTTCAATTTCACCTCAAGGTATGATTTTTCTAACCCTTTATCTGAACTTTCATTTAAATCGGCCTAGTAGTTTAAGCACGTGTCTGCTCAGACGGCGGATAAAGATGACAGCCATTTGTTAAAACCCACCCTCATAAGGAATTCAGAAGGATCTATGAAACCCTAAGAACTATGTTCTTTAAAGTTGCCTGAAAATAAATGAGTAAGTTGAACTCTAGAAAGGGAATGACGTTTGTAACAACAAAAATTCAACTGTGAGTGAACAGCCTTTACTTTATCGATTGCCTTCATAATATTTTATTTTGATTTATTTATTTTTAATTTAAAATATATGTGATGGAGAAATGAGAGGGCAATTTTTTATAATAGATTTCATAATTTTCTTCTATGAAATTATTTAGTCTCAAATATTTTTATCAGAACCACAAAACAATTTTAATGGAAATGAGAGAAGCAATGTAGGTAGTATCCCATTTTCATGATTACTGATCTTAATATAAAATTGATAACAATAAAATTGATGCACTCAATATGATCAGTTGTATCTTTATTATATTCTTAGATTATTGTAAGATTTTCTTACTTGTGTTTTTAAATAACTTTAAAAACTTTCCGTGTGCCCTTCTTTCACAAACGACCCACACAAAAGAAGACTATAGTAGGATTTTCTAATTGACTCTAAATATTTTATCAGACAATATTAAACTTTAGATTGCTCATGTATTTTTCCTTGTTCTGAATGTTGTGTGTTCCTTGGTGTGATTGTAATTTTAATATTTGATACTCTATAAGAAAGAAGATTATTACTATCTTTAAACCATTCTATTTGTATGTTCAACCTTTCATATTTAGGCAATAATGGGAAATTTTTGTCCATTTCTTTAAAATGTTTCCTAGTAATTGTGTAAGGACTAAAAGAGCTGCAAGCATCTTTTTGCGCCAGCTCTTCATCTTACGGTTTAAGAGCACTTATTTGCTGCAATTTAAAATTGTATACAATGCTATTATTACTTGTCCAAGCATTCAAATTCTAAGGATTTAAAATAATTTATTATTATAATTGTCATATTATAGCATTTAAAAGATATAAACAATTCAATAATATTATTGTCATTCTTAAAAATAAGATTATTATGGTTCTTCTCTTTTATGTATTATACTGTAATAAAATGAAATTTAAATGGCTCAATTTCATTGTGGGTTCAAAGATTACTGGCATAATTATTTGTGTTTAATGTTATATAATTTATGTATTTTCAATGATTTTTCTATGTTATATAATTTATTTTACAAGAATGATGATTTAAAGAACAAAGAAATTTAAATCATACAATGTACCAAATTCCTGAGGTTTTATCAAAAGTTTTGGTGCTGAGTATAGTTAATAATTATTTTATCAGTGATAGTGTAAATAAATATATATGTATAAATGTAAAACATCTATTGTAATATCAAATATTTAAAAAAGAATAAAACTAGAGTACAATCAATTTAGGGGTATTCTAATGTAGTAGACATGTATCAAAGATTAAATTTCACAAGCATTATTGTAATCAAAATGCAGACGGACTGCAAATCACAAATGAAAAATTAGCTTTACTACATTTTTAGATTTATTCATGTGTGGACAAAATGAATGTAAAGATAAGTGTTACCCTAAAAAATAATTTTATTTTGATTTTAATATAGCATAATTAATATTTCCTGGATAAAATCGGATTTTTTATAATATGCCAATTAATTTTGCTTTATTAATTATTTATGTCTAGGATAAAGGTTTTTTTTTTTTTTTTTTTTTTTTTTTACTGGGATTTAATATAAGTTTTCATTCTGGTTTCACTAAGTGTTAATGGCTGTTAATGTAGTAATGGCAAAAAAAAAAAACATTTGATATATACCTGATTAAATTATTAGATTTTTAATTTACATTTATATTTTACTATATTCCAATTATAATTATTCACTATTATAGTAATCTTCTAAAAGGGAAAATAGGTGGTTAAAACATGAGAACTATTTATAGCAATTGCTTTAGTAATTACCTGGGTGAGGTACTTTTTTTAATTTTTCCTGATTAATGTTTAATTAATTATCCAAACTACTCTGAAACTATACATTTTATTCAAGTAATAACTTAAATTTTAATTTGATTAAGGGCGTCTTCCTTCATTTGGGGAGATGCCTTTTAAAATTCTCTTATCATCTATGTATAAAGAAATTAAAGTTTTGTCTGTTCATTGATCAGAATTGCAAAAATTTTCATACTTTTTCATTTCATACATTCCAAAAACCAAATCCAGCCTTAACTTTTTTTGTGTATGTATGTATGTATGTGTCTGTCGCCACCAGTCCGAATTTATAGGTGCAAAACTGGCTAAATGAAATTGATTAATATTTTCTTAAGGGTGTGTGCCCTCATGTTGTAGGCTTGGTTTCATCTTAAAATATTGAGTAGAACTAAAGTTATTAAAATTTTAATAACCCAATTTTCATAACAATGTAGGTTATTGATTTTGACATCAAAACAAAAATTAAGCATAACCCCCCACAGTTTTTAATCTAGAGATTTGAAACTTGGTACAAATTTTAGTCCTTGTATGTAGTGTGCCACCCTGAAAATAATACATTTTTGATATTATTAACCCATTTTGCCGAGTCAGCAAAAACTCGTTAAACATTTTTTTAACATTTTCCGATAGCGATGTAATCTGCACCAATTATATTTCTCAAAAATTAGGGAAATTCATATTATCGCTTGGCCTACATAATAATAGGAATCCTAGCCAATGATTTCTAGCATGAGCACCGTGTTAGCATAGGGTGAAGGCTAGTATCTCATATAATTATCTTCTTTTTTTTAAATTTTGTAAACTACAGCAGTTTCATGTGTTACCAATAAAAATTTTTATCATACATTTTGGGAGATATTTACACTGATATTTTAAAGTATTTCTATCATGTTATTGCCATGATTTTATTATTCCTCTGCTGTATTGGATGTAAGATAGATAACTAAACATATATGGATTATAAACTCTCACAAGTGTATGCTTATTTCCACTCCCTGTAAGACTATGATATTTTTCTAGTCACTAATATCATTATCAAAACCTTTGCATTAGGTTTACATCCTTCAGTGTATCTTATAAAGTAAACTGGCCTTATGCCTCGTTCACACGATGACACTAATGTCCCAACATTTAATGCCGTGACACTGCTTGACACTCAGTGTCTTAGTTACAGCCCGTTTAGTGCCATGACATTTACTGTTCATACGACGACACTCGGCGACACTAATGTCGCGGAATTGAATGTCGCGACATTAGTGTCATCGTGTGAACGAGGCTTTAGATTAGTCTTATAAATTAATTATTTGTAATTAGTTTCTTTATTGGAAGGGGGAGAGGCAGCAGACGATCTATTTATGCTCAAGATATATTTTAAAAACATTTTGTTGCTATTTATGCCATTTATTTATAAAAGGTTTATTATTTAATTGTTAACCTCAATATTTCTTTTATTGATGTAATGCAGGTATAAGGTATTGGAGATGGGATATTTGTATTTATTTGACAAAGTCAAATTAGTGTTAGGGTTAGGATTGATCTAGGTTGATATAAAATCTTAATACCAAATTGTATATAACTAAAATCATTGTATAGTGAATAATATGCCCCTAATAGAACCATATTTATTTTTGTATTACATTTATTTATAAATATTAAATAATGCCAGTCTTTTTTTAGTTTGTTAGTTCAGTTAAATAAGATAATAATAAAAACATAAAACAATAAATTGATGCCTGATCTAGTTTTAGTTTTTTCTACGTATTCACTTTATAAAATGACATTACTTAGGCTTTTTCATGACAATAAAATAGCTTTTGGTCGTTTTGATTTGCATTAATGTCAATCTTTGTATTTGTTGTTCTTTTGTCTTCTTGATGGAGTTTTTCCAAGATGCTGTAAGCCTAGAATTAAATACTTTACAAGAGAAATTAATAAAATAAAACTACAAATGAAATTAATGTTTAAAATTAGCATATTAAGAGCCATAGTAAAGACAGTTGGATCAGTTTTCCATGATGAACCGGTTTAGTATGTTTCCTTTGCTTACAATATGAAAATGCTCAACTTACCCTCTAATACATTTTCTTTCTTTTTCTTGTGTTTTGATATATTAATAACTGTGTATTAAGTTCTTGTTATTTATTTTGTTGAAACTGCATTGGAGATCTTTTTTTACTAATTTCTTTTGTTTGTTTAATAATGTTCCCCTGAATAGGACATCAAATTTTTCTTAGTTAAATCTTACAGTCCAGCCGGCTATTTAGGTGGGGAACTGTAAATTGCACCATTTTTTTGAATGAAGTAAATCAAAGTATGTAAATTGCACCACTCCTGTTTAAAGCGAAGTGGATCAAACTATGTAAATTGCACCACTACCTCTTGAAACAAAGTAAGTAAAATAGTGTAAATTGCACCACTAAATGTCCCTTTGTCTAACTTAATGATTGGACTAATGGATTTTTTCACTTTTTGTTACATAAGTGTGATGTTCCTTTGTCCCAATGTACGTTGTACGAAATAATTTTACTTACAATGGAACCTTTACCGTTAGTTTACCTACCTACCTCGTTCTGGAAGGCAGTGGTGCATTTTACACTATATTCCTTACCTTGTTTTGAGAAGTAGTGGTGCAATTTACACTGTTTTTATTACTTTGTAAAACATTCTTTTTTATTTCTGCTAAAAAAAAATGGTGTAATTTACATATATTCAGGTGACTGTGACTCCTCATACCACTTGGTATCTAAAAGATAAGAGGACTGTTTACCAGTGTTATGTGAAAATATCTATTGACACCTGTTTGTTGTAGTTAGGCCATGGGTTCGATCCCCTGGCTGATAAGAGGACTCCACTGTATTTCAAATGGTTGCCTTTCTAAATTCATCACTAATTTCTCAGGCTTCAGCATAGTTACTCCTTTCTTTTTAACTTCCATTATAAAATTTTCCAATTTGCTTTTTTAATTTAATTTTTCTGTTTTTAGATGTTTAAACACCTAAAAAATAAGGTTTAGTGTCTTGTCACTTTGCAATATAAATGTTCTTTTTTAAAATCTTTCTTTTCTAAATTATAAATGTTCTTTAAGTAAATATTTTTGAATTATTGTAATTTGTTACTGATTATTATATTTGACTGTTTTTTAAAATTTTTATTACAGTCAATATATATAGACTTGAAATAAGTACAGTTTAAAAGTGTATGTTGTTTCTCATTCTTCTACCCAAAACGTTTTATTGCTGAATGCAGTTTATGTGTTTAGTAATGAGATTTTTATATTTGCTTATTCTTTACATAATTTAAAATTTCTTTAGTAAATGTTATCAGATATTTAATAATTATATTCATGTCTCATAAGATGTTTCTTTGGTGTTTATTTTTTTTAAAAAAATGTCCTCCTATTATAAATCTTTTAAAACATTAACTAACTATGCCTTTTTCTTCGGCAAGGTGGGTTACCATCTTCTAGTAATGTAAATATAAGGCCAACAGGAAAAAGGTTTACTAATACTATGATAAATCAAGGCTTTAATAATGCTGTTGCTGGGGCAAACATTAGGATGCAGAGAGATGGCAAGATACTGGCTTTCAAAAGCTGTATGGACTGGGGTATACCACAGCAGTTGCTGTCACAGGCTTGAGTGATTTATTTTAGGATGCTCTTCTATAGTTGGATGTATAAAAATGTATCAAATATTTCTTTCTTCAATTCCATAAAAAAATAGAATCTAAAAAGAATTTTGCCTAAAATACACAGGTACAAACGTTTTATTTTTTTTTTACATAACAATCAATACATCATTTGGTTATTAACCCATTGAATGCGTAATCCAATTTATGAACCTACCTTAGTGACTGAATAAAATTTACACAATTTTAAAAGTTAATTAAAAAAAAAATGTTTGGATCCCTTGTGGATACAAATGTCAGCGGGCCTGACGGAGCCTTGCAAGATGGCTCTACTCGAGGCACGGAGAATAGAGCTACTGAGGGCTGAAAGAGAGGGCGTGGATCCACCTGCCAGGCGTGTTAGCACGGCATAGATCCACAGTGGATCCACCCGCATTGAATGGGTAAAGGAAATAAATAGTTACCATTTTAAAAATTATACGTGTGTAGAAATTATGAAAATTTACTATTGACATCAATCTTAGCAGAACTAGTTCAATGTAAAGTCAAACAGTCACATGAATTGATAGAGCTTTATATATAGTTGATATTTGTTATATATACAGCCCACATATGTGTCCACAAATAGAGGTTTGTCCACAACTTGGTTCCTTGAAGTTTTTATGGAGGAAAATGATGCTATAATTAGATTTAATACATGATAAAACTATATTAAAATGTATTTTTTTATTAGTCTTGTTAGAGTTAACTTAATAAATAATTTATTTTTTTCTATTTTCTTCTTTAATTAGCTATATTTCGCTTTCGCTCTTACTTAGGGCTTCTTCAGGCTAAGTAAGGGAGTAATATAGCTTATTAAAGGAGTAATGAGAAAAAAATGAAATGATTTAAAACCCTTTACAAGACTAACATAAAACATAGTTTTTTCATATATAATAAAAAGCAGCCAGAAAATCCCTTATCTGGATTTTTTTTGTTGTAAACCCTCACAACAAAAAAGTTAATTGTTAAATAATTTATTTAATTTAAAAACAAAATACATACTTATAATGTTTTGCTGAATATTTTCACATATTAATTTTCATTTTGGTATTTATTTATTTATACATAATATCTATTTACAGAATTCATATTTATAAACTACTATTATAAAGGTGAAGTGTAAGTATTAAAAACAATATTTTCAATTTGCCAAAATGATTGGTATGTTTTATCAATGAGATCAAGTTATCTCTCAAAGCATTTGGGATATTTTTTTGTAATTTTATTCCTGTGCAAAAGCACTTGGTTAGCCAGCCAATATTTTATTTTCACTCTTTTTATAATTAACACTACCTACCTTAAAAAACAAAAATTCTACACTAGAGCACACTGATTATAAAGTGGCATATATATATATATATATATATATATAGGTAGTGTTAATTTGTTACTTTTATGATTTGAACTAAGCTTAAGGGAAAATATCTTTTTTCCGTGGTAGGCTGTAAAATAGTAACTTTAGAGCCTAAAACATAGCTAAAATCCATTTTTTCATTACGTGGACTTAAAAAATCTTTTCATTACTCCTAGCTGTAAAGAAAATAGTACATTACGCGTCGAGCGGAAAGTAGCAGTTTGCATGCGAGTGTGGAGTTTGCACCCGAGCGACAGCGAGGGTAGTAAAACCACACGAGCAATGCAAAATGCCGTTTTCGCACGTGTTGCGTACCGTACTTTATCTACGATTGTTAGATATAAATAATAAATACAGAAAAAAAAAAACTTGCTGTATGTAAGTTCGTATCTCTTCTCTTGATAAAGATGGCATTAATCTTGAGTTGTATTTTTTGCCGAATTAATTATTTCTGGAGGAGTATTATTCTCTACATTTTCGTCAAAGCCACTTGATTCATTCATTGTTTTTCACTAAAAACTTGATATAAACAGTTACTTTAATAAAAGAATAGCAAATTAGTTTTGTTAAATGTAAACAAACTCGCTAATTGTGCGTAAAGCTGAAGAATTCCTCTTCTTTACCGCGCTAGCGTGGTAAAGAAGAGGAATTGTTCAGAACTATGAGACGCGCATGCGCAATGAATACAAGTACGTAAATAACCTCTTTCTACGCATCTAAACAGAGATATAATGTTTATATTTCGTATGAATCGTAGATAAAAATTTTTACGTCCTAGGACGAAAAAAGTTTTTGTTGTACTGCTGGCAGTTGTCAAAACTTCCGTTAGTAGCGCTGCAGTCTTTGTAGAAATGCTTAGTACGATTTAATTCCGCTAGATGTCAATGTGTTTTATTTATCTTTTCTTATAGTGTAACCTCATTTTAAGGTCTCTTTTTTTAAATCTTAAGTATGTACTAATATTATTATTATTATATTGATTATTTATTAATATTTAATGTTTTTTCATTGTCTGCTGCCTCGGAAAAAAATAGCATATGCTACGCGACTGTGAAGTGTTTTTTCTTTACCTTGGCAATATTTACTAAATGTAATTGCCGCGGTAAAGAAAAAACTCACTTCACAGCCTAGTAACATAATATACTATTATCTACTCACGGCAGCAAAATTAGGCATTGTTGTTCTGTTTTCAATCTGCAAATTGTCATTTTTCTTTATTCTTTTGTAACATGTCAAAAAAACACGCAGCAAAAGATCAAAGTGTCAGCAAAAGTTCAAAGTGTCAGCAAAATAACAAACAGGCTGCCAAATTTTAAGAAAAAGTTACTACATCTCAGGTTGTGAACTCTCCCACATTGTTCATTTTTTTATATGTATTTAAGCGTAATATTCTGCTAAATATTTATGTTTTTTGAAAATACCTTTAAAAATTATAATAATAAAACTAATATTATTATTTTTCAGTGATTATTTTTTAAAAAATCGCTAAAAATTTAGATAAATAAACAGCTGTTAATAAAAAAAAGTGGCAACACTGATTGTTTTGTCTTTGTTATGTTTTAACTTTCGAGTCATACACTTACTCAAACTTTCGAGTCATCAATTCGATTTTTACAACTTTCATTGGTTTAAATCTTTTATCTAAAAAAAAAAAAAAAATGATAATAATTTAATAGTTTTCTATTATTATTTTGATAAATTTGTTAATTAGGTTTTTGAAGTTTATAAAAATATGAATGATAATGTTGTGCAAGACGTTGAAGACTTGTTTGATAACAAGCCACCGAACATCATACAAGGAAAGTTTATTGTCCTCTAAATCAGGTACTAAAATCTTTAGTGTAATTTTTCTGCCGTTAGCAGATAAAATATTGTATGTAACTATGCAGCAAAGGAAACATTTCTGACTCGTTTAAAGATTACCTGCTTCGGTTACACCTCAGCAGGTAATTAACGTTTTCCTACCTCGGCTTCGCCTCAGCAGTAAATTTGTTTAGCCTATCCTCGCCTTCGGCTCGGAACTAAAACTTAAAAATTTTGTCAGTAAAATACCATTTTGCTGCCTAGTGACATAAATAACTATTTTTTTATCTGACACTTCTTATTTTTAAGTTAAAAATATGTCCGATACAACCCGAACTAAACTTCGTCATTTACAAGTAAATAATTGCTTGGTCGAGGGTTTTCCATATATTAGTTATTTCTATTTATCGTGGTTTCATTTAATTATTATTCAACATTTTATCAAAATTTATCATAAAAATAACTACTCCCCGGCGAGGAATCGAAGCTGGTCTCTCACAATCCGCGTTTATAGCTGTTTTCTCTGAAACTTGATGTTTCCCGGTATAATGACATATAGTTAGATTCTTATTGAAAAGGAAAACATTTTCGAACTTGTTAATCAAAAACGTCGGAACAGTAGTGCCCCCGAATTTGGAGCTAAAATTGATTTCTCGATTTACCACGTGGTATGATTTTTCTGGATATTAGGCTCTACACGTCTGCTCAGACGACATTTTCAAAAAACTTTTTGGACTCAAGGAACTTAAGAATGTGTAAATTTACTAAAAAAAAAATGTTTGCGTCGTCTCAATATTTTTTCTCAATACCACATGAGGTCATTAAGGATGAAGGGGGAAGGATTGCACACTCCACACATCAACTTGATGTGATTATAATCTTTCTGAAATTAGAAATTGATAAATCAGTAAAGAGACAGAGGTCTCTAGATGTGTGAGTGTGATAAACACTGGTAAACACTTTTTACAAAAGGACTGGCGTAAGCTATAGTTATTTTATAAAATCAATGAATCGGAAAAGAAAAGCGGAGCAAAAATAAAAGAAAGCAATTTAATTTCGGTAGGGAATCTAGTTTTGTCCTCTGTATCTATATTTATTGACATAAGATAAATTCTAAATCTAATTACTATACAAAACCTACGAAAGTATACTAATACATAAATATATACATAATACATAAGTACATACTAGTACCACTAATACATAAGTATACTAATACATATATAATGCAACTAAACATTTATATTTATTTTACAAAATGTACAAAAGTTAAATTATTCTTTAATAATAAATTACTTGTATATAGTAAAGTTCCATATTTGAATTTTTTGTAACAAAAAAAAATTGCTTTTATTTGTACAATGTTAATCAGTACTCTTATCTCCACAGTACTCTAATATGGGTGGTTCAAAGCACGAAGGGTGGTATCTGGCTGTGAGTGGTTGAAGGGATCAGCTACTTAACTGCTCATTTGTCTCATTATTATGGAGTATTTTTTACCTCTCCGAAAAATTCAATAATTACTACTTATACCATTGAAAAATGTTTATAAATTCAAAATTTGTTTAACAGAATTAAATGATCCTACTATTATGTAATTTATTCATTTTAATGGCCTCCATAGATCTAATTTATTGTTTTACTTTATTCTTTAATATATTCTGTCTCTCAGCTTAACTGGATTTAGTTTTACCTACTATTAAATCGAGAAGTAAAAGAGCTAAGCAAAATAAGTAGGTATGAAATACTTATTAAAATTCGAATTACCGTAAACTAATTTAGTGTTGCTGAATTTAAAAAAAAACTTTATTCTTTAGTAAATTCTGCCTCACACCTTAACTGGATTTAGTTTTACTATTAAATCGAAAATTAAAAGTGCTAAGGAAAATAAGTAGGTATGAAATACTTATTAAAATTCGAATTACCGTAAACTTAGGGGCCATACTTCCCCTTACCCTTTCCTATTTGATTTTATTGAGATATCATTTGGCTTTTTATAATAAATTTACCTATACTTGTTATGGGAATTTTATGGGGAAAAAATTTTTAGGGTCTCCAATTTTAGGGTTGAAGGTGAGATCAACTTTTCTTTCGTCAGTACCAACTTGCAGAAAACTATTCCAGTCTAAGAGGAAAAATAGACCATTTGGTCTGGGCGTAGTTGTGATTTCCCCTCCAAACGAATCGTTCAAATCGTCAAAACTTGGTCCCTCCGCCGCCATGGGCTGACTGTCTGTTTCTGAGGAAGCTGAGGCAGAGCTGGTTGAGGAGGAACTGTCTGAAGAAGCGGACGCCGTAGCAGAATTAGTTGATGAGTCTCCATCCGACGAAGATGATGCTGATGCTGAAGCTGCAGCTGAAGAAGAATCTGCGTCGGAATTCGAAGAAGCAGAAGCAGACGATGTTGCTCTCTCTTCGTTAGATGGAACCGATGAAGAGTTATTTCCTGCCGATGTAGAGGCAGATGCTGCGGCAGAAGCATTTGCTTCGGATGAATCAGCGGCTCCTTTGATAGAAGATTCTTCACTGCTCATGGACCCTTCTGGGGGAGTAGTTACTACAATATTAGTACTCTGTTCAGGGGTAGAATCTTCCTCCATTTCATCAGTTAGATTACTTTCTTTAATGTCGGTTAATTTTAAGGTGTCATCAGTATCATACCTTCTGGTAGAGATGGTCGGATTTGGCTCTGTAGAACTGTTCTCTTCAGAAGAATCTTGTCGTTTGTTTTCGTTTTTGTCGATTAATTCGACGATTTCGTCAAGAGACAATGGATCTGGACCTCCGGAGGAGTCGAGAGTATCAGTTTTAATCAACAAGTTTCCGTCGCCACCAAGTTGTATTAAATCGGCTTCGGTTTTCAGTATTTCTCTGAGTTCTGAGGGTGTAAGAGAATGTATTTCGTGATTTGCTGAAAGTTCCTTTATTTTTGTCACCAATTTTTGTACTTTCTCAATTTGATCAGTTCTGTTTAGTTCTGCAGTGCGTTGGGCTGGGTTAAATATGTGCTCTCCAAGCCTTTTGGCTTTTCTTGTACCATCAGTGTTAGTTATTCCTAAATTTTCTAAAACCAACATCATGTCATCGGAAAACATTTCAGTGTTTATTTTAGGAACTTCTTTAAGCGTTCTGTCGTCCCTCGCTTTTGATCTTTTCTGCTTACTGGAAATTTCTGATTTCATATCCCTACCATTCCTTTCGTTGATAAGACCAAATGATGCAAGAAAATTTTTCATATCAGGTGTCATTGTGTTATCTCCACTCTCTGGTAATGGTTTAAAACCGATGTACGAATTAGGATCGACTTTAGGTTTTACTGCGCCAAATTCAAACCCAGCATATGGGTCTTTTGGTTCTATGGTGACTGGAGCATCTTTTTCTATAGTTGTACCTAACAGCCCGAAAGTTGCCAACAAGTCTTTCATTTCATCTGACAAGGATTCTGCTGCGATAGATACATCCTCAGGCGGAACTGCTGGTTTTGTCGTTGTTTTCTTTGTACCGGGAGTAGGAATGAAAGGCTTAGCCGTTTGACGCTTTATAGATATTTCTTCGATAGCATCTTTAATATTGTCAGGTATTACAAGTTCTTCCAAAGGTTTCCATGAATGTTCTGTTGTTGTAGGCTTAGGGGTGGTTTTCGGAGGTATCTTCTGAATTACTGAAACAGGCTCGACTGGTGATGTTTCTGTGACCGCTGTAATTGGAGTGGTGGATTGAGTCGTAACTTCAGTATGAATATATACAGGTCTTGGTATTGGCTTGCGTCTTCTTTTTTGTCCAGGTCTCTTCGAGGCCAATTTAATCGCAAGGTCTCCAATCACTTGGGTCACTGGAGCCTGTGTGTATAATTCTTCAATAGATGTACCGTTCGGCTGAAAAGGCATCACTACTACCAGAGGCTCTTGACTATTAGGCCTGTTTTTGCTTCCCTCCAACGATTTCTGCCGCCGAACATCAGATACAAGTTCTAAAATTTCTCCTCTTGTAAGTCTAGGTAAATCCGGTCGCTGACCAAGAATTCCAACGACTTCTTCCACAGTTTTATTGAGATCAGAATCGATTAGATTTTCCTTATAGGACGCTGGTTTCCCTGAAGTAATTACGGCCAAAACTAAAAGAAGAACCGCACAAAATATTCTTTCCTGGAACAAAAAAACAAACAAGTTCTTTAAGGTAACTATAACAGTACGACAGGTGAATGAAATTTAATATCCACAAAATTATGGGTTGTATCAAAAACTGATTTATGAGGTTTTTCAATTTATTGTATTCTTTATTTCCATAATAGTTTTTGAACCATAAATTGTTATCTTTATAGTAACTGGAGGAATAATAAAATGCTTTTGTATTTGTATCAGTGAAATAAAGAAAGCAATTAGGAAATAACACCTCACAAAATATAGTGTCAATAAAAAGAAGAAAGAACGAAATTTCATTCTAAATGACATTTTAATAGACAGTAGACAGTAAAAAAGTATTGGAAAATATTGAGTACATACTTTGAGAAAATAACGGATAATTTAAAAAAAGGAAAAGAACCCTATGTGAAATCTGAAAAGTGAAGACATTTGTATGCGAGCAGTATGAAGTATATTATTTATATCTAAGTGATGCGGTTCCAAGGATTATAATATATATTATTAGTTTTGTTGGAACGACTCAAGAAAATTATAGTAACTGGAGGACACTGTCCTTGTGTCGAGGATGAACGGATATGTAACGGTGCGATGTGGAGACGGTACGTGATGATGTAAGACAATCCAGGAAGCAGCGGGACACAGTGAGCGGGGGGGAAAGTGGAGAAAGTGGAGCCGAGGATAGCACCGGCTTCGGAACTAGATACCGGTAGGGTGCGGCTTCAATTCAACAATTCACAAGCTAGATTGAATCGAGAAATTGATTTTATTTGTTTAAATAAATTAGTAGATCGAATAAATTTTAAATTAATAAATTATGAGATAAATTATTGAATCAATTGTTGTGAAATCACATTACGTTTAGAAATAAAATAGAAATAAAAAATTGCAGTTAGAAAACAATGTAAATTGTGAAATAAATCACTATTACTTACTGGAGTATGACAGTAGTGTCACACTTTAATTGTATAGATTGATTTTAGTAATTCTGCAATTTTTGTCTGTAATCATTATCTCACAAAATCCATGTTATATTGGGGTATATCATTATGGTATTCATATTCAGAATATGAATGAGCTGTAGCAGGTTACTCTAACAAACAACAGTATCAATAACATTCACCTATTTCTACTCCAGTTGCAGCATTATGAAATCTTATTGTACGTAACACACAAATAGAAAAAATCGGTCCGATTTAACTCACTAAAATTTCTCGTCTACCAGTAGGTAATTAATTACTTGGTCCAATTTTTTTTTATTTATTAGTTGTTTCAATTTTTCGTGGTAATATTTAATTATTATTCAAATTGATGTTAGATTCGTGTTTAAATGAAGTACTTTTTGGATTTTTATCGAGAAATATTTTTCCCATCTATTTTCAGTTTTAGTGGGGTACCGCCCCCAAATTTAGAGCAATTCGCATCGGAGATTTTTTTTTAACCTGTATACTAAATTTGACAGAAATCGGCCCAGTAGTTTAAGCTCCATGGGTTTGCATAGACTACAGACAAAAATTAAAAATAATTTTATTGGACTCACGGGAACTCAAAACGTGAAAATCCAACAAAATATCAAAATCGAATTTCCATGCCATCACAATACTTTCTCTCTATATATACTACGTATATAAGAAAGAAAGATTGAGAAATACGCTATTTTAAATACATTTGCTTCTTAATAAAATATTATCAATGAAGTATTATGCTTTTATCTACGATTGATACGAAATAGAAACATTTTATCTCTGTTTAGATGCGTAGAAAGTGATTATTTACGCGTTTCATAATTCCTCTTTTTTTCCGCCCCAGTGCTGTAAAAAAGAGAAATTCTTCACCTTAAGGCACGATTAGTGAGTTTGTTTACATTTCACAAAACTGATTTGCTGTTTGTTAAAGTAAAGTAACTGTTTATTTCGAGTTTTTAGTGAAAAACAATGATTGATTTAAAATAATTAATTCTGCACAAAATACAACTAATGAATTAATGTCATCTTTATCAAAAGAGAAATACGAACTTACATACAGGAAGTTTATTAAATATATTTCTGTATTTATTATTAAAATCCAACAATCGTAAATAAAGTACGGTACGCAACTCGTGTGAAAACTGCATTTTGCTTTGCTCGTGTGGTTTTACTACCCTCGCTGTGGCTCGGGTGCAAACTCCACACTCGCATGCAAAATGCTTCTTTCCGCACTAGACGCGTAATGTACTATTTTTTACTTATGTTACTAAAAAGAAAACATTTAAATTAATCTATATTGGTAGTTAGTTGTGGGTCATAAGGGTTTACGAGAGTAGCTGTATAGGCACTTTTTATAATTGACAATTTTTTCAAATGAAAAAAGGAATTTTTTAGCTAAGGAAATAGGTAAGATTGTTATTTTTCCAAAAGGGTTTCATTAGAATAACATTAATAATCCTAAATAATAGTGGAAAAGACTATTATAGAGATAACATTATGTTGATTTTGTTTGGAATTAATGTTGTAGATGCTTGATAATGACTTAAGTTGAAGTCGAAATATAGCAGCACAATGAGATAGGAGAGTTTTATTAATACCTACATCCCTTATGACCCACAACTAACTACCAAGTAATTTTTGAGGGATCACCTTTCATCTTTTAATCTATATTGTTTCTGCTGAGTTTAGGGCAGCCTCACACTCTAAGCTGGATCGATACATTGTATCAGGCTTGCTCTTTGAAAGGATTTCGGTCGAAGACGTCTGATATGTAATAAATTATTTGGGACTAAGAAAAGTAGGTATATTTAAATATGAAGTGCCAAAGTTATCCTGCCTTTAGCCGACTTGTTTGTACTATATAACGGTTCCTCCAGTGGGCCCTCATGAGATGATTGTATGTAAATTAATTCCCAAATTGCATTTGTAATTTTTATTCATTAGTTACAGTAAGTTTGTGGACTGACTAAATCACCTTTAAAAGTTCATACATGCATACTGAAAATCAAACAGAATTAGTAGTGATGTAAAAAAGACTGAAATTTAATTTTATTGATTTCTTCTTGAATGTCAAGATGTGAAAGAATTTGATAAAAGTGAAGAATTTTCCACATAATTTGTCTTTAGCGTGTGTAAATACTGATTTATCTTAAATATAACAGGTAGTCAAGTTGTCAGCACACGTATGTGTGATACTTATTCATGCCAGTAATTCGGCTCCCAGCAAATAAACTATTTTTAATATACAACCTTAAAACCATGAAAATATAATCAATGCAAATTAATAATGAAATCATTATTTTATTATAAATTATAATAAATAATTATTGCTTCCGAGCTTACCGAAGGTATAAAAGCTATCACATAGCTATAGCTATGTGATCTTTCTGAAGAACGAAAAAATTGTAGGTCTCCGATTTCAAAAATTACTAGACAGATTATCCGTTACAGACATCAGGGGACTTTTTTTGGTTCCGTGTCTGTCGCCATGTCGCTTAATTTTTGCGAACTAACATATCTTAAAAACTACACTCCCGATTTTATTGAAATTTTGATGTTAGGTCATACTTAGCCCCTTGTTGGTCCCATAATATTAGTTTCAACCTTATGCGCCCATTTTTTCTCTTCCCCATGCGCACAAACATACATTTATTTACACCTATATCTTCAAAAGTACCTACTTATCTGATTTTTATGAAATATTGATGGTTCGTCGAAAGTATCTCGCAGATAGCCCCAGATTAATTTCAACCGTCTGGGCTCTTTAAATTTTGTTAAATTAATACTTTAATACATAAATACTAATTTAATGTGATATGCACCCTTGAATATTGTTCTATATGTTATAAAATCATATTGTTTTTAATTTTACTAGTATTAATGGTAATGTTAAATGATTAGATTTGTTTAATTTTAAAATCCATAATTTAGTAGCTTTAAAACGCCATTAATTTTAAATTTGTAAAAAAGGATTTGTTATAATGTGTTAATGACTGTAATTGCGTATTTGCAGATTAATATAAACCATGACAGAAGGTGGCCTTTAACAGAGTTGAAACGTCTCATATGTAATATTAATTACGTCTATTATTATTAGCCATCTATTACTCATAATTACTTATATATTTTAATACATGTAAAAAGTCTAAACAATTTTGACAGATTTTAAAAACGGGGGAAAAATTAAATAAATTTAATAATAATAGGTTTTAAAAGCATAAAATCATTAGCTCTTGAAGAGTGATAATGTTTAGAAAATCTAAATCAGACGCTTGTTTTCTCTCGAGAAATAATTAGTTATATTTATTAATTAAATAGCTTAATAAGAAGATGAAAAGATGTGACAAGGATGTGTAAACACACATTTAAATAAATTGCAAAGAATGATTAGGAGTTAAAGAATTTAAATGAATATCGAGTAATTCAAGAATTTAAGAATAGCTTGAAAATGACCCTAAGAGGGGTTGAAATATCGCTTCTAAGTAAAAGTATGAAAACTTTAAAGTTTTGAATTTTTATTTATACTACCCATAAATTGAGCTGTGAAGGATTTTCCTTTTGAAACTTAAATATCAATAGAGAGTAATACAAAACCACTACTTACATTTTACGAACGCGAGGGAGCTATGTGCCACACTAATTGGCAGATTATTATTATTTATATTTAAATAGTAATTCATAGTTCTCCAGATTTAGATAATATTATTCAAAAAAATACATATCATTGCACATTGAACTTATCATAAATATTCAGGAAGTGCAGACTCTGCAAGTATGCAAAGGCTGTAGCATTTACACTAGATCACCATCGGTTTTAACAACTGCATATAACTTACACTAGTTTTATATTTTGAAATTTAGGTCTGCACTATATCATGAGAGGTTTCAGTGCTCTTTTAACACCGATATTGTTTACACTTAAGGTAGTAAATTATATTATTACCTTAGATCTTCACGAGGGGATCAATAAAAGTGCTTTAATTCGAGCGTCAATATACCTTAATTTCTCGTCTGCTCCAATCCCTTTAGAACATGGTGTATATGCATATATTTTCTCAATTCTATATTGCAGTTCATAATAATGTGATATATTATGCTAAAAACCAGCACACAAATTCAATATAATTTAAAGGTTTTTGTTTAATAATGCAAGTGAAACAAAATTAGTTCGAAAATCGATCATTAGCGGACTTCCGCAAATAAAGAAACTTTTACCTAACGCGTCTCATTATAGATAAAGACAATTCATGACATACATGCAGAATTCGTGCTAAGGTCGTACCTGAGGTCACATTGTAAGTCATTATCATGTCCAATTTCATTCTACCTCCACCCGAACACACAAATTAATCCCTCTAGAATAAAATCACTTCTGAAATCCTGGTAGCATATAATTGACCAATTGTTTGAAAAAGTCTTTAAAGTTAATCACAACATAATATAATTTAAAATGAGATAAAGCCTCGAGAGGTTTTAATTCCAAGGTCAAAATTTCGTGTAACTAAAAATGTCTATAGTTTTTATGTAACATGGAATCGGTTAGAAACTTGACATCTTTCTTTTATGTACGGAGCGAAAGAGTAATCTTGAATGTCAATATAACTAAATACAGTGTGTCACAAGATTGATTCTTAGGGTTTAGAAAAAACAGGAATCAATTCTAAAAAAAAAAAACTTCATTGCTGGTTCTTAAACCTTTAAATAGTATATTATGTTACTAGGCTGTGAAGTGAGTTTTTTCTTTACCGCGGCAATTACATTTACTGTCGAGCGAAGCGAGACAGTAAATATTGCCAAGGTAAAGAAAAAACACTTCACAGTCGCGTAGCATATGCTATTTTTCCGAGGTAGCAGACAATGAAAAAACATTAAATATTAATCACTAATAAATATATAAAAATAACAAATATTAGTACATACTTTAGACTTAAAAAAAGAAACCTTAAAAAGAGGTTACACTATAAGAAAAGATAAATAAAACGCATTGACATCTAGCGGATTTTAATCGTACTAGAAGCATTTCTACAAAGACTGCAGCGGTACTAACGGAAGTTTTGACAACTACCCGCCGGAAAATAAAAATCTTTTAGTTCCTAGGACGTAAAAGATTTTTTCTTTACAGCTAGGAGTAATGAAAAGATTTTTTAAGTCCACGTAATGAAATAATGGATTTTAGCTATGTTTTTTAGGCTCTAAAGTTACTATTTCACAGCCTACCACGGAAAAAATGATATTTTCTTGATTTTTTGTACAGAGTGTTCAGTTTCTTGAAATCATTAAAACAATACCAAGAGTAAACTAGTCTTATTTTTGATGGTATGTATATCGAAAAGTATGTAGTTCATATTTGAAAAAAAAAAGTTTAAATATTCAATGTTACTATTACTTTATTTTATGAAAATAATACACACACACACACAAACATAAACACACACACACATATATATATATATATATATATATATATATATATATATATATATATATATATATATATATATATATATATATATATATATATATATATCATTCATCAAAATTGTATTGATTGCAGCACATACTTCTGAGCAAATTTTGACAATAGATACATTTTTTATACTTGCATTTTGAACTAGCTCAAGCGGAATATTGGTAATAGCCTGTGAAAAAGGATTATTTCCTTTAGCTCATCCACGCTAATCACCTGGCGTTCAGCATAAACTCTTTGTTTATTATTAAAATGCAGTGTGAACTATTTCTTGTTGTAAGCTTATTGTTTATTTTCAGAAAATTAACTGAAATTTAATATTTCAAAAAAAAAAAAAAAAAATACCTGTGGTGTCGCGGAACACACGGTAGGAACGAAGCTCCTTATGCTTCTTTTCATTAAATATAAATTATAAAATCACACTGCTAAGTATATGTTGTTAACTAATACTAATAATACATGACGGAGTTATAGAGAAGCAACAACTGTTTGTACTTAGCGGGGGTAAGGCAAAATTAAAAGAAAATCATTATTTTTTATCATTGAAGCAAGCGTCTTGCAAAAAATGTGTATTAAATATTGAATATTGAGAAAAAAGTTTATCACGATGTGTTTATAGTTAAAGAGTATGGTTGTAGTATGTAGGAAATAGGACTGTTCTCTACCTATCCGGCCTACTAATTTAAAATATTATAAAATATATATCACCTCCATACACAAACACTTCTGTATGTCGTATCAGGTTGAAATTTTACATGCCTCTTTCAATTGTACATTTGACGATGTGTATGAAGTTTTATATTATCGTTACGTTAGAACGTAAGATATCGGTAAAAACGTTGTTTTCTCTATTTTAAAGATTTAGGTCTGCTTTAATAAATTTACTGATCTTTAACACTTCTTTGCTGTGTCGGTGTTAGTTTACTAAAAAAAAAATATTTTAAAAAGTTGTTTGTCTCATTGAATAGATGAAGTTGGAATTTTTTCCCGTCCTAAACTCCAATTATACATTTGAAGTTTACGTTTACTTGAGCGTTGAGCGCGAAGCTTGGGTGGATAACGTTGACCAACGAACTCATCCTGGGCATTGGTAAAATGATCATGTGTACCAAATTTCAACTAACTTGTTCATCTTTTACTCAAGTTATCGTCATCGGTCGATTTTGTGACGGTCGTTTTTGGAACGAAGTTCCTTATGGCTCGTTCTGGAGCCCGGGAGTGAATAAAAAAAAAAAAAACGACCAAAATCACCGTCACAAAATAACCGTCACAAAATCTACCGATGACGAACGATGAGTAAAATTGATCTGTGCTGACGCTTATTTCAATATATTTATTAGGTATATTATTATAACACTGCGTATTTAATCCAAGAAAAAATTCTAACTTCATCTATTTAATGAGACAAACATCTTTTTTAAATATTTTTTTTAGTAAAACGAACACCGACACTGTTATGAAGTGATAAAGATCGCTAAATTTATTAAAATGGACCCAAACGTTTAAAATAAAGAAAACAACGTTTTTACCGATATCTTCCGTTCTAACGTATAACAATTTTAATAAAACTTCTTACACATTGTCTAAAGTACATTTGAAACAGGAATGTAAAATTTCAACCGGATTCAAGCAGAAGCTTTAGAGTAGGGAAGAGATATATTTTATAATATTTTAAATTAATAGGCCGGGTAGGTAGAAAACAGTCCTATTTCAATCCAACATACTCTATAACTATAAACTCATCTTGTTCAACTTTTTTATTATATTCAATATATATTTATAGTAAGACGCTTGCTTTAATGATACAAATAATGATTTTCTTTTAGTTTATCCTTAACTCTTGCTAGGTACAAACAGTTAGTTACTTTTAATGTTGTCTCTTTTCTAACTCCGCCATGTATAAGTAGTTAGCAATGTATACGTACTTAGCAGTGTGAGTTTATAATTTAATGAAAAATGTAAGGAACTTTGTTCCTACCGGGTGTCCCGCGACACCACACGTATTTTTTTTTTTTTTGGATGCACTCCCGAGCTCCACCGATGGAACTCGGGCTGAAGTTTTTTTGGAAACTTCGTTCCAGAGAGAGAGAGGTCTTAAATAAGTTTAAGAATATATTGGTCCATATTTGCACATTATTTTGCACTAAAAGAAATAAGGTTAAAATACTTCACAATACGCGAACACATGACATTGAAGGCAGATATTTTACAATATCTTAATTAGAGGATATAAGTTGTTTTTTTGCTTGACGTATATTATTGTCATGTTTGAAAGAAGAATATTAAGTTGTATATAGTAATGGGATATTTCTCAAGAGATTCTGTAGATAATCATCGTCATACTCAAATACATATTTGTTTACTTATTACTTTTATAAGCATAAACATTTTTATGGCAGTTGTTAAAAAAAAAAAAAGTCCTGTCTACACGCTAAAGGATTATTTTCCTCAGCGAAACAAATTTCCCTATTGTTATGAAGAAATTTTCTATACTTTAACAATCCCTTCTCCAAACTAAAATAAATTAATATCCTAGTAACAGTCTTGTTTAGTGAGACGTCATCGATTTCATTTCAAAGTTGTCCTATTTACCCTCCTTTCGCCGCGTTAAGTCTACTAACATAATTTTTTGAAATCTCCGAAGTACCTAGCTGTGTATCTCCCTCATCTGCCTGCTCTAGTGCGAAGTTTGTCGAAAGAACTTCCTGTAGCGTAATCGAATTTATAGAATGAACTCTTATGATTTCTTTTTGCCATTTCGCCTGGTTTAGTTTAATCCCATTAAATCTGATCTCGAAGTTGCTCAGTAAGTCCTCGTCCAAGGAAGTAACGCTGTGCAGCACTTATAAGTCACAAGTCTTGCTAAAAATTTGACTAAGTTTTCTCCCCTTTCTTTCTAAATTGGTGCGGAATGTCCTTTCTATCAGCAAAAATAAATGTCGGTTTTTATAAAAGTTGAATAATAGCTTCTTAACATTGTCAAAATCTGCCTCCTCTCAGTATGAATCCGTGAAGTGATCCATTACTTCTTTAAACCCCTCTGCCCGCACTTAGTGCATCAAAAGTTTTCTTTCCAAGACCTCTAAGCCCTGTACTTCCCATTCCATCTCGAACCTGCGAATTTATTGCTCCCATGGCTCTGGGGATTGATCAAAAGGATTGAAACGAAACTTGGATACAATACTTTATAATATATTGTAATTGCATTTCCTTGTGTCTTGTCTTCCGATTTCTTTTTCACTCCTTTTCGGCGCATCACAATCGTAACTTCATCTTCTTCACCAAACAATACAAATGACTATACTAATATTATATGGTATTAAACATAATACTCGTATATTTATTCTCATGCTTACACAGATGTCATCTAAAATATACAAAAAGACATGTTTGTTATTATTCGTCGTCACAGGAAACTTTGGAATATCTTCATATAATAATAATAATAATAGAAGGAGATGGAATAAGGAAAATCTGATGACTGCGGACAAATCTTTTTGTCCAGAGTTTTTGTAGGACGATGAGGAAAAAGAAGGACAATACATCAGGCGGATTTCTCCCGGAATAACTATTAATAGAAGAAGCATATGGTTTCACATATAAATAGAATATAAATAGAAGATATCTTTTTATACTTCTTTAAATAAAAGAAGTATCTATATATATTATATATATATATATATATATATATATATATATATATATATATATATATATATATATATATATTATACCAATCGTTGAGATTGTTTACCATAAAAGTTCAAATGCTTTAGAAAATTAGTACAGCTCTGGAGGCCGTTATATCAAATCAAAATATTATTATATTTGATTTGATTAAATATATTAAATTGATAAGGTAGTCATATTACAAAATCTTTGTTGGTAGAAATATACCTTTTTACTTGAAAAATATTAGAATTATATATACATATATGTATAATATATATGTATTATACCAATCGTTGAGATTGTTTACTATAGAAGTTCAAATGCTTAAGAAAATTAGTACAGTTCTGGAGGCCGTTATATCCAATCAAAATATTATTATTATATAATTATTATTAAGTGATTATTTTCAGTGTTTTGATTAAATTGCAATATATACTCTTTGTAATATTGTTATACTTTTATTACTGTATGAACGATAACTGAAATGTTTGCATAACAAAATCATCTTATTGATATTT
This sequence comes from Gerris lacustris, assembly GCA_951217055.1. Lineage (NCBI taxonomy): Eukaryota > Metazoa > Arthropoda > Insecta > Hemiptera > Gerridae > Gerris > Gerris lacustris. The sequence continues at coordinate 83,221,450 of OX578276.1, read as the reverse complement.
AATTTATCCCTTTTTTATAATTAGGTATTCTTCTCTTCCCCGCTTTGTAAAAAAAAGTAACAGTCTACTGTGTTTTAATTATATAATTTTTGTTGACAGTAGCTTTCATAATGATAAGGTATATAATTCTTGGTTTACTTCCTATATTATTACTAGATTCATTGCATAATTGTATTGTTTACAATTTACTCATCGTGTCTTCCTAATTTTCATAGTGTCTTTCTACCTTGGTCCTTGGTGAAAACTATTCAAGTCCTAGAAACAATTAATTATAATTATTCGAATTTTGTGCCTTGTTTAATAAAAGCCGATCCATCTTATATTCTTTGTATTCATTTTCACTCTTCAATGAAATAAAACCTAAACAATCTTCGTATTAGAATATACGTACCGAGCAGAAGAGCAGCCCTTTTTACATTAGACTAAAAATTGCAGTAGATGAAAGTTTGGTAAAATTTAGTAGTAACTCGATTAAGTTAATGTTTATACTAGATCATTCTTTTTCATTATGTATTAATTAATCAAATTTATTACTTCCAAGATTACCGAAGATAACGGAAGCTATGTGATCGTTCTAAAGAACGAAGATTTTTTATGTTTCCGATTTCAAAAATTCCCCATTACTGAAATCTTTTTCAGACATCAAGGTACATTTTTGATTCCGTGTCTGACTGGTGCTCTATTTTTGCGAACCAACATATCTTAAAAACAACTCGTCCGATTTTAATGAAATTTTATGATTGGTCATAATTAGCCCACTGTTGGTCCCATACTAATTTCAACTTACTGCGCCTATTTCTTTCTTTTCTCCATGTGTACAAACTTTTTTTTAGGGTCCGTAGGCAAAACCAAAGACCCTTATATTATTTTCCTGCATGTGTCTGTCTGTCCGTCTGTCCGTCGCCTGCTCTCACGGCTACACCTTTCGTCCGATGACTTTGAAATTTGACAAGTATATGTCTTGTACCTACCCACACATGTTAAAAATATAGGGACTTAAAAAAAAAAAAAAAATTCAAAAAAATTTGGGTAAAAAAACTTGAGGGTTAAACATTTTTTTTTTTTTCGACACCGTGAGGGGTATCATATGAAAGGGTACGTCGAGCTGATTACAAAAATATATAATTCTTTGGTTATAACTTATAACTTTGATAGGGCGAGCGTAGGCAAGTTTGAAGTGGGTGTGAAACGTCCCCCCCCTCTCTATCTCGCTTATTGTTCAATAATTCTGAAAAAATTCCTGAACATTCTTCGACCAAAAGTAAAGGTACCACTTTTTGGAAATTTCGAAAAAAATATTATTTTATTTTTTATTGACAAAATACTTTTTTTTTTTATAATTATGGTCTTATTGATGTATTAATATGGTTTTAGTCCAGTTCAGTGGCAAAAAAATACTTTGTCAGAAGTTTGTTTATGTGTTTTGAGAATATCATACCCATAGGATAGTTCATAGTAAACTTTTTAGCATTTTAAAAAACACCATCAATAGGGTACTACATAAACTATACAGTGTGGCCTATACAGACCCTCGTTGTGTGCTGACTAGCACACACTTGACCTGTTTATTTATTATATAAACATCTATATCTTTAAAAGTACTTAAAGAAATTTAGATCAATTGTCGATAGTAGTCCACAGATAGTACCATATTAATTTCAACCGTCTGCTCAGAAAAATGTATGGTGACCTCCCTGGGAAATGATTTTATTGAAATTTAGATGATAGGTCATAATTAGCCCATTGTTCGTCCCATATAATTTTCAACCTTATGCTCTCATTTGTTCCTTTAACACATGTGCACAAACATAAATTTATGTACACACCTATATCTTCATAAGTACTCATCTGAGTTTTATGAAATTTGGATGGTTTGTCGAAAATAGCCCTCACATATTATAAAGTTTGCTGAATTATTGATACTTTAATGCATGTAAAAGAATTTTGACAGTTTTAGAAACGGGGCGAAAAATAAATAAATTTGACAATAATAGGTTATAAAAACAATAGTATACGGAATGAGGTAGCTATGTGCCACACTAATTGGCAGACTATTTTATATGGCCCATAGTTATCGACCGAGGAATTTTAGGGTCTGTCTTATGGTGAATATATGGAAGGTGATTCCATAATCTGAGCGGATAAAATCACGAAACTTTGCATTTCTCTTATTCAGTGTGTCAAAGGGGTTTCTAAACTCCCAAAGTTTGGGGTCCGCTTATTATTATTTATTGCTGGAATTTCCTAAATTTAAAAAAGGCCTCCTAAGGTGACAAATTATGAAACTGCTACCTATTCATTTTTGGAATAAAAATAATTAAGGTAATTTATATTTCCACGCTAGTTTCACACATTTTTTACCTTACCAACTTTTTTTTTTTTTTTTTTTTTTTTTTTTTTACACTTTCACGGTACGTAGAACTCACGTGTGGAACGATACTGTTTGACTTCATAGTAGTTAATACTTTTATACGATTTTTAAGTTTAAGCAATGAGGGAGGGTTTTTGCTCTCCGTTTCAGTCTCCTCGTCGTTCTAATAAGGTATCACAGGCAACTCTCTGACTATATTTACATGTTATTTCGATAGTACAAATCCTATACCTTGAGAGAATTTCAAACTTGAATCCAAATGTATGTTTAAAAAAAAATCGATGTATTAATTAGTATTTATTTATAAATAGCTTAATTAATGAATAATATAATTGGTCGTGTGCCTAGGCCCTTCACTGGATGTTGCGCATTGAATAATTGGTCGTGTAGACGATTTTGTTCTTGCCGTGAGCCAATGCTGATGATGCGCCCTGTTTGTTATCTGTGAGGTTGGTTTGATCTCATCCAAGCCTCCTGAAAGTCTTGATCTTGTCTCTAGTCTGGTCGAAACAGGCCAAGGAAGATCCTTAATATTCTTGAGCAATCAACACATTATCAAGATCCTGGAATCTTTTTTCAAAGAAAAGAAACTCAATTATTTTACTATCAAACCCATCGACCTCAACCTGTTACCACATTTCTTAACATCAGCAAATAAAGACTGGGAGTTATTTAATATTCATGCGTGCAGTGAGCTATCAAATGTATATGTAATATTTTATACTTATATATATAATTTATTATCATCAGTTATACAGTTAATATAATTTATTTATCATCACTTTTATAGTTACGTTATTACTGACCGTTAAATTGATGCAAAAGTAAAATATTCTAAACTAGGTTAAAACTGGTTCACATGTATTATAGTACGCATCCTATAAAATCGATGACCTAATATTTTACATTTACATAATTGACTTTCAGCCCTGACTAAATTATATATTAAATGGTTTGATGCATTTTCAAAGCACCCATAGTATACATATTTACTTAGTATAAGGACTTAATTATTATATGCTTCCAATATATAAGAATGACTACGCAAAAGCCGGATTAAATTCATTATGGAACCGGAAATTAGTAAATATTTACTAAGTATAAGGACTAAATATTAGCTTCCAATATAAGAATGACTACGCAAGAGCCGGAGTAAATACTTAATGAAACCGGAAGTTAAGGAAACTTAATGTCGAAATAGGTCTTCACACATTTTTCTTCTGTGTTTAAAATCCTGAGTATTTGCCGGAATCGATTAGCAGTGTATACTGCATGACATATAAACACGTTTCGGGGTCTGTGGAACAATATAATAATGATATTATCTAGGTATACAGTTGACTTGTAACCACATGTAAATGCCACTAGTTGGACTGGCTCTAACCTGTGCCAGTCGGACCGTTATCTCTGAATGCTTCGAGTTTCCCCACCTAATTAGCCCTAAATTTGACAGGCAGACCGCAATGCTAGGACCGAACTTCATCTGGGTCAACACGATTCGGGGCCACACTCTCCCAACAAACATTCTACAGCCAGTCCGCTTACTATCTTCTCTATTGCGGTCTATATTTAGAGATGCAATTTAATATAGAATTGCTAGTCAGACATTGTTTTATACATTTTAGTACAATTTGCGAATTATTGATTATACCCAATAGTGATTATTCCTTGACAAATGGATATGTTGTTTATTTTGTCCCTGTTTATTATTTAATCTTCATGTATAGAGAGTCAATTAGGGGTTTAAACCCTAATCAACCCACTATACATGAAGATTAATATGATAGATCCTAATCAACCCACTATACATGAAGATTAATACTAAAGATTTATATCACTATGATTAATTAATCTTAGTTAGGCCAAATATGGGAGTTTTTTTTGTAAAAATATTGTTTAGCCTTTTTCATAGCAAATCAATCTTTTGAATTAAAATCTAATAATTCGATTATCCATATCGATTAAAATCTTAATTTGATTCGATTAAAATCGAATCGACTTATCTTTAAACAAAAATAATCTTTCTTTTTATTTAATAGTGTGCTTTATAATGCAATTGTGACTTTATCAATAATCGACTGGTGATGAACAAATTAAACAGAATATACATTCAACATTAAAAAAAATCAAAGTTTAATGATTTAAAAAAAGTTGTTTGATTAATTAGATACTGAGGTATTTTTATAATGTAATCTTACATTTATTCTTTATCTTCATATTAAAAATTATTAGTGATGTATAGCAGGATATAAAAAATGCAAAATTAACCATAAATATAAAAGAGTATCTAATTAGGTGTTGAATTAAGTTATTAAATATAAGATATAAATTAAGCACAAACAATATATTAGCACAGTATAAAACATATTATAGATAAGAGTTAATTAAAAATTGTTTGGTTTACGGCCTATGCGTACGCCTATTACTCTAAACATCTGTATTCAAATCGAATCTGTATTGGCCATCCCTATTATGAGTACAGCAACATACACAGGCCTATCTAATTAATCACTATTATTATTATTATTATTAAAAAAGTCTACGTACAGGTGAATATCATACGAGGAATCTCAAAATTTGATCAACCCCACTGAAAAGCTGCGTTTGATAGTAAGCGGTAATTTATAAAATCTTGGTCAGGAGGATAAATGGTTTGTAGCTTATAATTTTATTATGGGATACTTTCGATAAATAAAAAAAAAAATAAAAAAAAAAAATCTGTCAATAACGGCTATTCTTACACATTTTTCGATACAATAATAATTAGTGTTTTTAGATGTTTAACACTTTTAAGAATCGAATCCAACTTCCTGACTATGAAACCTTTATCCTTGAAGACCTTTGGATCTCCCTTACAACTCTCACATCCTTCTAATGCATTTGACACATTTGAAGCGACGCATAATATAAAATACACATTTTACCTAGCTATAAAAAAACCTGCTGCGATCGTATCACATCCTTTCTAAATAAATCAATTATTCTTTTCATTTATATTTGTCACACTGATCTCTCCTTCAATCTATTTGTTTTCTCTATCAATCTAAAAATTTGATTATTAAAATGTTCCCAAAAGCCATTAAACCACATCACTACGCAGTCATATTCTATTAAAAACTTCTTTTAAGATGCATCACTTATCACTTAAATATTCCATTCAGCCAACATTCTACCATCAACCCAATGATGCACTAGTCCACTCATCTAGTCAACACTGGGATCGCTTGATCGATTTCTCCTCGTCCTTCCTTGAATGAAAAGTCTTTTTGAACTTATGTTGACATAAGATAATTGAACCTACAATTCAAAGGTGGTACAATCTTCTTTTGCTACTTCTTGACCAAAGTTCTAACCTTTCTCTTTTTAATAAGATCTTTAATTTTGTTATTCTATACTTAAGTCCTTGAAAACTTATATATTATAATATTTTTTTAAAAAACACCTATGACCTATAATATTTTTCTAATCTTTCAGTCCATAACAATCTTAGAATACCTCTCCACGACCTACACAGGTATATTCCACGAAATCCTCAATAACTCTCCCAATATTTTACTTTAAAATTTAAGACGAAGATATTAAATAGATGAGTAACAGATTTTTAACATTATTTTGTAGGAATAATATAACCTTGAACTGAACTCTCTTCTGCGTACTGGGGAGTTAAGTCGGTTGAGAGGAAAATCATTTAAAAAAATCTAGATTTATTTCACATTTATTAAAAAGGTTGATTTTTTCAGACATATTGAAATTGATATTTTAAGTAAAATTGTTTTTATTTCTCAACAATACTGTACCGTCCACATCAGGGATAGGTTTTTTGGTGAGCTTTAAGCTTGATGTTCAGGGATGAAGTGGCTCTTGGAACTTTAAGTGGCTCTCTGAAAGGTGGGTATCTTTCAGAGAGCCACTTAAAGTCTATAAGATCAAATTACAATTTTTCAACTCATCAACAAGGAAACCATTTTTGAGTCCTTGTACTTTTATATATACAGGGTTAGATAAAATAGTATTTATTCTTAGGAATAGAAAATTGCTTAAAACCATTAGCTTTCATAAGACCAATTAACAGTGGCATTGCTTAAAACATAGGGACTAAGTAAGTTATTGTAGTTTATTGAGTCCTTGTACTTAATTGCCTTACCCCAATGAATAGTGATTTTAGTAGACAATTAGTGACGTTGAGTTGTTAGAAATACATATTATGCTTTACGCTACATCGTTCACTATCGTAACAGTGTCATGTAATGTTGAGGTGCAGTCAACCTTACATTAGAAAATAGTGAAGTAAGAGAAAACTACTTGTACTATTAGTGTTTACGTTCCTTGTTGTTGGCTGGTTACGAGTAACTTACTGTTAATGTCTCCTTAATCAAGACCTGTAAGTACACCGTTATCGACTTTCCAATGTCACATTCTTATTTAGTCACATTTCTTGACTTCTTTTAAGGATTGCCATAAAGCTAAGAAAGTGACTGCAACTTTTTATTCACGGTTTATTGACCGCTAAATAGCACACATGTTGTCATTCGGGTTTACTAATAAACGAACACAGGAGTATCACAGACATTTCATGATTATAAAGTATCAATGACTAAAGGAGAAAATAACTACTTTATTAATCATCTAATGATCTTGCCTTGCACAATTAGTTTATAAGGGAGTTTAGTTTCAAGGTTATATCTACCGACTACAAAAGAATGAAAGTGAAGAGGAGGTATGTTAGAAAAGAGAGTGACTAGAAACAAGTTCGAAGAATATACCTGCATTAAAGGAGATTTTTAAATTTTACCAATTAAGGTAGTGTCAGAAAATCAAATGAAACAGTTTCATGATCATACACTTTATAATAATACGTATGATTAATTTTTAATTTTAATTACAAAGTGAGAAAACAAAAGTGTTTACAAAGTGAGAAACAGTACTTATATAATTAACTTTGTTATTATAACACACATTTAAAGAATCTATGTTAATTTGCTTTCAAATGAAATTATAAACGTAGGAACATTAAATGTTTTTATAACGCATATATCGACATAATTCTTTACTTTACATTCAGATTTTGTTATATCTTAAAGGACTATTGTCTATGATTTCAACTATAAATTATTTAGTTTCTTCTCGGTATACTCCGACTCTAAGAGTTTAATAGTAAATTTGAATTTGTTTCTTGTAGCATTCAATTCTGCAGTAGTTGGATCTATTAAGGAATTAAAAAGCTCACTTTTGCAATATAATATATCACAAGTGAAAGACCATTACCTGACTTTAGAAGAAATGATGAGAATCAACATGATTCAAATAAAATATTTCAAGAATATAACTAGTATGTATATGTATAATGTAAGATAACTTCTAGTCAATCAGCTTGAGAATGACCCAAAGAGGGGTCGAAATATTGCAAAAGTGAGCTTTTTAATTCCTTAATCCTAATTGACCCAATTAAAGCAGAATAAGAGTTTAATGTTGCCAGTAAACGAGTTAATGTTGCCGAGTTCATTGTACCAGTAACCGATAAAAATCAATTTGTTTTCATTATCCAAATGATAGCAAGGTGAGCAGGCACACCTATATTGTATAATATATAAAACTACGGGTTTATTATCCAACCGCATCACTAGGAAGATAACTCTCTTGTTCCTTCTGACATAATCGACTGTTTCACACTCTACTTACCACATTAATTTTATTCAAGACCTTGAACAAGTGTCTTCTTCTTTTATTGACCTCCTGAATAACATATTTTGGACAGTACAAGGTTTTCTTTTGAAACCAATCTTTCTGTCAGTATGGTAAGGTATGCTTTAAAATGTGGCTTTTATTTTAAATGCAATGTTTGGACTCAATTTAATTTATTCGGTCATAAAAATAATGTAATAGATTACAGTCTGTCGCTTTTTCTAGATATAACTGTTTTCCTTATTATTTAACTATGATAAGAATGATTATATGTTCGGTCACTTAAACAGATCGAACTTTGATTTTTCCTACAATAATTTAATTATAAAATTTCCACTACCTAACAAAAGTATTATGTATTCACACGCACACACACATTTATATATATATATATATATATATATATATATATATATATATATATATATATATATATATGTATATATATATATATATATATATATATATATATATATATATATATATATATATATATATATATATATATATATATATAAATATATTACAATCAATTGTAAGTTGTTACCGCAAGTTCGTAAGTTATCAAATGAGGATTCCCTACCGTCGATACTCGCTTGATCTGGAGATCACTGGACCGGTTTCGGCTAAACGCCATCGAGTCTACATGAGAAAATGAAGTTGACTTCATTCTCTCATGTTGACTCGATGAGTGCTACGAGAGACTTCGACTCTGCTGATGATGGCGTTTAGCCGAAACCATCTAAAAATTAAATTCCACAGTCTAAAAATTAGTAAAGTTAAGTAAAGGTTTAAAAATCAAGTGTGATAGTATTTAGATGTTTATTTATAAATTTCTTTGTTTTTTGAGAGAACACCAGAATGATTATTCTGTATAGAAAGAAAGAAAAAATCAATGTTTCAAATAGGCTGCAATCTGCGTAGATAATTAGTTACTAAGGATTTAGAGGTACCAAATCATCAATAATGCGTTATGTTTATGGATGCAGTTAAATTATCTGTCCATTTTCGCTACCAATTTTATTATCATACCGGATAATGAAATAATTATCATGGGTGCTTTTCAAATAAAAGGAAAATGTGTGATAATGGCAATGAAGACTAAAATACAGAACGATTACGATTTTGACCTTTTAAAGATCGACAGGTTAATCGGAGCATAGATAAATCTAAATGCAAGTTTGCAATAATGCCAAAAATAACTAGTTAAAAAAATCATTAAACTGTATATTAGATTATATATATTTTTTGCTTCCGAGCTTACCGAAGGTAACGGAAGCATTGTGTTCACTTTTGAGAACGAAAAAGTTTTATGCCTCCGATTTTAAAAATTCCAAGACAGAAATCCGTTTCAGACATCAGGGAACATTTTTGGTCTCGTGTCTGTCTGTCTGTCTGTCTGTCTGTCTGTCTGTCGGTCTGTGTGTCCGCGAATTATGAAACGTGCGACGATAACTTGAGAAAATGTCAACCGATTTTGATGAAATTTGGTAGACATGTTCATTTTACCAATGCCCAGGACGAGTTCGTTGGAGAACGTTATCCGTCCAAGCGTTCTCGAGCAACGCTCGCGTAAACGTGAACTTTAAATTGGAATTTGAGGTCGGGAAAAAAAATCTAACTTCATCTATTCACTGAGACAAACATTTTTTTTCAAATACAATTTTTCAGTAAAACCAACAGCGACACCACTATGAAGTGTTAAAGATCGCTAAAAATATTAATAGTTTTTACACAATAAACATTATAACAATAAAGTGCATGATAGGATGCGATGAAGCTATGTGCCACACTAATTGGCAGTCTATTTTTCATATAATGGGCCAAGTATAGTGTTTTACATCTAATAGTTTTAACAATGCCGCTTCTAAGTTACCAATAAAAACGTAACTGTTAATGCTATTTCAAATTACAGCATTTACAAGCCTATATATATATATATATATATATATATATATATATATATATATATATATATATATATATATATATATATATATATATATATACGAAATAACAAGTTTTAATATTTTTAATGGAAACTGGCCTGCCTTGATCTACTTTTATAACTTTACTCAATCTTATTCCAACTATCCAATAGTAATCTTAAAAAATGAGATAGAACACTTGATTATTATGAATTTGATGTTAATCGATCATAGCATATTATTTGCCAAAATCCAAAAAAGGTTTTTAAGATTTTTTGTACCTACCATATATCATATTTTGTGATATATGACATTAGATACAAAAATAAATCCTAAAATGTATATTTTAAGAAGGGATTTTGCTGAATAGTTTCATTGCTTTTGGGCAATAATTATGCATGAGGAGTTTGTTTCACATCATTATAATAATGGTTCTAAAGTTATAGCTGAAACAAACTAAAGGCCGCTATCTTGATATGGCTGGGCCGATTAAGCTGGTTGACGAATTCGTCATATTTGTTAAATGCCTACTGACTCTTTGTGTATGCTGAAACCACGAACTTAAATAAATTATTTTTATTTGACAACTGAAAATTGTCTCTTACTAACACGTAAATTGTTTCTTATTAACGGTGTTTTATCTCTACTATACTAACTATATACTATTAACTATGATTTTGTTGGTTATGAGACAATTCGGGAAGCCTTATTTTGATTGAACGCACTTAAAGTAAATCTCAAACCCAGATTACTTACTCCCCGCTAACGCTACGGTTTTCTGAAGTAATCTTATTCGTTTCCAGTATAATCCGTTTTTCTCATATTTATCTCGCTCTACTCAGGGTAAAACTATTCCGGCTTCCTACTAAATTAACCCTCCAATAAAAAACAGTGTTTATTAGAAGTAAAATAGTTCATTTCCACTCGAGCCCACTCCATTCTGTTAATTTTAGTTACTATTTTAAAAAATTAATTCGGCGTCGGTTGCAATCTATAAATGATATCAAATATATATATGCAGGCCCCGATTTACCAATTGCCCTGGGCGGCAATTTCTGGGGGGCGGAAATTTTCGTATAATTTTATTTATTATTTCCAGAACAACAGTAAAAAAAAAAACGGGAACGACACAACTAACTTGCGTAGGCCACACATTTACCGAAGTTGTTACCGAGTTTGCTAAGCGTCTAGAAAATGATTATATTACAGGCTATTCACTAAGTGTAATTCTATTAATAAAAAAAATGACTTTTTCCTTAGTTTCAAAATATTAATGTTTATTCATTCACGAGCTGTGGACAAATCCAAAGGTAATACTTTTCATTTTCATATCTAAGTATCTATTTCGTTTGTTTTCTCTTTGGTAATAAAAGTTATAACACAATTGTAATCCACGTGTAAATATTAGCGAAAATGGACAGATAATTTAACTGCATCCATGAACATAACGTATTAATAAAATTTATTAAAAACAAATTTATTTTACTCTTTAAAAATTAGACATGCAACAGGTGCCTTTAAAATCATGTTTATGTATGATTGCAGTTTGTACTAGAAACGTAGTTATAAAAAATTAATATTATTTAAAAATGAAATATAGGCCTATTTATTTTTTTATCAATAGTACACACCATTTCAGGTTAATACTAAATACGTAATTTTTACAACAGTATTTGGTATCAATTCACATTGAGGTAACTTTAATATACTATTCAGTAATCACAGTATCTCAGTCCTTTTTTGTGGGGGGGGGGGGGGGGCTACAAAAGGCTTTGCCCAGGGTGTAGCTTACCCTAAATCGGGGCCTGTACATATGTACAAAATAATAAGAGCCACAAACTGGATATTTCTGGAGGAAGAGGTCAAATACTTATTAAAACAATTAACACCCAAATAATAAAAAATAAGGACACAAGTTAAGTAAAGCCACTTCTTTATTTTGCTCAGGTACAATAGAGCAAATATCTTGTCTTCCAATATCAATCCACCCGGACGTTTTAAAGCAGTTTGGTTACTCAACTGTGTAAAAGTTATTGAGTTGTACAGTTATTCTATATTATTGACCTGTTTACTTTTTATATTATTATAGTGACGTGAATTTAGATATTGTAACTAGTGAGTTAAATGGTTTTATATTAATAATGTAGTTTGAATTAAATAACAAATAAGTGGACATGCTAAAACTATAAAGAAAAGCCAATAGTTTCCTTGTCTATTTCCTAAAAGAAAAGTATTTATTTATGCTCGGTTTCTAAATAAACTAATTGCTTATTAAAGTTATCTTGACATTATTTACATATTATTAATTACTTATAAGGTAAATACGAAAATTTTCTATTAGAATGTTTTTTTTTTTTATTTTGATACTTTTTATTCAATGAAGAGGCTTACCATGATTAAGTATCGAGGCAACTAGTGAACTGTTCAAGGACCTCAATTATTATTCGTAGTGGAGGATCATTAGCGATTTTATAATTAATATTATCGTACAACGAACCAGCTTAACAATTTAAAATATATGAAACTTTTAAGACGGCGCGTTGAGACGCGAAGTTAAAGTAAAAGATATAATGCGGTGGAGCCGAGAAGTAATACAGTACTACTGGGACAAGACGCTCTCACTAAGCGGCCCCACCTGAGTATCTAGCTGCCCCTTCTTCCTATCACTTCTTCTCAACAAGTCCTTTGACAAAATTACACAGGTTATCCCTGTAAACGTCCTCTAATTACGAGGTCATTAACTTCCTCAATCTTTTGGACCCTTTCTCTTCAAGAAAGTACTATCAACCTTCGTTGTCCTCCTTATCTTCTTTATCTTTAATAATTAAATATCTATACCGCTGATATAACGATGAAAATAATATGTTAATACTCTAATGGGAGGTTTGGAGATTCTGGAACAATAATTTGTATTTTTTAATTAGATCTTCTGTTGAAGATTATTATCTTTATTAATAATTAATAAGACTATTGATACAATAATTAATAAACTATAACTAATAATAATTGCTAATACTATAATTATTATTAATAATAAATGTAGGACATTAGTAGTATTAATATTATTTAACTTTAATTGTAGGAGTGCAAATGCTTCTCATTTTTTTTTAAAGTCTAAAATAGTAGCAAACACATCAGGACGTAGTTATGAGATACTGGACTTCATAAACAAATTAGAATTTCATTAAGGGGGTGCGGTCTGCTTACCGCAATTTGTTAGGTGGATAATAACTCTAACAATTATATTTTCTACTTAACTCAAGCAATTTTAGATCAATATCTATAATAACATCACTAATCATAGATTTATTTAATTGTTTTCTTTTACCACGTTGCAGAAAAGAAACAAATTTTTATTTGCATTGCCTAAATAAATCTGCTTTATCAAAAACATATTTTATTTACAAATAGAAGTAGCCTACTCCGTTTCCTTAAACTAACAATTTATCTAATTTAGTCAAATATAAATTAAGATTTAAAATTGATTTTAATAATTTAATAAATTAATTTCTTATGACCATTTGAATTTTGATTTAATTGTGTAAGTTTGATGCATGTTTAAATTAGTATTCGTTTTAGATGATAAAATTAATTATACGTACTGAGTTGTTGTACCTTGTGAATTATACTGAATATAATTCTTGTGAATTATACTGAATATAATTCGATGAGCATATTATAAAATTGTTTATTGAAAAATAAAACGTACTGATTAAAGTAATTCGTTTCAAGAAATTGAAAAGAACAGAGAAATGGAGTGAGAAAATGAAGTATGATTACGTTTATTGGACCTGGATTGTTATGCAGATACAATTCGTTAAGGAAAGTTTGTCCCAAACTAACTTTAAACGAGTTTCTTTTCTTCAAAAGAATATGGAAATAAGAGGACACCGAAATCTGATTTTCTTAGTGCTTTCCAACCCTCCAACTTTTTACTTGTCAAATTTGGTTTTCCGTTTTATACATCCAAACTTGATGAAGGAATAAGAAATTTGATTTTGAATAGGTAATAGGCGATTTTTATTATTCATGAATTTTCATTACTTCTTGTTGGACTTTAATATTGTTGTTGAGGCAAAAGTTGCTTATAAAAATTTTAACTCAAACTTTATGAAATATAAAAGCAAACCACATTACATGGAAAACGAAGTTATATTTGAAGTTAGCAACGCCTTGTGAAAGGAACCTATAGAATATTCAAGAATTTTGTGTAAGTGAAGTTTTTTGTATTTATTTCATCCGCTCTGATTGAATAGAAATTTTTCTTAGCTGAAACGCAATGAAGGTTCATTAAGAATTATTTTTCTTAATTCTTCAAAATTTAATTTCTTACCGGTAACTTCTAGCAGGTCTTGGCAGATTTTAATCTTAAAGTTAATTCTCCCCAATATAATAATAGTTTACTCTGAGTCTAAGTCTCAAAGCAATGATATTTTAACAATTTTTAGTCAGCTCAATTACAAAATTGATCTTATTATATTTTATTTTTAATTAGCATTGATCTTATGAGGCATACAGTCATAATGAAATATTTTGTTTTTAATTATGTAGTTAAAAATTAACTATTATAAAATAATTTTATATTTAATACCTTATTACTTTTAGTATGCTTTAAATTTTTATTTACACATTACAATTTATAGATCAGACAAATAAGTGTGAGAAGGAAGTTAGAATGCACCATGAGATATCTAAATTATCTTTACTTTATGAAATCGATTTTTTTTGTCTATAGAGACAATAAAAGGACTGATAGGCAGGTAGTTTCCTGTTGGTTTTAAATCAATAGCTATCGATAGAGACTCTCTTTTATTTATGACAGGATTTTACGCATTGCATTACTTTTGCATTATTATGCTGTTCATTCACACAGGAAAGGGTTTGGGATAATTACATCAAGAGCCTGGTATAATCTGACACCCGGCTAACATAAATTGTGATGAGGGATCAACAAATCGGCCGTTATTCGATACGCGGATGTTGCACGCGCTCAGAACCTCTCCCAAAATGTTAAGACAATACACATGTTAAAACTAATAGCTGCATGTAGAGTTGACAGCATGTCCGCCAATCTGACATGACCTGTCACAACACATGTAAACAGATCCATCTGGAGTTAGAGCTAATATCCGAAGCAGCATCCAACCTTTCTGCAACCAATACCCTTCTACTCATCTACTTCCTCCCACACACAATACCATGTATTTCCCTTCCATTGTTTTATTTCATTATAAAATCTACCATCTATATAATGAATATATAAGAATAAAAATAGACCGTAAGGAACTCATCAGGTAAATTATTTATAAAGTGTGCCGGGTGAATATAGAATAATGAATAAATTATTTATTTCCGTCCAAGTGTAAAGAAATTGACAATATTATAGTATAGTTAAAAACAAAGAACGTTTTCTTTATCAAGATTAGAAGCATTTGTTTAAAACCTGAGTGAAGCATACTTTTCACTACCATACATACTCGTATGTCAGAAATGAACCCAATTCTTATCCTTTCCTTTAAGATTGCTCGAGGAATCTATTCATACTCATTTCAAAACATCCAAAAGTTTTGAAAAATACTGAACTCATTCAACATAACGTAGCCACCTGCATCTGATTATATTCTTACTATAAATACATCATTGAAAACAAGCATGGCGTACCTATATTTTAAGCATACTATTTATTTTCAACATATATATATGTAGTTAGGCCTCCTTATAACGAACTTCTATGCAACAAAAACCTCTATATAAGGATTTTCTTTTTATGTCCTCACGAATTCTATAAATAAAAGTGTTTCTATAGAACGAAAATAATTTTCTCTACAAGGAACAAAATTCATAGAAATGAGGATAAATCCGACCAACAAACTTTCTGCGAAATAAATGGTGTTTTTGCGCCTTCCATTATTTTCTTAGAACCATTTTTAGGAGTTTCTTACACTAGCACTCTAATCATTTTGCATATTTTACCTCTATTAGATTAAGTCGAATTGGAAACATCTTTGATCGTTATAAAGAAATCTCTTATTTTCAGTTTAGAATTGGTTTCGGACATTTATAAAGCTCTTGACTTTATACAGCTTAAATGACTTGCGTAAATTAAGGAATAAAGAACAAAGAAGTAACCCATAAAAATATGAAATCGCTCCGAGTTCAGTGTCAACCCAATTTTGAAAAACGGGGATGCAATATTTAAACTATACAACTTTACGAATCAAGTGGAGATTTAAAATAAAGATCTAGACATCCAAGTATGAAGACATGTGAAAATGGTACGTGATAAAAATATTTCTCTTTCAGCACCATTTTTTTTCTATTATATTAATATATATATATATATATATATATATATATATATATATATATATATATATATATATATATATATATATATATATATATATATATATAGTAGATATATATATAGTATATATATATAGTATATATATAGTAGAGAAAAAATGAGTGTTGCTGAAAGAGAAAGATTTTTATACCGTACCATTTTCACAAGTCTTCATACTTGGATGTCTATATATATATATATATATATATATATATATATATATATATATATATATATATATATATATATATATATATATATATATATATATATATATATATATATATATATATATATATATATATATATATATATATATATATATATATATATATATATATATCTTAAATATATATAAGATTGGAGTGGTGTCTGCACAATTATCCGATTGGGCTCAAATTTTGTAGCTCAATATGCGGGTGTAATAAGCTATACAACTTTTTGCTAGCTTTATATGGGGCGGAGTATGGGGCTTCTAAATAGAATTAAAAATTCTTATTTTACTTTTTATAAAAAAATTATTTAACCAAAATTGCAGAAGAAGTAACTGACAATATTTTATGATTCATTTTTTTAAACATGTATTATTTAAATAGTTTATGAATTATCAAGAAGACAATTTTTTACAAATCACACCTTACCATGCCTAAACCTGTATAACATAATTACCACCACTTCTTTTAAACGCTAAAATAAAATTTTCGAGTGTATACTAATTTCTAAATTATATTTATATCTGCCAATAGGGATTGTACAAAATTTTATTCCTAAGGGGAACATAGGGAAAAGTAAGAAAAGAAGGGGAATTGAGCCCAGACCAATCTTCTAAAGTTAGAAACTTAATAATTGAGAAAGGGCTCCTATTTTGGATGTAAACATAAAATATATTAATCAATGATAATTTCAATTTTAACTCAGGAACGTGAAAAGACACGGGGGATATAGAAGGGAAATACCCCTGCTTTTCCCGGAAAGTTTACTTTTAAGAATTGTTCATCAGTAGTCGGAATTATTTTTGCAAATTATATTATCAAAGAGGAGGGGGTATAGAAATTAGGGGAGGGATAGAATCTAGATATTCTTGATTAGGAAAATAATTTGAAAGTTTCTTAATGGTAGGTATATAAACCCATCAAATTAAAAATAACACACTCCAACGCGAAGCAAGGGTATCCAGCTAGTATTATATATAATATATGTCTGTTTATAAGTATGTTTTCCTGTAAATAACTAAAAAATCCTAATAGGAGACGAATAAACAATTTGATAGTTGGTTTAATTTTAATTGGAGGAGACGTTTTGGGCATTACAAAAAATAGATGACACTAAAAATATTTTTCGAGTTGACGACAACAGTAAATAAAATATAATACCAAAAAATAGTTATATCTCTAATTAAAGTTTCTAAAATTTCTAGGAAAATTTTAGAATTAACTTTTTTAGGCAGAACTATGGTAAATTTAAGTTTGGTTGTTTCTACTAAGCCTAATATTAGCCCGTTTTTAATCATAATAATATCTTCTTTGACTTATTCTTTACTGTTGTCGTTAAAGGATATACAAGATGCTGTATGTAAAAGTTATTTAATTGTTAAAAATAAGACTTAAAAATTAAAAATAATTAAGAAATAAGTAATAATTTATTCTATTGTAAGTATATATATAACATATTTTTTTTATTGTTTATTTGAAATATATTAAACTTTCTACTTATAATTACTAATTATCAAAGGAACTTTAGCATGATACAAAGATTTATTTCTGGTTACTGCATAAAGGTTATCGTTGGTAACCTTAAAGTTATGAAAGCCTGTTAAATCTTTCGAAGGAGAAAGCCGTTAGGTAATACAAATACCTGGATCAACTGCTTCTTACAAACTTCGTTACTTCGATGCAATTTATGTTTTTCTATATTTTATTAATATCATTGTATTAACATTTTATTATTCTATAGTCCCAGGCTGGCAAATGTTATATATTTTAAAAATATTGTTGACTAGCTATCTTATAAAAGACTAGCTTTCACCCCGCGCTCCGCGCGGGGCTCGTGCTAGGAATTAGTGGATATGTTTCCTATTGTCAAGTAGGCCTAGCAATTAAATGAAATGCCTAAATGGTTTTGTTTCCAATGCCATCTAGGAATAAAATCAGGACTATTTATACATCATTCATTCCATTACTAAGAATACAATACTCTCCAAGTCTATCATATCTTATTCAAAAGAAAATAAGTAATTAGTAATGAATAACAATGCTAAAAAAGGGATAAAATAAATGAGAAAATAAACGTAGTCAAAACCAATTTGACTGGGAAGTGATTGAACAATCATCAGCCATGATGGTGCATTAATTTAATTACCACACTTCACTCGATACGGCAGTTGCACTAGTAAATATTTAATTACTAAAGTTCTAGAAAAATAATAAATACTCGATTTAAAGAGAATTAGTGTGACGTTTAAGCACCCATATCAGAAATTAAATCGGTCAACAATTGTTGACGCCATAAGAGCTCAAAGTCAAAAATTAAAAAAAAAAAAAAATCAAACTTAGCACTATTTAAGGTAGAACCGATGGAGGTACGACAAAAATTTATAGGAACAAAGTTGTAGATCTTTAAAATCAGTTACCAATGGTGCAATCTGCTTTTCGATACGACTTAGCGTTTAGCTGCAATATGCCTCCAAAAAACTTGAAAGTTGCGTCCACCATCTTTAATTTTTTAAGGGGGTAAAACTTGGTTTTTAACTTATCGGATTTTTCCAGTCGATTTGGGCCAATTTCCGAACAAACGCAAAAAACCTTAAGTCTCTAAGTGGTCTAGAAGTAACCGAACATTTTGAATAGAGAGTCTCTGGGTTTTGGTTGTGCTGGGTGGGTCAACCTAATTTTTTTTTAGGTTTTTTTTTTTATACAATTTTTAATAACTTTGGTTCTACGCAATATTTTTCGATGAAACCAAGCCTACAAATTGCGCAACATGTTTGCCCTCACCTCAGAAAAAAAATCGATTTCATTTAGCCACTTTTGCGCCTATAAAGTCTGGGGCTACAGACACACATACACGAAAAAAGTTAAGGCCGGATTCGGTTTTTTTGGATGTATAAAATGAAAAAATTTCCAATTCTGAGTAATGTACAGACAAAACTTTAAATTTATATATATAGATTATTTTATTAATTGTTATTTATTACTTGGTTAATCGAACTGTATTTTACTCTTTCTATTTTCTCCTGTATTCGGGGTCGAGGACAAAGTTTTATTCAATGAATAAATAACTGTGTGCTACATACAAACTTAAGTATGTCGTGGTTTCGACAAAATACTAAACTAACACCTAATGAATTTAAGTTGAATTTAACCTGACAAATCTGTTAAGAAAGTACTGCATTATTAAGGTGTCGTAACTTTCTCTTTCTTTCTGCGAATTACGAGTGAGTTATGTAAGGAATATGTGTCGTAAGTCGGAAGTAGTCCAGGACGACTAATATGGTGGAGTCAGAGTGTGGTACTCAATGAACTACTACCTGCTTGAGTACTGTGACAGTTCTTAAACCGTAACCTGTCCTTTATTACATTACTCCCGGCCAAATACAATAGAGACCTATTGATTTCGTAGTGTAGACTGAAAACTTTCAATTCTTAAAATTTATCAAAACATTCACGTTCATCAAAATGCAAAAATATTGATTAGTCAATCTGCATACACATAAGATAATTAGTATTAGTCGTAGCTGCCACTACTGTAAAATCTTTAGTAACATGACTTATATCTAGGCTAAAACCACTAAAAATTGTTTTTTAGTATTTATTAATTTTTATTTCAAAGCTTACTCCAGAAAAGTTGATCAATTATTTGATTAATTTTTGATAAAAGTATTAAAATTAATAAATAATCCTTCGTGCATAAAAACAAAAAGACGATGGTTTTCACGCTGCTGACCGATACCGAATGGCCGATAATCCTCCAGACAGCTTACAACAATGAGGTCTTAATGTCCTGGAATTCGTGGTATTCGTGTTATTAGGCTTGCGATATAAATCTTGAACGATGAAAACTTAAACAAATTGACAATCATAATATTTGGTTTTCTTATATTTTTTTAGTTTTGCTGCATTAGCACTCATATCGAACTCTAATATAACTACTAATATAAAATAAAAGCTTAAAATATAAGATCTTTTCAAATTATCCAGAAATGTTGTGGTTTTTGTTCTGCATAGCATAGTTTTTAAGTAATTTAACTTTAAATTTATTTTGCTGCCCTCTCAGTTCTTGGTGGATTGGCTGCTGAAAACGCATTCCAAACAAACATAATTGATTCAACTAAAAAAAAATTCACATCATACCTTTATTTAATAACTGTTAAGGTTATTAAATAAAAATTATTACTTTTTATCTTTCCTCTTTTATTTAAAAACTATAGATAAGAAATGAAACTAAGTACAGGATTTTTTTTTTACCAAATTTCTTACCACTCGTGTTAATGCTAAAGTTATCATTTCTTTAAACTCTGGATATTTTAAAGTTTAAAAGCTCGTTAATCTATACAAGTATATGAAAGTTAACTCTAAATAAATATTTTCTAGCTGGACTGTCCAGGATATGAATAGATCTGGAATTTTTACGAGCAATATTTGTTTTGCCTATATATAGCTTCCAAGCTTATTGGAGGTAACTTCCAAGCTTATAGGTATGTCATTCTGAAGATCTAATTTTTATATGTCCTCCGATTTCAAAAATTCCAAGACAGAAATACGTTTGGCCCTTGTCTGTATGTAATAAATTTTGCGAACCAAAATATTATTATCTTAAAAACTCTCGTCCGATTTTAATAAAAGATAGATGAGTCATAATTAGGCCATTGTTGAACCCAATAAGTTTCAACATACTTCACTACTTTGTTTCTATTCCAAATGCGCACAATCTTATTCAATAACACCTATAAACAAAATCAATTTTGACAGATTATTTAAAAAGGGGGAGAGAATTAAATAAATTAGATAATTAGACAATAATGGGTTGTAAAAGCAAAGCATCATATCGTGTACGAGTACACTTTGTCACGCACACTTTTCTCACGCAACTATAAAAAAGCGTCTTTTAATATTTTTAAGGTAAAATGTACTGTTACGGATCGTTGACTTAAAAAATAATAATATAATTTTAATTTTTAGCGAATTTCCATTGGAAAAAATTCGCTAATAGAGCCACTGACATGGCGGGAGTTTGAGCCGGGATTTTGGCCAAAATACGTTTCATGGGTCCCTGATCACGAAAAAATAGGTTTTACAAAACTTTATATATATATATATATATATATATATATATATATATATATATATATATATATATATATATATATATATATATATATATATATATATATATATATATATATATATATATATATATATATATATATATATATATATATATATATATATATATATATATATATATATATAGGTATATGTATTTCTTGCGGATTTCTTGTGAGCACGATAGCTCTCAAACGAATTGACGTATCAAAATAAAACTTGCACCGAAAAATCAAGCTCGTTGAGATAAGGATCCCCTAAAAAATGGGATATTTATGACGTCATTAACCCCTCCTGATGAGTCACCAAAGATTTAAAATAATCCTACCGCGGGTTTCCGCAAGCCAAGCGAATTTCCATTGGAAATTTGTAGTTCAATGTTGTGCAGTTTAAAACTCTTTGAAACCACTACTATTATGTTTAACTAAGCATTATTACTAAAACCCTAATCTATCTAAATATTTCTTATACATTTTTTTTACTTAAAACAATCCACACAATTGTAGTAGTTATAAAGGAAGTTTAAACTGCACAACATTGAACTACAAATTTCCAATGGAAATTCGCTTGGCTTGCGGAAACCCGCGGTAGGATTATTTTTCTTATTTATCAATCGAAAATGATTAGTTTGACTACATTAAATGTTTCCATATCCATATTTTTACTATCATGGACTTCATTCTGCAGCTTCCTTAGGCATTATATATTTCTTCCGAGCTTATCGAAGGTAACGGTATCATTGTGAACGTTCTGAAGAATTACATTATTTCTCTTTAGAAGTACTGATCTAATTGTTAAAAAAATTGGATGGTTTGTCGAAAGTAGCCGACAGATGGTGCCATGTGAATTTCAACCTTCACTCATTGAGTCTTCACTCATTAAATTTTGCTAAATTGATACTTTTATTCATGTATAAACCAAAGCATTTTGACTGATTTAAAAATGGGAAGGGAATAAATAAATAAATAAAAATATATAAGAGACAACTTATTCTTTAACGCGGAAGCTATGTGCCACATTAATTGGTTGACTATTTTTATGATATATCTAAGATAAATTAAACTTTTTCTTTTGTGGCTCGGTAATTGAATAGAATTACTTTTTTATAAGTACCTACTTTTCTGTTTTTAATTTTCGAAAATTGTGAAATCGAACGGAAATTTAACTCCCTCCCTTTCTCTGTCTATCTATCTTTGTGCTTTCAGATTTTCGTAAGACGAGATCAGGGCAACTACGTAAATAAAAGCATATATTATGTTCATACGCAGGTGCTTTGACTTTAGAAAAATCCATGTCTAAATTTTAAAAATAATCCCACTATATAAAAAGTAAGTACTGAATATAAATTTTATTCGTATATAATAATAATTGTTAGATCAACCAATAATGCCGATAAATTTAAATATGCAATATTAGTTTCCATTATAAAAATATATTTACAACACCTTGCAGTACACACATGTAATGCAGGTTTTAGATTATTAAGAAAAATTCAGAAATAAAATGCAACTTCTATTTTGTTGGTCGACATAATAGATTGATCTTTTCCTTTTATAGTTGCATACTTTTATAAAAGTAATCATAAGCTGTGGATCAAGTTCCCATATTAAGTTTGAAGTAGGTACTACGCCACTTATTGTAAAGGTATGTGATGCATGAATGTGTTGAAAGCTTCCCATACTTTTGGAAAAATCCATAATGAAAAACCAGTTTAAATATGTTGATTTTGTTGAGATTTCTCACGGTTGCAGAAGAAAAGGCAGGGATGTTAAAATATTACTCAGTACTTAGGGAGAGGTATTAGGGGAGAGGAAGGAGGGTGGTGGGGATAAGGGTTAGCTCTCTCAGCCAATGAGAATACTTCTTTCCTATACCCTATATCTAACATCCCTTAACTATTCAACATAGCTCCACCCCTAGCTCACTACAATGAATACATGGCTCGCTGCTTTAACAATAGCTTTATACATAATCATGTGACCACCATATATCTTTTCAGCTCGTTCCTCATACTTCCCAATAAAGTAATTACGTTTATAAATGCAGATTATTGAACCGAACCGATGTCATAATTGTGTGAAATATAATTGTAGGAAATCTAATTATACAAAATTGGTTCACTGAGCAAAATTAAGGAGAATTGTCGTTTTTCTTTATGAGCAGTACTTATGAAGTCTATTTCTGATACTACATACTTTAGTATTAACATTCTATGCCAACTTATTTTACAAAATAGCTTTGCACATTCCATTTTAGCAGCACACATGTGCACTGCAGGTTTCGAAAATTCTTAAATATGAATAATTGGTAAATATAATAAAATGTAGTAAAGCCTTCTAAAATGTAGTATATTTATAAAACAGTTAAAATATGTTATACATAAGAGATATTCATTGTTAAATTGATGGAAGATGATTACTTTGTAAGAGATGATATTACTAGGAACAATGAAAAATCACCGCCAACAATAACTTTATTGTATTTAAGTTTTCAAGCAGTAGTGGTAATTATCAATGCCGTTGAAAAAAGTAAAAAATTTGAAAGAAAGAGAACTAAGGCATTAATGGACGTCACAATGACAATGATGATGAAGACTAGTGGTTGAAGCCCTCTTTGTTCACTAAGTTATTTTTGATGATGGGACTGTATTTCTTTTCAAGTAACTCCACTGCTTTCATGTTCAAAACGATAACATTACTGTTCATGGAGACTTAATGTAATAGGGTTTTTATTTTCTAGAGAAATCTATTAAAATTGTAAGTTAGTTAAGGAAATACATAATATATTATCATTACAATAATATAATAATATCTTTGACGAGGTCGGTATCGACAGAAAATATTTGACAACCCTGTCAGAGTCGATTATTTTAGACTCACTGGGAATTATTAACTACCATATTTACTAAACTTATTACTTACTTTAATTGTATCCTATTTTACTTTAAATCGTTTTGTTTTGACAGTGTGACCCTTTCTTTGTTTAATGGTAACTTAATTGCTAATATATTATAATTGTTTTGACCATGTCATTTAATTAATTGTACAGAATATTATTTTAATTATTTAATTAATGTCTCACGATAGATCAGTACGCTGTGTGTTTAGCAACCCATTCTATTTGGGCAGCATCACTGTTATTTTTGTAAATAAAGTGTTTCTCTCTCCCATGATTAGTCGATGAAAATAAATAATAGGAGAATATAAAAGTGATTCAATATTAATTTAAATGTGTGTTTTTGAATTTTGAAATTGAACATCTCTGATCTACTTATGGATTATAAAGCAAAAATTAATAAAAATTTGTTATTACAACTCTGTTTCTGAGTGAATTTTTCTCCATATATCATCTTTAAATTTATTTTCCCAAATAATATAGTTTTTTTTGTTACTATACATGTCTTTGCTTAAATAATTTTACAATTTATATCATGGAACGATCCGTTACAATTCCAATTTTGAAAGATCTTGCCAATTGAAATAAGCAATATATTTCATATCTCTAATTAAACGCTCCAAAGTCATAAGAACTTAATGAACAATTATAATAATTAAGAACGTTACTATAGACAATTTTAATAATTTTTTTATTAGGGAAATACCAAGATAATGTTATGGATTATGTAAGGAAATTGTAGTTAACCCTTTTTTGGTGTATATATTTTAATTATAAACATTCTGCGTAAGTAAATAATTAATATAAAAATGCCATTTTTCAATTTTTTTTTTTTTTTTTTTTTTTTTTTTTTTTTGTATTGTTCACCTTAATTGTATCTATGTGCAAAATTTGGGGAAGATTGAATGAAGGTAAGTGGTTCAACATTGGGGTAATAGGTGTGCGATGAAACTTGAAAAGCAAATAAATTTGACGCCATTTTTTTTTTTTTTTTTTTTTTTTTTTTTTTTTGGTTTCTGTATTCTTCACCTTAGTTGTATCTATGTGCAAAATTTGAGGAAGATTGAATCACGGGAAGGGGTTCAAAATTGGGGAAACGGAAATGTGCGATGAAACTTACAAAGCAAAGTAATATAAGACCAGTAAAAAGAACAACGATTAAATGGTAAATATTCAAAACCTAATAAAAGCAAAACGGTGTATATGGAAGTATCAGCCCCCCAATACCAGATGATTATTAGGAAATGTGGCTATAAGAGAGTCATTATTTGAAAGTATGAACGATTTTATATTTACAAACCTAAGAGTATCGGCCATATAATGTTAATGTAATTTACAACGAAATTTGAACGATTTTTTTGTTAATGGGAGTATAAATTCTAGTAACAGAACGTATTTTGTAA
Organism: Gerris lacustris; assembly: GCA_951217055.1. Lineage (NCBI taxonomy): Eukaryota > Metazoa > Arthropoda > Insecta > Hemiptera > Gerridae > Gerris > Gerris lacustris. The sequence goes on along the minus strand of OX578276.1, from coordinate 83,195,504 downwards.
TTCTTACCCTATTCAAATCACGTCTGTTAACTAGAGAGAAAAATATGTCTTTACAAAACACATGTAGGGGTGGTAGAGAAGTATCGTGCTGAGCCCTGCACTCTGACAATAGCCGACGTGCGAGCACTAATAGTACAATGCAAATTTGTACGACACGTCTCACGTCTGTGGGCCAATAGGGGAGAATGGTGAGCGGAGGATCTGTACAAATTTTGAGGTCGGTCTTATCTTGAAGAGTGAAGATATCTTAAGATTTGTGAAATATGTACTTATATACTTGATGACTTGGGCATGTGGAGCGAATAGAAGGGGGAAAAGAATATTCTGCAGGCTCAAGTACACTGAGATCGATGGAAAGGAATATCCTGGCTACGCTGGATCGACGAAGTAGAAAGGAATTTAAAGATTCTCCAGATTAAAGTATGGAGATCAATGCAAAATGAAGGAATGATTGGAGACAAGTTATATGGGAGAAGCCAAAGCCCAAAGTAGCCTGTAGAGCTGCACTAAACAAGTAAGTAAGTAATTCATAAACTAGTAAAATAAACAAACTTTATCTATTTCTGTAGTATAGGTCTAAGGCCTAAGGTGAATATAAATAATGCATACAAAGATCCATTTGGGAAGATATAATCCATTCAAAACTAACAGTTCTATTCTATCGTAAAGATTTATATAATATAACACAAGATAAAGAAAACCCTCTCTTATTTGACATAACCACTAGATACTATAAACAAGTTTTTAGATTCAAAGAAATTTGTCACAATATCCATGAAACATCATCTCGAGCTACAGGTAGAAAAGAAAATGAATGGGAGTCCAGTAGAAACAAACCATTGTGAATAAAACCCTGGGCTAAGAAAGCTGAACATATGTCAACAGAATACAGAAAGATGAGTCGAGCAAGGCATTCTTTACTAAAGATGTTATGTTGTGACTGGAACAAACTTTTGTCTAGCTGAGGGACCAGCAGGCCTGTTCACATCAACACAATAACTTCACCTTGAGTTTAGTTAAAACTAGATCTGTCCAGAGTTACAAAGACGTGTGTAAAACTTTAAATCTATATTCAATAATTGTATGGTGAAGATCAATCTAACTTTATTGAACACCTTTATAAAAAAATTAAAATAAGATTCTACTATGAATAAACTCAAAAAGAAAACACTAATCCTCATTGCATTTATATTTTGTATATAAATACAACATATATATGTCGTATAAGTAAACATAATATATATTTATTTAAGCCTACACAATATATTATATATTTTGCAGAATTATTTTCATTATCAAAAAAGATGTTGCTATCTCAGTAAAATGGTGATGACCAATAAATGTGCTATTGGAAAGTGAATAAAATAAAGAAAGATTAAATGGCAGTTCAGAATAAAAATATTTTTTTCTAAGGTTTGTTATTAAATATGAGAGAATTAGTGAGGTACGGTCTGAAGAAAAAACTTTAAGTTTTTACCAACTAGTTTCGTAAAATATATTTACATCGTCAGGGTAACTTACATAATAGGGGCTTTTAACTAATTTTTATATTTTTTTATTTTATTAATATAAACAAAACTGTTTTATAAATTGACATTATTGACAATAATTAATGTCTGTTAAAGAATATTGTCTTGTTTCTACGTAAGAAGAGAGATGAATAACAAATTTAATAGTTTGTAAGTTACCCTGACGATGTAAATATATTTTACGAAACTAGTTGGTAAAAACTTAAAGTTTTTTCTTCAGACCGTACCTCACTAACTCTCTCAAATCTACACTTTAACGGTTGCTAACTTAAAATTTAAGTTTGTAATTAATTAATTTTACTATTAAAACTCTTATCAAATGATAATAAATCAAGGTTTAATAAAGTTTAGCCTTAGATGAAGTGGTATATTATAATGACAAAGATATTTTCTATTTTAATTAACTAAGTATACCTCACTAAATATTTAATAACGAGAAAATAAATAAATTTTAAATTCGTATCGACATTCCCTGGGTATAGTATTACCCCCCTAAGTTAAGGGGTAGGAATAAGTAGACTAAGATATGTATGTATAATGTATGAGTAATTTTGTATAGAGACAGTATATTGTCGTCAGTATAGTTCTGGTACCTTGTAACTCTAAAACAACTATTTTTCAACGACTGCAATAAATTACAATAAATTGCTCTTAACTAATTATTAGGATTAATTACAATGCATTTTATTATAATAGCTGAGACATTTATTTGACCTTGAGATGTTTCTCATACGGTCGGACGGTCAGGCATGCTTTTTAACACACAATTGCTTACTGCAAAAAAAATTGGGTTAACCTTACGAGGAATTAAAACTACAGTAAAGTTGTGCTATGTATGCTTATGGTTTATCCTTGTTCTTTTACGAAGACAGTTTTAAAATGACATCATCGAATTGTTAACTAAACAATGAAAAAAGGAAATTGTTTATTTTGATGTCTGTCTGTGACAGAGTGACATGGGGTAATGGGGGTTCCGATAGTACTCAACGCAGCAGCCCAATAGGCTTTTACTTGGAGTTAACCCTAGTCCTTCATATTGTGTACACTGTCACGTTCACTTTTCTCACACAACTATAAAATAACGTCTTTTAATATTTTTAAGGTAAAAGGTACTGTTACGGATCGTTGACTTAAAAAAGAATTAAATAATTTTAACTTTTTTTTATACTTAATAATGGAAAATTATTTGTTCACCACAGTATACATTTATTAAATATTCCCATATCCATATTTTTATTAACAGTGAATCCATTCTGCAGCTTCCTTTCACATAGGCATATTGCTTCTGAGCTTATTCAAGTATCGAAAGCATTGAGATCGTTCTAAAGAACATTTTATGTCTTCAAATTGAAAAATTTGATGACAGATAACCGTTCATATTTTGGTCATGTGTCTGTCAGTTAATCGAGATTTCTTGGATCCAACTTATCTAAACAACTTTTTGCCCGATGTCATAATTAGAGCATTGTTGGTCCCATGTAATTATCAACTCAAACTAATCCTTTAAATGTCCTTAAAAAGACAAAAGAAAAACTTGAATAATTTTACTTCCAAGCTTACCAAAAGCAAGGAATGCATTTTTATCTCTCCAAATTAAAAAATCCCAAGACAGCAATTTTCAGACATCAAAAATATATTCTTTTTCTATCTGCCGGTCTGTTTTTCGTTTAAAATTTTTCCGAACCAACTAGTTAACTTTAAAGAAATTTTGACAGGAGGTCATAATTAACCTATTGGTTTTTCTTCTACAAGCACACAAACCTTTTTTTTATTAGCACCTATATATTTGAAAGTACTCATGTTTTTTTTTTTTCACTAAATTTGGATGGTTTTTCGAAAGTAGCCCACAGATGGTCTTATATTAATTTTAACCGTAAGCGCAAATATTATATGCTTAAAAATATGTGTGACTCCACCTGGAATCAAAACACATCCAAAGAACATGTGACCATTAGTCCAATAATTGAACTCGACGGACTAGAATTTTGTGTATAAATTAATCTTTGGGTGCCCTTTAAGAATATATGGTTGATAAGTTCACCTGCGGGGCATAGCTTGGCCATAAGCTGATGAAAAAACAGAGCGATGGAGAGCTGTCTTATCCCATCAATTTTGGTTGAAAATGTGATTTTCATGATACTGAGTATAAAATTAGTTATTAGGCCAAAAATCAAGTTGATTTAGTTTGTCACTTGCTAGATCACCCCTTTATTTGAAACCTAACATGTGCCACACTAATCTGAAGAATATTTTACTGTGAAATTCCCCATTAGCTGATTATTAAAGTTCAAAATCAATGCGAAACATTTCACATAACCATTAACCATTGCCATAAAATGTTTCTAATATTATTAAATTAAATTGCGTTCCTTGCCAATTTAAATTCTTTAGAGGTCTAAGAAAAGTAAAAAATGTATTTTTTTTAACTCTTATTTAACTTCACTTCTTTTTTTGTAGTTCTGCCTCCAAATCTTGTAACCTTAATTGGACTAAAGCTGGAAACTTGCACAGAATATGCATACATAATCAGTCATTAGTTTTATAAAAATAATCAACATTATTTTATGAATTTGCTTGTTTTGCCTAAAAGGATTATATAATAAAATCTATTTAATATTAATAAATAAGATTATATAATATAAATAAAAGTCACTTTTATTTACCTGTATAGGCACTGTTATGTATATATTATGCACTGTTATCTGTAGTCTAAAAGTTTTTATGTATCGAGTCTTCAAGGTGTCTTAAAGAAGGAATCAATTGGAAATAAAAAAAAGAAATTACTAATAGAGTAAATGCACGTCTGAAAGGAGAGGAAATGGATTGGAAAATCGCAGGCGGTTGAAAGGCTCGTTTAAGAAGTAAGAATCAGTCTCCAATAACTCGGAAACGCTTACGCCTCCAAAAAATACTTTAGATTTTTCTTTTAACAAAAAAGTTTACAATTTATATAATAGCAAGACGACCCCCATTTTCTAAAATTCTCAGATGGTTTTAGACTTCTAGGCTACTAGCGTAATTACTACACTTTGCTATTCGTGAACATTCTTAATAAAAAACTTTTGTAAAATATAGTCTGCCAATGTGGTATATTTTCTCATGTTCTGCCACTGGGAAAATAGTCACGTGAGTATAAAATAAAGTGTAATGAAATAGATTTAAAATATACCATACATATAGGTAAAAAATTTAGTTTGCATGTAGCTTTCTTCTATTAAAGGAATAACGGTAATATATTGGTACGGGGAACGATCAAGTGAATTTAATTGTTAATATTATGTCAGTGTAAAAAACTCACAAAACTTTCTTATTTTCATCCTGGATTCCCGTGCCTTACTACGGAGTGTGTTATATTTAATGTAATTTTTAATTTGATATTATGTTATTTTACTAAGAGAGAATATCTAAATGCCTCAGTGTATTGTAAATCTCTTCCGCTTATTTTATACTCTCTCCTCTTGGATAAAATAATTTGCATTAATCCCTACATTATAGAAACTCTCCGACTGCTGGGGAAACCGTTATAAAATGGCAGTTTTCTTTTCAATTAAAGGTACTATCACTTCAACATATGGCCGCCATATTGAATTACAACCGCCATCTTTGATTTAATAACTCTCTATTATCTAAGCTTCCAGTGGACCTAGAGATTTTAAATTTGGTGCATAGACTTATGTTACCTAAAGAAGAAAATTAAAGACACTTTTACTTCAACATAATGGCCACCATATTATATTATAACCACCATCTTGAGTTTAATAATACTCTATTATCTCAGCTTCCAATGGACCTAGAGATCTTAAATTTGGTGCATAGACTTATGGTAGCTAAAAAAAATAAAGACACTTTCACTTCAACATATGGCCACTGTATTGAATTATAACCGCCATCTTGAATTTAATAAAACTCTATTATCTCAGCTTCTAGGGAACCTAGAGATCTGAAATTTGGTACATAGACCTATGGTAGCTAAAGAAGAAAATTAAAGGTAATTCCACTTCAACATATGGCCGCCATCTTAGATTAAATCAGATAATATTATCTTAGCTTCCAGTGAATTTAAAGATCTTAAATTTGTTACATAGACTCATTGTAACTAAAATTGAAAATTGAAGGTAGTAAAAAATAGAATAAATGAAAATGCACAAAAAAAACCACAATATAATATATAGCCTACGTTTACTGTTTACTAAAATATGAAACTATGTAACAATAAAGATATATTAATTATATTGTTTTAATTATTATTTACACACAACTTCTAGACGGATAAGGTGATCCCGCTAGTTTTAATATAAAATTAATGAGACGAATACTGCTGGTCCTGCGGTAAATGCAGTCTCCTGTATCAATACACTACTTAATTAATACTGAGTAGTGTTTGTGGGGAATATAATGATAAGGTTTGAAAATTATTGGTGTAATTTTAAAGTAATATTATTAAGTAAGTATCACGGATCCCACATTAAAACTTACATTGATTAATATCGTGTCATAAGTAAGAATATAATATATCGTTATGTGGATTACAAGTGATACATTTTCATAATAAATAAAATTCTAATACTTAGTAATAATCACTCATTCTATATGTTATTTCATGCAAGATAAATGATGGCATTGTGTCTGAAGCATTAACTATGCTCAGAATAAATTACTTCTTTAATTGCGTTCCTTTTGTATATCATGTATTGCCTTGTCGACTGAAAAATATGAATTAAGGACTAAATCTTCAGCCTTCGGAAAAATCCCTCTTAATTTTAAATTGGTGTAACCGAATAAGCCTAAGCAAGTTACTAGAACGAGGTAGGGTAGGACAGTGTAGAGGACGTCTATTGGTAAATGGGATGAGGAAGTTACGTCTCGGAGCCAATGTAGCGGAAATGTAAGGAAATCAGTTTAGGAATGACAGAGGGGACAGGGAGACGTGACTCAGAGCCCGGTACACTTCATTTCCGCTAATCTGGCCTCCCCTACATCCTCTTCGTTTAAAAATATTACGGCAACAGTCAACATCCCAAGATTACATACGGGTAAGAAGATCCAAGACGTGATGGCACGATGTCATCATGCCTTCATATCCGACTGTTGTCGGATATCAACGAATTTCGAAGGATATGAAAATCTTAGAGTTTCACTTTTGAAGCAAGTTAAATAACTAAATATAAACTAACTTCGGGGTTTCTATTATACTTCAATAGGCCAACATATATTTTATATTTATTATTTTATGTACTATCTATCATCCTGGGAGCCTCACGCGGGGTTCATGCTAGGAATCAGTGGCTATATTCTAAACTCACATATTACATTTATATAGCAATGTAACAAGCTTTATAAAGCTAGTATTTTTAATATATGTATCTATAAAACAGAGATTTGTTACTGCTAGACTTGAGAAAGACGACTAACCTATATTCCTGCCATTCATTATTTCCCTGAGAGATCTTGAAAGAGTTGAGCTAACTTTTAGGTTAATTTACAGTCTAAAGTACAGTTAGGCAAAGGAGCATCATCCCATCTCTATATAGAATTGTTAAGATCTCTTTATCTTAAAAAGAACAAATGACTGAATGAAATGCTAAAATGCATTCTAGATAGTTTGATTCATTCTAATAGTACGAATGTAACTAATAATATCAATATTGTGACTAATTAATAATGAAGTTTATCTGTTTAGTAAAGGTTTCCTTACCAAGATATATGTATATAACTTTATTTATTTTTTGAACTCGAAATGTAATGTGTATTGTGACTTTATATAAAATTTTGTTGTTCATTTTTATTGATTGTTTATAATTTATGTATTCATTTCGGAGGTATTTAGCTATTCTGTCCCACCGCAGACCCAAAATTTTCCGTGAGACCATAAGTGAATATTTAATATATTATAATTTTGAAAAAATTGCAAGGCTATAATATAATTATTAAAAAGTAAGAAGGAATATTGAGACGACTAATCAACAAAGCTAAATTAAGCTACTGTAAATTTAATAACACTTCTTCCTCCGCCAAATTTGCTCAGAGTGATCTTGGGCGTTTCGATCTTGTAACATGCGATTTTCTCTTTTTTTCATAAATTAATAATTAAGAAGCCAATAATAAACTTACAAAGCTAAATCTAAACAAAAGTATTAATTATCAGAATTGTCTGCCAGTTAGAGTGGTCATAGCTTTATTGAGTCCAATAACGTATAACTTAATACGCACTTTAATGGTGTTATGCTCATACAACCTCCAGGGACGATGACAAGCAACTTATTTAATTAATATTTATTTATTTTTTATATATTTCAAAGTCAATAAGATGACTCAGTTCATAAAATATAGTTCAGTTGGTTCTTTTAAGATTTTATGCTATATTAGGTATGTAATCAACAATGGGCCAGTTATGACCTACCATCAAATCGGACAAGTAGTTTTTAAGATATGTTGGTTCACAAAAATTGAGCGTCAGACAGGCCGAGTTACCGATAGACAGGCACGGATCCAAAAATTTTCCATGATGTCTGAAACGGATTTCTGTCTTGGAATTTTTGAAATCGGAGACAACATTTTTTTTCGTTCTTTAGAACGACACCTAGCTTGAGTTACCTTCGGTAAGCTCGAATTCGCTGGCTCCAGATTGTCCGATCCTCCGTCCATCGGACCCCGGCTGCCAACATGTCTCCCTTAACCGTAACCCTCCATCTAGCCCTAGTTTGTCCCGGAGGACGTAGTATGAGCCCCAAAGGTCTGCAGTCAAAGGTCCTCCTCTCAAAAATGTCTATAGTCTTGAGCAGGACTCATGAGCATGAGTGAGGGACCATGGACCATGATTCGCTTTCGCTACCGTACGAAACCATTGGGCGGATCAAAGTTTTATACAACAGAAGCTTTGTTGTCCTAGTCAGGTTCCGGCTCTTCATAAGCTTGTTTAATCCGAAATAGGCACGATCTCCTGCTGCTATCCTAGCTTTCACTTATACTGCTTCCTCGGCCAACTTTGTCAAAATATATAATTCTTTGCGATTTTGGTAGTATTCATACTACGGAACGACTAAATTTTAATTTAAATCAAATTATAATTATTATTAACTACGGGAAACAGACAGAGAAAAATAGACTCCAGCGCTGGGATTTGAACCACCGGCCTCTATATTTCCAGTATAGCGCTCTAACCAACTAAGCTACGCAGGAGAATGAATTTCTCTGACGTTAATGATACTTTGACCCGAATTTAAAGCTTTCAATTTTTCCACAAGTCTGAGAAGTCAACATTAATGACAAGGAACTAGACCGAGAAATAACGCTTATAATTATAAAGTACCCAATTAGTACCTGTACCTCGTACATTCAATTAGAAACTCATATTTTACGATTTTGGTAGTATTCATACTACGGAACAATTAAATTTTAATTTAAATCAAATTATAATTATTACTAACTACGGGAAACAGACAGAGAAAAATAGACTCCAGCGCGGGGATTTGAACCATATAGAGGCCGGTGGTTCAAATCCCCGCGCTGGAGTCTATTTTTCTCTGTCTGTTTCCCGTAGTTAATAATAATTATAATTTGATTTAAATTAAAATTTAATTGTTCCGTAGTATGAATACTACCAAAATCGTAAAATATGAGTTTATAATTCTTTGGTTAAACTTTGATAGGGCGAGCGTAGGCAAGTTTGAAGTGGGTGTGAAACGTGCCCCCCCCTCTATCTCGCTTATGTGAAGTGCAAAAAATCTAAAAAAATTCCTGAACATTCTTTGACCAAAAGTAAAGATTCCACTTTTGGGAAATTTAGAAAATAATATTATTTTATCTTTTATTGACAAAATACGTTTTTTATAATTATGGTCTTTTCGATGTATTTATATGGTTGTAGTCCGGTTCAGTGGCAAAAAAAAACTTTATCAGAGTGTGTTTTGAAAATATCAGACCCTTAGGATAGTTCAAAGTAAGCTTTTTAGCATTTAAAAAAAACACTGTTTATACACTTTACAGTTAAACTCTATACAGTGTGGCCTACGGACCCTCGCTGTGTGCTCACTAGCACACACTTGACCTGTTTATTTAAATTATAGATCAGCCAATATTAGCCGTCTCTTTGGCCATCCTGGTTTTGCATTTAATATAATTCAAATACTAAATTCGTATAAATATATTATATTTGAAGTCCTTTACAAAAAAGTGAAGGGAATATCACGTGGAAGGAAAAACCGGTTAAAAAAATATTCAAGCTTTACGAGTATAAGTGTACAGTGTACGTACTTTCTAAGCAGATCTGGTAGTATGACAACCCCGGGCAGTTGTCAAGAGCCACTCGTTGACGAGGACCCTGTTTAATAGATTTTCTCTTTAGGGGCACGAAAAACTATTACCTGACTTTTTTCTAAGACAGTAAATCTTAAATGTAAAAATTACAAATTATTACTGAAACTACTTAATCCATTCTCACTCCAACCATTCAGATTATAAGGTCCTAAACATTACCATAAAGGTCTATATAAAAAGATTACATGGGACATTAAATTCTCTAAATAACACCAGGCCTATTCCACGAATGAATAGAAAGCAATCGCAATTGTAGTCTCAACTCTCCGGGAATTAAAATTTCTTTTTATTCTCGAAAGTATGTCACAATGAGTGATTTATATCGATACAATTATTAATAAATCTATACATTATGTCATCAAGACCTGTTCTCTTAGGGATTTTTTGTGTAATTTTTTACATTTAATATCGTCTGCTATTAAAATCTCAGAAATGACTGTTCTTTTTAAGAGCTCTAAAGCACCCTCTGATCAATAAGTCTAAGTTTAACGACTTTTAGACAAAGGGTAAAAGTTATAATACTTAGAGACTTATTGTTACACTGATACAAAGCATTTCCACTACTTTTCTGTTCTAATCTACAAAGATTTTTTTTTCTTCTTTTTCAATGGGTTTCAAAACGTTTTAAGATCCAAAAACGTGCAATCATACAGCTTTAGGAATTGAGCCTATAGGATTTCTTAATGTTTGATATTGCGAAGGTTGCAAATGGACTGTTAGGAAAAAAGGAATGACTTATTTCGCGTATGTAAAAGAAGGATTGATATGGAGTAGGGAGGGGAAATAATGACGGCGGAGCCATCAAGACATGGTTATTTGATTGCTGATGCTAGGGGGGTGCTGGTGCTCCCTCTCCCCCTGTGTATAATGGCTGCCTTGAGTGCTCCTCTACGATTTTACATATTCCATAGCCAGGATCAACCCTCCCTTAAAAAATACCATCTCGCTCCCTTCTTTTTACATCAACCCACTCTTGGATTAAAAACCAGTTCTACCTCTTGACGCTGCCACCTCATCATATGTCGAAAATGTAGGGTCATCTTTTTCATCTCTTTGTAGACTCTTCGACTTATAGATATAAGTACCATACACACGCAGTACTTAAAATCTCGATGAGTTTCATTTTTCAACTGCACTATTCAATTTTTTTTACTCTAGAGCTATTAGGTTCTTTTTGCAATTCTGACGCATTGAAATATAGTGGAGCTTCATTGCAAAAATATATTAGCATTTGTGCAGATTAAAATCTGTTCGTAAATTTGACAGTTTGAAAACATTTAATATACACTAAGTTAAGAAAGCGGTGATTATCTTTATCTCTAAATGTTTAGTTATAAGTTATGGCCTTATATTTTCCTTAATTAAAAATATTTAAAGATCTTTGTCACTTAATATCATACGGATTTCCCGCATAAGGAGTAACACAAAAAAACTTATGTTCTACATCACATTTCTGACAAAAAATGCTATATAACATAATGGTTGATCGACCTTCGTTTTCGAGATATATCGATTTTTGAATTATTTCATTTTCGAGAATTAAAAGTTTTAAAATAATATATGTAGATATACGGCCGCTATCTTAAATTTAAGCAGCAGATAAAAAAAATCCTTTTCCAGGAAATCTTTATATCATAAGAAGTGGCTCATTTACAAATTCCAAGGTTCTTGATCAAGCGGTGCTCAAGATATTACAATCTCATAAACTACTTATGAAAGACCGCCATTGTTAACTAAATTATAAAGGGGCTTTGCTTCTATAAACATGTATATGGCCACCATTTTGAATAAAAAAAAGTCAGATTGCACAATCTCTTTATAGAACACGTTTACGTCAAAAGAAGTAACACACTTCCAAATTTAAATGTTCGGGACCAAATAGTTTAGGAGATACAACAACCATAAAAATCCCAGAGAAGATCCAATAGCCAGTGTGCTGCGCACACTAGCTCACCCGGCATTGCAGCCGTGTCCTTGAATGCTTCAAAGAACGCTGAAGAGGCACCATTAACGACCTTACCACGATACACCTGTTCATGAGCTATGTCAACCTGACTGCAGATTGAGAATGGAATTCTGTAATTGGTTCCTGAAAATTGATGTAAATAACGTTTTCTGGACAGATGAATCAATGAAATTTACAAGAAGTTATGCTGTGAATTTCCACAATTCACAAACATGGTCCAGAGAGAATCCCCATATAGCAAGACCACGACAGTTCTCAGTAAATGTGTGGGCGGTAAATTAGACAACTACCTGTGAGGTGAAAAGTAAAGTGTACTTCCAATTGGGGCTACTTTGAGTTTTTGTAAGCAATAATGTACACTTTTCTATAATATATTATTCAATTTTTCTTTTCGTGAATACAAGGAGTGATATTTTTTAATTCATTGCTACCCTTTCTATTTTTTGGAACGAAGTTCCTTATGGCACGTTCTGGAGCCCGGGAGTGAATCCAAAAAAACGACCAAAATCACCGTCACAAAATAACCCTCACGCAAAATCCGTCAAGAAACCTACAGATGACGATAACTTGAGTAAAAGCTCACCGAGTTAGATGAAATTTGGTACACATGTTCATTTTACCAATGCCCAGGCTGAGTTCGTCGGAAAACGTTATTCGCCCAAGCGTTCACACGCAACGCTCGCGTAAACGTAAGCTATAAAAGACGGGAAAAAGTGTTATAAAGGAAGCCTGTTACTTGACTTGTTTTGAGTATTGGAACGAAGTTCCTTATGGCACGTTCTGGAGCCCGGGAGTGAACCCGAAAAAAACGATCAAAATCACCGTCACAAAATAACCGTCAGAAAATCACCGTCACGCTAAAAGCGTCACAAAATCTACGGATGACGATAACTTGTGTAAAAGTTGACCGACTTAGTTGAAATTTGGTACACATGTTCATTTTACCAATGCCCAGGACAGGTTCGTTGGACAACGTTATCCTTTAAATTTATTAAAGCGGACCTAAACGTTTTAAATAAAGAAAACAACGTTTTTACCGATATCTTACGTTCTAACATTTTCCAACGATTTCAATAAAACTTCATACACATCGTCTAAAGTACAATTGAAACAGGCATGTAAAATTTCAACCTAATACAAGCAGCAGTTTTTTTTACAGTGACGTGATATATTTTACAATTTTTAAAAGTTGATGGTTTAAGTGTGGGGTTTGTAGTAAGCCTAGGTGGAATATTAAGAATGTAGAGTGACTCCCCCTCTACTATACTTGGTTTGGTATCCTTTCGTGCCCAATCCCAACTCTTCTATCTTTCCATCTCTCTCTCACTATACTCTCTCTCTCTTACTCCTTCTTCCTGTCAAACTGGCTATTTATCCACAAAACAACGCTTTTTTTTCAATTATTGTTTCTATTATTGAGAATAGTATATATAATAGTATTCATATATTATTTAAAATGGAAAGTGCACCAAGAGAATTGTCAGAAATTGACAGTGTCGACTGTGTTAAATTATTAACCAGTAAAACTGTAAATATATAAGTATAAATTTATGTAATAAAATAATATTGCTCATAAGCGAATCAAGGGATTTTTGTAATAAGTTTTATGTAATAATTTTACTAATAATAATTTTCTAATTGAGTCAAAAATATTTATTGGAACGAGTAGTTAGCAACGTATACATACTTAGCAGTGTGATTTTATATTTAATGAAAAATGTAAGGAAATTCGTTCCTAACGGGTGTCCCACGGCACCACACGTATTTTTTTTTTATTGTTTTGTAAATAAATAAATATAATCATGTAAAATGTTACCCTGATACAAGCAGAAGCTGTAGAGTATAGGGAAGAGATTGTTGGTGTGTGGAAGTCTAATAAGAACAGATTATTTAAGTAAATTAATAACATCTATATTCACATCAATATTTTTAGGAACAACCAAATTATTTTCTTTTTAACAAAAAACTTTCTGCCAAAAAAAAAATTATGATTTCATCTATCAAAATAATGTATTTTGATAGATGATGTCATTTCTGACAAACACCCCCATTTGGCTGAAAGGTTTTATCATTCAACCCCAGCCCGAGGGAAAATTTTGTTAGCTTTGTTTTTTCTACTGCTTTTGTTAAAATATCAGCGTACATGTCGCCAGTTGGTACATATACAAGATCGATGATTTTCTTTTCGACCAGTTCCCTGACGTGGTGATATTTAATATCTATGTGCTTGCTCCTTTTGTGGAAGACCGGGTTCTTAGCTAGTTGTTTTGCGCTCTGATTGTCAACATATAACTTCGTAGGATTTTCAGCCATGTGACCGAAACCGATTTCCTGAAGTAAGTACTTTAAGCTGACGTTTTCTCGGCTAGCTTCGCTTAAAGAAATATATTCGGCTTCCATACTGGATAGGGAAACGAGTTTTTGTTTCTTGGATTCCCAAGTTATTGCCCCCCCAGCAAGTATGAAGGCGAATCCAGTTCTAGATTTTCGGTCATCTACATCACCGCCCCAATCTGCATCCGAGTATCCAACCAATTTTTTTCCAGTTTTTTTAAATACAAGAGCATGATTAGTTTTTCCCTTGAGATAACGTAGGAGTCTTTTGGCTGCGTCCCAGTGCTGTTTTCTTGGATCTTTATTAAATTGACTTAGTTTGTTTACAGCATAAGCCAAATCTGGTCTAGTTCCTGTAGCTAGATAAAGTAATGATCCAATTAGACTCTGATATTGAATCTTATCTACCTTTTCAGCTTGACTCTTATCAGTAGGTTCTTTTTCTAATTGACTGTTTGGATCTAATGGTAAAGATATTGTTTTGCATTCTTCCATTCCAAATTTCTTTAATATTTCTTTCGCGTAGTTTTCTTGACTTAATCGAAGTTCTTCTCCTTCTTTTGTTATCGAAAGTCCTAAAAAACTGTTTAGATTTCCCAAATCCTTGATTTCAAATAATTTAGAAATTTTTTCTTTAGTTTTAGTTAATAATTAATTATTATTTGATGCTAAAATGATATCATCGACGTATACAGTAGGGTGGGTCGAAAAAACAAAATTTTTGAAAATTCAAAAAACGCCCCTCCAGAAACTTAACATATTGGAAGAAAGCCCCGAGGAAAAAATTTGAGCCAAATCGGACTTCACTTAGGTCTCCCGAGGGGGGGGGGGGGGGGGGGGGGTTGAAGTTTAGGAATTTTCGAAATTTGGAAAAATCGCAGCTTTAACAGGGTGTTTTGACATTTTTGCGTGCTAAACTACTTTTAATATATATTTAATGTACATTTTCGTAATCTGCGATGCTTATTGTGTAATAAAAACCCTTAACATATTATTACGTAACTTCATTATTGTTTATTATAACATATTAAATATATAAATGACTGCTTGAAAACTATAAAATTTAAAAAATTTCCAGCTCCTAGCTTATTTTTTTATTTTAACCAGTATAGAATCAAAAATATTTACCAGAGCTCACCACGTGGAAGTGGCTGCATTCGAGCTCCTATAGTCCCCCTCTCCCCCCTTTTTTAAAATTTGAAAATTTGACACTTGTCATATATAAATATCATTTAATTAAAAAAAAAAAACCTAAACTATTATATACTATACAAAACTATTAACAAACATATTATATTTTTATATTCAATTTATCTATGCGTTAAAATCTTTTTTACTTTCGAATCTTGGTATTTTATTTCTATTTATTTGGGTTTGAATAATTTAAAAATGACGATCCCCTTCTTTATGAACTGAAGTGGAGGCTTCTGTGACTAATTTCACACAGCGTTCAACGGCCTGAGTATGACAGGGATATTTTAAGTCAATTTGAGGTTTCCAACCATTTGAAACTGCTGCCATGATCTCTGCTGTGGAAATAAGTTTTGTTAGCGGAGGTTCCGTCACTTTTATTGAGCTCCAGTCTATCATTTCAACATAACTTATAGCATCAAAATTAATTTTTGGAACTGTAAAAGCTCTTGCTTCTTTATTTTCAACACGGTTACTTCTCGTAGTGAAGATTCTCTTCCATCCGTCCTTTCGTATTCCAATATTCTCATCAGTCGACTGGCTCAAAGTCGACTACTTCTATGGTTTCGTATTGCAAAAGTTCTGATCCAATAGGTCCTGAAAAGGAGTATGGACCTTTAGTTTTGCCATCTAAATGTTCCACTAGATGACGTGGTGGTAATTCATTGGCATGTAACTAGCATATAGACCACTGAAGAGGTCGTCCAAGTCGGCACTCGACAAGTCTTATCACTCCTCTTCTAATGCCTGTGTTCAAGTTGGTCCCATCACAGCCCAGTACCATTAAATTAGAGGTATCTATATTTTTTTCTTTGAGGCAGGCAAACATTGAGGAAACCAAACTTTCAGCAGTTCCGCTTATAGGTGAAACAAAATCCAAGTAACTCGAGCCTGGTTCTCGTATGAGCACGGCATGTTTTTCTTTTACTTTATATAGCTTTGCGCCTTTTTTGATTGACACTTTAACCGTGTCATCCTTCCTACCATCAAAGTATAAACCTGATAACACAATATCATTTGTTTCTTCTAGTTTCTTAATTTCTTTACACTTCAGTTGTTTCTCTCTACGAATTTTGCTGTGATCAATGACCTTACAAGAACTGTCTGGTAGTAAAACTCCAGCGTCATTAAGGGCCACATGGTTATCACTGATGCCGCTCTTTTTGAAACTCTTGTTCTTAGGCTACTTCTGCTAAAGTTGGAAGAGATATCCTCATTTGAGAAGTAGGTATCTCAGAAAAAATCCTTTTTTGCGAGCAACTGATCTCAAACTCAGAATCAGTGGTATTGGCTGGAGTATCAGACGAAGAAGATAGTAGTGTTTCGGCGTCAGTAATATTTTTTTAGTCTCTCTCTCTCTCTCTTGTGGCTGAGTGATCTCTTTTATTTCGCAAGGCTATTCTCCTTAATTGATCTGAAATCTTAACGTCAATTTTTCTAATAACCATATTTCTTGTTGTTCTTTGATCAATCAAAAAATCACGCTCGTTTTGTGGAACTTTTTCTTCTCTAGCACACGTGCAAAGGAAAAAATCCTTACATTTGCTGGCACTTATGCAGAATAATTTTTGCGAATCTTCAACAAATTGTTTTATTTTATTAGTATTAGTCCAGGAGCCAGGTCGAAAAAACCAGGTCGAGCTGGAAAGTATTTTGAACTTAATGGAATTTTTACAGGTAACTCAGAGGTCCTCTGGGATGCCAATGCTGAGTTTTCGACCTCGTGGCCCTTGTGCTAACTTGGGGAGGGGGGAAAAACCCCAATTTTTCCGCCAATGTTTTGGTTTTTCGCCTCTAGCTCGAAAACTACGCGTCAAACAAAAAAACTTTACCAGTACAATATTAAAGAGCATCAAATTTCCTATAAAAATCACTGGTCATACGACTATTTTTCACCCATTAGGTACTGTGATACAGCATTGTGAAAAAATGGCAAATTTTAAAAAAGGTGGATTTTAGCGGAAAAAGCGTGTTTTTGGGCTTATAAAATAGGTTTATCATGATAAATTGAGTATTCAACATTTCTATGTATACCATAATAATATGTAACCCCCTCCCCCCTCACTACCCTCTCCCCCCCCCCCCCCCCCAGAACCAAATTAGAAAAATAAGTTAAATAAAACCTCTTCTTCCCTGAAACATTCAACATGATGCTATCATCAATCTTACTTTAGGGTGGAGGGGAGGGGAAAAAGATCCGCTGATCAGTAGCGTACCGAAGGCAGGGGGGCTGAGGGCGGTCTACCTCAGGCCCCGTTCAAACGGAGGCCTTAATTTTATTTTTAAATTGAAAAACCAAAGCAATGTTGAGAAGCGATAATAATGTGCGTAACTTATTGATTACGTAGGTAAGCAAGTTATCTATAATTATGCTACATAATAATAAAAAAAAATATGAAAATAATTAACAAAAAATGAACATTAAATTAAATCTTCGTGAGTCTCTTCGATAAGCGACTCGTCAGCCCCATCTTCGTCCATGCCTTCTTCTGTTCTTATGTTCTTCTGCAGAAAATTAGTCCAAATAATGATACACTAAAATAATGTTCAATATAAAATAATAAAAATACGGGGCACAACACTCTGCGAGAGGAAGAGACCAATACCAATAACTGAACTGTGCTTGGTACCAAGTAAATAATGCTCAAAAATGGCAAAACCTCGCAATTGGTTCGTCCTTCATCGATTTCCACAAAATTTTGGAATTAGGCTCCTCTTACCCTTCTACTTCAAAATCTATATTATGCCGATGGGCGCTGTTTATTTTTTAGGGGTGAAAACTACCCCCAATTATCAAAACGTGTAAGTAACATTTTAAAGCTTAGGGTGGGTGAAATTTCGTTTGGATTAGTTGAATAATGATTGTTTTATACTTTGGAACACAATTTAAAAATATTTCAACCCTTGAAAAACAACCCTTGTTAATCCTTAATGTACAAAATAAAAAAATTTATCCTTAAATAAATGATTAATTTATCATATCGACTTAATTTAAGAATGTTGTTGCCTAAAATATTACCAATTTCATTATTTTTCAATTTTTCAATCCTTAAAAACCACCCCTTACAACGATTTGCACCCAAAGTACTAAATGCACACAAATTATTTCATATTCTTTTTTCTGACATCAAATAAAGCTCGTATACCAATTTTCATTCATATCGGATCTAAAATAATAATATTTCTAATTTTTAGCTAAAACCATTTATTCCTGTTTTTGCATTTTATCCCCCTCTTAAATGAAAATATGACAAGTGTTACAACAATTACAACAATTACTGTTCTCTTAAAGAGCTATCCAACGACATTCATCATAAAGGATTTATACTATTTTGACTTTTGTACCCCGTACCCCGCCGTCTGGATATTCCCGAAAAGTTGGAGTTAAGCTGTTCTCATGTGTCCCATGTGATCCACGCAAAACCGTAGAAGGACGAAGATCAATTTGAATTAGGGTGGTAATTAGGGGGTTGTTTCCACTGATTTCTTCGTAGAAAAATGTAGGGACTAACTTTATTTTCATCGTAACTCGCTTAATTTTGATGCTATCGACTTCTATTTTTTTTTAAATGAAAGCTCTTTTTGTCTACTTTAAAAAAACGTCTATAAGTTTTCCTCGTAAAATGCACAGTTTTATCGCTATTTGACTCTGAATCTCTCAAATTTAGCATTTGACGAACAAAAGCCAACAATTAACAAGCCGTAGGTCGGTCCGTATTGGTCGTACATGATTTATAAAATAAGGATTTTCTTTCTTTTTTTATAGGCTACAATTTTGTTCTTACTGCTTGTTTGATAAAATGCATATTTTTCGAGTTATTCGCGAAAAACCGATCAAAAAGGTCGAACAACTTATACTTTCAATCGCGAATAACTCGAAAAATATTAATTTAAACAAAAAAATGTATAGATCATTTTTGACTTAGAATTAGCTTTTCCATCGATTCCTGTGGTTAAAATAAAATAAAAAATTTCAACCCCCGAGATGGGGTGGCAACCACCCCCAGGGTAATAGCAATGACAATGTTGATGATATAGATTTTGATGCTTGGACTATTCTCTACCTACTGTCAAATTTTCAAGTAAATCGATGTATGACGAAAGAATTGCGAGCCAAAGTGCTTCATTTCCTGGACTATTGAAATTTTAATTTTATTAAAAGATAAAAAGTCAAAAAATTTTTAGGGAAGGATAGAACTTCTCTACCTACGTAATCAATAAGTCACGCACATTATTCGTCATCAAATTTGTTTCTGGGGGAGGGGGCGGGGAGAGGGCAGTGAAGAGGGAGGGGTTTACTGGGGGTTACATATTATTATGGTATACATAGAACTGTTGAATACTCAATTTATGATGATAAACCTATTTTATAAGCCCAAAAACACGCTTTTTCCGCTAAAATCAACCTTTTATAAAATATGGAATTTTTTCACAATGCTGTATCACAGTACCTAATGGGTGAAAATAGTCGTATGACCAGTGATTTTTATAGGAAATTTGATGCTCTTTAATATTGTACTGGTAAAGTTTTTTTGTTTGACGCGTAGTTTTCGAGTTAGAGGCGAAAAACCAAAACATTGGCGGAAAAATTGGGGTTTTTCCCCCCTCCCCAAGTTAGCACAAGGGCCACGAGGTCGAAAACTCAGCATTGGCATCCCAGAGGACCTCTGAGTTACCTGTAAAAATTCCATTAAGTTCAAAATACTTTCCAGGTAAATCTACCTGGCTCCTGGACTATATTGGAACTTATGTATATTTGTTTTTTTCAATGCACTTTTCTTTAAATCTTCATATTTTTTGTGGTATTTCAAAAGGCGGTTGATCACTCTTCTCTCTGAATTGTTGGGAATGGAAGCTTTTAACCAAATTTGACTAATTTTTTCAAAAAACTTTTTTTTTTTTATAATAATAGATTTTTGTATATATGTCATGTGTTATAATAAAAAATAATGAAGTTACGTAATATTTTAAGGGTTTTTATTATACAATAAGCATCGTAGATTACGAAAATATACATTAAATATATATTCATCATTTATCTGTCATTTCTGACAGAGATATATTTTATAATATTTTAAATTAATTGGCCGGGTAGGTAGAAAACAGTCCTATTTCAATCCAAACCCCTTTAACACACCTACTCTTTCACTATAAACTCATCATGATTAACTTTTTTCTTATATTTGTTATATATTTATAGTAAGATGCTTGCTTTAAAAATCTATACATATATATATCTCGAAAATGAAGGTCGATCAGCCATTATGTTATATAACATTTTTTGTCAGAAATGTGATGTACAACATCAGGTTTTTCTGTATTACACCTTATTTGGGAGACCCTGTATAGTAAATTAAGTGACAATGTATGTGAGCACACACCAGAATAAGTTCATTTGTAGTAACCATATGAGGTAAATCAGAATATAAAATAAGCTCGATAATGTCCGATGTATCGACCCCTACTCAAGAAGACTGCTCTCGGAGGAACAGTGAGCCTCCGACGCCTTGTAGAAACCCCTCCTTGGACGTGAAGTTCTTTACGAGTACCCTTAGGATAATCAATAGAATAATAATGCATTTAGAACCGATTTTGTAATAAACTCAAAAAAATAATGCGAAAGATGTTACAGAAACACATGTACATTTATGTTTTAAAAATTATCTGGTCGGACGATATATATAAAAAAAACAGTGGTTTTATAGTTTATAAAACTGTTATCTCCATAAAAAAAAATCGGTTCGAGACAACTCAGACAAACTTTCTCGCACATACGAGTTCCCAATTACTAGCCCAGTGTTTTCCATTTATTAGTTATTGTAGGTACATTTAATTATTTTTAAAAATTTTTAATCAAAATGTATCATAGAAATAACTTCTCTTCTGCAGGGAATCGAACCCGGCCTCTCTTAGTCAGGAACTAGATTGTTCCCGGGAAA
This sequence comes from Gerris lacustris, assembly GCA_951217055.1. Taxonomy (NCBI): domain Eukaryota; kingdom Metazoa; phylum Arthropoda; class Insecta; order Hemiptera; family Gerridae; genus Gerris; species Gerris lacustris. Next base: position 83,174,229 of record OX578276.1, on the reverse strand, counting down.
ACTGCTTATATCGTTAGATTCATATATAAATGGACTAAATTTTAGAATTTTTAATCAAAATTCGGAACTGTTTTCTTTAAGAGTTTTTGAGGGGTCGCGCCCCCCAAATTTGAAGCTAAATTTTTTCTCGATTTCGCCTCGGGGTATGCTTTTTGTTAAAATGTATGCCCCATTTCGTCAAAATTACAAATCAAATAAAAAAAACGACCGTAGTACTTTAGGCTCCACTCGACAGACTGCATTTTTTTTTTAAAAAAAAACACTTATTTGAACTCAAGGACCTCAAAACGTCTAGGAAGACGCAAATGGCTTTGAATGACTGCGTTCAGAATAAATACATTGTCAAGGCAACCTTTACCCTTCCGAAAGCCTGCTTGTATTTCTGGAATTAGCTTGTGTTTATCGGTCCATAGATGTAAGCCGTTTAATTAATTTCTTAAAAACTAGATCCTTCTTGTTGAATAAATGAAGCAGGAGAAATTTTCATTTTGAGAACCTTGCATTACGGAAAGAATTTATTTTTGTTTATTTATTTTTTAGTGATTGTTATTATTGTTTAGTGTTGTTACTTTTTAGTGAATGTACGGATATGAGTGTGCGTGTATTTATAAGTAATGTACGGGAGTGAGTATCATGTCCATGTGTATTAATTAATTTCTAAGATTAAATTGTAAATTTACATTTGGGAATTTTCACATCTCAGCCCTATAGTTCGTTCTATGTTTCCTTAATAAATTCCTTCTCCGTTAGCTCCTGTAATTAGGGTCCGTAGGCAAAACCAATGACCCTTATATTTTCCTGCGTGTGACTGTCCGTCCGTCCGGTCCTGCTCTCACGGCTACACCTTTCGTCCGATCACTTTGAAATTTGGCATGTATGTGTCTTACCTACCCACATATTGTAAAAATATAGCGACAAAAAAATATTTTTCAAAAAAATTACGGTAAAAACACTTGAGGGTTAAAAATTTTTAATTTTTTTTGACCCCGTGAGGGGTATTATATGAAAGGGTACGTCGAGCTGATTACAAAAATATATAATTCTTTGTTTATAACTTTGAAAGGGCGAGCGTGGGCGAGTTTGAAGCGGGTGTGAAACGTGTCCCCCCACTCTATCTCGCTTATGTGAAGTGCAAAAAATCTGAAAAAAATCCTGAACATTTTTCGACCAAAAGTAAAGATACCACTTTTTGGAAATTTCGAAAAAAAATATTATTTTATTTATTATTGACAAAATGAAATTTCGATGTATTTATATGGTCTTTTCGATGTATTTATATGGTTGTAGTCCGGTTCAGTGACAAAACATACTTTATCGGAAGTTTGTTTATGTGTTTTGAGAATATCTGACCCATAGGATAGTTCATAGTAAGCTTTTTAGCATTTTAAAAAACACCATCAATAGGATACTACTTAAACTTTACAGTGTGGTGGCCTACGGACCTTAGCTGTGTGCCGACTAGCACACACTTGACCTGTTTATTTTAATCTTGTTACATCCTTAAGCTGCTTACTTTCTTTCGGTTAACTGTTATATCTATACATTGATTTTTTATAAATACATCATGTGGGGTTTTAAATAAAAGAGGAGGACGCCCTATATGGAAAAATATATAATTTGGTTTCGCTTTTGTACCAATTTATCTTTGCACCATCTTTCCTTGTAAATGGTGCGTTTCGTGAGCCCCCACCTCCTTATTTTGTTAACAAATTTAATTAAAAAATCTGAAAAATAAAATTATTTTTTGTAAAAAACCCAGAAAAAATAGACAAATTAAAAATAGACTGCCAATTTGTGTGGCACATAGCTTCCTCGCACCTATCATGTACTTGTTTGTTGTTATTCATGTACATGTTGTTATTGTTACATTAACATTAAAATTATTGTTATATTACTTTATTGTTATATTGTTTATTGTGTAAAAACTATTACTAGTTTTAACGATCTTTAACACTTCATAGCGGTGTCGCTGTTGGTTTTAATAAAAAAAATTGTATTAAAAAAAAATGTTTGTCTCATTGAAGAGATGATGTTGGATTTTTTTCCCAACCTAAAATTCAAATTTTAAATTTAATGTTCACGTTTACGCGAGCGTTGCTCGTGAATGCTTGGACGGATAACGTTGTCCAACGAACTCGTCCTGGGCATTGGTAAAATGAACATGTCTACCAAATTTCATCAAAATCGGTCGACATTTTCTTAAGTTATCGTCGCACGTTTCATAATTCGCGGACACACAGACCGACAGACAGATAGACAGAAAGACACGAGACCAATAATGTTCCCTGATGTCTGAAACGGATTTTTGTCTTGGAAATTTTAAAATCGGAGGCATAAAAGTTTTTCGTTCTCAAAAGTGAACACAATGCTTCCGTTACCTTCGGTAAGCTCGGAAGCAAAAACAAATACGAATATAACAACCATTTTGTATTAATTTTTTTTTTTTTTTTTTTTTTTTTTTTTTTTTTTTTTTTTTAAAATGTAGTAAATACAAGCTACTCACTGGCTTACAACGTTGACAGTTATCTTGTTTCAAAATCTATGATCGTGCACAAAGTTTTGGTAAATAAAGTGAACAAGATGCGCTATATTGCAAAATTGTGTACATTGGGTATGAAGCACCATTATATTAATTTTCTCTGTCTGTAATTTAACTAGAAAATTTTAAATACTCATTTTGTCAGTAGTTCTTACCACATTCTTTATAATATATACTTTTTCCAAAATGATTTAATAATATTAGAAATCTAACCAATTATTATAAAAAAAGTTGTGTAGTTATCTATCCTTTAAACAATCGAGTAGTGTCCCACCGACGCTCCTTGAAATCATTTGTTATTGCAAAGCTAAGGCAACCACATTAATTCTAATTCCAATAAAAATAAATGTTTGTTTTGATTTTTCAGGTAAAAATACTGGTATACTTTCATCCTCAAATACTCGCTCATTTTCAAGATAGCGGCCATTAATGAGCTACTTTAAGGGAAAGTACCACCTAATCATCTATCAATCATCAAGTACCACCTAATCATCACCTCTAACCACCTCTAACCACATCACTATATCTAAGATACTGTTAATTTTGGAAACACGACTTTTGCTAAGAAGCTTACATAATTGATTTAGATTTCCGCTGCCATTTGATCTGCCGTTTTGATTCGAGATAGCGGTAATTTTCTATCAATTTTATGGTTGTTGTATCTCCTAAAATATTTGGTCCTGAACATTTAAATTTGGAAGTATGTTACTTCTTATGACTAAACGTGTTCTATAAAGAGATTGTGCAATCTGACTTTTTAATTCAAAATGGTGGCCTTATACATGTTTAGAAGCAAAGCCTCTTCATAAATTAATTAAAAATGGCGGTCTTTAAAAAGTAGTTTATGAGATTGTAATATCTTGAGCACCGCTTGATCAAGAACCTTGGAATTTGTAAATGAGCCACTTCTTATGATATAAAGATTTCCTGGAAAAGGATTTTTTTATCTGCTGATTAAATTTAAGATGGCGGCCATATTTCTACATAGACAAAAGTCAACGTGGATACGTGTATGTTCTCTATAGGTTCATTCATTGTTTGAGGTATCTGAACCAAATTTGGCACACATATGATCTCCCTGTGAAAATAATAGTATAGTTTCATTGCCAAATACTCATTTATTTTTAAGATGGGGGGCAATTATGAGGAACATTTATGGCCAAATTGCACCAAATCACTTATTTATAAATATATCTCAAAAACTTTTAATTATGGAATCGCAAATTTTGAACAAAACTTGCTTTAATGATGTAGACATCCTCTAAGAAATGATATTTTGATTCAAGCTGGTGGCCATTTTATTTAAAATTATTATGGTTGCTAAATCTCCTAAACTATTTGGTCTAGAAGCTTGGAATTTGGAAATAAGTTAGTTCTTATGACATAAATATGTTCTATGAAGGGAATTTTCAATTACTTTTTAATTTAAAATGGCAGCCAGATATGTGTTTAAAAGCCAAATCCCATAACTCACCTATTCATCACTATACCTAGGAAGTCCCGTAAATACTTAAATAGCCAAAATTGATATAGCAATTGCTCTATTGGTTTACATGATTGTTTTGTGATCCACTATTTTAATTCAAAATGACACGAACATTATTATAAGTAATTATTGAGATTGTAATATCTTGACAAGCACTTGATCGTGCGGGTATTGAAATTTGGAAATAAATTTGTTTTGACAATCATGTCCTATAAAAAAAATTTATAATCTGCTGTTTAAATTCAAGATGGTGGCCATATATATATACATCAATACATCATGAAAAAAAGATTTTTAAGTCACCAATGCATTAATGAATCTTTGAAACTGAAGCCGCTAGAATCATTTAACAAGTGTTAAGGATTTTTCTTTGAGGATGGTATACGTTCGTTCACCTGGGAATTTGTCCGCTATTATAATTCAAGATGATATTAGTTTGACCTAATGTTTTCCGTCATTAGGTCAAACTAAAACCTTTAAATTTAGAAATTAGTCACTTATTATGACTTAAACATGGTTTATAAAAGGCCTTTATAATTTAACTTTTAAATTCGAGATGGCGGCTATAATTTTTTTAAAAGATAAATTCCCTTACTCTTCTCTTTAAATAATGCAAGATTAAAACGTCAGAATAGCTAAACTTTAAAGTATGTTTTTCTTATGGTTTATACGTCCGCTAAGCAAGGTTTTTTTTATCCTGTAATTTTAATTCAAGATGATGCATATTTTCATGTAATTAATTTTAAATCTATACTTATTTTATTGCTTCCAAGCTTACCGAAGGTAACGGAAGCTACGTGATCTTCTGCAGAACGAATAATTTTTAGGTGTCCGATTTCAAAAATTCCAAGACAGAAATTCGTTTCATACATCAGGGAACATTTTTGGTTTCGTGTCTGTCTGTTAGTCTGTCGGTCTGTCTGTCGCTCTATTTTTGCGAACCAACAAATCTTAAAAACTACACGTCCGATTTTAATGACATTTTAGATGTTAGACCACATTAGCCCATTGTTGGTCCTATATAAGTTTCAACCTTCTGCGCTTATTTGTTTCTCTTCCACATGCACACAAACATACATTTATTTACACCTATATAGCTTCATAAGTACTTATCTGATTTTATGAAACTTTTATAGCTTATCGAATGTAATTCGTAGATAGACCCAGATTAAAATTTAACTGTCTACGCTCTTTAACTTTTGTTAAATTGATTCTTCATGTAAAATATCAAAACAATTTTAACATTAAAAAAAACGACGGAATCAATCAAATTAGACAATAATGGCTTGTAAAAGCATAAAATCCATAAAGTACGTGATAGGATGTGAGGAAGCTATGTGTCTATTTTTTTATTTTATTCACCAAAATTTTTATTTTTGGAACACCGGGGCTATGCAGGGTACTTCTGCTAGTTTATCTATGTAAATTCCAAACACCAACCAATTGAGCAAAGATCTTAAAATTTGGCCGGTAGTCCGGCGACCACGTAAGAGAAGAGCTACAACCTACGTGTACTAGTGTATAGAAAATAATTAGAACTAACTTCACGAATTATCAAAAACAAACTGAAAATCACCATTATAAGTTACTCATTATAAGAACCAAAACTTGTATTGCCTATCCTTTTGTTGATTAGCTCGACATTTTTAATTAAGATGATGATTACATTTTTCTAGCAATTTTAGTGGTGCCTTATCTCTAGAACCTTTCGCCCTATAATCTAGAATCTAGAAATTTGGCATGTGTCTAACCCACTTAAATCTGTAAAGAGAGGTGTTATATGGTACCGCAATACAGCTATGTTAAGTATGTTTAGTCGGTATTTAGACTGAAAAGGACGGAAAGAAAAAAATCACTAATTGGAACGTCAGGGCAAGGCTGTTGTTGTGAACCGCACAAATTTACGAGACTGCGCGAATCGATACGTAGAGTAGGGCAGGGCAGGACTGCACCAAGCCAGCACTTGTGGATATGACTCAGAAACTTTATAATCAGCGTAATATATATTGATTATTATTATTTATTTATTTATTTTTTTTTTTTGGATGAAGACAACATATTTCTACCATTACTACCCACCGATGGTAATGATTGAAAAAAAACTGACGTAAGATTAAATATTATATTCGGATACTATAAAAGCTTCAGATTTTTTTTTTTTTTTCCTAATATTTGTAAAGATCATTACAACTGCATAAAAAATAATGTTATACAAGGATATGCTAGTGCATAGGCTTCCACGGCTGATATCTTAATTAAGTTCTAGGTCTTCCGGTGGTGACCGATGTGGATATACATTGGAGTCCACGTTGTCCCTTTAATCAAAACGACATGTACTGTACACCCCTGAAGATGCCTCCAGCATAAGAAGCGAAACGTTGACAAACACTTCCATCACACTTGCCACCGAAAACCCTAAAACTTAAGTATTACGGGACATGTTATCATGGTGGGAGAAGCAACTCAGTAGTTGTATTCTCTTGTTGTTGAAATATAATTACATATTATATATACTTCTTTTTATCCTAATCGCTTAGGTGAAGGCGAGGCCAACAGTATTTTAAGAAGGCAAGGAGGGTTACTCGGTATCGTGTGGGAGGAGAGGGATTTCACTTAAGGATTAGGATGTGAAGCTAGGGAACTATGAAAAGTCTGATAACGGAAAACTGCCAAGTCTCAAACGAAGCGAACATAGAAGTCATTGCAGAGGATTTGGTTGGAAATATAAAAAGGTGCGCTAGCGATTTTAAAGATTCCGAAGTGTTCGGAGTCTTTCCTTATTGAAATGCTTTGCTGTTCCCCATAACTCAAGTGATTTTGAAGTTGGTCTGAAGCTATAATAGGATCTACGTGGGTTGAGAGGATACTTTTATCTTCCGCGAATGTGGATAGAATTGTGGTAGGATATTTAGGAAGGTTGGAAGTGTAGACCATGTAAAAGAGAGGACCATGAATGCTACCCTGGGGGACGCCAGCCAGGACATGGTGTTTTTTTTTTTTTAAAAAAAAGGATTGATTCGGAGGGACTTTGAAATTGCGCTTACTGAGATAGGATTTAAGGATAAGGAGGTATGTGAAAGGGAGAAAGTGCTTGAGTTTTCAAAGCAACCCGGCGTGACAGACCCGATCTTAAGCTTGTGCCACGTCAAAAAAGACGCCCGAGCAATTTCTTTTTTAAGTGGCTATTGTATCATCTTGTCCTAGGATATCCTTTTGGTTGCTGTCCAATGTGATTTATTTTTCAGTTTCTTAGTATAATTAGTGAAACGTTCTTTTTTGAGTCTTTGTAGCGTCTGTAAGCTGTCTTGATAGTCTTAACGTTTTTTTTTATTAGTTGGGTATTTGCATCTTTGCAATTTTGCTCTTGCCTTAGGTTTAATAGAATTTTTTTCCTGATACATATTTTTCGGAAAATTCATGTTTAACTTGTTGTAGTTCTGTTTGACGAAAGTTGATTCCCAGAAAGATTAATGAATGCTTTAGGTATTTCATGGACTGTATAATCGATTTTATTAGGCGTCTTCAGAGATATTTTGAGTTCAATTTTTTTCTTCTAAACGTGTCCTAAATTTGTCCCGGTTTATATTTCCGTCAACTAATGTTTATCGGGAGAGTTTTGGAGAAGGAGAGAGGTGTAATGAGTAAGGAAAACTGGGGTATGATCTGATGATATATCATAAATTGGTTTGAAATAAAATTGTTAAAAGGAGACCGGGATAGGGTGATAAATAAAGTTAGCAGGTCTGGAAGGAGATTATGCTGATAGGGAAAATATGTGCAGTTGTAAGGAGAAAGTACTCGGTAAGTCTTAGAGGTAAGGAAGTTCAGTAGCACTGCACCACGGCGATTAAAATAACTATTTCGTGCTACCCTGCCCAGTGCCTGTACTACACGAGTTGCTCAATGTGCGCCTTAGCTTACACTCTTTCTTTAGTTGCATCAAAAGAGGGATTGTTTATTAGTGAACTTGTAATTAATAAACATTTTAAAAAAGTGTACGCATTATTATTTTTTTCTTTACCTATAAATCACTCTTGATTCAATCAATGCAGGCAGTCTCTTTCAAATAATAATAATATGTATTCGTAATTTATTAACCGAATCTAAAGCGTGGGAGCGCTGTAATAGTTTAGTAATCGTGTTTCATTACTGTAAATAATTAAAGTTCAACATTTATTATAACATGCAAGAATCTTGAAAGATGACGCAGAGTGCCACGAGCCAGCCCTCTGTGAGCCCGGGGGGACGTTGCCTCGTGCGTAATCAGCATTTCGAAATTAAGTTTTGAAAATAGAGGGGTAGCTGCAAAATGCCAATCTGCGAGGACGACAGATGCCTCCAACTGGTTACACTAGGTTACTTGGTTGGGGAAATAAAACGAGACTCCCTTTCCTTTTATTGTCTATATTGTGAAGAGGCTTCCCCTTGGAAGAAGAGGGACACCGGTTTTAATATGGTAATTGGGCAATGGCGTCTGTACAAAATGGCCGTTCTTTCTCCCCTTCGTCAAGAGCTTTGTGTACTGTTCCAAGATATAATTGGTTTTTTGAGAGAGGGTGTGGAAAATTTACGGGTTCGAGCAGAAGGGCACTGAAATCCCAGGCCCTTTATTCATTTTCGACACCTGCCTTGTCACGCTGTGTCCCATCAGTTGTCACTATAAAAATGTACTTAAATATTTCTTCTTTGCCGGTACGAAACTTATTTTGTAATGTATATAATACAGCTTTTATTAAAACTCAATAATTTAAAAGTTGCGTACTAATAATAATTCATGAGAAGAATGGTTTTAACTATGCTATAATTTTTAACTTTACGTAAACTGTTTCCCCTGATTTATTCTGATGTTTTCAAACTATTTTATATTTGTTTATAGAATAACCTAACTAAGTTTGCTGTATCAGTTTTATATGGTGTATAAAAGATCGCCAAAACCTTTGTGTGCCAATATATATTTAGAATGTAAATTAGATAATCGTAGAGCCGTAGAACATTCAAGTGGTATATTTATATCGAATAGTGTTATACTACAATAAATCATTAAAATATAGCAGCTCATTTTGTTATCATAGTAATAAGAGGTTACCTTTAATGTAATGTGAAATAAAGTTAATTGTTTAACGTAGCAATAATTTCTAGGATAGATATAAATTAATTGTACGAAATAGCTAATGCATTGAGTCTGGTTGGTATTCCGTAGTAAATATATGAAAGGATGTGATGAATAAAGAGTATCAAATTTAATAGGAGTCTATGTTGTTAGGAAATGTGATTTTATTAAAAGAATTTGAGAACTGTCTCATTAAGCCATACAAACCACTCGGAAATTTCTCATTAACATCTTCCTCATAATAAAAATAATATTACAAGCTCTCAAATTATTATGAACCTACAAGCTCTTGTAAGCAAGATCCTTGTCCTCTTAAAATTAATGAAGTAAAAATTCAAATAGAAATAAACGAGAGTAAAGTCATTAGAGAACTTATACAGGAAGAAATGAAGTCCCAACATTTCATGTAATGATATTTTTAATGAGATCCCCTCCTTTTTTTAAAGCAATTTTCCTGTTTCTACGTAGATGCCAAGCACTTTATATATTTAACTCTTACTGTAACTTATTTTAATAAAATATTTGGTTTCTCAAATAATGTAAAAATATGGATAGATTCAAAAAACAAGTTAATTTAATACCATAAATTGAAATCTAATAATGGTTTGTGCTTTTCAATATAATATGTTATATATTTATTGGATTTTATACCTTTACTAATTTAACAATAAGATTAAGTAGGATGTTAAAATATATATATCCCTTATCCCTTATTTTAAGGAAGAAACATTGAATCACCATGTTCGGGTAATATAATGACTATGCAAAGACGTTAACCCCGAATATATTATATTAATGACAAGGTCAAATAATAATACATTAAAAACCTAAAAATGGTTAGGTTTATTTATACCAAAAGTAACGTCATCGTTCTTTGTTATCAGAAAAATTCTGATCGTATTAGAGATTTAAATTATAATTGGTTCCATTTTTTTTCTTTTAATTTAAGTTTTAACATTCCATCCTAAACTATAATTTTTCTGATATTTTAAGCTTCGACCGTAAAAAAGAAAATGTTTGACGGTAGTAGAAAAAAATAACTATTTAGAAGACCAATTTAATTAATCAGTGTCTTTTTTGTGCACAAAAGATTAATTTGACAGTTTTTTTTTTGTTTGTATTTTTTTAATCTAAGAGTAGTTTTTAAGAATTGTTCACTTACCTGTTTAGTCTGTTTGTCTCTCCAATAATATATGTATTATAACTAATTTATAATTATTTATCATAATAATTATAGTTCCGAAGTATACAATAGTTATTTATGTTACAAGGCAGCAAAATGGAATTTTGCTGATAAGTTTTTTAAGTTTTAGTTCTGAGCCGAAGGCGAGGATAGGCAAAACAAATTTACTTCAGAGGTGAAGCCCAGGCAGGAAAATATCAATTACCTGCTAAGGTGTAACCGAAGCAGGTAATCTTTAAACGAGTCAGGAATGTTTCCTTTGCTGCATAGTTACATACAATATTTTATCTACTAATGGCAGAAAAATTACACTAAAGATATCTTATACTATAGTACCTGTTTTAGAGGACAATAAACTCTTGGAATATGTTGCAATATTTGCAATTTCGGGTGGCGTGTTATCAAACAAGTCTTCACCGTCTTGCACATTATTAACAATATTTTTATTTAAACTTAAACAAAAAAAAAAAACAACAAATTAACAAATTTATCAAAATACTAATAATATAAAATTATGAAATTACTATACTATTTTTTTAATAGATAAAATATTTAAAGAAATGAATGTTTTAGTCATCAAGTTAAAACAAAACGATCTGTGTTGCCCCTTTTTTTTATTAACAGCTGTTTTTAATCTCAATTTTTAGGGATTTTTTTAATAATCACTGTAAAATAATAAAATTTGTTTTATTATTATAATTTTTAAAGCATTTTATTAATATTACGCTTAAATATATAAAAATAAACAATGTGGGAGAGTTCATAACCTGCGATGTAGCAACCTTTTCTTAAAATTTTGATGCCTGTTTGTTATTTTGCTGACCCTTTGATAATTTGTTGACACTATATTATTTTGCTGCGTGTTTTTTTGACATGTTACAAAAGAATCTAGAAAAACATTTTGCAGATTGAAAACGTACAACAATGCTTAATTATGCTGCCGTGAGTAGATAAAGTAGTTTTTCATAAACAAGTTTTAATTAAAATTATATTTTTATTAATCAGTGACGTTAGTATTATTATCAATAAAAATCTATTGCACGTATTTTTTCTAAAATATTGTACCTTTTCATTTGATATTTCTTACTTTAGTGTAAATAGAGAGCAAGGACAATAAAAAGTATTAAAGTTAGATGTAATAACAATGAGAGTGTAATTATTTTTTTTTTCTAAAAAAAGAAGTTATTAAAGAAGATGTGTGAGATTTTAATTATGGAGGATGGATAGATGAAAAATAAGAGTTTTGAATAAAAAAAAGCTTGAGAGGTGTAAAGAGATGAGCCTTTGGAAACCAAGATGGCTTCTCATTCCCAGCACCAATGATGTTCTTTTCAGACGAAAAAGCTTCAGTTTCAAAATTACAAGGATAGAACACAAGAGGAGAGGCGCCTTTTGGAAGGATTTCTTTGTGTAGGATGTTTCCGGACCACTTGACTCTTCGCAGCCTGATTGCGAGTTTCCCCTGAATGAAGGTCCGAGAGAGGCTTGTTTCTAATCCAAACCCGTAGCTCAGTTCTGATGACGTTCTATTGTTCCTCCGACAACAAAAACAGTCCATGAGCACAATTTTAATGTGAATTTCATATTACTTCTCTTTCTTTTGTGTTCTTTACAGAAGTAAATATACGAATAGAAGGTAAGGCTTCTCTCATTTTACCATAATCATAAAGAAAATGTATTTTTTTGTCCCCAAGACATGGCTTTCTCATTAAAATATTTTGGGAGGTAAAAATTACATTCAGGAAATGAAAATTTTGGAATAGTGGAGTTCATTGTAATATTCGCATATCTATTTGTCCGTAAATTGAGATTGGAAAATATTAAACAATAGCTTAAAAAAAATATTTTAAATAATTATTATTAATAATGCTAAAGAACAAATCATCTAATGGCGAACTACTTTAACATTGGATTCAAGAAAGTCAATTATTTCTCTAGTTAGGTATCTAGAAAAGATCCAGGTATTCATTGTACATAGGGAGTTATGTTAAACTCTATTTTACAGTTAGAATGGTATCAGCTTATAAGTTGAGCTTAGAGCCACACCCTGAGCAAACTCCTACACCTGGTTTCATGTCCTGCCTACCACTCGTGTCTCCCTGTCTACGGTCCTCCCTGTGTCATACAGTGACTTAAATTTACTCTCTGAATAAATTATGACGCTTTTTTGGAAGGATTACTTAATTTAATCGAAATGAATAGATTTTCTGATCTAATTTTGCATTAATTACCTTCACTCAATCTTCAGTCCTTGGTCATGGATGAACTCTAGTCTCTCGATCATATGCCAGCTATCTAACTTTATCTTGGGCTACAATCTTCCAGTTCTCGATACCAACAGTCAATAAATCCTTCACTGCTTCTTTCGTCTACAAATGTCTATGTTAAACTTTTAAATTTCATTTCCAACGCATGCGTCAAGGAATATAATATTTTTTTATTTTATGTGTAATGTAAAAAAAATACTGTTTAATACTACACTCCACAATAAATCTTCACTTTGAAAATATTTTTGCTAATTTATATAAACTATGGAAACTAACAGACAGGCTGAAGGAAATTGTTATGTATAAATGTATTGTTATTGATGTAAGCAGTAGGCGATGATCAAATTAGCTCCAAGAATCTTTTAAACTTCTTTAATGCATACCTTGTTTAGAAAAATAATAAATATCTAGTGGCTAGGTTGGAAATAAAATTCTTGTTTGTAGGTATAAGGGATTCTGGGCATAATTGATTATGTAGAACTTTTAAGAGAAAATAGATAATATTTTATCGTTATTTCAATTTTTGATTTAATATTCGGGAGGTTAGATTGGGATTAGGCTTGAGGATATCTGATATTTTATGGGTCCCTCTACTTATGAATCAATAGGTTCCCTAAAATGCAGGAGACAGTTTGGCTTAATTTTTTACTCATGCGCAAAGAAGATATTATTTAAACTTGAATAATATAACCTTGATGAAACTTTAGCGATTGTTATCGCTTTTTTACTATGGATCCTTCATTTTTATTTAGTCTTGACCTGAAATTAACGAAGGGGGAAGACTACTCTTGTAATTTCGATTTGAATCAACGATCTAAGGAATTTCACTTGGCGTCTCTATAATTTTTAAACAATTTAAAAGAGGCGAAGGATTAATTACTTAAAATGTTGTTCGGCTCCTTTCGTTTGATATTAAACTTTGGGTTTCGAGTGGAATTCTAATCATCGTTTTTTAAAATTGAATATAATATAATATCCCATTCATGTTTAAAAAAATTAATTTTTCCATTGCTCTCGATCAAGAGCAATATCTAAATTAAACAACGTCGTCAGAAACGTTGAAAAAAATTTTAATTATTGCGCATTTCATTATTTTTAGAAAGCTCCAAGGAAGGAAGGGGTTCATTACTTAAGTACAGAATGATAAGAGGAGTGTAGCAGTAGTAAACAATGGACGGTTCCAGGACTTTTCATTACCGCCTCACGGTCTTTAGTCAAGGCTTTTTTTTAGCTTTTTCATTACGTCACGAGAGCCGTGGAAAAAAGAGAAAATTCTAATAGGAGAGATGCAAATTGGAAGGGACCATTAGTAGGAAGGGGAGGTAAGATGGCGGTAATGTTAATGAAGGCGGCCATTGGTCGGAACTGGGCCTCCTCGTTAGCACACCATGATTACCCGGTGTGACTTGCAAATGACTTCTTACTTCTACCCGCCCCCGCAGTGGTCCAGGGGCCGCCGCGCACACCCCTCCCGCTATCCTTCAAAATATAATTTATTTCAAGAGGACTTAAAAAAAACTCGGCTGAACCATCGACTTTTAATTAAAACATGAAAAAAATCTTAAAATATAATTCAGTGGATCATGAATTATTACAAAGCCGCAGCCACTTCACAAACCCGCTTCTAAAGCATTAAAACTTACTGGGGTATTCAAATTTAATGATTGAAATAACGAATCAGAATTAAAAATGAAAGAGAGGAAAAGGTGGTTACGGAATGGTAATGGTGACAAATCATTATTTCTTGCTTAATATAGCAGAAGAATTGTTATGAATTTTAACAATTAACTTATTCCTCTGTATACAAACAAGCTTTTAAAGATCTTAAAAATATTAATGATTGTTGGATAGTTTTTTTATTTTTTTTTATTATATTAGAAGTTTGAGTATACCGTTTGTACAAAATAACGCTTTTAAAGAATGAAACAATTTATTTGAAATTACATGAGTGGAAATTGGAGGTTTATTGTGCTGCAAAAATTAAGTAAGTGCATCATTAAATAAGATTAAAAACAGAAAAGGTTCTGTGACTAGTTGACAGCTTGGAGCCGTACAAGCAAAGGCTTCTTATTTTACACTCATTATCCTCTCAGCGCTTTGTCCTTTCTTTCATTTCAATCCTTAATAATTCTTTAAAGGGTCTTGGGGTCATACTCTATCTTGAAATCAAATTATACCCTTCGCTTAGTGCCCATTTTAACGTATTTACTTGAAAACTAAGTTTGAAAAGAATAAATATATAACGTTTTATCCTTACCTTTTTTATCCCTAACATATTACATTTTGAGGAAACCTTCAGAAAAATTAATTATTTATTTATGTATTAAAATTTCGAGAAGAAATTTAATTTTTAAAAAAGGTATGACGGTGACGTAAGGAAAGGTTAAAATCGAATTAAGAGGTGAAAGCAAGAGGGTTAGGAAGAAAGAGAAGATGAGTTTTGTCGTTTACCCTTACATAATCGGCGAAAACTCGTTTAGCAAACTTTCTTACTAATTAACTTAGTTACTTTGACTTAATGGCTTAACTAAGTTGCTTACTCTTGCAAGCACCCTGTTTTATACAACCTTCTATCAACTGCCAGACATTCAACTTATTATTTTTGTAATTTCTTTAAAATTTATTGTGTATGTCACAGCCATTTAATGCTAGGTACCTAATTATATTATTAATTCATTTATTTATGTTTTAAACAAAATATGTAATACATATTTTGTTTAATAATTTAATTTTATAATATTGTGTAACAAGTATGCTTGCTGCTCAATATGTGGTAATTAGATAATGTAAATGTAAAGACTAATTATAAATTAGATCAAATATAAAAATTTATAGCAATATCCCTACCAGACAATCAGTTTGAGTTGGGTCTTCTTTGCGTTTGTCCTTTAGCTACTGACCTGGCAACATCACTCACAATTCATCACCGATACTCACTTTTATGTATCCCACATCACTCTCCAAAACTTTTCCGTGATTTTTCCATAGCGTACAAAGAATTTCATGATTTCTTATCAAATCCCTCCAATCCTCTAGTACAGCTCCAATTTTACTTACATATATGCGTAGTATACAAAAAAAGTGAAGGCATGAAAATCAATTTTTATATTTTGCTACGTATACGCATTGCAAATATAATTATACATTCAAAATTATCAGTCTGTCGATGTAGTGCAGGCGTATAGAGCCTATATCTACTTATGTTAAGAAAAATTATATCCTGAGGGAAAATCGCTAAATGTATTTTAGCTTTAAATTTGAGTACGCTACCTCTAAAAACTAACCCCCAAAAAAGATCCTGAAAAGGTTCTGAAAATTTGTATTAATAAATTCTAAAATGTGGTTCATATAACTACAAATTTGACCATATAAAATGTAAATAGTTTTTATCTTCGATTAATACGAAATTAACATTGCATCTCTGTTTAGATGCGTAGAAAGTGATTCTTTACGTACTTGTATTCATTGCGCATGCGCGTCTCATAGTTCTGAAGAATTCATCTTCTTTACCACCCTAGGGCGGTAAAGAAGAGGAATTCTTCAGCTTTACGCACAATTAGCGAGTTTGTTTACATTTAACAAAACTAATTTGCTACTCTTTTATTAAAGTACCTGTTTATATCGAGTTTTTAGTGAAAAACAATGAGTGAATCAAGTGACTTTGACGAAAATGTGGAGAATAATACTCCTCCAGAAATAATTAATTCGGCAAAAATACAACTCAAGAATTAATGCCATCTTTATCAAGAGAGAGATAAGAACTTACCAACAGCAAGTTTATTTTTTTCTGTATTTATTATTTAAATCTAACAATCGTAGATAAAGTACGGTTCGCAACTCGTGCGAAAACGGCATTTTGCATTGCTCGTGTGGTTTTACTACCCTCGCTATCGCTCGGGTGCAAACTCCACACTTGCATGCAAAATGCTACTTTCTGCACTCGACGCGTAATGTACGGTTAAAATAGTCTGCGAATAGCGTGGCAAATAGTTTCTTCGTTTCCTATTTCGTATACTTAAATGATTTTATGCTTTAACTACTAATTATTGTCAAATTTAATTAATTAACGAAGGTAACGGAAACTATGAGATCGTTCTGAAGAACGAACATTTTTTATGTCTCAGAAATCCATTTCAGACATAAGGAAACTTTTTTGGTTTCGTATCTGTCTTTCACTCAATTTTTTTGGTAGGAGAGGTGTACTCATCTGATTTTTATGAAATTTGGACGGTTTGTCGAAAATAGCCCGCAGATAGGCCCAGAGTAATTTCAACGTCTGTGATCTTCATATTTTGCTGAATTGATACTCTAATTCATATAAAAAATCAAAACAATGAGAAACAGATAAATAAATTAGACAATAGTGCAATAGCTGGCAATAGTGCAATGAGTACTTTTGAAAATATAGGTGTAAATTAATGAATGTTTGAGTGCATGTAAAAGATAATCAAATGGGCCTAAAAGGTTAAAATTTACATGGGACTTGTAATGGGCTAATTATTACCTACCATTTAGATTTCATTAAAATCAGACGAATTGTTTTGTCACTATCATTTGTGCAATAGTTGCAAAAGCATATCATCAATAAAGTACGTGATAGGCTAGATACAAATTAGCAGTCTATTTTACATGCATTAAAGTATCAAATTAGCAAAATTTAAACAGCGAAATTAATCTGGAACTATCTGCGCGCTACCTTCGATAAACCATCCAAATTTTATAAAAATCAGATGAGTACTTTTAAAAATATAGGTGTAAATTAATGAATGTTTGAGTGCATGTAAAAGAGAATCAAATGGGCCTAGAAGGTTAAAACTTACATGGGACCAGTAATGGGCTAATTATTTACCTCCCATTTAGATTTCATTAAAATCAGACGAATTGTTTTGAAGATATGTTTGAAGACCGACAGACAGACAAATGATTCCTGATGTCTGAAACGGATTTCTGTATTGGAATTTTTTAAATCGTTGACATAAAAAATGTTCCTTCTTCAGAATAATAAACATAGATTCCGTTACCTTCGGTAAGCTCGGAAGTAAAAATTAAGACTAGTTTCCACGATAATGATGCAAATAAAATATGATGCTATAACAGTGGCGGATTAAGGGTGCCATCTAGGGGGTGGCGATCTGACCCTCCAAGGGGGTTTCGGGAGTATGGAAAGCCCTAAGGAAAGGAGGGGGGGGGGGGGGAGTTCTCAGGATTCCTCCCCCCCCCCCCCCCCGACTACAGTACAATATCTTAACCGTAAGTCATAGGTGTCGTTAGCATTTAATTATTGTATGGTGCATATAGCGGGGGGTCCGGGGGTCCTTCCCCGGAAAAATTTGAAAATATGTCCTCTCAAAACAGCGCTTAAATGCATTTCTGAGGTAAAATTTGATTTTAATACTCAGTCACAAAAGGGTCATTTTTGGAAAGTATGAACATGAACACAAGTACATTTTACAACATAATATAAACTTAAAAGTATAGTTATTGTAACACAATAAAAGTTGTGCACCTAATCATTCCCTTTGTCAAAAATACCTAAAAAAATGTTCGTTCTTGAGAACGAAAATTTATCACAGTTTGTTACCTTCGGTAAGCTCGGAAGCTAAAGGGGGATTTTTAACATTTTCGTTTTATATATCTACGAGCCGTTAAGCCAATGACAACCGACCTAATTTTATATTTAGAAAAAAGTAGTTAAATTAAGTAAATTAATTTGGATAAGTTATTATATCTATTTGAAGACCATCGAATCAAAGCAAATACTCGTACTTATTTTTATTGGAATAAATGCGGTTGATTCATACTGGCAATAACAAACATTTTGCTAAAACTACGCATCTATAAATTATTTTATAAAATAAATTATCAGAATATGTGGATTTGTTTAAATGAATTAATCTATTATCGGCGTCTCTATTGAAAACTAGGACATTTTGCGGCGTCCCGAAAAGTGTTTTTGGGAGACAAGTTCGGGGTTTAAAGTCCAAAACCGGGACAACTCCGGGACGCCTGGCGTTGTCAGAAGTATATTATTGGGGGGGGGGGGGATATATTGCGGGGCCGGGGGTCCTCCCTCGGAAAATTTTGAAAATATTACCTCTCCAAACAGCGCTTTTATGCATTTCTGATATGAAATTTGGTAGTCGTTGGAATAAAGTATAATCAAGGGGGGGGGGCGGTCGCCACCCCCGCCCCCCCCCTTTAATCCGCCACTGTGCTATAATGATTTAATATACCTGAAAATCGAAAGAAAAATCTAGACAATCACACATGTTAAACACTTTAAAATATGTTCAATCATTACTTAACAAGCTATTAAGTCCATAGCAACGGGCTTAATTTTATATTTAGAAAAAAAAAGTAAAATTAAGTGTGGTTGGCAGGTAAAATAAATAACTACAACTTCCGGGTGAACGTGAAAGGTCTATAATTGACTCAAGAGTAAAATAAAACAAATAACAACTTAATTTACAAAGCTATAACTAAAACGAGCATGTAAGGAACAACTATAATCGACCGTTTTTACCAACTCCAAATCAACAACAACACGAACCCCGCTAAGCACGGGCGATCTTTTTTTTCTTCTTCACTCCACCCCCCCCCCCCCCCCCCCACACTACCTCGTTACCACACGCCTCTGTGATGTCCTCATCACCAGAACCACACTCATACTCTCTTAGATAGCCAGGTCACCTCACCATCCTCCGTGACCTCATCTGGCCGATCCTCTCCTCACACACCCCAGGCTCTTGGCCCTCAGCATCAATCCTTACCTGGGGTCTATCATTTCTTATGACGGCATCATGATAATGATGGATGGTAGGCCATCCACTTCTACACTATTGTAAGTTGTCCCTTCTTCAATGACCACACCTTCTCTCCATTTGTTAGAGCATCTAACGCCTTCTGGTTTTACAAAAACGGTGTCACCTTTAACAAAATGTTTACTAGGCTCCTTATCATCCTTCTGTTGTGGTTCTCCTGGGCATATCCAATTGTACGAGCAAATTTGAGAGCTGGGGCGGTTCCTTCCTTACTTCCCTCTCTAGGTGAAAAGTTATACCAGAACACCATATATCTTGGCTTCTTCCCTTACTCCTCGCAGCCATCCGTTTGATGGTCCGGTGGTTCCTTTCAACAATACCATTTCCACTCGGCCGGTTGACGCATCGAAATTTGAGTTCTACACTCCACTTATCACAAAGCCGTTCAACTTCCTCAGAATGAAATGTTCTGCTATTATCTGTCAACAGTTCAGACGGCGGCCCTCGCTCAGCGAATACTTCTGAAAGAACACGAGCCACCTGCCCACTACTCTCGTCAGATATCGGTCGCCATATGGCAAATCTGCTAGGTCCACAGTCTATGAGAGTTAAAAACTCCATGTTTTGATAATGCGTTACATCCATGGCGACTCTGTGCCAGATTTTATCACTTTCTAGGGAACCATGCTCCCATTGAACTGGCGCTGGATCTATTGACAAGCGCACTCCTTACAATCTGCACGACCTGTTCAACTTCTTCTCTGGTGAGCCCTTCCTGAGGATAGCAGTGTTTCACTATGTAAAATCTTCTGTTCACACCGAAGTGATGATTTGCGTGAGAAGACTTTATAAGATCAAGGTTTTTATCATCGATCGCAACCATTCCAAGCTCCATCTTTTCAACCCTACAAAACCAATCTTTTTAGGACTCTTGTCAGTTTATCCGCCTTATTGTTCTCCGACCTCACCAGCTCCATATCAAGATTTAAACCACACTCATCTATTAGATCATTCAACAAGATCATTCTTCTTCTCACGAGGGCCTCACCCAGTCCTTAAGTTTTAATACGACGTTCCTGAGGTATCAGGGACGAAACCCAGCAGTATACTGTCGCTGAGTCTGTTTTGACTTTTATATTTTTCAAATTCCATCTTAAAGCAAGGTCAATACCTTTCAAAACTGCTTCCAGTTCAGCCAGATTTATGTGTGCAGAATCATTGGGTTTCCTCAGCCATGACGAGTCTTCCACAATGTCACCATCAATCTCTAAACAAACTCCTACAGCCAGACTGCTCGCATCACACCAACACAACTCCACTATCCCCCACCGCCACCGACCACTTGCCCATCACAGGATCCTCTGACTTGACTCTCTTCATAACTTCGGCTAGCGTAGTTTGTGTTGTTTGGTTTGCCTTATCATCTCAGTTTTGTTCTGTTAAGGTTCTCTTTATAAAACTGCAAGCAGGACGCAATCACCCAGCCACTGGAAAATGACCAACTAACTGGCGAAAACACTTCTCTTTTGGTTACTGTATCTGACATCTCTTCAACTTTGTTATCTCTTCTCCAACTTATTACACAACTCTTATCAGATATTCTCAGACCTAGAACCCTTTCAACGTCCAAAAGAACTCAGAAAAGTCACCTTCCCCATCAAACTGTTTAATTATATCTGAATACTTAATTGACAAACTCGAAGCCATCTTCGTTCGCGTGTTTTCTCACTTCACAAAGCTTTAGTACCGAAATAGCTTATGGTTGGCAGGTAAAATAAATAACTACAAACTTCCGGGTGAACGTTGAAACGTCTATAATTGACAAGAGTAAAATAAAACAAATAAAAACCTAATTTACAAAGCTATAACAAAAACAAGAATGTAAGGAACAACTATAATCGACCGTTTTTACCAACTCCAAATCAACAACAACACGAACCCCGCTAAGCACGGGCGAACTTCTTCTTCTTTTTCTTCTTCACTCCCCCCACACTACCTCGCTACCACATTAAATAAATTAATTTAGATATTTAGAGTTATTATATCTATTTGGAAGAAGTTTGGCTCGAGTATCAAACCTATATTTTTTCAATCTTTAACTGCTTTATCCTCTGGAATATAATGGACTGTATCTGATGGGATTTCCTGTTAGGGGAAAGGTAAGGGTAGAACAAGTTGAAGGTAACGAAGGAAATTAGAGATAAATGCCAATTGGCACAATAATTTCCGAACGGTTTCGAGTTGTCACTTCCGAGCCTGGCACGGGATTCCTGCCGATCCGTAGCCGGGGGAGGCAGAGGCGACCGGAGATCGTTCCCTTCGGGTGGAGCAGGTAAATATAATTCATGCCCTCTCTCCAGAGATCGCGCGGTTTCAGTTGGGAGACCTACTGGTCATCTAAGGATCATACCTTAACTAATAATCCACCTCATGGTCTGAAGAGGCAAGTGTCCCAGGGGCATATCTTTATATACTTTATTATTATTATTTAGACTTTTGTACATAAAATAATAATTATTACTATTATTTAGTATCATATAATATTTCATCAAATATCTATATATTTATCAATATTATTTGTTTTTCAATTTTTGGAACGAAGTTCCTTATGACACGTTACACCGTCTGGAGCCCGGGAGTTAATACGAAAAAAAACGACAGTCACAAAATCGTCCGACGATGATTACCGACTGACCGACTTGAAAAAAAGTTGACTGATTTAGTTGCAATTTGGTACACATGTTCATTTTACCAATGCCCACGAAGAGTTCGTCGGACAATGTTATCCACCCAAGCGTTAGCGCACAACGCACGCGTAAACGTAAACTTCAAATATAAAATTGGAATTTTCGGACGGGAAACAATTCTACCAATATCTTACGTTCTAACGTAAAGATTTTTATAAAACTTCATATACATCGTCTAATGTACACTTGAAACAGGCATGTAAAATTTCAACCTGATACAAGCAAATATGTGTAGTGAAGTAATATTTTATAATATTTTAAATGGAGTAGGCCTGCCTGTTCCCTCACTACTCGGTTCTTTCCTTCAATCATCCTCTTTAACTATCAACCCATCATGATTAACTATTTTCTCAATTTTCAATACATATTTATTGCAAGACGCTCGCTTCAATGATAAAAGAAAAACAATTTTTTTTCTTTTAATTTTTCCTTAACTCCGTTAAACAAATAGTTAGTTACTGTTAATTTTGTCTCTTTTATAACTCTGCCATGTGTAAGTAGTTAGCAAAGTTAGCATCGTATACTTAGCAGTGGGATTTTATAATTATTTAATGAAAAGCGTAAGGAACTCCGTTCCTACCGAGTGTCCCGCGAGACGACATTTATTGTAATTATTTACGCTAGAACGGAGTCAATTGAAAATTTTTTTTTCATGCTTGCTCACTCCCTTACTAATGTACGAATTTGTTGATAGAGGAACAATGCAGTTCTGTTTTTCTGTCAACGATTTACATTAAATTTGGTATTTATGTTCAGAGAAAGTATACCTTAAGGTGAAATTGAGTCATGATTTATAGCTCTAAATTTAAGAGCACTGCACCTACAAACTGTTAAATCATAAGACAAATATTCTTCCCAAAAACCTAAAGTTTTGATCAAAACTTTTTAAATGTTTGTGTATGTAAATACTACTTAAACTATGTAATTTGTTTTCTTGGGGAAAAATAGCATATATGTAAATAGCGAGGGATCGGAATTCGATTGGATTCGTTGTTTTATTTAATAATCAACAATAATTATTAATGGTAACCTCAAAAGACAGTAAAACCAACAAATGGAAAAGTCTAGACTAATTAATAATGTGTTTGAGGAAGATTAGTGGCAGTATGGGACAGATTACTTCCTGTGTAGGGGATAAATAATGTAAAATGAGATATAAAGTTATAGATTTCTGATTATCTTTGAGTAAATATGATTAGCAAGATCTAACACAGACTATATAATCCACTAATCACAGTTATTAAAATATAAATGTGAACCATATTTTTATAAAATTTTATTAGGAGTTGATCAAAGATATCCTAAAAACGATATTTTTCCTTAAGATGTAATTTTATTGTCCAAGTAAGAAGTTAATTACCATTATTCTATCTCGGAAGGATTCATAAAAAAAAGAAAAACAAAAAGTGGACGCGGGGCTTCAGAAATGTTCTTCTCCAAACATGAACATATAAATGATAGGCAATAAACTAAATAAAATAAACAACTAGATAAGCGATAAAATAAATAAAATTAATGATGATATTTCCTACATCAAATTAATGTACCTATACCTGTACATTAATTTGAAAAATATAAACGCTTATACCTTTTGAACTATTCAACTTATTTTATCGGGGTGGTTGTATTTTGATCTTTTGTTAAACAGTTTTTATCGATACTTCATAATATGTTAATAGTGGCGAAATTTAAAGTTTAAAAGTCGACATTTTTAGGGTTTCGTAGATCCTTCTCGAAACCCATATCCTGAGGGTGATGTGTCGGTCCGTCCGTCGCTCTTTGGTACATGTCTCCCAAACCGTTTTAGATAAAGAGTTGAAATTTGTCTAACTTTTACAGTTTTGTTTTGTCTAAAGTTACTATGTCGTAACTTTTTGACCAAAACATAGTAAAAATATAGAGAAGATGAAAATTTAATATGAGCGTGCGCAATTCACACAAAAAGTGGAAAAAAATATTTTTTTAAAAAAATTTTTGAGTGGGGTATCAAATGAAATCTGCTAATGAGCAGGTTACAAATATTAAATTATGTATTCCTTATTGATTTTATGAGTATAAATATGTCCCTCCCCCTCCCAACCACCCTAAATTTGATATAATTCATGGGCGATGTAAATTTCCCGTAAAAATGTAATTTACCTTGTTGCTATTACCGATAAAAAACATTGTGCCCCCCCCCCCCCCCCCCTCCTGACTTAGAAGTTTAGTTTATTATTATTATTAGAAGTTAAGTAGTTTTGGCTGACTTAGAAAAATAGGTAAATGATGTCACCAATTTATGATTTTCAGTGCGGAACAAATTTCTTGTAAGGACTGATTTTTGTACCCAAGTTTCAAGCTTTATAACTGTGGGAGTTATGTGTGTCACATATAGACAGACATGAAGTAAAAAACTATTCAAATTATCTTAAACACAGATAATCCCGTTGAATTATCGATATCGGGGTTTTGGGTGAAAACAAAACATTTTCTTTGCACCTTCGGAGAAAGTAAGGAAAAGTAAAAATTTACAAAACATTTTGTAGATACAGAGTTCTTCGCCCTTTTGCATACTAAGCAAAATTGTATTTTTTCAGTTTTACTATTCAATCTGAATAGGCCAATATATAGGTAGCCTAAGAGGGATCCAGCTTGCATTAATTAGTGTAAACGATTTTTTTTTTTTAGGATTGTTTTGTATAGTAAGAGGAGTATGAAACCAAGTTTGCGACCTCGAAAGCTCTGGGGACAACTTTTGGTAGGGTCAAAACCTCGAAATTTTGGCACTTTTTTTTAGTTTTTTACATATAACTCATAAACGACACCGAAATCAGAAAATTGTATTCTCTCCGAAATAATAGTAGACACAATTCCCTACAAAATGCACTAGCAAAACTTAATTTTATGTTATCCTAACCCATTTCTACAGGACTTTGAAGTTTGACGAAATTATATAAAAAAAAAGCTGGATTTTACTAATTTTGTTTTTGACATTTATATAGTCGTTTATGGTGCCCATTATATATTTATTATTACCCACTATATATTTATAATATTGGTGATATGTGTATCTATGTATACATATATATTATATATGTATACCAATACCTACAACCAATAAAATTCACATACATGAAAACAAACCTCACTACTTACACACACATACCTATATGCATATATATAATGGGCACCATAAACTATATAGTCGTTGGTCATTGGTTGTAGGGTCTATACATATATATATGTACATAAATATATAATGGGCACCATAAACGACTTTATAAATGTCAAAAAATTAGTAAAATCCTGCATTTTTTTTTTTTTTTAAATTTTTTATTTATTTATTGATTTTTTTATTTATTAATTTTTACATAATTTCGTCAAACTTCAAAGTCCTGTAGAAATGGGTTAGGATAACATAAAATTAAGTTTGACTAGTGCATTTTGTAGGAAATTTTGTCTACTTTTATTTCAGAGAGAATACAATTTTCTGATTTCGGTGTCGTTTATGAGTTATATTAAAAAAACTGAAAAAAGTGCCAACATTTCGAGGTTATTCGCCTACCAAAAATGTCCCCAGGGCTTTCGAGGTCGCAAACTTGGTTTCATGCTCCCCTTACTATACAAAACAATCCTAAAAAAAAAAAATCGTTTACCATAATTAATGCAAGCTCGAATGTATCTATATATTGGCTTAGAATAGTAAAAATGAAATGAAATTATAAATCTCACCAAAAGGCAATAGTTCACATTGAAAAAATAAAAATGTTTGTGACTTAAATGTTTGTAATATGATGATATAGATGATTGAAGGTAAGTGAGAGGTTATGAAGGGTACTGTTTAAGTTGTTTTATTCCTTGTTAGAGAATAAGTTGAGTATTGATGTTGTCTCAATGAGAGGGGTTGTTAGCTTTCTTGTTTGAAGGAGAGAGAAGTTCCCATCCTTCAGCCTGCCTTAAACTTACATTTCCCTTTTAATGAAGACGAAATTATTTAGTTTAACGAGTAGAAGAGGGGATAATTGTGTGAATGCATGATTAGTATAGTTTTGTCAGAGTCATGAAGAGATAGAGGGAGTCGTTATTTGACTGTTGGTGTCGGGTACGTGCCGCCTAAGGCACCCTGCTCTCGAGGCGCAGGCCGCCTCCCCAAGAAGCCCCAGGCTACAGGTAATTGGTCCGTGCCGGTCCCTTCAGATTGGCTTAGTTAGGGCCGCCTCCGTTCCAAAGTTTTCCTTCCTGGCCTGATACAAACCTGGCAGCCTAAGCAGCAATTACTGTCACGGAGACGACACCCTTCTACAAATGTAATTTATTGTTGCATCCCTCTTCTCAGCCCTTTCTTCTTCCTTCCGATCCCTCTTGAACATTTAATTTCAATTAGCGTTCAAGTGAAACTTTTAACGCCTGATAAAGCTCGACTTAAAGTGCCACCATAAGGCAAGTTGTCTCAATTTAATCTCTTAACTTTTCCACCCTGGTATAATTGTTAGTGACAAGATTTAAATTTTATGTATTTAGTTGTAAAGGGAAGAAACATTTAGAAATTTAAATGTGTAATTCTTATAAATACCGAATTAAGCGAGCAAAGTTGAGCGCCTTCTTCAACCGTAAGCCTTTAGAAAATATATTATAAACTATTAAAATATACCATATATATTATTAAATTAATTTTTATCGCCAACTTAATAGGTTCTGTATAATCTGTTATACAGGGAGTGGTTACTCACTAATTTTTTCTTTTTACAATATATTTTTTTTTTTTCTAAAACAGTTAAGGGTATTATCAAACACAAATTAAATGTATGACAAACTGTTTATTTTCATTTAATTTAAATCCCAAAATATCTAGGATAACTAATTTATTATTAAAAATGTCTAGAAAAATAATGGGAGTCCTTAAGAATTGAAAGGTTATGTATGAGTTACTTGTTCTATTGGGGGTCACTGGGTCGCATTTATTTTTATTCAATAACTCGATAAACTAAAACTAGTATTATTCTGGGGTATACATTGCGCCCCACGATAGTGTAGATACTGAAGCGGAATAATTTATTTATATTTTGGTGGTTATAAAAAAATGAACTCCTGCTTATTGTAAATCCTTTAAAATGATGACTTTTCTTCATTTATTGTATAGGGTCTTTAATTTTTTGAAAAATTTAACAAATTAATAATATTACATTTCAGCATGTTTGAAATGCTTGTTGAGAATTTTTTTATTTTGAGTGGATATTTACGCAGTTGTAGGTGCCAAATACGTATATAAATGATCTTGTCTTTATTTTATTGTCATAATTTTTTGAGGTTATTGTATAAAAAGGTTAAAATATTGTAATCCCAACAAAGACCTTTATGTAAAAAAATTAGCTAAGTCACTCGTGAGATGATAGGTTTAACCAAGCCTTCACCTGGTCAAGAAAGTTCTACTAGGTCAAATTTATTCAGTACAAGTAAAAGAATCTGTTTGTCTGTCCCCCTTTCATTCTCTGTCCCTAACGAACTCAAACATTTTCTTTCCCAAATCACTCTACACGTTTTAAAATATAAAAACACTTTCTGAATTGCCAATTACGCAGTTCGAGGATACTATGTTGTATACGATATAGTCCACAAAATTTGAAATAAAAAATACTTCATTGAAACTTCGTGAGTAGATTATTTTTTTCGTAACCTACAACCTGTTATCTTTGAAAATGCTGAGAATTGGGGCGTTTGTGATGTGGCATGCGTCAAACATGTCAATTTAACGATACATTGGAAATTTACAAATAACCCTTTTCTTTTAGCGAATTTTCGAAGAAAATTAAGCTATTGCAATGGCTTCAAAATTTTTGTAATGAAAATTTATATATATATACATATATATGTATGTATATGTATGTATGTGTCACTCCAGACGATGTCTCCCCTTAGGATGCACTTAAAAGCTTCAAACAAATTTTAAAATTTCAATAATATTAAAGGAAAGGATGAGTTCGTTGGCCAGAATTTTTGGAGTTCATTTAGGGGCCAAATTTTGACAATTTAGGGTCAAAAATAGCATATAACGTGTTTTAGCGAATTTTCAAAGAAAATTACGCTATTGCAATGGCTTCAAAATTTTTGTAATGCGAATTTTTGAAAAATTTTTCCATGGAAATCCGTTTTAGACCATTCTGAATCGATTCCTAAAATTTAACACTTTTTTTTATGTATGTATGTATATATGTATGTATATATGTATGTATATATGTATGTATATATGTATGTATATATGTATGTATATATGTATATATGTGTCACTCCAGACGATATCTCCCCTTAGGATGTACTTAAAAATTTCAAACAAATTTTAAAATGTCAATAATATCAAAAGAAAGGATGAGTTCGTTGGCCAGAATTTTTGGAGTCCATTTAGGGGTCAAATTTTGACCATATAGGGTCAAAAAACGTGTTTTTTCCATTTTACCCCCCTTTTATGTGAAAATATGATAAAAGTGTAAATAACAACAATTACTGTACTCTTAAAGAGCTTTCCAATGACATTCATCTTGAAGGGTAAATACTATTTTGACTTTTGTACCCCGTACCCCTGTGTACCAATTTTTTTTTCACCCGAGCAAATTCTAAACCAAAATTTTCCTACATTGTCATAAGCCAATAAAACGCAGATTTCTTTGAAAATTCGCTCATTAAGTCATGGTGCATGACTGGACTTTTTCTATTTTACCTCTCTCTTATATGAAAATAGGACAAAAGTGTACATAACAACAATTACTTTCCTCTTCCAACGACATGTATCTTGAAGGGTAAATACTATTTTGACTTTTGTATACCCCGTACCCCTATGTACCAATATTTTTTTATTTTTTTTTTCACCCATGCTAATTCTAAACCAAAATTTTCCTATATTATCATAAGCCAATAATACGCAGATTTCTTTGAAAATTCGCTCATTAAGTCATGGTGCATGACTGGACTTTTTCTATTTTACCTCTCTCTTATATGAAAATAGGACAAAAGTGTACATAACAACAATTACTTTCCTCTTCCAACGACATGTATCTTGAAGGGTAAATACTATTTTGACTTTTGTACCCCGTACCC
Organism: Gerris lacustris; assembly: GCA_951217055.1. Lineage (NCBI taxonomy): Eukaryota > Metazoa > Arthropoda > Insecta > Hemiptera > Gerridae > Gerris > Gerris lacustris. The sequence goes on along the minus strand of OX578276.1, from coordinate 83,145,068 downwards.
CTATGTACCAATATTTTTTTATTTTTTTTTTCACCCATGCTAATTCTAAACCAAAATTTTCCTATATTATCATAAGCCAATAATACGCAGATTTCTTTGAAAATTCGCTCATTAAGTCATGGTGCATGACTGGACTTTTTCTATTTTACCTCTCTCTTATATGAAAATAGGACAAAAGTGTACATAACAACAATTACTTTCCTCTTCCAACGACATGTATCTTGAAGGGTAAATACTATTTTGACTTTTGTACCCCGTACCCCTATGTACCAATATTTTTTTATTTTTTTTTTCACCCATGCTAATTCTAAACCAAAATTTTCCTATATTATCATAAGCCAATAATACGCAGATTTCTTTGAAAATTCGCTCATTAAGTCATGGTGCATGACAGGACATTTTTTATTTGAATTACAAGATTTTACAATGCAAACATCGGAAAATATATTGACCTACAAATATTTTGGGGCATTTAGCGAGACCTGCACCCTCAACATGTCAAATTTATGATGTTATGTAATTTATAAATAACCGGCTGATTTTTGCACATTTGCTGGATAAATAATAGTAAAATGTTATGATTGTACTGGCCTACAAAAATCGAGGGTCTTTTGCCCTGACCTACGCCCTAAACATGTCAATTCCACGGGGTATTGTTTATTTAAAAATACTTGTAATGGCCTACAAAATGTAATGACAATAAAATGTATTACCCTACAAACATCATTGTGGGTCGTATAGGTGACCTACAAAAAAATGTATAATGTTAATGTAATTTGAAAAAATGGCATGAAAAATTAAACACTTTCCACAAATGTTATATTTTTTTGTAATCTACTCTTCAATACCTTTCATTTGATACTCCAATCCAAATTAAAAAAAATAAATAAAAAATGTTGCATGCGATATCAAAACAATGGGGCTAAATCACAATTTTATGGACTTATATTACCCAGTAAATATAAATATGATAAATATGCTGAATTCATTGCTGATTTCATATCGAGAAATGTTGGTGGTAAAATGCAAACAATGGTAATAAGACAACCACTGACAGCTAATATAGATTACAAAATTTAATATGACGAAGACTAAAAAGTAGAACATAATCACTAATAAAACACTTATGTCATGAAATAAGCCAAGTCTAGTGTGAAAAGTAGTGAGATGGTAGGTTTAGCCAAGTATTACCCGCCCAAGTAAATTATACAAGGCCTCATGGGCGTATCCAGGGGGGGTTGCAGCTGCCCCCCCTTCTAAGATCGAAAAAACGTTATAGATACTTTTAAAATGTATAATTGAAGCGAGCTTTCTACATTCAACGAATTATGCTCCGTGTCTGTTATTTTTTTTTTTTTTTTTGCATTGGTAAGCTTTACCATACAGCCATAAAAATGGTATTTAGTATTTTAAATAATATTTAAGTATAAAATATTTTTTCAGATTTTTATTTTTTCTGTTTTGATGAATTTGTATATTGCTTCGTAAACGTCTTTATCTTTAGTTTTTAATAATGTGAAGTAATTATACGGCCTTTGTACTCTTTACGGAATTTAATTAAATTAAATTTGTCTACTTTCATTAAATTTTCTACAAGTCATGAGAACATGTTCCAAATCTCCTTTTTCTCGGCAGTCTTCACATTGATCTGATTCTATTCGCTTTATGGTATTAAGATATTTAGGGCATATCCCATGGTAAGATCTGAGCCGATTAATAATGGTTACTAGCTCCTTCTTTCCTGTTACTGAACCAGGCCTTAACAGGCATCTCTGGTTGGACATTTCTATAAAAATAAGCTTTATTATCATTATTGAAATTGCATGCACGGATATCTCCGACTATCGCTTTAAACTTAGCTAACGCATCAGATATTGTTATTTTATAAGGCAGAGACTCTGTACCTTCCGATCCCTCTCTAGCCAGCTTGCCAGCCATCTCGTTGCCTATAATACCTGAATGATCTATAATCCATGCATATATAATAGAATTACCCCTCTCAGTAATTTTATAGTGTATTTTTATAATTTCTATAATCAAGTAATTCTGGAGATGTATGTGCGATATATTCTGAAGCACATTAATCACGTTTTGACTATCGGTAAAGATAACTAGTAGTTCTGTGAACAGTAGACCTCGCTCGTTAAAATAACAAATCGGGTTTTGAGCTTAGGTTAAAAAAAATTACAAATATTTAACCGAAAAAAATGTTATTTCAACATAAAATACCTAACACGTGAAAAAGTACAAAATATTTTTATACAACTTTAGAATACTCTTAAAGGAATTTCCAACGATACCAAAAACGGCCGATCAGCTACTATTTTTACCATTTCTAAAACAGAGGTACAACACTATGTACCCCTCATGGACAGGGTACAGTAATAAATTTAAGGTTCTTCATTCGCGCACACTTCACTTCTATAAAGTAGTAAGTACCATATGAGTTTCAGCCCGATCCTATGAAAAGCAAAAACGGTACAGTAAAACAAATAAAAAGTAGAGTATTTTTGCGTATTTCGACAAACCGGGACCAAAAGTACCCTTTTATGTACAATAATTATTTTTTTCAGTACAACCGCATTATAAGGCCTCAGTAAGCCTACTAAATGCCTGCACAAAGATACCTTTACAAAACACATTAAATTAAAAATTTAATCTGCACAGTACCCAGACTTCAAGTACCTTTTGTACCAAAAGTACTAAAGGTACTTAAATTTAATGTACATCTTGGATTGCACAATATTATACTGTATTCGGTTCTAAAAGGACAATCTTGTCACAGAATAATCTTAGGAGCAAAGTGGTCAACAGTGGACTCACCTCGCACTTTTTGAGAGCCAAAAAACTATTTATCGTTCAAAAGGGTCTGAAACGTGACTTCTTTCGATAAACATTTGTATTTTTTTAAAGTACGTTTCAAGAGCTTTCCAACGATATTAAACACGGCCGGCCAGCTACTATTTTTACCTATTCTTAAACAGAGGTACACAACTTTGTACCCCTTATGTACCCGTCATGTTAATAAATTTAATGTTTTCGTTTCATGTACACTTTGCGACTATAAAGTACTAAATACCACATGAGTTTTAACCCGATCCTATGAAATTCAAAAATGGTACAGTAAAACAAATAAAAAGTAGCTTTTTTCGATCGATTTTTCCAAACTGGTACAATTAGTACAAAAATAGGTAGAATTAAAAAATAAATTTCAATAAATAGGTACAAAGACAATAAAACCCACACACTTTTGAGTAAAAAGCAGCTATTTTTTTAATTTTTATTTTTACAGTGGGCCCTACAACTACCGTGGTATTAAAAGTACCTCTGTACCCGAACCCGCAAAGGTACAGTTACGAAAAGGGTACAGTGTGTTCAAGTGTTATTTGGCGCAACTTTTGACCAAAGGAAATTTTCGAGCTGATAAATCCCTCGACGCTATTAGCCCCAGAGTGGGGTAACCTACCCCATACACGGCACTCTAAAAGTACAATAGGGTACTAAAGTTACAACCTAGTACATTTTTTCGAAAATATTTTTGCACACATTTGGTACATTTCAAATTACCTTTTCAATGATACCTCTCTCAAATCGGTACAACATCCCCTTCTGGTTGCGGCTACCCAAGGAGGATGTCCTTCACATAGACGTAGCTCCCGAAGTAGGAATCAGAAATATAATAACAAACCGGATTCTTAAAGAGGATAATATGACCTAAAGTCAAACCCTATCCGATTAAAATTACGAACAGTACAGAAGGTCAAATTCGAAATTTCGGAAAAACACGATTTTTGTGTGTATTTCGCCGAGGTACTCGACTTCCCCCCCTCGAAGGTACTGAAAAAAGGGTATTGCACTTACCCTTTGAAAAAGACATTTTTAGAGCATACGAAGCAGAGTAGGAGAGTACTTTTTTTTTCTCTGTACGTACCTCCAAAGTACCATCTTATACCTCTGAATTTAAAGTACCATATCTCAAAAAGTAAAAGTACCATCGAGTTTAAAAGCAAAACGCCAGGAGCAGCATTTCATAGGCTTTTAAAACTCGAAAGCCCAATAGCGGCGTATAAATGCCCTAGGAGGAGATACGTGAACCATGTAGAAAAACGAGTGAAAAAAAAGTGGTAAAAAGTGTTTTTTCGCTTTAAAGGGCCTGAAACGTGAAAATTTTTAAAATGTTATTGCATCACTTTTGTACTCTTCCCAAGGGCTTTCCAACGATATACGACACCCCGTACCAAATATCTCCGGTTTTCTCATCGGCGAAAAACAAATTTCCCGATGTCGCCCCTAAGCCGGGGTGCACGTAAAAAAAACGTTCTCGTTACCGGCTATGGACCTCTGCGGGATCTACAAAAGCCTTGAAAAGAAATTTAAAATGTTCAATTATTTCATAAGTTATACGTAAAAACGTGTTAAAATAATGCCCTTTTTGACCGAAGACGATTTCCCATAGAAAATAAACCCATTTCCCGGAAAATTTCCCGACAGATAGAATTTTTCCTTAGAAATACACTATAACCTTAACAATTTTTAGAAAACTGCATGTCTCTACGACAAACACACCCATTTGTACAAAAATAAAAAAAAACACCCTATTTCGCCCTTTAAGGCCAATTTTCACCCTAAAGGAGTGGTTTAAAACTGCCCATACCCAATGTTTGGTCAAGCTATTTTTAAGGTTCCTAACCGATTTTGACATTACCAACTCAACATTTTTCCGAAAATAGTAAGAATGCAGGGTGGTTCCCCCCTTACTACTAGCCGCTGTACTACTATCACACCCTTTTTCTATCAACTCATCATGATTCATGATTATTTATTTTTTCAATATTAAACAAATATTTATTACTATACGCTCGCTTCAATGATATAGCCACGCGATGCCTAGTTAAACAACATTTAAAAAAATTGGACGCAGGGTGCCTCGGAAATTTTTCCTACCAAACATAAACCTATAAATTACAAACCTTTTTTTATTATGTGAATTATAATTTTGTTAGTCCGTTGAAAGTTAAGTCCGACATAATAAAGTCCTTTATAATGAGGTATTTTAAAATATGATCAAACTTTCCTGTTTAAAATGATATGTCGACACTTTCAAAATTGCGGCAGATAATAAGATAAAATAAAGAGGACTTATTTATTTTAGAAAAAGGTATTATTGGTGTGAATTCTAGCTCAATCGGCAAAATAGTTCAGATATTATTCCGTATTAAAGTTTCAAAGTTCCAAAGTCGATATTTTCAAAGTGGTGGCAGACATAAAAACGAAATTCAGTGGAAAAGTTTGTTATAAAAAGAGGTATAATTTTTGTAAATTTCAGTGAATAGGAAATCTTTCGATTTTTTGAAATATTTTATGACAGCGCAATGGGATGATGACGTCACAAATTTATGATTGCCCTGTCGGCACAAGTACATGTAGTAGTCGAGAAAAGTGTCTGACTAACATTAAGCTAGAATTTTAACAACATCAAACTAACATCAACTTGGTTTTTGGTCTACTAAGTATCATGAAAATCACATTGTCAACCAAAATGGGTGGGACACAGCCACTCTCCACGGTTTTTTTGTATTATTTATTTATTTATTTATTTTTTTTTTAAATGTCTATTATGTCTCCCGTAGATAAAATAAGCCGACCACACATTCTTATAAGGTACCAAAAGATAAACTTGTACACAAAATTCTAGATTGATGGTAGTCAGACACTTTTTTGCACGCTATCTCCAGGTCTACAAGGACGGCTTTTTTACCAAGTTTCTTCTCTCTAGCTTGAAACTCAAATTATACGAGTCACAAACAGACACACACTCACAGACAGACATCCAGCTAAAAACGACTAATATATCGTCTTAAAAACCCCCAAAACGGACAATTCCGTGAAATCTAGGATTTGGATTTTTTTGGGTGCAAAACAATAATTTTCCTAAATAAGTAGTAATTACCCTTTTATTACTGTAATTGTAATCAGTCTGCCACTTGCTCTTGGTCTAAAGGGTATAAATAAAAACTAAGTTTTTATATCATGCAGCAATATTTCAACCCCACTTGGGCCATTATCAAGCTTACAATCATTTAATTATCCACATAAACTTTATTAAAACATTTTCTGAAAATTTTTTGAAAATTGTTTCTACTGTAGCAGCTTCATAACTGCTTACTTAATCACTCCACTTGTACATTTTATGGTCGAAATTTTTTAAACAACTGTTAAAAAACGTTTCTCAAAGAGAAATTTGTCATGAGTTGATTGAGTTGAATTTTCCTTTAAGGTAGGGAAAAGTAAAAAGATGGAGAAATTACCACCATCTTTTTAGAATATTTAAAAAAATAACATCAGATTGGTTTTCAACTTTTTTTTCAGGGTTTATGAAGGGCAGCGTCCTCAATTTTAGAGCAAAATTTAATAACTCGATTTCACTTTAGGGTGTGATTTTTCTGTACCTGTATGCCAAAACCCATGCAAAAATTTCATTCAGAGAACCAAGACGTGAGGTCATACCCATGACACTGTACCTCGACTTACAAATCAGAGCACCATAACCCGGGATCCCTTATATACTTGCATTCCTGGGTAAAACGAAACTCCATCCAAATTTTAGAGAAGGAATCTAATAATTTCTTACTTGGATTTCATTATTGTCATCTTTAGAAGTCAGATTTTCTGCAGCAGATCACCTGTATTGTATTTTGATTCTAAAATCCCATCCAAGTAACTTAAGAGGTGATTTATTGGAGGAATGAAATGAAAGTACTACATTGAGTACAACTTTCTAAAATTTAAAGGCATTGGAGAAGAAAGGGAATTTTGGTTCTAAATGTGGAATGAGGTTCAGGAAGGCAGACATGGGTTAGCTATGTTAAGCATGGGACTTCGTTGACAAGGAGCAATTAATATAAGCTGTAGTTAAAAAATTTGAAACTAATCCTTACTATTAAAAAAAATATTGCATAGAACCCTCTCACCCTCTCTCCCGGACCACCCCCCTCCCTGAAAGAATTTAAATTCAGAAAACTGCCCCATCTTTCGTAATGAGCTGGATACGCCCATCCTAGGTCTTCTACTAGGTCACTAGGTGTCTGTCCCCTCTCCCTATTCTCTGTCCCTCAAAAACTCAGTATTTTCTTTCCCAAATAACTAAAAGTTTAAATTTTAAAATACTTTCTCTCTTGGCAATTATGCAGCATAAAGAGAGTTAACAGTTTAATGTTATTTAATATATATTTTCCCTATGGTTTATATTTAGATAATTAAAAAAGTTTAATATTTAAAATTATTAATTTTAATATTTAAAAAAGTCCAGTCATGCACCATGACTTAATGAGCGAATTTTCAAAGAAATCTCCGTATTATTGTAATAAAGGAAAATTTTGGTTTATAATTTGGATGGGTGAAAATAAAAAAGATATTGGTACAACGAGGTACAAAATCAAAATAGTATAAACCCTTCAAGATGCAATTCGTTGGAAAGCTCTTTAAGAGTACAGTAATTGTTGTTATGTACACTTTTGTCATATTTTCATATAAGAGGGGGGTAAAATGGAAAATAAACATGTTTTCATGCTTTTTTTTTACCCTAAATGGACTCGAAAAATTTCTGGCCTATACGAACTCATCCTTTCTTTTGATTTTATTGACATTTTATAATTTGTTTGAAATTTTTAAGTGCATTCTAAGGAGAGATATCGTCTGGAGTGATACATATATATACATATCAGCAATGTAATACTGTGTTTATGCACACTGCAATAAGGTACACAATTTGTGTTAGTGAGAGACACCAAGGGATGTGCCACGCAAGCGGGACACATAGGCACTGTTCCAACATCAGACATTACGTCAAAAAGATGTTGGGTTATATATATATATATATATATATATGCATACATATATATACATACATACATACATATATACATAAATATATACATAAAAAAGTGTTAAATATAGGATCGATTCAGAATGGTTTAAAACGGATTTCCATGGAGAAAAATTTCAAAAATTTTGAAGCCATTGCAATAGCCTTATTTTCTTCGAAAATTCGCTAAAATGATAATCAAGGAGTTTTGCATACAACTCTGTACCCACGTGCTGCGTAATTGCAAATTTAGAAAATGTTTTTAAATTTAAACTTTCCGAGTAATTTGGGAAATTAATGTTTGAGTTTGTAAGGAACCAAGAATAGAAAGGAGGAACATACAGACATAACTTACTTTTGCTGAATAAATATTTTATCAAACATCTTCGAATATAAACTGTATATCATGAAAGTACTCCATATAGAAGTTTTAGAGCATTAAATTCTGCGTTGAATGAAATCAAGAGCAAATTTTATGGACCATGCACTACCAAACTACAGCTGGTCAAAGTTGGACCAATTTTGAACATCTACGAAAATGGTTGGTTTTAACTTCATATTTTGAGAAAATATCTTCTTCAAAAATGGACCAATTTTACCAATTGCTGACATCGATTAAAATGGATGATTCAACTTCATCTATATCACTACTATCTTATAGTTACTATCATTATAGTTACTTTCTGTTTTACAAAAGTCACTTGTTATAATTAATTTTTGTAGTTGTGGCTAAATAAATAATTTAAAAAAAAGATTTGGTTAACTACCGTCCAAATCATGATATTCCAAGATTGAATGAGAAGTTAGCTCAACAAGGAATGAAAATGACTGGCACTTTCTTATTAAACGAATAGTTAAGTTTATTACTAAGCACTAATGCTATCGGCAGTGTATTGATCGATTATGAGTTAATATTTCTGGATTTGAAACGAAATTAGGATTATTCATACAGAACGTACCAGTAATGACGTATTTGTAAATAATGTTTTCCCATAAAAATATTTCTGACACCGAAACTATATACTATATAGATATAAATTGTTTCATATAATGTTTGGAAATATATAATTATAGATCATTAGGGAAGGTATAAAGTAAAATTGCCCTGGTTAAGTCATCGACCTTCTTTGATTAATAATTATAGCATAGTTTATAATCGAATATGCAACTCGACTAAAAGTTTATTAAATTTAGAAAATATAGCCACTGATCCCTTGCATGAACCCCTGAACTGTGAACACTGGGGTTTATATATATATATATATATATATATATATATATATATATATATATATATATATATATATATATATATATATATATATATATATATATATATATATATATATATATATAAATATATATAAGTATATATAATTCTAATATTTTTCAAGTAAAAATGTATATTTCTACCAACAATATATATATATATATATATATATATATATATATATATATATATATATATATATATATATATATATATATATATATATATATATATAAATATATATAAGTATATATAATTCTAATATTTTTCAAGTAAAAATGTATATTTCTACCAACAAAGATTTTATAATATGACTACCTCATCAATTTGAAAAATGTCTCTTTGCTTCTTAAACTAACCAATTCATCCCGATAACGTGATTTTCTTCTTTCAATAAATAATCAGGAAAAACACAAAATACTTGTATAATAGAGAAACAAAAAAGAAATGAAAGGACTTGGTTACGAAATTGTATATGGATAGGTATAAGGTAAGATAGAAAAAAAGGAATTGCGATCTCTCATTATTCGACTCCAAACTACGTGATTTATTCCATTTTATCCCACTTCTCAATTCAGATTCAGTTACAGCGGTTGGAATATCGTTCGAGGAACAAAAAGAAATTGTCTCATCCATAAAAAAGAGTTTTGGTTTGGGGCGGCGGGGCGATCTCGTCATTAATTCTTACTTTGTATTCGGGTTTCAGTCGAGGGGAGCTCCCAATCGGACTTGATTTCATAAACGAGCTCCCCTCGGCACAACCCAAGAACCGCCCATGTTAATTTTCCGAAAAGCCTGACTTCTCTAATTTGAATTTCTTTTTCTTGATAAAACTTTTTTTTTCTCTGTTGGATTCGTTAAAAATGAAACTTTTATACAACGGCTTCAGAGAGGTTTTAGTATGATTTATTATAGGATTTTTTCCCCTTACTTACTTTTCATGAACTGATTAATTACATTTTATTCAGATCATTAAAAGTTGAGAAATGCATAAACGCTTCTAATCCATAATTGATATTCTACTCTTTCTGCCTTTCTCTCTTCAATCACCCCTTCCCCATCTTCAGATTCTTAAAGAATAAATGTTGTACATGCGAGCTAGGAACCACATGTTTCATATAGGGGCTAATGATAATTTAATTAATACCAATCTAACATAAAATATTGGTTAAATAAGATTATAATATTATAAGATTGTTTATTATATAATATTATATTTAAAAAAAAAATAAAAATAAAAATAACAAGAACAAGCTACTATAAAACATTCACAATAAGAGGGATAATATTTTACAGCTCTGTAAATTGTAAACAGTTTACAGTACTTCAAGCAATCATAGTGTATGGGCAATGGGCATATATCTAGATATAATGATGCGTTGGGCGCTTTCAACAAATGCCAAAAACTGTTGATAGCGCACCACACTTTTATCTTCATTGACATGCACATAACATTCTGTAATCACCCGTGGTAATTTGTTGATTTAAAAAAAATTATCCTTTATTGGATGATTTAATAAAATGTATTTTTTTTTAAATATAATATTATTTTCTCATTTTTAATCTTTGTCAAATTAAATCTTGTAATTTATTCAAACCTCATTAACCTGTCACTGGGTCGTAGTTGATTTTTATTTTCGAATTTTACCGTCACAATTTATCGGAAATTTATTCTTTTTTGTGGTCTATAGGAATTTAGGGATATTAATAATTTAAAAAAAACACCTATATTTTAATTACAATATTTTTAAATTAGCTATATTTCGCCCAAACCAGGGCACCTTCAGGCCCAAAACTCCCAAGACTCTTCCCTTCTCTTTTTTTTCTTTTCTTCTTTTTATATAGAAGTTTTTAGCCTTTTTACGATGGTTTAAGTAGTTAGTTACTGTTAGTTTTTACTGTTTTTATGTCTCATTATTTTAGTTCACCTTGATTATGCTTGTAAGTCAATTTTATACTTTTAATATTTTTGTGTTTTATAATGGTTCTGTTATTTATATTTTGCTTGTGCATTTATTCTTGGTTTGTTTGGTTTTCTCTTCCAGGGGTCGCCCTGATGAAGATATTTGTACAATATCGAAACGTTGGCAGCCTAGGATAACTGTGTTTTTATTGGCCTTCTCCCGAATTACTATCTTCTTTATCGTCTTTCAGGCCGAATCATATTCTTATATATATATATTTCTTTTTTTTTATAAAACAAAAGTTTAACAAATCAAAAATTATTAAAATTTTATTTTAAAAATTAAAATATTAAATTAGATGAACATTAGATGAATGAAAGATATTTAAAAGCTTGAGTAACTAACACACTCATTGTTCATCAGGCACTAAATACTCTGTAGTATTTTTGTTTTCCTAATCAATTGTTTATCTACCATAATATTACTATTATAGAGATAAAGTTCAGTTTACAGATCTTTTATTTAAAAATATTTAAAACGTCTATATCATTAAAAACATGCTTACTCTTTTCTCTTTTATTTTTTTTTATTTCATATAATTTAAATATAAGAATTAGTTGTTATATGTTCCTTTATTTAAAGAATCGTCATAAACGACATTTTATTTATTAAAACTTTATTATAAATTATATCTAATGACTATGTTATAATTTTTAAATTTTTAAAAATACCTGAATAAAATTTATTCAAATCTTTCATGTCAGCTTCGTGGTTCATGTTATTACTGTATATTGAGATATAAGATGCTTACAGAAATTTATTGTTTTATCAGCTAATAAAAACCATGTTTTAAAACTAATGACTGATATATTGTCATCGGACATTCATAATCATTGCAAGTATCCTTCATTAGTAGTGGGACAAATTTCGGTTACAAAATTTGTCCTTGAATGACAAGTGAAGCTAATGAGAAATGTAAAATAGCGCATAAATTTAAAATGTTGTGAAGATTATAAATACAAACCTTTAGTAAAGTGTAGTAGAATAACTAGCAATCACGTTTTAGATGTTTACTATTGCACTTAAAAAAATAAATTAAAAAACAAAATCTCGTAGGTATATTAAAAACAAACATTCTTTGCAATTGCTGTGTTAATGTTTAATTTCATGAAATAAAAAAACATTACAACCAATGTGACCAATAGGATTATCACAGCCTCTAATTTTTAAATGATCTTAGGTTAGAAATCAATCAAAATCCTTCTACCATTATACTTTTGAATGATTCTAAAGATATAGAAGACTCTAGTTTAGATGTTTTCATAGTTGGTAAGTTAGAGGGACTTAGTTTCAAATATGTATACATTTAAACACTCCAAAAAGTCGCCATCTTTATGAAGAATGGCCGAGTGGAAAACACATTCACATAAATAATTTATATCATAAAAGAAAGTTAACTTCCACAAAACTCCAAGGCCTAGGAGCTAAAAAGAAAGTACCTACAAACTTTCATAGGTCAAGTGGTTCTAGAGTATCTTGATGAGTCAGTTATTTCTTATTTCAAAAGTAGTAATTCAAGTCAGTATATCAAAGTAAGCTATTCAAGCATTTGGATTATTTTAGTATTGTGATCATTCTGAAGAACAATTTTCTTTTCTCTAAATTTAAAACATTCTAGAATTATTAAAAAACATTTTAATGGGTTGAATAACATTAATCGCAACATGCTTGCGAATCACCAAATCTTAAAACTCTTCTGATTGTAATACATTTTTTTTTAATCACCGAAAAATCGTTAATAAACTTAGAAATGCCACTTTCTACTACCTGATATAAAAAGATATTACAGGGCTCAATTTTATACACGACGGAGCTAAACGGCTACTCCAGATTTAGTATAATATATTCAGCATAGTAAAAAAAATGTCAGCATTAAAACGAAACTCTTTACTAACTAAAATACAGCAGTCTGTCTCGCGGTTGTTAATTTTAGATTCGCTTTCCTGGTATCGATTAAGAATGAATGCAAATATTTATTCAAATCGAATCAAAAATACTATAATGTTGCTTAATTTTAGTTAAAAGGGTTTTTTTGGTAAAAAAAAAAGCAATTCTATTTTCGAGATTAAAAATTGTTTAAAACAGTTGCCCAAAACAACTACTTGAAAGAGTCAAGTAGATGACAATTCTTTTTTTATTCTCACTTTAAGGTGGGTTCAAAGCTAGCTGATACGTATTGCGTAGGCCCGAAGGGATTCATCAATGACAGCTTTTGCGGCGCCGCAAAAAGTTGGTTCCAAACCATCTTTTTGTGGCGCCGCTTTAAACCCTGTATGAAAGCTTCACTTTGTCCTCTGCTTGTTTCCCTCCTGTTTATATAATATTTAAATTGTTTTATTTAGTATATTTGTATATGTTCTAACATTATTTTTATTATTTACTTATTTCTTATTTATATGATATTATATAAGTTTTTTTAAGTAAGAGAACTAAAGTCAAGTTATGAAAACAAGATTTATAATTGGCTTTGTTTATAACCGAAACTCGAGGGTGGGGGAAACAGCAACTCCGTCACGGTGCCTTCCCAAATATATATTGTTATCTATATAGCCTTCCGCCCCCATGGATCCGCTAGGTGTGAACATACCTTAAGACTTTTCAAGTCGGAGATAATATCAAAGACAGCCATTTTTTTTCTTTGATTGCCAATTAAACAAGTTTTAATTATCTTTTCTTAATTTTAATTGAGCCTTTTTTAAGTGTTTGCCATTATATGTTGCATAAATATCAGAAGAAATTATTTTTCCTTAACATTTGTCCAAGTTACATCTCCCCCCCCCCCCCCCCCCAATCGTTTACTAGTCTCTCACCAACTCTTCTTAACTGGTCGGAAACTACGCTGGCGTTTTACCCACCCACTCCGCCAGGTAGTGTTGCATTACCTTCCCAAACTCCCATTTATTTCGCTCACCGCAACATCTATTACTGCTGCTTCTTTGGGAAATTCCTTGTCTTCTCCGTTTACATGCTGTGCATACTTTCCCTCCCTTGCATTAAAATTGCTGTCCTATTCCTTTTTCCGGAAAAACCTTTTAAATTCTAGTCGTATAATTTGGGCCGCATTAAGACTTACTCTATGACCTGAGGAAGGCACAAACGTTACAAAATAAACCTAATGATTTTAGGCTTTTAAAATCCATTATTGTCTAATTTATTTAATTTCCCCCGAATGAAGCCTGGTCACCTGGTCTCGAGGTCCCTAGGCTCGCTGTGCTAGTGAAGAGATAGGTCAAATAGAGAGGTGGGGGAATCAAGCCACCTCCTAATCCCCTCATCTATATCTCTCCATAACAAAAACTATTTGGTTTTAGCGATATTCCGTTTTAACACTTCATATCGGTGTCGCTGTAGGTTTTATGAAAACTGTTATTTTGAAAAATATGTTTGTCTCATTGAATAGATGAAGTTAGTTTTTGTTCACGACCTAAAATTCCAATTTTAAATTTGAAGTTCACGTTTACGGGAGCGTTGCGCTTGTACGCTTGGTTTTATTAAGTTTTATAACGTTGTCCAACGAACTCGTCCTGAGCATTTGTAATATGAACATATCTACCAAATTTCATCAAAACCGGCCTACTTTTACTCAAATTATTGTCACAAGTTTCAGACACACAGTCACCGACTCCATGGGGCCCAAGGGGCTTGAGCCCCCCCAATGTTAAGTCTAGGGGGGCTGAGCCCCCCCCCCCCCCCCCCAATGTTGAGTCTAGGGAGGCTGAGCCACCCCAAAAATTAGACAATAAATTAAATATAAATATTACAAAATAATTAGTAAGCTTACCCCGAATAGAGAAAACTAAATCGCCTTTATTCATAAAACAGCAAATTACAGAACGCCCATGGATATATTTTCTACTAGGCCTACATAATTTAACTTTTATTATTTAGAGGTCTTTTACTAAAAACCTTTTTTAAGGTCTCATACTTTGTATATTATTGTTAGCTTGTAATATTCTTTATTATCAAAGAATTAATGGCATATAATTTTATAATATTTGAAATTCCAGTATCCTATTTTTAAATAATTTTTGTGTGTATACGAATAATTTATCCTTAATTGGTAGAGACTACCTGATACAGATTAGATAGTTGATGCTTTGTATTTTTTATTTTATTGATTACTAGCCTTCACTCCGCGCGGGATTTTGCTATATGATTCCTATTATCATGTTGGCCTGAAATGCTTAAATAGTTTTGTTTCCAAAGTCTTCTAGGAATAATATCAGGACTATACTACACATCATTCATTCGTAGTATGGAGTCTATCTCTATATTTAAAAAATAGCCAATAGAAACTAAGTAATATAGTAATAAATAAAAAAAGGAAGATGCATATACAACTACTATATAAATATAGTCAAAAAACAAAATAAAAATAAATACTCGATTTAAAGAGCATTAGAGTGAGGTTTAAGAACCCCAATTAAAAATTAAATCGGTCAACAATTGCAAGCTCAAATATCTAAAATTAAGAATACAAAATCAAATTTACTCTATTTAGGGTAGAATTGATAGAGGTAAGACAAAAAGTCATAGGACCCAAGTTGTAGATCTTTTAAAATCAGTGCAATTTGCTTTTCCAGCAAAGCCTCCAAAAAACTTCAATAGTTACGCCCGCCATCACTAATTTTTTAAGGGGTATAAACATTTTTTTAAAAAATGTCATATAATTATTGGTTTTGTCATTCCCTAAGCAAGGTTTTTTTGGATCCACGATTTTATTACAAGATGGCGGAAATTCTTTTATAATTTTTGAGATTGTAATATTTTGAAAACCATTTTGTCTAGGACCTTGTCATTTGAAAATAAGTCACTTCTTATGACAAACACTTTCTGTAAAACGGTTTTTAAATCTGCTGTTTAAATTCAAGATGACGACCATATATGAGTTAATTTGTTAAAAGGGTATTATTTGCATGAGTTATTCTTCCCTCCTTTTTCTTCTACTCCAACCACTTCATCTTTACCTGTGTCTACTTGCCATAAAATGTATTTATATACTGGGCATCGCTTGGCTCTTTCATTGAAGCGAGCGAGTTCAATAAATATTGGATATTTAGAAAATATTTAATCATGAGTTGATAGTTAAAGAGAATAAATGTAGTAAAGAACCGTGTAGTAAGGGGACAGGACTATTCCTGAAATCTCTCATCCCGGCCTATTCCATTTGAAATATTATAAAATGTATCACTTCACTACACAAAAACTTCTGCTTATTATAAGGTTAACATTTTAGATGCATGTTTCAATAGTCATTAGTCATTAGACTATTCAAATTAAGTTTTATTATAATCGATACGTTAGAATGTGATATATTTATGAAATCGTTGTTTTCTGTATTTTAAAAGTTTAGGTCCTTAAGGCTTTATCAGTTTTAGCGTTCTTTAACACTTCATAGCGGTGTCACTGTTGGTTTTACTAAAGAATAAGTAAAAACGTAGCTAGAATTTTTCACCGTCCTAAAATTCCAATTTAAAATGTAATATTAATTTCTCACCCGGTATCCAATATAAAATTGGGTCCCTTATTGTTGACTATAGTTGAGCTTTTCCCAGTGGATGTTTTTAATGGATATTTTCTATTGGCCAATATCTTTTTGTTTACTTCCCTCCCCATTTTACTCGCAGAGATACCGTAGGCTCTCAGGAAAAACTCTACTCTAGTATTTTTTTAACCAAACCTTTTTTACAGCTTTACGTGGTGTACTGTCTATTCTTTCTTGAGCCAAGTCTATGTACCGGTACTGTACCTCTACTGGATCCTGCTTTTCGACTTGGACACAAACCATCCAAATTTCATAAAAATCAGATATGTACTTTTGAAAATAATAATTGTATGTTTGTACGCATGTGGAAGAGAAAAAAACAAAAACAAATGGGCGCATGAGGTTGAAACTATGGGACCAACAATGGGCTAATTATGATCTAACATTCAAATTTCAATAAAATCGGACTAGTAGTTTTTAAGACATGTTGGTTCACAAAGATTGAGCGACAAACCGACAGACAGACACGGAACAAAAAAGGTTCCCCGATGTCTAAACGGATTTCTGTCCTTTAATTTTGAAATCGGAGACATAAAAAAGGTTTGATCTTCAGTAAACTCGGAAACAAAATGAAAAAATATGGATCTAATCTAGCTCCAACTTACGCACAACCAATGTAGCTACGACAAAAGTCATAGAATCAAGCTTAAAGATATTTGAAAAGCAAAACCTCTTTATGCATACGACTTACTGTTCATTCACAAAAAAACTTTAACAATAATTTAAACAATTTGGAATGTTCCCGTCAGTTACGCGGCTGTCTAAAGCTAGAAGTGAGCCAAAATTCCAGTTTGTAGTTATTTCATAAGTCACTTAATTTTGATGATGAGTCAATGAGTCAGTCAACCAATATCAAAAAATGCAAACTTTAAAACACTTAATATTAAACTTTTAAGTCTTAATATTAAAGGCTCTATGTTTTACAGCGTCCTAAGCTACAAAGCTTAATCTGTATTTCAAATTTCAATAGGCATCCTTAAGAGGAAGCAGAGATATGAGGGTGAGAAAAACCGTGTAAATAATGGTAAAGATGCACTGCCAACTCACTTGGCCTTATAGTCCAGGGAAAAAGAAAAAAAATAACAAAAAAAAACAGCAAGTTGAGGAAATAATTTATAAAGTTTTGAACCTTTGTGAAAAACCCTCTCAAGGAAGGGGTTTAGCAGTAAGAAACAGTAAAGTTCCCCCCTTTTGGGTGGGAGCGTCCCCCCCCCCCCTCCCCCTCCTTAAAGTCCAAAATTTACTTTTTACGCAAAGCGGTTAATTTTTTGAAGAGAAGTGTTATTACCAAAAATATTTTACACATTATTCTGCACAAAAAAGGTTCTATGCATGTTTGAAGTGAGACATACCGTTTTCGAGATATTATAGAATCCATTACCGTAATTTTGCGAACCAACATATCTTAAAAACAACTCTTCCGAAATTCTAATGAAATTTGGATGGTAGGTCAAATTTGGCATTGTTGATTCCATATAAGTTTCAACCTTCTACGTCCACTTATTTTATCTTCCACATGCGCCCAAACATACATTTATTTACACCTATATCTTCAAAAGTACTCAACTGATAATTATGAAATTTGGATGGTTTGTCAAAAGTAGCCCGCAGATAGCCCCTAATTAATTTCAACCTGTCTGCGCTTTTTACATTTGCTAAATTGGTTCCCTGTCTGTCTGTCTGCCAATTAATTTTTTGTCTGTCAATTATGAATTATCGTATCAAGTTAGGAAAATGTAAAGTGAGCACAAGGTTGAAATTAATTTGCTGCTATCTGCAGGCTACTTTCGACAAACCATCCAAATTTCATAATAATCAGTATAGTACATTTGAAGATATAGGTGTAAATAAATGTATGTTTTTAAAACTTATATGGGATCAACAATGGGTTAATTATGACCTACCATCCAAATTTCATTAAAATCGGAAGAGTTATTTTCAAGACATGTTGGTTCGCAAAAATACGGTAATAGATTTTTATCTTTTTCCAACTACAATATCTCGAATACGGTACCTATGTCGCAAACATGCATAGAACCTTTAGAATTATGTGAAAAATATTTTTGGTAATAACACTTCTCTTAAAAAAATAAACAATTTTTAGTAAAAAGTAAAAAAAAAAAGTAAATTTTGGATTATAAGAAGGGGGAGGGGGGGGGACTTTACTGTTTCTTACTACTAAACATTAACATTACTACTAAACCCCTTAAGCAGGGCCGTAACAACAATCTTGGGGACCCTGGGGCAAGATTATTCTGGGGGCCCTTCGTGGTGTCGAGGGGATACCTCCCCCCCACCCCCAGAAAAAGGGGGTACGGGGGCCCTCCCCCGGAAATGTTTTGAAAAATAACCTCCAAAAACGTGTTTTAATGCATTCTAGAGGTCAAATTTACCTACATCTATAGTACCAATTTTATTTTGCGCATGACCCAAAATCGAAAATGTCAAATTTAGCCTCTATAGCTAGTAGTAGTAGTAGTAGTAGTAGTCTAGTACTTCCTACTAGAACGGGTAGGACGAACCACTTGTTCGAACCTTGCAATTAGGCCATCACTTAGGCCCTTTTTACGCCCCGTGGTGGAGAGTTCCAGTTACTTCACACATCATACATTTGTACATTGTACCGCCGAAGCGAGTATGGTGTGGTCATTAGTAAGCTATATAAGCGTGCGTCAAAGCGTGGGGGAAGAGTCCCCATAAAGGGTGTCCCTCGCCCTGCTCCGTCCTCGAACCATAGATACAAATCACATCATCTCTAGCCTCTATAGCTAAATCCTCACCTACCTCCAGGTTAATTTAGTTAGGCTACTAAATAAATACTTGTATAACTTATACCAGGGGTGCCCTCAGAGGGGGGTTATGACGCAGACTGCGTCTTTAAAATTCTTGAGGGAGGTAGTAAATGTCACTTTTTCCACTTTTTGGGGGGGGGGATGGATGTGATAATAAATCTTTTTCTTAGTTATCTAAATTTAAATTGCCCAGGGGCCCGGGCTTTCGGGGCGGCCATGGTATCTTTACAACCAAAAAGCCAAGAAGGATATCTAAGACAGTGGCGTAACTATGGGCCCGATTTGCGGGTGGGCCCCCAATCCAATAAAAACATAAAACTACTATCTTTGTACCAATGTCGATGGGGGCCCCTTTAGAGCATAGTAAATACTTCTATACCAGGGGGCCCCATTCAGTTCTGAACGCAAATTTTTATTTTATTGCTCATCAATTTTTTTTGGCGAGAGGCCTCCAATGCCCTAGCTATCACTAATTGTGATGGACTTAAAATAATTTCAAATGTGTCACAGTCTGGAAGTGTGAATTCCTGTGTTTTACTTAGAATGTTGTGATGGTTTTATCTTATTTAATATGGTCAATGTTAATTTACAGTAGAGAAACTGAGAGATAAATCATATTAACCAACTGATATTAATAACTTTTATTTTTTTATTTGTCATGCAGTTTTTGTGAAAATAAACTGTTACTTAACTATTTTGATTTGCTTTCTCTTAATCTCACTATTTTAGCAAACAATTTATATTATACTTTTAAATTGCGTCATAGAGCTAAGGGGGGGGGGGGGGGGGGGGCACCCCTGCTTATACGATCTCTTCGTAACAGTTTAAGGAAAAAACTTTGATAAAGGTGAACAATATATTGAGTAAGCGTCAGAGTTTTCTTCAGTTCACCGTGTAATAGTCTTCAAAAAACTTACTGGTGAACTACGTTTGTCATACGTTGGCATACGTTGGCCCCGGGTGCGTGGAAATATTAAATCTTTTTCTGTAAATGTCTAGGGGCCCCCTAGTTTTAAAAGAACCGTTTAATAATAGTCCATAATTATTCTCTCCTGAAACTATTTTTTTTTATAAAAGACTTTTAAAATTCACATTATTTCGTTTTGCCTATTGAAATTCAAGTAGGGCCGTAGGATCGGGGGCCCCCGCGGCCGGGGGCCCCGGGGCACTGCCCCGGTGGTAGTTACGGCCCTGCCCTTAAGAGTGTTTTCACAAAGTTTCAAAACTTTATTAGTTATTTCCCCTATTATTCTATATTTTCCTGGACTATTACGCACTACCGTGCACTCAGATAAATTCTGGAATCTCGACTGCTTCATTTTTTTAACTTATAATTATAATAATATATTATATGTAATAAGAACTTCTTTTAAAGTTTAAATAATTTTATATTCTGACCTACGTTTAATATATTAATTACTAAATATTGGCATTCTAGCGTTTACGATTTCCTAGATTTAGAGGTGAATAGATTAGTTCGGGTTTTTAAACATTTATATGGGCACCATTTGAATTTAAATTATTATTAAAATTCCTTTCATAGAGATCTTCATCATTAAAGCAAGCTCTGTGGTAAAAATCGTGATTCTAGGTTGAACGATTTCGGAAAGATTGGGATTAATAGGTGATTATGTGTATTTGGCATTAAAATTTACACATAAAAGGCCACCACCCTTGAAAAGTATTAGGGAATGAAACCATACCAGTATTTTGACCTTGGGGATAACAAATATATATGTGCAGAGTGCGGAGTTTTGGTTCAGATACCGGAAATTATGTAACAGCCAATAAATAACATACACACACATATATATATATATATATACACAATACACACATACATCCCCCGTTCACTTTAATTTATACAGACAGGCAAAAAGTTTAATTTAATTCAATAAAACAAATAATAGTTATTGAAGAAATTCGTCTAATTTACCTTGTGTTGTGACATCATTAATTTGATTTTTCAGATAGTTACTTGATATTAACGGATGAAATATACAAATGGGGCAATGCCCCAAAATTTAGATCTAAAATTCATTTATCAATTTCGCCTTGTGGTATGATTTTTCTTACATGTATGACGTTTTTTTTTATCGTAATCGGCCCTGTAGTTAAAGGCTTAACGCGTATGCTCTGTTGATAGACTGGCAATTAAAAAATCAACACTCTCTTGGACTCTTGGGACCATAAAATTAAAAAAAAAAAAAATCAAATTTTAAATTCATTAAAATCGAGAATTTATTATGTCATGACAATACTCATATACTGCTCATATGAGAAAGTAAAAAGAAAAAAGTGTAATGAGGTTTTGAAAAGTGGATGTTAGTTGCGCACAGTGACGATAGGTTGCAGCAGACGTTTGATCTGGTAGGTAGCGATATGGGTGGCAACCTATCCAACTAAATCCGTCGTATTTTAGGTCTGCTCCTCAGGCCTCAGGACCCCCGGCCCTCTTTTTCCTTTTATTCTGCCTGTTTGTACCGCTTACAATAGAATTATAGCTTCGGATAAAAAATTTCACCCTTAAATCGATGAGATAGTTAGTAAACGTAGAGATTTTAAATGGTAGGTAAAGACTGGAAGATATTGGTGAAATATGTTAACTCCACTTTATCTTATAGAAAAAAAAAATTTCTTATTTTAATTTTAGTTGAACAGAATAATTGGCTACTTTAAGATTTTCAATCTTCTCAGTTATTCCAATTACTACCATCAATTTAATCGAGTAGTGTCCCGATGACGCACCTCGAAATGATTTGTTTAATTAAATTATTTCAAAAACAGTGGTAAAGGTGGCCACCGATACGAGTGGGCCGTTTTCTTTTCAACGTCCCCGCAGAGCGATATGTTTGGGGCGGTGGCCACCCCAAACAGCCCACTCTTATCGGTGGCCACGTGTACCACTGTTTTTTAAATAATTTAATTAAACGATCCTATGAAAATCAAAACTTTATCTATCTCTTTTCAATGTTCCCGCAGAAAGGCAAGTTTTGCACGTCAACAATAAAGAAATGGCCTAGCACCCAGTTGCCATATACCCAATTCATCGGTGGACAAGGCATAAATAAGCGATTCCATAAGGTAAGAAAACTTTATCAATCAGCGACTCACTTCTTATGCTGGCCTGGGGACTATAAATGTTTGTTTTGTTTTTTTCCTCCTTAAATTAAATAGAGATATAATCAGTGCCGGATCTAAGGGGGGGCTGCGGGGGGCAAGCGCCCCAGGCGGCACGCCCGGGGGGCGGCAAAACGAGGTGGAAAAATAAATTGATAAATAAAGGAAAAATAATAAAAAGTTCACGAAAAAAAAAAAAAAAAAAAAAAAATAGGTGAAATGTAATTTTTAATAATATGTAATATAATTACAGTTATCTTGTCCAATCTGATATACCCACCCTTATTAACTTCGTTTACCCTTTTTTTCTTTACAGTTCATGTGAAAGAAAGCATATTGAAGTTTTCAAAAAACTATTTAAGAAGTTCAATCAAGAAAGACTCAAACTGTTAACGCAAATAATAATACTATTAATACTTTTTGTGAGTCCATTTACTGGTCAAATTTGTCAAAATTGTGTACCATTTTTTTTTTCACCCATCCAAATTCTAAACCAAAATTTTTCTATATTATCATAATCCAATAATACACAGATTTCTTTGAATATTCGCTCATTAAGTCATGGTGCTGACTGGTCTTTTTTATACGAATTATCACGCTTCCTATGGCTCGGAGACAATAAAGGAAACTTCGGAGCGCATTATTATCCAAACGGTTCATTGTATGTAAAAAATGAACACTTTGTTTCTTGTGTGAAATTTTGGATTCTTAAATTTTGATCTTATCCTCAATGGTCTCCGAGTCAAAAGAAGCGAGATATTCACAAAATCACGTAAAAAGTCGTGCAAATACAATCACAATGCAAGTTATAGTAGAACTAGGTTTTTGCTAAACCGTTCTTTGTACGTAAAAAATGAATGAGACCTTTTTTGTGGGAAATTTATTTGTTTTGCTTTTTGATAATAATTTTAATTTGTCTCCGAGCCATAGGAAGCGAGATATTTGTAAAAATACGTTGAATTGATATGGCACATCCCTTCCTCGCATCCCATTACGTACTTTATAGATTTTATGCATTTAAAGCCATTATTGTCTATTTTGTTTCACTATCTCCCCGTTTTTAATCTGCCAAAATTGTTTGGATTTTTACCCAAATTAAAGTATCAATTTAGCAAAAATTAAAGAACTTTAATAGTTGCATACAAATCGGAAAAGTACTTTTGAAGCTGTAGGTTTAAATAAATTATGTTTGTGCGCTTGTGGAAGAGAAACAAGTAGGCGCGAAAGGAAACTTAATAGGCTAATCATGACCTACCATCCAAACTTCATTAAAATCTGAAGAGTAGTTTTTAAGATATGTTGGTTCGTAAAAAAAGTGACAGACAGACACGGACCCAAAAATGTTCCCTGATGTCTGAATCTATCTTGGAATTTTTTAAATCGTAGACCTAAAAATTTGTCGTTCTTCAGAACGATCACATAGCATCAGTTACCTCGGTGAGGTTGGAAGCAAAAAATATCAATAAATAAACAGTAATTTATTGCCAATATTAACAAATTAATATATTACATGATATGTAATACAATTAATAAAACGTAAACATTTTACCTTAACTAATTTAAATAAGTTATTACATCTATTTGAAGACCAACAAATCAAAACAAACCTATATTATTACTGGAATAAATATGGTTGCCTTAGTTATGGATCAATAGTCAAGTTGATATTAAAATTGCTAACTAGGATTCCCACTTACATTTTTATGTGGGATGCAAATATAAACTTTTTTTTCGTTTGTTTATTTGCATACTTTAATGGATGTTTGTTTATATGCTTAGTTGAGTGTGTATCTACTTGATTCAGTTGCTATATATAGGAAGTTGTGAAGGTATTTCATAATGAAACTGGAAGAATTAATAGCATAGTATAGTGTTACAGGTAAAAAATATTTTTTTTAAGTCTACACCCCGATTTAGATAGTAAAGGTTTCAAAAATTCTGCAGAAATAATTTTAAGCAAACTTAAAGTTGCTGTTTTAGCTGAAAAAGCTCTAAAAAAAATAGGTTCTCCAAAACGCCTAAAATTCACCATTTGGAACCTAATTTTCTAAAATTTGCCGAGGGAGGCCCCCCGGACCCCCCTTTGGGCAGGAGGGTAACCCCTGCTAATGGATTTAGAAGAATTAATAGCATAGTATAGTGTTACAGGTTAAATAAAATAGAAATTATCATTATTAATTGGTATTTTAAACGCAATATAGAATAGGTACTGTAGTTTTAGCTGAAAAAGCTCTAAAAAAAGGTTCTTCAAAACGTTTAAAATTCACCATTTTTGCACCTAATTTTATAAAATTTTCCGGGGGAGGCCCCCCCGGTCCCCCCTTTGGATTTGAGGCTAAACCTCTCAAGTTCCCCCCCCCCCAAATTCTACTGCTAGATCTGCCCCTGTGTAGCAAGGGCGGCAAAATCTGCTTTTGCCCCCCCTGAGAATAAACCTAGATCCGGCACTGGATATAATAACATCCAAATTAATTTAGTTTTTATAGTTTTACTATTTTCTTTTCTTTTCCAAATATAAGATATAGCTCGTTGCCAAGGGCCAAAGGGCTCGTTATTTATAATATGCATAAAAATATTATTTGCTTTTTTTTTCAATTATTATTTCATTCACTGTTGTGTTACATAAGAATACAGGCCGACAATTTAAATTATCTGTTAACCTAGAAGAATAGCTCGTTACTGATGGGCACTGCCAAAGACCTCAAAGGCAAATACACACCACTAACTTAAATAAAATAATAAATATATTTTTTTCATTTCAGCGTCGCAGCACGAGGATTCAAATTTGTATACGGCATTGCATTTAATGTTAGCCTCTTTTGGGGTGTGAATTTGCCAAGTCAGAAAATGTTTTAAAATTTAAACGTGTAATAGAGTGATTTGGGAAAGAGAATAGAGAGAAGGACAGACAAACATCATGTCCTTGCACAGGATAAATTATACCTAGTAGAACTTACTCGGACAGTGGGAGACTTGGCTAAGCCTATGATCTCACAACTAGTTACGCGAGACTTGGCTTATTTGTTTACACTAGTGTTTTTTGTTGGGACTTCACTTCTTTTCGTAAGTTGCTTAGCCTCTTGTTCTTTTTGAACATCAGCTACTGGTTTAAGCATAGCCCACTCTCTATCTCTTTTGGTCCTCTTTCAGGGCTTCGAATGTATAATTTTACATAAATCTGGACGGTACAATGCTCTAAGTCGAATAATAGCAACCCATTATATATAGGAAAAGATAGATAAGATAGAAAATATAAGAATAAGAAGATATAATAGAAAGATAATGGAAGGAAATAATCAAAATAAAGAGTAATTGGAATTGTAAGAATTTTTTAAATGAAGGGGTTTGAAAAAGGCAAGGTATGAACGCGGTGGGTGTTCAAATTGAACTAAATAAAATGATCTGGAGTAAATATGTTTACACTTTTAGATAACAACTGTCAAATCAAGCTCAACATCACTTTCTAGTTATAAAGTTCTCTACTAGGGAACTCTAGTGGCGCTGTTTACAATTTTTATAGCTTTGAAAGGGACAAAGAACCAGATTTTTCAATTTTTCCTTTATTTGTACAATAAACTCTACCCATATACAAAATTTCAAGTTTCTATGGATTGTTAGAAGTGCCATAGAATTATGATGAGTGAGTGAGTCAGTCAGTGAGAGACAAAACAATAAAACTTTAGGCTCATATATCTTATGAACTACTATGGGTAGAGGTGTGAAATTTTAATAAATTATATAATCTTTTTTTGTTTCTTGATAAAGAATAACAATGATTATTTTCAAAGTTTTCGCTGAAAATAATTTTGCTGCATCATCGATCACCAGACAATTATAACAAGCATCAAACAATAAGATAATAATTAACCACCCCACCAACAATTAAGGTGCAAACTATTACAAATAAAGATAGAAGCATGAGAGCTTATTCCAAATGATTAGAGTTCCACTTTCATGTAAAACCTTTAATGATGTTAAGGATAGTATGTTTATAAAAAAGTAAAAAAAAGTAGTATTGTATTCCAAGCTTATGGATTGAAAGCTGAGGGATTTATATAGTGATTCATCTGCTACATATTTATGAGATGCCCACGCTCTTTTACATCCAACTCATTTAAAAATATATATAATGAAGTCTAATATAATTTTAATTTTACTATATATAGATTGGTAATCAAGTTTTTATGTTTGTTCAGAAAACTTCACAGTTTGAAAGTAATTCAAGTATGTATTATTAATCTCCTTTATACTATATCAAGTTATTTAAAAGCGTTTGTGCTTTAGATAAGGGCATGCATGGGTTTTAGACCACCCTCAATACTTGTTTTCAATTCCACAAAGGATCTAAAGTCGCGGCTCAGTTCACTCTATAGCTTTGTGATGTTGCTGTCGGTGCCTGAATTTGAATGTCTTATTAATTGCCCGAAAAGTATGGCAAAGCTCTGCTGGCTTCATTTGTTTTGTTTATTTGCATTTTTACTTTCTTATAACTTTAGTTTATATAAAGTATTGTGATGACGCAAATACTTTCAAAAAATGTTTTATTTATAATATGGCTATTTGTTGTGGCATGATGCCGAAATTCTTAAAAAAAAATTAATTGATCCAAATTAAAAAAAATAGTCTGCCAATGAGTGTCCCATTTGTTTCTCCTTCACACATGCACAAATATACATTTATTTTCACATATATCTTCAAAACTATACTCATCTGATTTTTATGAAATTTGGATAGTGTGTCGAAAGTAGCTCGCAGATAGCCCCAGATTAAATTCAATTGTCTAGGCTCATTAAATTTTGATAATTGATACAATAATTCATGGAAAAATCAAATAAATTTTGAAAGATTAAAAAAACGGGGAGGTGGGGGAATGAAAAAAATATGACAGAAATAAGCATAAAATCATTAAGTATACGAAATAGGACGCGAGGAAGCTATGTGCCACACTTTTTTATGCTTACGTGAACTACTATTGACAAAACATAAACGATTAATGAAAATATTTGACCCAGAGAAAACATTATGACAATGGAAACGCAGATTATATTACCTAATAAATTACCATAAAATCCCTTAAAAACGCATTTTATAAGGAAGGAAACGGAGAACGACACGAAGTTATAAGAAGTTATCTATTAATTGACACCAGTAGTGTAATAGCGCTCCCGCCGATTACAGGGTTGATATACAGGGTTTATAAATTTGCGATAAGAATATTAGAAAAAAAGTTTCTACAGGTAATGTGGATAAAAAAAAGTTCAAATAAGCTGTAATCCAATTCTCAACGTTGTTGGAGCCATAATCAAAAATAGAGTGTTAAAATTAATCGCCCTTTATCTTAAAAATGTTCAATACAAAACTCAATAAATATTAATCTTAGAAGAATGGATAACCAATCGTTAGAAAGATTAGGAAATGTCTAAATGTCCAATAAAATTGTATATTTTTGAAATCTTTGTTTTATCATTTTTGAAAAATATTGAGCTCACATTGAGGCCCAATTGAGAGAAATAAGTACCGAGTTAAAAAATCGTTGGCGCTACATTGAGCTTTAAAACGATACCAAAATATTCCTAATGTAAGTAGAAGAACAAACAATTGTAGTAAAAAAAAAAAAAATCATGTGCTATCAGTTGGTGCAGGACTATTGATGATTTTATGAAATAATTTTTAATATTGTGATCTAGAATTGATACACGGTTTATAAATAAAAATTACTGTGATGGCGGGAAATTCAGACAGACACAGAACCAAAAATGACTGATTGACACAAGGAACAAGTTAAAAACGAACCTTCAACAGTCACCCACGCCAATCTGTTTATTATTGTTAATATTACCAGTCCTTGAATGAACTTTTACGCATTATTGAATACAAAGAAACTCTCCACGTAAAATAATACTTGTTTATTTATCAAAAGCAGCATTAGGCTTTTATAAAGCCATCATCAGTGTCGATGATGGAAGAACTAGAGAGTCTTATGTTAGTCTCTGACATCGTATGACATTTTATTTTATAATGTAACTCTAGTTCTTTCATAATCGGCATTGATATGATGGCTTTATAAAAGCCGAAAGCTGCTTTATAATAAATAAACAATTAATATTTTATGTGGAAAGACTGTTTCTTTGTATTGATTAAGAAGACCTCCATCAACGCTCTTATTCCTTTCATTATTGAAGTTTTTCATTATTGATACATTTATTACGATAGTAGACATTAG
Source organism: Gerris lacustris (assembly GCA_951217055.1). NCBI lineage: Eukaryota > Metazoa > Arthropoda > Insecta > Hemiptera > Gerridae > Gerris > Gerris lacustris. Next base: position 83,116,290 of record OX578276.1, on the reverse strand, counting down.
AAATAGTTTTGCAAAGTTATAGTGAAACACGCTTTTACAGCATCAAAAAATTAGAATTTTTAGTTTCATGAATAAATTGTCAACTTAAAAGAACTAATGTTGGTATAACTTCAACTACAATATTTGAATGATGGGTAGAGTTACAAGAACTTCTATAGACTCAATAGGTTTTAAAAACATGTATTCGGTTCGATAAACTCAAACAAAACTTTCTCATATACATATTAATACAGACTTCAAAACCCATTATATCTCATTTAATTATTGTTTCCAAGCTCGAAGGTAAAGGAAGCATTTGATCATTCTGAAGAACCAATTTTATTATGCCTCCAAATTCTAAAATTCTGGACAGGAATCCGAAACATTTTTATTCGTTTCTACCTGGTGGTCTGTCGTTCAAAATATTTGTGAACTACCATATCTTAAAATTACTCTTCCGGATGATATTTGGATGACAGATCATTATTAGCCCATTGTTAGTCCCATATTAATTTCAACTTTCTGCGCTCATTCCTACTTTCTTTTTTTCATATAAACACCAGTATCTATAAAAGTTCTCCTCTAACTTTGTATCCCACAAATTGCCCCATAATTAAAATAGAATAAGTGTGACACTAAGAATAGGATCAGTGTTTCCATGTACAACAAACTACCCGAAAATATCACTAATTACACAATCTCAGCCAAACTCTTCAAAAATAAAATTAAACATTATATATCCATTATCTGGAATAAAAAAAAAAAAAATTAATAATAAAATATAAATAATACAATAAATATATCAACTGCAAATAACATACTAGTTAGTTAAATATAAAAAATAAAAATAATTAATAATGAAAGAACAATATGATTTTCTATAAACTAAACATATTGAGAATTAATTATCTACTCCTTCTTACAACACAGGCTTTTGTCTTACCGTAAGAAGTAACCATGTTACAAATGTAATTTAAGCTATACATATGTATTTAATTACAAATGTTTTAATGTATTGTTTATTTATTTTTATAATGTTATATTCTTAAAATAAAATGGTTCTTATAAAAAAAAAAAAAAAAAAAAAAAGATCCGAATCTCATGTGACCATTCGTCTAATACTATAGGACGCAATGAAGCTATGTGTCACACACACAAATTAGCAAAATATTTTTTTAATCTGGCCAGTTGGAATTACTTTTGAAATAAATTTGGTTTTTTTAATGAACAATATAAATAGTCTCTCCACTCTATCAGTTTATTTTAAATAACTAAGCAGCTTTCAGCCTTCGTAAGGCCATCATCAGTGCCCAAGAACAAACAAAAGTTCGACTAAGTTCTGAAATCTACACAGAAACATAGAACAACATAAAAACTTTCAACAAATAAAAATTAGCTAAGTATCAAAAGTCAAACATAAAATTAAAATATGAATAAACGAATAAATTTAAAACCGATTACAAGTTAATACAAATTATAAAAAGTAAGTACAGAAAATAAATAAATCATACAGAAAAATAAAGTTAAATACAAATAATAAGGCAACAATCCGAAATCTTTATAACAACTAAAAATAAAAAGCAATCAATTAAACTAAAATAGAAGCAAAAACCATGAAATAAATAATACTAATCAAATAAATAAACAAATAAGCGAAAACAGGTTAATATAAATAAGTCCAGTCATGCACCATGACTTAATGAGCGAATTTTCAATGAAAGCTGCGTATTATTGGCTTATAATAGTGTAGAAAAATTTTGGTTTAGCATTTGGATGGGTGAAAAAAAAATTGGTCACAGGGGTACGGGGTACAAAAGTCAAAGTAGTATTTACCCTTCAAGATGCATGTCGCTGGACAGCTCTTTAAGAGTACAGTATAATTGTTGTTATGTAAACTTTTGTCATATTTTCATATAAAAGGGGGGTAAAATGGAAAAAAACACTTTTTTGACCCTAAATTGTCAAAATTTGACCCCTAAATGAACTCCAAAAAGTCTGGCCAACGAACTCGTCCTTTCTTTTGATATTATTGACATTTTAAAATTTGTTTGAAATTTTAAGTGCATCCTAAGGGGAGATATCGTCTGGAGTGACACATATATACATACATACAGGTATACATATATACATACATACATAAAAAAAGTGTTAAATTTTAGGAATCGATTCAGAATGGTCTAAAACGGATTTCCATGGAGAAAATTATCAAAAATTAGCATTTCAAAAATTTTGAAGCTATTGCAATAGCTTAATTTTCTTCGAAAATTCGCTAACAGCATACCGGAATGAGGAAGAAGTATAGTTACATTATATAAAAGAAAAGTTAACTTTTATTTTTCTATGTTTCGCCTTAATTATTGTGTAGGTATCAGAACTTAGTCTAACTTTTGTTTGTTCTTAGGCACTGATGATGCCCTTAACCCTAGAAGGCAAACCTGGAGTCAAAATGACTCCCATTTTTTTTAAACTACGAATGCACCGTGTCTGTAAAACAAAGAACTCCCACATCTAAGCTATGCTATCTCCCACCCTTGACTGACCCTTCTACACTTCTATCAGTTCCACATTCAGATTCTAAAGAGGACATGTCGTTTGTTTTTCTGCAGTCACGGAGTCATTTTGACTCCTGTTTAGTCTTACACGTAAATTTTTTGTAGGTAATTTTGACGCAGAATAGTATTAACAGCCTAATCTAATAAGTGTTATTGTTTATTTGGCCATTTTAAATCTTATAAGTTAGGTAATATATAACTTTTAATTCAATAATTATTACAACTTAAAGGTAATATCATTGTAATTTATTCATTTATAAGTATAAATTGTAGTATTCTTTTGTCTTTATATGTCTAAATTATATAAACTTAATAGAATATCAATATAGTCAAATGATGGAGAATAAATACAATGATCCAAACGACATTTATCACTAGATGAAGGAAATTACCGATTCAGATACCGATTATGAAAAAGAGCGTATTCGACAATAATGGTGGCGGTTGTGATTTGGACCCTGATTTGAAAATAGAAAATGCCTTTTTTGATCCTATCAGCGATGAGGAAAATGGTAAATTAATTGAAACAATTTACGAAATAGAAAAACCAAAAGAAAGGAAAGAAAAAAGTAAATAAAACCACTCCGGTAGATAACAATACCGGATATGTAAGAGTAGTCCAGATTGAAAAACCGGAATTAAAAGGAAAAAATGTTTTTTATGGCAAACAAAGCACCCAAGTGTCCCATCAACTATAGCACTAAAACGTGTTAAAAAAATACTATACATATTAGGCCTTTATATTTAATAAAACTTGGTATAATAGATTAGGGAGTCAATATGACTCAAGGTTAGTCATAAGATGTTAAAAAATATGGTTAGCGTTCTAGGGTTAAGGAGGGATTCCTACGCTGCGGCTGACGCAGAGCACTGCTACAATGTAATTCAATGGGAGGCATTCCTATGGTGCGTAGAGCCTAGTAGTCTAGGCTCTACGCGTCTGCAGATACATCCAAACTATGGATTATTAATAGATTTTTTTTATTTTTTTGTATAAAAGATGGATTTGAATAAAAGATGGACTCAGAGGACATTAAACATATAAATTCATCAAACACAATACTTTCATTCTAGTAATCTGCGTGTACAAGAAAGTAAAAAAAAAACTAAAAAAGTACCTTATCGAAAAGTAACAACTTATCGCTTAACAACATTAGTAGGAGAAGGTTTCGAATAAGAACAGAGTGTAAATCAAAATGTAAATTTGGAAAAAATTGAAGAAAAATGGGAGTGCAAATTATTGAATTAGACAAACCAGGGTGGTTTTGGAGAAATCACATATATATCAAACATCAAATAATATACCTAAAATTATGTAAATTTGCCTATTATTATGTATATATGATGCAAGCACATACGTCCACCAAGATAGACTCTGCCTAAACATTTAATAGAAATGTAAGAATAAAAGTAAGTTAAACGAGGCTCAAATACTAACTTAGTGAGTCAATTTTATTTCATTTTCTCTTAGTACAAAAAATCTTAGATTTATCTATGCCATAAAATATTTGTATCCTAATTAAATGCTCTAACAAGTAAAATACAATGCAAATATTAAAATGCTTCTTATTTAATAAAGAACTCTTTTTATCGAGTAACCAATTGCCTTGTGAAGTAGTTTTATTATAATGAGTCTCTCTTGAGATCGCTATATTAAAAGTGGACCTTCATAGCATAAACCTGAAGGAGCTTTATCTCCTCATTTTCTCTAAGATATTAGGTAGTTAGTGAACTCCGATACTAGTGTAAGTAAAATATTAAGTGTTATCTTACCTTCTTCGCTTGACACTCATGCATTTTAAAGAGAATATTATTTCTAAACATTAAACATACCTACATTATGAAAGAATAATTTGTCAGACAAAACAGGAATACCTTCATTTTTCTCAAGTAACTTAATATGAATAAAAAAGCATAGTTAGTAAGAACATCAGATGGTTATAGATTCTTCACTTGGCTTTTTCTTTATTTCTTCATATACGAAGAAAATAGTTAGAAGATATCGCGATGACACATAAAAATTGGGTTTAATTTTTAAACTTCATGCCATGGCCTAAACTACTAAACTAATTTTAGTAATTTTGTATATGCACATTGTGGCCCTGGGTGAAATTAAGAATGTTAGCAACATTAGGGTGTGCCACCACTGAAATCGGTAACAATCGACAACAAATTTGTTCAAAGCGGCTCCTACGATTTTGATTAAACTGTTGGGAATGCAGCAAGTTAATATGTATTTATACGACATTGTCATTGTCAATAATATTGTCAATTATTATGAATAAAATTCGTTCGTGTGTTAGAGGTCCAAGTGATTACTATTAATTATATTAAGATCCAGGCCAACAGGGGTTATGGGCCCAGGGCGGAAGAACTGAACTATCAGTCAAGGTTACGAAAGAAAAATTCAAGTACCTAAAAAAATTTTACAAAGGTAAAATAATATTAGATTGTCATTTAAATTTTACAAATATTTTTTCAGAAAAAAAAAAAAAAAGAAAAAAGAAAATATGCAGTTTTTTTTATCAGATCTTAATCTTTTTTACTTTGCTTTCTATCTTATTCTCAGCCCAATTTATAAAATCAAGAATTTTATCATATGTTTCAGATTTATGTCTTAAAAAATAAGTAAACATCTGTCTACTAAAATCATCTACAATAGTTAGTTTATACCTTGATCCGCCTAATGATTCTCTTTCTACAGGTCCTATTATATCCATGTGCAATAGTTTAAGTGGTGTCTGATTGTTCTCGTATTACCTCACTGCACATCTTCGATGTGCAGTGAGGTATGCACGATATTTAGCTTGATTACAAGGTATGCACTCCTTTATTGTACCTTTGAATATTTTTGGATCTAACCTTTTCACCATTCAAAAGGGGGGATGTTGTGAATGCAGCAAGTTAATATATATTTATACGACATTGTCATTGTCAATAATATTGTCAATTATTATGAATAAAATTCATTCGTGTGGTAGAGGTCCAAGTGATTACTTTTAACTATAATAAACAATAATGTAAGTGTAGCAAATTTAAATATTAATTAACACAATATTAATTATGTCATACTAATACTACTAATACTAATCAAACATGTCGTTCTGACAAAGTTAGAAAAGGGAGAATACCACAATACAAATATGATTAAATATTAACACCCATTTAAGTATTAATCAGTATATTGTCTGACCAAAAAATATAATATGTACATATATATACAATTATGAAACACCAGTTTTGACTTAAAAAATAATTGGTCAACTGATAATGACAATACTTGTTATTTAACTAAAGTCGAAGCCGGTATTAAATAATTGTATATATTCTTGAAGTCAGATAATATAATGATTACTTTTTAGATGTGTGTTTGTTATTTATATATTCAGTAATAATACCATGATATTAGCTAAATATCCTCTGCCATACCTTTTAATGAAATAATCTTTATTGCTAAGTTTTTCTGAGTTGTCTCGGTCCGAACAATTTTCTTTCTTCGGCATCTTTTGAACATCTATAGATTTTAAATCAATTAAGGAGTAATTTTTTTATTTTTTTTATTGAACAATTAAATTCAAATAATACAAACAAAGAATGGACTACATTTATCGGCTTTGAGGGATTACTTTACACAAGTATTTTGGGACCGGATTCAAACTTCCAATTCATGTAACACTAGGAGACTTTCACTTTAAGTGGTAAACTGTCATGTTTGCTCTAGCTTGCTATTATCCCTTATGTATTGAATGGTCTCAGCTGGTCGGCTCGAGTTTCTGTGGGTACACAGTTTGACAGCTCTTTTCTAGCTACCATTCACCTTTGTTCCTCCACACCTCATTCACAAGATCTAGTGCAAAGCTTGAACTCAAAACATCAACAAACTTCACTTCGGACCAGGTTTGTAGATGTACCGTCCTTCTTTGGACCGCTTTCTTTAAACACTTGGTTCCTGGTATTGCATTGCAGAAAAGGACTAGTTCAGGGTTTTATTATTGCTCTTCCCTTGTTATTATCTACAATAATAAAAGCTCTTTTAGCACATCTTCTCCGTCTCTTTGATCTCTATTAAGGCTTTATTGTATATTCATTAAATGGTTACCCTACTCTTTGTCAAACCCTGCTTTTATAATATAGAAGAATTAGTTACACTATAGCATATGAACCAATAAACCACTATACAAAAATCCATATCACTATACAAAACTACTATACAAAACACTATACAAAACCAATATCACTATACAAAAATAATATTTTCTCTATTGCAAATTAAAATGCCTAAAGTTAATACTTAATTAATAAAACCATTTTTATCTCCAGTAGGGAAAAAAGTTATGATTTTGAATTAGTTTAGTGGGACTAAAACAGGTCTTTTCATCCCTAACTCAAAAAGTAGGGAGAAAAAGTAAAAGTAGGGCGAAAAAGTAAAGTAGGGCAAAAAAGTAAAGATTGCAACTTAATTATTTTATAAATAGAAGAAAATGTATGGCTAATGTAATGAAGTTGTCGAAATCAGGTTGGCGGCACTGCGCTTTTTTGACCATGTTTATCTTTGTTTACAACATTATAACCTGCATCTAAATAACCTTCTATTTGAGTTTAATTCCAATTCTTATTTGCTTTTCATATTGAATCTCTTATATCTGCTATTAAAAGTGCTAATAATTATTGTTATTTATTAAAATATTAAATAAAAACTGTGCAATGGACGAAAATGTGAATCTTTTTTCTACTGGAGATAAAATATTGAATGTACCTCGTGAGTAAAGTGCCATTATTCCCCGCGCATTATTCTCGGCTGCGCCTCGGGGATTAAAAATTCTAATTCCCTCGGCTTCGCCTCGGGATTTAGGGACCATGGTTCCTTCGGCTTCGCCTCAAGAACCAACTTTTTCGTTCAGGGAATAATGGCTTACTTTACTCCCTAGGTGCATAAATAACTATTATGTCTCATATTGGTTTCACTATAGGTATAGTGGATTTAAGGTTGTACGAAGAGGCACGGTTACACTAGATTTCGCAGATTTATTTCATTGCTTACAAGTAGTGCAAACGTTGAGCGCAGTTCATACGTAAAATTAGTAGCATTAACATACATGCATAAATAGGCAAGAAACTATCTACGGCTTTTTTTGGAACATTAATTGGGTTAAGGCTTCTATTACGTGAAAAATGTAATCAAAACCTCAACATTTAGGTTTGTTTTTTTACATTACTTAAGTTGTTTAAGAAGTGTATAACATAAACAGATGTAAGAAAATAGATATAACGTATTACAAAAATTAGTGGATTATAACAATTTCAATCAGAATAGATAAAATGAACACAATATATTTATATTATTAGAAGATGGGTCATTTCAAATCTTGCTCCGTGTTTACCATTTGTAAAATTAATTATTATTAATCTGTTGAAAGCAGATAATGGCCTATATTTTCAATTTATTTAGGGGTAAATATGAATTAGTTCCGGTCGAAAGTTCTTAAAAGGAAATAATTTTCTAAGAAATCTCTGTCTATCCTTGTAGAATTGCTCTGCCAGCGAAGAGGGCGAAACAAGACGCTTCCTTTTACTCCATTTTCGCGTTTCATTAATCTCAATCACCCTTTCCCTTTATACATCTCTTGAAAGAAGAGAAAAAACTCTTTTTACATTATCGGCAGAAAGAAGTAGAAAAAAGCCCCTTAAACTTGTGCCGGAATAACCGGAGCCACAGTTTTTCCTATTAAATTGATGAGGAGAAGGGTGCAGGAAATTTCTTCGGCCTTCTTTTTTTTCTTTCAAAAGTTCTTTTTTCTTAAAAAGTGGAAAAAGGGGGGGGGGAGACATAAAGAGGATAGGAAATAATATAAAAAGGTTTGTAAGATAATACGTAAGAAGAAGCCGTATCGGTAGCTCCAAATCCAATCTGACGCGGAAATACCTGGTCAAGATAAAAGGGGTCGTTTTTGCAGTTTTAGAAACGGAACTCGGTACTTGTATAAGGGCTGTATAAGTCTGAAAGAAAATGCAGATGAGATGTTTCTTTATAAGTCTTGTTCCTAATCCGGGGCCTTATGCTTAGCAAGCAGTATAATCTGCAGAGATGCCCCCCCCCCGTAACAAGGCGGGGCTGCCTCCCGCCAGGATTACCTCGACCCCTTATTTATTATGAGTACTAACCCCCCTCCCGGTCCAAGCCGACCTCCTTGACATTAATTGGAACATTCCTTAATTAATGTTGCCACTGAAACAAAATCCCCTTAGTTTTTCCTCTCAGATACCGTATACCCAAGCAAACCTCGGCGAAAATTAAACCTTCAATATTTCATTATTCTGAAAGGAATTAGAAGAAACAAATTATGGAAACATTTTTTTATCCCTCCCTCTCTCATTTCCTCCCTATGATAAATATGTTTTATTTTATTTTTTTCTTCATCAAAACATTTTTTTGCAGTAAAAACATTTCTTTAATACAAAAAATACATATATATATTATGCTCATTTTCTTAATGAGACCATTAACAGAAAATGAATGGGCGGAAAATTATAATTAATGAGTAAATAAAAAAAAACTAAAAAAAAAACGACTAATTAATAATCTATTAAAATAGGCGTTTTAAAATAATTTGTTTAGTGATCCAACATTAATTTATCAACAGTAACATTATTATCTTCTTAAGTTAATAATAATATGAAAATATAATCTATTTCAAAATATACTCTTATAAATTATAATATAATTGTTAATTGTAACCTATTATTAACAATTATTCTGAATTAAGTATAATTATTAGTTTTTTATTAGTTAAAATGTTTAGGAATTGTAATAATTTGAACTTTTGCAGTCAAAAGGCACGCTAATTTTAACTCTAAATTAAATGATTTAGATGAAACCGAGAAATATGAAATCGAAATCAAAATGTTGAGTTGTAAGTAGTGTCTGCTAAATTGAAATGCCTTTTGCTCTTGTTCTATTATTCTGAATATACCCAGCAAATATGTGGTTTAATGCTTCCCTGCCCTCAAATTACATATTTAACAATATTTAATCCTGTCAAATATAGCTAAAAAAAATTTTATCTACGATTGATACGAAATATAAACACTGTGTCTCTGTTAAGATGCGTAGAAAGTGATTATTTACGTAATTGTATTCATTGCTCATGCACGATTCATAATTCCTCTTTTTTTCGCCCTAGTGCGGTAAAAAAAAAAAATTCTTCACCTTAACGCACGATTAGCGAGTTGGTTACATTTAACAAAACTAATTTGCTGTTTGTTTAATTAAAGTAACTGTTTATATCGAGTTATTAGTGAAAAACAATGATTGATGTATGTCGTTATGACGAAAATGAGGAGAATAATACGCCTCCCGAAATAATTAATTCGGCACAAAAGAAAACTAATGAATTAATGTCATCTTTATCAAAAGAAAAATACGAATTTACATACAGGAAGTTTATTAAATATTTTTTTCTGTATTTATTATTAAAATCTAACAATCGTAGATAAAGTACGGTACGCAACTCGTGCGAAAACTGAATTTTGCTTTGCTCGTGTGGTTTTACTGCCCTCACTGTCGCTCGGGTGCAAACTCCACACTCGCATGCAAAATGCTACTTTCCGCACTTGACGCGTAATGTATTATCAAATATTATATTATTGGCAGTTAAGTGGCCTATAATTACATTTGTGTTTACAAACCAGGTGTCCTTTTAGTATCCCCTTAAAGGGCGTACCAAAGCAAAATAGGAGACACGAGGCAAAACTATATAGTTGAGTACCTACCCCCTAAAGTATAACGTGAATAAGTATTTAGACAAGGGATTTTAGTCCAAAGTACATTAGGACAAAGGAATATCACACTTTTGTGTCTAAAAGTGATAGTGATAATATTCCTAAATTTAATTAACTATTGATATAATATAAGACAAAGACTAATCCTTTGTCTAATATTCATACTTAAAATGAACTTAAATATCAAAATTGCAATGAAATAGTGGGTACCAAACTAAAAGAGTGCCTCAAACCATTTAATTCCAACAAAAAATTATAAATTTTGACATTTGCAAATGAGATAAATAAAGCTAATACAATGTTTTCTGTATAAATCTATTCACCACCATGCATAGAGATTCCAAATAATTGGTTAATTTTTCCAAAAATAAAATATAATACATTAATCCCACTTTGCTACATCACCCGTACGATAGTAAGCTGGCTTGGTAAACTAGACATAATATAGATTTATTCCGCAATATCCCCACTTTATGAATTACTGAAAATTCACTGTACTCCTTTACTAACTGTTGTTTAACGAGACGATTTTTTTCGATTCTCCATAAACCTCTGCTAGGATTCATTTGTAAAATTGGGTATATCGATTAACGTTTATGTTGAGTAAGATAATGTATACTCTGTAATTCATAAAGATTATGCACTCCAAGTGCATTTAGAACTCTTTGTTTTTAATAGTTGGCATAACTCATCGATCGTAAAGCCATTCGCTTGGGAAAATGAGGATAAGAGGGAAATACAATGTAAGGTGAAAGAGAAAGTGTGAATGTAGTAGGGTCCACTCCAATGTACTTTTTCCGATGTATTAACTTCCTACACTCTTGGAATCTAAGCATCAGCAAAAGCCTTCCATATACGAGTATGGAGCCCAATTCAGTCTACTTAGTTGCTTAGCAACCTCAAATGTACCTCTTTTTCTTTTCAATGGACCTAACCTTTTCCCTTTACTTATAATGGTACTGTAAATATCCCCTTAAAATGTTCTAGTTCAAGAGGAAAGTAGCAATATGATTTCAGACCACTAGTTTGGATAAAAACTTATTCGACGCCTTTTATAAATACTATTTACCGATTTTTCTTACTGCGCCGTTTTTTATCTTTGCAGGAATCATCCGCGTTGAATATAGATAACAAGGTTAGATATTAGATTATTAGATATAAAGACAAAACTGAGGTTGTTCAATACTAACGTCATATCAGTTCTATTATACGGATGCTAGACGTGCGGAAAGTGGCCATAAACATTTCCCACAAACTTCAAACGTTAATAAATCGCTGTCTACGCCGAATTCTAAATGTTAGATGGCCGGACATAATTTCTAATGAAGATTTGTGGGATGTTACACAACAAAAACAAATCGTATTCCAAATCAAAGAGAGGAAATGGCGTTGGATTGGACATATTCTAAGGAAGTCCCAAGGAGCCATCGAAAGAGATGCACTCGACTGGAACCCCCAGGAAACGCGCAAACGTGGCCGGCCCAAGAATACTTGGAAGAGGACAGTCGAGAAAGAAGCCAAGGAAGGTGGAAAAACCTGGAGTGAAGTAAAAAGAATGGCAACAAATCGTCCCGACTGAAGAATCTTTATAGCTGCCCTATGCTCCTCAAGGAGTGACAGGAATTAAGTCAAGTAAGTCAAGGTTAGATATGGTACTTTGCTCTTAAGTACCTTACAGTAACAAAGTGTCAGAGTAAAACCGATATACAACATGAATTCATCATAAAAATGTTAAATCTCTATCTGAGTCGGTCAACAGTAGCAAAAAACAGGAAGGAGGATTCACAGGAGAGACCAAAATCGGACACTTAAAAAACTGGCTTCAAAATTTAAAATTTAATATGTGGAGACGTTCGTTATCACTGTACAAATTAAGTTTAATTCATTATAAGTTCCACGAAATCTTATCCATTTAGTTATCATCTAGATAAAAAAAAAACTAAAAAAATTATATATTGATAATTAGTATTATTTCAATTTATCATGGAAGAGGTGTAGTTCAAAAACCAAACATCGCCTTCATACAATAATAATTGTATATTATACAATTTGACCGGTTTCGGTTGCTCCGATGCAGCTTTCTTCAGATAATCTTTTGAGTATATGGAGGGACTTTAAAAGAACAAGTGCTCACTTAAACAAACCCGGTATTTATGTTTGAAATACAATTATCTTGTGTGAAGACGTTGTTTGGTTTTTGAACTACACCTCTTTCATAATGAGTCACTATCACACATTGACATTGGAGAAAAACACAGTCGAGGATCTTATTTCAATTTTGTTCAATTTTTTAAGAAATGTCACCAAATTAATGACCAGAAATGCTTCCTGATGTCTAAAAAAGGATTTCTGCTTGGAATTTTTGAATTCGGAGACAAAAAAATTTCGTTCTTTAGAATAATGGCAATTAGGTACTTCTGTTAATTTTACCTTCGATAAGTTTGGAAGTAATAATAACTATTATTTTCACTGACGATATTATATTGTTATAATTATTATCGGAAACCAGGATCACTGGACAGTTTTTTGGACAAATAAGCAGCCACAAAAGAGTATAGTACATCCTTCAGAAAACGAACAGTGGGTCACAATATCTCTTATTAGTGTAGTCGATCGCAACCTATAGAATGACCTGATTGATCTCCACATCATCTTTATATTAGAGTCTTATCAAGTTTGAAAAATTATTGTTAAGCCTTGAGAGAGTATTTTGGAAGTGCAGTTTTTTTTACTTTCCCATATATACATAGTCGTATTTACCTTCAGAGAGAAAATAATGTGATATCGCTCAAATTAAATTTTCAGATTTTATTGTAATGTCCCCTGAGTCATCTGGATAGATAAGTAGAGCTTAATCTACAGGATCGATTACGATGAAATTGGGCATAAACAAAAGCGAGAAATGAATTTTAGCTCTACATTTGGGAGCTTTACCCCCTCCTGTACACAATAAGAAAAAATAGACTGCCAATTGGGGTTTGACACAGCTTCCTCACATCCTATCACGTGCTTCATTGATTTTATCCTTTCATAAGCCATTATTGTCTAATTTGTTTATTGTTTCTCCGTTTTTTTTTAATCTGTCAAAATTGTTTTGATTTTTAACATGAATTAAAGTATCAGTTTAGCAGAAGTTTAAGAGCACAGACGGTTTAAATTAATCTGGGGCTATCGGCTGTTTGTGGGTTACTTATGATTAACTATAAATTTCCATACAAATCAGATAAGTACTTTTGAAGCTATAAGTGTAAATAAATGTATGTTTGTGTGCATGTGGAAGAGAAACAAATGAGCCCAGAAGGTTAAAACTTTTATGGGACCAACAATGAGCTAATTATGACCTAACAAATGTAGTTTTTAAGATTTGTTGGTTCACAAATATAAATCGAGAAACCGACAGATGAACCAAAAATGTTCCTTGGTGTCTGAAATGGATGTTTGTCTTGGAATTTTTGAAATCGGAGACATAACATATTTTCGAACCCTGATGACAAACGGATTTCTGTCTTAAAATAATATATTCGTTCTTCAGAACGATCACATATAGCTTCCGTTACATTCGGTAAGCTCGGAAGCAAAATTATATTTTGTAGTCCTTTGAAATAGGGGAAGGCAGGGCAAAGTGGCCAGGGGGGATAATGTGGCCATCCTCAGTTTTATGGTTGTAAAGTCCTGCTGTTAATCGGAGATTACAGCAACCTTTCATAGACAACTATATCAGTCTTCAAACTCATTTAAACTTTTAACCACGTATTTTTTGTGAAGTTATTATCCGTTTTCTACTTTCACACCTCTCTGATGTATGCTAAGTGTTTATTTATATTATTTATTATTATTATAGTAATAAACTTTATGATTTTTTAAAAAAAGTGTTAAAATGTAGTGATAACTTGTCTACAAAACCATGTTTAAAAGGTCACATAGTTCCGTCTGTGAGTTATGACAACTTATGTATCATGGCGTCAAACGGGGCAAAGTGACCAGGCATAGCAACTTTGCCCCATAGCTACTATTTTTTTTTTTTTTTTTTATTTTTTCTTTTTTTTCTACACACCTAAAGTATGCTAATTTATTATTTTTATAGATATTTAGTAAATTCTATAAAAAGTTTTTGCCCCCTTGTGTGGGGCAAAGTGGCCATTTGGATATTTTTTGAAAATTAATCAATTTGGTTTCTATAAATAATTTTAAATTAAATGAAAAAAATACATGATATGAGAGGATGGTTGAAGTATACAATCACAAAATTTTAAAGCTCTAGGCCGATTATAAGTTCGCTTAAAAAATCAGCAAACCATAGCATGGCCACTTTGCCCCACCTTCCCCTACTAATCTAACCATTTAAGTCGTTTTCCATGGAAAAATCTAATTTTGCAAAGGATGATAGGTCGGTTTCCATTCTCTGCTTTGGAGGAATTACTTTTATGGTAAATGTTGATAAAATGTTCAATAACAATTAAATGTTATTGTTAACCAAAACGTAAAACAACTATAAGAAATGCAAAATACTGGACAAATAATTATGTACTCGTGTATGAGAAAGTTTAGCTCGAGTTGTATCAGAGATTTTAGTTTTAGGAGTATGCTTGCAACTTAGATGAGATCATTAGTGATGAGACGGCATAAAATGTACTTATTCACCCAAATGTTCCTTCTTCCTTAATTATTTAGTTTTTGTTTTCCCACTGCAAATTACGAAATACATCTCTTGTCAACCATCTCAGTAGAACATGCTATTATAATAGGCTTGTATAAGAAAATTTTCTTGAAGAATAAAATAAGTAACACCGCGGTATTTTGAATGCGATATAATAGCTAGTTTTCTGAAACGATTTTTAAATAAGCAGTAAAGATTATCAACCTGATTATTATCACTAGGGAAGACCTACCATGCGTCTAATGTGCATGTCCCTTGCTTATAACCGTCACCATTCGTCCAGAGGTAAATTGATACCAACGTCCAACGTCAGAAAAAAAGTTTATTGAATAAATGTGCTAACTCATTGTTAGATATTAAAGGACAATACGAATGCATATCATTTGTAATTATACTCCAATAATTATTTTAATTTATATAATTTATTATTTTGTTTTATCTGCCTAAAACGTCCGCATTCGAACTGTACCGGTACTTTATTCAATATGGTACCATATGGTACGCACCCTTCACCTCTTTGTACTTTATCCAGCAACAACTTCAACATTAACCTTACGCGAAAACAACTTTACGTTATATGATTACCTGCTTGTATATTTTTATTATTTGGTTCCATAACTTAAATAATTTCTTTCCTTGTTCATTTTTTATAATTATTACACGGTTCTTAAAATTTACCGATTGCAACATTATTTATGGCACATTTCTCTGGGGAAATATTAAAATGAACAACTTAGAACATTGTTTTAATTTATCTTACTTTACATATTTAAGTCATGTAAATTCCTTAGGTGGAACATAGGACCTCAACAAGATTTTCCTATTGCTAAGTAATTATGTCCTATTCAACCTGATTCCACGTCCTGCCAACTACTCACGTCTCCCTACCTATACCTACAGCCTTCCAGGTTAGCAAGATCCCTGCGGTTTCTATTGTAGGATCTGTTTTGATAGACACCTCTTTCCTGAGAGTGTGGACTAAAAACTAAAAACTGGAGAGTGTGGACAAGAAAACTCCAGGACTTCATGAATCGATGCCTTCAGAATATCCTCAGGATATGGAGGCCAGAGAGGATATCCAATCAAGACCTATATGAAGGATAATGGGTCAGCAACCTGTCAACGTGGAAAACACCGGTCCAAGAAAACTCAGAACAACTTTCTCATATACGAGTTATAATCACAGCCCAGTTTAGTGTTTTCTATTTATTAGTTTTCGTAGGTAGGTACATTTAATTATTATTGAACATTTCATCTAAATGTATCATAAAAATAACTTCTCATTGGTGGGTGAGTCGAACTCCCGGCCTCTCTCCGTCCGCATTTCAAGCTATTTTTTCAGAAACTAGATTTTTCCCGGGAAAACGGTTTATAACGTTTGTACTGCATTTTAAATTTTTTTAATCAAAATCGTCGGAATCGTTTTCGAGAAATATTTTTTTGAATCGAAGTTCCTTATGGCACGTTACACCGTCTGGAGCTCGGGAGTGAATTCGAAAAAAACGACCGTCACGAAATCGAACGATGACGATAACTTACAAGCAGAAGTTATTGCGCTAAGGTGATGTCTGATACTCGGCTCTATACTACAACCATCCTCTTTAATTATCAATCATCATGATTAACTATTTTCTCAATATTCAATACATATTCATTGCAAGACTCTCGCTTAAATGATAAAAAAAAGCTTTTCATTTAATTTTACCCGCATTGTACTTAACCCTGCTAAGTAAAATAGTTAATTACTTTTAATTTTTTCCTTTTTCTAACTCCACCATGTATAAGTAGTTAGTGTCGTATATTTAGCAGTGTGACTTTTAAAATTTATATTTAATGAAAAGCGTAAGGAGCTTCGTTCCTACCGGGTGTCCTGCGACACCACACGTAGTTTTTTAATAAGTACGGGATAGCGCACATATTTCAATTTTTGCTCCAAATTTAATTTTCTTTTTTAGCAAAAATTCATTTCTTGATTATGCTATGATCTTCCAATTCAAAGATTCCAACACAGCAATCCGTTTCAAACATCGCAGGGAAAATTTTTGGTCTCGTATCTGTCTGTCGTTCAACATTTTTGCAAACCAACAAATCTTAAACACTATCGCCTGATTTTAATAAAATTCGGATTGCACGCCATAATTAGGTCATTGTTAGTCCTATGTAATTTTTAATCTTCTTTGCTCACTTTTTTTCTATTCTACGTACACGTACACACAAGCATTCATTTATTTTTACCTCCATGTTTAAAAGTATTCCTCTGAGATTTGAGAAATTTTGATGGTTTGTCGAAAACAGCTTAAAGATGGCTTTATATTCATTTCTACAGTCTGTCCTACTCTATTGCAAAATTAATACTTTCTTCATGTAAAGAAATAAAATAAAAATGGGTACAATAAAAATAAAATAAAATAATAAGTAGTAAAAGCAATTAATGTTCATGGAATGGATAAAAGGAGAGGATGCTATGTGCCTTCCTAATTGACAATTTTGATTCTTTCACATTTCATAAAACACATACTTTGTTTTATTCTATATCGATTTTTAATGTTTCGTTTGTCATACATTTTCGAGTGATGTGTCTGTTCATCTATTAGATGTTTGGATAAGAAAGCTGAGAATATATAAGTGAGAGCGTGCTTTTCGTTCAGAAAAAAGTGCCCCTGTTAAACCAAATCAAAATCGAACGTCAAAATGTCATATTTAATTTTTAAATGTTTACTTTAAAATATTTCATTTCCTTGTAATCAAATGTTATTATTGTATTTCATTTGCAATACGATGTGCTAAAAAATTTAAATAATTATCCCGAGTAAAAACTGAAGGAAAATAATCATCATACATTTACCCTATCTCATTAAAATCCGAGTGCAAGCAGGAAACATCATATTTTCATTTCAGGTTTTGTAAAATTAACTGAAGTAAAAAATGAAGATGGGAGGTGAAACCTCGAGATTCCTTTATGTTAGCTCCTGCGAGTGAATCCAAATGTAAAAAACTCCGGCAATGTTTTAAGGAAGAGGTGTAATGAGAAGTCATTTTTTTGTGTAAGGTTGCCCTTTTCCTCCCTCCCATTTCCAAGACTTGACGCCATTGCTTCTCCCATTAACGATCCGGTAATCAAGGGGTGAACAAAGCAAAGGACGGAGGTGTCGCCCCTAGCGGCCACTCTGCCAGAGTGAGAGGCCTGCCTACCTAGCACTCCATACACATCCACTTAGCTTGAGGACGAGTGGCAAAACTTAACACCTTGCATATAAATAGCTACTACATCTCTACCAAAAATATTCTTCCCCTACTTTTCATGCCCGCACTTATACATTGCGTCCCTCAACGGCTTAATACCTAATTCAATGCGTTTAGCAGTCTAAAAATTGCTAAGAAATAATGTTTAATAAGACATTTCAATGCGCAGTTTCAATAAAGATAGACATCTGACACATTGCCTACTTGACAAAGTCCTCTCATTTGTGCTAAAGATAATTATTAGGCTTATTGAGAATTATGTTGTGTAAAGTTAAAAAATAAATAATTTTATAATTTTTCTTGATTGTGAACCCTTTTTAAATTGCTATATGTATAGAAAACTATATAAAAATATATTTTTTCTCTGGGCCTTGGTTAGGGTTACAATAAACATACTCCTCCTTTTCTTAAAAACAAACAGCAATATTTCGCTTAACTAAGGGCTTCTTCAGGCTGGTTATACTCTTTATGACATTGTCTGATTTAGAATAAATTCACAATTTTTATTAGCTGAAAAAACAAACTTCGTCATTACAAAACTCACATAAACATTATTTCCATACTTTGGGTTGTCTCAATAAATTAAAAGAAAAAAAAAAAATTAAAATTAGTCAATGAATCCTCCCTGTATTTCTCACAGGGAGAGACTCTCATACACGAGAGACATTTTCTATACATAAAGAAATAATAATTATAAGACCATTCATTAAAAAAAAATAATTTAGTGAGAATTTATTAATTTGTAAAAGTAAAAAATCCTTACAAAATAATTCCAAAATGGCCGACAAAATAATTTCCAAATTATTTTGGAAGGTATAATTGGTGCGAATTTCAGCTCAATCGGCGAAATACTTCCGACATTATTTATCGTTAAAGTTGCAAAATTCAAAAATCTATATTTTCAAAATGGCAGCAGATATCAAAACTACTGAAGAAACTGAAAACGAAATTATATGGAAATAGTTGTCTTAT
This sequence comes from Gerris lacustris, assembly GCA_951217055.1. Classification (NCBI taxonomy): domain Eukaryota; kingdom Metazoa; phylum Arthropoda; class Insecta; order Hemiptera; family Gerridae; genus Gerris; species Gerris lacustris. The sequence goes on along the minus strand of OX578276.1, from coordinate 83,097,108 downwards.
AAGAGGCTAAGAGGTTAGGGGAAGGGGTGTTGTCTTAATAGTGGTCTTATTGGAGGGGGGTCTTAGGAGGGGGGTTATAATTGGTAAAAATTTCAGCGCAATCGCATTTTTTTTTTCTTTCTACTCAGCAAAATGCGTCACAAATTTATGATTTTCCGTGCGGCATAACTACATGTAATGACTGATATTGTTCTTAGCTTCATCTCTCTACATTAAAAACCGTGGAAGTTGCGTGACACAAGAGCGTCACAGTTTTTCATAGCAATCACGCAATCATCTTTTAGCCACAGCGACTGAAAATCGCAAGGGCACAGTTGCCCTTAGTGTCCGGAGCAGGGCGAGGAACACCCCTGAGGGGTTCTCTTCCCCCCTCGCTTATATAGCTCACTACTGATCACACCATACCCACTTCGGCGGTACAATGTACAGGTATGATTTGGGAAATGGCTGAAACTCTCCACCATGGGGTTAATAAAATGGGCCCAATGTGGCCTGATGGCTAGGTTCGAACAAGTAGTTCGTCCTTCCCGTCTAACCACTACTACAACTAATACTGCTGCCCTTAGTGTCTCTGAAAATATTTATATGGCCATTTGAAATTATTTATGATCCAATATTCGAAATCAAACCGATTCAGTAAGTAAGTGTATGTTATAATACCGTCTATAGTCTACTAAATATTTATAATATTGCTATCACATCGCAATTCCCTTCAGACAAAAATGCAACTTATTTACTAGACAAATCATAGTAATAAAAATCGTGGCTCAGTGCTGAAATTTGATGTGGTTAAAGTTAAAGTTATAAGTAAGTCAAGAAAAAATACAAAGATAAACCCAAATTTATTTAATTTTTTGGTGTAACATCTACATATTTTTAGGCTCTACGAACGTGCAATTTTTTTTTTTATCATCATCAAACAACGGTTATTTGGGCAATGGTTTGACTCCTGTCATAATACTAGAACAAATATAAATGTAGATGTAGATTAGAACATTATAGTCACAGTTCTGTCAGTGCGGTCCTTAAATGTAAGTGGTCCTGTCATTCATACTACTGCAAGCTAAAATCTATCTTCCTTTACATTTGTGATTCATCATACATATTATGATCAAAGGTCCACTCCACACATCTCTTTCATGTAGGTTTCATGCCTTCTTGTACAATTTTGAGATTTCCTTTGCTTTACAATTTTTGAATTTAAACGTATATACATATCTTCAAAGAATGTGCCCATCTCTAACAAAAACTTATAACAGTTAAAAATGCCCTAGTTCCTGACACTCTATTATAAAAGTCAGCCAAATCAAATTAGTATGATATTTACTTTGTTGCCAAGTCTGCTCTTTTTGACTACGTTTTTATTAGCTTGCTTTCTTGTTTGTTTGTTTGTCCAGTACAAATCTTGCAATCGAATTTTAACTCACATCCCGAGTAGACATTTGAAACTTTCAGAACACGATGACAATGCATTATTTTAATACTTTTAGTCATCTTTTAGCAGAATTTACTTCGTTTTCAGCAAATTTTTCTGTATGGAAAGTTAGTTCAGAAAAAATCCGCAAGTTTTGTTATTTGTTTTGACATGTCCCATATATTTACAATCTTCATTTTGACAAGTTTTATATTGATTTTTTATTTAGTCAATGGAAAATTTAAAAACGTAGTATATAAAAAGTTCTTTTCATCTTGTAATTATTTAGACCATAACCACACTTCACTCTTACTTTCATAAGCAATACTGATCTTTCATGTTTATTGCTTCACACTTGGTCAATTTCTGATTACCCAAAAACAGTCTTGCCCGCAATTTAGATATCACTGCTTTGATAGGCTGATTATTTTGGGAGGGGGCCCTGAACTTTTTTTCTTTTCTTTTGAGTTCTCTCCTGCAACTACACAAGTAACTCCTATCTGCCTACAAATAATACTTACGTTTTATGCGTCATTTAGAAACTGGTCAAGTGTCGTCAAAATAAAAGAGCAGTCTTGCTCATAAAAGTTTGAGTGAAGTGAGGTATAGACAAAAGAAAGAGCAGCAGACTTAATCACCATGCAGATATCACTACTTTGAAAGCTCAGTCAAAAATTCAAAATTATTAATCAAACCTAGCATTTATCTAAGGTAAAACCGATGTAGGTACGAAAGAAAGTCATAAAATCTAAGTTGTAAATCTTTGAAACTTAATAGCTGTTTGTGTAATCAAATTTTAAATACGATTTACCGATAATTCACGACAACTTATTGTTGCGTCCAAAATTTTAATTTAAGCTACAAGTGTGCCAAATTTCAAGTTTCTAGCTGTTCTGTAAGTCACCTATAATTTTGATGATGAGCCAGTGAGTCAGTAACAAAAATGCAAACTTCGAAACTCCCGTTTTGAAAAGTCTTAATACTGAGGGCTCAATTTTATACAGCGTCTTAAGCTACTTAAGTTTAATCTGTTTTAAATTTCAAAAGCCCATCTTAATGCTGCTCTTAACTCCTAAAAGTTTTGCTTCCGAGCTTACTGAAGGTCCGCTACCTTGTAAGCTCAGAAGCAAAACACTTAAAATGGTTCCGCTAACCATTGTGATTGTGATAATTCTTAAAAATTAATCTTTTTTGCCCCCGATTTGAAAAATTCCTGGACAGAAATCAGACATCCTGAAACAATTCTTGTCAAGAGTCTTTCTATCCGTCCATATTTTTGAGAACCTCCATATCTTTTTAAACGATAAATACAAATAAGTATCCAATTTCACAGAAATCGATTTTGTTTGTTCTTTCCAATTTTTTTCATTTCATTGCAGTAATAAATTTCAACAAGTGTGTTATAGATAGTCGTCTCTAAACCTTCTCAATAGTTATTGAAGATAAGCAGATGAATCAGGTATCTCATATTGGAATTATGATTGAATAAATCCTTGGGCCCACCACCTAAACACGTCACTTCTAATTTATTTTTAAAATATTAAGGAACAGTATAAGGAGAAACTTAATATGAATTACTGCCTTGAATCTAAAGTATAATGTCTTATTTCCAAATGTTATTTAAAATGTTAATAGAAATTCAACTTCTACTTGCTTCTATGCGTAGTATATAACGTTTGAAGAACTACGAGTGTCCGACGTCCAGATATTTCAAATTACATACTGAGATAAATTAGGAATAGATTTACAAATTAAAAAATTTAGGAATAGTTTGTTCGATAAATCGCGTGGCCCACTATAGAGAAGTGAAAGAGGCAAATATTTGTTTATTGGGGGAGTTTTCGAGAAAAAGATCGTTTTAAAAGAAAATACTTACTAACTAGCCAAAGCCCACTCTTGACTGTTGAGCCATTTTGTGACGCTCTGACCAGTACAGACGGGCTTCAGTAAAAAGTTGGTTTTCGTCCTCCTGGGAATGGTCAAGGGCTGTGCATGCTTAAGATGCTCTGCGTCCATGGTCTCATGTCCGCATAGCTGGTATTCTGGGAAGGGTATAATCTTAATGTGGTGTAGGTGTGATGCAAGATAGTCGTACCCAGTTTTCATTTTTAAAGCAGCTACGCTGACTGCCGGGGGGAAGTTGAGGTCGATAGGGCTGTTTGTGGCGAGGCTCTCCATCTCTTGCCAGCAGACTGCTCAGAGAGGCGTAGCTCGTTCCACCTACTGATTGCGAAATTAATCAGTCCTTTTAGACTATAGAGGATTGTAGGGAGGAGAGACATGGTGATTGAGGCAGAGTTGTTCCTAGTTTTGCTAATTTATAAGCTATTTCGTTACCACTGATGTTTACGTGGCTAGGGATCAACTGAAATTTTATCTGCCACCCTTGGTTCGCCAAAAGTTCTAGTTTTTCCTGCACTCAAGGTTCTCAGGCAGTCTGTTGGGGTATTGCGAGAGAGATTCTTGATAGCAGCTTGGGAGTCAACTAAAAATTCAACTAATACCGCTTTTAAGGGAGGATGGATTGACTCTAGTTTGGAGGCTGCATCTTCTACCGCGGCTACCTCTCCGTCATAGTGGTTTAAGGGGGCTCCTGCAGCTAGGTGTCCTTGAAAGAGGCGGCAATAATATGCGGCTCCTGTTTCTCCTTTGCCTGGCATTGATGAGCCATCTGTATAGATGTGCAGCCACTCGTTTTCTGGGTAGTCTTCTTGGATGATATGGAGGGCTGATTATTTTAGTTCTGCTTCCAGGGAGACGTGCTTCGGTGATTTTTTAGTCTGTAGTTGGCTTGTGGGAGGTGACGAAAGAAGTCTTGATGGGTGTTTAGTGGGGTTGGTTCTCCAGGTGTGATTCCGTATTTGGCACATAGGTTTTTGTACGCAGTCATAGGTGTATTTTGGGTCTTCAGAGTGTTAGTGTTAGTGGCTTGTCTGTAGTCGTTCCACAGGTGTTTATAGACGCGCTTGAAGCGCTCCCAGAAGCGTAGAGCAGATTTGTCTCTATGGGCATGAAGAGCTGCAATTTGTGTCTTGGCCCCCATCGCTGCAACAGGGGTGGATTTCGCGGCACCCGTTATTACTTGCAAAGCTACATTTTTACACGATTTTGCTATTAACGAAAGCATTGAGATCTTTCTGAAGAGCAAAATATTTTTATAAGAAAATATGCTATAGAAAAAGATTAGGACAAACATTTGTTGTAGACATAGGAAACATTTTTGGATTCATGTATGTCTGTTGGTTTGTCTTCCAACATTTTTGTGAACCACCATAATGTAAAAGCTAAAACTTAATGCAATTATCCGGATGCTGGTTTCATATTAATTTCAACCTTGAGCTCTCATTGGTTTGTCTTCCACATGCGTAAAAACTTTTTTTGATAACACATATATCATTAAAAAAAGTACTTATCCGATAATAAAAAAAATTTGAACGGTTTGTCAAAAATACCCTACAGGATGGGCCAATATTAATTTCAATAGAACATTATAGTCTAGTAGGTAGTTTTATTCGCGTAAAGCACGCAATATTTTCTAATTAGAAATCAAATAATCACAACAAAAAAGTGTTATTTACATGTGCATTATCTTCTTCTGCGTCAATTTCGACTAAATTCGCTATAAGTATATTGAACGTGGGGAAGGGGAAACAATGGCAATAGTATATGTAATTATTTATTTTAACTAATTTATGCTATTATGCAGACGTAGCATAAAAATATGATATGTGAAATGTGAACTATTTGTTGGTGTTAGCTTATTGTATATTGCATCCGAGCTTACCGAAGGTATCGGAAGCTATATGTGGTCGTTCTGGAGAACAAAATTTGTTATATCCGTATCAGACCTCAGGGAAAAATTTTTTGTTCCATGTCTATCTGTCACTCAATTTTTCCGAAAGAACATATCTTAAGAACTACTCGTCTGATTTTAAAGAAATTCGCATGTTAGGTCATAATTAGCCTTTTGTTGGTCTGAAATAAGTTTCAACCTTTGCGCTCGTTTTATTTCTCTTCCACATGCCCACAAACATACACTCATTTACACCTATATATTCAAAATTATTTATCAGTTTTTTATTAAATTAGGGTTAGGAGAAGCCCGCAGATAGCCCCTGATAAATGTCAACCGTCCGCGCTCCTTAAAATTTGCTAAATTTATACTTTAATTTAATTTATGTTGTTTTTTTTAAACAAGTTATTTATTGGCATAAGTAACAAAACTTTAATTTATGCTAAAAATCAAAATTGTCTTGGCGGAATTAGATAACGGAGGGAAAATAAATGAATTTGACAAAAATAGACTTTAAAAGCATAAAATCAATAAAGTAAAGGAAGTAGGATGCAAGGATGCTTATTATCATACTATAATTGGCAGACTATTTTAAATATAAACTAAATATTATTATTTCATGAAATAAAATAAAATGTTGTCACCCTTTATTATAATATATTTAGATTTTTCTTTTTTTTTTTCAAATTGACCTTTTTAGGGTTATTACTTTTTATAAAATAATATATGATAAAATTATAAAAAATCTGTTATTTTAAATGCTATACTTCGTCATTCATATTTAAGGCTTCTTAAAATAACAGTAAAAAATTCTAAAACATTAACAAAATAATTGTTTCCATTCATTTAAAATACTAGATTATTAACTTTAATATATATATATTTTTTTTATGTTTAATTATTCAGGGTTTCCCATTTCAAGTGAATCAAACGGCTAACTTTTGAACTTTTGACCTAGGAAAGATTCAGAAAAATGTTGCAGGTAAAATTTGTGGTACTTGAAGTGATATTAAACAAAAAAAATATTCCACCCTTCAAAAGGTCAATATAGCCCTTTGAAGAACGTAGTTCCGTCTCACCACTAAAACCATAAAAAAATGGTAATTACATTTTTGTACACCTTTTATAAATTAAACAAAAATAGTCTTCAAAGTTGTCTACTTTATTGTTGTTCTTTTTTATTCTAAAATTATTGTTCAATTTATAAAAATTGGTGGAAATAAGTAGAAAATTAAACAAATTTTCTCTAAAAACTTAGAGATACAGGGTTTAGACTATCCAAATTATTCGTAAAATATTCGAAAATACCTTCATTAGCAAGTTTAACGTTTAAAAAAAAAAAAAAAAAAAAAAACTTTACATTAGTCTTGTTCTTGTAAAAACCATATTCTATAGTAGTCAACTTTGAAGGCAGTTTTTGCTTAAATTGTATGAGAAAGATATACAAAAATGTAAAACATTTTTTTCATAGTTTTTAGTGAACTTTTCAGAAAAATAAAAGTTGTGTTTGTCACTAGACAGCAAAATGGAATTTTGCAGTCAAGTTTTTAAAGTTTTAGTTCCAAGCCGACGGCGTGGATAGGCTAAACAAATTTAAGTCCGAGTCAGGAAAATTACATTTTGACTGATGTGGCAAAGCCGAGGCAGGAAACTGATATTTTATCTACTAACGGCAGAAAAATTAGACTAATTATTATAGTCCTTTTTTAATAGATAAAAGATTTAAAGAAATAAAAGTTGTAAAAATACGAAAGTTTGATTCATCAAGTCGAATCAATACAAAGGCACAACGAATTCAGTGTTGCCACTTCTTTTATTAATAGCGGGTTTTTATCTCAATTTTTTTTTAATAATCAATGTAAAATAATAACATTTGATTTATTATTATAATTTTTAAAGTTTTTTTTTAAAAAAAAGATATAAATATTTAGCAGATTATTACGCTTAAATATATAATTATGAACAATGTGGGATAGTTCATAACCTGCGATGTAGTAACGTTTTCTTAAAATTTTGCAGCCTGTTTGTTATTTTGCTGACACTTTGAACTTTACTAAGACTTTGATATTTTGCTGATCTTTATTATTTTGCTGCGGGTTTTTATGACATGTTACAAAAGTATCAAGAAAAATGACATTTTGCAAATTGAAAACAGTACAACAATGCTTATTTTTCTAATTTTGCTGGCGTGAGTAGATAAAACATATTTAGGGTCAAGAGGAAACCTCTTTCTTCAAAGGGTGACTTTTGACCCTTTTACGGCAGGAATATTTTTTTTCTTATAGTTTCATTAAACCAGGCCCAACGTACTGCAACTTTTACCTGCAACATTTTTCTGGGGTTTTCCTAGTTTTAATAGTTATAGCCATTTGATCCATTTGAAATGGGAAACCCTGTATAATAACTAAAACTTAATTTTAAAAAATGCAAAAAAAAAAATCTTTATAATTAAATTATAAAATATAATAAAATTTAATCTAAAATTGTAATAAAATTTATTCATTTTCTTTTACATGTGATAGATATTTTGAAATACTATTTGAACCATACCAGCATGATGTGACTCAAACCGAAGCTAATGGAGTACTCCAGATTCAGCCAATGGAAGGCAGTATAAAAAAGTCCCCATTGAAACGAAATTGTTTCCTCAATCTAGAATACAGCGTTGTTTTGAGGATTTTCTTATTTTATCCCCACAAACATTGACCAGCTCCTGTAACGTCGAAAAAGTTTAAAAGTTTAAATTAGTTATGGCTGTAAAGGTCTTGAAAGAGTAGTAAAAAATGCTCAATAAGTTTATTATTTAATTTATAACATAAACAGCTAACTTGAACGCAAGCGTGACACATAGGAACTGTTCCAACATCAGACACTACGTCACAAAGATGTTGGCTCGGCAATATGCCATGTCCTGCATCGTTTCGTCGCGTCCGACTCATCAGGGGCCCGACGATGCCCACCTAACTCTGTACCTATACCAAATCAAGAAGATCAGATATAGGGCTTTATCAGAGACGAGCGTGCTCTCGCACCGCCATTCTTGCTTGGCTGGCAAAACACATCAGCAATGTAATACCGTGTTTTTGCACACTGCAATAAGGTACACAATTTGTGTTAGTAAGAGACACCAAGGGATGTGCCACATCAGACATTACATCTTTTGAAACTCAGATCGGCCAACCAATATGAGAAAAAAATAAAGCCTCAAGGCCTTTTGTTGGGGTGGGACCAGTGAAATTTTTATTTGCCTAGTTGGCCCGACCTTCTCGAATTCAAAATCCAGTGCTCTCATTGGCTCCCCTCCACATTTTTGTCGATTTTCCCGCGCTGTTAAAAGTCGATTGAATGGAAGGAAAAAAGCAGGGGAAATTATGTCATTTCCCCTGCTTTTTTCCTTCCTAACTCAGTAAGTCTAATAAAGAAGCCTCAGTCTTGCCTTTATATTTTAGCATATCACATCAGTGGTGTTTTTAAATTATTACGTTAAGGAGGTATTTTCAAATTACGGAATAACATTAGCTGATTGTGAACTCATTGAAGATATTTCAGGCTTGATTAAGGAGTCATTGTGCAATTTAGGATTTACCTGTAGAGGTTTAGAAAACGACTATTGAAGATTTGCGCGTCACATGTGTCGAAATATCATTTTTACAGTTGGCATCAAAATTGCCGTCATATATTAAAAGATCTTTCTTATATCTACGATAGCACTAGAGTCCCTAAGGTACCTAATTTTGTTTATCAGCTGATGACCTATTATAATTTGCTTGGAAGGTGCTCTCAAGGCTTACATAAAAAAAAAATCAAGTACCAGTTCAGCATTCATTAAAGAATTTGTAATGCTGATTATATAGAATTCAAGTTTCCCAAGCAATGAGTTCTTTTCTCAATGAATAAATATGTTTTCATTCATTATATATATATATATATATCAGCAATGTAATACCGTGTTTTTGCCCACTGCAATAAGGTAAATATGCAATAAGGTGTCTCTCACTAACACAAATTGTGTGTGTATATCTATATATATATATCCCGGAGCCAGCGCAAATTTTTCTCTGTTTCTGTCTCCCGTAGTTTAAATTGTTTGAATTATATATATATATATATATATATATATATATATATATATATATATATATATATATATATATATATATATATATATATATATATATATTGTGTCTGAGTGAGAGAGAGAATATAAATCTATAATGTATTTGGATGTAAAATGAATTTCCAATTTTAGGTTGAGATATTGCATATTAGAGTAATATTTATTTTCTTGTTTAGAAGCTTTAATACAGTATGATATCTCGTTAGAGTTATTCTTATCTCAAGTTTAAATCTGAAAATTAAAAGAAATTCCTTAGAGAAAGAAGTAAATTAAAAACTGTAAATAAATTTCAATTAGCAAATTGGATCATAGTGAGAGGATATATGAGATGTCTCAGTTTCTGGCAGGGGAGTTAGATATGTGTTCATTTAAGAGCCTTCTGTCTCAGTAGTAGCTTAACCCTTCAATATACGTGCATCACTCGTCTGAAAAGAAAGAAAAAGAAAAAAAGGGCTTCTCTTATTGGTCGGTGGACGACCAATGGGGTGGCCTGGTGGGGAGGACTAAGGTAGGAAAATAAACCTTAGGTATATTGAACTTAGGGTCTTGAGTTGCTCACTCACTTGTTTATGCTTCCTTGTTTTGCTGCCACCTGTCAAAATATTTAGCGTCACTCTCCACACACCCGCCATTCTCTGCTCCCACCCTCATGTATATGTAAATCAGGCCTGCTCCGTTACCTAGAAACCTCTCCTGCTCTTTTTTAATTAATCAAAAAGTGCCCATTTTCCTTAGGCGCCCGTTCCATCGGCTTTCGTATTAAGAAAAAACCTCTGGCCTCCAGTAATAGGTACCTTACCTTCTCTATACCTTTACCCTCTTAGAAAGTTTGAAATTAAGGCCGAGTTGAAAAATCGAGTGGAAAAACTGAATAATATGGCGCTGGTTAATTCGACTTGACTTCATTTTCACTAATTGCATAGCATTAATTAAAACTTCGCCAGAGAGAGAGACAGAGAGAGAGTAAAGGAAAAAAATCCCAATTACTTCTACGCTTGCTCTCTGAGGTTTTTAATCTTTAAATTATTTTAAAAATCTGAATTTTTAATGAAGTTATGAATTTTAAATTATTAAACGAATTTCATAATTATGATTATTATTAAAAAAGAAAAAAAAGAAGTTAAATTAAAGAAGGAATCAATTAATTTTTGAATTTTTATTTAAACTAATGACAAACCTTATTTTAGAAATAATTTTATTCTGGTCCTTCGATATTTAAAAATTATTTAACGATGCCATTAATTAAACTGTTATAAGGGGTTATATTAATCTTTAAAATTGGTGTGACTTGTACAGTTATATTTAATAAATATTTTCTTCTTAATATATATATTTTTTTTAAAACAAATAATACAAGTTCTGTCCAAACTACTATAAGTCCTGGGATCTTTTCGGTAATACGACTACACGATATTAAATGTGTCCTATGTATAATAGATCACAAACTTAGTTGTGTATGCCCTTTGGCCGGCCCAAGCCGGTCACAGGCTTTTTTTTTTAATTATCGCCTATGCTGATGGCAAGATGGCCATTTAGCTTCTGGCAGCCTATTAAAGTTTTGCCATGGTAGTGGCACTGTCTTCATTATCTATATCTATATTATTTACGCCATTCGCTACGATAACCGTCAATGCAGTGCATACAGAGAGGTGCAGGCCATCCATCTCATCTTGTTGGCGCAGGGAACACACAGGTCTCTACCACATCTATCTAATACAGGTGCCGTTGGAGATAATTACGTCCCGTCTTTAATTGAAAGCCTGCCACAGATTCTCTTTTGCTACTTGTATGTGGTATTGGCTTTTCCTCTAGACCTTCTACCGTTTTCCGTCAGCCTGGTTTAGCTGCGACTCCTTAATTTCAACTTTACAATGGACCTTGATAAGTCTTTTGACAGAGCAATAGAAAAGCATTGGATCTGACTGTTTCATCCCAACTCCTTTTTTTGCTAACTCATCCACGTGCTCATTTCCTGCCAAGCCACGATGGCTCGGGACTCGGGACCCATCGGAAGAAAACACGAATTCCACTGGCTGATGTACCAAATATTATTATTATTATGTATATTAAATGCTGTAAATACTGCTTAATTAGATAAATTGCAATTCATTATTATTGAGTATATTTTTTATCTCCTACACTATCCGTACTAATTTTCGATATCAATGGTATAAAACTGAACGCTGTAATCATCCTGATTTTAAAAAATAATAACGCATACCGGTCACCTCACCAAAGAAAATATTCCTGAGTGTGATTTGTAAATATGTAAATATTCAATTATTAAAACAGAGAGGCATTGTCACCTACCTAATGAAGCACGTATGCACACCTAGTTATATCCTCTTACGGACTAAGGTTTTATTTCTATTTAGTACGACTAATCAAACTAAATACCTAACCAGTATCTTATAGTAAGTTCATTTTACTTATTATTGTAAATTGGACATAATATAAGCAGATGTTTTGTTTGTACACAATTCAGGATAATATTTCTTGGCTGTAGGTGGTTTTTAAGTAATATGAGTACTGATGGTGTCCGCTGAATAAGATTTGTACAGGAAGGTTAAGTGGTTAATTTTAATGTAGAGGAATATTATGATGTGTTTACAGAAAATGCCCAACTCAGACAGGTCGGTAAGTAATTGTACACCGTGGGTACTCAATGCTAACTTCTAGATCTATATAATAGGATCTCAGATGTGTGTCTGAGGCCGGGCTGTAGCACTGCCCTTTCGGACCGCTGCAACCCGATCCCTCTAATGGACACAATAGAGATCCGTTTAAAGGTATTTTGGTAAAAGCAAACATATTGAAGGCCAAACCAATAATTTAGGTTGTCAGTTGATTATAGGAGGTTCGATTTCCTGGGTACTAGTAAAATTTAGCACAATATCGAGAATTTTACTAAACACAAAAAGCATAAAAGAAAGTAGTAGTGGTTTTTCTTAACACGTATATTAAATAGAGAGACAAATATAAGCCCCAATCAATAATGTGTATATAAGTTTTAAGAAAACAAAACATTTCAGTAAGCTAGTTTTAAATAAATAAATCTTGAATATCGAAAAATTAACTGCAATAAAAAACATCTCCCAGCATTGCCAAATATATATTATTACATAGAACGAATACTACAACTAATTAATTATTATTGCTTTTGAATAATAATTCTATAAGCTTATTCCTGAATAAACATTCATCATTATTAGAATGTACTGTACAAGTATAATAAACAGGATCGTAATAAACTTTTACTGATTCCAAAAGCATAGACATGGAATAAATGTATTCATTTTTATTTTAACTGCCCTAGAGCCTAGAAAATCGAGAAAGATATGTATTTATTGCACTGTATAAATATCTTCTTTAAACACAAAACTATTTATACATATTATGATTACATAAATTAATAATAAATCAAATTATAAAACCATTTTTTAAATAAAAAATAGAAAAAAAGACATAAGGTTACATAAGGCCTACTTTACTTTTTGCATTAGGCCTACTTACTTTTAAAATGCTCCAAATAGATTATTTATTGTACAAAATGTATGTTTTGGTATCTTTTCGTTTATTATGAAAATTCAACTTTCAGTTCTTATTTCTTGAATCTTTCGTCCAGGTGTTGTTAAATTGATATTTATCGTGACTACCTCCCTTTTACTGTCCTGATCTTTTTTGTAAGGATCATTCATGTTATCTTTGATCAGTTATCTGCAACAACCTGAAACTTAAATTGACAAGTGACCTGCACCTATTACGATAAGTCTATATAAATAAGAATCAAACCTATTTTCAAATGGCTTCTCTCTTTTTATATAAGGAAGAACTTATCTGCATCTTAGTACATAAATAAATATCTAATCCATACATATAAGCCTTAAAATAGGAGTCCTCCTTTCATCGATGCCAAACATGTTTTAAATATTGTGCCTTAATATAACAAATTATAGCACTAAATAAAGAATAATGAAGAAAGAACCATTTCGCTGATGATATAAGTGAACAAATTTTGTTGTTAAAGAAAAAAAAACTTGTTGCGATTCATTCACTAGAATATATCATAATTAATCCTTATCAATAAATAATTAATATCCTCTGAATCATATTTAGGCTACTTTTAAGATTACCAAATAAATTATTAGTTCCCAGATAATCCCAAAAATAGTCTGTATTATGTGTGGCAGATTCCACACATATCCTATTTTTGGACGTATGGTCATATGAGATTTAGACCTGTTTCAATTTCCAGTAAGATCACACATATTATCAAGCAAAAATAAATGTGTGCAGATGATTTAAATTAATATGGGACCATCTGAGGTATATTTTCTACAAACCATCCAATATTCTTGTTTTTAAAAAATGAATATATGTTAAAGATATTGTCGATAATAATAACATTTATGTGCACATGCAAAATGAGCCTTTCATGGTCCCATTTATGCCCAACGGGTCATTAACGACCCAATGAAAACAATAAATAATAAAAAATAATACAGTTGCCCTATTAGACTTTTATTGGATTTGTACCTTCAAATAGACATGCACGATAACAAATATCACCTTACTGGCACTTCACTTATTGATTGTGAGTTGTGAAATGTGTTTCAATTTCTTATATACACATTACTCATTCTACATGGATACTTACAATTATTGTTAAGTCTTGTAGACCACTATATTTTTTTAAATTATGTATATATTCGAGTGCTCAGAGGTTTATCAATTGGTATTACATTCATTAGAAAAAAATAAAATAATTTTTTGCTACTGTAAATTTATGTTATTTTTTAGTGGGTCGTTAACGACCCATTGGGCATTTAACTATGCAATCTGCGATTTTACATTTTAGGCATAAAACGTTATCAGCAGCGAAGATATTCGAGGAAATTGAAAGAATCCTATGTGGGGATGATATCCCGGATATTATATATTTATTACTCCTCCTGTAGATATTTTTGGTGATACGGACTGTGACCTCGGGGCACAAAGATTGCGTGGATCCTGATAGGCTAAATAAGAATCAACTATTAGCACCGGCTGACGTTGCATCCTCTACTATTGAAAGTGAACTATTCTAACTGGGTCTGAGGAGAAGATTTGCCACAACAAGTTAAAATTGAAAACTTCCAAATGTTACCCCCTACCCTCTTTGCTTGAGTGAAAGTAGCCATCCACTGAAGTATTTTGAAATTATGACCCAAGAAGTAGTTGATCATTTAGTGAAGCACACTTTTATCTATGCTGGCTATAGAAATACCCCATTTGAGCTTGGAGTTGATGAGATGTACGTCTTTTTAGGGATTCCCTTGAGGAGTGGCTACGTCCCTCGTTGTCGGTTTTACTGTGAAGGCGATGAAGACACTCATAATATATTGGTTTGTAACTCGAGAAGAAACAGGTTTGCTGATTTTTTTTTTTTAATATTTATTTATGCAGCAGATATGGACAAAGAGGATAAAGATACGAAGGTTCGTCCAGCAATTGATACAATGAATTTTCAAGTGGCCAGCACCTCATAACGTGTAGAGCAACTCGTCGTCTTTGTAGGTTTTGCAAATCAAAAACCTCAAAAGAATGTGGAGAAATTGGAGAATGTAATGTGGCATTGCACGATAAGTGCTTTGCCACTTATCGTGAGACCAAATTTGATAAATAAATGCAAATTTTGATTAATTTCATTATTAATTTTATCTACTAGCCATTTGCCCAATGGGTCGTTAACGACCCACCATGTAAATCATGTAAACAATAATGCATTATTTTTTTTAACAATTATCCCAAGTGTCATAGGGTCTAAAACTATAGTATATAAAATTTAAACAAAATCAGAACGTATTTTCATTGTGGGCATAAATGGGTTAAGGTTTAATCCAAATATTAACAAGTAGTTTTTAAGACATGATAGTTGGCATAAATGTTGACGGGCAAACAGGCAGTTACAAGACAAAAATATTTCTCTGATTACTGACACGGATATTTATCATTAAAAAATGTCGTTTTTCAAATAAAAAATGTCGAAGATCAAATTGCTAGCTCGTGATCAAAAAACAAAATAGTGATGATAAAAAACTGAAGATGACCAACAAAATAGATCGGCGAAACCGGTCTGTTTTATTGAGATTTGAATAAATACTTAATCAACACTCGATAAACATACTTTAGGGATTATTATTGGTCTCGTGTCTGTCTGTGGGTCGTTCGACTTTTTTGTGAACCAACTTATCTTAAATACCACTCGTCCAATTTTCATGAAATTCGGATGCTAAGGTCAAATTAGCCCATTTGGTCCCATTTAATTTTCAACTTTCTGCCTCCATTGGTTTTATCCACATTCGCACAAACATATTTTTATAAACACCTATATCTTTTAAAGTACTCACCCGACTTTTAAGAAATTTGACGAAAATACCTCACAGACATGTCTCATGATAATTTCAACTAACTGCATACATGTAATATGCTAAATTGAAACTTTTATTTATGTAAAAAAAAAATGCATTTTAAAAAAGGGGGAGGGAATTAAAAAAATTAGCTAGTTCTAAAATAAAAGTGGGTCGTGAAAGCAAAACATCACTAAAGTATGTAATAGAACGCGAGGACACTTCTGCCAAACTAATTGGCAGACTATTTTTAGCTCTGTTAAAATTGTTTTGTTCTTTTTTTAAGTAATACTATCAATTAGCATCTGTTAATATAATATGTGTAGATGGTTGAATTGAATATTCGGTCCATCAACATTCAACATTTTTACTTATTTTAACAAATACTTCCATGATTCTAATTAAATTTTGGAGGTAGGTCGT
The DNA here is from genome assembly GCA_951217055.1 of Gerris lacustris. NCBI lineage: Eukaryota > Metazoa > Arthropoda > Insecta > Hemiptera > Gerridae > Gerris > Gerris lacustris. The sequence continues at coordinate 83,080,972 of OX578276.1, read as the reverse complement.
AATAACTGGCCCATTGATGGATCCATATTCCATAATACGGGGACCTTCTGTTCATGTCTGTACATGCGCACTAAGTTGTTGCTTCCGAGCTTACCGAAGGTAACGGAAGCTATGTCATCGTTCTGAAGAAAGAAAATATTTCATGTCTCCAATTTCAAAAATTCCAAGAAAAAAATTGAAATCCGTTTGTCATTAGGGAACATTTTTGGTTCCGTGTCTATCTTTCGGTTTGTCGGTCTGTCGTTCTATTTTCGCGAACCAATATATCTTAAAAACTACACGTCCGATTTTAATGAAATATGGATGGTAGGTCATATGGATGATTAGCCTGTTGTTGGTCTCATATATTATAAGTTTCAACCTTCAACGCCTATTTGTTTCTTTTCCACATACACACAAACATACATTTATTTGCACATATAGCTCCAAAAGTGCTATGTAGCCCAGACGATCTCGTGATTTCAACTGTCGTCGCTTATTAAATTTTGATAAATTGATACTTTTAATTGTAAAAATAGTCTGCCAATTGGTGTGGCTCATTGCTTCCTCCCGCCCTATAGAGAAGTAAATTCATAATATTTGGGTTTTACAACCCATAATTGTCTAATTTATTTAATAATCCCCACTATTTTGTCAAAATTGTATTGTTTTAGCATGAATAAGTATCAATTTAGCAATACACAGTAACCACAGACGCTTAGAATTAATATGGGACCAGCAATGAACAAACTATGGTCTATTTTAATTTTATTTAAGCGGATGACTAGTGTTTAACACATCAGCAAAAATGTTGAACGACGCGCAGACACACAGACTTTTTTAAATATATATTGCTTAACGCAACTATAAATTTAAATTGTAATAAGTGATAATGATATTACATAGGTTATGTGGCAGGAAAGACATGAAGAAGAAGTAGTTCAGTGACTACACATCTTTAGCAGTAAATATAGTAAAATATTAAAAAACAAAATAACTAATAATGATAAAGAGGATTAATATTACCTACTTATTACAAAGTTTAGAAATAGATAATAATAACTAATTTTTAAATATAATTATAATTAGATAACATAACATAACGGACAAAGATATATTTTTAAGGTTAGAAATTTCTACGCTACCTCCTCTTCAAACGTCGTACAAGAGGATTAGGATGGTGGGATATGTATTCATTTGGAGGGAATATGGAATTTATCTATATTGGGATACGGTTAGATTTCGGATAAAGGGCACATTCAAATCTTCATGGACAGTAAGGTTAGAAACATAGAAAGGAGTATTGGTTATTTTTCTAAGGATTTTTGATTACAGGATTTGGAGATGACTGGAATTGGAAGGCTTGCCACACACTTTCAGACCGTAGGTCCAAGCTGGTTTGAGTACTAAATTATAAATAAAGGTTGTTGTTAAGAGAAATTTTAGATCTACAATCTAGAACTTGTATTGTCGTGTGATGTCAGTATGTTTTGTGTTTGTGTGAAGGATCAAGGAAAAAGCCATGGTATCGGACGGAGTCCTACTGTGGAATAGGAACTTATAATTAGTATGACTGGGGGACAGGTGTTATGACGAAGAGCAAAGGTGACGTGCAAACTTTTCTTTTTGTTTATCGTTATCCTCCATTTTCTTAAAGAAGATTCGAGAAGTAACAAATGACTTAAGGTATTATCGGATGCAAGGAGGTGGTTCTCTTGGACGGACTGTTAAGGCATGCTGCGAAATATCATGAGTATAAAAGGAGTAGAGGAGAGGTCCTAGGATACTGCCCTGATGAGGTACTCCAGCACACACAGTGTAGATAACGGAAAAGGAAGATCCAAGACTTACACGAAATAATCTTTCAGTGAGATAGGACTTGAGGATAAGGTAGTAGGTAAATGGTTGGATGCCCTTGACCTTCAAAAGCAAGCCAAAATGCCATACTCTGTCAAAAGCTTGCCATACTCTGTCGTCTAAGAAGACAGCTGAACAGTACTTTTTATTTTCAAGGGAGGATTCATTGACGTCGACAATGCGATAGCATTATTGGGTAGTGGAATGATGTTAACGGAAACCAATTTGATGAACTGGAAGGAAATTTGGGAGGATGGGCATAAGTCTGTGAAGAAGGAGTTTTTCTAAGATTTTTCCCATTACTGGGAGAAGGCAAATAGGTCTATAAGAGGAAGGAAGGTGACTAGGTTTAGAAGATTTGGGTATCATTACTATGGTGGCGAATTTCCACTGTGTTAAGAAAGTGTCTGGTTCTTAGGATTAGGACGGAGTTAAAAACATATAGGTGAGGAAAAGGATCCCCCTTTTTAGGAAGATCTTTTAGGATTGGAGATGTGATAGGGTCGTAGCCAGAAGATTTTCTTAATTGAAATTGTTTGATTGTGAAAACTATCTCTGAGAGATAATACATTTGAGAGGACAGATATAACATACAAAAAGATCTCTGACGTCTCAAACGGATTTCTGCAAAAGTTTTGAGTATAATGAGTGAATAAACGGTTAAATTTAATACTGGACTTTGGGCTTCATTCAAAAATCATCTTATGTTCTTTTAATGATACAGGTGAAAAAAAAGTGGTCATGCGAAAAATAACTAATGGGCACAAAAGGTTATCATTAATATGGGACAACAATGGAGATTGCCAACAAATTTTCATCAAAATATATGTTGGTTTATAAAAATGTTGAACGACAGACAGACACGAAATCAAAAATGTCCCACACATGTCTGAAATCGAAGAATAACAAACAAACTTCGATCGTAAAACTATTGCAATGCTTACATTCCCATCGGTTAGCATGGAGATAAATAAATTAGACTATAACGGTTCGTAAATGCAAAAGATACGATATAGGACGCGAGGAAGCTATGTACCACAGTTCTAGCAATTTTAATAAACATTGTTCGGTTTTGCTTCCGAGCTTACCGAAGGTAACGGAAGCTATGTGATCGTTCTGAAGAACGAAAAACTTTTAGGTCTCCGATTTCAAAAATTCCAAGACAGAAATCCGTTTCAGACATTTGGTTCCGTGAATGTCTGTCGGTCTGTCTGTCGGTCTGTCGGTCTGTCGTTAAATTTTTGCGAACCACCATATCTTAAAAACTACACGTCCAATTTTAATGAAATTTGGTTGGTAGGTTATAAGTAGCCCATTGTTGGTCCCATATAAGTTTCAACATTCTGATCATATTTGTTTGTCATCCACATGCTCACAAACATACATTTATTTACAGCCATCTTTAAAAGTAATCATCTGATTTTTATGCAGTTTTTATGGTTTGTCGAAAGTAGCCTGCAGATAACACCTGCTTAATTTCAACTTTCTGCGCACTTTAAAACGTGCTAAATTAATATTTCTTATACTCTAAAGCCATATGGCTAACTGACTCACTGACTGGCATTAATGTTTACCCACTTCCAGAAGAGCTAGAGACTTGTGGTTTGTGCCATTCGACGCGCAACGTCCATATTGTGTACCAAAATAATTATACAAAGTTCACTTTTCCCCCTCCTTCACCCCTTAAAAAAATAAAAATTGGCGACTTGATTTTTAAGCTGGTTTGGGGGCTTATTGCGGCTAAACGGTAAGTCGTATTAGAAAATGGATAGCACAAGTGGTAACTAATTTTAAAAGATCTACAACTTTAGTCCTATGAGTTTTTGTCGTATCATCATCGGTTGTACCTTAGATGGTGATAGTTTTGGTATTTTTTGGTTTTATTTTTTTCCATTTTTGTCTTTGAATGGCCATCGTTTCTATATTAGTAGGCCGATTTTATTTCTGATTGCGGCGATTGAATCTCACTCTAATGCTTTTTAAATTGAGTATATTTTATTTCATTAGTTCATCCTACATGCTGAGAACATGCGAGTCAACTTTTTCCCGTGCGCCGTGTCACGTGACCACTTTTTTGGTTTTAAATATTGTATCGTATATCATTTTAAAGGCCTTGATATGTACATTAAAGCAATTTTATTTGTTGAATTTTTGAAAATTTTGTATATGTACTTTTGTACCGATTTTATTTTGTTACCAATAATTTTGTTGTAGGTTAAAGGGTTTAAATACTTTTTTGATATTAGGTTTTTTATTTATATGTATTTATTAGTTAAATGAATGCCCTTTTGTATTGGTTGTTTTTTAAAAATATAATTTTGGTACCTCAGAGTACAGGGGTACAAATGTTAAAGTTAATCTTTTATAATATGATGTATATCGTTAAAAAGCTCTTGCATAGTAGAATAATTTTTGTTATATTCTATTTTGTATTATTTTTAGTTTTGAGGAGGGTAAAACAAAAGAAAACCGTTTATACAGCGGTTTCTACGATTTGGTTGCAGTTTTATATTTGTTAATTAAATTAATTATATGTGCGATAACTTTTGGTGCTTGTTGGAGGCTTTGTTTCTCCAACAAATGTTTAAATTTCTTCAACTTTATTAAATATTTACTATTTAATTATTAAATATTTACTGTTATTGCTGGAACAGGGCCGCGGCCGGTTCCAACTTTTTGATTTATTTTATCGAGGTATTTTTCTTAATTCGGTCTTTTCTTTGCGAGGAAGCTATGTGTCACATTAATTGGCAGAGTATTTTTACACGAAACAATGTATCAATATAGGAATATTTAGGTAGGACCACACACTTCCCAACACAGTGGAAATTCGCCACCATAGAAATGATACCCAAACCTTCTAAACCTAGTCAATCCTAAATACTCCTACATCCGCAGACAGTTGAAATTAATTAAATATGGTATGAGCATCTGGGAGATGACCCAGATCACCATCTGATGACCATCTGTGAGCGTCACAGATCCACTCACAGATGACTATCTGTGAGCGTCTTTCGACAAAACATTCAAATTTATATTATATAAAAGTCAACGTATGTGTGGCTGTTCTTTATACAAATCTACAGTTTTTGTCCGATCTCGATGAAAATTTGCACACTTGACCTTCAAAGCAATTTGCAAAATCACTGTCTGCATGAATTTTCGAAATTTAAATTTTGGTACACAGGGGTACGGGGTACAAGTAATGAATACGGGTTCAATGTAATGAATACACTGTATGATGCAAACCGTTGAAAAGTTCTTTAAGAGTACAGTAATTGTTGTTATGTACATGCAGTTTTGTGATATTTTCATTTAGGAGGGGGGTAAATTTGGGATATTTGCAAATTATCTTATCAAAGAGGAGGGGGAATAGAAATAAGTGAGAGGAAATTCTTGATATTCTCTCATAGTAAAATAATTTAAATGTTTCTTGATGGTGGTTTATAAACTTATCAAATTAAAATAACACTCCCTAGCGAAGCACGGGTATCCAGCTAGTCTCTTATAAATTTAACAGCCTAAGTTATTACTGGAGGGGTATTATGTAGATAAAGGTATTTTAGAGAAAAAAATTCGGACTAATAGTCATCAAGATAGGACAGTCATGAGACAAAAAAGATCCCTAGTGTCATAGACGCAGCAGACAGACGCAGCAGATAGACGCAGCAGACGCAGATAGACGCAGCAGACAGTGGTAGACGTTCTGGCATTCGACTGAAACCACTTTCCAATCACGAAAATATCTGGTTCAAATCCCGAAGAGGTTGAAAACGTTTTATAATGATGAACAATACAGTGTTGCCTACGGACCCTCGCTGTGTGCTGACTAGCACGCACTTGACCTGTTTATTTTCTAATTATGAAAAATCCCTTAATATCCCCTCTAAGTGGAGATCATCATTATTACAGATAATATAAATTTTTAATGGGTAGTTAAAACTGTAGGATCGAGTTTACTTATATTAGTTTTATAAACATTGATGATAGTCATTTTTAAATATAATTACCGAGTAGAAAACTATAAAGATTTTTTTTTTTCCAATAGGAAGGTAACTTCCAAATTCCAAGGTTCTAGTGCAATTGGTCCAGGAGGTCATTACGCCATGACCTGGTGCATAAAAATGGGCACCATTCTTGAATCAGATGGTGGATTGTCAAAAGTTTTGATAGCACCTAGTGGCAGTAAGGAACATGCCTTCATATGAGGGCTAAATAGTGTGGAGACTTGGAAATAATTTAATGTATATTGAATAATCTCACAAAATACAAGGATAAATACACAGAAAAAAATATAACAGAAAATACAAGGTAAACTACTTAACAGTTAAACTACTTTGACAGGGTGACACGCTCCAGTCAAAACATCAGATAATAGGATAATGTTTTGATACGGTTAAAACTTAAAATCTGCTAATACCTAAATGACAAAATTATTTACGAACAACGCTTCATTAACCTAATTTTATGTTGTTACTACTTCTTATGTTAACAAAATAAAATTACCAATTAGTGTGGCACATGGCATCCTCACGTTTTATAACTGGACGAATGGTCACATATATAAATTATAAAAAATATAATAAAATATATTTAAAAAAAAATAGATGTTACAAAAACGAATGATGCCATCATTAAGCAAACTTTAAAAATAAGTGTGGTTATATAGACCTTGTTCGATTTATTGTAGGGTCACATCTTTTTTAGTCAATATTCAATGTGGTAAGAAGGTTGAAATTATATGGGCTCATCTGCGGGCTACTTTCAACATACTATTCAAATTTCTTTAAAATTGTATTAATACTTTTAAAAAAAAAGGTGTTAGTAAAATAAAGTTTGTATGCATGCAAAAAGGAAAAGCATATAGATGCAGAGGGTTGCAAATGGAACCATTTGTGGGCTAATCTTGACGCATTATTAAATTAATTAATAATAAAATTAAAATTTAATAAAAATAGATGAGTATAGTTTTTAGAATATGGTGGCTCACAAATGTTGATGAATAGACCGACAGGCAGACATGAGGCCAAAAATAGTCCCTGATGTCTGAACCTAATTTCTGTAATTTGGAGACTAATAATAATGTTCTTCAAATACGACAATGCTTCCGTTTCAAAAATTCCGCAAGAAAGAAATCAGTTTCTGACTTCAAGGAACATTTTTGGTTCCGTGTCTGCCTGTTAGTCTGTCACTCAATGTTTGCAAACTAACATATTTTAAAAACTGCTTATCTGATTTTAGTGCCTTTTGGATGGTAGGTCATAATTACCCCATTGTTGGTCCCATATGAGTTTCAACCTTCTGCGGTCATTTGTTTATCTTCCACGTGCGAACAAACATACATTTATTTAAACCTATATTTTCAACAAATCATCTGCTTCTTTTGAAATTTGGATGGTTTGTCAAAAGTAGCCTCCAGATAGAATCAAATTAATTTCAACCTTATGAACTCTTTACTCTTTACATTTTTCTAAATTGATACTTTAACTTATGTAAACAATAAAAACAATTTTAAGTTTTACATAATTCTGGCGAAAAAGAAATAAATTTGAAAATAATGAGCTGTAAAAGCATAAAATCATTAAAGTAATCCTAATAGGATGCGAGGAAGCTATGTGCCACACTATTTGGCAGAGTATTTTTATTTGTCATTACTTAAATATTAAATATTTTTTCTTACAAAGTAATTGAGTCAATATGAAGTACTTTTAAATACTATTAATCTTTCTTATTATATTAATAAAATTGTAAAACCTAATATTAGCTATGATTAAATATAAGGTATAAACTACTAATAAAGAATTAGGAGTACTCCGAATATTGATGCTAAATAAAATAAGAAAGAGAGTAATTTAATAATTGTGAAGTTAGAAGAGAAAATCAGTAAGTGGGTGGCTTGACAAGTGCTGGTATCTGGTGGGAATGTCAGCAACCAACTTACACCCTACTTCCTTATTTTCTATCCCACTTTCCAATATTCTCCAGCATTCTCCCCTATATACACGTACATTATCTCCTACTAATTTTCATTTGAGATTTGTTTAAATTACCTTTCCAGCTAGACATCGCATGACTTTATCTTAAAACGAGACATGTCAAGAGCCAGGGTACATTTTTGATTCTTAGTCTGGCCGTCGGTATGTCGCTCAACTTTTGCAAACCAACATAACTTAAAAATTACTCGTACGATTTTAATTAAATTTGGATGATTGGTCATAATTGGGCCATTGTTTGTCCCTTATAAGTTTCAGCCTTCTACGCTCATATGTTTCTCTTCCACATGGACACAAACATACATTTTTTTCCCCCATAAATTCAAAAGTACTCTTATGATTTTTATGAAACTTTTATAGTTTATCGAAAATAGCCAGCAGAATAGCCCAAGAATAATTTCAACCATCTGCGCTCTTTAAATTTTGCTAAATTGATTCTTCAATTCATGTAAAACAGACTGCTAATTGATGTGGCACATAGCTTCCTCGCATTCTATCACGTATACTTTAAAGATTTTATGCTTTTACAAGCCATTATTGTCTAATTTGTTAATTGTTTTCCCTGTTTGGTTCCGAGCTTACCGAAGGTAACGGAAGCATTGTGTTCACTTTTGTGAACGAAAAAAGTCTCCGATTTTAAAAATTCCAAGACAGAAATCCATTTCAGACATCAGGGAACATTTTTTGGTTCCGTTTCTGTCTGTCTGTCGGTCTGTGTGTCCGAGAATCCTGAAACGTGTGACGATAACTTGAGAAAATGTCGACCGATTTTGATGAAATTTGGTAGACATGTTCATTTTACCAATGCCCAGGACGAGTTCGTTGGACAACGTTATCCGTTAAAGTGTTCACGCGCAACGCTCGCGTAAACGTGAACTTCAAATTTATAATTGGAATTTTAGGTCGGGAAAAAAATCAAACTTTATCTATTCAATGAGACAAACATTCTTTTCAACTACAATGTTTTAGTAAAACCAACAGCGACACCGCTATGCAGTGTTAAAGAAGAAAAAAGCTATTCATAGTTTTTACACAATAAACAATATAACAATAAAGTAATAAGTAATATAACGATAGTGTTAATATAACAATAAAGTACATGATAGGATGCGAGGAAGCTATTTGCCACACTAATTGGCAGTCTATTTTTAATCTGTCAAAATTGTTTTTATTTATTACATGAATTAAAGTATCAATTAAGCAAAAGTTAAAGAGCGCAGACGGTTCCAATTCATCTGTAGCTATCTGCGGATTACTTTCGATAAAGTATAAAAGTTTCATGCAAATTAGATAAGTTGAAGCTATAGCTGTAATAAATGTATGTTCTGTTCGTGCGCATATTATGGAAGAGAAACAAATAAGCATAGAAGGTTGAAACTTATAAGAACAATTATTAAATTATAGGAAATAGAACTCAAGGAAGCTATGTGCTACATTAATTGGCAGACTATTTTATTTGATCATTATAATATTTAATTAGTATTGTAATATTTGTAACATTTAATGAAAGCAGACTATATCCAAATAAAAATATGATTAGTATTTTATAACAATCTACATTTATCCCAAATAAATATATTATTATAGCATTGTACAAGAATCGGAGTAATCCATTTACCTTTATTTCCCATCTCAAAAATGTTACCATATACTATATATATATCCTACGTATGTAATCATATTAAAAGGAATTAGGTTTACCAATATAAATCGTTTTCCTAACCAGTATATTATTTAATTTGCTCCCGAGCTTTAAAATTTAAAAGGTAACGGAAGCTGTGTGATCGTTCTTACATTAGTTCTATGCAAATAGTATTGTCATATATCTCCTTTCTTTAATTTCCTTTCCATTGAAAAGGCTATGGAAACCACCTCTCATGATCAATCGACCTGAAAGAGTTACTTAGAAATATAGACTATAGGTATGTATCGCCATCCCATTTTGACTGAACTGGGGGTTTGCAATCTTAAACATGCTCAAATTCATTGGCTTACTTTGTTCTATAGCTTAATATTTTCCTTGATTTTTCTCTTCCATGGTAATTTTCTAATTTAATTTAAGCAAAAAATTCAAAAAAATAAATTATAAAGTGACATAAAGAGAAAAACAATCAAGGAAATATTAAAGGTGACAAGGTAAGCCAATGAATCCAAGAATGTTTTTGATAGTTAGGAAATGGACGTAGCTATAATGAAAGAAAACAATTTATACATTTCTAAGGAAATGGGTTAAACATTTAGTGAATTGAATGAAAAGGAAGAATAAGTGGCACTCTTTTAGTTTGGTACCCCTCTACTTCATTGCAAATTTGAGAAGACCTGGGTGGGTAAATAAGTGGGAAATAGTACTGACTTGCCTTGTTGGACAGTTAGTACTATGCCCAACAAATTTAAACACCCAGGTCATCTTAAATTTCCAATGAAATGGATCAATAATTTAATTAATTCAAATAATTCAAATGAGTGGATTTTACATACTTTTACAAAACATTGTTTCTGATCATCTTTTCTTTCCCCGAAATGGAAAAGAAAAGACTGGCCCACTTTGTCTAAATAACTACAACTATAATCGGATATTTAGTCGAATGTACATTGGGACAAAGGAATATCACTTTTTTATTTACAAAAGTGTGATATTCCTTTGTCTTAATGTACATTAGACTAAACATTCCTTTTTCTTAATAGTTATTTAGTCAAAGTTGGGCAGTTTCGATATATTTACCGGAAGATATGAGTGAGCGATACTAGGTTATTTTCACTCATTTTAATATGTTCAAATTTTAAGAAATAAAATACCTCAAACAAAGTTTCACAAAAATTACAATTCAAATTTTAAGTACCTTACCTTGCATCCATTGGAAAAACTCCCTCTCATCTAATTGTCCATTAAACAGAATTACACTTCGGAAATTTAGACCTTTCTACTCCTCTAAAACTCAACTTATTTTAATTTCGCTTTAGACAAATCTAATATTTTTTTCTGTCAACGAAATAAAATTTAATTGAAAATGCTTATTTTGACATATAACAGGTCATTCAATTAAAAAAAAAAAAAAAATCCCCAAGAAATGATACATAATACTCACTTTGTCTATGACATTAGAGAGATGTTTCTCACTTTTCCATTTTAATTCCTGCCCTAAATTAATTTAATTAAATAATCCTACGAGATTATTCATTTTTCTTAGGGGGGTACCAAACTAAAAGAGGCGACCCTATACGCCTCTTTTAGTTTGGTACCCCCTTATTAAATTATTCCTTTTTCTTAGGGGGGTATCAAACTAAAAGAGGCGTATAGAGGCGCCTCTTTTAGTTTGGTACCCCCCTAGCTTTTTCTTCTCTTTCTTTCCCCTTTCTCAACCCCACACAAAAGCCCCACTGCTTTTGAACATTCCCCTATTAAGATTGTTAATTTTTTATTTATATAAAATTCCATTTCATCATGTATTTAAATAAAATAAACGGGGGGTACTAAACTAAAGTGCTGCCACATGGCGCCTATTTTAGTTTGGTACCCCCCTATTGGGGGGTACCAAACTAAAAGAGTACCGAATAAGTGATTAGAAAATTTTAAGAAATAAATAAATATGAATAAGAAAAAAAAACTGCAAGACAAGGGAAGAAGAAGTAACAGTGTCAGAGCATTGGTATTTAAATAAAGGCTACTTTAACCATTTCTTACGATCGTTGTAGATTGGGACCTGAAAGAGTTACTTGGGAATATAGAATAAATGCATCGTCATTCCAATTTGACTGGTCTTTTGGATTCACTATCAAATAAAGGTCAGTCAGTCAGTTTAAACCACCGAAATCATAAGCTGAACCTTTTTTCAAAAAGCTCAAAATCTATAAGCAGAATAAATTCAAAATCTATAATTGTCTAAACAAAATATAAATTCATATTTCAATCAGATAATCTTTTCAGTCTTAAGACTACTTTCAATGACAAAATTATAGCTAGACTGGCCAATTTTCCTCAATAAACTGAACAGTTTAAAATTTAAACAGGTTTGAGATAATCTTTAGTTAAAACTAATATGATTTAATCTTAGTTTAAATTAGGTTAAAGATTAGGACCCTTCGATGAGTAAATAATACAAATATCTAATAAATATATTATTATATATATATTAATATATTATAATAATAAATATTTAAGTAATAATGAAAAACATCTATCTAAAACACTTTTAATTTCGATGCCAAGTAAGTAGGTTTTAAAGTCATTTAATAGTTATAAAGATTAGAAAATTCATTGAAAGAGTGAATCCATAAATAATTTCAATGAAACTAGAGATGATCAAAATCATTCAAGCCTTCAATAAGGATAAAATTATGGAATATATATTTACAAATATATTATCAATGGAATATTCTTGATATCACTTTAATAAGTTTTATGTACCTACTTTCTATTAGTAGAATCGGGAAGGGAATAACAAATAAAAAACGACTAAATTTTATTAGTGAGCTTTTGTGTGAAATTAGACGACATTGTTTTACCAAAATATTTCTTTTATATAGTATTATTTTTTTTTTTCGGTTGTAGTTTTAGTCCCGTTCAACAGCTCATTAGGTCATTACAGGACGGGGGTTATCCGGCCACTTTACTCATCTAATCGATGAGATCATCAGTGTGAAACATGTCTTATATATAGTATTATTTTATATAGTATATATATATATATATATATTTATATATATATATATATATATATATATATATATATATATATATATATATATATATATATATATATATATATATATATATATATATATATATATATATTATATATATATATATATAGTATTATTTTATATTTTATATATTTCTTTTATATAGTATTATTTACGTATTTGTTAACAATAATTAATTACAAATTTGTTAAAGATAATTATATTAGGAGAGAGCGTTCAAATCAGTCATAATAGTTTTAAGGTATGTTCTTCATTTAAGGCTGTAAATCACTCAGGTTGGTTTATGGTCATAGAAATCTATTTATAAGAACTGGTTAGGATAATATGTAAAAATACTTTTTACTTCTTTTCACATTTATTATATTTATCGAGTATCTACTTTATTCTTTAATAAAAAGAGAGATAGGGGTGAAGCTAAATTTAGAGTTATAACTGTACACAATATTATTTTTTCTTGGGCTATCTAAATGTACTTGAGATATCGGTGCTGATTATTCGAAAATATGAGCTAATTTTTAAAAGGTAATCTTTACGAATAGTTTTGTTTTGATCTTCCTCAGCAATATGAAATTTTTGCTTCTTCTTTTGTCCTCTCTCTACACTCTTATTCCTATAGTATTATATCTAGCTAGTTATATGGCTTTAATAGTCAATTATAGTGTTTTTTTAATGTTACGACCAATAAATTTATTGTTATTCCATTGACAAACAATAAATACATAGCATAACATAATTTAAATTACCGTGGCTGAAATCAGAATCCAACTATATTCTCCCAACCGACGGGCATTGGAGAAGAGAAATGGGCGAAAAATAAATAATACAATAAATATTTTATTCATTATCAATTAGGCTTTATTTTATGAATATTGGTCATAATTCTACAAAATATCAAATTAAGAAAGGTTTCGTATTTTTTATTAAACGGAAACACTATTTTTTTTTATAATACATTTTGAAGAAAGACATCAATTTAAATGTACGTAGAATCGTTATTATATTAACGACTTCACCTTAGTTGAATGTAAAAGTAAAAAGCAGTAGACAATCATAGGATTTCTTTTCACTAGACTTCTTCATTGAAATATTAATGTTCAGAAACAATCGAACCTTTCACCTCGATCAGTAGAGGTAGCATAACTGTCATATCAAGAAAACAATTATACCGTTTTAAAATAATAGCACAAAGAAAAATCTTACAGGTACTATTCGGTACCTGTCCCCAATAAGTTCTAAACAGTACTAAGAATTATATTAAGACCAATTAATTTATATTGGTCTCCTAATTTATGTTATAGACAATAGGAAATAATTTAAACAAATAATGTAATTGTATCATTTTATACTTTATGACAACTTATCGTTTTCATCTTTAGCGGGATTTCAGTTATATTTCCTTGTGCTAAATTGCTAGTCAAGGTCATCTTGAATTGATTATATTATAAGTAGGTAAATTTTATATGATTTGACAGTAAACTTGTGCTAAACTCAGCCAGAGCCCAATCATTCTTCTAGCGTCATGACTTTTAATAGAGCGTAATTTATTGATGCCCTATGAAGAAAAATAATTAATTTTTCAAACAGGGGTGCTTGACCCCCCCCCTCCCCCCCCCCCCCCTGGAATTCTGATCTATTTCAGTTAAGTTTTCCCCAAGCAATTGTAAGACCCTTTCTAGTTGAATTTTTAAAAGTTACAATTAAAACATTAGGGCTATTATTATAATACTTCTGTGTATGCATAGTTATAATAAAACATAAAAAAGTACAAAATTGATAAGTAATATAGATATTATATAAATGTTGACAGAAGTTGCAAGTTATTATAATATATAACCGAATGAAACCATTCATTCTTTCAGTATTCTTCTTGTGGAAGTCTATCAAATTCTATCATCTTACCTCCCTCTCTCCCTGATATAGTAAGGATTCCCTGTATTATCAATTTTACCAACTAATCTTCTCTAAATTTAAATTTTATGTAAAATAACGCATTTAATTCTAGGAGTTTTCCTTTGAAGAGAGGGATGATGAAACATTTGCACGAATACTGTGTATTAATAAAACTCTAAGTTAGATCAGTCAATTCTGTTCCGTTGTCAAAATAATAAATCATTAGTAGATTATATAGTTTTAATTTTGGATAATTGCTGATGAAGTGTTATTTATTCGATAGAATGCCTTAAGTAATATTCCATCCAGTGCGAATAATTTAATAAGGATATTTATAAAGATATCATAAGATTTTAAATTTTAATAAAAATAAATTAGTTAATATTCTCCTGCGGGTAGGAGTAAATGAAAGAAGGTAAAGAAGATACGATATAATATTAAGAATGCTATTAAAACATGTTACAGTAAAAATACTTTATGAAAAGACAATTTGGACTGAACCAGTTAATAGTTATTTATGTAACTAGGCAGCAAAATGGAATTTTAGTTCCGAGCCGAAGGCGAGGCTATGCTAAACAAATTTACTGATAAGGCGAAGCCAAGGCAGGAAATTTACTATTTTACTGACGAGGCGAAGCCAAGTCAGGAAAATTACATGTTGACTGACGAGGTGAAGCAGAGGCAGGAAAATGTTAGTTACCTTCTAAGGTGCAACCGAAGCAGGTAATCTTTAAACGAGTCAGGAATGTTTCCTTTGCTGCATAGTTACATACAATATTTTTATCTACTAACGGCAGAAAAATTACACTTATTATTATATTCCCTTTTTAATATATAAAAGATTTAAAGAAATTAAAGTTACAAAAAAACGAAAGTTTGAGTAATCAAGAAAACAAAACAAAGGCAAAACGAATTCAGTGTTGCCATTTGTTTTATTAATAACTATTTATTACCTAAATGATTAGCGATATTTTAAAATAATCACTGTAAACTGATAAAATTTGTTTTATTACTACAATTATTTAAGTTATTTTCAAAAAGATATAAATATCAAGCAGAATATTACGCTTAAATATATAAAAATGAGCAATATGGGATAACCTGCGACGTAGTAACCTCTTTGTTGTAAAATTTAGTATAAATGTTACAGCCTGTTTGTTATTTTGCACTTTATTATTTTGCTGCGTGTTTTTTTGACACGTTACAAAAGAATCAAGAAAAATGACATTTTGCAGATTGAAAACAGTATAAAAATGCTTAATTTTGCTGCCGTGAGCAGATAAAATATGTTTTTATCATTCATTGTTTGATTATATAATAGCTAAACAGCAGATAGTTAAAAACAACTTTAAATAAATTTTAAAAAGAAGTTTATAGGGAACGGGTTTCTAGAGCTCTCGTGATAATTATCGTAGTATGTGTCCTCAAAATTCAGAATTCATTTTTTTGTCAATAATAATAATGATAATGATATTATTATATATATATATATATATATATATATATATATATATATATATATATATATATATATATATATATATGTATGTAATATGTATGTATGTATGTATGTATTAATTAATATATATAAACTTACCCATTCAAGCGATATACCTGTTAAATATTCGTGCAAGCTATGTTATTTCTCTTTAAGCATCTTTGCGTAAAAGGTGTTGCACCCATGTAAAAGATATCGCGGCATCTTTTACATGGGAATTTTATTATTATCACAGTTTATAATGTCTGGTTCATTGTAGTAAGGGTGTAATAACGATAATGGTTTTTCATTGGAGACAACGAATGTATACCTAGTTGAGTTTTTTGTTTTCTTAGTAAGGATAATGGATGAGGAATTTGGAGGTAGTCCCAAACAGTGGACACATTGTCAACAAATGTAAAGGCTCTGTCTTAATACAAGAGTACGTCACTGTAGGCGCTATGGCTGTTTGTTTTATATCTATATATATAGCTCTACTTGTCTAATTATTATTCAAAGGCTTGTTTATGATACTAACTGTAGTATAACCATTTATTGTTAACTTTCACTTCTAAATTGGGCCAATTTAGAAGTGATTGTTGAAGTAGGGCCTACTATAACATTGCTGCCAAACTTTCAAGTAAGAAATGGAATTTATTACGAAAATTCTTGCTTTTTAACAATTTCAATAGTTTCATCCTACATTCAATAGTTTTATTATAGTCAATAAAGTAGCTTTTTGGGGACCCTAAAATAAATTTGCCACGTTTCACTATTATTCTACATGGAATAACGCCATTTTATAGCTTGTTGAATAGTGCGAAAGCAGTACCTAATATTAAGTTACTAGGGAAAAATAGCCAAGACCATGATCCTCATTAGTGTCGACGCTTCCTCTCTCTCGTTAATATTTTTAATGAAGAATAAATAATAATGATAATATTTTTGAAACCCTTTCGGCGGCGTCTCCTCAAGATTTCCAAATTTTCCAATGAATCCAGTTTACGTCCAGTTTGAGCGTAATGAAGGAAATGTAATGTTAAGCATGCACGTGATTACACACATCCAAGAATAGGTCTGTTGAATTTATTATTAGAAGTTTACAGGTGTTAATTCGTTCTTATCTTTTTTACACTTTAATATCCATCAAATTTTTCCTATACTTCGAATTAATAAGGTGTACGCATTAAATTATTATTAATTTAATTCCTTAACAATAAATAAACTATATTGTACCTTGATACTTCAACCGATTGCCTCAAATTTACCTGGTTATTATACATCAAATCAATTTGTTCTTATCCATAACGATCATTTCCAGAGACTCCTATCTCTAATATCTTTACTAAAGGTTACTAATTAATGTATATGTTATATAATAAGTTGTAAAAATTTTATAATTCAAATTAATTACTAACTACAATAAAGGCAATTAAGTTTACAGGTAGGGTGTAAAGCTAATCAAAACACATTATAATATTAAGTCGGCTAATTTCAGTTACATAACTGACGTGACGGTTTAGTCTAATACTGGCGCCGTGTTCACTCACCTTACATTACCTACATCTTGCGAAATATGAAGCATCTTACAAAATATAATTTCTGATCGTGAAATTATATCCCTGAATTTCTTAGATTAATGATACCGTTTATTTCAATGTCAAGTTATCTGATGATCGTTAAATTATTTTATTTATCAAAATAATTGGTTGTTTGATTCGGTTTTTTATTCCGATTTAATTAGCATGGAGAGAGATTTCAGATTTAAGTCGAGGCTCACTGATTTCTGGCTAATACCGAAATTTTATAAATAGACAGTGCGGTATACAAGTGAATACCAGAGTGAGTGAAGAGGAATGTCGGGGGATGGGGGAAGGTAATAAGGGCTAAGTAGGGTGGCAATTGGCCGACAGGGGGGATAGCAAGTACCGAGGGGGGAGAGAGGCGTGTCCTGGAGGGCGGGCTTTAGTTCGAGGGGCGTGGCCCTGCCCCGAAGAGGGGGAGGGGGCGGCAGGTGGCGGCAAAGGGATCAGTCGAGCCGAAGGCATGGTGGTGGCATGAACGGGGAAACGGTCCGCGTATCGGCACCCGGTGCAAAGCGACCCTGCGGTGTTATGCCCAGGGGTGCACTTCCGCAGAGATCGCCTTTCGGTATCCAGGAACTTCTTGGTTTACAAGACAGTCCACCACAACCTCAGCAACCATGTACCCAAATACCTTATCCCCATCCGCTAGCGTCTCGCATGGCATACTTCAACTTTCTACCCCACCAGCCACCCTTTTTACACCACCCTAGGGATCATAATCCCCATTCAGGTACCGAAATCATCTTTTCTTACTATTAAATTTTAGATAAGTTATAGAACAATTTAATTTTTTCATTAACTAGTGCACGTAAGAATTATATTTTTCGTCCTAAATTAAAATAAAAATTGAAATCGGATAAAAATACAATTTCACTATCTCATTATTTTTATTACTACACTAATAATTTTACTAGAGAAAAAATAGTCGTATTAACAAATATTCCCTACCGCAACGCTTAAATTTACAAACGATTGTAAACAAAAATTCAACCACCAACAAACTTCCATTATAACCTTCTCAAAACAAGAGAAGGTTATCCTACTAAATTCTGGCATTTTGGAAAAAAGTACATACAATATGCCTGCCTACCTGGTATAATTAATGACATTGTCAATATATATATATTTACTATAAAATACTAAAAAAAAATTACAAAAAATAGAAGCTAAAGTTGATTTTTATTTTGTCCTTAAAAATCTTTAAATTGTTATTTTTATTACATAGTGAACTAAGCTTTTATTAGATAAAAACCATCCAACTTTTAATTTTTAAGAAATATTTTATATTTGCTATAAGATAATAAAGTAATCAAACCTTTTAATTTTTTAACTGTTACTAGAAATAAACACTCTTTATGTTTCAAAGAGATGTTTGATCCCAATAGAGATATTTTTTTTATTCCTTAATTTTAAAATGTATTTATATAAAAAGGAGCCCACTAAATTAAAAGTAGTAACTACACTCATTTTAATACCACTAGAATTTTAAAGTTTATTAATAAAATTAATGTTTATAATATGCTAGTCCGTCCAATGTTAGTCAAATTGAACCAACTATAAACTTAATTCCCTTTAAAACATAAAACAATAATAGATAAATAAAAACTATTTGAAAATTCTTTTTGCCTGCTTAAAAGTAATATTAATAAGTAATAAAGTTTAAAAAAGTATGAATGGAACAAACTTTGCTAGAACATTATAATAATAACGGCGGGTGGTTTGTTTCTAACTTACCGTTTTGTCATTAAATGAACTTTTCGGAAAATATGTATTATTAATAATTATTACCTTAAATTGCAACTGTAAAATTACAATAATTGTACATATCTATTATTAGTTCTTTTTGTACAAAAAGAGTAATAAGTTGGAATCGTTTTATCTAACAACCGTCGGTTGTAAGAGCTTTTCATTATCTGAATAATTTTGTTATAAGTTTTATAAATTTTATGTAGACATATTTAGAGTAGAGTTAATAATATTTAACTTATTGTTTGATACCTATACCATTATTATAACTATTAAAATACCTAGAAAAAATAGGCAATAGAAAAGTAAAATAGCAAGAAAATAAAATTAGGTAAATATAGATGAAGGTATGTTTTGATTTATAACTTTATAGATTGCAATTTGATATTGCAGTTAAACTCTTGGTTAATAGTGAAAGTACAATTTATTTATATAAGCAGTTGTTTATTTATAATGTGTGTACAGTGTACAAAACAATAAGTTTGATTTTAGCAATAGTTTAGTTTAGTTTAGTAAAAGGTATTTTAACTTTTAAATAACTTTATATTTTTATTGATAACATGCTATCACGATTTTTAAAGCACAAAGCGAAAAATGTTTTTATTGATAACAACAAGAATTAGGTTATTCATTATGTTTAAAAATGGTATATTAATAATGGTATTGTTAAATATTGTACTATATTTACTGTTTGCTGAGTTAGTATTCTAATAATATAATAATAATTCCGAAACAACTAGTATATATAGGTATATTGTTATGATTATGTTATAATTTTGACTATATACCTACAATTAAAGTATTATTATAATAAATATAAAGGGTACAGCACAGAGAAAAATAATTACATACCTACTGTTTTAGATAAAAAAAATAGATATCAAGCATGGTTAAGTTATACTTTTTGTTACAAATTTATAAATTAATTAGTGTATATGGTATTGGTAGAGCTTTTGTAGAGTTAAGTAGTATTATAATTAATTTTAATTTAATATTCCTGTATAGGTGAGAAATGTAATTTTTTAATCTTATACAAAGTCATTCACTATAGTTGTATGAATATTCTTTAATTAATAGCACAGTATTTTGTATTAATCCCATAAGCATTAGATAATTTCATTAAAATATAGTTGTCAACAAGAACATAATTGTACTTGTAGATTAAACACATATGAGAAAGGTTCTATTGATACCAGGCTAGTTGAAGGATGACAAAGCAAGAGTTATTAAAATTCATCAAATAAATTATAAGGGTAAATTATAAACTCAACATCTAAAATCTATCATGAATTGTAAAGAATAAAAATATTTATTTAATAATATTATCTTGTCAAAAAATAATTAATTTCAGCTTTTGAATATTTTTGATAAGAGTAAAAAATATTATTATAGATTATAATACTGAATAACTATGTATCCTCTATATGTTAAATCTACTACTAAAACAGTGAATAACATTTAGAATTAGAAAATTTCACAATTATTAGATAGTTCAAGTAAACCGTTTGGTCTTGTGGGCAAAATTAATAAACATAACTACGCATAAATTTATATTATTCTTGGACTTAAGGCATTCTATGAATTAGTTCGTACACAATATAATTATTTTTATGTAATGTCCTGAGATAAGAGTTAAAGTGGAGAAATTGGCAGTCAACGTTTGATAATATGGACTATCAATTTCTTACCATTATTTCTCCTCTTATAGCTACAATCAATTATAGTGAATAATATTTATAATAAAACAGCGGATTTTATGAGCCTTGAGATCGACAAGTAAAAATTATATGTTTATTGTTAATATGTACTATAGTTTATAGAATAGCTATATGTACAACTACATGGCTTTTATTTAGTGGAATATACAGCAGACAATAAATAACAAATTAAGTTATTGAAAACTGGTAAGCACTAAAAATTTCCTTTAGTTTCTTAACAACACAAATATTAATTTAGCTTTTCTAGGTTTTTTCACAATGGACAACTTCCACAAAATATTTGGTTGACCACATAAAACAGTTTTTCCTGTGATTTAGAGCTTTATTGAAGGTTTGTTTTAATGTGGCATTAGGGTATTTCTATTTCCTTGAGGGTAACTTTTCTTAATAAAGAATAACCTTTAGAAAATATGTTTGACCAATAATTTTATTATGGTTGTACTATATTAAATGGTAAGCGACATTAAAAAATTAATAATGATTTTAAAATATTTTTAATAATTCTAAAGATTTTGTTATGACAAGACTGGTTAAATGGCAAGTAATTAGTAATACTTAAAGGAATTTAAATATCATTACTAAGTGTTAGGTATTTGTAAAATTACTGTTACAGTAATTGCAAGATATTCCTTATAATTTTAGTATTGGTAAATAACAATTATAATTTTAAAGGATTTATAAGTTGGTTTGTGATTAATTGTAAGATATTAATAGTATTAGTAGGAGTTATAATTAATATAATAGTAACAAAAGCATATTATTAATTATAATCTTGAATACATTTACCTTAAATGCTCATAAGGCAATTGTGTGGGTAAAGAGAAAGATATTTAATCAAAATATTACGGTTTTTATATGATGACAGTGATATTTATAGTACATATTTGTAATTAAGATAGAGGTTTCAAATAACAAGGTACTAATTGTAAGGAATTTGCATAAATGGTAATGATTATAAGTTATGACTTTGCTTCCTTCTCTTTAATATTGTTGATTATTAACTATTTAATCATATCAAGTTGTTCTTAAATGATTAACAACTGCATTCCCCATAGAAATAACACTGAAGAAGAAATAACTTTTTTTAACTAAAATAAACAAAAAAAAAAAACAGTAAGTTATAGTGGTCCTAGTTAAATGGGAATTTGGGAAATAGAAGGAATAATATTTTATTTAAATAATGATAATTACAACTTTAGCAACATAGGGAATTTGTAATAAAGATCCAAATGGTAAAAAAGATTTTTAAATGTTGAGTTCTGTACAACATTGATTTTGGAGCGATCTTGTTCAAGCAATAGTAAGCGGATAGATATGATAAAATTGGATTGAATTTATTAAAATATCTTGAGCTACAAATAATATTATAACCCACATCACGCATCTATGACATGTCTTATTTGAAAATTACAAATACCCATAATGATAGTATAGCTATGGTCTAACATAGAAATAGTATCGGTGGTATTAGATTACATTTGTTTTATATTAGTTATTTCATGAGATTTAAAACGACTGTATGAGTGTTATAAGGTTGATTGTAGTTCAGAAAATAGTAAAGAAATGGATAAATATAACAAATGTAATGATTACATAAATGAAGAAAGAATCAATAGTAATAAAGATTAAATAATCGTGACACTTTTTTAGTGTTATTCATTAAATTTAGGGTGAAATTTAGACGGACCTTTTTTATAAAGTCGCGTTTTACATCAATACTAGGTCATAACAGGACTGATAAATTAGCATATTTTCTTTTTATCGATTGCAATAGCTTCTAGGAGAACACTTCAGCTCACAGATTTATGAATTTTTGCATTAAACTTGAAATATGATACTATTATTTGCTTATTTTAAGAAAACTCTAAGGATTACTGTCCATATATGTAAAGACGGTACCAATTATGTGATCGGATATTTAAAAGAATATTGAATAAAAAATTAAATGTTAAAAATGAATTGATATATAAATAAATAAATAAATAAAATGTTCAAATCTCTTGATGCCGAGACTCCCTAAGCGAAAGCTCTTATTAAACCAATCTTTAACTCTAATACATTGGCTTATATTTTTAATCTAACCCTTAGAAAATATTATTTATTATACATCGAATGTTCCAAATGATATAGAATTAATTTCCTTCCTAATCTACCGAATATTAGAAAATCAAGTTTCAATAAATTCATTATATTGTCTTATGATTGTCCAAAAAGTATAATAAATCGACTACAATTATAATTACTCTTTGGCTATTTTTCCTTTCTTTCTTTAAGTCTTGATCGACAACAGTATTAGGTCATTTCAGAAAGAAGAGATCAAGCACTTATGACATTTGTCAATAATTTTGAACAAAGCTTACCTTTCTGGAGAAATAAGCCGGATTATTATTTGGAGAGAAATCAGTATTTCATTAACAAGTGATTACTCTTCGGATTACTGTCTGATGGGGTATAGCTACCTAAACATAAACTCTCTGAAGTGCATAATATGGTTTTTATATATACATGTATATATAAAGAGAGTAGATTACAAATATATATTAAAATTACAATACTGATGATTATTTTATCTGTATTATAAAACATAAAATACTTCTTAATCCGTTGATTTACTCATTATTTTGCAATCTTTAACTCATTAGTTTGCAATGACTTAAGATATAAGTTAATACATAGTATTGTAATTAATTTCTATTAGAAAAACTTATATTGGTTAAAAGCTCAAACATTTTATTTTGGTTAAAATATTTGAGCTTATTACCAAATCATATCTTGGTTATGAACATACCTTATATTCAAAACGTTTGTCAGCTAGGGTTCCGTAGTTCTATAGTAAACCCAATAGTATAGAGTATTGGGAGAAGCTGCAATTGACTGATTAACACTCCATTTTTATGGTTAATAATCAGAGAAATTTAGTTTTAAGACGCCATATAGAATTGTCCTTTCATTTGAAAAAATATTTAAGCAAGTGTTCTCTATAGATAATTTAGTTCTAAAACTGATATTCAGAAACAGGTAAACTATTATTATATTGGGCTTTTTTTAACGCTTTCTGTGGTAATTCTTTAAAGCAAGCTGTAAAATTACAGTTTTCATTCCATTAAATTCAGTTTGTATATTCACCAGAACGTTAATCGTTTTTTTTTTAAAAAGAGAGGTGTTATACTGTGTAATTGGCGTTAATATTATTTGTGTCTGAAATGGTATAAAATATAACCCTCAGATATTATCTAGATGCAATTTGTAAAGGTAACACTCTAAAAAAGTTAACCTTGAGTGACTAGAATTATTATATTGGTCAGTCTAACTAAGTATTTCTGAGAACTTTTGTACTTATGCGACTCTATTCTGGTTATTATTAGAATTAATTATTTTGTTTCCACCAATCTTTGACTTTTCTTACTAAATAAACGTTGAGATAACAAAAATAGCAAATCTTTAATAAAGAGCTGTTCCGGTACACTAATATTTTATCAACAGAGATGATATTAGTCACGTTGGTTGCCAACGTAGAGGTAAAGTCCCAGCATTTATTTCATTTTATAAATGTGACTCTAATTCTTAAATAATCCACACTGATGACCGAAAAATGCTTTGATAAATACACAAATATTATTTTACGTGTAGAGACAGTTTATTTTAGTTCATTACCTCCATCATTGCCCTAATTCCTAAAAAAAAAATTGGTATTTTAAAATAACCTGTAATTTTGGAAAAATCGTGTACTACCTACTAGTTAATAACATTTATGGTTTAACAATTTCATATATCTCTTAGTAGGGGGTTTCAATTGATAATTCCTCCCAACCAAAACCTAACCTTGAAAAAAGGGCCAAGTTTTTGACCCCACCCCAAAAAAGTCAGCCTATCTAAGAAGGGATATCTACATTATGGCCGAGTCTGTTCTTCCTTTAGTCCATAACCTCTATTCACTCCTTCTTTCATGAGCAAAACTGCTCTTTTAGTTTTATTGCTTAATACTTAGTCAGTCTCTGATTGAGGCATAAAACAGGCTTGGCCGCAATATAGAAATCACTACTTTGATAGGCTGACTTTTTTGTGGTGAGGTCTGGAACTTTTTTCTGTTTTTTCAGAGTTCTATCCTTCCCATCACCCACATCCACCTAACTCATATATGAGTTGGACATGATACTGATGCTTTATGCCTCATTTTGGGCGTCGCCTTGGTTTTCTATGAGGCTCCGTAGGGAGCAAGTCCACTGTATTTTCCCCAAATTTACATTAAACCGACGAAAAACAACATGGGTATATGGTATAGAGTATTATATACATATGATATTATAATTATGATCATTATTATGTTGCTATTATTATATATGTAGCAAAGATAGTCTTATAATTATAAGGCAAGCTTGCTGGAATTTGACCTGGCACACTCCCGTTCACTCAGATTATTACGATATAAATCAGTACAAAATCACGCATGAACCAAATTTTTAAAAATAAAAATATGACACTGTCCTTAAGTACAAATTGAGGCCTTTAAAATTAGATGCAACATAATAACAAATTTTTTAAAAGTGTACACGGCACTAGGGGAAAACTTACTCTCGTGTTCTCAGCAAATAGGATGAATTTAAAAAGTAATAAATACTCGATTTGAAGAGCATTAGAGTGAGATTTGAATCCTCTAATCTGAAATAAAACCAGTCAATAATTGTGGAGGCTATGAGAGCTCAAAGTCAAAAATAAAATAATTATAATAAAATCTAGCTCCAACTAAGGTACAACTGATGGAGGTGCGGAAAAAGTCATAGAATCGAACTTGTAGTTCTTTCAAAATCAGTATCTGTTAATTCTAGAAATTCACAAAAAAATTAAACGTTGGGTCCACCATTTTTAATTTTTGTTAAGGGGGGGGGGGGACAAATATAAAATTTGAAACTCTACCCTTTTGAAAAGGCTTAAATATTAAGGGCTTATTTCTTTGGAGCATTCTAAGCTACTACAAAAGCCAGTCTTTAGAGGAAGCAGAGATATGAGGGTGATAAAAACCGGGTGAATTGGTTCTAGTAAAGATACACACTGTATGCTTACTGGAACTTGACCTTAAGCACTGTCTTGCGTTCTGGTCAGTTCTACTGATCTATAGTCATTTAGTCGGTTTCAAGCATTCAAAGTAAAATAAGCTAGAATCTCTTTTGAATATAATGGTGTGTGCTTATATAAACTGTCTCTCCACTTAAACTGACTATAATTTGTTTATTTTATATTACATTCAACATTCAGCCTTCTATAAGGCCAAAATGCGTAAGAATAGAGCTACATTAAAAAATATTTATGGGGTTAAGAGTAAGATTACTTCATGTTGATGAGAAACTGCAATTTATATTTATTTATTTGACAGAGTAGTTTGTATTATTCCTTAATGCAACCTCAATAGACGCCCCCATCTAAGATGAACTCCTTTAGTTGAAGGACATCAACTGACTTACTCTTTCCTGTCTTTTTCGGTCATACTTACCTTCTAACTTAATATTCAATCCATTAGATTAGGGGTCAAAAATGTTTACACATTATCTCATACCCATACCATACAAGATAGCAGGGCCGTGAAACGAAGATAATAGATTCCTTATAAGTACATTCCAAAAATGTAAAATTAACCCCATTCGGGAAAAAAACATATTGATGCAAGTAGTCAAGGAGATAGCGTGCAAAAAAGTGTCTGACTAACATTAAGCTAGAATTTGGTAATATGTGGTCGGCTAAGTTCATCTGCGGGACATAGCTTGGCAATAGGCACTAGAAAAAAAAATCCTCCGGTGGAGAGCGGCCATGTCCCACCAATTTTGGTGGACAATGTGATTTTCATGATCCAGAGAACAGAATTATAGTTAGTAGACCAAAAATTAAGTTGATCTTAGTTTGTCACTTGATAGGTAACCACTTTGATTGTGAGCAATATTTGAATAACAAACATATCAATTGACAAAGTAACATCTCTCCATCGGTTTGTTTAATTCAAATGCCTATTACCTATCTGTGCCCCGCAGACGAACTTAACCGACCACATATTCTTAAAAGGCACCAAAAGGTTAACATGTACACAAAATTCTAGCTTGTGCTAGTCAGACACTTTTTTACACGCTACCTCCTGACCTAATGCATGAGCAAAGAAGAAGAATTTTGCAGCAATTACTATAGTAAATAAATTTAAAATTATGTATGCATAAAATACTAGCTGGGACGTCCAGCTATCTGGTAGCAATATTCAAATCTACCTATATTATAACACTATTTATTATATCATTATTAACATATACATGTAAATATAATAAGGTTGTAAGGTCATTAAGAATATATTTCCGACTATATGCAATAACATCGTTGTCTTCTTCTTTTTGGATCCAAATTCCTCTCCTGTACTTGCATCGAAACATTGTCACATACAACTGATTACATATAATTGCAGTATTTGTATCAATACTAGTTCCAGTATCAGGATGTTTATCTATGAAATTGAATTTCTTGGTGGTCGTAAAATCCATTCCCTGAAAATAATAAAAAGGAAGCGGCCCACGTTTTTTTATCAATAAATCTGTCATCGCTTGCAGAGTGAAAAATGAAGAGTAAATACATGGTAAAACTAATTCAAGATGCACTCTGTGCATCTCTTATCTAAATTTCAAAATACTATGATGGTAGTTTTCAAATATAGGTCGCAATTAAATTAAAGAAAAAAAGAGGTTTTTTTTACTAATTCAATAATAATAACATTTCGGTCGTACAAAGGACTTTTTGTTTTCCAACTCCTTCTTTATATTATTCTTCATTATACTCGGAATAATGCCTCTGTTATAGGTACAATATTTTGTACAGAGCCTATACGAAGTACCGAATATACCTACCAACTGAATATTCTATACTACCTATACGAATATTACTAATCGGTCAGAGTCTATTTTTCCTACTCAGTTGTTTGAAATTACCCCCAAGTAGCTTGAATTTGTCCATAGGATATTCGCAGTACCAGTCATTTTGTGTTTTGGCTCGTCCCGTGGATGGTAGAAAGTTTGCTTCTGGACACCTTATGGCTAACCCGACGTCCACCCTTATAACGTCCACGAAATTTTCATTGCATATCCAGTAGGAATAGTTGTAGGTCATAATATGGCCTGGTTGGGTGGTGGGTATATTATATTCTGCAGGATCTCAAAATGTAAATTTTTGATATAGTGGGCAGTCAGGTCATGGCAGTACTCATATGTGTCTGCTATGGTATTTACACTGTTATAATCCTTGTTTTGACCCCAACGTGAATTTTATGAAAGATCTTATTAGTATTTGAAATCTTATTTGTAGGATTTCAACCAGGTTTTTCCTGCTCAAAGATCAGGCATTTAAACCACTAGTCCAGGAGACATTCCGATTGGGCTATATTCAAAATGGATATACTTGAACCTCAAACCATACACATAAATTTCTTGAATATTTTGAAACAAGAAGTGGATGTATTAAGTTATACATAGGATGCTTATATGGATAACGTAATACATTCAGTTCTGATTTAATATCCAAAGTTTCTCTTAACATAGGCTTAGAAAATAAATAGCTTTAGAAAAATATATTTTTATTTAATACCAAAATTCTCTTAGAATCAATTTCAACTTAGAAACTGACACGTACAACAACTTTACCTACATAAACAAAAATAAGATTGATATAACATTGTTAGTTATGTTAAAGAGATGTCAGTTTCATGGAAAACCCCAAGAGTGATCTAAACTAGATATCCATTGACCCCTTCATTGGATCTCCTTTGGATGACCGAACAAGGCAGCCAAAATGAGGCGCTCCTAGGCAAACTATGGACCAACATTTATGGCAGGATAAAATCTGATAAAAAGGATGTCTCAAGGATCTCTTATGGATCCGTTGTACTACTTTGACCTAATTATGCTTAGAAGTTCTTAGTTCGCCCATCTTCCTCTACTAGAGCAAATATTTTCTTTAATTTTATTGTAAAAGGAAGAGGATCTTCTTAGTTGAGTGTTTAGTGTACTCGCTACTTCTCTAAACCATAATAAACCCAAAATATCTGGTGATGATTTGAATCCCAAAGATTTGGGCCTGTTTGACACCGATACTCACATCTAGCAGATGAATTGTACAGCTGATTTCTCCTTCCTGTAATAATCTAGTCTTCGTTGGTAAGTTGTAGTTTTGATTTATATTATTATTGTTAGATTAAATCTAATTAGAATGTTTTGTATTATAAATAGTGTAGAATGAAATAATTTTGGTTTGAGCAATAACAAGCTATGAGGTAAATATAGATATATTTTAGTTTAGTTTAATGAAGTAGTAAAATTTCTATGATGTGGACATTTAATGTCTCTTAGATTAATCATCATCATAAAATTATGATTAATTAAAATAACTTATTTCAGAGCTGATGAACAATGTTTTATTGACAGGCAGTGGCAATGCTGCGACTCGTGTGGACCTATTTTGAAAACCAAACCCCGATTGTTGATGGTGTTTGATTTTTAGATTCATAACTCAAAGCGTATTGACCGAACCCAATCCTTACAATTATAATTTAATAAAATTTAAGTTTTGAGTAAACAATGCAGGATTTTTTTAAAAAAAAGTCTTGCAAAATATAACAGATAATATTCCACTTCTATTTATAAGAATTATAACTAATAAGTAATCATTTCAATATGTCTAACATAAATAAATTGGCCAAGTATGAGCTATAACACAAAGGGTCCGAAGGCAATTTAACAAATTGGAGAGTTTATTAACCAGCATAATCGGCCGAGACAAAGTTTTATTTATTATTAGTTATAAAATCACACTGCTAAGTACGTATTCATTGCTAACTACTTATACATGGCGGAGTTAGAAAAGAGACAAAATTAAAAGTAACGAACTGTTTGTACCTAGCAAGAGTTAAGAAAAAAATTAAAAGAAAATCATTATTTGTATCATTAAAGCAAGCGTCTTACTATAAATATATATTGAATATAAGTAAAAAGTTGATCATGATGAGTATATAGTAAAAGAGTATGTTTGTTAAAGGATTTTGGATTGAAAGAGGACTGTTTTCTACCTGCCCGGCCTATATTAATTTAAAATATTATAAAATATATCTCTTCCCTACTCTAAAGCTTCTGCTTGAAATTTTACATGCCTGTTTTAATTGCACTTTAGACAATGAGTAAGAAGTTTTAATAAAATCGTTATACTTTAGAACAGAAGATATCGGTAAAAACGTTGTTTTCTTTATTTTAAACGTTTGGGTCCACTTTAATAAATTTAGTGATCTTTATCACTTCACAACAGTGTCGGTGCTTATAAGGTAAAAAAAGTTTTTTGTGTCATTAAATAGATGAAGTTAGAATTTTTTCTTGGATTAAATACGCAGTATTATAATAATATACCTAATATATTGAAATAAGCGTCAGCACAGATCAATTTTACTTTTAACAAGACCGTGATTATATTTTCGATATTTACAAAACAAAGTGACATTTTGACATATAACAAAAATAAACAAGTAACAGGCTTCCATAATAAAATTTTTTCCCGTCTTTTTTAAGCTTACGTTTACGCGAGCGTTGCGCGTGAACGCTTGGGCGGATAACGTTTTCCAACAAACTCAGCCTGGGCATTGGTAAAATGAACATGTGTACTAAATTTCAACTAACTCGGTGATCTTTTACTCAAGTTATCGTCATCGGTAGATTTCGTGACGGTTTTTGCGTGACAGTGATTTTGTGACGGTGATTTTGGTCTTTTTTTTGGATTCACTCCCTGGCTCCAGAACGTGCCATAAGGAACTTCGTTCCAAAAAGTACTAAAAATTCCCCCTTCCCCAGCTACCTCATAAGCACTGGTCCTAAAAATGTGAAAAGAATACATAAATATACTCTGTGCGGCCTATGATATATTTCTGGGAACTCATTTAAAAGTCGAATTTTAGATAATTTATTTTGTTTTTATATACAAAAACAAATTCAATTAAATATTTGTACTCAGGGCGTCCTCTTCTTTCATATGAAGGTAGTAAATAAAGGGCAATCAATCATACATTTTATCCCGTTGATTTAAATAATATAGTTTTCGCTTGCAAGGCAATTTGTAATTGCCTTACGTTATCTTACTGTGATTTTCATATTCTGTCTAATTGTTTTGGTCTAATAAGGACTTCGTAAGTTTCTGCATTTTCGAGCTCTAATTATTTCACTAATATCTTATTATTACTTTAACAAATGTCTATGATAAGGTATCCCAGAATTAAAATACTCATGGTGCCATATTTATCGTCCATCACTTGTCGCTAATTTAATTTGAGTCATATTGTTGGGAATGAATTTTATAAGTTGATCTTCTTATCCCATTTTCCATCATTATCATAGAATTATTTTTCCTTCTCACCTATTGATAAAAAATTTCCACTCGCATACATTATAAATACAATGTATAATGTCCCTTCCTCTTAATTCTCATATGAAGAATTTAGCAGAGGTACTTAGTCTAAAAAAGATTAACTTGCCTAACCTGGTTCAGCTTCTTCTAGTTCCGTCACATTTTTAGCCTTTGTTACTGATAATTCAATTATTTAGGTTCTAAATGTAGGTAATTTTTATTTTAAAACTAATTTTAACAGCATCGTTAAAACAAACTAAAGTCATTTAAACGTAATCTAGACCAAAGGTATGATTACGAAAGGTATGATTTTGTTTTCTCTTCATTCATTATTTAATACTTGACAAAATAGACTGAAAATTGGTGTGGCACATAGCTTTCCCACATCCTATCACGTACTTTATTGATTTTATGCTTTTACAATCCATTATTATTTAATTTGTTTAATTTTTTTAATCTGTCAAAATTGTTTTGATTTATTACATGAATTAAAGTATCAATTTATCAATAGTTTAAGAGCGCAGACAGACGGTTCAATTTAATCTGGGGCTATCTGCGGGTAACTTTCGATAAAAGTTTTATACGAATCAGATAAGTGGTTTTAAAGCCATAGGTGTAAATAAATGTATGTTTGTGCGCATGTGGAAGAGAATCAAATGAGCGCAGAAGGTTGAAACTTATAAGAGACCAACACTGAGCTAATTATGACCTAACATACAAATTTCATGAAAATCGGAGGTGTAGTTTCTCAAAATTTGAGAGACAGACAGAAAGACAGACAGACCGTCAGGCAGACACGGAACCAAAAATGTTCGCTGTTGCGTGAAAAGGATATCTTGGAATTTTTAAAATTGGAGACATCAAATATTTTCGTTAAACAGAACTATCACATAGCTACCTTCGTTAAGTTTGAAAGTAGTCATCAAAATCACATTTGTAATGTTAGACTCTTTGTAATAGACAATAAAAAATAATTTTTAAGTTTTTTTAAAATAGTCTGCCAATTTGCGCGGTACATAGCTTCCTCGTTACTATTTCGTATAGTTTAATGATTTTATGCTTACAACCTATTATTGTCAAATTTATTTTATTTTCCCCCTTTTGTGTCAAAATTGTTTTGATGTTTTACCTGAATTAAAGTACCACGTTAGCAAAATTTAAAGATAGTCGACGGCTAAATTATCTGGGGCTATCTTTGGCTACGTTTGACAAACCACCTAAACTTCTTAAAAAACAGATAAGTACTTTTGAAGATAAAGGTGTAAATAAATGTATGTTTGTGGTAGAGAAACAAATGGGCGCAGAAGGTTATGGACCAACAATGGGCTAATTATGAGCTATCATCCAAATTTCATTAAAATCAGACGTGTTGGTTTTAAATGAAATTAAAATTGAGTGGCAGACCAACCAGAGAAACACGGAACAAAAAAAATTGTCCCTGAAGTCTGAAACAGTTTTCTGCCTCGGAATTTTTGATATCGGAGACATAATATATTTTTGTTCATCAAAACGATCACGTTCGGAAGCGAAGTATAAATAAAGGCTCCATATCATAAAACTTGCTCCACAATAAGTATATGTAAGGAAGTATTTCATGCACGGAATTATTAACTGAAGATTCCTTGTGCATTTTTGTCATTGACTTGAAATTATTGTTCTCGACGGTGAAATTGATATATTATAGTGTAGTTTTATGGTGTTATTTTTTTTTTCTCTCTCTCTCTCTTAAACACCGAAGTGTGTAATAGGGGTTTATTCTTTTAGTAGGATGGAAATTTAGTTATTGTTAAACGTTTTTTTAGAGGGGGTGGCTATTGTGCTATATGAAGTACAATGTACGATGTTGCAGTTCTAACATCTGTCGAGTCTACGGGAAATGAATAAATAAATAGTTTTATTAAGGTGCCTAAACACGCGGACGTATTCGCATAAATTATATTCCAGTACTTTTATTGACTCCTTATTTTAGATTATGTTTAAATAAAATTGTAGTCGTTTATCTTAATAACTGAGGATATTAAATAAATACATAGTAAATATGTACATATATTCTAATTCATTAAGGACTATTCTTTAACAATAAAAGGTATTCATGTAGGTAACTTACATGAACCTGATTACAGCAATAATTAAACATTTCTACAATTAATTAAGACTCATGAAAACAAAAATGTGTGAGACTCTCACGCATTAGAAGTGAAACTTAAGTTCTAGAAAAAGTTGCTTTTATATCCCCTCCTACATATTTTAATATAATATAATTAATACATAATATCTTAGTTTTGTGTCAATAGGGGTTTTTATAAAAATTAAAAAGAATGAACTAATTAATTTTTGTTTTTTAAAATTATGATTCTATTTCGTCCTTTTTTTGGGACATTTTCAAACCTGTAAATAAATATACAAAAATTAGAATTACATAAACCTTTTACTGCAATAAACATTTTTCTATTTTAATGATTTATTTAAAAATTTAATAAACAGTAGTTATCAAATAAAATATAATTACCTTTTGGGTAAAGTTTAAAAAAGAAAAAAAAATATATGTAGGAGTGCTGCAAGAAGTCACATGCGATTTTTTATTTAAAAACAATTATTACACATTAAAGCATTATTTAAGTAATGCACATATAAATCATTTATTAAATGCGCGACATACATATTTATAAACAAGAGTTTACAATGCCACCACAGTCAGATAACTTCTCAAAGAAACGTAATTTCAATTAATAAAATATTTTCATAAAATGTTAGCGAATAATGTAGAAAAACATGAAAACAACATTTAAATATATATTAATTAATAAAATGTATATACTAATACGCTTATATACCTATTCTGTGTATTGGAAAAATTATCTACTCCCCTGGTGTATATTAAAAAATTATATATATATGGTGTATATATAAAATTATATACTCCGTGTTAGCACGTCTGACATCAAATTCGAAACTCGATGTCGATGGTTCGAAACTCGTCCAGGTGAAAGATTTTTTACAGGTAAATCAACTGCAAACTTAGACCGGCAGTTGATAAAATATCTCTCAATTGGTGGAGTCTCAAAATAAAAACTTACAACTTCACATCAAAAATGTTTCACTTGGACGAGTCTCGAAACGAGAGCTTTGTTTCCCGATGTCGGTTTCAAACAAGCAAATTTACTCTTCCGCGGCAAAAGAAGTTTCACTACAAAATCTAGAATAAAATTAATACAAGTACATGAAACTTGATAATTTCATTTCCTCATACAGAAGCTATTCCTAAGAGCATCTTGCTCTTCGAGGTAGCACCGTAATACATGACCTATCCCTTGATTTCATTGACCTATTTTCAAATTTTTAGTTTTTCGATTCAAATTTTAACATTTTCAGCAAATGACTGTACATAAACTTTTAGTCAGTATTATCAGAATTTAATAATTATTAGGTTACTAATTAATAAGTTAAGAAATCGTAAATTATAGGCATGTCCAAAGTTAAAACTTCAAGATATTTCATTAAATTTTCTGATAAATTTTAAGGAAGTGTCCACTATAAATATAATAAAATAAAAAACTCAATTTAAAAATCATCTAATTTTTTCCCAAATCATTAATAAAGAAACCAATTAACTAAAATGAAAAAAAATTATTAAAAATATAATTTCTAAGGGATAAAACTGCTGTAGCCTTTACCTGTGGTAGAAACTTTAAACTTTTAATCCTATGACCTAAAACGAAGACAGGTATGTCACACCCCTACCGCCGTCAACAAAACCTTAAGAAATCAAAGACAATCTTACCATTTACAATATAAACCGGCTGAAGGTAAGACAGTTCAAAACCAAAGAAGACAAAAGCAAACCGGTTCTTATTTTGTTTGATCGTAGTTCTCTGTTAATCCTATTCCTTTAAAATTAAAGCAGAATCTCGTGGGAAAAATACATAAACAACAAAGCTTTATACAAGATGTTACTGAAATGCTGCAAGCGTTAACACATAAAGTTACTGTAAGTAAACACACTGTTTCTACTCTACTTCAAAGGACAATTTGATTTTAAAATATTATCTATCCTTGGATATTGTCTGTCTCTGGATTTGTCTGTCTTAGTTCCTTCTTTACAAATTAAAAAAATGTCTGCCTGTCAGCTATATAAACTATCTATATAAACGCGTGGTATACTTTAACTTCTATACAGATTCCAATAAAATTTGGTAAAAAAAGTTAAGAAAAATCATAACCTCAAGTCAAAATCGTGTAATAATCTGTTAAAACCTTAAGAAGAAACCTAATTTTTTATAAGAAACTTTATTTAAAAATTTAAATTTAAAATAATTTTTAATAAATCACTTCACCAAAATAGTTAATGAAACACTATCTACGTACTCTTTCAGCAGATATTTATCCTATAAAATTGTAACTATTTCAAACACAAATATAAGCTACTACTCTTCACGGGTTAAAATCAAGCAATATGCATCTTAAAATTATAAAGATATAATTAAGAATGGGTTTTTATCTCTGTAAAAGAAATTTATTGTTGTAATAGATTGATACATAATTTTGGCTAGATAGATTAAAGTACAATCAGAGTAATTAGTAACTGTGGAACATTAGAACTGAATAGAAGGTGTTACTGTCACTTATACTTAAGAACAGAAAAAACCACACTATATCACAATTAATATTTGAGATAAGGTAAATAATGTTTTAATTTTTAAATGTAACTTAAATTTGTTTTGAAATGTTATTTCATTGTTAAGTTAAATTGGTTTTTAACTGTTTAAAATATTAGATTTAGTAAACAATGAATTATAATAATAAATATTGTATGATGGTTATTGTTATCTTAGGCCTGAAGATGTCCAGTATTGGGTTAAATATTGCTAAATTTAAAATTAAAGTTAAAAAATAATAATGTTTTTAATGACCATCCTTAAAGACCCTAGAGATAAGAAGGAAGTATAACGGTTTCGTTCTCTTAACTGTTCAAGTTATGAAAAATAGAATGATAGAATGAGTTCTTAAAATGAGTTTTTTTACACTCATCAATATATTGTACAGAAGTAGGGTCCATCAATGCTGGATCCAATTCTAATACCCTGTATCTATCATCTAAACCTAAAATTATTGTAAAAAACAAATACCACTCACTCACTCATCCATCACAGTATCTATAAAACGAACATAGCTAGTGAGATTAAATTTTGCATGGATGTTCATCTTACTCATTGGTGTTCGCTACCGTCTCGATTTAAGATGGTGGTCATCGATATGTAGAATTTGACATAATGATATCTCCGGAACCAGAATGCACTAAATAAAACCTTGGGATGTGGAAGTTTGGTTTTACGATATAAACAACTTTGTGAAAGTATTTTCTAATAGGCCATTTTGATTCAAAATGGTTATCATATACGTATTTGAAACTCTAAAATAAAATTATTGTATTTAGTGGGATAATTTATACAATAATAGTGATGTCTTCCAAGAAGGGATTTTCTGAAATTCGATCCCTAAGGGGAAAATGAGGGCAAAGTAATAAAAATTAAGCCCGGACTGATCTTAATACTTAGGAAAGGGCTTTTCTTTAGGATGCAAGCATATTAATAAAAGATAATTCCAATTAAACCCAGGGATGCGGTAAGAAACCGGGAGGAGGGCACTAAAGAAAAATACCTCTGCTTTTCCCGGATAATTCACATTAAAAATGGTTCTCCAGCAACCGGTAGTAGGAATCAATTACTAATTAGGGTTTTAGAAAATTACAATTTGATCCACGAGGAGGGGTTATAGAAATAAGGGGAAGGGATTTAGGAAACTGTAGCATAAATAGATATTCTTGTTCAGGCAAATAACTTTAATATTTCTTGATGGTAGTTTATAAATCCCTCAAATTAAAAACACTCAGTTGTGAAGCACGAGAATTCAGCAATACTACCATACTAACGAAGAATTTTGACATGATAAAGAAAAAAAAAAGATTTATAAATGTATAATTATGTACAACATGCAACAAATGTTATATTTAAGCAGGTCAGTACAAACTGCGATAATCCTGCACAATTACCAATTCCTAAAGAAAAGAAAACCCGTTTTAATAGAAGCACTAGGTCCTATACAAGTAGGTATAGCAAGTAGCCAGCCAGGTCCGGCTAGTACTAGTGTAGCTGTTTAATATATTCTTTTAAAAGCAACAAGGCTTGTTAAAATACTGAGGTAAATAGATAGAATATTTGTTTTAGATAAAATACTTATATTAATAATCTCATTTAAATCTGTTATATAATTAATAAAAAAAATACGTGTGGTGTCGCGGGACACCCGGTGGGAACGAAGTTCCTTAAATTTTTCATTAAATATAAAATCACCCTGCTAAGTACGTATACGTTGCTAACTATTTGTTCCAATAAATATATTTGACTCAATTAGAAAAGTATTATTAGTAAAATTATTACATAAAATTTATTTAAAAAAATCCCTTGATCCGCTTATGAGCAATATTAATATTATTTTATTACATCAATTTATACTTGTATATTTACAGTTTTACTGGTTAATAATTTAACACAGTCGACACTGCCAATTTCTGACGATTCTCTTGGTGCACTTTCCATTTTAAATAATATACGAATACTTTTCTCAATGATAGAAACAATAATTGAAAAAAGCATTTTTTTTGTGGATAAATAGCGAGTTTGAGACAGGAAGAAGGAGTAAGAGAGAGAGAGAGTATAGTGAGAGAGAGATGGAAAGATAGAAGAGTTGGGATTGCGTACGAAAGGATACCAAAGGAAATATAATAGAGGGGAAATCACTCTACATTCTTAATATTCCACCTATATTATCTACAAACCCTAGACTTCAGACATCAACTTTTAAAAATTGTAAAATATATCACGTAACTGTAAAAAAATACTGCTGCTTGTATCAGGTTGAAATTTTACATGCCTGATTCAATAGTACTTTAGACGATGTGTATGAAGTTTTATTAAAATCGTTACGTTAGAACGTAAGATATCGGTAAAAAAGTTGTTTTCTTTATTTAAAACGTTTAGGTCCGCTTTAATAAATTTAGCGATCTTTATCACTTCATAGCAGAGTCTGTGTTCGTTTTACTAAAAAAAATAATTTATAAAAGTTGTTTGTCTCATTAAATAGATAAAGTTAGAATTTTTTCCCGTCCTAAAATTCCAATTTTAAATTTGAAGCTTACGTTTACGCGAGCGTTGCGCGAGAACGCTTGGGCGGATAACATTGTCCAACGAACCTGTCCTGGGCATTGGTAAATTGAACATGTGTACCAAATTTCAACTAAGTCGGTCAACTTTTACACAAGTTATCGTCATCCGATGATTTCGTGACGGTGATTTTGGTCGTTTTTTTCGGATTCACTCCCGGGCTCCGAACGTGCCATAAGGAACTTCGTTCCAATAAATATATTTTAATATTTTTTTTTTTTTAGTTTTCCAAAATATTTAACGTAGATTATTTCGTAAATAGATTTGTAAGAGGCTTTTAAGGAACCTTATTGCAAAAAAAAAATCACCGGAATAGATAATTCCTTTTTGGAATAATCTAATGAAGACACAATATCAATTCAATTCTTCTTCTACAAGTAGTACCTGGAATGCTCAAATAAAATGCTTAAGATCTAAGGTAAACCATATTCCCAGATAATTCTATTAAGATGATAACTATCTGCAAATATAACATCATTAATATATTTTTTTTTTTTATAAAAATATATTTTAACAATGGATGATGTTAGATCATCTAATATTCTTGGTTCTTTCAATATTCGTATCTCAAAATATAACTTAAACGAACGTTTCGCTTGCAGTCTGAAACAAAAAATAATCTAAAAAAGTGTAAGAACTGCATTTTATCTCGTAAAATATTTTGCTTCTTATTATTACATCTATATATTCGCAGGAATGTTAAGTATGAAGAATGTTAGAACAGATCATGTTTATGATCCAAGCATAGGCCAACAAACGATTCATTTTCAAGAAACAACATTTTTACAATCTTAAAACCTTCATCAGAATGATAATTAAATTTTGAATAAGGAAACACAAATATAATTTGATGTTTTCTTGTATATTTTGGTAGAATTTCTCATGCGTAGTGTAATTTTAGTTACTATAGTTAATGCAGGCTAGAATTTGTCCTAATAGCCTTAAAAAAAGCCTTTCCACACGAAGAAAACGCCAAATAAAATATATAATAATTAAAGCTCGAATGCAAGTTTATTTATACATATTCCATATGATC
The DNA here is from genome assembly GCA_951217055.1 of Gerris lacustris. Lineage (NCBI taxonomy): Eukaryota > Metazoa > Arthropoda > Insecta > Hemiptera > Gerridae > Gerris > Gerris lacustris. The sequence continues at coordinate 83,041,365 of OX578276.1, read as the reverse complement.
AAAAAAAAAGTTTTATTTCACTTCTATTTATTTCAATTTTAGACATTTAATATTATAACTCTCTACTTGACAACTAAAGAGTTAATATTCTTTTTCTTATTGGGGCTCTAGGGATGATCATTAAAAAACATTTTTATTTAAAATAAAAATGTATATAATCTAATATAATTCAATGCCTGTAATAGAATGTTACTCATCCTTTGTTGTTTTATAAAAAAAGAGATTGAAATGAACACTCTTATTACTCAGATAAAGGCCTGATGATGCCCAGGCATGGGCGAAAATTTGCACCGATTGTATTGTTTTTTTAAAAAATAGAAATGTTTTTTAAATGCTCATCCCTAGAGCCCAATAAGCAAAAGAATATTAAAAAAATAAGGGATTAACTGAAGAATAAATAAAAGAGCTAACTTAAAAAAAAGATATATGGTGTAAATTATTTTGGCTGTTCTGGAATTTATAGAATCATATTTGTTTAATTAATTATGCTTAAATGTTTATATACGAGTATATACATACTCACACACACAGTTATATATATATATATATATATATATATATATATATATATATATATATATATATATATATATATATATATATATATATGTGTGTGTGTGTGTGTGTGTGTGTGTGTGTGTGTGTGTGTGTCTGTTATTTAAATATCTCTCACTCATCCATCACAGTATCTCTTGAACGGCAAGAGCTAGAAACCTGACATTTTCCAATGGGGGGGGGGGGGGGGGGGGGTCTCTTGTAATTCCTTTAGTTACCCGTAGAATCTTTTTGCGATCCGACATCTTGATTTAATATGGCGGCTACCTGTATCCGCCTCAGTAGCTCTATCTATATAGAATGATTTAGCTTAATAGATCAAATTGTACATGGATTTTCGTCTGATCTCCTAGATCCTTTCTGAGAAATTGTTCTATGATCGGCCATCTTGATTCAAAATTGCAGCCATTTATTTTCAGAATTTGACATGACGAAACCTCCAAAACCTATTGCACTAGAACCTTAAAATTTGGAAGTTATATTCCTTTTATGATATAAACCACTTTGTGAAAGGATTTTACAATCGTTTCTCTTGATTCAAGATAACTGATCTTATGAAATTAGGAAATTAATTCTTGAGAAAAGATTTCTCTTCAAGCATATTAATAAAATACAATTTCAAACTCAATCCAGGGATGTGATTAGACACCGGGCGGAGGGAGGGAGATACAGAAGGAATATACCTCTGCTTCTTCCGAAAGGTCACATTTAAAAATATCTCTCCAGTTGTCGGAATCAATTACTAATTAAAGATTTTAGGAAATTAGATTTGATCTACAGGAAGGGGATTTAGAATAATGGGTGGGGGAGGAGTTATTTAGGAAACTCTGTGACATCTAGATACTCTCACTTGGAAAAATAACTAATATTTTATAATGGTAATTTATAAACCCCCAAAAATTAATAAGAAAAGAATATACACTCCGTATAGTCAAGCACGGAAATCCAGTTTAATGTAAAATAATTCTTACGCCATTAATATCAAAATATTTGCCAAATTTAAGTATTCTATCTCGACATTTCTACATCCTGGTATTTGTTATATTATTTATCAAATATACTAAACACAACTGCATATACAACATACTAAAAATTACTTTTTATCATGGAGTTATTATATATTATTATTTTTTAATATATATGAATAATTTTATAGAGCTTTTTTTTAAATAATTTTAATGTATGTTATGTACTAAATTATTATCACCATTATATTATATCATTTATATGTACTAGTATTAAAGGAACCAACTTCTGGAAATACTCACTTTATAAAATTTTTAATTTAGCCAGTGGTTTCTGTTTATTATTTAAACTATTACCTACTCTTTACGGATTGTGTAATTTATTATTTAAACACGTATAAAAAAAGAACGAGGAAGGAGAAAAGATAGAGAGAAGTGAATATAATGTAAAATAAAAATATGAATATGATGAATAAAATGTGAATATGATGTAAAAACATCCTAAATGGAACTCTGCCTGAAGGTCATGGACAATGGCGAAATTTTCCACCCGATATATTTTGTTTTTGTTTTGTTCTTTTAATAAAAGTATGATATTATTATAATTTATTACTATAGATATAATGATTCATATACCATAATATTATTATTGTTTATACCAATTCCACAACTTTGAAGTTCTAGTTTTATCAAGCTAGTTAATTCTAGTTTAGGGCATAACAAATATGACTAGTTGGCAGCACTTTGTGAGTTTTTTTCTTCTCTGGTCTGCCTTAATAGTCGAAGGTTATAAAATGACAGTGGCACAACTTTTCCTAAGGATTCAGAAATCTTGTTACTACGTAGATGAAGATAAATCAAGTTTATTAGGATCCAAGAAAGCTTAGATTTAAAAAGCATATTATGAGAATAAGAGAGGGAAAAAAATAATATTAGTTGAGTTGTACCATGCAAGCAATGCTATTATGTAGAATGAAGAATAGAGAATAAGAACAAAAGCAGAGTTCAGGATACATTTGAAGGACTTATTCTTGTCTTAGAATTTATAACCTATATATATATAAAAGCCAACAACACCCACTCACTGACTAATCTATCATAGTATCTCTAGAACAAAAATAACTTTAGAACTGAAATCTAGCATGGAGGTTCCTCTTAACCTCTAGACGCTCGTTAAGAAATATTTATACGATCAGTCATCTTGATTCAAGATGGTGCCTATTAATATGTAAAATCAACTTGAACCAAACAACTCAAACCAATACCAAAATGGACTAATATCTTAAAATTCGGAAGTTAGCTTCGTTTTGTAACACGAAAAACTTTTGTAAAAAGATTTTCCAATTAGCCATTTTGTTGAAGACGGAGGCCTTTTATATGCAAAATTTGTCAAAGCGATGTATCTGGTTCTGTTTCATTAACCAATTCACTTTTACCATTGTAATTCTTTACGTAGGTCCCTCTATTTTGAAGGATTTTATTAAAAATATTTTTTCAATCCACCATTTTAAATCAAAAAGGTAGCTTTTTATATGCAAATTTGGACTTGAACCTTAAAATTTTAATGTTAGCTTTCTCTAATAATTTTTGAATAAGGTTTTAATCCATTTCTCCTAGCACTAACATGATGATCACCACTTCTTTGAAACGCTATAATAATATCTATACAGTATGATAATTACTAAATTAATATAGATAACTGCCAATAGGTAGTTTCTAAAATTTTATCCCTAAGGGAGGAGGTAGGAGTTAAGTAAAATATGACGGGGAATTGAGCTCAGACGAACCTTCTTAAATTTGGAAGTTAAAACTTGGGAAAAGGCTTCTGTTTCCTAGTAAACTCGTAACACTTTCCTATACCTCTGATATTCAGAATAAATTAACATTTAAGAATGCTCCTCTTGTAGTCGGAATCCAATCGCAATTAAGGATATTTGCAAATTAAAAGTGTAATTGATTCATGGGAAGGGGTATACAAATAAAGAGAGGAGAGAAATCTAGGGCATTAAGATATTCCTGCTATGAGAAATTTGTTTAATGCTTTCTCTCAACGGTAGTTTATATTAATAATAACACACTCCGTAGCGAAAATTGAATTTAGTAATATTATATAAGTAGGCAACGGTTATGGCATACAGAAAGTCTAACTTTATTCTTAGGCACAGTTAAAATTTGAAAATTGACATGGATAAGGATGGAAGCAGAAAAAGATTATGAATTATTAATACGAAGGAGGAAGCAACCTTTCATTAATTTGTTGAATGAAGAATACAAAATATTTATTAAATTGCATTTTTTTTAAATCCCATTGTTACCATTTATTACTGAAGAAATAAAACTTGCTTATTTAACAAAGCAGCTTTCAGCCTTCATGAGGCTACCATCAGTGACTAAGAACTAACAATAAGTTATAAACTAGGCAAATGTTGTAAAATCCTACTCAATAATTGAACTGATAAAGGCACTGTTGTTCTTAGACACTGATAATGGCCTTATAAAGGCTGAAAGCTGCTTTGTTAAATAAAATAAAAATCAATTTAAGCGGAGAGACAGTTTGTATTATTTTTTAAGACGACCTCCTCAGACACTCCTATCTAATTTGTTACTTGCAAATAATGGCTAAAATAACAATCGTTATTGTAAATACAGCCAATTTGTGTATATTATCCTCATATATTTTTGCAACTAACATACTACATCTAATGTTTTGACTCTCGCACTAGGTGTGATAAAAAGACGATACCTATTAAGAAACGATGTAATATAATAAACCAACTAAAAACCCGAGAATATTAACACTAAACATAAATTAAAGCAATTTCAAAATACTTCAATGAATGGATTAATTTGGTTAAATTTTGATGCTACGCGTAGTAATTTCTCACTGGAAAAAGAGGAATTTCAAAGTAAAATCATTTTTAAACATTTATAATTTTTCTCTATACTTAAATTTTATCACCTTGAATACGAATTCGAACTCTATTTCTTTCCATGATGTAAAAACTCTTCATCATATTACTAGTTACTGCACCATTTACGTAAGATTAGGTGTCAGTTTGATGAATCATGAAGGCTGGTGCCACTAAAAGAGAACTGACCTAATACACTCGTAATTCATGTACGAATTTTAATTGAATAGAGAGAAAGGGAAAATATTGTAATCAAGAAAATTCTGCAGTGAATATCATAAAAGCGTAAAGTGAATAATTCTAACTATTTAGCAGAGCCATCTGAATTGGCGGATCATCATATCTTAAAAACAACTAGCTACATTTTAAGGAATTTTGGATGGTTTGTCGAGAGTAGTTCACACATGACCCCTGACCCCATATATTAATTTTGACCTAAACACATATAAATATTGAATAAAATTCAATATTTAGAATTAGGTCTAAACAACCCTATTTTTGATTCCTAGTAATCAATTGTTTAAATGTAATTGTATTAATACTCATATCAATTGTTTAAATTTCGTCTAATGATAGACAAAAAACTAATTCACAGACACGTTTGATGTAACATCTTTATACTTCTCATGCAAACTTATAAGTTACTTTACGAAATACTTAAGTTCAACTTTCTCATGAAAATTGAAAAATCTTTTATCTACTCACGGCAGCAAAATTAAGCATTGTTGTACTGTTTTCAATCTGCAAAATGTTATTTTTCTTGATTCTTTTGTAACATGTAAAACAAAACACGCAGCAAAATAATAAAGTGTCATAAAATATCAAAGTGTCAGCAAAAGTTCAAAGTGTCATCAAAATAACAAACAGGTTGTAACATTTTAAGAAAATTTTACTACAAAAAGTTAATATTTATATATTTTTTGAAAATAACTTAAATAATTATTGTAATAACTTTTTTATTAATATTTTACAGTGATTAGTTAAAAAAATTGCTATAAATTGAGATAAAAAAACAGCTGTTAATAAAAAAAGTGGCAACACTGAATTTGTTTTGCGTTTGTTTTTTCTTCATGACTCAAACTTTCGTTTTTTTAGAACTTTAATTTCTATAAATCTTTTATATATTAAAAAGGGAATATAATAATAATTAATGTAAATTTTTTGCCGTTAGTAGATAAAATATTGTATGTAACTATGCAAGTAAACATTAGTAACTAGCAGGAAACATTCCTGACTCGTTTAAAGATTACCTGCTTTGGTTACACCTTAGCAGGTAATTAACATTTTCCTGCCTCGGCTTCGCCTACAATTCAGTATTGCAGTGGGATACGCATGTGGGGAAGTATGCAAAAAATTGGAATATGATTTCACATTATCATTACAATGTTAGCATATTATACTAACATGCATATTGATGCTGTTAAAGAAAGGCACAAGTTCATTGTAAAGAAAGAACCATTGTAAAGATGATTTGATGTGCTATATAATAATATTATGACATTAAATGGTACACTAAATAAATAAGAAAATATTACTGCTTATTACGTATACGACAACTTGTACTCAATATTTCTTAAAACAAGCATTATTACAAATGCAAAGAAAATTATGAAACTAATGTACTTCTTCGGTTATTTAATAAACGTTTTGCAACCCAAAATCTAAAGTCTAAAGTATGATTTATTTATTTAATATTAACGGAATAAATACATTTAATTGCAAGGAAAATTCTACAGGATTATAGAATAATACTTATTAGAATAAAAGTTTTCGCTTTGATATGGTACAAATTATTTTCATTGCAATCTCCAAATAAATAATACAGCTACTTTTTTTGAGAAAATAAATCACATCTTTTTGAAGACAGTGCATTTGGAATGAAAACTAATTTCTTAGTTTGCCTTGAAGCCTCTCGATATGACTACTAAATTTGAAATTTTAAGCCGTTTATTTCATTAATTAAATTTGTTAACGCGTCATTAGTTTTAGCTCCACGTTTTGAAGACCTCGCAAACCATAGAATTTATACACATATTTTTTAAACGCGAAATTTATGAATCAGAGGATCTTAAAACATGTGAATCTTGTACCTATATTGTCTCTATTAAATTCGTCGTGTATTAGGCAGAGAAAATTAATAAATAAATCACACCAGTAAATACAAGTCATTATTGTTACAAGTAAAAATATAGCTTTAACAATTACTTCCATGAAGTCAGTTTAGATAACAAGTATTATTCTAGATAAAATTAAAATAACGTTTGTTAGAAATTTTGTAGACTCTTATGTATAATATAGGGAATATACTCGTCATAAACCATGATTAGTTTATAATCGTAGTTAATTTTCTATTGCACATAATCATATTTGTTACTAGTTTGTTGCTTTATGACTCTGATTTGAGTTCGTTTATAAATTTTCGAATATAGATTGAAATTATATCAATCTCAGTTTAACCACAATTTTTTGAAAGGTTGATACAACCACTTTTGCTGACGAAGCAACAAAAAATGTGTATAACAGAATAAATTAATAGAATATTAAAACAGAAATCAAGACGTAAAATTATAATACATGTTTCAGCTGAATGAAAATTTACAACGGAATATTGCAAAAATCCTAATAGCCATGATTTTCATGAAGATGTTTATGAAGATTTTGATAGAATATTACCACCATTTTGTCTTTGTTTACTAATTTCTATTAATTTTCTTCATGTTTCTCATCTTATCACACTTTATTCAGTACGTTTTATGTTATCATTCATCATACAAGACAATACACCGACTAATTACTAATAATTTTATCATATTTCTTTATAATTTTAACAAAATAATGTTTCTTCTACTAGTTCAGGAGAAAACGTGCAAAAAAGTGTCTAACATCTAGTTAGAATTTTGTTTACAAGTAAATATTTTGGTGTCTTTTAAGAATATATGGTCGGCTACGTTCGTCTGCGGGTCATAGCTTTTCAATAGACATTTGAAAAAACCGGTGGAGAACGGCCATGTCCTGCCAATTATGGTGGATACTGCGATTTTTATGATCCTGAGTACAAAATTAGTTACTAGACCGAAAATAAAGTTGATGTTAGTTTGTCACTTGATGGGTTAGTTAGTCAAATACTACTCCAAATCAAAGGTGTCACCTATCAAGTGGTAAACTAACATTTACTTGATTTTTGGTTTACTAACTAATTTTGTACTCAGGATCATGGAAATTATGATACGACGACCACCATAATTGGAAGAAAATGGCCGCTCTCCACCAGTTTGTTTTTTTCAAATACCTATTGCCAAGCTACCGACGTTGTCCTGCAGACGAACTTAGATCACAACATATTCTTAAATGGCACAAAACATTAACTTGTACACAAAATTTTAGCTTGATTTTAGTCAGACTCTTTTTCACACGCTAACTCCTGGTCTATAAGCATAATGGAAATAATTATTGAATCTATCTAAGGGGAGAAAAGAATTTTGATGTGTAAATCATCACATTGCTTAAGGGTTAAAAGATTTTATTATTCTATAATATGATTTAAAAAAAAAAAAAAATTAATTTTGGTTTTTAATAATGTAGGTATCAACTGACTAGGACCGTAACCATCCTTAAGGAGATAGTTAGGTTATGGTTTAACTACATAATATATGTAATTGATGTTTCAAAATTTAACTTGATAATTAGATTATTTGAAGTTTCTATAATCAACTCTTTTAAAACTGATTTTAGTAGGTAACATTTATATTAATAAGTGATATGAAATACTCGTATATAACAGGATAGATGTAAAGCTAAGTAGCTTGGTGAATGGTGGTCCGCATGTATTTGTAATCTTAGTGAGTGTAGAGGCGTCGGGTCTTATTGATCCAGCCACTACTCCAATTCTTAAACCTGGCATTCACCTTATAGAGCTCCAACCCGAAAATAAGCGAACAGGTGAATCCACAACAAATTTAGTCTTCTTATTATATAATATCTGTATTTTAAGTGAAAACTGATAACTTCCTAATTAAAAGGATATAACTCTACCCTTAAAGTATTCATTTCTTTTAAGTATTTATTTTAAAAATATCTATTTTAGCAACCAAATTTAATTAATTAATATATAATAATTTTTTCATAAGTAGGGTTGAAAATATCTAAAAAGAGAGCCTTCTTATTACTTGAACGGTCTGCTCAAGAATGTTCTCCTTGTTAATTAACTACGCCGCCATTTTGGAAAAGTTCTTTCAATGTCTAGTTCCATGTCTTACCTTTTGATAGGTTATTTTTTAAGTTATATAAATTCCGGTAAAAATATTATAAATTAATGATTTAACATGGATGTACTAAAATTTTAAATTAACTCTTTTCAAAATAGATGTTATTGGAATTCTATGCCCCAAAAAGTAGCAGAAACTTCTAAATTGTTATTTATCAATCTTAATAAAATAGAAGCACTTAATATATTTATACACGAGAGTGAGAAAACCCTATACTCTAAAATGCAAGTAAATAACAAGAAATACATTATAAATTGAGGTACGAAGACAAAAGACCCAACAACACTTGAAAAATATCTAAATTAATTTATAAAATTTTGACTAAAACGCATAATGTAAGAAAAACGTGTAATCTCGATATTGTTATGATTTATGAATTACAGTCCATGGAGCAAATATCCTAAGTTTTCGAAATAAAAAATGCCAGTTTTCATATATTATTATATAGATAGTTTGCATTCCTTTGAAACTTGATCACCATATTTAACATAATTATTCCTACTTTTCTTCTATTTTTGCATTGATATTGCTAATTATATTCCTTTTTACTTTTAGTTTACCATGCACTATTTGCATTACCTTCTAAGAGAAGTATATCTTTACCATTTTCTAAATATTTGATAGAAATGAAATACATACTTCATATCAACTTTATAGAAATTAAGTTCGTCTGCGGGACATGACTTGTCAATAGGCATTTGAAAAAAAAAACAAAGCAGTGAAGAACGGTCATGTCCTTCTCATTATGGTGGTAACTGTGATTTTTGTGATCCTGAGTACAAAATTTGTTTCTAGACCGAAAATAAAGTTGATATTAGTTTGTTACTTGATGGGTTAGTTAGTCAAATACTCCTCCAAATCAAAGGGATGACCTATCAATCGGCAAAGTACAAGTAACTTGATTTTCGGTTAACTAACTAATTTTGTACTCAGGATAATGGAAATCACTAATTACATTAAATTAGATTGAAATATTTCTTTTTGTAGATAACTAATTAGCATATTTTTTCAGCATATTCCGCGTTTTAAAAGTTGATCCCCAAAGGAAGCAACAAAGAATGGTGTGTGTTCTTATTCTTTTAAAATAAGTAGTTTAGTGGAAAGCCTAATTAATGATGTCACATTATTATTATACAATATAATATTAAACTCTAATTGTAATGGCTTCCAAGCATTGGTTTGTATTGTGTCATACGTTATTTTTTTACCAAGGAATAGTATCTTTGGAAGTAAAACCAAATACATTTTTAAGTTAACATTTTTAAGGGATTATTATTGTTTACTAATAGTATCTGATAAAAACAATTCTAACTTAAGATCATGTTTATTATTCTCTGCTTGTAATTAGATAAGTATTGGCCCTGATTTACTCTAAAATGAACTTAAAACAAGAAAGTAATCATTTTTAATATTTTATTGTTTATAACACTTGCAAAATGAATAAATAAATTGTCAAAATGTTAATAAAAGAACAAATTCTGCATTGAGTAGCTAAAATTATAAGATAATATAGTTCAAACAAAACAATCTAATTATATATTATGTAAGATAATTTTAGCAACATACATATTTTAAAAGTGTTGTTGCTGATCCATTAGTAATATTATAAGCATTTTACACATTTTCAGTTCAAAAAAGATTTATTATTGACATTAATAAAACATAATATGTTTTATGTTGGATATTATCCATTAATTTCTAAAAATGCTTTAGATATTATGACTTTATTCTTCTGTTGATCCCTTATTATTCTACTTCTCAGTCTTCTTAGTCTTCAGGGATGAATTAAAAAATCAGTATTACTAGTATTTTTACATCTTTTTAATTGTGGCTAGCTTTCGCCCATTCCTGGGCATCTTCAGGCCTTATCAATGTAATATATGTATATCCCAAAACATTGAAACGAATACTCTGTAGACTCAATTATGTATCATATTACATTGATAAGGACTAAAGATGCCCAGGTGTGGGCAAAAGCTAGCCACAATTAAAAAGTGTTAAAAAATACTAAAAATATTGTTTTTTTAATTCATCCCTGAAGACTAAGAAGACTGAGATTTAGCATATTAATATAAAACTTTTAGAAATACATAACGATAAAATATCCTTTTACAACTAATGAGCTGGAAAAAATAATATTGTTAAAATAAAGCAATGAAACTACTGAAATAAATCAATTAAAAATCACAAAGGGTTTGTAGTCCGACTTATCGCTTCCACTGCTGGAAGCATCTTCAGGGTTTTTGGCGCATCGTTATGTTAACTCGAAGCAACAACAAGGTATGTTAAGTTGTTATATCACTATATTTTGTGGCTGCTCCGAGGTAACATCACAATGCACCGCAACTCTAAAAATGCTTCCAGTAGTGGAAGCGAAACGTCAATCAACAAACCCTTTATGGCACGGATTTTACCGGAAAGCCAATAAACATTATTTTAACTTAATACTAATGTTTAAAACTATGAAAAAGGACGGGAGAAAAACATTTTTTTTTTCCATTAAAAAAACTTGTATTATATGTTGGTATTAAGAAACAGAGCTGAGGCTACTTCTTATATTTTGAAATTTGCGTTAACATTTTTAAGAAAATAAAGATTAAAGGAAATAATAAAACTCTTTCTTCTAGTTCTATTTAAATTGACTGTGTTACTAATCTTTGTTCAAATATTGTATACTAATATAGCATAAGAATTAAGAATCCATTAACTTTTTCTTAAAACAAAGCTTATGTAGATGTAATATAGTTGACAACTTGCCATTAAACTGAGTAGAGTTTTTTACTGTACTATATGCCTTATATAGATCTAGTTTCTACATCGTTTTTATAATACAGCATTTTGAAATAACTAGTTGATATCAGTATGTTAGCAATTGTTGTTAGTTTTTCCCTGGTATGCTATTCTTCACTATCGTCGAATTTATAGGACGATAGCAGTATTTATAGGATATTGATAGGACCCAGGCCTATATACTCTCCTAATTATTTTAGCTTCTAACAATTATCATAGACCAAAGTCCTGATCAAATCATATATCTTGGCGAATCTAATTCGCAAGTAGTTTACATAAAACATTTCTTCAGACAGCCGAATACACAACCACTCCTAAAATTATACTTGTGAAGTTCAAAAATATCATTCATTAAATGGTTCAGGTAAAGCAAGAACTCTACCAAAACTTTGTCATGTACATAGTGATACTGACTGTAAATCCCATAATTATTATTTTAATTAATTATTTATTAAACATGCATATAACGTTATCAGCAGGCAGTTGTTTACATTTCGGTTTCTATATTCTTACAATCCTGTCTCTTTATAAAGGGTGTCCCAAAAAAACGTATGATGAAAATTAACGCATGATTTGACTTTTCCGCCATTTTTGCAGTAAATTGTTGGAAACCCTGAAAGAAAATAAAAGAAAAACAAAAAGAGAGTTTAGGGTTTGTAAAAATACAGCAATCTAAAGACTAAAAACTGTGTTTTCTATTTAATTCAAATCTTGCGTTAATTTTGGGACAACCTTTATATATATATATATATATATATATATATATATATATATATATATATATATATATATATATATATATATATATATATATATACTGTTAATGGTGTTTTAATTTCTCACATATTTTATATAGTCTATATATATATATATATATATATATATATATATATATATATATATATATAGACTATATAAAATATGTGAGAAATTAAAACACCATTAACAGTAAAATTAAAATTGGAGAAGCGCATAGCTTCCTCACGTCCAATCACTGAAATAATGGTCACATTAGAAAAAAAAATTATAATGCAGTAAATTTCGAAATATGAGTGTTACTAGGAAATTAGATTGAGCTCATACGCTTGGGGAAGGAATGGAGGGAGAGGTAACTGTGAGTTAACTTTGACATTCCATTAAAATTTCAATATTAAAATACTGTAAAAGACATTTTTTAAAGCAAAAATGCTCTCGAAAAGACTTTCAGAAGCAAATAAAACAAAATACTAAAAATTTTCTCTGAAGTCTAAAACGTATTACTGTTAAGGAAATGTTGAGTTTGGAGACATCATAAAATTCCCTTCTTCAACTTATAATATTACACACCACAATTAGACAGTATAATATGGGAGTTATTAATATATAAGCCGATGTTTACTATACATAAAAATATTATCATTTTAAGGTATTAAAAAGAAATAATTTTAAATCCTCATTATATTATGCAGACAATGAATTGATATGGATACGTTTTAAAGTCCCTATAGTTTGGCTAAAACTTTGAGACGCAAAAATCCTCAATTACTGAATTTATTTACGTTTGAGTATGGTCATGCACCGAGTTGAAATTAAAAAAAAAAAATCGGGTACGGGGTACCTCGGAACTTTTCCTCACTTCAGAGGCCACTAAAGTGAAATAAAAGTGCTTCGCAGCAGGAGGAAGCAGCATTGGACGTGGTCAGTACTTGGATGGGTGACCGTTCTGAACTGACTGATTTATTATCATTCTTAAAAAAACCTTATTTTTTAATACCTATATTTTATTTAATTATTTGAAGTTTGGCGGTATTTTGACAGATGTAAACAAACTTTGACGTCATCAAAATTATTGCACTAATAAATAATTACATTCTCTTATAACTTTTAAACTAATTAATGGAATTTCATCGGTTTTTTTTTTATATTTGTTCCTTATTTTTTTCCTGTTCCAACGATATGCTATATGTCAAAAACCTATTTATACTTTCAGTATTATTAACCGTCAAAGTTTAAAAATTCAAAATTTTATAACTTCAAAATGGCGGCCAAAATCAAAATGAAATTTAGTGGGCTTGTTTGTCATACAGAGAGGTACATTCGAGCCAAATTTCAACTCGATCAGGACCATTTTCGATTTATTACGATTTTTTTAAATTTTTGCTGTCTCAGCAAACTGGGTTCAAGATGGCGGAAAAAGTTGATTTTCCGGGCGGCACAACTACAGGTTAGGAATGACTTTTCTGCCACGTTTCACCTCTCTAGGTTAAATACCTTGGGCGCTACGATGATCACACACATACATACGTCATGCTGAAAACCACTCAGGAGGTCTTAAAAACACCTAAAACGGATAATTCCGTTGAAATCTCGAAAAAAAAAAATTTTTGGTGAAAACAATACTTTTCCTACTATTAGTTGTGAGGAAAAGTAAAAAAGTGTACTTAATTTGCGTTGTAAAAAGCATGCCAATATTTTATGAAATATTGAAAAACTGGAATATTTTTTCCCTGAGACATTTGGGAATCAATTCAGCTTCTTTCAATTAGTAGCTGAACAATCTTGCCAAATTTAATTTTAATCTCGTGGTCTAGTTTTTACATTATCGCCAACTCAACTGATCAGATAAATATCTTTACACATCAAGATTAGTAGTTTTTCAAGTTAGTTGAGTTTGTTCAGCTCGAAAAGTCGAGGGGACATATGGACACAGAGACATCATTGCAAAAATATTCTTATACAATTTGCGCTTCCCCCTACTATGAGAAGCAAAAAAGATGATTTTAGATGAACATCTCTATTAAACATTTGTTTTAAAAATGTCATTTATCTGTACATGCAGCTTAGTTCTGTATTTCAATAATATAGTTTTGATTTACTTTCTTATTTCGTGTAAATTATAAATTTTATAAACAATTTTTAATTCTATAATTTAATGTGGCACGTACATTCTAAGCATATAAGATATTAAAAACGTGTTTTTGACATTTAAACTATCTAATTATTCAAAAAGAAAGGGTGAAAATACAGATTAAATGCTTACTTACCACCAACACCAACGGATCGCAAATTTATGCTATGTATCTATACTTCAGAACAATGGAATTTTCTTCATTTCTTTAGCTATTGTTTTTAAATTAAAACAACTGATACATCTTTGCATATGTACGTGTAGTTTGCAAGACATGAACTTCAAAATTCATATAACTTGCACCAGTTGCACCATATAAGGTCTATCTGATAACATCGCAGTTAAACCTAGTTAGTTAAACTCAAATTCTTAAAACATTTATTTTGATGTATAATTCTTCTTGGAGTTTTGTTTTTAATCAAGGCTGCAACTTCAACGCAAGCTCGCCATCTGCGCCTAAAACATAAAATATTTTAACACCTTATACACAAACGTAGAATTTGTATAATACTCTATGGGTGGATATTTATGTATTATTAATAAAAATAACTCAAAACTCTTGAAATCTTTAAGTTATTTCTTACTTACAATTTTTTTTAATTATTTACAAAAAATCCACTTACCTAAATATTTTTGCTTTGTATCACTATTTTTAAAAATTAATGTTTTCTATCAATCATTCATTTCACGTCCATATTTTTCCTTTCCTTTTTTGTACGTTCGTAGCATGTAATATAAAGTTAATTGATTTCAGTTCTAAAAAAAGTCTAGGAGAAATCATTAGAGTTTAATGAACATTTATACTTAAGATCATCATAAAAAAAGATCATTTAGAAATAGGTTCCTGCCTACATTCAATTTTCATTTTACTCAATCAGAAATTATTTGAAGAAGAAACAATACCCAAACAGTAGTACTCTAGTTTCCCACTCAAGTTGTTCAATAAATAAATAGAATATTGTATCATTATTACTACTTATTGCTATTAGATTGAGGCAATATTCTAATATTAAAAAAGAATAAATATTTATATCCAATATATATATATATATATATATATATATATATATATATATATATATATATATATATATATATATATATATATATATATATATATATATATTGCAGTATTTTTCTTTTTTTTTTGTGTGTGTTTTTTTTGCTAATTAAAACTTCAGTAGCAGAATTTCCCCTCTGCACTGAACTGGAGGGGGAACAAAAATGTGCATTCCCTGCAACTGAACTATATATTTGTTTTAAAAAAGGAATTGAAGTGTCATTATAACTAAAAGTTCTATTTTTCCTTGCTTTAGGGAATAGTTAAGTTTAAAAATATTTGTATATATTAACCTGGGGAAAATAGTAAGTGCTGTCAACATAATAGAATATTTATTGAGACTTTACAATAACATTGTAGTAAAATTATTAAAGGTTATACGTCTTTACAATATTTTATTAATATACACAAACGACAACATATGAGTTGAGCTAATTATAGGTTAAAAAAAATGGCCTAGATCAATGGTACATTTAAAATATAAATTCAAAGCTATGCAAATACGTGCAAAGTGTCATCTTCAAATTCATACAAATTAATTTCAAGCTCCTTTCAAGGATTAAAATCAAATAATATTTTATTCTATTAATTAAATAAATACTAGCTACTTAATTCAAGATTCAATATCGACTACTTGAAGTAATTTATTCCAAGATACTTACTTTGATTATTTTTTGAAACACAGAAATGTTTTTCTTTGTGTAAATATTTAATTTTCTCTGATATAAGAGGGCAATTAGAAGTAACGAGTGGGGTAGTTAGTGTGGGATTGCCTCTGTCTCCTTTAGAATTAATTGCATTGATAATTAGTGGTTTGGAATAGTTGTAAATGCGCATGGACTTGACTAATGGACGGGGACAATATCTTGCCTGTCGGCCCAGTTATGCAAACCCGCTCAACACTCGACCAAACTAACATAAATAAACCTGCATAGTTAACTTCTTACCCATTGCTGATGTAACTCTACAGTTTATTTCCTAAACTAGTTTATTTCCCCTGCTTTAGTTTGACATTATCACTTAAATAATAATTAGAGTTATATATTACTATTTATTTAATTATATCATATTGATAAAATATAATCAAGGTTCAGTTTAAGTTATAGATTTTCGTTAGAAGCCATTTTTTTTTAAATTTAGTAAAATCATAAATAATCCCTTATAAAATGGGCAGTATAATTTGCATTATAAATTGTGTGTTTGGCTAATTATACTACTTGGTCTTTCCACATACCGTGATCGTGAGAATTTATCCGATTTGGCATCAACTTTTGAAGAACCAATAAGAAATCTCCGATGTATAACTAAAAGCATACAAGCTTGGGCAAAACTACCCGTTATCCTAAATGTCCTTCAACAAAAATTATAAACATTTATTATAATAGCAATGTCTTCCGTTGTATAATATCAATGTCTTTCCTTTTCAATAGGTATTAAACATTTGTTGATGGAAAACATTTATATTTTAAGTATTTGACTAATTTTTCTTCCCAGCTTACCGATGGTAACGGTTTCAACCTTCTTGCCCTAATTGTTTGCCTTGGACATGCGCAGAAATATACACTTATATCTTTTAAAGAAGGTGCTCATTTGATTTTTAAGAAAATTGGATAGTAAATCGAAAGTAGCCCACAAATAACCCTCTATTAATTTAAACCATCTGCGCTCATTAAATTTGCATAAAATGGTACTCTTCGTATTCATGTAAAAAAAAAAGAAAAAAAAAAAGATCTTTGACACATTTGAAAATAGACTGCCAATTGGTGTGGCACATAGCTTCCTCGCATCCTATCCACGTACTGTATTGGTTTTATGCTTTTATACAAGCCATTATTGTTTACTTTGTTTAATTGTTTCCCCGTTATTTAATCTGTCAAAATTGTTTTAATTTTTTACATGAATTAAAGTATTAATTTAGCAAACGTTAAAGAGCGCAGACGGTTCAAATTTATCTTGGTATATCTGCGGGTTACTTTCGATAAACTGTAAAAGTTTCATACAAATCAGATAAGTACTTTTGAAGATATAGGTGTAAATATATGTATGTTTGTGCGCATGTGGAAGAGAAACAAATAAGCGCAGAAGGTTGAAACTTATATGGGACCAACAATGGGTTAATTATGACCTACCACCTAAATTTCATTAAAATTGGACGTGCAGTTTTTATGATATGTTGGTTCGCAAAAATCGAACGACAGACCGACAGACAGAGACGGAACAAAAAATGTTCCCTGATGTCTGAAACGGATTTCTGTCTTGGAATTTTTGAAATCAGAACCCAAAAATATTTTCGTTCATCGAAACGATCACATAGCTTCCGTTACCTTCGGTAAGCTAGGAAGCAAAATAAAAGTAATTTTGTAAAAGCAAAACATTGTGAACGTAGGTGATGTCACGAAAGGAAGCTACGTGCTAAACTAATTGGCAGACTATATTTGAAGGTGGACAAATCATGATTGATATATTTACTAATTTATTACATTATTATTAGAATCTTTGACATTTAAATTTTAAAATTTACTGATGATATGAAACTATAAACTAAAACCGATTGATTTTATCCACAAGCACATTTTTCAACTAAGTTGAAATATCTTTAAACCAATTTTTTATATTTTGAAGTTAAAGAGATGGACAGCTTTAATCTGCAATTTCATTGCGTAGTTAGGTACAGGTTGAAAAGCCACCATTGAAGTCAAAGTTTTGAAGAGAGGAGGGGACCTAGCAGAGTACTTACTTCTAAGGACCTCACGCCCCTCTATATTGAGAATGCCCACAGTCCTGCTCCAATATCAGTATTTCCTATTACCGATTTTGCTTACAAATTTCTTAACACTTTTGAGTGCTTAAGTAAAATCCTAGGTCCAAACAGAAAACATAAATCTAATTTTTTTATCTTGTAACTTCATGACTTCATTACATTGATTGATTGATTATAATTATAAACATTGATAAAGTATAATTATAGTAATGCTATAAATAATGTTACAGAGCTCTTGCATATAATTATTTATTAACGCAGGTATTTATTGTATTGTATATTTTTGTTGATTAATCAAAGACCATTTATAATATTATTATTTATAATGATATATACCTATTAATTAAAATAATAATATATTATATATATATATATATATATATGTGGGTGTGTGTGTGTGTGTGTGTGTGTGCGTGTGTGTGTGTGTTTATATGGTGTTTATTTGTGATAAAAAAGGTATGTATTACTCCTATTTCCTCGCAATTAATATTAAGCAATTTCCAAAATATATTTTATTCTTATATACTTTTTGAGTGCTAGATTCCTCTTATGCAGATAACGATATCCATTTTATTTTAGATTTATTAAGCTTATATTAGATTTGTAACACTGAAATTGAATGAATCGTTTAAAATTTCAAATAATTAGCTAAGATGGAGGGTTTTTTTAACATTAAATTAAAAACCCTAGGTAAGGTTGAAAGAATGGAAATTAAAACTAAAGTTACGGTTAATCGAAAGTGTCTTTCAAATTAAGGCGAGAAAAGACGATGTAATGGATTCTTTTTAAGATGTCATACAAAAAAACAATGAGCATGTGTTTGTTTGTACATGGTATGTAAAGACGCGGGACAATGTAAGGGCTGTAGGGTGTGGGAGTCAGTGTGGTAGGGTGTGAAGGGCAAGGTCTGGGAATAGGGCGCCTTGTTTTCTCCGTGTGTGGATGTCATGTAGGAATGCCAGTGTCTGTGTCCTCATTGTACGCTCAGGGTACAGCAGAGCATATAGCGCGTAGCCAAGGTGTAGGGTTACTATGGGAAGTGGACTCCCTTCGCACAGCAGCCTCGGCCCTCAGCTGGCCCTAACAGTTCCCATTCCGACATCACACCTCCTCTCCTCAATTAATTTGCCCTTCTCTTTTCTCACTGTTAAATCGAATAGTTACTGCTCACCATTTAAACAATTATGTTTACCGTCGTTTGTTTATCATATATATGTCCAGTATCTTATTCATCTGAAAACTTTCTCTTTAACGCCACGTAATGAACAATCTGGCCACATATTGAAGGCCATATAAGAATAAACTTGCTATCTACCTTAAACATTGCTTTGTCACCGACATATACCATCTAAACATAAAAAAAAACCCAATGCATCTAAACTACAAGTATAATTGTGGGGGAAGAAAAGAAGACATAATTTATATCAAAAAATATAAGAGGAATGTAGTGTCAAAGGTAATTTAGTATAAATGTCTCTGCCTTCATATTGATAGTACAAAGGCTATAATAGCTTTGTAGAGTTCAGTTCCAGTGATGTAACTGAACATAATTTTTATCAAAAAAAATTGAGATAGCACTATTTCTACAAATATTAAGCTACAAGAAATGTGGGAGAGTGAGGAGATGAAAAATTAAGGGAAAATGATTATTTTAGAGTGCAACATTTATTTAGCATTTGACAGTTTAATATTATTGCAAATTATAATAATAATAAAAATAAATTTAAAAAACAATGCAGACAACAAACATACATTATTTAAATTAATCATATAACTTACAATTCTAATAAAAATTTTAAATACAAATGTTACATAATAATATAGCAACTAAGTAATAAAAGTAAATAAATCATAATTAGTAATATGTTTTTTTTTTTAATAATTATTGACTCAAGTATTTATAACTAAATATAACCCAGTTTAATTAAATCTAATTACAGGTAATTAAACTTTAAATATTGTGGGACTATTATTTTGTAAAAAGATTGCTGGGATCATTGAAACAAAACTTATTCAAATGTTGCCCTAGTCTAATATTTGAACCGGGATAGGAACGTGTTTGTAATTAAGTGTTGACTAAGGATTAGGATTCCATCTGGGTAACGACTCTGTTATGATCTTGATGGCTTAGCCATGCGAACTGTAATTCGCTAAAAAAAATCGATAGGAGAGGGGTAGGAAAAAAGGTCAGATAGCTTTGTTTTAGCTCACACCCCGCTAAGGGAAGGAGGGGCGTAGTTGTTCTCAATGGTACTGACGAGCGATTGCGAGCCCCAATATCCCTAACGACGGGAGAAAGTGAGCTGGTGAATATGTATACTGTCTGATGAGAAAGCAAGTGAGTAAATGAAAGAGTTGGGACAAGAGTGTCAAGTGGAAGTGAGTGAGAGAGAAGCACTCGAGAAGCTTGGTGTTAATTAGCCGGGCGGTTCACACCTCGACACCTCTGCTTCGTGCGGCTATTCTACGACTCTACAGCTCCCTCGGTTTTTAAGCTCAAGTTTCCTTTTTTTCTTCCACCCTTCCCCTTTTCCTCTTCCTCAGAGAATAATAAAGACTCGAGGATGAGAAGGAGGCCAAAATAAGTCATAATGAAATATCTTAAACAAAATAATTTCCCTAAGTTTATTCTTCAGAGAACAGTCAAGTGTGAGGATTTTAATGTCATATTAGCACGGTTGTTGATTTTAAGAAATAAAAATCCTAACCACGTTCAAACTCGACTTTTTCTGTTATCGTTCGAGTTAACGTAACTTGAGGTTTTACTAAAGCGAGAAAAAATATCGAGGTTGCCTTTCAATGCCTGCACCTAGTTTAGATGCGGCGACGGACACAATGCATCAATGTTAAATTCTATTTCTCAAGTACAATTAAGAGCTTGTAAACTTCTCCTGGAATTTTCACTTGACAACATTTGTGTTTAAAGGTGAAAAAACTGTGGATTTTCCTAATCCGTTAGGATTCTCTTAATAATTGAATAGAATAAAATAGTATCTCCGAGTTCCCGCACTTAGCAGATAAAATATATTAAGCTAGGTGTGAAGTTACACCACTTATTTACCAGGTTCTAAAATTAAATATTTGAATTAAAGGTGTGAAATGTTTTTATTATGGAAGATACGAGAGTGATTGTTGTTGTGTCTAGAGGAGCGTGTATAATGTAATTGTAGCAGGTTGTGTTTCGAGTGCTAATTAGCAGTTCTCTAATTAGACCGTCGAATCCCGGTGCATCGGAGCAGAGAGAACCGGTTAAATAATTATTAAATCGATATTAATATTGTATTGGTGTGGATCCGTGCGAATATGTATGTGTGTGGGGAGCGGTGGGGCGAAACACTCCGCCTAATTTCACCTTTAGATAACTAGCTTGTTTCTCTCCGAAATCACAAGGACCTTCCATTCCTTTTACATCTTACAGACTTTACCCAACTCTTCTTTTTAATTATTTCTTTTGTTTTCGTTTTTCAATTCTTTCTCTCTATCTCTCTGTTTGATAAAAATATTTAAATATTTTTAAACTTTGAGAAAGCATTCGAAAAAAATGAAATATTTTAAGGAAAGTGTTGTTATCGTGGGTTCCTTGGGTCTTTTCATTGCGACTGTCTTTATCTTGCTTAATTAAAATCGCACTTTAAGCAGGTTGAATGTGAAGAGCTTACTCCTTTTGTAAGGAAGTTAATGTTTAATATACTCCCAGCATATTAAGGAAGAGGCTACTAAGTACTGAGCGATGTTTAAATTTTTCTAAAAAGACTCCTTTTTTACTTAATTATACTCGTTGTGAAAGGATTAAAGGACCTGTCATTTACTGTTTAAAAAGGTTAAATAAATAAAGTGAAGTAACCGAAGTGCGGGAGGGAGAGGATTCTTCCTCGAATCGGAAGATGCGCGGGAAGACGGGAGCAATAGGAGCAGACTAGTGCTGCGCATGCCCTGTCTAGTCCCCTCTATCTTGGTCAGATAGGCGAGAAAATTTAATAGGGATCTTCGTCTGGAAGATCCGTTTAAATAGGATGGGTTTTTTCCTACAAGTCCCCTGATAGAGAAGTAGTGGTAGTTGCTTCGAATTAAAACACGCTATATACATGGCAGGGGCTCATAAGATCAAAAACCGTCTTAGATGTAATAATTTAATATAAAAAAGAAATAACTTTGAACGATACATGTTGAAGGATGCTTTATAATCCGAACTTCTTATAATTATTTATCTCAAGCAGTATGTTTATACTGCTCTTTAACTTTTTGTTAAAGCCAGTCTCTATGATTGCTTATCCGACGATAAGAGTAATGTTAATGTATACTTCTGGTTGTGTTAAAAGCTAGCACTATGAGACCAAAAAAACCAGTTTAGTTTAGTAAATTTATGTCCAAAGCCAGCATTAAAAAGATTTTAGGTACGCCTGTCAAGAGTTTTTACATTAATACAATTGTGAATCGATGAGTATTCAAGTGTATAGGTAGTCAAATAAATTTTCATCTTAATCCTTAAATCATTTAATGAATTTGACCAGTTTAAAACCACACAAGAATGTATAACATTTAAGTTATAATCAAAATTAAATATTAGAAGATTAGTATGCCTCAGACGCGATTAAGGCACTCTCTTCACAGTCCTTAATTCGCCACTAATCGATGTTTGATTAACAGAATGGTGTGGTACATTCCATTTAATGATCTTGTCGAAACAGATTCTGTATCATATTAATTTTATGTTGCATGTTAAGAGTAATGAAACACGAACAACATAAAATCATTGTAGTCATAATGACTGGTATATCTCTATAAGTATGTATTTAGTATTTACTGTATTTGCTAGTTACATTTATTTTCAGATTTAATAATTATTTCCAATTAAAGAATATATAAAAATATTCTTTAATTTTTATATACACAAATTGTGTATATAAAACTTGTTTTCGCGGTGTAAATCTATTTTCATCACCGTTATCTAAAAAATGAAGCTCTAATATTCTAAATGGCATGTTTTCCACTAGATACCAAGCTTAGGAAGTAAATTGCCTCATTAGTTAGTCGAGTAACAAATTGCTTTAGATCCCCTCTTATTTCCTAGACAGGGGCAGGGGTATTGTGGGAAATAAATGTGGTTAAGAAAGGTAGGAAGAAAAAAAGGTGATGGAGCTTCCTCTGGAGGGTTTGGCAGGTGGGAATTAGAGTGATCTGATTGGATTTAGGAAGGCTAACCGGATAATGGGGGGGTCAGGGATAACCTGTTCATTGTAACCTTATAGTAGCCTTACCCTCTTCCAACTTTGGCTTTTTTTCACGTGACTCCCTCTTTAACACCAATACAGACATTATTTGAGATGCGTTTACCTTCTTCCGCTAGATTTCTTCTCTTTTTGATCCACCACTTATCTGTATTATGTCTTCAACCAGTTTAAGAGAAGAAAAACTTGTATCGCTATTCTATTCATATTACCCAATTTGTCTAAAACAATTTCTATTTTTTTTTTTTTTTTTTTTTTTTTTTTTTAAATGTATATACCTATCTATAACTGCAAATTCGCTAAAATATGACCTTTCATCAATTGGAATAAAATATTTTATTATTTGATTTTACTCAATATTTCATTTTGTACAATAATTTAAAAAATAATTTTTGAACTCTCGTTAAGAATAATTTTAATATAATCATATAATTAATTAATATAATTATCTACGAGTATGATAACTATACTTTTAACTAAATTACCATGGGGATCTTGATATCGAAACTGCATTCTATCTCTCAAGATAAATTATTCGACATAAGATGTTGTTTCACACAACAAATACCATTTTTATAATTGTATTATTTGTTTGCTTTCTAAACAGAGGATGGTTGAACTGAGCTTTGCTCTCAAAGGCTTTAAGAGAAGAAGGCCACTGCATTAGCACCTACTTAACATGGTTTTCTTCTCTGCTCTAAGTGAAAGCGTCTAATGAAATTATATTTGTTTTATCTCCTCTTCAATTCTAAGCTATTATACTTAGGCTTGACTTTGGCACCTCCACCCCTTTCATCTCCTACCTAACAATGAACAAAAGCTTATTTTCCACGATAAAGCATTATTTTCACAATTCAGTTAACCGAATTAAAATTATAAAAAAGGCTAAGAATTTCCGTTGTTTTCTTAATTCGTGTAAAACAAGAGCGTGTCTGAGGAAACGAGTCATGGGGGGAGGGGGCGACACACGCGCTGAAAGAGGCCGAGCCTGCCTCACACTGATTTTTCCTTTTAAACAAGTGAAGGAGAAATTTCCTTCTCGTAGGAGAAGAGGGGGAAGCTTTTTCTTTCATTAAGTCATTTGGACTCAACGGTGGAGCGAGCAGGCAAAGCCCGAATTTAATAATTTAACAAAAGGCAATTCGGGTTCCTTGTCTGAGCTTTGGCCCTTTAATGGGCCAACTTAATGAAAACCAGTCTCCTCACGGCTTCTCTCACCGGACTTGTCACCTCTGTTAACCCTCTCACTCGTCTTCTCGCCCTTCCTATATAATTGCTCTGTTCTTTGTCACCCCTTGCCCTTCTCACTCCGTGCTTCTAGCCTCAATGTAACTTCTGTTCCATCCATTTCTCTTGTCCTTATCTCGTCTCCTAGAAACATCCACTAGGAATACAACTGCTGTTTCAAACCTTTGCTTTACTTTATTTTCAAAAGATCCTTCCGTCGCCACATCGATCCTATTCAAGATGACGAAAGGAGTAGAACACAATGTTCTGTGAGCTTTGACCTAAAAGCTCGTATTATGATAATGTTGACTCTTTAGGGCAGCTACTAATAAGATCACAGTTTCGATCTTCCACTAAAATATATTCTTATACAAATATTTAGAATAGAAGAGAGCGAACTAAGCACAAAACTAGGTACAATGAATATATTCGCAGTCATATTAAAATCGCATTATTTAATTTCCTCAGAAAAATAATTTAAATTATTTATTGGTTTTTTAAAGGCAAACCTTGACTGAGATGTTAAAGAAGACGGTTAGGAAGGGTTTGATCGGTTGTGGATTGAGGAAGGGCCAACAGGTGCTGTGTATAGGATCGAGGGCTGAGCCTGAGGGTAAGCTCGTGTCGTCCTATAGATAAGCTCTTGCTAATGTTGTGACAAGTAGACACAAAGACTTCACACTTCAGGGTCCCCACACCTGGTTACCAGACACAATGTAAACTTACATTTCAGCTACAATTAGTGTCTCCTATGTCAATAGAAGGGGTTGCCTCCAATCAAAACATCCCCTCATATCCTGTAGCAACCGATTTCCCACAACCCTTTGCCCAACAAGGCCGCGAGCCGGGCCCTCTTCAGTCCTCTCCAGACCTTGTTGACGTTTGGTCCCGCATCATCCTCTCAGACATGCCACTTTACTTTGGGTAATCTTTTTTAAGTCTTTCCTTACATCTTTTTCCCTGACTAGACAAAATGTCTTAACTTTATCACTCATACAAGTGAGACCACCTTTCTTATATATTTCAAGTGCACCCTAAGAACTTCGAACCTGAATTTCTCGAGAACCATTTCCTTAACTGACTCAAATTGTTCAAAAAATCAATGTGCTTATCAACGTACTTAATAATATGCACTGGTATATCTATCAGCAGACAGTAAAGTTTCAAAACCTTAAAAACTATATTTACACTCTACAATTAAAAATTTACTTTATTTAGTCTAAGGTACTAGGGTTCAGTACCTATTCTTGCCGTGATCATTTTAAGTTCTGGGTCAATCAAGAAATACTTTTTACTTTCTAATATATTAATTGTATAGAAAATGAAAGTATTGATATGCGAAATTTGAACGTACGGACGTTTTAAGGTCCCCTAAATCCAAACTCTAACCCCCATCCCCGAAACTATAAAAAAAAAAAACCTATAAGTATTTTTCCCCTGAAAAATCTTGTTTCCAAGATATTGATGATTTTACTGAAAATAAAAGACAAAGAGTAAACTGTCGCATAATGAGTACTTAAATGTGTTTAAAAATTAATCAATTAAATTATAGATATTTTTGAATTTACTCATTCTAACTATGCATTTTTTAAGGTTCCGTACAGTGATATATTGCTCTATTTCCGTAAACCGATAATCTTATTATTTTATACCGAATAAAATAATTATCCCTTTTAAACCTAAAATACTGAGTAAATACTCAACGTTTATAGTTAATTTATTTAACCAAGTACGATTTTCATTAAACATTTACAGCAATTAACCTATTTAATGTTATATTGTTAAGTGAGTAAATCAAATGATTTCGTATAAATTAAGTTGCTATCTGATCAATTATTCTTAAAATATATAATGCTTCCTGTACGTTATTAATAACTATTAATACTTGTTTATTAATAATAATAATGTAATAGCTACAGTCTATAAGATTAGAGTTGGCACAATCGAAGGCGGGAAACAACAAATGTGGAGGTAGTTTTGGGGTTATAAAAAGGGAAAATCAGTGTTGCCATGTTATATTTTTTTTTTGAGGAACAGGGGTAGAGTAGGGCATTTTTTTTCTAAAGTTGCATTCAAGATAGTGGACCAATAGAATCGTTTCCCTCAACATTTTCCCGCCTTCGATTGTGCCAACTCTAATCTTATAGACTATAGTAATCCAGCATTTTCATATTATTTTCCTAACTGAAACATAGGTAATTTGGTCAGGCATCCATGAAAATTAAAAAGAAACCGTCGATATAGTTATTTCATTGAGCAGAAAGCCAGAATAATAATTGTACATTACGCGTCGAGTGCGGAAAGTAGCATTTTGCATGCGAGTGTGGAGTTTGCAGCCGAGCGATAGCGAGGGTGGTAAAACCACACGAGCAATGCAAAATGCCGTTTTCACACGAGTTGCGTACCGTACTTTATCTACGATTGTTAGATTTAAATAATAAATACAGAAACAAATAAACTTGCTGTATGTAAGTTCGTATCTCTCTCTTGATAAAGATGGCATTAATTCATTAGTTGTATTTTTTGCCGAATTAATTATTTCTGGAGGGTTATTATTCTCCACATTTTCGTCAAAGTCACTTGATTCACTCATTGTTTTTCACTAAAAACTCGATATAAACAGTTACTTTAATAAAAGAACACCAAATTAGTTTTGTTAAATGTAAACAAACTCACAAATCGTGCGTAAAGCTGAAGAATTCCTCTTCTTTACCGCACTAGCGTGGTAAAGAAGAGGAATTATTCAGAACTATGAGACGCGCATGCGCAATGAATACAAGTACGTAAATAATCACTTTCTACGCATCTAAACAAAGATATAATGTTTATATTTCGTATCAATCGTAGATAATAACTTTTGTGTAGTAGATATTTACAAATAAGCATTTCTTAAATAGCAGTCTTGGTATAATAGCAGATTATACTAATATTGATGAATAAATATACGTAGTTTAATTAATTATAATTTTGATGAACTTATATATAGCAATTGTCCTAATTGATTCTTCACTAATCTAGTAAGAAGAAAAATCCTTTTTCCACGCCTGCATGTTACTTATTTTTTTAAAAAAATTATGGTACACCAGCCTTCACCCCACGCCCCGGCGAGGCTCATGCTTGATATTAGTGGCTATGTTTCCTATTATCATGTAGGCCTAGCAATTTAATAAAATGTCTAAACAATTTTGTTTCCAAAGCCTTCTAAGAATAGTATCATCAGGTCTGTATTATGAATCATTCATTCCATTACAAAGAATATAATACTCTCCAAAACGTAGTTTGGAGTCTATCTATTTAAATAAAAAAATAGCCAATCGAAACTGAGTAACATAGTAATAATAGAATTGCTACAAAAAAATCCCCTCAAGTACTTGCCAGCAAGATACTAAAAGGGTTTCATCGGTCATAAAGATTCATATATCATACATTATTTTTATATTTTTTTATCACTGGTTTTATATTACTTTGCTTTGTAAGTTTCATCGCACATTTCCGTTTCCCCAATTTTGAACCACTTCCCGTGATATAATCTTCCCCAAATTTTGCACATAGCTACAACTAAGGTAAAGAATACAGAAACCAAAAAAAAAAAAAAAAAAAAAAAATGGCGTCAAATTTATTTGCATTTTAAGTTTCATCGCACACCTATTACCCCAATTTTGGGACCACTTCCCGTCATTCAATCTTCCCCAAATTTTGCACATAGATACAACTAAGGTGAAGAATACAGAAACAAAAAACAAAAAAAAAGTTGAAAATACCTAAGACCAGTTTTGAAAAATGGCATTTTTATATTCATTATTTAACTAAAATATGTATATATGTAAATATGTAACATAATGTAAATATGTAAAATATGTAACATAATGTAAATATGTAAAATATGTATATATGTAACAGTTAGGAGAAGCAAGGAGTGCATATATTATTATCCTTCAGCACCTTAGGTATGCAATTATTTGGTTCTTTTAGAGGTAATGACCGCTACTTTGGAAACGATATATATTTGTGATCCACATTTCAATACTTTTAAAATGATACACCACTTAAAAATTACAAAAAATATAAATTTTGGGTCGCCATAGTTACGGCCACCTAAAAGTCCTAAAATTTGATTTTATTATATTAACTCCCAGAAATATCATTGACCACCAGAGATGTATATATATGTACTTGTTTTCCTCATTTTTAGGACCTGTCCACCTGGGGTAGCGGGGGGGGGGGACATTTTTTGGTGTTTTTTCAAAAGTTATAACAAACATTGAAGATGTGTTAAACACAATTTTGCCTGAAATTAAAGATGAAATGCTAAATTACACGTTTATGCAAGATGTTACCCCGTCCCATCCCTCCTTGCAAACAATTCAATAGCTGCAAGAGAACTGCCCAGACTTCAGGCAACATTGTGCTTAACACATCTTCAATGTTTGTTATAACACTGAGGGACTTCTCCTACTAACCTACAACCCCCCCCGCGACCATGTGGTGATTTATTCTATCAAAAGTATACCAGACAAGATTACTACCCGGACAACGACTTTTTTCATGGCTTTCACCCAATCGTTTTTAAAGTTATAGACATGAAATTTAAAGTAGAAGAATGTAGTTTTCAGACCCCGCAAACCCCATATCTCTATCTACTACAGAAGCTGAGCTATAAGTGTTCAAAATAATGGGGTATTTTTGGCCCACCCTGTAAATATACATCTCTGTAGGCGTAGGCCCATTATTTACCAAATTTTTTATTTTTTGTAATTTTTAAAGTGGGTATCATTTTAAAGGTATTAAAATTTGGATCACCAATATATATCGAATTTCCAAAATGGCGGCCATTCTCCCCAAAAAACTTTTTAAAAAATGCCCCCTCCTCCTGCTACCCCAGGTGGACAGGTCCTAAAAATGAGGAAAACAAATACATAAATATACATCTCTGTGGGCCAATGATATTTCTGGAAGTTAATATAATAAAATCAAATTTTAGAACTTTTAGGTGGCCGTAACTATGGTGACCCAAAATTTATATTTTTTGTAATTTTTAAGTGGGATATCATTTTAAAAGTATTGAAATGTGGATCACAAATATATATCGTTTCCAAAGTAGCGGTCACTACAACTAAAAGAACCAAATAATTGCATACCTAAGGTGCTGAAGGATAATAATATATGCACTCCTTGCTTCTCCAAACTGTAACTTTTTATATATATTTTAGTTAAAAAAAAAAAAAAAAAAAAAAAAAAAAAAAAAAAAAAAAAATGTATGATACATAATTTTTTATGACCGAAGAATCCCTTTCAGTAGCTTGTTGGCAAGTACTTGACGGGATTTTTTTTGTAGCATGTTATTCACTGAGCTATAAGTGTTCAAAAAAGGGCGGTTTTTTTGGCCCACCCTGTATATATGTTTGCCTTATTTTTAGGATCTGTAATAATGGGGTGTAAGCATGGGGTTTTGTTTTAATAATTTCGGGGTAAAATGGCCGCCATTTTGGAAACGCGATATATATTTGTGATCAAAATTTTAATACCTTAAAAAAGATACCCACCTTAAAAATGTTTTTTTTGTTTTTGTTTTTTTAAATTTTAGTTTTTATTATATAAACTCCTGGAAATATGATTCGCCCACAGAGATGTAAATTTATGTATTTTTCCTTATTTTTAGGATTTGTCCTGATGGGATGCGGGGGGGGGGGTCATTTATTTTGTGTCTTGTTTTGGTAATTTTGGGGTAAAAGTATGAGCAGAGCCGGAAATTTGAAAATGCGGAAATTTCAATATCTTTGATACCCCACTCAAAAATTACAAAAAATGTAAAATATAGCGATCAGCTCGCAATTGCTCGCTGATTGAAGATATTTTGAGTGTTTAAGTTAGCAATATTTTCCTTGTATTTGGGCAAATGATTTTAACTTGTATACTAAATTTCAAATCTCTATAGCTACAGTAGGTCGGGAGGAAAGAGCATAAGGGTTTTTAAATGACCTGAAGATATCATGAATGAGAAATTAAACTTAGTCAAATCCAATTAGAATGGGAAGTCACTTTCCGATCATCAATCTTGGTGCATTAATTTAATTACCAGTCTCTTCTCTCAATATACGGCAGTTGCACCAGTAAATAAGTAATAATTAATTCTAGGACAAATTAATAAATACTCGATTTAAAGAACATTAGTGTGAGGTTTAAGCACCCCAATCAGAAGTGACCGATTTAGTCAACAACTGCGGACGCCATAAGAGCTCAAAGATAAAAAAAAAAAATAAAAAAATAAATAAAAAAATAAATAAAAAAAATTAGCTCTGTTTAAGGTAGAACAAATGAGGTACGACAAAAAAAACATAGGACCAAAGTTGTAGATCTTTTAAAATCAGTTACCGCTGGTGCAATCTGCTTTTCTATACGACTTACCGTTTAACCGCAATAAGCCTCCAAAAAAACTTTAAAGTTGCGTCCATCATCGGATTCTTCAAGACGGTTTGGGCCAATTTCTGACCAAGCGCAAAATACTATACGAGTCTCTGGGTGTACCCAAGCCTTTTGATTAGTGAGTCTGTGGGTTTTGTCGCGCAATATATACCCACTTAATAAAATGTATTTTTATTTATTTTTTTATCTAAAATAGAGCTCCTTATAATAAAGAGCAAATGGAATTTACCGCACTCAAAAATTCGAAATAATAAACTGCGAAAACGTTTACGGTTAGTCAGGAAATAATTTATGACTAACACAGCTATATCAGAACACGCACACAACACATAACACAAATTAGACACAGATAAATATAATATTTTACACACTGAAAAACACCACCAAAACGACTTACACTGGAAATGTTATACATAAAATCAAATACAAAGAACATAAACTTGAAACAAGACCCCAATAAATTAACCATCATTTACACAAATATTATATATAATACAAATCAAAATAAATAATTACAAATTTTTTATTAGGTATGTCAATTATAAAAATATAAAAATTCTTTACAAAAAATTCAAAAACAGCTAAAATCAAATCAAAATTTGGCACTCTTTTACTTTGTTACCCACCAAAAAACATTTTTTTTTTTTATTAAATCCAAGTGCTATTCTTTAGTTCAAATTTTATTGGATTTAAGTTTACTTTGCCTTACTAGATAGTTAGACTAACGGATATTGTCATTTTTATTTACAGAAGTGTGATATTCCTTTGCCCCAAAGGAATATTTAAATATTCCCCAGTTAAGATTGTCATTAATGTTTCAATAAATTGTCAAACACAATAATGTAAACAAAGGGTGGGTAACCAAGTGAAATCTTGCCACATCCGACCTAATTTCCTTTGTTACCCACCTTAGGGTGGGTAACAAAGGAAATTAGGTCGGATGTACAAAGTAGGTGGGTAACAAAGTAAAAACGTACCCAAAATTGTTACTAACATTATTTGGTAAGACATTTATTGCCTAATTTCTTAATTAATATTTTCATTTGACTAATTTCTCTAAATTTATAGTATTCTACCATTCGAAACACTGATGAAGCTCAGGTTCCTTGGGAGAAAGCTTTGTGAAATAAAATAAAAAAGAAATTAACAACGGACTTTTATTCCAAACAACACCTTCACTGTTTTAATTCTACTCTCAAGTCCACCTTAGAAAACCTTCAATTAAAATTTATTTTGTTTTGCTTTTATGGTTTTTACTATCTCATATAAAGAGAAAGTATTGGGATGGCGTGAAAAATTAATTTTGACGGATTTACACTTTTTGAGGTCCTCTAAATCCAAAAAAGTATTTGTTAAGAAATATCTGTCTGTCGTCTGTGAAGACGCGTAGAGTCTGAACTACTGGGCCCGATTTTGACAAAATTTGGCATACATGTTAAGAAAAATTATACCCCCAAGCAAAATCGTGAAATGAATTTTAGCTCCGAATTCGGGGACGCTACCCCCCCCCCCCCCCCCCCCCCCAAAAAAAATAAAGAAACTGAAAACCTGAAAAAAAAATTTTTTTTGAAAATACTTCCGACGATTTTGATTATAATACTAAAATGTAGTTCATTTAAATACAAATCTAATGATATAAGCCGTTTCCCCGGCAAAAATCAGTTCCTGAGAAAATAGCTTTAAACGCGAACGGAAAGAGGCCGGGTTCGATTCCTCGTCGAAGAAAGTTATTTATTTGATAAATTTTGATGAAATATACAATAATAATTTATTAAATATACCATAGAAAACACTAAAACTAATAAATGGAAAACAATGGGTTAAGTAATTATGAAATTGTATTTGAGAAATTTTGTCTGAGTTTTCTCTGACCGAATTTTTCCGGGCATGCATGGTACTAAATTTTTTTTTTTTGAAAATTATGGTACACCAGCCTTTACCCCACGCCCCGGCGGGGCTCATGCTTGGTATTAGTGGCTATGTTTCCTATTATCATGTTGGCCTAGCAATTTAATAAAATTAATTGTTTAATAATATTTTATGAAAACGGTGTTCCTATTTTAAATTCCATAATATTTTATTCATTTATTATTAATAAATAAAGTTCATTTGTTTTATCATTACCTCCTATAATGTGTTTCTTCTTAAAATTTCAACCCCCACCACACTATTCTTTCCCTCATTTCTAAACTTTCATACCCTCACCTCCAATTTTTTTTTAAATTTAAATATGCAGCGAGGAACATAAATTCCTGCTCTGCTGGGTATAACGAATAGTTAGGTATGTACAAAAGAGTTGTAAAAGACTTTTGGCTGTAATAAATTCAAACTTGATTATTTAGCAAGTTTAAATTTGCAACTATTTTGGAGAATGCCCCATAAAAAAACTTCCGACAAACTTTCTCATTTTACATAGTCATACTTACTTTAAATCCTATCTAATTTATTTAATTAATAAATTAATAATAATTAATAGTACATTACGCGTCGAGTGCGGAAAGTAGCATTTTGCATGCGAGTGTGGAGTTTGCACCCGAGCGATAGCGAGGGTGGTAAAACCACACGAGCAATGCAAAATGCCGTTTTCTCACGAGTTGCGTACCGTACTTTATCTACGATTGTTAGATTTAAATAATAAATACAGAAACAAATAAACTTGCTGTATGTAAGTTCGTATCTCTCTCTTGATAAAGATGGCATTAATTCATTAGTTGTATTTTTTGCCGAATTAATTATTTCTGGAGGATTATTATTCTCCACATTTTCGTCAAAGTCACTTGATTCACTCATTGTTTCTCACTAAAAACTCGATATAAACAGTTACTTTAATAAAAGAACACCAAATTAGTTTTGTTAAATGTAAACAAACTCACTAATCGTGCGTAAAGCTGAAGAATTCCTCTTCTTTACCGCACTAGCGTGGTAAAGAAGAGGAATTATTCAGAACTATGAGACGCGCATGCGCAATGAATACAAGTACGTAAATAATCACTTTCTACGCATCTAAACAAAGATATAATGTTTATATTTCGTATCAATCGTAGATAAACATATTTAAAATACTCTGCAAATTAGTGTGGCACATAGCTTCCTCGCGTCCTATTTTGTATACTTTGGGCCAAGTTCCAGACCCTCTCCCAAAAAAGTCAGCCATTGAAAGTAGTAATATCTAGTTTTTGGCCAAGTCTGCTCTTTTTAGGGTTTCGTTGGTAAAACCAAAAAAAAGAAACCCTTATAGTTTCGTTCCTGTGTCTGTCTGTCACTCACTGTGTGTACGGTTCCAATAACTTTTGAACCAAAAGAGATAAAAACGTGAAACTTTCCAGTATAAAAAATAGTTTTAACGTGCATACAGGAAAAATATAGCGAACTCAATATTATCAGCTGTTCAAATTTAAAATGACGGATAATTCACGTCGCGAAATTTTTTTTTTTTTAAATTTTGAGTGGGGTATCAAATGAAAGGTATTGAAGAGTAGAATAGAAATATATATACCACTTAGGGATAGTGCTTAATTTTCAGCGCCATTTTGTCAAAAAACATCGAAATTTTGCGTGCCCCCCCCCCCCCCCCTAAAATCGTATTTCCGCTATTACTAAAAATATAGAAAAATATGCAAAATGTGTGGTCTGCTGGGCCATAGAAAAAATAAGATTAGCGATTTGATCTGATTTACTGGAAATCCAAGATGGCGGATAATTCATGACACTCGAAAAAAAATATTTTTTTATAATTTTGAGTGGGGTATCAAATGAAAGGTATTGAAGAGTAGAATAGAAATATATATACCACTTAGGGGTAGTGCTTAATTTTCAGCGCCATTTTGTCAAAAAACATCGAAATTTTGCATGTCCCCCCCCCCCTAAAATCGTATTTCCGCTATTACTAAAAATATAGGAAAATATGCAAAATGTGTGGTCTGCTGGGCCTAAGATTAGCAATTTGATCTGATTTACTGGAAATCCAAGATGGCGGATACTTCATGTTATCTGATTTTTTTTTTTTTTTTAATTTTGAGTGGGGTATCAAATGAAAGGTATTGAAGAGTAGATTTCAAAAATGTATAACCCTTGATGTTAACATTTAATTTTGCGCGCTATTTTGTCAAAAAAAAATCAAAAGTTTTCTCCCCTCCCCCCTTAATTTTGTGTTCACAATACCAACGAAACCCTTTTTACGTGAGATTCACGCCTTACCAATTTATTTTAGTATATAACTTCACTTTACTCCTAATTTCATGAGCAAGACTGATCTTTTCTTTTTATTGCTTAACACTTGGCCAGTTTCTGAATGAGGCATTAAACGAACTTGGCCGCAATGTAGATATAACTACCTTGATAGGATTTTTTGGGTAGGGGGTCCTAAACTTTTTCCTTTTCTTCTAAGTTTTCTCTTTCCCATTATTCACGTAACTCTTATGTGATGATAAACATGATACTGATGTTTTATGCCTCATTCAGAAACTGGCTAAGTGTCAAGCAATAAAAATAAAAGATCATTCTTGCTCATAAAAGTTGGAGTGAAGTAAGGTTATATGCCTACTAACAAAAGAGCAGTCTTGGCCAAAAAATAGATATCATTACTTTATAGGCTGAATATTTTGGGAGAGGGTCTGGAATTTAGCCCCTTTAAGGTTAGGTTTTTTTGTGGATATCATTTCTTTTTGCTGGCTTAAGCATTGAGGGCTTTGTCTTTGATTTTTACGAGGCACAGGATGGATTAGATATTCGTAAATGTAGAAAGATTATAATTATAAGACTGACATCAGATTAATTGTCAAAACAATAACCGACCGGGAGAATTTGTTTACAGTACAAATCGGTACAATTGTACATGTACCATTTTTTAAAAAAAATAAACAAATTACACAGCCTAAAAGTACAAATCGAGGCCTTTCAAATGGTATATAACCCAATAACTAACTTTTAAAAAGGTGGTCACATGACACGGCACTCGGGAAAAAGTTTACTCTTATGTTGTCACCAAATAAGACAAATTTAAAAATAATAAATACTCGATTTAAAGAGCATTAATGTGATATTTGAGCCATCCAATCAGAAATAAAATCGGTTAATAATTGCGGATGCTGTGAGAGATCAAAGCCAATAATTAAAAAATATTAAAGGAACCTGCCTGCAACAAAGGTACAACCGATGGAGGTACGAAAAATGTAGTTTTTCTATACGACTCAGTGTTAATTCATAATAACATCTTTAATGTCACGTTCACCATTTTTAACTTTTAATTTCAACTTTTTGGATTTTTCCTGTCAGTTTATCGGCTATATCTACAAGTGTACCAAATTTCAAGTTTCTAGCTATTTTGGAAGTCGCTTATAATTTTGATGAAGAGTGGGTGAGTGAGAGAGTAAGTAACAAAAATGCAAACATTGAAACTCTCCCCTGTTGTAAAGGCTGAATATTAAGGGCTTAATTTTTTACACTGTCCTAATTTATGTTTTAAATTTAAAAGCCCATCATAAGAGGAAGCAGAGGTATATGAGAGTGAGAAAAACCGGGAGAATTGGTTCAAGAAAAGATACACAAAAAGTCTTTTTTATAACCTCTTTTAGATTCAGGAAATCTTGAAACGTGTAAAACTATCTAACTCTCAAAATAGAATTTTCGCACCAACACAATGCTTTCTCTCTATATATTATATAAGTATTGTATGAGAGTGTATAATAAGAAGATGAGGGGGGGGGCCTAAGTAGACATAATCAAAATATATTTATAAATATTTGTATTAAATTTAAAAAAAAAATACAAAAATGCCATGAAATTAGTAAAGTACTTGGATTCGTCACATCTCTCCCGACGAATGGTGTAGAGTATAAAATAGAGTAGGTATAATGCTCTATTCTATAGAGTATTCTGCTATATTTCAGTGTTGCTAAAACATCGAGTTATGTACTTGTGTCAGAAGGAGCAATTTTTGACAATCTTTGAGATTACTTTTTTTGGCGATGTAATTTTTATAAAAATAGGACTAGTAGTTTTAATACATGGGCGTTGATAAAATGTTTACTGACAGTGACAAATAATGTTTCCAATTTTTCTTTACGAATTCGAACGAGTAAATGTTTAATTTGAGGACTAAAATTTATTATTATGAATTATCACTAAGCCTCTGTTTCCTTTAGTTAGAAGGAAAAAAGTTGTGTACTCAAATAAAAAAGATTTATTCTTATGCTGGAGTTTAAGCAAATTTTGGACCCTGAGTCTAGTTCCTTTTTTATTCAAAACTAAGATTGATTTCTTTTTACTCTGGTTCCTTTCATTCGCTGTTCAAATCATAATAAAGGAAAAAACTTGTTCAATTGACGAGGTCTAGGGGTTAAATGGGAAAATAGGCATTAGAGGTAAATACAGGGATGGCTTTAAGTGAATAGTTGGATAATGAGCGGGAACTGAATGGAGGAGTTAAGTCGTCGCCAACAGTTCACTTAAAAGGACAATTTGCCCCAATAAAAGCACAACTCGGCACAAGTAATTGGAAATAATAATTTGTTTCCTTCTGGGACGGGGGCGGCTCCCCTGCGTTTGACACCCCCCTGCCTCCTGCTTGCCTCCCAAATAAACTGGAATCGTTACCGCTGTCACCAGGCCCTAGCACTCTTTCAATCTCCTGATATAACAACCGCACCCCTCGCTCTCTATCTCGCCTCACCCTCCTTTTCTCTCTAATACACCGTTCTATTTCTAAAACGAAAATTAAATTTTTACCGTTTCTTTTGTCCTCGTGGAAATTCACATTTGACACCTTTTTAATCCTGTATATACCCACGATTAAATATTTTCTTAGCATTTCCACCGGGACAATAATACAGTATACGGTTCTTAATTAATAAAACTTTTTACCCATTATTATTTTTAAGAACCGTAATAAAATCCTTGATTTACCCTCATTAACATAAGTATTTCGTTATTTCTAACATCAACATTATTTATACAGATAAAATTATCATATGATTTAGTTCAAATTCTTCTCCAGTATCACATATCTGCCAAAGAGTAAACATATTATTATAATAATAAATATTTCATTGAATTAAAGAGGACAACAAAAGAAACACAAAAATAAGATTAAATTTAATTTGTAACTAATTACATATATTTTCCTTTGGATCAGTTTTTAGTCATGACCAGATTACACAATTTACAATGGGAAATAAAAATAATTCTAATTGAACACAATTCTTAAAAATTCCCTTATTGTTAGACTTACCAATTATGACATAAATAAATAATGAGATTTACTTTTGTATATAGCATTTACGGTTTTTAATGGATATTACAATTTCTATCAGTTTTACTGAATATTTACTATCTATTATAAGAAGTATATATTAAAAAAGTATTGTAATAAAGAAAAAAAAAATCCGATTTTGAGATTATGACGAAAAGAAGAAAATTAGTTATTCGAGGACCTCTTAAGTATTTTCTCGGGTCCCTTAATTAAACTAGTGAAAGCTAATTTGAATAAAAAAAATCGTGTGCCAATTAGTGTGACACAAAGCTTCACCTGTCACGTGGCTTATAACTGGACGAATGGTCACATGAGAAGAAAATAAAGTATACTTTTTATAGATTTGAAAATATAAGTGCCAATACAAAATTAGATTGTGCGTTATGTCCGATGGCAATGTTCACTTAAAGCTATAATTAATGTGGTATCAGCTGTATCCAAATTTTTGTCTGAATAGGACGAGTATTTTCAAAATATGGGCGTTTGCAAATATGTTGACGGACAGACAAGAGACAGAAAATTATCTCAGGTGTTCGAAACGCATTTCGGTAAAGTAATTTAGAATTTCGAACCATACAAAAATATTTGTTAATTTGAATAATTACACTGTTTTGGTTACCCTATTTGGTAAGGTCGAAAGGAAAAATACAAAGAATTATGATAAAATTATCTAAAGAAAAAAATCAAATAAAATTTGTTCCGGATACTCCAATTGTTATTGTGTCTGCTAACTTAATCTGCCTATTTTGACGTTGACTTAGTGACAGTGACAGTGGCTAAATATTCTTTCAAAACTAAGCAGAAAATAAGCTTGATTTATCATGTGTTATCTTGAACAGAAGCTGAATTCATATCTGTGGTTAAACAAGCCAGCTTGCAGTCATTATTGAAAAATGTTAAAGAACTTCCATGATAAAGTGGTTATAATGAATATATAAAAATAACCAATTTTTCTTTAAGGTTATAGACACGGAGAAGATCAGTGACAGACCTAAGCTAATAAAAACTAAGTATCATTTTCTTAAAGACCTTATAACCTTCAATATATAAATGAGGTTAAAGTCGTCCTGTTGTTAAAGTCGTTAAGAAAATAATACTTAGTTTCTATAAGTTTAGGACTGTCACCGATCTTCTCCGTGTCTATAACCTTAAAGCAAGATTGGTTATTTTTATATCTTCATTATACATAATCACTTTATCATGAAAGTTCTTCAACATTTTTTTCTATTTTGTCAAACAATGAGAGAAATTAAATAAGCTGAACGAAAAACCACTTTATTATTATGGTTAATTATTAAGTATTATGATTATTTTGTTAAGTTGCCAAGATAAACGTCATATATCTACGTATTTGAGTATGATGGACTATTTTAGCTACTTAAGGCTCTTTAAAAGTTTTGTTGTTGAGGATCATTGTATCGGAAACGGGTTCTAGATGCAGTTTGAGAGGACGAGGAAGAGGCTGAGGTATGTAATTCCTGTTGACTTGGCGAGGTAGAGGTGGATGTGGCCAGAGCTAGGTGATTGCTTTAACTGGGTAAAGGGTAAGGGCTAAGTGTGAAGGCAGGTGAGAAAC
Organism: Gerris lacustris; assembly: GCA_951217055.1. Taxonomy (NCBI): domain Eukaryota; kingdom Metazoa; phylum Arthropoda; class Insecta; order Hemiptera; family Gerridae; genus Gerris; species Gerris lacustris. Next base: position 83,001,470 of record OX578276.1, on the reverse strand, counting down.
AAGGCTCGGTTGCATTGTGTTGATTCAGTAGGCTCGAGTTACTCGCCGGCCCTATTGTTTGAACCCAACCCCACACCTCATGCCTTCTCACCCGTTAGTCCTTCCTATAACGAGAACAACCACTCACACTCATCTAAAACCCTCCTTCCCTCTACAATCTGTCTAGGCTTTGCTCATACCTAGCCCCTTTTAAACAGTCCTAGTCTATCGTACCAAAAATAGAAATTCTTTCAATACATGATAATCAAATGTGTATAAATAAATCCAGTATAAAATTAACGAAAAAAAAAACAACATTGAAATTGCTGACAAAAATTTGCATAATTTGATCTAAAAAAGTGAATAATAATTGTTTAGCATCTACAATCTTTTTTCTCTGAATATTTAAATTTGCATTCGTCTGTAAGTTGTCCTATTTTGTATTATTAAATATTTAGTGGCTATAATAGTATAACTTGGATTTTTACAAAATAGTATGATGTATATTATCCGTCCGTAAAGGAATTTGGTTGTTAAAAACTATTCCAGCATAGATTAAAGATATACAATTTCAGAAAGTCAAGAGCATTATAATAATGTACTACTAGGGCTAGAACACCGTAACAGGATAATAATTTGTAACTAATTAGTATTAGATAATGAATTCAGTTGTGCCTTAAATAGGTTATTTCTAAGTCACCCACTTTCCAACCGTATTTTGAATTAATTTACACTTAATTCCTCCATTTTTCCTTGAAATATTTTGTATTAGAGCACCTACTTATGATGTAATATTTCAAACTTTCTTGAAGCAAAGTTTATAATAAATTAATAATAGTCGTTTTGGGAATCCCTATAAATACACAAAGTAAAATTAATACTATGAGAAAATAAAGATTGAATAAATGATTAATGGCAAAATGATGCTACAAATAGACTCCTTTGTTGTGACAAAGAATAAAACTGAATGTTCTGAAAAAATGTCTAACTGCTCTTTAGGTACCTATTTAAATTCACTTATATAAGATGAACATTTTATTATGACACAAGATTGTTTCTAAATCACTTGAGGGAGTACTTAAATCAATATTCAAAAGGCTCTGCTTATCTTTTGGGAAAACAACATTCTAATATATTTTAAAAAAGTAACTTCAAAATAGCTTAAATATTGACATACTGAAGTTGAATATGAAGAAGCAACCCACTTAATTGAGCTTAATTTATTTAATTTTCTATAATGGTTTACTAATTAGGAGAGGAAAATAAACACTAAATGACGCAAGAAAGTTAAGAGCTAGCTGTTGAACGATTAAAAGAGACCAGGCTCCAACTTCACACGACCTTCAGCTCTAATATGTGTTTACATTACTAACGTTACTACATATATAAACCTCTTCAGTCTTTTAAAAGTATCTCTAGAGTATTAATTCATTGAATTCTGCGCTTATTTCTTCCTACCTCTTGTAATCCACAAGTTTAAATGATTAGTCATTAACAAGTTTTATCTTCATTAAGTACATAGTTCCTTTGCTCTGCGAATTTATATTAAAATCTGAACATGTTGAAATGTTATTATACTTAGTATTGTATTGGTGTATACCTTCGTAGATAGGATAATTTCTCGAGTGAAATGTATGTAGCACTAAAAACAAACGACAGTATTTTTGTTTATAATATGTTTCAATTAAAATAATAAGTTAACCCATTATCAAACAAGTTTGTTCAATCCTTTTTAAATTAGGCCTTATTAAATAAAAGCTGATTACGAGAAATATTTAATACATGTTGGATTAAGCAGGAGAAGTCGGGACCTTTTTGAAACGAGAGAAGTATTTGTAAAATGAAGATTGGATTTTTAACGACTCCCATCCCAGTTTAAATTAATTCAGGAATGCAGGGGAGAATGCGCGGCACTGCGGAGAAAGGACGAATTTACAATTTAATTAACAATTAATTAAGGGAGCCGAGGACGGGGAAGTGAAGAGAGAGGAAGGGAAGAGGCCCGGCGGAGGGAAGGCAATTTCAGGAGAGCACAAGGGCTGGGGTAACGTAGTTAGCGAATTCTGTTGTCTGTTTCCTGCAACTAAACTCTTCGATATTCCCTACAATAGTTCCATTAGCTTCTAGTTTAAACCTCCTCCCTAATTAATAGCTCTCGGCTCTTTTTTTATTTATTTTTTTAATTTTATTGTTACAAATCAAAATCAGGAGTTCATTATTTACCTTATAATACAAAAATGTAATCAATAAATATTTAAAAGGGTTATTAGTTAGAAATACATTTTAAATCTAACTTGCTTCACACGCGTCCTTAATATTTATTTTGTTACAGAATAAAAATACATTATTAAAGCTCACAAAAAAATAAATATATTGATATAAAATAAGTGGTTGAAATTTGGAAAATCTAGTTCTAGAGTTTTTATTTATGCCCTCACTAAATATCTTTTGAGGAGTTGGTTAAGTAAATATAAGCCCTACTCTAGAAGAAAAGCCCGTTGGTTTTTCTTGTACAATTGTTGAGTATTGTTTTATTTATACCTATCGAAAAGAATTGTTTTATATTAAGTATGCCGATTAAATTCATGTAATACTTTAATATAAGCTATTCGTTTTAATGGATACTTATATTTATCGAAGATGGAAGGAAAAAATGCTATTGCTAATGTAGAGTTTTAAATAGAAGATAGTAATATTACATTTAATACTTTTTTACATTTATATTTCTATCTCTGGGTCATGGATGGCTATTGGTAATTCTTTCTTTACATTGCATAGTGTTCTTCACAGCATTATTCCCTTGTCTGAATTTTGCTTGTTCCCTGAATTCCAGGGTAATTAAAGAATCTGTATGCTCACATTAAACAAAAATGTCTGTTGAGGAATTTAAATGGACGCTGGCAGTAAGTTAGGGTGGTTCAAGTTAAAAGAGTGTGGTTTAAACAGTGTAGTTTAAAGGAGTTACAATCAGTTGTAGGTATCTCATGGGAAGGTGCATCACTCAGTGGCCCCTGACAGCTCTGCTGCAAGGAATGCAATGGTTCGGAAAATTATTTTCTCACCCCCTTGTAGCCTTGCTCAAGAAAAGCCCATAAAAATACCAGAGATAATAAAGACTTAGGGCCAGGGAATCAGGGCGCGGAGAGAAAGAATAGGGCCGGAGTTATTCGGCCCATTCGCTAGAGAAGTTAAGAATCTAAAAGATCTTCAAGGGTGCCTCATAAAAATTCCTAAGGCCATAAAAACTTAATTCTCTCTTATCCACAAGGATTGTTAGGATCATGGTCTATGAAAGTTATGTTCATCTTAAAAATGTCTTGTTAATGATGTAAACCTTAAAAGAGACTTCAAGAACTAATGCCGGCTCTTTGTGGCTTAATGCTATTGCAGTAGGGTTTCTTAAGGTAGCCAGAGTTCAACTTATAACATCTTCCGTTGACTTTACTGACATTATTTTACAGCTCAGTTCATTGACGATGAGGCTTTACGGCGATATTTCTTCTTTTTACATTTATTTGAAACACTTGTTAATTTTAGAATTGTATTGCCATTTCTTGATATAAAAGTACTCACATCAATTCAAAATACAAATTGATTTATTTGTTGCCTGAATTAATTCATTGAAATAATATAACTCAAAGATTAATATTCAAGATGATAAATATTAAAAAAGAAAGCTGAAATTAGTTTTATTCTTTAAATGTCCACAATTTTAGATGTATGTCGGATATCTATGTTTTCCAATATTGTTCGGGCTTGGAAACTTTTTCTGTCTTCCATTTAGCATTATCTTGAACATATTTCTAAAATTATCTGTTGAGAATACGTGTCAGCAAAAATATTTCAGCTAATAATATAAGTTATTTTGCTCCTTCATCCACTGATAGATTTCATTTGGGCCCTCTGCAATCGTTGTAAGTTATCAATAACTGAATCGATACAGTGTAATAATATAAAACATACTATACTACATGAAGCAAAAGATGTAACCTTGATGTAAACTTCTAATATTTGTTAAGTGGTTAGTTTTAGGTGTCAGATGAATTTAAGAGGATTCGCTATGCTAAAACAGGGTTCTTAAATTTACTTTCCTAGTTGATGAATTACTTTAGGTGGAAAAACATAATATTCCCAACCAAAACGTGAAAAAATGGGTCAAGTTCCAGATCCCCAACCATAAAGTCAACCAATCTAAGTAGTGATAACTACATTGTAGCCAAAAATCTGCTCTTTCTTTATTCCACACTCATACTTTCATGAGCAACATTGCTCTTTTATTTTTATTGCTTAACACTTGGCCAGTTTCTGAATGAGGCATAATCCAGACTTTGCCGCAATGAAGATTGCATCATACTATTTTGATAGGGTAACTTTCTTGGGAGGGGCCTGGAACTTTTAATTTTACTTCTGAGTTTCCTATGAACAGTGAATGCTCATGAAAGTAGGTGTGAAGTGAGGTTAAATACTAAAAAAAAAGAGCAGACTTGGCCAAAAAGTAGATATCACTTTTTTAGGTAGGCTGACTATTTTGGGTATAGGGGAATGGAACATGGCCCTTTTTTCACGGTGAGTTTTTTGTTGAGGATATCATTCCTTTTTGCTGATTTAAACATCGTGGGCATTGTTTTGGTGTTTTACGAGACACGGAGGGGGCGAAGCTACCATATTTTCACCCATATATACATTAAGCCGACGAAGAATAATACAGGTCTATCTAGGAGTATAGAGTATTATTTATGATTTATGATATTATTATGTTATTACTACATTATTATATAGGCCTGACGCAATGCCGTGCGTTCTGATTATTTCAATACAAATCAGTACAAAAGTACGTAACAATTTTAGTAAAGTTTAAAGTACATGTAACAAATGACTATAAATTATTTATTGAATATAGTTTAGTGTATCAATGTGTTTGTGGTTCCACTTTTAGTTCATTGTTTTATTTCTTTAAAAGTTAGTTAGTTATTTATTTTTTTTTCATTTTATTGTATTATTTTTAAATTTATATAGGTCTATTATATTTAGTTAAATTATTTATAAAACAGATAAGCTTATGTATCTGTGTTTATATAACTACGTTATTTTTTAATTGTTTTATCATATTGGTCATATTGGTGGTTGTTACTGTATTCTGTTTTAGTCGTAAATAAAATGAATTATAACAGCAACCATCGATGGCTCCTCTGGCAGTAGACCAAAAGGTCAATTTTGTACAATGTTTTGTAATTATTATTTTTGTTAAATATGTGATTGATCTAAATTAATAAACATTATAATTTATATTATTATTATATTATTATAGGCTTAACGCAATGCCGTGCGTTCAAATTTTTTAGAAATATACAAATGATACAGCCTTAAAATGTAAATTGAGGTCGTTCAAATGATAAGCAACACAATAACAAACTTTAAAAAAGTATTCACTGGACACGGTACTTGGGAAAAGTTTACTCTCATGTTCTCAGCCAATAGGATGCATTTATAAAATAATATATACTCGATTTAATGAGCATTTGTGTGAGATTTGAATCCTCCAATCAGAAATAAAATCAGTCAATAATTGCGGTCACTATGAGAGCTCCAAGTAAAAAAATTAAAAATATAAATAAAATTTGACTCCAACTAAGGTATAACCGATGGAGGTACGAAGAAAGTTATAGAATCAAACTAGGTAGTATTACTTTCAAAATTAGTTACTGTTTGTGCACCAGTTTTTCGATACGACATACCGTTATTTTTTAAAAAAAAAAAACTTTGCAGCTTTTCAACTTTTTTGAATTTTCCTCTCAGTTCCACAGCTAAAGCTCAAGTGTGCCAAGTTTCTAGCTATTCTGGAAGTGACTTGAGTGAGTCAGTAACAATAATTGCCATCTTTTAAACTCTTCCTTTTGAATAGGCTTTGATATGAAGGGCTTAATTTTTTACGCAGTGTCCTAAGCTACACAAGCCTAATCTATTATTTAAATTTCAAAAGCCCCTCTTAAGAGGGGCAAGAGATAATGAGGGTGAGAAAAACCCGGGTGAATTGGTTCAAGTAAATATAGATAATCTGAATGCCTGCTGGAATTTGGCCTTCCTTAAAATATTAGAGCTTTCCATAATTAAACTAATAAATTCCAATAGAGCTAAGTAACACCTATAAATTATTCCTAAGTAGAATATATAATGCGAATAATAGTAAATCTGTTGCTACTTATGCCGATTAAGCCCGAGACAGAAAGCTAAGTTTTATCTAGTTCGAGAATTTAATTTGCCTCAAACAATGAAATACCTATATATTTGATTAAATAATTTACTTTATACAAGTCAATTGAGACATTTATTTTATTTTGTGGGATAAAATCCATTGCAAAAAATAAAAAGAATTAAAAAAAAACTGTTTGTTTTATTATATTTTAAAATTTTAAACCAATGAAGCGAAGTATACCCTCAAGCTTAAATCGTCATTAAAAATATAATGCAGATAAAATAATTAATCCTAAAAATATTCGTTTCACTTGAAGGGGGAAGGGGAGAGTAATTTAATATTCTCGATATCCTTATATATATATATTATATATATATATATATATATATATATATATATATATATATATATATATATATATATATATATATATATATATATATATATTATTGTTTTATTTTTTTCGTACTTTGTTTTATTTTTTTGGTAATTTGGGGGAAAATAAAATATAATTTTATAAATTAGTGACCGTGTAATGATAAGAGCAATTAAATAAAATTCGTTGTAATTGAATTATCGAAAAATACGACGGATTACTCTTCTCTAAACTTTTTTGTGGTGGGGGGGGGGGGAGGATTTATTGAGGCAAATTATTGTTAAATTATTTCATTTTTTACCCCATTTCATTATTAAACAATTAATATGTATTATTTAATTTCTCTTTTTTTTCTTTTTTTTCATTAATACAGAATCACTAATTAAAATATGTAGTATAAAAGCTCATGTCTGAGATGGTGTGCTAGTTTACTTATTTTATCATTGGGAGGTGGATTATTATTGCCATATTAAAAGTAAATAAAATATCAATTAAATTAAATTTACAACTTCTAAAAATCTATGACTTATAATTTCATGTGTACTAATAAATAATAAATTACAAAATTGTGCGTAGTACTATCTTTCAATGTCCACGGTACTTCAGGTAAATCCAATTCCAGGTGTTAGTATTATATTATAACAGTTAAGAGTTAAGAATGTTATTTTAGTTAACGGAAATTTGAACTTGCAGTTATTTCTTAATAATTGCATTCCAAAAAATTGTGAATTAATATAGTAAATGTTAACTAACATACATGTGTAACTCCGTTAATCGGTATCCCTTTTGTCAGTTTTATCTCCGCTGTCACTGGGTCTATATTATAATTTCGTAACTAGGCCCCATGTGTTTTTTTGTTAAAGATGTAGTGAATGGGCGAGCACCTCGGTCCTTCTGAATGAGATGTACAATTTTCCAATTATCCCTCTACTGTATTATTTTTTTGTTCGGTTGTTAGACAGAGGTCTTCTATTGTCGGTCGGGTTTGAAACTATTGGAGGTTGATGCCGGTTATTATCGAGACGGAGTTCGGTCTGGGATCATCTGCTCAAGTCCGTAGCAGGTAGCTCGTTAGTTGAGCTGACCGTGTTGATCTGTCACTCAGGTGATGTGGCGTTCCTTACTGGTCACCTGTCATTTTACAATGTTCTCTATTCATTTGGTAACCAACTCTTGTGAGAGGGAGGCGATGACCGGAAGCAGACTCTGATGACCGTTCCTTATTCACCCCGTACTTATCCTTTCAACATCATAAAAGGAATATTATTTGCCTCGAAGGAATATGAAAGGTTCTTCTTAAGTGCTTTCAAATTTCATTATCATAAAGAGGACTTTGCGCCACATAACACCTTCTCAGTGCCTTTACTAAGCCATTATACGCCTTTATACAACAAATCAAGCAATGCATGTTCCTTTAAAAAAGGGAGTTCATCTTCAAATAAACCAAGCTATATTATTATACTTCTTAAACAATTATAATTATTAGATTACGAAAGCAATTTTACCACTGTATAAAGTAATTATTTTTATTAATAGTCACATGATTTATTTCAAAATTGATCCTTAAGACTAAAAAGAAACATTTTAAATAATTACAAAAATAAAGCTAAGAAAAAATTTACTGAATTAAGTCGAAGGTCAAAAGGTCAATAAGAGGATTGCTCCTACAAACCACAGTTGCTAAATTAATTAAAAAAAAAAAAAAAAAAAAAAAAAAACTGTAATATTATTAAACCGTAAAATTAAACTTTCTCTCTTTAAAGGAAATCATATATTCAATACCAAAATTAAAATTTCTAAAGTATGACTTTTATTGGTTTTCAAGTAACTGTTTTATCATTATTTTTTTATTTCGATTTTAAAGGAAGAGCCGTCGGATTTGGTAGATAAGGTTTTGTCTAGTAAATTATTTACCTAAGTTAGTAGTAGTAGAATCTATAATGTGCTCTTAATTTAATAATTACATACTTGGAAAAATAAATTCTACCTTTTTAAGGCCGCTCCCTGACATGTCGGTACGGTATCGGTAAGCTCGTACGCTCGGTACCGATGCGGTACAGATTCTTTACCGAGTGCCTATATCTTAATGAGTCGGCGGTAAGGGATAGGTATACAGAGAGTACAAACAAGCAGTAAAAACAGAAGCGGTAAAGTACTAGATTACTCCTATTACTATCTTCGAGCGTGGTCGAGGTGTCATCGCAAAATGGCAACGGAGAAAGATATTTATGTTATTTTGATCTCAGAAATATCCATTGTTGAACAATTATAAATTCCCGGAATATGCTAGAGAGGACTTGACGGAGAAAGAAGCTTGGTCGGAAATTTCAAACAAAACAAAAATTACAGGTATTCATTTTAAGATTATAAATTATACCTAATATTAAATATTAAATTATATACTAAGGGTAAATATAGAAATTAAATGTAACACGCTATAATAGTATCTTCTTCTGACGACGACATAATCACGCCACGACACTACCGTTACTGCAAGATTCCACCGAAAGCACACCGGCAAGTGGGGAGATGAAGACTGTATCGGTAAGCTATCCGTAAAACCGAAAATACCGCATACCGATACCTGACCGACAAGTCAGGGAGTGGTCTAAGAATGAGATTGACTTGATTTGCTAACTAGTTAAAAAACATTAATCAAAATGTCTACCAAATTTGTAATTTCAATTTTTAGACCTACATTAAACGATGCGTCCCAGCAGTTTTTTTTTTTTTCTAAATAAGAATTACAATAAGATTCTATATGCGATATAAAAATACACTCGCAAAGCCACAATTAAAAGATATAATTATCGCTAACGAAGAAGAGTAAAAACGGTAAAAAAAAGAAGTTTGTTTAATGCCTCATTCAAAAACTACGGCCAAAGTGTTAAGCAATGAAATGAAAAGATCAGTCTTGCTCATGAAAGTAGGAATGAAGTGAGGTTATATACTAAAAAAATAGCAGACTAGGCCAAAAAGTAGACATCGCTACTTTGATAGGCTGACTATTGGGGGAGGGTCTGGAACATGGCCCTTTTTTCATGGTTAGTTTTTTGAGGATATCATTCCTTTTTTCTGGCTTTAGCATCGAAGGCTTCGTCTTTGATTTTTACGAGGCATAGGATGGATTAGAAATTTGTAAATGTAGAAAGGTTTTTCTACATAAGGCACTATCCGTAGGTACAGAAAAGTGAGGAAAAGCATAAGTTTTTACTCACACAAAGAAAAACTGGCATGAGATTAATTGCAAAACAATACCCAACCGGGAAGGTTTTTTAGGTTTCTGTAACCTCTAAACTCTAAACCTTTATAACTGCTCTGTCTGTCTGTCCATCAGTCCGTTGGTGTCTCTCCGTTGCCTTGTTTCAATCCATAAACTGCTATAACTAGGCGCACAGGTGCATCTCGGCATTTGTGACAACTGTTCACTTTTTGCAGTTTTCACACTTAATATTTCCAAGATGGCGGCCAATATGGTGGGCGACTAAAAAAAGTTGTTAGTCACCATGACATGTTATACATCAATTTAAAGGTCTTGAAGTTTAGAAAAAGAATATGCAACTATTAAAATTTTACACTTAATATTTTCAAGATGGTGGCCAATATGGCGGGCGACTACATTGACATTTTCTAAGCTGCCAACAACACGACATGGCTCAAAACTAGATGCATTTTTTCCAACTTGGACCTACGTCAGTGATATTTACACTTCCATGACAAGTTTTCAAGAACCACTGTGGGCTCACATTTAAGTCTGGTAAAAGGGACTAACTCCTCGCCCTGGTCTACGGACTGAAAGGAGAGCATAGGCAGGGCCATTGGGGGCAGTTCCAGATGTCCGCTCAACTATGATGATTTGATATTTTTTACACTTTAATATATTTCGTAAATCACACAAAATTGTAACTCAATTGGGTGAAAGCACCGGTTCATACTGCATAATGTCAGCTTCTTTTTCGATGTGTAACTTACTTTACGACACGGAACAGTATTTAATCAAGTTAAAATTACAACATAATTTTGAAATTACAGAAAGTAATACCCAAGATACGAGACATAATGTGTCACCGATAAGTATCATTAATACGATAAAATTTATTGAAATTTTTCACAATTTCACATAAAGAAAACGATTCCGGCAATTATCGCCTCACGCACTCACGCGCCTTACTTGTTTCTCGATACGGGGGGGGTTGAAAATGAAATTTAAGTTTTTTGGACTTTTCCAGTCAGTTACACGGCTGTATCTACAAGTGTGCCAAATTTCAAGTTTCTAGCTATTCTGAAAGTCACTTTTAATTTCGATGAGTGAGTGAGTGAGTGAGTCAGTAACAAAAATGCAAACTATGAAACTCTCCCCTGTTGTAAAGGCTGAATATTAAGGGTTACATTTTTTACAGTATCCTAAGCTACTTAGGCCTAATTTATATTTCAAAATCCATCGTAGGAGGAAGCAGAGATATGAAGGTGAGAAAAACCGGGTGAATTGGTTCAAGTAATAAGATATAATAAGATACACACTGCATTCCTACTGGAAGTTGGCCTTGCGCACTGCCATGCGCTCATATATCATTCTTGTTTTGTTTTACCTCTTTTATTAATACCTTATATTATACTCTATCATGTAAGTGATTCTGTCACTTAACAGTTGTATTACTTTTCGTAACTAAACCCGCCAAAAAAATAGCCAACTATAAAGTAGGAACTTGTTTCTATAAAAAATTATGTGAAAATATAATTTAATGTTCATGGAGAAAATGTTGTTTAAAAGTAGTCAACGGTAAATTATTAGTTTTATTAAAATTAGGAAATATTGAAAATGTTTTACCTAACACTTTGTCACCGATCTGCCATATTTTTTGTTGTTTTAATTTACGTATAACTTACTTCTAAATTTTATTGTTTATTGTATGACATGTTACATAAAATCCTTCATCTTGAGTTGATAAAAACCATAAAATAGACTGCAAATTAGTGTGGCACATAGCTTCCTCGCATCCTATCATGTACTCTATTGTTATATTAACATTAACATTATTGTTATATTACTTTATTGTTATATTGTTTATTTTGTAAAAACTATTAATAGTTTTAGCGATCTTTAACACTTCATAGCGGTGTCGCTGTTTGTTTTACTAAAAAATTGTATTTGGAAAAATGTTTGTCTCATTAAATAGACGGAAATAGATGTTTTTCCGACCTATAATTCCAATTTTAAATTTGAAGTTCACGTTTACGCGAGCGTTGCGCGTGAACTCTTAGAGGGATAACGTTGTCCATCGAATTCAACCTGGGCATTGGTAAAATGAACATGTCTACCAAATTTCATCAAAATCGGTCGACATTTACTCAAGTTATCGTCACACGCTTCAAAGATTCGTGGACACACAGACCGACAGACTGATAGACAGGCAGACAGACACGAGACCTAAAATGTTCAATGTTTCTCTGATGTCTGAAACGAATTTTTGTCTTGGAATTTGTAAAATCGGAGACATAAAATCTTTTTGTTCTCAAAAGTGAACACAATACTTCCGTTACCTTCGGTAAGTTCGGAAGCAATAAATAAATAAAATAATACAAAATAAAAACCGCCAAAATTAAATATATATTTATTTTAAGTACCCTAGGTAATTTCTAATCTTCTTGATAAATTATATATATAGAAAAAAAATATATAACGGTATATATTTATTTTATATATTACATATTACTATACTAATGAAATGAAAAGTAATTAATTTTACAACTGATTAGTTCATGGTTAGTCGAATAATTTAGGTGATATTAATTAAAATGGTAATTTAATTATAAACAGAAATAAAAACATAAATATTAAAAATGTTTAGATTAATAATATTTTATATTAAATACTTAAGCTCACGTCATTTCAAGAAATGTTAACATAAGAACAAGTATTTTGTTATTAATTATGCAATGTAGAGTATAATTATTTAATTTCTCTAACTAAACGATTATTAATTTTAATTTATTAAGAATGTTTCTTATCGATGTCTAAAGATAGTGTGTGGTATTGTTGCAGGTTTTGCGCAACTCCAGAAGAGCGCAGCATCGTTCTCGACTGCTGCATCCTGTCTTCCCGGTAATTATCCTTGCTTGTTTGAAAATATTATTTAAATATTCATATAGTTACAAGTGCATGCTTCAACTTATGAGGGATGCTCGCCCTGACGTGCAACTGACTTAATGAACCGGCTCACTCAATTATCTTGTTGAGTTTGTCTCCTTATTAATAGTGCCTTCCTATCTGCCACATACAGTACGCTACATACGTGCCTCAGCTTATGTACTTTATGAGAGTCTCTGTAAGTACACTGTGGTTCAACCATGTGTCACTAGTTGAGCCAACGTTGTCTACAATTTGAATTATTCACTAGCAGAATATTAGTCAGGAATTTGGATTCATTCTCAAATTAATCTCAGCTAGCATTTATATATTACTTTCGAAGATATTACGTAGTTTTATCTTAATAAAATGTATCGAATAATTCATGTAGGTAATGGTAATTTATTAAAGCCACCTTCTATACATAAACAGCTATTTATAGAGATAGTGTATCTCTACTGTATGACTGTAGTGTAATAAAACAACACTACAGTTAAAAGTGCAGCACTTGCTTTTCTTGGATATATTATTTTCCAATAGCATTCTTAACGCACTTGAGCATTCTATGTGAACGAAATTTGGACATATCTTCTAGGATGGTCAAAAGAACTCTTCAGGAAAATACTTGGGTATTTCGCATTCATTTTGTAAATAAATTCATAAATATGTATCCTATAGGTATAGCCAATGGTACTTCTGAAGGTAAGGTTTGTTAATACTGAATACCTTGATTGGCCAGTTGAAGAAAAAAACAAATGTGCAACCTGATAAGGTAAGTACTCTCCCTTAGGCTATTTTAAGGAAACAATAACAATAACTTGGGATATACACAACAATATCACAAAGGGATATTATAAGCTCCTAAGAGAAATAAAAGAAATTTCAAGTTCGAGGATGTAGTTGGACACTGTGGAGAAAGGCTATCCTGATTTCTTCTGGTTTACCCCTTTATACGTCAGCTGATCCTAAGTGTCTCCTGTCTCCTTCTCTCCAACATTTTAAATCTTATTTCCATCTGATATAGTTATTGACGGTACGAACTCTTAATACTTGAAGATTGAATTCGATTGCTTGATTTATACCTTGATATAACCTAAAGAATGAAAGAAAGACAAAAAGAATTCTTTCGTTTTATCCTAGAGAATAGTAAACAGTTCTATTAAATCTGTCCATCTATTAATAAATCATATTTTATTTCTATCTCCGAATTCAATAATTGTCATTATTTAGTTGTACGATAATTCATTTTGTACAATAAATCAGAGAAGATATGTAAAATAAAAGAAACGTAACAGATTCCAAAAATGAAACTAGGGAGAGTTGAAAAAAAAATGTCACGGCAGTGGTTGTTCTTCTCTATAAAAAAAAGCCTTTTAAAACTTAAAGGTATTTTACCCTTCTTTACATATAGGCTCGCTCTTCTGTGAGCCTATTTCCTACCTACTTAAGCTCTGTAGGCTCTGTTTTAAAGTTAATATATGTATTGACATATATATTGACCAATTTAATCAATGCAACTAATGTAAATTTAAATAAATATGCATATTATAAAATAATAATCAAATGATACTATCGTTAAATTCGTTATTACACTGAATTTTTCTATATTAATATTAATATATATAAATACATATTATAATATATAAAAATATATAAATATATATATATATATATATATATATATATATATATATATATATATATATATATATATATATATATATATATATATAATATAATATATATATATATATATATATATATATATATATATATATATATATATATATATATATATATATATATATATATATATATATAATATAAATATATATATATATATATATATATATATATATATATAAAGTTGTACTATTCCATTAACTATTAATGAGTTACAGTTACAACTAATTAACAAGGTTATTAAAATTTGGTAAGGCAATTGTAGTAAGTTCACATTTTAAATTAATTTTTGTTGTTATAATTACGAAGATACTAATTAGGTGAGGAAAATATAGGAAGAAAGGAAAGAAGTGGTTGTGAAGAGACTGAAAGGAGGGTTGTTTATTTCAACTTGATATTTACCTGGGTGAGTGAGTGAGTGGCTGAGAGCACTATGGCTGGTTCAAACTGCAGGCAACTCCTTGTTGGCTCTGAAAATCGATACTCTGTGACAATTGGTTTAGCTTCACCTGCCTTGTGTAGTCAGTCTTACACCCTTTCCTTATATCACCGATAGTAGTCGAATTAATCCTGTATCTTTAGTCTCTGCTGTACAGGAGTAAACCCCTGGATCTCGTAATAATAAACTATTAATTAGTGGTCTCCATTGGAAGCGTTGAGTAGAACGGGATTTGCCTAATAAGCCGGTAATTGCTGGGAGGTGCGTAGCCGTGTGATGGTGTGACGTTTGTTTTTCGAACCTTGTGTGAAGGGGTTGGTCGAGGAGTGGGGGGTGCCGCCATCTTGGTAACCCCCACCCTTGTAGTTAGGCTCTATAATTGGCCGGCAGGTTCTCCCACCCCTCTCTGTTAAGACAACCTCCTTTAGTAAAGCTTCCTCAGAACAGCCCTAACTAAACCGCTCTGGAAGCAGCTTGCCCTGCACCTTGTTATGCATTTTACTTCACCGAACAGCCTTGTTTTCACTTTCACTTTCAAAACAGTACAAAACATTTTTCATTTTATAAAACTCTGACACATTCATTTCAACACGTCTCATTTTGCGACGAATTATATACAATTCAACCTCGTTTATAATGATCGACGAACTGAATTACGGATATATGGATTTGTAAACTTGTTTAATTTTGATTATAACTTCGTATTTTAAAACACATTATTAGGAATATATTTATTTATTTTCAAGTAGCCATTAAAAAAAAACAATACATTTAATTTCTAAGCCCAGGCGCCCATATAATGTGATATTACAATTGGATTTTGGCTGAGGTAGCACTGTAATCAAGCTCTTATAATCTATAAGCAACTCTTTACAAAGGCCTTCCTAAATATGAGGCAAGTAACATGCAACTTCAGATATAACCATTGCATTGTTCACTTAAGTGAACAAATTATAGAGAGAAAGAAATGTAACGGTGACGTAGTAACTTCATATACCTTCTACTACAAATTATAGGAGCGGAGGGGTATTAGAAACTAGTGGAGCTCTATGAATAAATTCGTGAGATTATAGGAAAGATTAATTTGAGAAAAATCAAAGTAAATGTTGATTAAATTTAAATCCAATATTCAATAGCTTCTGCAAATAAATTAATTAACAAAGAACAAATTATTATACATAAATAAATAAGTTGGTAAGTTCTTCATTTACTAGATAAGGGATGATCAGTTTCTTTTATAACCCAATCTACAGAACATTAGGTTAATACAGGATGAGGAATCGGCCACTTTATCCACTAACTCGATGAGTTCATCAGTGTGAATCGTGTGCCCATCTCCCTAGGATTCAAACTAATCAGATATGCTCGAATATTAGACCTAGACTTGTAGTACTCGTCCTGCATTACTGCAAAGGTGATTTCTGTACCATTCCTGTAGAATGTAGCAAAGAAAGTTACCACAATTCACTCTATGGCCCCCCTTGTGTAGGATGTAAGATTAAGCCTTTTAATAAAATTATAGTTGTAGTTATTGTTGACATTATGGTCTGTATTATTAATTTTACAAAAATAG
Source organism: Gerris lacustris (assembly GCA_951217055.1). NCBI lineage: Eukaryota > Metazoa > Arthropoda > Insecta > Hemiptera > Gerridae > Gerris > Gerris lacustris. The sequence continues at coordinate 82,985,100 of OX578276.1, read as the reverse complement.
ACTGCCAATTGGTGTGACTCATAGCAGTCAGACAACAACAACAAACAGTCAGACAGACAGACACATAACCAAAAATGTTCCCTGATGTCTGAAAAGGATTTCTGTCGTAGAATTTTTGAAATCGGTGACATAAATATTTTCCTTATATCTTCTGTAGCCTTCGGTAAACTTGGAAGCAATAAAATAATGTTTTAATAACAGTATTTAAAAAAATATAAAGGTACTAGGAAAATAAGAAAAAAAAGTTAAAACCACAAGGGTATCAAAAAATTATGTATAGGTTACTGCACAAAAAAATTATTAGGGTAGTATATAAGAAAGAGAAGATAAAACTATATAAGGGCATCATATATAATTATGTAGGTTACTAGGTATATTTAAACAAAAATATAATAAGGAAGAAAAGTTAAAACCACGAAAGCATCCTTGTATAATCTATGGAGAGGCAGCGTCGTCTAAGTATTAGTCGTATAAAGAAGTAAAGCAATGTGAGCGCGGTGGTTAGTTCGATTGCCTCTTAGAGATATTGGATTTTGGCTGCGGCAGCACAGTGAGCAAGCTCTTACCTATAGGCAACTCTATACAAAGGCCTTCTCTAAATGTGTTTATATATATATATATATATATATATATATATATATATATATATATATATATATATATATATATATATATATATATATATATATATATATATATATATATATATATTCACTAACTTATAAATCTCGACTACATAGACAAGTACACACTTGGCAACAGCTCCTAGTCATATCCTTTCAAGGCACACGTACCATTACTTGGATTAACTCAAAACTAACTATGTCACGTCCACGTCTATACACGCAGTGACAACTTGTATGAAAAGAAAAACTCATCTATTTTATACGAGCAATAATCTAATATCAAATGTAATAAATAAAAAATGAAAAGTCGTAAGTGCTTAAAAGAGTCTATCTAATACCAGTGGTTCAATTTGGTCTCAGCTATTCATAACTAAATACGAATTTATTTACAATACATTGTGATTCAGTATTAATAAATTATAGTCGCAAAACTTTCTCATATAATAAAGCTGAATTTAAAACCAATAATTGAATTTAAACAGACATTTAAAAACCACTTTTTTGAACTCGGATTACCTTAAAAAATTTCAAATCGAATTTTCGCGCCATTACAATATCTTATCTTTCTCTCTCTCTATAATATATACTTACTACGTATACGAAAAAGTAAAGAAACACGCAATAATGATGAAAAATGAACTTTAAGAATAATTTATAAGTATTGTAAACCAGGTCAAGAGTTAAGTGTCAAAAAAAAAATCAATGAGATGTCAGGTGTACGTTAGTTTTTACAAACTGTACGCCTGTTAGCTGTGTAAAAGAGATTGTTAGTTGGTTTAAGGTGGTCCAGTAGCTGGGTTTTAACAAGGTCCAGTGTTTACAACAAGAAACGTGTTGACATTGGTATTTGATCTAACTGATTTGTCCTAGTGTAGTTTTAGGAAAGGAAACGAGTAGGGAGTGTCAATCCATTGTTGTCATCGTGTACATAGGTTGATTTCACTGTCCTAAACACACTCTCTTTCCGTTAACGCACTCTACTCCTTAACTTTGTACATACTGCCATCTTCACTACTTTCTAATTCAATAAATGCTAATAAATTGATTTCTTTCTGATGCTTTAAAATAATAGATGGTAATTATACAAGTGCTGATCCAGACTACTATTGTTATTGAATCTTTAACACATTAGGTATTTAAACATCCAATAGTATAATCATTTTTAAGGACAATATTGTAATCAAAAAAGTATATGTATTGAAAATGACTCCTCCTTCATTAATGGACCTATTTGTATGAAAATTGTATCAATAAGTTCCTAATTATTATAGTAGATTACCCTTTCTTTCCTAATTTGGCTATTATTTATTTATTTATTTTTTGGTCTATAGGGTATTAATTAAATGGTAACTTTTTTGCGATATTTCGCCTCATCTTGAGACATCTTCAGGCATTTAAAATCTCCTTGTTTACCCACATATTTTAAAAATAATTGAACTAAATATATTATAAATCTCCACAGCTAGTTGTTTAACTAAACGTTGCCTAATATACGTTGATTTGTACTGGTTAAATTACTAAAATTTTAAAAATTAATTAATATTCTCAATGAGAAAGCTTCGTTTTCTTACACAATAACAAAACTTTTAGAATTTGACACTCTCCAACAGGAGTTGAAGTATTGTAAAAAGAAGTAACTAAGTATTTAATATCCTAAAAACCAAAAAAATGGAAATAGAAGCAAATATAAGTTCCTAATTACTTAATTTACTCTCCTTACGTCTTAATTCAGAGAGTAATTTAAAAATTACTTGGAGATCTTAGAAATGTAATAAAAAAAAATGCAATACAATCAGATCGTGTAAGAACCAATAGGATCAGGTTTTTTAGTCAGCATTAGGTATTTATGATTTCAAAAACCAATAATTCTTGAATTATTACATACTACATTATACAGATTATATACATATCTATATATATATATGTATATATATATATATGTGTGTGTGTGTGTGTGTGTGTTTGTGTGTGTGTGTGTGTGTGTGCGTGCGTGTGTTTATGTATGTATGTATTGTATATATGTAATTATTCATTTTAAAAGCGTGAATATTTTGTTATGTAAAATAAGATCAACCTTAGTGTTAGTTAGCTTACATTGTTAAATAAAAGCTCAAGAGACAGCTACATTATACCACAGTTCCCTGGGGCAATTCCTCACTCCATTTCTTGTGGTACCATCCAACTCGTTATACCAGTGAACCCTTATTTATTCTGGCATAAAAAAAATTAAGACAAATATACAAAAGAAAGAAATATTTGTCTAAAGACTATATATGTTTCACCTGGAATAGAATGGATAAAAAAAAGTACTGGTTGTCTTTATGATATTGTTAATATGTTTTGTAAAGAAATGTCATTAACAAATGAATGTTGTGTTTTTCTTAAGTTACATAAAAATTAAATTGAATTAATTATAATATTATATTAATTAAGCATAATAAAGTAATGAGCTATAAACTAAGATTTTATAGTACCTAAAAACAATTAATTAACGACTGTTAATCACATAGTTGTTATGAACAGCGAAGCATACCTTTTTGATGTGTCAATACATTAGAAATGAATACAAATCAATAATATTGTCATGGTTAGAACTATATTGTTACAAAAAAAGTTGCTAATACTTGCCTACGGGATAAAATTAATGAATTTACAATATTTTATGATTATGAATAGAGAGGTTGGTAGAAAGATACACAACAATATTTTATGATCCTTTACAAAATAGTTACCAATGGCTCCAATGAGAAATAATAACAATGAACTAATGAGTATACGTTGGACTCGACACCTTTCTTGTTTGAATTATTAAATTAATAAATAAGATGGACCCTTTTGGTGCGAAGAATACAAAATAAATCATATGAATAGAGACGTTTCAACCCTTTCTTTAAAGCTCAGTCAATCTTTATTTCTGTAATGACAACCACAATTCATTAAGATTAATACCTTTATAAAGAAACAAGAAATAATTTGAGTAGAGAACGAAATACAAATATTGATTAAAAGACTGTTTAATTATGCGTAATTATCTTAAATCCATAAGAGAAAGACATTTTTTATGCAACTAGTCAATCAAATTTTAGAATTTAAATTTAAACAATTAACAAAATTAATTAGAACACGTAATTAAAAGAAATCACTAATAAAAATGTAACACAACGTGTAAAACAAAATAATAATAACAATTACCACATGTTCTTAAAACTAAACTAAGTAATCTATATCAAATAAACATTTTATTCGCCAGCGAGAACATTCAATTTTGTGTAGGTACTATATTAATTTTAACAATTAAGTGACAATGATAAATTTGAATTTTAAAATTTGATTGACTAGTTGCATAAAAAAGACTCTCTTATGGAGATAACATAACTGCGTATTATAAGACACTCTTAATGTAAGTTCAGAATTAATTAATATTTGTATTTCGTTCTCTACTAAAATTATTTCTTGATTCTTGATAAAGGTAATAATGTTAATGAATTGCTATTACAGAAATAAAGATTGACTGAGGATGACCTTAAAAGAAAGGGTCGAAACTCTACTGTGCACATAATTTACTATGAACATAATCTTCGCACCTAAAGGGTTCATCTTACTTATTAATTAAATAACTATGTCTTTAGTCAAAGCAAAGGTAATAATATGTCTTAATAACTAGTTGATAATGTTCATAAGATGAACGAATTACATTTAATATAATCTTAAGAAGTTAAGACTAGTTCCAGATGAAGAATATTTGTGGAGTGCACATGACCAACTTATTACAGATGAGGTTTGTCAATACTGTTATGACAAAGTGAAATTTCCTTTACAATGAGTTAAGGTCTCTAAGTTGAATTATGACATTTTCATATTCGTCGGTTTAGGAGTGGTTTTAATCAACAAGCTTTAACACAAGAAATCCGATTAAAATTAAAAAAGTAGTAAATATTAAATAACAAGCCTAAATATCTGAATATAATCGTACTTTAATATAGACATCGCATTTAAAAAATCTTAACACAAACACATGTACGTTTATTTAATAAATAGAGGAGAGTTCAAAATTTTTAGAAATTATATTACAAGTTTTAGTACGAATTTATTTTTGATTGAGTAATGATTTAGTAACTTGCATTTTAGTTGATATTATCATGAGGAATGCAAGTTATGTTAACCGCTAGTCACTACAATACGTACTTAATTTTATATAGTCAATAAGCAATAAGTCCTTTATTTTCATTGGCTTATATAAACAATGATTAATCGTAAATAAGTTAGTGAGTGGTTAGGTTTGAATAATAAAGAAGTATGGTCTGTAATAAGGTAGCAGTCATAGAAATATCCTGAGTGCCTATTTAGTTAGATCCTAAATAAACATAACATGAAGTGAGTTGCGAGGCGCCACCGGGCGCATCTCATATAGAGCTCAGTTTTACAGACGGGAACCAAATGTTCTCCTCCTTCTTACTCAGAGCGTCTTCCATCTGACAAGACACTTGTTCAAAAAAATTCTTCTTTCTTTCATTAAAAACCCTCAATTTTTTTTCTTAAAATTCTTAAATAAGTAATAGAAGCTCATTCTTATTTATATTAAGGATATAAACTATTAAACACATAATTAAAGTAAAGCAATATACACTTGATAGAAGAATAGGTATACCTGCATCTAAAAAAAAATTACTTATATTTCTGTAAGAAATCGGTATTCAGTTTGCATTACATTTTGATTATTATTCTGAAAATTAAATAATACTATAGAAGTATTCAGTTGAAGTGAAAAACTAAATATCAATATTTTATAGGATTGGAAATTTACATACTATGTTCAGATGATGTTATACATTAAACAGCTTGGGTTTCCGGTGAAATCCGCGTCACGAAGGGGTTAAAGTCCGAAGTTTCGCTTCCAGTCCTGGAAGCATCTTCAGGGGCGTGGTGCATAGTGTTGTTTGTTTATAGCAACAAGACACACTGTTTTCTTAGTACTGTACTCAGTTTGTCTTGTTGCTTCAAGTAAACATCACGATGCACCACACCCCTGAAGATGCTTCCAGTAGTGGAAGCGAAACGTCGGACTTCAACTCCTTCGTGACGCGGATTTCACCGGAAAACCAAGCAGTTTATTACGAATCTACCCGTGGCAGCCTTCGCACCATGTAACATCATTTTTAATGCTTAGTCTATAACAAACTACTATACTCTTAATATGCCTATAATTATATTTAATTTTATGAATAAAGACTAAATATTGACTAGACCTAAAGACTAAGTCTTGACTAGACCTTGACTTCAATTGTTGAAGATAATTTGAGCGATAGATGAGGATTCTGTTTGAAATTATAACTACATACTTAATCAGTTTGTTTCAACACTGTTAATGCTCGTAACTATACCTGTAGGAAAGCGAAAATCACCTTTTAAAATGTTTTTCTACACTTGTTAGATAAAGTAACAGTGGGAACTGCTATTGTGCTTATCACATCTAAATTTATAATTTGACTGAATACTGAATATAAATGTAATCTGTGTACTGACATAGCTGTAATAACTTATTCAGTAAACTCTTATACTTTTGCACAATATGCTATAGTGAAGATTAAACTAAATTTTAATAGAAATGTAACCTTTTTAAATGGAATGTGTGTCCCATTGGAATTGCTCCATTTCTTATTTCCTTATGAAATTTTTTTTCACAAATGAAAATTTGTTTGAGTATTAATATTGAACATAAAATAAATTGAAGTATTACCTATTGTACTAAAACGCAAAGTTATCTGCTATAAGGACTTTGACCTTTTTTATATATATTCACCTAGATTATCCCAGACAATTTTTCTATTCAGACGTTCCTTAATCGAAACTCCAAACGTAAATCAATGAAAACAATATTTTTGTGATCTGCGTGAACACAAAAAACACCCTTAAATACACTTAATCAAACAAGTTTAAAAATCCCACAGAATATCTATATTTTAAGAAATTATTTATCAAGTTCATGTTATTTGAAGTAAGTACGAAACCTTACAATAAAAACGTAATAGTGATTTGTTGTTTAAACAAAGATTTAATAAAATTTATTCACACTAAATTAACATCGAAGAGTAATATTTGACGTGTTCTTTATGAGTCATGGGCACAAATTTAGAAATCACAGGTAAACATATACTGACTTAATACTCGAAAAACAAGAAACATGTCAGTGTATCGAGAATACTAATAAAATTAGTTAAAACCCAATTTTTATTAAATGTTTGAAGCGTGTAACGTGTAACTGCTTCCTAATATTACTACTACATTAAAATTTTAAAACACTTAGAATTTGAAAGTACATATATACATAATATGCTAAACACTAATTCCACGCATGCAATTTATAATTGATGTACATATCGAGACGAATTATACGTTAAAATCAGTGTTTAATATTAGTTAATAATGATTTATTGGGATTCAATGTATAGATTATAAATACTTAAAAGCCCTAGTACAATATTATTAGTATTTTATATATACTTTTTTATTTAACCTTATATTTCTCGTTATTAAATGCAATAGTAAATCAATGAAGGATACCAACTGTTAAACTTTTAAAATCATAAGATACTGTCATAAATTATCCTTCCTAATCACGCCATTTGCAAGATATCCTAAAGATTTCCCCCCATAAAAACCTGTTTGAAATTGAAATGTCGAAAAGTGAGGCGGTGGAGTTGTTTGTATGAAGACTGCGGAGGTGTGAATGAATCTGGGTGGCACTGTTAAGGTAAGAAAAGAGATGGGCGTTATTAAGAAGGCTTGTTGGAATGTGTCACTGGATGGACAAGAGGACAATAGACCTTGTTGGACCATACGAGCTGTTTAGTATGAAGGTACCGGTGACGTTACGTCACAACCGCTCACACCTCTTAACAATATGAGCCATCCAGCTATATCATTGTCTACTGCGAGACCTCCCTCGCAAATATACAGCACCCACCCTTCCAACTCCCTTGAAACCGCGTAGAATTACACACACTTTAAATATTTACACCCTTTCCTTACATTGTATAAAACAACCCTCGCTACTTTTATAATTCAACGAAATTATATATAAAAAAAAAAGGTTCCACTTTCCGCTTCCCTCTTTTTAGGTCAACGCTTTTCTTCTATTAGAGACGGAAAAAGCGTCAATTATATTTCGAATGTCACGTGTATCTTCATTATGGTACAAAACACTCGTCGCTTATAGCTCGAGTATGACATGATAGCCCTCGTAACAAAGTGTAAAATCGCGCAATTCAATTATTTTAATTAATATCTCCGGGTCTTCTTTACGCTCTAGTCGATTCTAAGTCAAACGTCCCTTATTTAATTATACCCAGAGTAAAAACAGAACAAGTAAAAGTATATACATAGTAAAAAAAAAAAAACATAATTGTAAACGAACAGCGAAGTTATTGTGAAAAGATTGTAATAAGTTTTAAAATTTGCATCTTGACGTCAAAAAGTGTATAGATATTTTTATGACAATTAAAACTTTACAAAAAAATAACGAAATATGTACTCCGTTTTCCTACAAACACTAAAAAAAATAATCTGCAACATTTTTGAGTTCATCTGCAAGTATTTTGCAGTTAAAATTAATTAGATACGAAGTAAAATATACATAATATTTATTTGCTATTCCTCTATTCTTCATGGCTTATTTACATCTTCTTATATAATAAATATAACTCTAAAGAAAAACGTATCAATTAATTGGTAAACCACAATAAATTATCCGTTCTCTCTGATTATACAGTGATCGTCGAATAGGTACTACCCGAATTAAAATATTTAGTTAGAGTACTTGAAATTGCTTTTACTAAGTTTTATCCATAGTTAAGTTTCACAAATCACAGACAGTACTTAATTACGAGCATTTGTGAAGTATATATTAATATAACTATTAACATACTGAACTCGACTTAAAAACTAAATTTTAAGTCTCGTTATACTATTAGATGTCATTACATCTCGGTGGCTGAGGTAATTTTTAAATACTTTGGCAGCTTCTACCATGACAATTAATAAAACAAATAATGTTTCCTTCTATTCACTGTAAAAAATTAAAAGATTAATTGAAGATTGAATTAAAATTCAATATGATATTAAGTAATATTCATTAGCTTGCTCTCATTTCCAGCGAATTTGGCTAAGACTTGGAAAAACATTATTCAGAAGAATACAATTACATATAATTGAATGTAATAGCAATTGTGAACGTTTAGATATAAGTATGAATAATGAAGATCAAGCATGATCTAAATTAAAGAAAGATATTTCTGAAGAAAGAATATAATTTATTCATGTTATTTTATATTAACACATTATAAATCACATTTCTAAATTTAGTTTTAATTAGATTTGTTACCACCTCTAAAATTTAATTTTTAATTGTTCTTTAACCTGTATAATTTGTTACTAATTAAGGGATTTATTACTACAAATAAATGTCTAATTCTTTAAATGAGTTTTAGCTGTTCTGACAAATAGTCTCTAGACTCTTTCAAATAGGCAACCAAATTATACTCTTCCTTGTTTTTGTCATGTGGACGATAATAACGTATTTCATTTATAAAGGAAGATAAATAACAATTTAATAGTACATAAAGCGTTTATAGTGCGGAAAGTAGCATTTTGCATGCGAGTGTGAGTTTGCACCCAGCCAATAGTGAGGGTGTAGTAAAACCACACGAGCAAAGCAAAATGCAGTTTTCGCACGAGTTGCGTACCGTACTTTATCTACGATTGTTGGATTTTAATAATAAATACAGAAAAAAAAATCAAAATCATTAAATATACATTGCTTATTTTTGATGAACTACAAATATTGAGAAATTATGTAAATGAATGGATGAATTATTTGATATAATTGTAATTGTTATTGTGTTATTATAACAATTATAATAAGAAGTTATAATGGACGGTGAGGTGTAAAAAGATTTAAACTCAGAAGTTATTTAATTTGTGTAGAGACGTTTCGACTCATAGAAGAGTCATCCTCAGTCAATTTATTTAATTTTGGTGATATAGTGATAAAATCTTACATCTCGTCTAAGTTTCAATTTGAATTTTAAAATTTTAATAGTTATTAATAAAAATAATATCACATGATAATAATAATCTATATCTAAACTAAAAAATTAGTCCTTTAATAAGTAAGAAATTGTTACATTCTTTTTGTTTTATACAAGGTTTAGATATAGATTATTGTTATCATGTGATTTTTATTAATAACTATTAAAATATTAAAATTCAAATTGAAACTTAGACGCCCTCCTATGGAGGCAGATGAAAGATTTTAACGCTATCACCAAAATTAAATAAATTGACTGAAGATGACTCTTCTATGAGTCGAAACGACTCTACACAAATGAAATAACTTCTGAGTTTATATCTTTTTACACCTCACCGTCCATCATAACTTATTAACTTATTATACATGAAAATAGGGTGTTCTCTTAAATTAATTTTAATTTAACTCATTGTATATACAGATATGGGTACAGCATTTATAACTTGAGAAAAACTGTTACTTTAATTATACAAACACCAAATTAGTCTTGTTAAATGTAAACAAACACGCTAATCGTTAGATAAAGTGAAGAATTCTTCTTTTTATCCGCACTAGTGTGGAATTATAAAAAGCGCATGCGCAATGAATACAACTACGAAAAGAATATTTCTACGCAAACAGAGATAAAATGTATTTATTTCGTATCAATCGTAGATAAAATTATTTTCAAACCAAAATACCACCATCTGTGGGAGTGGCAAAACTTTATTTCACGCATTGATAAACATCATTTGAGTTCAAGTAGCTGAGAATAGTAAGAAATATGATTTACTCGGATAGAAAGGGTGAATTCTACGGCCATAGCGAATTAGTTTATTCACCGGTATTGCTGAAAGCTAAAGGGGTGAAGTTATTCAATTAGTAATCATGGAGGGACGGGCCAATTGGGTGACGAAGAACAGCCTTTCTACCTTCCCGCTCATATACAGCTTACGAGTAACTCTTAGCTCCACTGTTCCATAAACTCATCTAACCCAAAGAAATATAAGTTAGTTTCAGTAACTGGCTTTACTTCCTTGTATCGATTATTTTTTAAATCTCCATTCAACATCTTAATCAATCGAATAAAGTATTTAATCGTACGATACTAAATGTTGCCGTTTCTTAGGTCCTCGTCACACTTCATTAACACTACAACTAGCTTTGCATGATGAACATCAAGTACATTAGTGATCAACTTTTATGATTTTTAAGTTAATGAAATTATAAATGCAAATAGCACCTGCGGGTTTGTAGAAAACTTAATTACTAGAACTCAACAAATTAATGTCATGATTAAGCACAATTTTAGAGCTAAACCCCTTTAGTTTATATTTCTAATCAACTCTGCAGAAATATTTGAGAAATAATCACTGTGGCTTTTATTTATTCGAAAATCCTGAACGATGTAGTATAATAATGAAAGTTTATTCTCTTATTATATCTACGAATAAAAATGATCTTCCACTTATTTATTTGACTCTCGTTTTATTGTCTAGTGACAGATATTGTCAACTTTTTATGACACATGTATTGATTTTTTTTTATTTTTATTTTTTATTTTTCCTAAATTTTAAGTTGTCAACATATTTGCCGTCACTTCAGTCGTGGCCCCGAACTATAAATAAATACATTTTTACTGCTGTATAACATTATTAATTGTTAGATCGACATTTTAACTAGAAATAATTTTTGCATATGTCTCATTGGCAACTTTTCTATTATGCTGTGTTTTATATTTTTATTTTAATTATCTACTTTAGTACAATATTTCCGACTTTTTATTAATACTGGTATAACACTCAATGTAAACTAAATAGTTATAAAAATAAGATTTTAAGAACAATAAAATTATCTCTCTGTATCAAGAATTTAATGGTAAATTTATGATTTAAAGGAATTCTATATCTGCTCTATGCTCTATCCATCTTGTGATTATTTTGGTTTACGTGAAGTCGTGAATAGAGGATGCCGGCGGTGAAATGTATAAATAATAATTTATATAGACTATTCCTTTTTAAAATTATGTCCATACAATAGTAATAAATAAGCTTGCTTATAAGTGTTGAAATGTTAATTTCTCTCGCTTCATAACAACCATTATTAGTATAAACTACAAATACCTATGCCTATTTCATTTGTTCGACTCTTTAGTACCAGAACTAGAAGATTCATTTTTTTAGGCAAGACACTTCAATATAGAAACAGGTTGTTTATGAATAACGATGTCATATAGAAATGATAAATACACAAAATATAGGACGACAGATGCTTCCAACGTTAGCCCAAATATGAGGAGAGCCACCTGCCCGTGGCGCCAAGTCTTCCCTTCATCGATTTGTTTACCTTCATAACATCCGACGACGTATTATAAGCGACGGCGTCCCAGACTTCCCGGTACCCTTCTGACAACTCGACCTTCCTGGCGCCATCTTAAGCTTGCAGTCGATCTAGACCTGGATTCATTACAATTTGGTTTGTTTCGTCAGATTTAAAAGAGAGGTAACAGATTGTAAGCGTCTGTGAAAGAATCTTCATTCCGGTCGCTTTCTGTTTATTGTCGGAGCACCTCTATTTTCCAGTTCGAAATTCCAAGACATTTACATATTTGTCATTCCAAACAGTGTACAGCGATCTATCAGAACAATACTATGGAGACCACACGCATGATAATTGAGGGAATGTTTAGAGCTGAGGAAACAAGATCCTTTCCTCTCTATAGAGTCGAATTTGGTTAACAACCGACTTGTTTACATGTATAAGCCAACAGAAACACACTCGTAGTACAATACTTAATAGACACAATGCTATTGTACCGTAACTCCGGTGGCATTTTCTCCATGTAAAGTGACTCGACTGTCTTGACACGTCAATAAAAGGATAGTAACTTTTCTATTACAATGTTATAAACATTTAAAGAATACCACGTGCTACCTCGTACTTGTTAAATATAATATATGTAAAAGAGACAGACTAATAGCCGAATGTGCGTGACTAGCACTAAAAACAGTTTAGTTCGTTTTAAACTTATACAAATATGTCTTTTAAAAAATCATAGTCCTCTCAAGAAAAAATGTTTTTGTCTGGAGCCACTCTATTAAATACTTTGATGTTACCCTACTGCACCAGAATAACAAATTTCATAAAAATGTAAATAACTTATTTTGTTTAAATATTAATTGGTTCTAAATGTTTGATTTTCATAACGACTTGCAAAAAATTATTAACATAATTATTTGAAAAAAAATAATACTAAGATAGTGAATCTATAATTTGGCCATGGTATTTCATTTCCAGTTTTGTTAATCACATTTTTAAACACTGTTATCACTTGACTGACAACTCTATTGTAACAATATTTGATTTGAGCTCAGTCCTGTGTTAAAACTATAGATAATTCGAGTCTGTTGACTTTACAAGTGCCATTACTAAAAACCTAATCATTTTTATTCGTCGCTATTGTTAAAACATTGATAAGAAATCCTTCGCTAAACCACGTTATTAGCACAGCTGCTGGATATTAATATTTATATAACTCTTATATTCAAATTAGTACCACTAAATTATAATGCGTAATAAAGTAATATAAAAAATAAAAGCTATAATATTAGCATATGAATTAAATAAATCTAATATCTTATTTGTAAAGTTGATGTTAAATAAATATTCCTAAAATGAATACGGTTAACTTATTTATTCATTATAAAGCTATTGTATTACGAATACAATATAGCTCATATTAAATATTAATTTTCAATACAGATGTCATTTCGAAATAATTTTACGAAGGATAAATTGCCTATAATATAGCTGATGTGAAGAATCGAAAAATGAATAGAAATCGCTACATAAGAATAATTTATGAATAAATATTGTAACATCGATCCGAAATATATTTTAAATATATTTTAGTCCGAATTGTTTCAATGCAACTCGCTCTATAGGTACTTTCTCATATAGGAGTACACAATTACTTGGCCCAGTGTTTTCCATTTATTAGTTTTTTCGAGTTTTCGTAGTTAAATTGAAATTATTGAAAATTTTATAAAAATTTGTCACAATTATTTAGTCGAACCCAACCCTCACCATTAGAATTTGCTACTATTAAATGGGCTACATTTTAGAATTTCATCGAAACCTGCCTAGTAGTTTAGGCTTCAAGCGCTTAAACAGGTGACAGACAGACTACAGCCGACGAGAAATATATTTATTTTAAATACTTGATTTGAGCTTAGTCTGGTGTTAGAACTATAGGTACTTAAAAACCTTACCATAAAAACCTATTAATTTTTATTCTTCGATAATCTAAGTTATCAGAACAGCTACTGGATATTGATATTGACACTAATTAGATTGTTACTCCCCTTATAAAGACAACAGAGGGGAGTAATAATCTAAAGAAGGTGTATGGAATCTTCTTCTTTCGACTGTTACTCCCCTTATAAAAACAGAAGTGTGATATTCCTTTGTCCCAAAGAACATTGGGCTAAACATCACTTTGTCTTAATAGTATAGTCATTTAGTTAATGTCATTTATATTCTAAAAATATATAGGGGAGTAACAATCTAAAGAAGTACCATAATATTTCTATAACTCTTTTATTCAAATTAGTATCACTAAATTATTATACGTATTACGTATTCATTTTTTTAAACTCATGGGAACTCGAAATGTGTAAATAAATGAAAATCTCATAATCGAATTTTCGCGCCATGACAATACTTCCTTTCTTTATCAATTCTTTATGAGAAAATAAAAAAATAATTGTGATCATTTCAGATTATGAATAACTAGTATAGAGGCGATATTGTTTATTAATAACATATGTAAATAATTTTATAAAACACAAATATTCGAGAAAACATTATAATATTACTTTATACTAATAAACAGGTCAAGTGTGTGCTAGTCAGCACACAGCGAGGGTCCGTAGGCCACACTATATAGTGTTTAAATGTAAAGTGTATAAACAGTGTTTTTTTAAAATGCTAAAAAGCTTACTTTGAACCATTCTAAGGGTCTAATATTCTCAAAACACACTCTGATAAAGTATTTTTTTGCCACTGAACCGGACTACAACCATATAAATACGTCGAAAAGACCATAATTATAACAAAAAAACGTATTTTGTCAATAAAAAATAAAATTATATTTTTTTCAAAAATTTCCAAAAAGTGGTATCTTTACTTTTTTTGGTCGAAGAATGTTCAGGAATTTTTTCAGATTTTTTGCACTTCACATAAGCGAGATAGCCCCCCCCCCCCCTATCTCGCTTATGTGAAGTGCAAAAAATCTGAAAAAATTCCTGAACATTCTTTGGGGGGGGGGGGGGGGGGGGCACGTTTCAAACCCGCTTCAAACTCGCCTACGCTCGCCCTATCAAAGTTATAACCAAAGAATTATATATTTTTGTAATCAGCTCGACGTAGCCTTTCATATGATACCATGTGTCGAAAAAAAAAACAAAAAACATTTAAAGTTTATTTACCCTAATTTTTTTGAAAAATATTTTTTTTAAGTCGCTATATTTTTAAAATATGTGGGCAGGTACAAGACACATGCCAAATTTCAAAGTGATCGGACGAAAGGTGTAGCCGTGAGAGCACGCGAGAGGTCGGACGGACAGACACACGCAGGAAAATATAAGGGTCCTTGGTTTTGACTGCGGACCCTAAAAACTGAATAGTGGATGCATAAGTATATATAAATAACTAAATAACTTAATGTAACACACATTCTAATTTTATTACGAATAATTTGATTTTGATAACAAAGAAATTGGATGAAATCCAATTTAAGTTAAGTAACCACGATTTTTTTATTCATCCCTTTGTCTGAACAAATATACAAAAAGATTTATTATTTACTTATACTCGTCAATAATAATTTAGAATTTTCAATAGATAATATAATCAAATTATCATAAGTCAAAAATAAGGTATGAAAATGTTTGTTTGGTTAAATTATATTAAAACCCCTACATCAGCAGTAAACAAACTTTTGTAAAATACTTTTAAACAATTTTACACATTCTACGTATTAAAAATATATTTTTATAATAAATTTCTGTATTTAATTATGTCTTAATTAATCATCACATAAGAAAAGATTATAATCAAAGTAAACGGCCCTCTAACGTGTGAAGGAGTTTTCAGAAGCATGAAATTCTTCATAGCCTAGAAGGTTTAAAAAAAGAAATACTTGACTGCTCGCCTGCAAGTTTTGAATGCTCAGAGAAATGGATTTTTTGTCAGAAGGCCGGGTACAATCTCTCAAGTGGTAGATTTTAACTATAGAGACCTAACTTTTTTTACAAAGGCTTTTTTGCTTTGTGCCAAGAGGCTTGTCTTTAAACATTTTAAAAATTGTATACTTTGAATTTCTCTGAAACAAATTCATTACAACTTTACTAAAAAATTTCAAAAAATGCAAGCGGTATTTTCCACTAGACGTGCTTCATTTTATTTATTAAGTCATTATTTGTGGAATTGGCCTTTTTAGTTTACTAATGAGTTCTTTCCATGTAGGAAACATACTTCATTTCTCCCAATCAGAAAAGTCCGAGTGTATCTCGGATTCTTTTTGCATAATGAAATAGGCAAAGGCGAATCAAATAATAAACCGTAATTTTTTGAAACGCTTTGCCTAAAATAATTTATTTTAAGTTAACCGTCTATGCATAGCATACTCTCAAACATTCTCATATAACTAGTATATATCTATAAAAGTATCTTAATAGTGCGAAAATTCAATTTTGATGAATTAACACGTTTAAGGTCATCAAGTTTGTTATTTTTAAATGCCTTTATCGTCTGTTGTCTGCACAGAAGTGTGGAGCCTACTTATACTCTACATGGTCAATTTTGATCAAATTTGGCATATAAGATAAGAAAAATCAAACCCTAAGTAGAAATTGAGAAATAAATTTTAGCTCAAAATTTTGAGGCGCTATCCCACAAAAACTCAAGAAAAATATTTTTCTTAAACGGTTCCGACGATTTTGATTTAAAAAAAAAAATAAAATAAAAAAAAAAATAAAATGCAGTCAAATTATAAATATAAATCCAGCCGCATATAATAAGGCTTTTTCCCGGGAAACAAATCTAGTTCCTGAGAAAATAGCTATAATTTATAAGGCTGAGAGGTCGGGTTCGATTCCCTGCCTGGGAAGAATTATTTTTAGAGAAAATTTTGATAAAACGTTCAATAATAATTAAATGTACCCACGAACACCCGTGCGGTCACAAATAACAAATGGAGAACACCGAAGCAAGTAATTATGTGCTCCTATACATGAGAAAGTTTAACGCGAGTTGGAAGCGGTTCGATTTTTTATTGTTCAACTAAAACAAAAAAATGATCAGGTCATAAATATGAAGGTCAGTACTGTCGTGAATATTAGGGTAAGTAACCACTGGTACAGGATAAAATAGGAAACTATCCTATTAACCCTATTCTTTTGTCTGATATACCTTTGTCTGAAGATTTTTTAGAGAAAGGAGGGTCATCTCAGGAATTCCAAGTAATGATCTATAGACATAGAGCATTGTTATGGTTCATGGGATTGTACTAAAAAGGTTCGTTCCATTGATAGAAATCCTATTCAACTACCTAACTGAACCGCTACTTGATACTTCAAACGCTTTTCTGCCTTAAACTATTGATATGTCGAGCACCATAGTATTAAATTAAGCCTACCACCCAGTATTTAATTCAGTATTTATTAAGAAACTGTACATTCAACACTTTATTGAATCGGCTTTAAGAAGTGCATACCTCGTGGTGAAATCAAGAAATAATATTTAGCTTTACATTTGGAGGAATTCCCCATTAAAAACTCGAGAAAAAGTTCGTACTTGTTCGTAAATTGTATGTACCTATATTATTTTCGATATTTTAGATTAAAAAACAAGTTATTTTTACTACGTTTTTATTAGCTTGCTTTCTTGTTTGTTTGTTTGCTTGTTGGTTTGTTTGTTTGATTGTTCACCAGTACAAATTTTGCAATCGATTTTTAACTATCTTCCCAAGTAGCTAGACATTAGTAACTTATAGAATAGCTCAGTACAAGATGACAATGCAATATTTTAATACTATTAGCCATCTTTCAGCAGAATTTAATTTGTTTTCAGCAAATTTTGCTGTTATGGAAAGTTAGTTCGGGAAAAATCCGCAAGTTATTTTATTTGTTTTGACATTACCCATATTTACGATCTTCATTTTGACGGGTTTCAAATTTGTGATTTTTTATAAGAGATTAACATTGAATGACAGCAAAAAAGGAAAACTAAACAAATAAATTAATTAATTGACGTGTGACAACCAGGTTTGTTTACACTTGTGTCCTAGGAATCGGTTTAATTTTTCTGCATCTGTACTATCGGTTTAGATTCGGTGTTGGCGAGATCCTTTGTACAAAGATTTGTCCTTTTATAGGTTTAAGATCAGCTCTCTAGATGGTTGTCATTTATTTGAAGTAAATAAATTCGGAACTATTTTTTTCACTAACATTATATTATAACAATGACAATTATATTATCAACATTACGTAGGATTCAACAGAAAATTTAAATAAGTATTATATAAAAAGTTCTTTTTATCTTGTAATTATTATTTTACAACACGGAAACACTTATCATCATAAAAATCATGAGCTCAAATAATCTGCCTAACTTTCTTTCTTTAATTATGATAGCTAAGGAGGAGGAGCAAATAAGAGAAACCTCGTGACTTAACTTAATTTCTGTTAGTTTCCGTTAACATATTGGGCATCCACAAAACTCTGATTTTTCTCTTAAGTTTTCCTTAATACTTTAAGGACCTTGTCTTTACAACCTCTGTAGAGTGTCTCCAGGTATATCTATGCCTATTATTGCATAACAACAAGCTCTCTGAACACTTGGATCAAGTAGGTACCAACTTGACTTTCCAAGTTTATTTATTTATGTCCTAATTCTATGTTCAATCCGGTTCCACTTCCTTCTACATTCTTGGTTTTCAATTTACTCTCTCAATTTCTCAATTCAATTTTCTTTCAATTTACTCCTCACATATATTTGCGCCTATGGCTCTTTATCAAAACCAAGCCAGTCTACCTATATATTAAAATTCTTCTGAGACACACATTTATTCAAAACCTCCAGCATACTCGTAATTTTCTTTGTGGATTTTGATTTAAATAATAATAATAAAATGCTGTATTTTTTACATTTAAATCGATACAAATCGAAATTCGAAACAAAATAAAATTGCCATGATTAATAAACCGTCAGGCAGAGTTTTAATTAACAGGCAGAGATTTAAATAATAATATTGATATGATATGACTTTTTAATTACATATTTCAATTTTGCTTCAACGGATTTCTATATTACATCAGTGGCGGCAATAAAGGCCCCACAGGGCCGCGGCGTGGGGGGGGGGGGGATCTGGGGGCCCCTGGCAAGTGGAAACTTGAAACATGTAATGATTATGTTACTCTTGTACCCTTTTTAATAAAGTACATACATTATATTCGTGTATAATGTATAATTTGTTTATCTATAAAGTATAGTGTATTAATTATAGATAAACAATGGTATAAGAGACGCAGAGGGGCCCCGACTAAGAGTTTGCAGGGGGGGGGGGGGGGGGGCAAAACCTTACCGCCGCTACTGTATTACATCATCTTCACCCGTAGCTTCTAAAATTAATCTTATAGCAGTTAGACTTTTGAGACTTGTGTTACTTTTCTCGTTAAAAAGAAAATTGTTTATAAAACATTTTAGTAACAGGGGCTAATTTTATCCTTTTAAACATTTTACTTCTTTGAGTCAACCAAGATCCTTTTATTTTTATGAGCACGTCTAATTGATTGGTATCAGTTTTATTGTTAAACATTAATGCTTTTTCATTTAGAACCAAGAACACCTTTGTTAATCTGGGATCGATTACCTGTTACCTGGATAGAAAGACTTATAGTTATTGGAGAAATCTATATAATATGTGTTATGAAAAGTACCTGATCTGTCGGAAGATTTTAATAAATATACTGGTATTATTTCTTAAACCACAGGAGGTCCCAGATAGCGATTAAGAAATAATATTACTATTAATTATTTAGAAATAGATTACTATCAATAAATACTGTCTGTAAAAGTATAATTTATGCCATATGGTTTCATGCATTTGTTCCCCTTGTTACAATTCTTTAAGCCTCATTTCCATAGCGATAGTACCTTCACGAGAGAACTATCATGTCAGTCACCTCAATAGAACTGTCATGGAAGTAAACAGTTTACACGCATTTAATGAGAGGAGTGTGACAGTAGCGACTACATGGCCACGCGGAGCTAGCAACGGCCGGTAGCTAAAGTTATTAGTGAAAATATTAAAATAAAGCATAGAAAAAAACAAAAAATAGATAGATATGGGCGAGAAAATGGATTTAAAGAATTTTAATTTAATAATTTAATTTTAAGTTTGGATTTAAATTTAAAGAATTCGAATAAGAGCGAGCCATCTCAGATCTATTTCCACGTGATACGGCGCGACAGTTCTTGTACAATGCCCCGTTTACACGGTGATAGTTGGCGCGATAGCAACTACTGCATCGACTATCACCGTGTAGACTACATGACAGATTTTGTCGCGACAGAACTATCAGCCATCACACTATCTCGTCTGACGAGATAGTTGAGTGTTCTATCTTAGAAACCGTACTCACGCGGCAGATTTAAGAACTACCACGCTAGATGCTGATTGGCTTATTGTTTGATTATACTTTTATTTCCCGTGATAACAGATCTAAACTGCAGCAAATATGATAGCTTGCTTCACATATGATATCAGATTTTGTTATTTTTGATAATATGAATATTCCTTATGCTGTAAGTGTAATATGTTTTATAATTTAACATTATAATATTATATTTAATGCTCTATTTCTGTATCCAAGGTACGGATCCTGTAGGGTACGGATATAACCTTGAGGGCACTTCTTTAGATTGTTATTCCCCTTACAAAAAAAACAGAGGGGAGTAACCATCTAAAGAAGGTGTACGAAATGTTCTTCTTTAGTCTGTTACTCCCCTTATAAAACAGAAGTGTGATATTCCTTTGTCCCAAAGTAAATTGGACTAAACATCCCTTTGTCTTAATAGTTATTTAGCAAAAAACATTTATGTTCTAAAAAAAACGCAGGGGAGGAACAATCTAAAGAAGTACCATTTTGAGTACAAGACAAGTTTTGACGTATGTTAACTCACCGTGTAGACTGCACACCTCCGCGATAGTTCTATGACGTAAACTGACATGATAATTATATCATGGGAGAACTATCACCATGTAAACGGGGCTTAACTGCCGCAAGATTACTCTCAACTATCTCGTCAACTGAGATAGTGTGAGAGTGGTGTCGTGGCGGTGACTACTAATCTGTCTACATAGCGAGAGTTAATGTGATAGTTGTTGTCATGACAGTAAACATGAACTGTCACCATATAAATGAGGCTTTACAGAGAGTTCTGTGCCACTACTGCCATCTAGCGCTTTTTTGCTGAACTAGTTTTTATAATTCATTTAAGGTTCATTTAGCACGATATTTAATAATATCCTTTGAGATTTTATTATATTCACTACTACTATTTACTACTATTTCATTATATACAATACCAGCGTACAATTATAATATTAATCATTTTTTTTTAACTTTGTTTGTCAAATATATTAACATATTTTCTGAGATTGGTTATAACTAAGATTTAATTAATTGTAAAATATTAGAAAAAAATTTCATGTTTTAAAATTAGAAAAAAAGGTGTGTTTATGAAACAGGAAGTATTTATTTAGCAATTAATTAGAGTTGGACAGAATATTGGAGTAAAAGAGGGGTGGGGGTTGAGGTTGAAGAGACAGGTACTAAAGGGGTTGAGATATGTGTGTGTGAGTGTTAATTAGTCCAGTTAGGGGGTGCAGGTAACATGGCGGATGTCATGGCCGCCATATAGCCCTCCCTCTTCTTGTGTAGCTCGGCCTCTGTATGTCCCAACACTTGACTTCCTCCTACCGGAACCACACTCCTGCCTTCCATTACTTCCTTCTCATACGCATTCACATACTTCTCTGAAAGCATTTCATTCATAACCGCCATACTCGGCCCATTCATAAAGACGAATTAACCGGCCAATAAAACAACTCGTTATGGCCGTGAGCTTAATATCAACAAGCTCTTACCCACCTTACATGCTCAAGAATCCATCCTTAGACTTCGTCTCACTGCTGTTCCTTCGCCATAGAGTAATACATATATTATTAAAATATAAGCTGTAAGAATGTAAACGTCAGATTTAGCAGAATCTTGATTGAACATTTTTAATTTGACTCCACAGACGGAGTTTCTGAATTATATTATTCTAGCTTACTTATTCCAAGTTGTTAGATTGACATCTTATTATAGGATAACCATGATATAGATTCTATGAGATCACGGGCTTTTTTCACCATTTTATGATGCATTGAAATGCAGATTTACTGTTATTGTTTTTATCACTTATGCAAGTTTTTGAAAATTTATTTTTTACATGTCCAGTGTGTGTCAACAATAAACACTTAAAGCTTTTCTTGAGTTAAAAGCATGGTATCGTTAGTTGTTTGACAGATCTAAATGTAGTGTTTCATCGTCGGACGTAGTTATCAGAGGGTACCGGGTGTAGAATTCTCCTCTTTTTGTTAGTAATGGCTTCTCAATTTCTCCCCTGAAAGTTGGGAAGTGTATTAGGGGAAAAAAATCTTGTTTGAAGCAGATTTTCTTAGCAGAGGAGAATCAGCTTCCCCTTGAAGGAACTCGGCTCTGTTTCACTCTCTTTGAAAACCCACCCTTCATCTTTACCAACGATTTTTTTTTTTTTTTTTTTCTTTCTCTTATTAAATTTATTTAAAAGGAAAAAAAAGATGTTTCCTGGGTTATTGCTGCAAAAAGGACTCGTCTCGTTGTAAAGTGAATTGGAGATTTTTTGCGGCAGCTTTGTGAGTGCAGTCAGGATTTTTTTGTGCCTGTGCCTTCCCCTATCGGTTGTGATGCCTTAACAACTTCACCCCATTAACCCCCTCCCCTCAATATTCCAATGATATCGCAAAACCTTCTGTAAATTAGATCGACTCTTCGCATTTGTATAACTTCTTTGAAGTCATTAGCCAAACAACAATTTAGACCTTGATAGTTAAATAAGCGCGTGCCCAAGTTGTTGGATGTTTGTTTCGTTGGTTCTATTAGTTGTTTTGTGATGTTCATTTTGGTTGTTATATTTAGTGATTGAATCTGGTTCGTAGGCTGATTCAAGTTCACAAAATAATCTTGAAATAAACAATATATATATATATATATATATATATATATATATATATATATATATATATATATATATATATATATATATATATATATATATATATATTTGTTTATTTTATTTTTTCTTCGGGAGTTTTAAAATAAATATAAAGTAGACATGTCAATGTAGTAATAAAGATGTGAGGTCAATGAGAAGATAAATACTTTTAAATATTTAAATACTTCTCTTTTTTTTCTTTTCCCTCTTGCAAGGATTTAATTAGCAATAATTATATTTAGTCTGAGGTCTGAGGTTGAAAAGTAGCTTCGAGGGAATACACATATGGATCTCAGCCAAAATATTTACCTAAAATAAAATTGTCACTGTCAAACAGGCCTCTGCCACTTCAGCTAAATCTAAAACTTCTATTTAAAAATATATACATATACATATACATATATACACCAGGCACACTTTCTTTCTTTTAATTTGTTATAAGAACTTACTTTTATTTTAAACGAAATGCAGTTACAATAAAACAATAGTGTTGAATGCAAAAGTTATGTACTGAATTATATTATTTTTATATTAGTCTAAACTATAAAAATAATAACGAAACAGTTAAACAAAACTCATATAAATGTATTATTTTAGGAAATGTTTTAGGCTGCAAATTCGTTGTTATTAGTATTACTTATTTGCTTTAGTTTTGTTTCGCAGACGAAGTAGTAATGTTTTCAGAATATCGAATAATCTACTCCAAGAAGGTGTGTACGTACTAATATTAAGTACTAAAAAAATACTATTATTTATTAAGCAGATTTTTTTATAGAATAACATTTAATTTTTACCATCATGCTATATTATTTATTTGGAATTTTTAAATACAACAAATAGGAAACTTGACGTCTCAAAAGGGAAGTAATCGAATTCTATTTGTGAAATAAGATTTATTCAATTTGAGGGTGAAATATTTAGTAAGCAATTATCATGGTATAAAGTATTGAATAGTGAGGGTGTGGGTAAAGGGTTCGGTTGTAAGAAAAGCCCTTTTGATGTAGTGGATACAGAGTGTTATTGAGTTTCAAGCTGTAAGGGCGTGCAGTGTGCACTTCCCCTTACTCTAGGGCTACACGTTGTCACAGCTTCCAACAATCTGTCAAAACATCTGTACCTATGAACCAACCTCCCTAAACCAGCATCCTTCTACTTTCTCCTTCTATTTACCAGGTTTTAGTTAACACAGCTTACTCTTTAACTCTGACGGCTTGTACAGATTTGCTTGTGACGACTACGATTGCCGAAGTAGAAAAGGGTTGACAAGCCCTTTTTTAATAAAGTGTCAAGTACGAAGAAACATTGTGACGTTTTAACAAAACATATTATAGCAACGGAAAGATGATGAGTAGAGTATACCGGATATGATTCAATTACTAATTTTTTTAGCAATAACTTAAAATATGATAATGATATAAAGTCGTGATACCTTACACTGCATTAAATATTTTACCAAAAAGTGAAAGTTTTGTAATTGCTTTTTTTCTATTGCGCTTTTCTTATTTTGCACCCTCTCAAATATTGCTTGACACGTTATAGGCAATTAAATAGATAACAATAATATGAGTAAATGCTTGTAGTGTGATGAATAAGCTTCTATATTTAATGCAGGGATAAACGTTTTTCTCACTTTCAAATAAATTAAGTAACTATTATAAATCTAACTCACCAAAAGAAATTAAGTAAAATAACTTGTAAATGGTGAGTAAACAGAATAATCTTTCAATGTGTAAGAAGTAATTGTGAGTGTAACCAAGTTTATATAAAATTATCCAAAATAATGGGTTATTATGTTGTCATTTTGTTAACAACTCAATTCCTAGCATTAACTCGTATTAGGTCATTACACTTATCTCTATTATAAAGTAACAACTTATTTTATCTTTTTTTCTTTATCATTACATAACTACACCGGGACAACATAATAAGTTATTTACAATAATAACATTATAAAAAATAAATACATTAAACTAAAAATACTGAAATACAACCCCCATAAAAAAAATACCTTCAACAAAAAAAAAAATTAAGATATTTTTTTTATAATCTAATTTTATAATTACAAATAAACGTCACTTTTTTATAATAGTTATAATAATATTACTTAATTGTTATTACATTATTATTAATGATGTATTATATTCTTATGAAATTTTCAATTTTCATACGAGTGAATTCATTTGCAATTTTAACAAGCTCAAATATATTCCACTCTTTTTTATCATTAATCGATATAAAAATTGTGTTTCCCCTTTTTAGGCTCAGTACGTCTCTTTTTTTTACACGCAATTATTTGTTTAAAACTTCATTGAAAAAAAAAAAAAAAAAAAAAACATAACAAAAACGTTCCTTTTTTGTGTGTTAATTTTTATGCAGACAAATAAATACAATTGGGATTGCGAGCCTTTAATTAACGTAGTTAGAGTGCCTTGTGACAAGGCAGTAGGCGAATAACCAGGAGGGCCATTTTAAAACTTAGTTATCCGACTTTTTTTTTCAAAACAACAAAAAACAACTCTCTTTCCCCTATTCAATACTGGTAATTGCTCGTTTACACCATACTGGATTTTAAAAAAAAAGAAAGGAGTGGGGGCAAAATAAATATGTTTTTATTATTTGTCAAGTATAAAAGGGAGCACGGTTGGCATGGCTACAGGGCTACCCCGGTATAGCCTACGGGGCTCCCTCTCCCTGAGTCAATCCTTGTATAATATAATCTTATTTCAAGCCTAGTACATTCCTGCACAGTGGGCAGTCCTACTTATTCTTTACTACATTATAATATCATATACCTATACAATTTATGCTTAAATAAGTTAAGTTATAATGATGATAAATCAATAATTATTATACTTTATTCTATAAAACAAATATTTAATAAAATTACGAATTCGTATTACTGTACGCGCATAAAGAGAAAAATTCAAATCAAAAAATGTGAAATTCATGTCAAAAGTCCAGAGTCAAAAAATGTGGGATTTCAAAAACGTCTTTGTGATACTACATAGTCTGTGCACATGTGTAGAGCATAAAGTTGAGTTAGCATATAATGCTAACCCGATTTTTAAGAAATTGTATATACACTTTCAGTAAAATTTAAGGGCTCAACCTACAAAAACTATGGCAAATCGTGAACTTTTTTTTATAAACAAAATATATTTCCATGGAAATGAAGATAGTAGAGTGGGAACTACCACAATAAACATGATAATATATATAAGAGAAAGAACTGACTGTTAGAAAATAAAATAACAAAAAATTAGCAATAATACGAAATAATCTTAAAATTTTTTTTTTGCACATTGCACACCTGAATCTAAAGAGTAATTTTTAATATTGAGCTTGACGTAGAGAAATTAGAAATTATTGGGAAATTAATGACACGTAGATTAAAGAATAATACGTGACCAACTTAGTAGGTGTGCATATTTTGACTATAGACTTACTTCATTGGATCATAATGGCATTCAATTCTACTCTTACCTAAGGAAAATTTAAATTTTTTATCTCAATGTAGACCATCCCAATAAATCAAAATACACCTTAAATTTAATATACCATACTTAGTTAGACTGAATAGAGATGTACAAGGAACTCTTTTTATTTCTAATAATTATGAATTAAACGTCTATACTCTATAGAATAAAGTCGATATAACAATATATTAATAATAAATTATCTAAAAATAAGCAATCATTTTAAATGTTCGCCCATCATTAATAAGCTTAAGCGGGAAACTGATTCAGAGAGAACGTACCTCATATTCTATTTTCAAGTAGACAAGGACAAATTATATCGTGAACTAAGTTGTCGATTACAGGATTGAAAAACAGATCGTCCGAGTCCGTTATAAAGTGGAAGGTACCAGTTAATTATTCGATTAAGGGATAGTAGAGGATGCGAAGGGTGATTTGTAGAGCTGTGCGGGGGAGGGCTATAACACTAAAGCCTATCAATTCATGAGGGCGCCGAGAAGGACTCCCTTGTACAGCTGGCGAAGGGTCTGTACACTCAACACTCTGTCCCCTGGGGTCCAGTCTGTAATTTCTATTAGATCCTTCTCTGCTTGTCTCCCTTGAGACGACTAGCTCTCCCCTTACAAGTGTAGCAACATGTTACAAACACACAAATAGCTACAATTTCAAGCTAGATTAGCTCGCACTTCCCCTATCCCTCTTCACTTTTTTAAGTATATTTATGAATATTAATTCCTTTCACAAAAAAAAACAACTAAGTTTAGACCAACTACCTTTGTTCTTTTTATAAAAGTTAATTTACAATCGTATACGAGTATATTTGACATGAAGATACATGGGAATATTATTATAACAGATTAACCCATTTTTTAAGCTAAAATCTATAAGTAACATTATGTGGATTACTCAAATCAGTAATTATATTAGCTATTATATGTATTTATTAGATTGGTGTTTAGCAGTAATGAAGTACTTAGCATTTATCAGAAATGCAAAGCAGACACATGCCTGAGCTTTGAGAGAAATTGATACGTTTATAAAACATAAATTAATTACAGTTAAGGCTGATGCAAAAAGATAAGGAGAGAAGGAAATTCATTTACCAAATTCAGATGTAAGAAATCATTTTTAAAGTTAGGGTATTAAAATAGCTTGAGTGATTAATAAGTTGGTCGGACCAGGTGATTTCCGGGGCAAAATGCTCTGCAATTTATGAAATTATGATATTTGAGGGTATAAGTGAGCACTTTAAACCCTTACCCTGTTGCTGCGCGTAGATACCTTGAGAAAAATAAACTGTATTTAAAAATATTAGACAATAATAATAAAGACAAATAGAAAGTCGAAGACAGCGTATTCAATTAAATATAAATAATAGCGCATAATTTATGTTATATTTTTTGACTGGTATAAGAAAATAAAATAAATATTGAATAATAAAAGTCTCATAAATAACATATTATATCTTGTGACAAATAAGATCGTATTTATATATAAAAGAGAGCAAATATTAATGTTTAGTCGATATAAACGAATTCAATTATTGCATTAAGAGAATTTCATATATATGATAATGAGAAGAAGCAGAGAGGAAAGGGGGAGCAGTTGGAGGTATAAATGGGAGAATAATGGGGTATAACACTAACAGGTCCAACTCCCGAAAGAGAGAGAGACTCTGGTTTGTCTGCGTCGTGAACTGCGAGAGAGGGATAATCAGGAATTTACCAATTACTGGACTGGAGCGAGGAAGTGAGCTACGGTGCCAATAAAGAGAGCTCTAAACCGATCAGGGAATTAACCGCGGCTCTATATATCTATAGAGTTTCTCCGTAGGTTCTATATAGAGGACGAGGTCGCTAATAAAGTCCGCTATGAGTAGAGAATAATCCCAAGGAATTCCGGGGCCAGCCAATATAATAGGATAAGGGGCAATCATTGGAAGGGCACAGGACCATCAAGCAGCCCCGGCTTTATTAGGAAATGCCGCAGACCTTCCGAACCCTTTACATAATAAATCCTTTACGACTTTTTCACCCTTCCCTTCCTTGTGCAAAATAGTTTTATTCAAGAAAATATGTGAGCTTTAATAAATTATACTCGCAGACTCGGTTAGCTCAACTTCTTTCATATTCTTCTTAAAATAATATTCTTCGACAAAAATAATTATATCGTTAGGAAAAAAACAAATTATGCTCGTATTACTCAAAAACATTAAAATAATCCTATTTTTTAACTAATTTTATTATATTGATGGCATGATATTAATAAGAAGAGATACACTAAATGACATGCCGATATATACGTATGTATATTTATTATTTAGATTAATTGTGTGACTGTGGGTGAATGAAAAATTCCGCATAAGCGATATTGATTACTATCTATTAAAAAGACATTTTCCGGTTACATTTTGCTTTTAATTTATTTGTTAAGACTTTAAGGATATCAAATAAGTACTAAATCGGCATTGTTTAGAGCTAGTCAAGCAAATCTATTAAGGGTAATGTGTCTAATATTTTTTATAGCTTCGCTGACTAATATATATCTAATATCACTGAAGCTAATTTCCCAAAATTAATATCTTAGCCTGTTTAATTGCCTCTTGAAATGACCGGCTAACAAATAACAAACAGCCAAGATAATATTTATTTAAGAAAAAGGAAGATATTATTTATTTATTTCCTTGTCCTACTCTAGTTATACTGCTTTTTTTAATCTTGTTACGGAAATAAAAATAATAATTCTTTAATGCGGTTCTTACTTATACAAGATTCTCTAAGTAAACATTTAAATTTAATTTTAACAATGTTTTAGTTGGGAGGGTAATTATTTAAAAAGGGGGTGGTTCCATTTACTGTCGGGAAGTTTTTATATAATATAAACTATGTTTATAAAATTATTGTTAAGTTTAAAAACTCGGTGTTTAACGACGTGAAACAAATCAAAGGCCACTAATATTTTCTCCTTAATGGCCCTAACAAAGTTTACCCTTAATTTTATTCTCCTGTGAACTTTGGCCGTTTGGCGGTGGAGGTTGAGGAGGGGGGGGGGGGGGCGGTATAATGGGTGTCTTTGTGGCTCTAATGCGAGGATTTTCAGTCGCTTCTTTTTCTTCTCGTTTCTTTTTTTTCTCCGTGTCGGTGGCAAGGCAAACATTAACGGATTTAATAGGACTCATTAGGGTTTTAGGAGGGTTAGCTTTATAAAAGAGGAAAAGAAGCCTTTAGCCAAGTAAACAACCGCATCCCTTCCACCACATTTAACTCGGCCATGGTGAAAACCCCCGTCCTATATAGAGACCAATAATAAAAACCCTAGAGAAAGGAGAAAATAAACAGAAAAAACTAGCTTTCCTTGTAACCCGCCAGCCAAAGGTATAATAAACTGTGGCTAACTGTGCAGTAAAAAGTATGAGAGTGAGGTTAGTGCGCTCCCTCCGCATTGCCCTATTTAAATATTTGATAGGGGCCTCGCAGAGTTTTATGACTTGTTTATACGGGTTTCGCTGTCTTTACTTATTCCTCTAGAAAAGAATTGCTTGAGTTTTTCTCAGAACATTTTCTTGTTCTTTTTATAGTCCGGAATATAAGGGAAGAACGCCTGTTTCGCTACTCCACTGACGCGCGCACAGTGACTTTGTTATCAAGTATACGACTTGATCCAATATAAAACCAAATACAAGAATAAAAAATAACTGTGTGGAAGGTTATTGAAATAGTACTGGATCATGTAAACGTTGTAAACACTGATGTTATACTTCCAAGCTTTTACAACTCGCGTGAATTCATTATTTAACCATTCTTATACACGGTAAAACTTGCTACATTATTACTTGCTATTTAAAATATCATACATCATTAAACGTTTTCTTATAAAACTAATATGAATACTTTAAAGTATTTTTCGGTTTTCTTCTACTCGTTTATATTTCATAACAAATAAAAATATTACATGAAATCTTCTTTCATAAGTACAAATAAATTATTTTTTATTCACAAATAAAACGAATCTATTATCTTCCTTCATTCATAACTCATTATCATTCATAACGATAGGCATTACAGACAACATTTTATACAATTTATCAATCAGTTTAAAATATTATATTAGTTTGAACTCATTATCTGTGTAAAAGCCGAAAAAATAATGATGATAATTGTATCTGTCAAGTGTCAACACTTTAATAACAGCATTTCTAATGTATCTGAACGGAAGTTCGCACCCCAAACCTGTATAATTGTGCACTTTCAGATCTGTCCGTCTGTCAGTTCACCTGGTTAACCGTTACGCCACTTCAAATTAATTTACAGTTAGACCGCTGTTCTTATGTTACTTTTCACAATGGCTGATCCAATTACTAGAGCGAAACAGTCATAATGATGAGATACGCTCTATAAAAAATTTGATATTCTGTTAGAGAACATGCTCTAATTTGTTAGAGCCTGTTTCACCCATTCATCGTATTAAATAACTGTCATTTGTATTTCGGTAACACATGCGCTGATTTATCATTTATGTATGCTTAATCTAAGCTTTTTTTCCTGATTATTTTACATTAAACATTGGATTGCAGACATAATCTGCATATCTCTTTGTGGAGCTATAATGTAAATAAATGTGCTATAAAAATTTAAAAAAATCATAAATTAATTTATTTGTCTTACCTTTTATTAGAAATATTTACAAATATAAATTTTTTCATCCAGTCATGAAAATTGATTTAATTTAACAATTGCAGGTTTTATAGAGACAAGGTTAAACTTTTCTAATTGTTTAGATTTATTAAGCATTAGAACTGCAATTATATAAACAATTATTTTTCACAAAACTACACGAGTATTTAAGATATGTTTATTTGAAAAAGGAAATATTTCAATTCAATATTTAAATTAAAATAATAATTTATTTATAAAAATAAAGAAGAATATGAGTAATACAACAAAAATAATAGGTACACTGGTTTATTAAATAATAATAAATTAATTACGAAGATGTGCAATTTGTTGCAGGTTTAGGCTCTATACCAGGAGAAACAGGCAAGGACTATAGTTCAGAAACTCTCGCCAACTTCGGCTCTTCCAAGAAAAAGAAAAAGAGGAGACACAGGTAATTAATTATTATTCTTGAGCGAAAGCTTTTTGAATTTAATACTGTATTAAATACAAAATTGAATATGAAAAAATTTTAATTTATTCTCAAAACCACTCGAATTGTAAGGAATTGGAGAAGAGATAAATTCCATATTATTAATTCAATGTCCTGCAGAAATATCACTCTAAACCCGCATCGTCTTGTTATTTTAACATCTAGGTTCCCTGCATTCTATCACGAACTTCATTCATGTATTTACAACCCATTATTCTCTAATTTATTTAATTGCTTCCCCGTCTTTCTTCCGAGTTATGTGATAGGTCTGAAAAACGAGAATATTTTGTCTCCGATTATAAAAATTCCAAGACAGAAATCCGTTTGAGACATAGGTCTGTCGCTCAATTTTTGCGAACCAACTCATTTTTAATGAATTTTAAATGGGATCATAAATATAGTCAATTGTTAATACCATATAAATTTCAACCTTCTGCGCCCATTTGTTTGTCTTTCAAATGCACACAAACTTATATTTATTTACACCACATATATCTTTAAAAGTACTCATATAATTTTTAAAATAATTCTAAGGTTCGTCGAAAGTAGCCCACAGTGAAAATAAAATGTGTAAATTGATACTATTATTCGTGAAAAAAAAATCAAAACAATTTTGACAGTGGAAGAGATACAAATCTGCGTGGAATGAAACTTATATGGGACCAACAATGGGCTAATTGTGACCAACCATCCAAATTTCATTAAAATCATAGTTTTTATGTTAAGTCATGTTGGTTTGCAAATATTAGGGACAGACAGACACAAGACCCAAAATGTTTCTTGATGTCTGAATCAGATTTCTGACTTGGAAGTTTTGAAATCAGAGACATAAAAAGTACGTTCTTCAAGATCACACATCTTTCTTAAGCTTAGAAGCAATATATTACATATAATATCAACCATTATTTATTTTCTACAATTAAAATATTTTTTCCAGGACAATTTTTACGTCGTATCAGTTAGAAGAGTTAGAGAAAGCCTTCAAAGAAGCACATTACCCTGATGTCTACGCCAGAGAGATGCTTTCCCTAAAAACAGACCTACCAGAAGACAGGATACAGGTATGAGACATAGATATTTTATGATTTTTTCTTAAATTTATGTTGAAATATTGGTTAAATATTGTGTATAAATTAAAATAATAAGCTTCAGTAAATATTATAACCCATTACGTTATTTTATTAATATCTACAGTTTCTAAGTTCAAATTTATTTCCCATTAAAACTATATAATAAAATAAAATGTAAATACATTGTAATAACTAAATATGCATGCCTCAGACTTTCTTCAACTGTTCTTGAACCCTCATATTTTTATGTAGACTTTTAAAATGATTTTATTATCTCAATGATTGTATTTGTTTTCCACATAACCTGCGATTATAGTGAAACGATAACTTACTTGTTAGTTTAGCTTGTAGTTTCTTAAAATCTATTATCACTTTATTCTTAACAAAACAATCAATCTTATAGTAATCTTTAATCATTTTAAATAATTGTACCTAAATAGCCTAAAAGACAGGCACAGTATCTATACCCAAATAATAATGGTATAAAGAATTACTTTTGAGATCGTGATGTAGACAGGTATTAATAATACAGAATTAAATAAAATAATTTAATTGTGACTAAGATTTTGAAAATCTAAATAAATGGTACACAATATTGAAGAAAAACAAAACTACCTAGAACAGTTTATGACAATGTATAAATATAATTATATGGAATACCGTAATGGATTTTAATGTTTGCTTAAGCTTATACAAGATATATTAATAAT
The DNA here is from genome assembly GCA_951217055.1 of Gerris lacustris. Taxonomy (NCBI): domain Eukaryota; kingdom Metazoa; phylum Arthropoda; class Insecta; order Hemiptera; family Gerridae; genus Gerris; species Gerris lacustris. The sequence goes on along the minus strand of OX578276.1, from coordinate 82,951,644 downwards.
ACATTTAGTCCTAAATAAATTTCCGCCAATATGCGTATTTTTATTTTCATATCTTCACCAACCCGTTTATTACGTGGTATTTTAAAATAATCATTTATTCTTAAGAAGAAAAAATAAATGTAAGCTAAGATAGGTTAATTAGTAATAATACAGATAAATAATAAAATGTGCAGTTTATTTTGGCGTGGTATGAAATAATAAAAGAGTGGAGTGTATGGCATAAAGTGAGAAAGCGTGTGTTTTAATGAGGGCTGAGAGGGCGGGATGGAGTTAGTAATGGCGGAGTGGGAGCTCGGTGCTGTTGGTCCGGGCCAAGGCTCCTTCTCGAGCCAACTCATATTTTCCTTACAACCAGTCCTACTCCCCTCTATCTCCACCCTCGGTGTTTTTTCCTCCCCCACCCTTATCACATTTTTCTTGTGAAAAAAGTGAACAAAAATAAAGTAAGGGATGCTTTTTCTCGGGTCCCGTTTAGCTGGGAAGCCCTTGTTCCACGGAGCCTAGGGCTCGAGACCACTAATAACCGTCCGTATCTCTTGTTGCTCTATCTCACCCGGTGCCTTATCACCCCCGCTACATCTTACTCATCCTCTAATTTTCTCGTTATTCCCATCCCACCCCTCGTTCCTCTTCTTGCCTTTTTTTAGTGATCAGATTGAGAAAAACTCCTCCTGATTATGAGACACTTCGACTCCTCAGCTTTTATACTTGATCTTCTTTTTCTTATTTCTGTCTCAGCCCTTTAGAGTTTTTTTTTCATTCTTTTCTTTTCCTTTGAGAACATACCCTTTTTATCTTCTTCCCTACATCATTTATAGCCATATAATTAATTCTTAGCATAAAATAAAAGTATTCCTCCAATATTTAACACCCCCTCCTTGATTCATCTAATCCTTAATCCGTCTTTAATATTCCCAGTTAATTTTTTCTTAACTCTTTGAGATAAATATGGTAATTTTATAAAGTATACTTCTTATAGATGGTTACATAATAAAAGTTGGACAACGTTATTTACATATTGAATAGCTTGTTAACAGTAGTTTAGGTATGCAGTTTTATGCATAAGAGAACGAAAATAGAAATAAATTAACATTTCAAAGGTAGTAATATATTTAATAAAAAGTAAGATGATTTAATTTTTATTTGATGCCTTAAAGCTTTAAACTAGCGTTTAAATTATTTAAAAACTACCAAATTGGAAAAAAAATCAATGAAACATTACTTTTACAAGATATGCTTATTTTAGGTGTATAGTTCATTAAAACTCCGATTTTAAGTTTTATTTGTTCTTCTTCTTTAAGATATGCAACTAAAACTAATTATATCTGATACAGTATAACTCCACTAAATATTAAAAAGTTATTATCCTATTCTATTTTCGTGTGGAGTCTCGTATAAATAATTAATTTTCAATAAGTTTGTTTGTCATTTTATTGTAGCCTTATAATAAACCTGATCTGTGATCTGCATTTATATCAACTATTTCATCTAACTGAATAAAATTCAGGATTTGAATTATTTTAAACTATAATCTTAAGATATTTATAATTATAAGAATGTAATATTAGATTTTTGGAAAGAACGGTAAATATAGTGAGTAGAATATTTCATGTTATTTTATAAGTGTTGAGCCGGAGTGTACTCCGTAAAATAAAAAACACCCTATGTAACCAGATATAGTTTTGGTTTTGTATAGTAAGCAAGTTGGTTTATTTTAAAATGAAAATGAGTGCCGGAGGCGTATGCTGGAACTCAATTCTAATTGGTACGTTCATAAGGTCCCTACCGTCCTTATTAAAGACTTATACACCCATGTAATTCGGGTTAAATTTTACCTCTATATAATTGGTTATTATATTTCACTCTTTGCTCAGTGTAACGAAGCCAGTTAAAGTTCAGTTAAAGGCTTTCCCTCGCTACGATATAGCTATGTTCGTTTATTTACATCTTTCTACCCTCGCTTCCCTATCAATTATAACTTGGAGCAAAAGCAAATTAATAATTACCCCAGATTCATTTATATCGAATAAAAAAGTAAATATATATATTTTTTTTTTAATTAACTTGTAATCAAGCCCCTGTTACGAATGTATTAAAGGGTTTTAATTAAAGCTATATTGAAGTTTTTATCCCTAGCTAAAAATGTAAACAGTAAATCCACTTTATAATTAATAAATTAAATAGCTAATACTGTGAATCATATTATTAGCTATTAATTTAAACATTCGTGAAATTAGTTATTGGTTTTCAATTTAACTTGTTCTAACTTTCACAGTTAACACTCTTATTATTTTATTTATATATCTATAAGAATTATAATATTAAAACTGAATAACTCTATCCAATCTTTTTATTTAATAAAAATACCATCCTATGCCCCATATAATTCGAAAGCTTTCCTTTTTTCTACGTCTCTTACCTCTACTCTTACAGTTATATTAAATTTATATCTATTGTAGGTATAAATCTAAATGCAAATAATGAGCTTTTTATTGCTGCATCCGTGCGTGAGGTAATACTTAAGGCCAAGTTCCACTAAGCATGCAGTGTTTCTTTACTTGAACCAATTCATCCGCTTATTCTTACCTTCATTCTCACCTTCTGCTTCCTCTTACGATGGGCTTGAAAATTGAAACATAGAATGTGTTGCTTAAATTTGAAAGGTCTTATATTGGTACTTTAAGGCTATGTCATTTGTTTATATAAAAAAAAAAAAAAAAAAAAATATGATAAATGTACTTTTGTACCGATTTGTATTTTAATAATAACACAGTTCTGTAAAAAAAAAAGCACCAGAATAAAAATATCTCAGCAACCTCGAAACCATGAAGTTCAGACGGTCAGATTTCCTTAGTGCCCGAAAGTTTGTCAAATTTTAATACAAAAATGCAAAAAAAAATATATACAAAAATAAATCCGGTTTATTCTTAGTCGGTGTAAATTATATATGGGGAAAATACAGTAGCCTTGCTCCCTCTAATGCCTCAACAAATACCTAACCGTAAAAAAGGGCCAAGTTCCAGACCCCAAAAAAGTCAGCCTATAAAAGCAGTGATATCTACATTCTGGCCAAGTCTGCTTTTTAGTCCATAACCTCACTTAACTCCTACTTTCATAAGCAAAAACTGAGCTTTTTATATTGCCTTAACTTGGCCAGTTTCTGAATGAAGCATAAAATATCATGTGTAGTCACATAGAGTTACGTGGGTAATAAGAAGGAGAGAACTCAGATGAAAAGAAAAAAGTTCCTCACCCCCTCCAAAAAAGTCAATCTATCATCATTCAGAAGCAGGCGAAGTATTAAGCAATAAATATAAAAAAGTAGTCTTGCTGATGAAATTAGGACAAAGAAAGAGCAAACTTGACCACAATGTAGATACCACTATTTTGATAGTCTAACTTTTTTGGGGTGGGCTCTGGAACTTGGCCCTTTTTTCACGGTTAGGTTTTGGGACGAATTTATAAATTGATACCACCTGCTAAAAGATATATGGAATTGTTTCAATTCCAAATTTCAATAAATAAAATACTAAGTACTTCATTCTATAATAATATTTTCTTCTGGCAAATTATCAATTATGTAGCTAATTTTGTTAGATTTTATGATCTACATAGCTAAATTTAAGTATAATTTGTTAGAAGAGCGCATTTATAATATTTTTACCTAATGGTAAATATGAGTATATTAATCAACATTTGGTTGAATAAGACTTTTCAGTCATTAGCTTTGCGGCGCAAGGGATATGCTTAACCTGAATAACACCTGTGTATGACATTTTTAAAAATCTTTATTATTTTAACACCATTGTTTGAGGCATAACGATTAATTAATTATGATTGATAAGCATACATATTATAAGTTTTAGTATATCTCGTATACTATTCGTATTAATTCTTATTTGAAAAATTACTTAATTATTAACAATTCATCCTGTAACAAGATTAATTTTTATGAAAGGTTATTAACAATTTTTCTGTATTGTGTAATGTTGATTAAAAATATATTTATTACTTCACACCCAGAGCATTAAACAAGGACTGTGTTTTTTTCGGACCTCCTAATAAAAGTAAGCTTGTTACAATGTGTCTGACAAAAGTTGAAAGGATTTCTTTTTAACAAAAAAAAAAAAAATACTGACAGACTAAAACACTAGCACACAAGCAATTTTACTTTGATTTTCTTTCCCACCCAATTAGTGTTAAACGTCAGACGTAGAGTTGGTTTGATGTGGGAGGACGTATCCCAGGTAAGGAGAGAACGGCTCAAGCACTTGGTTTCCAAGTCAACAATGCCAGAGACAACAAAGGACTCATCCACTTAACTAATAGGGCACAAAAAAACCACGTCTTGACTAGTCAACATGCGGGTACCGAGTCCTCTTTCCCCTTCTAATTATATACATAATCACCCTCTTGACTTTCCTCCGTCTTTTTTTTTCAAAGTGTTTTTCTCACCACGTATATCTGTTTAATATAATAGCCGTCTTTGGAGTAAAGCAAATAATCACGATGAGGCATGATTCGATTTGTTAACTTTGATAAGTGCAGCTAATATTAATTGCTTTAAGTCTCAACAAAACAAGGAAGAGACAAGATATAGTTATATTATTATTATATGCTATTCATAAAGATTACTTAGTGGAAAATTAATAATTTAAAAATGATTGAGAATCAAACATTGTTTGGTAGAAAAAACTATCCTACTTGATGACATTATTTCATATTTCTATTTATTTTACAATAATTGAAAGAAGAGGAAATAATTATAACTGCATCTGGTTTAAAAGTTTTCTTTATTAGAAAATTAATTTAAATATTAGATGACCATGTTCTTGTTCTTCTTTTCGCCTTACATCCCATAATGAAGTGTTTTTGTGGGCCTTTAGCCCCATATTCTATAGTAGCAGTTCCCAATTAGGGATGCCTGGACCCCCAGGGGTTCACGCGCTCTTCACTGGGGGCAAATTCCCGGAGAGAGCCCTAAACCTGCCTAAGTGCTTGTACAACTGGGGTCTATAAAGCTATACTGTCAATACAATCATAGCTGTATAAACCTTATTGACATGTGCGACCAGTTGGTCGCGACAAACAGTTAGTCGACCAGACAGTCGCTACCAGTTAACATCAGCAGCTACCCACTTATATGGTAAAGCTGGGTGAACACCGAGTGGGGCCTATGGTCTCGGAAATTTTTATAAAGATCTGTGGTCTCCCAAACAAGTTGAGACCATGTTTGGTCTGATGATGTTTAACTTTAATCCAACTGCTTTCTCCTATATGAGCTACGAGACTACCGAATTGAAGAATATCAAGCTGAAAAACATTTATATTAATGATAAAAGGATTTTAGTGGAACTGGAAAAAACATTAGACGATTGCGTCAAAATCATAAATTTTATCAAAATTAGAGCGCTGAATTGACAAATTTTCTTACAACTATGCAAAGAAATGAAATAAGAGAGGTTATATTCTTAATGGAAGAGCAAACTTCTCAAGAAAAGTTTAATAATTTTTGGTTTCTTACAAAATTTGCGTGTTATTCAGACTACCGAATACCAAATACCATATTGCAATGAACTAATAAAAATTGTTTCCATGTTGAGGACAAAATTGAAGCAATTATTTTATAATTGGGATTGTGGGAAAAACTACTCATTCTACGCCCTCTAACGACTCGATTTTTAGAATGTCCCAAATGTCGCGGGAAACTCTACCAAAGGAAGAAGCTCAACTAAGCATGTTTCATTTGCAAAATCTAGGAAGGCTTTCTGTTTCCTAACAAAATAGAATAATGTATCGGGATCCATTCTCCGTAAAAAAAAAAAGGCATGCCCTCGGGCAAGGAAAGTAAAGGCAAGGAAGAAGAAGATTTCATTGACTTATAGCTATACCAAGGATAGGAAACTGGCTGACTATGTTGCCAATGAACTGCTGCGGCTCGGGAACAAGGCTTTGCAGACTGAGTACATCCCCAACTACCTACCTCAGGGACTAATATTATTCACTGCTCCACGTAAAAAATCCAAAAAAATAGACTGAAATTTGCACGCCGAGCTACGTATAAAATTGTCAAAAAATAAAGTCTCGCATTTTGAAAAACTTACAACAGAATAGAAAGTTCACGGTTCTCACGGGATTCCTATTTTTTGTCATGAGTAGGTACAATATATAATTTAGGTATAAACCTCATTCTATTTTATTTTGTTGTCAAAGATGTTTGGCTGGAGTATGCGAGGGTCCATGGCAGGCACCAAAATTTCCTGGGTTCCACGAGTAAAAGTATTTGGGAACCGCTGATCTATAGCTTGGGCTAGAGAAAAATGCGCTAGGGTTGTTGCATCTCAGACCACAGGCCATTATTCGATAATTACATACATACTTATTAAAACTTGGTTAGCTTGTAGGCCAAGTTAAAACTTGGAAAGGCATTTGGTTTTACCTCTACGTATGCTGTATACAAATACAAGCATAGTTTTCTAGGTAATAAGAGAACAAAATACGAATTAGGAATTGGTATCCTTGATCTAGAACGTTATATTATGTCTCCTTGCCATAATATTAATTTTCCTATTTGCCCAAATTAGAATGTTTATTTTTTCTTAATATGGATAAAAAACAAATTGCGTTTAATGTAGTTTCATTTGTGACTAAAAGCGTATACTTTGTCCTGTCAATGTTGTTTCTAAATGCTAACAAGGAGGTATTTAAAGGGGTTGATGGTTTAGTGTTGTTACAAGTGAAAGAGTGGTGAGTGTATGAAATAATGTATAAGGACAGTTGTATAAGACTAGTAGGTAATGACTCGTGTAGACTGTCCCCTCTCCCTCTAAAGTAGACACAAGTTTAGCATAATCAGATAACTGTGCCACCCTCGTACATAAATCAAATGACGGACTTAATGACACTGTCATAATACCACTATCACTACCCGATTTGTTTTCCCCGCTCTTTATTTAATTTAAACCTCCGACAAACGACTCCGAGACCCTCCCTCCCTCGACACTAACTCAAAATAATAGTCGACAGCGCGCGCCTGCCAAACGAAAAAACTCCACTTGATTCTACACCGATGCTCCCCCACTCCAAATTTTATTAGAGAAACATTACCGACTCATTCCTCCAGGGATTTTTTTATTAAAAGACAAATGTGGGAACATTAAATTTAATATAAACCACCTCCCCTATCGAAATGGTTGAATGAAAAGCGACCTCGTTTATTTAATTAGTATCGAGCCAGGGATATCCGTAAAAGATAAATTTCTATTCTTTTCTATTAATCATAATATTTCGACCCGAATTAAACATACACCAACTTAAAATAAAAACAAAAACATTCTTGGAAGATAGTTCAAATTTTCTGGTTTGTTACGATAAATAACTTCTTTAAGAATACGGGGGGGGGGTAGTTGTTTTGACATAAGATGTTATACTAACTTACATCCTCAACATAATTTAATAAGTTTAAATAAGAATTTCTCCTCCTTTATATTTTTTTATCAAAGAAATAATTCTACTCATTTGAATTTATTTCTTTAAACACTCATGAATAATTGAATTAATAATATGCAAAAAAATGTTAATGAGACTTAATATTTGGTTCTGAGAGAAGATAAAAAGCTCTTAGATCTGGAAAAATTTTAAACTTGGCAAAGATTTTAATATATATTTCAAAGTTTATCATTTGTTCAGCGCTATTTAGTACATTTGTTGAGTTGATTTTATTCAGCCATTTCTTTTATGTTTTGTGATTTATTGAAAGACACCGTAGAAAATAGAATTGAACCTTATTGATTAGCGTTTGTATTTATAATCGTATTGTAATTAATAAGAATATCTATAAAATATTTGTTTGGTTATAATTCCACGTTAATTTTCAATATTTTATAAAAACAAAATTTGCTGTATAGAATGTTAATTTTATTAAAAAAAAAAACCTTACTTCTTTTATTATTGTCAATAATAATAAAATTTTATATTCGATATGTTTCCTCTCTTAAGTCTTACTCTAAGAAAGTGCGGTATATATAAATGTTATGAAATACATTCTACGAAATATCCTCTTTGGTTTATTTTAACAGGCCATTTGCTCTGGAATAATCGCTTCTATAATTGAAAGAAGTGTTGTGGTGTTTGCTACAGTTTAAGGTTTAGAGAAGATGAGAGGCTGAGTCGCTACAAGAATCTATAGATAGAGAGAAAACCATGTGACGAACAGGATGACAGGACTAATTTAGCTATGAACCCCATGTTTGGACAAGCAGGCGCCTTGTAGCCAAACCCCGCACCCTAAATCAACCAAAACTAATCACTTGAATCAACAATCCTCACTCACTTGCTACTACCTCGTTTTTTTCATTTAAGTAATCCTCTCCGACCTATGGGAACGAGTAAAAAAACTTAACCCTTAAAATGTTATTTCAGTTCAAATAACTAATATTAACAGTGAGATAACATAAATGATTTCATGGATTAACGCAGCAAAAAATAATTTGACGTATTGTGATAGCTCTGAACATCACATAAAGTATAAAACATATTTCATAATCTCTCTAAACTCTAAAAGTTTACATGATTTATAAGTTAACAGAATATTTACATGAATAAGTGTTGCTTAAATGTTATTACCACCTCGTAATACACCTGTGTTTTTCACTATATACGTATGGAATACGTGGATTTTACTCTTCACAGCTCAAAATATACCTGCATCTAGGTTTATACCTATAGTGATTTGCACATAAGCATGTTGAATTGGATTTAGTTCCCTCGTCAAATATGTTTAACATTTTGTGTAATAACATTGATTTTGGGTTAGAATTTAAGTTAATATGAGTGTGTTTATGTATGTACAAGTATTGTCTAAATGATTTACAAAATTTAATCAAATAAATTACTTTGTTTCGTGAAACATATACATATTTGGTAATTTTCATTGGCAATAAATTTCAATTCTTTATAGCGTGTATGAAGAAAACGTATAAGAGTATTCCGTCAAAAGGCTTATGTTGTATTGCAAAGAATAGTTGAGAATCGATAGAGAAGACACGGGTAGCTTGTAGAGCGGAGATACGTGATTCCACTCCTGAGGAAAGAGCAGGGGAAAATAGCTGCTGTTTAGGGAAAGGTAAAGTAGAGATCCCTTAGCTGGGGAATGCCCTGAAGGGAATCCAATATAAAGGGTTATAGGGTTTGCTTGCCAGTCGAACTGAGCTAACCCTTTCCTTGCCCGACACGACACACATATTCACACTCTCGCACCCCCTTATTTGTACCCTAATAACGCATAGCCATTATTCTTCCTTTTATTGAATCTATACCATCACGAATCCTTACTTAGATTAATGACTCGAAGGTAAAACAGTGCTCAGTTACAGTCAATAAAGCACGATCCGGAGAAATGAGCGTCGCGAGCACCGGGCATAACGACACTCTCCCCCACCCAGAATTTCCGACCGTAACATCATCGCTATTTGAATCCACATCCTACTGGTACTCAAGTCGAGTCGATTAATTTAATTATTTTAACCCTTTCATTCTCCTATATAAGCTAAAAAAAAAAAAAAACACACACTTTAAGTGCTACAACTGTTAAGATCACACATGTTTAACTTAATATGACCTAAGTTTATTCCTATTTAACACTTTTTTAAGAAAAAAGAGCTTATCTGATCCTTAAGTAGTAAGGTATATTTTTTTGTTTCTTTCAGACAAGAGATGCTTTCTATTATTAAATTACTTAAATAATACTTACTTAAATAAATACTTTATTAATTCTTTAAATTACGAAGGAGCATGAGCCCTGGTGTAAAAAGGTCCAAACATCCCTTCCATACTATGTTTATCTACTAGCATACAAGGAGATTGTGGGAAGCCTTCAAAGAATAAATTTTTGTACATACCTACTATATACTTTCTGGATCTCATCATAGTCAGTTATATACATCTATTTCTCTAATCGAGGGCACATAGTATTCTGAAAATGCGTCTGCTCATAACTACAGTAAACAAGTATTGCATACGGATGCCAGTAATATTGTGCCAGAAAACTGTCTGTATTAATTTGACTTAAAGGTGGGTTCACCTTTAGAAGCAGATTTACGAGCAGATCGACGTGCGTATCGGACTATATAGACAACAATCTATTCATAAAGCTGTATAGGGCTTCGTCGCAAACGTCTATATATAGAAAAATAGGAATATATTCGCTGTTGAAAGTTTTCTTGTGATTTATCAATACACTCTTTTAACAGTTCAATTTACACTATAGTTCATGATGATTCCTTTTAACATTCTACGCATTAAACATCATATCAATGCAAGTAAATGCATCGACAGTATTAAGTTATGATTTTTCATTTATATCTAGGATTCTTTTGATTGGTCTTCTTCATTGATATCTTTAAAGCTCTTACTCTTTCTCTTTTAATGCGAGGGGTAGACTAATATATTATTCAAACCAAGTTAAAAGATTTAAGGAATGTCAGTGGACATGTCTCTAAATTCATATTTCAGTTCATAATACTAATGTATTTTTTATTTATTTGTTGTTAGCTTAACTATAAATAATTATTAATTACAATAAAGTTTCCTTTGTTAAAAAAAAAAAAAAAAAAAAAAAAAAAGTTATAAGAATACAAAACTATAATAAAAAAATCATTTTGCCCAAAAATATCTACGATTCCATCTCTTGCGGGTGAAAAGTAGAAAATAAACAGAATAGTTATCACAGTTGTTAAAACTACTAATATTAAATGAGTAACATAAAAACCATTTAGAATAACTATTTTTAAACTACATTTAAAGGAAATAATAGGTCAAAGAACCCAAATTTACAGTCCATTCGGAAGTATAAACATTTTTATAGCTCTATTATAAAAAAAAAAAGTAGACGCAGAAGCGTATACTTTTATAGAAATAAAAGATAAATTTTAATGACTAAATAAACGAGTCACTTATATTTCTTAAAAAAAAATCTGTCACCCTTATAATTCTCATATAACCTTTAAAAAAATTTTTTTTTTTATATAATTGTAGCTGACATAATCTCTCTATGTCTCAAGCTAGGATGTTAGGAAAAAAATAGTGATCCACTTAAAATGCAAATTTAATTCTCAAACCAAATAATGTCTATGAAATAGGTAAATAAATTTACTGTCATATGGGCCTCCCAGGTTATATTTACTTGAAAAATTTGGGATCTTTCGTCCTCACGTCAGAAAAGAAAGCACCACCCACGATGTAGATCCTTACCTCCATCAAAATAGATTTTTTTTTTTTTTCAACATCTGTATAACAAAAAGAAAAGGGGAAATAGCATTTGTTTCAAAAGGTAGGGAGGGAGAATGTTTGGAGGAAAGAGGATACGTGATGAAAGAATGGCCTGTTAGTCTGGGGAAGGAAGCCGCCTCCAATTACATCATTAGGATACTTTCGGACCTTACAACCCCCACCGCCTTCCGGCACATGTGCAAACAATTTTATTTAATTATTAACCTGAGTTTATGTTTAAAAACCAAAAAAAAAAAGGAACTGAAAATCTAATTCGCTCTGTTTATTAAAAGGTAAGGTAGAAGAGGCAGAATTAAGGTCGGAAAGAGTCCGCGTATAATTGGTTATTCCTTCCACTAATGAGATTGCATTGTGAACAAACTGCGAGAAACTTTGTATAATTGCTATTTTAGAGACGGCCATCTTGAAACTCGGCGAACAACTCATTTATTCCGATAATTAAAGAGATTAGGCTCCTCCCCCCCTCCGGGCTCTTCTTTTTCTCTGCTCTAATTGAAAATCTCATTTCATTAGAAATAAAGAAAAAGATTTTTCTTTCTTTCTTTAGTTTTTTTTTTCGGAGCGGAAAGGTTGACAGAATGCTTTAAACGCTTGGATCAGTGTTAATTTAATTCCAAGATTGGAGCTTGGGCTCCTCCAATTTAGCCGGCGAGAAATTAACCTTTTTACTTCTCTCTGAATCGTATAATTAAGTTTTAGATAAGGATATAATTAAAATTGTTTACTTTACTCTTTTAAAATAAATTTTATTAAAAAAGGAGAAGAATCGTTTAACTCCAGTTTTAACTTTCGGTTAATTTGAAATTGTTAATAAATACCTGCCTTTTTTTAACACAATTCTTGCAATCTTTATTTTTTATAAAAGAAATCGTGATTAAGAATTTATAAATTAATGGCAATCAATGCAAACGAATTTATAAAATCGATAGCTTTAAAAAAGAAGGGTGACGGAAAGATAATAATTACTAATAAAATAATGCATTCTACGCTAATACAGTGGGATTTGCATAACATCTCGTTCGGATGAAAATTATTTTACAGCTGATCTAGAAAACCAAGAGTCCGTGGAAATAAAAATCTCCAGTAGTGAGGTGCGTCAAAATTTAATTCTATAGCGTAAGTTTCCGCGGCCAGAGTCTAATAAATCTAGATTTTCCGGACCGGGGGAGATACCGTGTTGCAAATGCTGGAATCCCGACGTTTCTGACCCATTCCAGGGATTATCCTCAAGGGGGTTAATAATGATAAAAGTCATTTGTAACTTCTCATCATGAGAAATATCCTTGAGAATGAACCCAGTAATAGGTTCGAAACGTCGGGATTCACAACAATCTGTGACGTGGTCTCCTCCATCAGATCTATGTTTATTAGACGGGCGTAAAACTAATTTAATAGTATTTTTAATAGGGATTATTTCTAAAACTTCCTTTAGAACATTTTTGTAATATAGATGAAGTCTTAGCGATCTTGACTTCTATCATAAAAAATGCATTTATTTAAATGTTATTATGAGCGGTTGCCTACTGAAAATCTCAAACATTGATTTCAAAGTCAGTTTTAGCAATTTATATACAAATCAAATTAGATTAAATTTCCCAGACCATAAAGTATAACTTTTGTCATTCAAAGGACGATAACATTTTGGAAAATTTATTGAAGGAATATGTTCAATTCAAAATGAATCACTGCTACACAATGTTGGCTACTATGATGTTAAAATTTATTTCATAAGTCAAATAAGTTTAAATTTCTTTCACATGTGAGCAGATGTTGATTGTTTATTCTAACACAGTTGATTCGACAATAGTCGAGTATTTAGGAGTCAAATTACTTATTTCTAATGTTATATTTTATTGGACACGTACACGTACATGTAGGTAAAATGTTAAGTCAATATAATGTATCTAACTAAAAAGATAAATAATGTAATTGATATCCTTTACTTGGGCTCAAAACTTAATGCAATAACTCATCTCTAGAGTTAAGTTTAAGTGAAACGGTTCAGTCGAGTGTTTACACAGTATTGTAATGGAATACCTTTAGTTAGAATAAACATTGAGGATGGTAAAAGTGCACTGGCTAGGTTTTTCTCACTATAACAATTCTAACTTGAATAAATATGCAATCAATCGATGTATGTACTTTCCTTTCATAAAAAAATCAGGTGATGACAATTTTCTGCAGACTGCAACCATTAACATTCCACTAGGACAATAAATAATAATATTAAAAATCTTAATAGAATTTATAATATTTATATGTATATAAGAACCTGTGTCTTGTAAGAGACTCACGACCCAATAAGAAAAAGTTTTTGTTTTCAATCGTTTTTTTATTGAGTAATTTTTGTAATATTGCCGTTCAAACAGCAGTAATAAAACCACATGATCTCTTATGAAACTAATGTGGTGAAAATATGTGGGGATAATGAAATAAAGAATGCGGGATTGGATTGTTGTGCACTCGGACTAGATTAGAAGTGCTGAGTCTAAAGTAGGGGCTGATTTGATGTCTCTTACAGGGAACAGGGAGTCTAGTTACCATGACTACCACCAGACTTACCCTCCTATTGGATTAACCTCACACGTGCCGCAAAGCATTGCGCTAACCAAGCCCGGCTTCTTACTCCCGATTAAATGATACGCTCACTCACACTAGCGACCACGTTTATTAAATTAAACGGTCGTAAAGCTTCAACAGCCAGTGATTTAGTCGCGTTTATAGGACGACTAGAGGATGATTCTGTGACATTATATCCTCGATTATTTTGCTGGCTCCCAGGCGCAGCCTAACCGCCGTTCCAAGCTTTAATCCAATCTTCGTCATTCTTCCCGCTTAACTGCTTCTGAAACAGAAGTGGTTTCCGACGAATCTCTTGTAAAACGCCACCCGTTATTATCTCTTTGTATCGAGGTTATATTAAATTATCAAAGTTGTTTTTGTCCGGATTTCTCATCGGGAACTAATGTAAACTTTGATATCGTTCATTGTTGTCACGGCCTTTGTAAAATAGTTGAATTGGATATAAATAGTCCGCTCGATTTAATTGTTTTAATCCTCGCACAGTCGACTAAAAGCTCTTTGCACTTTCAGAAAATCAGTTTATTATTTATTGAAATTATATTGACTTCAAGAGGACAATGAATCCGCTTGTTAGGTCTGTCAAAGGATTCTCTTCACTAAATGATATATCTTTAAGTTCATGAGGAGGACCAAATAACCATATCATCAAACAATTTCTTTATACTGGACACATTTAAAAAAAAAAAAATCAAATATTTTAATCTTGTAATTGATTACAAAACTTTCAAAACATGTTCCCTTCCATTCGGTAAAGTACTGAAAGATTTACGCTTAAATAGTGAAGAATAAATTATATTAGACAATAAATAATTAATCCCAGTGACTGCAGACAAATGCATTCTTCTACAGTTGGCAATTTATGAAGGTGTACAATGCGAATATTTAAAACTAACATCTAAAATGCTTTGAAATAAACATTCATTATTTGAGGTCTGCTCCAGTAAAAGCAAGATAATTAAACCTAACAATTTTTGTATATCATGATTATTTAACAGGCAGAAAGATTCATGCATAAAATATAGCAACTTAGTAAAGGAATCTGAATACTATTACATCACATTTCAAGTACGAAAGGCAAATAATAAAATTATAAGAAGCTCAAGGTTTATTGCAAATTAGGAAAATAATATTTTTCTAATATTTAATATTTATTGGAATATCAGGTTGAGATAAATTTAAATAATATATATATATATATATATATATATATATATATATATATATATATATATATATATATATATATATATATATATATATATATATATTATATATAATTAAAGTTTTACTGTATGATCAGAATTGAAAAACTTTTTATGTTAGTATGTAACTTTTTGTGTTGGTATGTATGTCTGTCACTACCTATTTTATTTTATAAAAATAATATAGGTTGACTAAATATATATATAAAGTGACAAAACCCACTAATTCGCTAATGAAAATGTGGACACTTCTAGATCACCTAGAGTCCTAGAGACTCACGGTTTTTCGAGTTTGGTCAGTAATTGGCTCAAACTGACTGGAAAAATCCGAAAAGTTACAAAATTAAAGATGGCGGATGCAACTTAAAAGTTTTGTTGGAGACTTATTACGACTGAACGGTAAGTCGTATCAAAAAGCATATTGCACCAGTGGTATCTGTTTTTAAAAGTTCTATAACTTTTTGTCGTACCTCCATCGGTTCTACCTTAAATAGAGCTAAATTTGATAATTTAGCTCTTAATTGAGCTGTTATGGCTTCCGCAATTGTTAACTGATTTAATTTCTGATTGAGATGCTTCAACCTCACTTTAATGCTCTTAAAATCGAGTATTTACTATTTGTTAATTTGTCCTAGAACCAGAGTTATTAAATAACAGT
The DNA here is from genome assembly GCA_951217055.1 of Gerris lacustris. Classification (NCBI taxonomy): domain Eukaryota; kingdom Metazoa; phylum Arthropoda; class Insecta; order Hemiptera; family Gerridae; genus Gerris; species Gerris lacustris. The sequence goes on along the minus strand of OX578276.1, from coordinate 82,935,912 downwards.
ACAAGTGCAACTGGCGTATTGAGAAGAGGCTGGTAATTAAATTAATGCACTAATGGTCTGATGATTGTTCTATGACTTCCCAGTCTGATAGGTTTTAACTGCGTTTATTTTCTCATTTATTTTATCTTTTTTAGCATTTTTATTTATTACTATATACTACCTAGTTTTGATTGGCTATTTCTTTATACATATAAATAGACTCCAAACTCCAAACTTCGATTTGGAGAGTATTATATTCTAGTAATGGAATAAATAATGTATAATATAGTCCTGATTCTATTTCCTAGAAAACTTTGGAAACAAGACTATTTAGTCATTTTATTAAATTGCTAGGCCTACATGATAAGCCAAAAATTGAAGAATCCAAATTATTTTGCCAAACTCATATTGTTAAGTAGATTACATGGATGTTCTACGGTAATAGATGAATGTAGATATAGATTTTATCTAATAAAAACTAAGAGTGTCAAATAATGTAATAAATTATTATTCAAATTAACTGATAATTTTATCTCACAGTAAATATTAATTCTACTTGTAGATTTGTGTTACATTTTACAAATTATTGTATTTAAAAACATATTTATATTTTAATATATTTATTAGCTTATTTGCTGTGATAATTAAGAAAAATGTTTTAAAAGATATCTCCTATTCAAATAATTAAAATGGTTAAATTCCTAGTCGATTCTATTGTGTTTTTGTTTAGCCACGCGTTAAAGAAGGATAAGGATACGTTTTGTGTCCTCTCTTCATATTTCCAACGACCCGTATAATATATTATTTCTAATTTGTTCTATTAATTTCCAGCATATTCTGAAGAGGTCTCTCGAGGGGATTTCAGTCCTCCCCAATTCCTTTGATTTATCCTCAACTGTTCATTTCCAGAAACTTTGGATTTAGTCCTGACTGATCCTCCTTTATCAACTAGAAGGAGACGGAGCTCGGACATAACAGATGACAGAATTATCTGTCATTTCCACAACGGTAAATCTGAATTAGTCTTAGCAATTCCAAATTAAACCTCTTTCATCTTAAATAGTAATAAGACTGATTATTACCAAGTTATTACAACATGATTAACCCTGATTAAATAAAAGATATCATTGCAAAATATGATGATACTGTAAAACCTTTTAACAAGTAATTTTGAATCACAAAAAAGCCGGCATAGAACAAATATAATATAAAATGGTGTTCGGTGAGCAAGCTCGGTTGATGCTTGCTACATCACTTCGTTCTACTGCCTCGTCACATTCCTAAAGTTTTACTTCCGAATTCATTATAATTTATTTATTTTTTCAACTATCGTCGTATTATTATATCAAACATTCTATATCGAATTAATATACTACCTATAAATATACATATTTTATTTGTAATAATTATGTAACAAAAAAAAAAATTGTGTTAATAATACTAAAATATACACACACGCTATACTTATTATTTTCATTTGGTATAGGCCTAGAAACCTCAACATTGATATCTCAAACAAATCTAATGTTTACTCAAATAATCTTCACACAATTGTGTAAAATGGTACAGTCTTTTGTCAACAGACCAACTCACATTTTAAGTAGAGAATATTATACAATAAAGTAAGAGTAAAGTAATACATGTATTTGTTATCCAGTATTTTAATATCGCTTATTTTGTTTAACGTTTTTAGCAGCTATTTTTACACTCTCTCTATCAACTCATATGGTGTGAGTTTGAAAGGTTGTTCAAGTTTAAGTCGGTAACTTTTTTTCTGTAGATTGAATATTTCTTTTCGGTAAGAGTCCTGATGCGGAGGATAAATGGATCCAAATGCGAATAGAGAACCTTTTTAGGCGTTTAGGCGCTATTCGAGATATCTGGACCTGACAGCTTTACGTTTTATCCTTTTTAAGAAGGGTCCCTTCCAGTATTTAAGCAACAAATTCAAGGGAATCTATCAAGTATCCACCAGAAGTAACTCCGGATATTGCTGGCAACAGAGCGCTGAGGAGTATTCAGTCTGCGGCGACATAGAAAAGCCCGGAAAATCGAAGGGGAGATTTTGTGTTTCGGTTAAATAAATGATAAGGATTGTCGTGTCTCACGTTCTTCAATTCGTTGAGAGGGGACTCGTATTAGCTCGACTGTAGCTTAAACACGGCTTATATCACTTAATAACTCAGCAGAAGTGACATAGTTACAATAGCTTTGTCGAAAGAAGCCTGTACCCGTGTATTCGTCGCACATAAACATACGAGGTTAAGTGATAACCGAAGCCAGTATGTCGCGGGGCTTGTCACTGCGATACGCATTTCCGTGATAGGAAGGAAGCTTTGTGTCTGAAGCTGTAATGGCCCCAAGGCGGAGTCCCGAATCCTATTACCCCTCACTTCTTGTTCCTCCACTCAAATTAACAAATTCAATTATAAATTAACTGCTAGGAGAGTTGATTAGACGGGCTCCCTGGCTGCACAATGCCACCGAGTCTTTCATCTCGCCTAACTCTGTTTGCTCGATAAAGGGAATTTAACCTACAACTTCCAGAGACTTTACCTAGAATTTTGTTGCTATACTTCCTTCAACATTAAATTTTCCACTCCTGTACCCTTCTGCTCCTAATAAAGAAACACTTGAATGAGTATGACAGAAAAAACGCACAATTTAGAACCAATTTTAATTCAGGATTTAATTTACTCAAAAAACTGTTAAAAATAAACTTTTTTTTATTGATTGTCCTTTCATTTAATTATGTTCAAAGCCTAGTTCAAATAAAATAGAAGTTGAAAGGGGAAATAAATTAACGTAAAAAAAAGAAATTATGAAAAGCAGCAGTATAATTTTTATAGCAAGGGCTAATTAATACTACATACACCTTAATATATCTTCTAAATACTAAAAGGAGAAAACGTACTAATGAATATTATAAGTTATTATTTCAGCGCCTAATTAGAGAAAACAGGAACTAATTTAGAAAAAATAATAAGATATAAATCATAAATAATTAGACATTAAAAGCACATTGCATTTATGATCCACAAAATACAATTGTAAGAATTCGAGTATTATAAAAAATAAGATGTGTTTTATAATTTTTATGACCTCTCGACAACAAGCATTGCTACTAGTATTAAATGTTTGAAACTATTATTGAATAAAATAAAATAATTTTCCCCTAGAAGCATTCAGATTTAACGAACGGTATATTGAAAGAAATCGGGTAGGTATACTTAAACGACACGCATCGTGTCACCAGCTTAGACTGTTTCATTGTTAACAGTTAATTAATAGTAGATAGGTTAGGGGATTTACGAAGGGCCAAATGTCTATCTCTTGGGAGTTGTAGTGTAATGCATTACAAGACGTGGACCGGGGGTATATCCCTGGGGTACACTGGATTAGGCGTTACATTTAACATCTAGTGCTTGCTACACCCCTTGGACCTCCCCTACCGTGAAATCTTCTTAAATCACCATATAAAGAAACTTCTGCAAATATTCATAAAGGGGAAAGACATTATTATTTATTACAATAGATATTAAGTCATTCTCTTTTTTTTAGGAACCATGTAAATCATTTTCCCAACAAAAATTATATCGCAGAACATAATATCAGTAAAGTTGAGTATAAAATAAACACCCCTGAATTTAAGTCCAATTCTCATGCTTTATTGTATATATGCTAGTGCCAATGATTTTTTTTTTATCTATTAAATGAACAGAGATTGAGCTCATTTCTCTATTGTTGTACACTAATCAAAGGTTGCCGTAATATTTGAATTGTTATATCAAGTTAGCCTGAAGCATAATATGTTTCTAATGAGTATCTTCTCACAATACGAGCTGTGTGGTGATCTACCCCATTGTAATATAGTTTATAAAAAGAACGAAGTGCGTGTTCATGAATATAAGTGTAAAAATGAAAGTGTTAGAGGCTGTTAGTAACAAGGGCCGGGTGTCCACTGCTAATATTATTCATCTTTGGTCTTCCCCCCAGTGTGAGTTGCTCTAAGTAACAGTATCCGGGTGGTTAATGCAAGGTTTTCCCGCGATATAGCGGACCGGTTGTCCGTCGGGAGGTCACGTGCCGCTTCCCTTTGTAACAAACTCTTAACGAGCCTACGCTCCAACCACACACCGAAGTCTCGTTAATCCGGTAAAACATTTGTAAAAAAACCAGCATTGACAAGAAATTTCAAATATAATCCATATTCATTCTTTCTATTATTAGTGTAAAAACATCTTAAAACTTTATATTTTACTAATTATTATCAGGTAAGAAAATGATTCACTTACTTTGTAATTTTAAATACATGAACACAGAAATGAATATAATATATCATCCTCTATAATAAATCAACTCATGCTGAGAATGGAAATTAATCATTAGCTTAAAATTGAACGTTGTAAGAAATTTAAATAAAAAATAAAAATTTAAGTGTGAGTAAAATCTATCCTTTTTTACAAATCCAAGATCACGTCTCTTCAATCCTGTCAAATTGTCTCAAATTACTACTACTCAAGTTACTATTGACTTAAAAGGTTAGTTATTCAAATATTACTCCTAATCAAAGTGATCACCCATCAAGTGACCCACTCACATCAACTTGATTTTCGGTCTACTTACTAATTTTTTACTTAGGATCATGAAAATCTCCTGCCACCATAATTGGCGGGTTATGGCCGCTCTCCAATGTTTTTTTTTTTGTTTTTTTTCTTTTTTTTTTTCAAATGCCTATTGCCAATCTATGTCCCTTTAGACGAACTTAGCCGGACCAAATATTCTTAAAAGGCTCCAAAAGATTAACTTATACACAAAATTCTTGCTTGATGTTTGTCAGACACTTTTTTGCACGCTATCTCTTGAACAAATACATCTTTAATAAATGATACATCATGTTTTTATCTCCGCTTCAAATAAATAAATTTAATAATAAAGTACTGGATAAATAATAACGTTACTATTACAATACTTATCATAAGAATCGAATTTCATAATGAATAAGTTGTTTACAGTTTATACAATATACACTTTAATTTAAAGTATACCTGCAATACTATCCCTTATACAATTGCCACGAAATTCACAATGCCCAATGCAACACAATTGCCAATTCATGGTGGGATCTGTTGATTACATTAGAAGATTTAGTTTAAGTCCTAATTACAGAAAATGACTAAAATAAAAAAATCTTTAATTATCTGAGCCATATTTAGTATTTTGAGCTTATATTTAACTAGTCGGTCTAACTGCCAGGTACATACGAGTATATGCAAGGTAAATGAATAAAAGCTTGCACTTGTACTTAAGATCCAGTACGTAAATCCCAGCAGGTTATTTTGTGCAGAACATTATCAAGAAACATTATGGTTATTTTGCTAAACAAGAATTATATATTCCAGAGTTTCCTAAATTATCACCCATGTTGGATTCTAAATATAAATGGCCGCCATTTTGAATCAAGACGGTGAATCGTAAAAATCATTTCTTAGCCAGCATCTAGGGTAAACGATAAACCTAAAGCAAAATGTCAGCTCTCTAGCTACTGTCGTTCTAGAAATACTGTGGTGGATGGGTTGGTGAGTGGTATTTAGTTTCTATACATATAGATTTATTATAAAACATGATGAGAAATGGATATCACTCTGCAATATATTTTAAAAAGCTATATTTTTTTAATAAGTGTTAAATAAAATAGAAGAAAACCAGATTTGTTCAAAATGAACTACATTTTTTAATAACAAATAAAATATCTAGAGTTAAGCTACAATAATTTTACAAATAAACATTCACTAATATTTGTTCACAAATTATTTAATTAAAATATTTGTATTATATCATAATAATATTTATGTACTACCAATAGAAATGAATTAAGGTTAGAGTGACTATTGAACCATTAAAAGCGTACATAAATCCTTTTCTTCTAAAATAAAAAAGAATAATAAATAGGATAAAATTTCAGTAATTTAAAAACAAATAATAAATAAAAGGACGCAACTGTGGCCAGAGAAATCTTAAACTGTCAGTCGGGGAGTATACGCTTCGATAAATCTCGCTTTCTATAAAATAAAATAATGCACTTTTAACGCTTGAGTAATTTCTATGAGTTATGAAAAAAGTTCAGAGAGAAAAAAATGCAATTTCCGGTTGGTCAGGCTACAAAATATAACGATTCTAATTTATTTATTTTTTTTTTTTTTTGCTGAAGTAAAACTGTTGCTTTTATTTGTAATGTAAAAGCAAAAAATATTTGTATACATGGAAATCTTCCCCCTCCCTCCCCCCTTTAAAAAATAATGGTTTTAACGCATCAGTAATTTTTGGAAGTCTGTTTTTCATTTTCCATAAAAGTCCATTTTATAGATTTAGTTGAATTGTATTGAATATTTTTTTGTCACGCATAAAAATATAATATATTTTTAGAAAATTTTTATAAATTTTTAAAATAATATTATTTTATTGTTGTTTTATTATTCATTTTTATTTATATACTAATTAAAATTAATTAAAGATATCATATTTTTTGGACCATAAAATATTGCAATATTCACCTAATTTTTTTTTTTTTTTTGTTGTTTTTCCTATGGGGAGGTGAAATGCCTTTACGCACGAAGGGTAATATTACCCATATTACCCAACAGTGTGGGACCCTCTCGACTACCCACTAAAACACCCCCCCCCCCCCCCCCCCCCCCGCTCCAAGACACTAGCCCGGGACCGTTTTACACATTGCATCAGGCTAGGTCTTATTGTGCGGCCATTACGGCACCTCCAAATTTATTTATTTTCAGGAAACAAGACTAGTTTGTCGCCTCGTCCTCCCGGTGTTTTGCCCGGATCACCTGTGTGACATACCTGGAGATCAGGTCCCATTCAGTGTTGCCTCTACTCTAAGCATAACGGCAACAAAATTATCAGGCGAAAGTAGCCCTACCCTCTCCTCGACCTGTTCTCTCTACTGGGCCCAACGACTGCAGAAGAAAACCACATGTGCGGCGTCGTCCACTTCACCTATGCAACGGAGGCAGCACGGGCTAGCGACCTTCCCCATTTTGTGGAGATAGGACCGAAAGCCCCCGAAGGACCCGTGCCCACTCATGAACTGGGTCAAATAGTAATTAACTTCCCCGTGATCCAGGGTGCGAGATGTGGAATCAGCCTAGCCGTCCAGCGTCCCCTTGTCTCGTGCTCCCACATCTCCTGCCACTTTCTTAGAGTGATGACTCTTGCCTCGCCGCTAGCCCTTGCACGTCCATCCTCGGCTTTTCGATGGTGCACCGCTTTTCGTTCCATCGCTTGGAGCCATATTGGTATTACACCTGCTATAACTAAGGCAGCAGGTTCCGAGACAGTGCGGTAAGCGCTGATAACTCTCAGGGCTGCTCTCCGCTGGACCGACGAAAGACGCTTTCTGTGTATCTTCTTCTCCATCGCTCCGCCCCACACTTCAGCACCGTACAGAAGAACGGACTCGACAGTGGTCATTAGCAGTCGTCGTTTACTCGGCTTAGGGCCATGGGTAATATTCACCTAATTAGAAGATATATATATGATGAAGATATAATATATCGTTGATTAACGAAAACCCGTATGTTTTTTCTTTTAATTCTTGCACAGCTAAAAAAGAAATCTAAGCAAATCAAAATCTTTTGAATCTGAAAAAGACACAAACTTGCCTTGATTTTCTCAAGGTAGACGACTAAGTTATTTCTTCTACATGATGACGACTTTTCATTTTCTACAAGTGCATGTTCTACTGATGATCATACATTGAGTGACTTGTAATGGTAAACATGAGTATATATGTGAAGTGATTATTTTAGAATTTATGACCTAATAATATAGAATGGATCTGAGATGGTAAGAAGTTCCTGACCGAATATTCCTGATGATAGCGTTTATTGTTTTTTTTTTGTTTTTTTAAATGTCTCTTCTTTTTTTTGGACAATTGTCTATTTATCATTGCGTTGTAAGTCAAGTTACATTTAACTATTTACTTAAAGACTCTTGCGCCACAGAAACATTTAAGTGTCAAATATGTTAAATTGAATTATTTTGACTAAAATGTTAGGTATAGTTCAACTTACATTCTTATCTGGTCGAAATCCATTTTTTTGAGTTACTATCATGCTTTCAGTTCTTATAAACAACATAGATGTATTAGTATTATAATAATAATATACATTAGAAATTTTTTTTTTTAAAAAAAACTTTACATGAATTTAATAATCGATACTTCTGATTTTAGGTGATGTATCAAATTCATCGTAGCTTTGTTTAGAAAGTTGAAGTTCCGGGTTAGAATCTTTAAAGTTCGAAAGACGTGTAAAGTTATATTCATTGTTAATTTGCTTTATCGGGTGAGCTTCGGTTGGGTCGATACTGTGAGAAAACGCTATTTACTGAGCTTGCGAGAAAGACAAGGCAAGGGTTGGTTGGGCGGGCTCAATTAGTTCAAACCAATTTGGACTTGTGTTCGGGACGTCTCGCTCCAAAAGGGAAGCTTCTGAAAGGAATTCGCTTGGGCGCAACCAGTAATTAGTCTAGAGGGTAAAGGCAGCGTGCCGCGTGCCCTGTCTGCATGTCTGTCTGTCCGCTGGCTTGCCTCGTTAACGCCTATAGCACTAATCTCTCTTGTCACCAGGCTGGCGCATCCTCACGATAAATCATCCTCTCTCTTGCTCTCTCTCTCTGGCTCTCACACTCTCTCTCTCTCTATTATTACGCTCGGTTCTACTAAACATAATTAGCGATACGATCAATTAATTATGCTCTATACTGATGTAATATTATTACATTAATTAATTTCACTTTGAAACCTAATTAATGTTCGATTTCCCATTCCGCCTCACAGAGCTCACATTGGAAGCGTAAATAATGCGACAAAAGCAATCGTGTGACTGTCCAGGGCTTTAATTAAATTTGATTAGTTTCCACCAAAATGTAAAAACAACTCGACAATTTTAACCACACATCTTTATTCAATGAGAATAATTATTATTCGAATTCTATAAAATTAAATTATTTTTCTGATTTATAAAAAACAAAAACAAATGGTTTTTAATACTATTATTGTTAAAACAATAGTAATTACTAATAAGAATAACAATATAAGATAAAAAAAAACATATTTTCATCTATAAAAAAACACTTATATATACAATTCAAACTAATCGTTATCATTATATGCAAGGTGTTAAAATAAAATTATGAAACAATAATTACTAAAATTAAACTTGTTTGGTTAAGATAGAAATTTTATTTGAGCATTTAAAAGTTTAAACTACAGCTAAGCAAACTAGGTATTGATAAAATTGCATATATATAGAGAGAGCTAAATCAAAGACTAGGTAATAGTGCTAACATTTATAAAAAATAAAAAAAATTGATAATAATAATCAAGGGATTTAGTATAATATACCGTAGTCGAGAAACACATTTTCATTCTACTTACTAGAGGTCGACCAAGAAGTCATGGAAATCTGAGGAGTGCGCTAGTGTCGTTTTTTTGTGTCATGTATAGTCAGGTTTTAATAAAATAGACCACTGTCAAAAAACACAGTGTTGTTCTTTTGTTATTAATCATTTAATTTTTGATAACTTCAATATTTTTTAAATTTTTTTGCAACAGGCAACACTGTACCTGATAAGAAATCACTAATAATATACCATAATATCTTTATATTATTATTTATGAATTTTTCATAGTAATATTCTTTAAATTTAAATAGATTTTCTTCATTCTTAATCTTATTTTTTCTTCCTCTTTATATCTGAGTTTGATTTGTTACTTTTTTATTTCTGTTTGTAAATAGTTTGTAAACTTTATCTAGTCCTGTAATATTAAAAGTTGATTTGTATTACAATAAAATTAATATCTATTTTATAACTTCAAAATTTCATCATAAAAATAATGAGATTCTAAGATAAGTTTCACGGTTATTGGTTATTTGATTTATAAAAAATATAATGGGGGAAAACAAACTAGAAATTCGCTTATTATTTTGATTAATTGTCACGGAGAGCAATCATTTTTATAATAACAAATACGTATTAGGTTTGTTTCAACCCCGTTATTTGTAGCGTCCTTTGCACTTGCATCATCCCGTGGATTTGTGGATCGTACAAAAATCGTTTAGGATAGTTGTAACTATAATTCGTACTGTATAAAAAACAAACAAAACAGGAAACCTAACAGATTGGAAACCTTCCTGTTGTTATTCGTGAGATTTGACATAACCGCGCATGTCGTACAAACTAGAAATGGGTATTGTCTTAGCACCCGACTGTACAGACTTCGGCAATACTCGGAAGTTCCGACTTTAAACGAAGCTAAGCTTTCAGTTTTTCCCGTGTTCATGACTTCTTGGTCGACCTCTAACAACATTTATAATAACAACTGCAGGAGGACTTAATTAAATGTTAAAACCAAGATCTTGTTAGAACGTCTACAGGGGCTCAGATGCTAATCCAGAGTCATTCTAATAACTACTGCAGGAGGGCTGAATTAAATCTTAAAACCCAGATCTTGATAGAATATCTTCAGGGGGTCAGATGCTCGGGTCCTGATCCTATAAATGGGTATTTGCCCAGGGCACCGGGGTTTTTGAGGGGCGCCAACATCTTGTAGTGAGAATGCAAAAAAGAAAGCTAAAATCAAAATGTCGACCCTTTTTGCTCGTGGGCGATTGGGCATTAAAAAATCTCCCTTTTTTGAGCCCAAAAATTTGGGATGCCTATCAAATCTTTGCCTGGGCGCAAGGAACTTACCAACTTGATCGCGGCATGCAGATACTGATACAGTCACAGTCCACACTCAGGAAAGAATAGCTCACTGCCTCAGAACTGCTTAAAATTATTCAAATAATTGTTTAATATGTCCTTATCAAATATTTTATCTATTTAAAATAGTTTATTGAATACACTGATTTATAAATAATATTTGTAACATTATCAGTATTCAGTATATAATATTTACACTCACTTAATCTTCAAGAACGTTTAACGCTTGATAATAAATATAAGGATGAAAGTTTAGAATAAAGAGACCAGTTATCGGAGCATGTTATCGTGGTCATCCAGTGTGCACAGCTGTTATATAATGAGACGAGGCCGGTGGAGGATTGATGCTAAGCCATGTGGACAGAGAGGGAGTACCGCAGGGCCTTACCCTTGGCCCGCTACTCTTCAACACTTTCAAAGCAATTTTACTCGACCGATGAACCGGAAAATTATCACTCAGATAAATAGGCCCTTTTATTCATCCGACGCTAATCAGAGGTTTACCTAGTAAAGATTGCCTCTTTAATAATATTGAAAATTTCAGGATAAACTATATACATATTATATTGAAAACGGAAATATATATTATCAACATATAGTATAAAGAATTGCGAGTTATGCGTGGGACGGTTTTAGTTGACATATTAAACATATTTAATAATATTATTTACTCGCTACTTGTTTATTATATGTATATTTCTGTAAAGCCAATGACGGAAACATTGTTTTAAAGAAGGCTAAACTTAGTAATGAAGTGTATTTATTAAAAATATAGAGTTTTTGTTTTATTCTGGTATTGTTGAAAATTTTATTTTATTTGAATTTAAGGTTAATTTGTAATTCTCATTTGACGGCTCTTATTTGGGATTGGTGAGAGAGAATGGGAATGAGAAAACGCCGTAATGAGTTGGTGGATCCGGGGACCGGTCTAATCGGATCATCCTCTTATCAGAGGCCCGGGAAATTCTCCCGCCAGATATTTCCTGCCGATTTCCTCCGCTCCTAATTAATCAATTTACCGGCTGAGAGAAACGGGCTCTAAAGCCGACTGAAATATTGGGTGGTAATTTGGGTGGAACCGGTGGATTCGGTGGAAATGTGATTTGGAGAGTGATGAATGAAGTTGGATATTGGAAGTGACAAGGCTCACCAGAGGCCACTAACCTTGTTATCTTGGACTCTCTCTCTCCCTGCTTTATTTACTATAAATGAGTATTCTTTTTATTTCCCCTATTTTTAATGATAACACTTTTTATATATTTATTAACATAAATATTATATTCATTTGTTTTTGTTTCCTTAATTGAATTTATTTATTTTAATAATATTTATGTGTTTATTCCTTTAAATCATTTATATAATTATAATAATAAATATTTACTATTAATACCGTAAATATAGATAATTTGACACTGTTTGATTTCAATTCTGTATTTACATTTAACTTATTGATCAAATTCAATGGCCAAATTTTAAATTTAATAATGAAGACAAATCATACGTGCCACGTGCTTTTTTTACTAAAACTTGAACCAGTAAAATTTATCTGAATATAAACATATCTTATCCACTTCCACCCCAGTCTCTAGTTTCTTATCAACCCTTGGCCAACATTCTTTCCCTCCACACTTACTAATTGATATAATTACCAATACTAAAATAATAATTATGTAATTTTCATCATGAAGTTATAATTAGTAATCATCATTAAAGCTATGACCTTTGTTTAACCTTTTTTCATTCCTAGATATCGGATTTTATTTTTCTAGAAGAGGAGTAATAAACAAATAAATTTAACAAAATTAAATTTGTAATATTTTGTCAAATTTAAAATTTTGTAAAACTTATTGTTTTGTCATAGGAAATACATAATCCTGGCAAGTTTTGCTTTTTATAGGTAGGCGGGCAGTGGGTCAAATTTAAGCAACAATATTTGGAGGCGAATGATAAAGCAAGTTAAGTGGAAGCGTGTAAATAGGAACAAATTACAAATTTTGGTCTTACCATATTAAAATATTGCATGTCAGTACCAAAGTTCTTAAATGATTTATTAGGTACCAGTCTTTAATAGGTAAGTCTTCCAAGAAACTCAATATACCTTTTAGCGGAATTTATTAGGTTAATACACGAATATGGATTTATGTAAGGCTCTGATTCGTTTCACTGTAAGAGGCACTTTTTCACCCTATTGATTCGCCAAAGGGTGGATGGAGTAGAAAATAACCTATATAAATAAATATGGCCGGCTACGAGATATCTCTGTGTGTAAGGCAGTATAGATATTCCTCTCTGACTAACCAGGGGAAACATATAGGAAAATAAGGCGCAAGTCTCAACTCAAGGCGCAAGGTCTTCACTCGACCGTAAACTTCGCAATTTCCTAAAACTCCCCTTAATACGAATATTAGGTGTTTTAAAGATTTTATTCTAACAGGGCTTACTCTATTTAAAATAAGTGAACGAAACATATTTCGAGTTGCAAAGAAGCTAGAAACGTGTTAAAAATACTTCATTCTGTCCAGAAAGTAATATGTAAATAAAAAAATAGTCTATGAAATTGGTTATTTGGAAGAATAGTTTTGATTTGAGAAGATGTACAGTTGAGGAAAATTGAACTATGAATATGTGAAGCCTAAAAAAATGTAAGGGAGAAGCCAACCAGAAAAAAATGTTCCTTGTCTATTTATCTTCTTGCCTAATTAATCTTTGTCCCCTCTTTTCCGGATAACAGTTGTTATTTAGTAGTTAGTTAAGTCTCTGAGACAAATAAAAACTTTTTTATAATAGTATAAGTCAATAATTGTATTGAAAATGTTTGTTACAGGTCTGGTTTCAAAATAGAAGAGCTAAATGGCGAAAAACGGAGAAGTGCTGGGGTAGGTCTACAATTATGGCAGAGTATGGACTTTACGGTGCTATGGTCAGGCATTCCTTACCCCTTCCAGAGACCATACTTAAGAGTGCGAAGGAGAACGAATGCGTTGCGCCTTGGCTTCTAGGTTTGTTTCTAAAACTATTATATTTAGTATGCAAAATAAATAACTTATAGGAACTATACAACATTGTTTGATTTTAAGCATATCGATTTATTAAATAACTTTATTATTTCTCCTCTCTCTTTACTTACATTCCGAGTTTTATTCAATATTGATACTATTTAATGAGAAGGGAAAAGTGAATCAAAGATCGTCATTTTATGTAAGCCCAATTTTATTGAACAAAATATTAAGAGTGAAAGAGTTCATCATCACTTTTATATAGTATTTTAAACTGACGTTTTGTTTAAACGGCAGTGAAGGAAAGAGATCACTATTTATAACTTAATAAATGTTGTTTTTGATTATAATATAAAATTAAACAGTGGTAAATAATATGATATTCTTATTCTCAATCCGATGAATATATTATTCAAATTAAACTTGTTTCAAATAATAATGAATCAAATGTCACAAATTATTCCAGTTACTGGTGAATATATATGAAAGAAATAAAATTATGCTACATATTCATTTCACTGAATGATTTATAGTTATTTGATTGAATATAAAGTTAAAGCGTATCACTTAGTGGTAAATATAATACCCGATCGACATTACAAAAATACCGACCAAATACATTTTCCGTATCTACTAATGATTCTGTTTTTAAAAGAGGGTTATTCAAAACTTTTCCAATACATTCCTTAAATCTATATGGGGAGGACAACGAAGGGAAATTGTAGCGTTATTAATCTCTAATAGTGGGCCATTATCAAATTGTTCGACATTATTAAACAATTGCGCAAGTTTAAGCCGAACAGAAGTTTTGTACATATTAATTCATATGTAATTCGATCAAATTATAACAAAATTCGTTCCCTCTCGACGGCTATTAGAATATAATTAAGGGTTGGTTCATAGTTAAAGGTCCCCGAGGGCTAGGATAGATCATCAAATTTCATTGAAATCGAGAATACCTCCTACCCTAAATGTTACTTTTAACCTAATATTAATGAGTAGTGCAGTGATTTGAGCATAATATTAGAGGAATTATCTCCTTATGAAATCTGTTGGACTATTATACAGTTTAATTTGGCCCCACATATTATGATAATAGAAATCAAAGACAACAGGAAGGCCTAATTTTTATTTAATTTGAGCAGTGTTTCACTAATAGTCGTGTATTTTAGTAATGACCAAAATTGATCGATCTAATTAATACTTCTATATAAACCTAAGTTTTTATCCACCTTAACTTTTATGCTTTTAAATCTAATGGCAACCAATAAGCAGATCTAAATATAATATTACAAACTAAACTGATTTGTATTCTTTAATTTATCAAGTTTGTGTTAGTGTTATAGGGTTTACTTTAGTTTGATCTGGAACAAAGCAACGAACACTTTCTAAGCTTTTTTTTTGTTAAAGTAAAATTCTTTCAATACAATGGAAGTGATACTTCGATTTCGATTGATTAAAATAGAATTGATATTTCGTTCGTGTCGAATTGAAAATCCAGTGACAAATAAGTTTGTCCTAATCAAAATGAACAAACTAAGTAATAAAACTCATTCCAATTATATATTAAACGGCTTAGTCCTCACGAGTTTTCTCCAAGTTAGTTTTTATTCGGTAGAAGTGAAGTACCGAGTCGACAGTTGCCTGTACGGCTCGAAGAGGAGTGAATAGGAAAGGGTAAATATTTTAATTAATTTGTGCGGGTTAATTAAGGAAAGTGTTTGTATCTGGAGTTGGAGTGGAGTAGTAAGAGGGCGGCTCAAGCCAAATTAGATGATTATGGAATTAACGAGGGCCGTGGCTCTGGTAGCGGAGGGCACGGCCCTGGCAAGCCCTGCTCTTTGTTTGTACTTATATAGCCCAGTAGAAAGGGGAAAACTCCCTACAATGGTGCGGTGGAGGTTGAGGGGGGCCGGGCCGCCATGTTGGATCTAACCCTCTGTACAAGCCCGGAGTGGGGTAGCCTGCCTGATTGCTTCTTGATAAATATCCCTGTTTGTGTGTCTCCCCCTCCCTGTTATACCCTCGACCAAAAATCGCCACTAAATTAGAATTAGGGGTGTGTTGTTTTTTTGGGTTCCGGGCCCTGGGAGATTTGTCTTAGTTTGTGCTCCCCTAATACACCTCCCCCACCCACCACCCTGGATCACAAATTTTCCAAGCCCGAAGCCGAGGGACACGCCCCTTAATATCCTTGCTCGGGTTTTATATCGCAGCAAAAAGTCCAAGCGGTCAGTAGAACGCTATTTTCTCCGCCTGTTATCTCTTTGTTTATTGCCAGTTGAAGAATTGTCCGGAGATTACTTTTTCTCTCCGTATATATGTGACCCCCTTAGAGCCGGCTCCTAATCTAATACGGAATCTGTTTTTCACTTAAGCCACAGGACTGCGGCCACACTTACTCGCCCCCTCCCCGACTACCAGGGCTAGAATTATTCGCCTCCCAAAGCAATTACTAATATTTGTTTGAAATATATGCTCTCGATTTTAAACCTTTGTTCTAATATTTTTGACAATTTAATCATAAAAATAAAATGGTGATTACAACCCGAAATCGAAACATACAACATACTTTTATTATAGATTCTCAAAACTAAATCAAATTTTAAAAAAAGAAATCAATTAAGTGAAAATGACTTTTCCTTCTGAAAAGGCGTCTCCTTTTAAAAGTTGAAAATTAAAAATATCTACATGACAATATTTTTTAATTATACCCTCTCTTTATGGAACGGTTACATCGTTAGAGTAAAACAAAACGAAAAAGTATTACTTTCATTCTTGATATCAATTTATTATTTTTATTTTTTCCATACAAATATGTATATATTATCATTAGACCTGTTTATTACTCATTAAAACATCACAGGGTTGGCTGATGGCTGAGATAGTGCATGAGAACATCTTTTCATTTAGTATTAACTGATTTTGAGAATTATATGGTGATTCTCGTTTAAGAAAAACTTAAAGGTTCATTGTAAATAGTATCTCTACAATAGCCATTACGACAGTTTTCTATCTGCTGAGTTAATTTTTTCATAAGTTATTGAGCTATAATGATTATAAATGTATGCCACTTACTAAAATTTGTCAAAGCCTTCAAGCGAAGCCATTAATCAAATTCTAAAAATCTCTTCAAAAATGAATATGGTTCTGACTTAATTGTCGTCCAGTTATATTACTTAAATTTCACATTAAAAAATTATTTTTTAAAAATGAGGATTTATAATGTGTTTTTATTGAAAGCATTGATTCATTAATATAATTGAAAATTATTAGTGGATCAATGGCAATGTCTAAGCATGCTATTGATCGATGGAAGCGATTAAGGCGGGTCATTGTTAACATGTAAGTTTTTTGTTCAGCGGCCCGCTGTGCTGAGAGCCGCTAAGTGAGAAGTCGCTAACTAGTCACTAAATCCCGCCACGGTACGTAACATTATAAATCCTTGTTCAGCTCATAGTGCAACCTCCTACTCTCAATATTTGCCTTTACAAAAATACAAGAATATCAATTTATTAGCCTTAATAAGGACAATAAAAACAAAAACATATATCTGCATTCTACTAGTTTTTAGATAAATATATTAAAAAGAGTACGCTATAAATAATACGCTTTAATGCTTAAAAAATTATAATCAGGAATAAGCATGGCTATATTTGCTAAAACTTTTACTCCATGATCGCTCAACATAAAATTAAGCTAACATTTAATATAATACTAAATACTTGGATTAATAAAGTGGCTAAAAAAAAAAAAATTCACCAACCAGTTATTATAAAAATATGTAATGCAAAAAAAGTTTAGTATCTTTTTATTTTGAATACAATTATATTAATTATAATATATTGTGTGCATTTTTATTAGAGGCAATTATTGAATTATAGAGTTGTAATTATCATTTAATGATTAATTTTTGTTATCATTTGCCCGAAAAGAAGGCGTTTTTGTTATTAGACCAACTAGTTAGGGTTTAAGGTATTTCCTGCACATGGTTTCAATATAAGTTCGATTCATAGTTTAATTGTTGTCCGCCTGCCTGCCCCCGTCTAGCCCGGCCCCTTGCTATGCCAAAACTTCCTTTTCAAGTTCCTTCATCAAATTCTACATCCTCCCTTCGGGACCTGTTGTTTCCCCCACCACAAAGTATTACCTGCGATACAACCCCAGGTTCTTCTAAACCAATAGCACCTGCTAGCCATTGTCTTTGACATGTCTCTCTGTCAGTTTGCACTGAAATTTTTGAACCCTCCCGACCAGAGCATTTACCGTGAGAACCCAGTGTAATTGCCCGACAATGTTATAATGATCGCGACGACTGAAGGATAAACTTGAACAATGAGTTGTCATACACGGTGAATTGCAGGCTTTCTCTTAACGAGGAAAAAATCTGGTCGGGAACGACTTCGATTTTCCTTTACTTTACGAGGGACAATGGTATACCTGCCTCATTCAATTCAATTAATTTATGAAACCTTAAATTATTCCCTTATGCAATTAAGGTTCGAGAAGTTACGTCTTTTTTGATGGTTTAAAATAACGCTCCAAGTTGAACTCCGGATTAATGGCGGATCAGAATAATTAAGACAATGCCTGGTATTTTTTCACAAAGCATACATATTATAACGTCTTTACTAAATGCCTGTATTAGCGCGATGAATTTTTCGATTAGGCTTGCTTTGTAGTGGCTAGCGGGAATTATTTTTTAATGATTAACATATTCAAACTATCAATCATAAATTCAATTTTCTCAGGTTATCGATTGTAAATGCTTATTAAATGATATAATCAGAAAATATTTGCAATTGCCATGTTACCTCAGCTGATTTCTAAAACAAATAAAGCTAGTTACGATAATTAACTAACTTTTACGTATATTTGCAAAAAAACAGCATTCAAATTCCTATGCTTTATTGTTTGAATCAACTTATTTATACCAGATAATATAATTTTTGTTATTTACATAATAATTATTTGTTTGTGCAGGTATGCACCGCAAGTCTCTTGAAGCGGCGGAGCAACTTAAAGACGATACGACGTGTAGTCAAACCAGCGAGAAGGAAGATGACGAGGGTAAAAGAAGTAGCGGAGCTGACAGCGCTGCAGATCCGGACGAACTAAGAAATAACAGTATAGCTTGCCTTAGAGCTAAAGCACAGGAACACAGTGCCAAGATACTGAGGCAAGCAGAACCACCTGACACTAACGGCAACACGCAGCAAAGTCTCTACTGACCGAGGGAACACCTTCCGGCCGAACAACAGACCTCTCAGATATTACCCACAGAATGAGATATATCATAGACCTTCGGCTAGAAAAACACTTCTCGTATTCTAATAGTAATAGAACAGTGGGAATAAAATAAAGCATGGGCATGCCCAGAATATATACCATATTGTAATTTCAATTTAAATGGAGAGGTCACCTATTGTAAAAAAAAAAAAAAACTAAAAAATATTAGATGACTGTAATAGTAAATTCTTAAAAAAAAAAAAAAAAAAAAAAAACTTCTTTGTCGATGACTATGATTATTTTTCTAAGATCCATAATTTTAGTATCCGTAATTTGTTATACAGTAACGGATAATAAAGTGCCAAACCATTCAATGCATCGAAATTATTTACAGTAAAATCAAAATTAGATTTGAATCACTGGAAAATAAACGATTAAAGTCAAGCATGTTGAGCAGCTTGTTTCGTTGATAATGTTTTTCGTTTTTTAATTATTATTTATTTCCCCAATTCTTTATTCGAAAGTCCCTTTCTTTGAGACACGAAATTTTATATTGAATTCCGATTGTTTTTCTGTTACCAATTTTAAATACACATATTTTCTGTTTGTCAGACTATATTATTATATTATATTAAAATATAACATTCTTGACTGTTTCCTCCAAGTATATTCTAGATCGTAAATTAATTATCAGTAATATTTAAATTTATAAAAATAGGGACAAGAAAAAGAAAAGATTTGTAATATTTAAATATTACTTTTCTTTATTTAAATATTTAAAAAGATTTGTAGATTCAATTAATTGGGCAAGACATTTTTTCTATCTTTTTCCCTTTCAGTAATAGAAAACCGTTTTCCGAAATTGTACATTAATGTAGCATAAAAATCATTTGCAAGAGGATTTGCCCTCACACCAAAAAGTAGCAGTAATAATCCTAAAAATTATAATATTTTTTACAACGCACCATCTAAAAATTGAATAAACTTAGACGATTAAACAAATATTGCAATTAACACTTTTTAAGAAATCAAATTCAACACTGTTCAAAAACTTTCCCAGTTTTTATTGAATTATCATCTGGAATATAAAATGACCATTTGAAAATAAAAATAAATATTTATAATTCGGACAGATTCTTTTCTGAATTTATTTTAAGAAATAATAAATTATGTTATGATTTATGATACAGTTTAAAATTACAGATATTAGATTCTATTAAACATTAAGTAAACATATTAAAATGAAAACTGATTCAATAATTTCCAACGACAAAAAAGACAATAAATCAGGAAATATTTCTACACGAATGTACTTAATATGTTAAGCTTCATTATGGATTTTAGTAAAGATAAAAATAGACAACATGAAATGTATAGACACAACGACTAATTATTACACTCAGCATCGACATAATATGAAAACATTATTTGAATATGATAAGATAACAAAAAAATTAATAAATCTGTTTCATACATTGAAGCTACTTTCATTTCATACTTTTATACTTATTGATTTACAGAAAGTTTCATAGTTAATAAATAATTATTTTGAACCGATACTTTTTTAACAGAATAAAAATAAGCTTTAGAATATAAAGGATTTTTTTAATTTTTGTACTGTTTATTTATAATAAATATTTCTGTAAATATGTATTTCACATTAATGGCATATATACTTATTATACATATAGAGACATTGCGTGCTAAATAAATAAAATAAAATACTATGAATATATAATTATAAGTCTTTTTATAGTTTTAATAAATAATGCATTAATGTATATTATTTGCACTGTGCAATATATTTCGAGGTTCATTGGAACCGGTTATGTACTTTTAACTTGTAAATTAGATAAATTGTAAATTACTTAAGATTAAAATAATAATGATAATAATAAACCATGTAAATAGTATAAAAACGAATAATTTTGAGTAGAAATCATCTACTGATGTTGGATAAAGTAATCTGAAAATGTTTAATGTAAATTTATATAGTGAACTTATTCTTACTTATTAGGATCTTGAGCGTTGTATATGACAGCAAAGGACATAAATATTTAATCTATAAACAATGATAATTTTTACATCAAAATTGCCTTTGAAAGTAAAATCTTTTGTACAGAAAAACAAATAAATAAATGTGAAATGTACAAATATTAGAACATTTTGTATGAATATGTTTAACATTTATATATGAAATCTCGGTGAACACTCTGAATTAAATAATTGAAAATTCTAACAATATATAAAAAAAAATTATCGTTTAAATATTACTCAATTTTGGACTGTCACAAAATATTGCAGTGATAAAAATTGTCATATTGTATAACAGCAATAAAGACTGTCAAACTCTATAACAAATCTACACATTTTTATATTATTAAATGGCTACTATTGTATTGTTTTTATATCACATTTTTCTATCTAAAATAAATAAAATATAAATAAATTACTTGTTTTTTTCTGATTTTGTAGATTTGCAATGTTTAAGAATATGGAGCCACTTGCAACAGTATGTTTTTATATTCGGAATAGCAAATCCAAGGAAGATTGTATATTTTAAAATTAATCTACTAAATAAAATGTAGGAACTCCTACATACTATAGAGTTTCAATGAACTAAAGTCAATACTTCCTACCTTGAATAAGAGAAGCTGATCGGGCTTTAAAAATAATTGATCGAAATATCATATTATTAGTGATGTACAATAGTATCCCATAAGTATTTTTTACAAGTGAGCAAGATCCAATTTTTGTTTTGCTAAATATAATAGATAAAAAATGAGCTCTTAGTAATTCGGTACACACGTTCTGTAGTAAATGTATTTCTTCATCATGGGTGCTGCTCTGTGGTAAAATAATTTCTCTTTTGTAAAATTATTGTGAAGGTTATACATTTTAATGTAACCCACTGTATATTGTCTTCATTTTTATTTTTTACGCTGCGAAATGCAGTTTATTAAACAATTTATATAATTTTTTACTTTTTTATTTATTGCGTTTTCTTCTTCTGCTGAACCTTATAGTCATCTGATAAAATACGTACTTCACTCTTATAAGAACAAGAAAATCATTCATTTAACTCTTTACATTGATTATTTAATTACACTTGGTTGAGTTTCAGTCAAACCATAATATTTGTGTAACCAAACTTTTTTAATCAAAATATGTTTTTTTTAACCAAATTATAACAGAACTTAACATACGATATGTTTAAGATATGTATACGTGTTTGTGTAATCAGCAAATAATCAAAAGCAAACTTTAACTTCATAAATTAGTTAAACGATAACGATAAGAGAGAATCCAGATGGGTTCATAGGTGTAAATTAAAATGAAAACGCTATTTCATGGTTTGAGAGACGTTTTGACCCTTTAACTAAGGTCATTCGGTCGATTTTTATTTTCATACTCTAAAATTAAAACAATAATTATAATTAATAAAACATTCCTTTCAAAATTTAACTTAATTAAGTCCCTATTTAATTTAATATTTATCTCTTAAATTGTATAACAGATGACAATTTTGTTCATAAAAGATGTAAACATACTTACAATAATCATGGAACGTTGGTATAAAAGCGCTACTAGTAGAATCAAAAAAGCTTTCAATTTATATCTTATTATCCCATTTTTTAGGATTTTGGAATAGTTGTAGCAGATTGTAATATAATACAAGTTATTAACAAAGTAAATAAAAATATTTTTAACACCAGTCCTGTCCAACTACTGATGGTTTATATATATATATTTATTACACAATTATATAATTTATCTTCTCAGAGAAGAATTGTTAGCAAAATTCATATCTCTCAGAACTTTATCATTATTGCATTTATGTTTGTTTTTAAAGTATTTTTACCTGTGTAATGTATAAACTATTTTATATTGTTATTTTAAAATTTTAAATGTTACACGTTTTTAGTTTTTTTTTAAAGAAATGGTTATATATAAAAGAAACCCGTTGTTAATGGTGAAGTTGGTAGTAATATCATCTGACTAATTTGTTTTATTAAATTGACCCTCTCCTATGGAAATAGGTTTTATAACAACCATTACCAACGTTCCATGATTATGTAAGTATGTTTACATCTTCTATGAACAAAATTGTCAACTGTTATACAATTTAAGATATAAATATTAAATTAAATAGGTATTTCTTAATTAAGTTAAATTTTGAAAGGAATGTTGTATTAATTATAATTATTGTTTTAATTTTAGAATATGAAAATAAAAATCGACTGAAGATGAACTTAGTTTAAGGGTCGAAACGTCTCTCAAACCATGCAATAGCGTTTCCATTTTAATTTACACCTATGAAACCATCTGGATTCTCTCTCATTAAATTTAGAAGGGTGTACCATATTGATTAATAAGTTTTATTATTAATTTCATCTTTTATAGATAAAGATAAAGTACAAAACAAGTTTCTCCTAAGAAGGATTGTTTTTAATATTGCTGAAAATACATCCCAGGTCATTTGTCATTTATAATAATTTTACTTCCTTATGTCTCGTCATTCTATAATGCAAAAAAAAAACCGTTATCAGATTATATAAACAAAACTAGCATAATTATTGTCAAATAAGAAGTTATTGCATTTTTTTATCCGTTTTCTTTATTTACTTTTCATTTTATTTTTTTTCATAATATACACATAGATATTTATCACAATTATATGTGGACTGTTTTTAAGTTTTAAGTTTAGATTTTTATTCAATTATTCTTTTTGTATTAGTTAAATGTAAAAAGGATGACGTAAATATATATATATATATATATATATATATATATATATATATATATATATATATATATATATATATATATATATATATATATATTATTATATGTATTACTTAAATGAATATTCACTCACTTGCACTTATTTAAAAAGAAAGTACTTAATTTTATTTGTATGTTGATTTTGTTCCATTATTCTCTTTCCTTGACATATTTTGATTTCGCTCACACCCATAGATATAAGCAGCTTTGTAAAAATAAGAAAATAAAACAATTTTGTATATAATAAATAATGTTTAATACAAATTAAATAATTATAATAAATAAAAAAACCTATTTTATTTCTATATTTTTCAAAATTAAGTGTTATATAAAACTATTGTAGATTTCAGAATAAGTCCATCTGTGTATTATGTATGTCAAAAATATAATACTTATAAATAAAATTATTATACAAAATAAATCTATAACTACATATTATTATACATAATCTATTATAATTAATTGATGTGTACCGTAAAATTATATAAATTTAAATATTTGTATAAATTACTATTTCATCAACCTTACTCCTATTTTATATTTTAAGTCACAATTTTAATACTGGCTTCCTTCAAGGCTTTTATAACTTCAGTAAGGGATATAAGAATGATGCTGAGGACGCATGTGTTGGCTATATTTATTATTTAATTGGTGAATCTTCTACAAACAAAAAATACGAACCGAAATTTTCATTTAAAAAAACCAACACAATATTAATGAATATAAAATTTAGTCATCAAATCTCATGGACATGGACATTGGTCATAGTCATGGGAACGTTTGTAGAGGTCATCTTAAGAGCATTACATAAACTGTCTCACCAGTATGTAAATTGGAAATATGTTTATTTAGAAAAGCAGTTTTCAGGTTTCATAAAGTCATCATCAGCGTCTAGGAACAAACAACATAACGATACTTATTGTTGACTGGAGAGACAGTTTATGTTATTCTCTATAGACATAGAGGTTCAAAGAGTAGCCAAAAACTCAATATATTAGCAGTAAATTTTTGAAATGTCGTATAAGTAATATTATGTTACCTTTATTGAAATGTTTGCAGCTTCAATATTGTTACTTACCAAACCTAACAAACTTTATTTACCCCAGACGAACATTGAACATTATTAATTAACAACTGATTCTGTCTTAGAACATATGCTCAAATACTCATTACAGTAATTAGTAATGTCTTTTAAATAGAAATCTCGTTTAGCTATTGTATTTTTAATTAGTTTTAAAAAGCCACAAACAAGAAATGCAAATTTGTGAAGCACATAACTTCCTTTAGTTCTGTTATTGGATGAACGGTCACATAAGATTGGGATATGATCGATTAAATTAATATGCGACCATATGTGAGGCACTTCAAACAAACCATCCAAGTTTCTTCAAAATCAAATGACTACTTTAAAAGATTTAGTTGTAAAATAGTCTGCCAATTAGTGTGGCACATAGCTTCCTCGCTTCCTATATCGTATACTTTGATTGTGCTTTTATGCTTTTATAACCTATTTTTGTCTAATTTATTATATTTCCCACGTTATTTACATCTGTCAAAATTGTTTTGATTTTTGATAGGAATTAAAGTATCAATTTAGCAAAATTTAACGAGCGCAGACGGTTAAAATTAATCTGGAGCTTTCTGCGGGCTGCTTTCGTCAAACCATCCAAATTTCATATAAATCAGATACTTTACCTGTAAGTATTACAGGTACTTTATAAGATATAGGTTTAAATAAATGTATTGTTGTGCGCATATGGAAGAGAAACAAATAGGCTTAGAAGGTTTAAACTTATATGGGACTAATAATAAGCTAATTACGACCTACCATCCAAATTTCATTATAATCGGACGCATAGTTTTAAGATTTGTTTGTTCGCAAAAATTGTGCGACAGGCCGACAGACAGGCACAAAACCAAAAATGTTCCCTGATATCAGAAACGGATATCTGTCTTAGAATTTTAGAAATCGGAGACATGTTCGTTCATTGGAAGCTTCCCGTTACTTCAGGCCCGTTTTAGACGTTTACTGCGCCCTGGGCACCTCGTCTCAATGCGCCCCCCCCCCCCCCCCCCCCCACTCTATGAAAACACCTAATATGTTTGAATCAAATTATAATTATTATTTACTACGGGAACAGATACACCCGGCGCGGGAGTGTATTTTTCACTGTCTGTTTCCCGTAGTAAATAATAATTATAATTTGATTTAAATTAAAATTTAAACTATCCGTAGTATGAAAAAACTACCAAAAACTTAAAATTGAATTTCTAATATGTTTGGTATATTTTATATACAAAATCATACTCCGAGGTGAAATGGAGAAATGAATTTACGCTCCAAATTTGGAGGCGCTATCTCCCAAAAACTTTGAACAATCAAATACGAATCTTCGATATAAGAAGTTTTCCCGGGAAAAATCTATTTTCTGAGATATTGATGAAAATAAATCTGATTTTGTTTAAAATCGAGAACAAAAAGTAAACAACCACCCTTTGAATGCATTGTAAATAATATAATACTAACTTAGCATAGCGTAGATTTATCATTAATCGAGCTTCAGCAATAAATATTTAATATTAAGCAAATTAATAGTTAATCATGATAAGTTTACTCTCACTTCACTTGGAAGTTTTTATAGTAACCCTGCTAAAGGTTTGTTTCACAGTCACAGCTAGCAAATCGACACATATTCATGTTCAGGGCCGCTGAGAGGATTTCTGGTCTCCTTTGAACAAATAACGGGGAGGGGGTCCTCCCTCAGAGAATTTTTGAAAATTTAAGTGAAAAAAGATAAGTTTTCCAAACTTCCTTCGGAATATATGTATGGTGGGGACAAATTTTTAAGTTTAACTAAGATGGGCTAAAAAAACAAATAATTGAGTTGTTTTGCAGCTGGCAAGTTCCATTAAAAAATCTTCTTTTACACTTTGCATAGTATAATACATATATAAATTGTTTGCTAAAATAGTGAGATTAAGTGGAAACAAATCAAAATAGATAAGTAACACATTTTATTTAAAAAATTAACATTACAAGTAAAAATGTAAAAGTTATTAAATCAGTTTGTATTATTATCAGAGCTGAAAAGCTCCTCTCCGTCGATCAGTTGGTTACTGGGAGAGTTAGGTATATGCTATAAGGTTATGTATAAGGGATAATTAGTTTACTTTAAACACATTCCCATTTATATTTTTTGCCCTAGCTAAGTTTAGCCATCCCCCCCCCCCCCCCCCCCCGCGCAACCTTTTGAGTTGCGCCCCTGGGCACTTGCCCATCGTGCCCCTATAGTTAAATCGGCCCTGCGTTACTTTCGGTAAGCTCGGAAGCAATAAAACATGTTTTGTTGCCTGTGGAAGGAATCAGTAGGCAAAGAAGGTTGAAATTAATATGGCACTATACAATCAAAATGTTTATACAAATCAAGCGAGTAGTTTTAAGATAAGATGGTTCTCAAAAAGAATTGACGGACAGATTGAAAGTATGGTTGTTTGGACCTGGTTCAATTTCCCATTTGGTTCAAACTGATTTGTTTTAATTAGAAATGGACGCATACGGTTGAAATTGATATAGGACACCCAGTTTCCTTCTTAAACAAACTTAATTTCTTCAATCGGATGAGCATATTTAAAAATTTAGTAGTAAAAAAACAATGTTTTGGGGCACGCGGAATGATGCATTAAGCGCAGAAAAAAAGTTAAAGAAGGTTGAAATTAATGTGGGACCTACCATCCAAATTACATGAAAATCAGGCCAGTGGTTTTTAAGATATGGTGGTTCGCAAAAATTTTCCCTAATGTCTGAAACGGATTTCTTTGGTGGATTTTTTTAAATCGGAGACAAAAAAATGTTCGTTGTTCAAAGCGATCTCATAGTTTAGGTAAAGGACCTTTGGTAAGCTCGGAAGCAATATGTATAAGAGCTAAAACATTTCAAGCTTTCACCTCCTAATCTCCCAACTCCAAAACAATTACTAATCTCACAATCTTAGAATTTTCTTGTTTGGTTAAATTAATCATTGTTAACAAAAGTGTTATAACTTCTTTTGAAAGTTGTTATTGAACGAGCTTACTAAGCTCTGCTTCGAGACTTGTGCTTCGAAAAGTTTGTGTGTTCGTTAGTCTTGCGATAACGGAGTAAAAAATTCTACGGTTCGGCTCAAAGGCGCATCTCATAATTTGTGACAACTGTATAGTTTTTGGAAATTCTACACCAAATTTTTTCAAGATGGCGGATAACGAAACAAAAAGTTTTTAGTCAGCATGACATGTACAAAAATCAACATCACAATGACAAAACACAAACACAACGACAATGTGTGTGTGACATGCTTGTGTGTTGGTATATTATATCAATTTTAAGGTCTTAAAGAGTAGAAAAATAATATGTAATTATTACCTTGAACCAAGTTTCAAAACACATCGAAGTTAAATGAGGTATTAGACAGGGAGATTTTCATGAAAGCACGTGAGGCAGCATGGATGGAAGCTTAAGTGGGAAAACAAAGATATAAATATAAATAAATGGAAAACTTCTATGAATTTATAAATTCACTGACCTATTTTGATAGCTTCAGATAGCGTAGATAAAGCTGGAGAATTTTAGCAGATCTCATCAGGGAAACTGATAGCTCAAAGGATGATGGAGAGAAGTAGGCTGAAATTTATAAGGAATGATAGAATGTCAAACAACTGGGTGAATAAAAATCCCGTCAAATACTTGCCATATAAAAAATCATAATATATCGATCATTTTATATATATATATATATATATATATATATATATATATATATATATATATATATATATATATATATATATATATATATATATATAGATATATATTTGTGTGTGTGTGTGTTTTATAAGTAAAGTATGTATAAAAGTTTGACTTAAGAGAAGCTAGGTATGCATATATTATTATCCTTAAACATCTTAGGTATGCACTTATTTGGTTCTTTTAGGGGTAATGGCCGCCTTTTTTGGAAACGCGATATATATTTACAAAAAATATAAAATATTGCGATCAGTTCGCAATTGCTCGCTGATAAAAAAAAATTGAATGTTAAAGTTCGTAATATTTTTCTGTTTTTTGGCCAAAAAAGTTTAACTTGTATACCAAATTTCAAATCTCCAGCTACAGTAGGTCGTGAGATATACTCCAAGATGCGACGGGCGGGGCGGACGGACGAACTACTAAAAGCATAAGGGTTTTTAGGATGACCTCGAAACCCTAAAAATGAGATTAAGCTGCAGGATATCACTGTAACTATGACAGAGAGCAAATGCAACTGGGCAGATCTCATCGCGAGAACCAAGGACCATAGAGTGACAAAGGAGATGATACCTTAGTATTTTAGAGAACGTAGTAGAGTAATAGAGAGACCTAGTGCTAGATAGGACGAGGAAATGCGAAAGAGTTGCGGAGGAGTTACTTGGCAGCGAGTGGCAAATGAAAGACACGAATGGAACAGATTGAATAAAAAAACTGCTAAGAATGCTTAAACAAAAATTACATTTTACAAATAATAATAATGATAAAAAATGATTATAACATATTTCGGAATAAATTTATAAATTTATTTCTATTTAAAAAAAAAAAAAAAAAAAAAAAAAAAAAAAATCCTCCAAACCCGTAACAGAGTATACCACACGTATCTGTTGCCAATTTGAAACACTTCAATAACGAAGAAAAATAGATTCATTTTTGTAATTCGTCAATAAATGGTTATTTATATTTGTTAATGTCACCAACTTATAGTTTACAAACTTTATTAATAGTGTTTTTATTTAATTACCTTGAAATAATAATAGGGGAGAGACCAAGAAATTAAAAATTTCTAAAATTGGAAATGAGTTGACTTTTTACGGAAAAATAAAGGGAGCGGATTTTTTTGTAGGAAGGAGCCCGCGATTCACAGCTTTAGATAAATAAAATAAGGCATTTACTGCCTATTTTTATTGTTACTAATGAATAGTATTAATTGTTCGATGATACTTCTCTTATATCTCTTGTTTGTACTAGTACAATCATAATCGTATAAATTGCACGACCCATGGGCGCCCATATAGGGGGTCAAACAGGGGCTCTTGTATAGCATAATACTGTTTGTTTTTAAATTTTGTGAGGCCAGAAGGAAAGAACGCTTGTGTGTTATAATCTTGCAAGATTATAATCCTGCCGTTTTTTCCTCTTGAACCCCATGCACTAACACTCTTTCTTGACGGAATCGGCTTTCCTTACGGAAAGAACGACAGTGGCTGGGGCGCTAATAGAATATAAAAATATTTAAAAACAAACTTTTAAGTGTAAAATATATAATTAAATTAAAAATTTGATAAAACAAATTTAATTACCTATATATTATAATAATATATTAGTACTTTAATAATTTGCACATTTTTAAAAGCTAAAATAATATTTAAAGAATAAGAGACGATGCCAAAACATAAAAATATTATTTTGACCCCCCTCCACCCTAAATTCTGGACTAAGGGCGCCCATGGCTAAGCTTCTATTCATTACCCACTTACACTTAGAGAGTCTGGTGTTCAATTCAAATATTTTTTTGTAAATTCTTGAATTTAATGCCAGTACACAAATAAATAATATAATCCCATCAATATCATACATTTAGGATTATAATTAATATAATAAAAGTTTTTTTTTTAGATCCTGTCGGTGCGTGTGTGAGTGTATTTAGACACACACACACACACACACACATACACACACACATATATATATATATATATATACTAGCTGGATACTCGTGCTTCGCTATGGACTGTTATTTTAATTTGATAAGTTTATAAACTGTCATCAAGAAACATTTAAATTATTTTACTATGCGAAAATATCTAGATTCTATCCCTCCCACTTATACCCCCTCCTCTTTGATAAGATACTTTGCAAATATCCCAAATTTACCCCTCTCCTAAATGTAAATATGATTAAATTGTACATAACAATAATTACTGTGCTCTTAAAGAGCTTTTCAGCGATATGCAACATAAAGGGTATTCATTACTTGTACCCCGTACTCCTTTGTACCCAAATTTAAATTTCGAAAATTCATGTAGACAGTGATTTTCCCCTTGCTTTGAAGGTCAAGTGTGCAAATTTTTATCGAGATCAGACTAAAACTGTAAATAAGGAACAACTTTGTATAAAGAATATACACACATACCACATACATTGACTTTTATATATATATGGCCACCATCTAGAATCAAAATGCCCGATTGGTAAACCATTTATCAAAAGTTACTAATTTCATAAAAGGAAGCTTACTTCTAAATTTCAAGGTTCTAGTGCAATTGGTTCCAGAGATATCGTCGTGTCGAATTTTGTATATAAATGGCCGCCATCTTGAATCAAGAGGGCGAATTTTAAAAATATTTCTTAGCGAGCACCTAGGAGGTAAGAGAAACACACCTCCAAGATACAAGAGTGGTATTTGGATTTTTTATTTTATACAGTGTGACATATGTGAACAAATGAAGTAGGTTGTTCTACGCCTCAAGGGCTACAAAAAACACTATTAAGCCATGGGTCAAATCTTAACCGTTCTCCCACAAAATCAAATTTCATGATTTTTTTAAGATTACATACCTTTGCTCATAAAAATGCTTATTGCACCAAAAGTATATAACTTGAAAGTATATAAAAAGCTTATAACTTAAAAACGGCAGGTCCTGTCGACAAAATAGTTCTATTCAAAATTAACACAAAAGATAGAATAAAATGTTTTGCACCGTTGTAAAGCTGACAAAATGTCCTATAAGAAAAATGTAATTTTAATTTTTATGCCTTCAAATTATGTGACCAAAGGTTATACCAATTTTATTTTTAAGAAAAAAAAATTAAATTTTTTTGTTTAAAGTACCATATCTTGGTAAAGATCCGAGCTCAAACTTTTCGGACTTCAGGAAAAACTTCCTTATTGGCTAACTTTTCGATCAATATTAATATTATTACTTATTACCCATTTATAAGGCGGAAATTTTAGTAAACTTCGTTGAAAGTGAAAAATAATTATGTTTATTGTTGCTATTGTTGACACAAAGATGATTATACTAAACCAACCTTGCTTGTTTTTAATTATTTACTCACCTGTAAGTCAAGAATTGCAACAATAAACACGTTTCTTTTTTACTTTCAGCGAAGTTTAATAAAAATTCCACCCAATGAATGGGTAATAATTATAATATCGATGGAAACGATAGTAAATAAGGAAGTTTTTCCTGAAGTCCGAAAAGTTTGAGCTCGGTTTTTTACCAAGTTATAGAACCGCAAGGCAATTGATTTTTTAATGTTTTTCTTAAATATAAAATTTGTATACATTGTTTGTCATGTAATTTGAGGGCATGAAAATTAAAATTACACTTGTCTTATTGAAAAATTTGTCAGCATTACAACGATGCCAAAAATTTTGTTATAGCTTTAATACTTTTGGAGCAATAAGTGTTTTATAAAAAAAAGGTATGCTATCTTAAAAAAATCATAAAATTTGACCTTGCGGGAAAACGGTTAAGATTTGACCCATGGTTTATATAGCGTTTTTTGTGGCCTATAAGACGTAGACAACCTACTTCATTTTTTCACATATAACAACAGTCACCCTGTATATATATACATATATATATATACAATACAGGCATGATTAGGAGATGTCAAATCCAAATTTGCGACCTCTAAATCAGGGCGGATAACTTTTGGTGGGCTAAAAACCACGCATTTTTTACACATTTTTTCGGTTTTTCGCTTATAACTTAAAAACGGCAGGTCCTGTCGACAAAATAGTTCTATTCAAAATTAACACAAAATTTCCTTTCAAATGCACTAGTCGAAACTATTTCTATTTCTACCGGTTTTACAGAACTTTGTAAATTGCTAAAATTTTCCAAAATCGAAAAAAACTCATATTTTTAAGCTTTTAAATATTGAACTCCTTCGTAATGTTGGTCAAAGGCTTTTAAAACTTTTCCAAAAGTCTTAAATCGCTTTTAGAAAGGTGTGGTAAGGTCGAGGGAGTGTATCAAAGAAGGGGGGGGGGAGTTTGTGAGGGGATGGGGGGTGAAGTAAGTAACGGAACCAATATTCAATTATTGCACAGCATAAACGCAGTCCATTCACGACTTTGCTGTCAAATTTATTTTAATGCGGGTGGATGTCCGCAAGGGGGTAGGAGGTTTAGGAACCTAGTACCGGCCCAACATTTATTTAAAAAGACTTAAAAGACCTAAAAAGAGAAAATAAATACAAATAAATCCGTTTCAGACCATTCTAAAACCAAATCCGTAAAAAAAACATAGATGTATATCTGTGTATGTGTGTTACTGTGTGTGTATGTCCGTATGTATATATTTGTGTGTTTGACAAAATATTGTGTGCGCCGCCCAGGCTCATTTAAATTCTAAACCTATTTTTGTGCGCTTTCTATTTATTCGATGATAAATGAATTGGAAAGCGTAGTATAATTAAAATTGACCTAAGCACCAGTTAAAGGAGCATCCCCTGTAATTCGTGCATTACTTACCAATATGTAATACTTCTTAAACTGATTTGCTTCTTTTACAGATAATGATGTTGTTTGTAGAGTTTTCGTATATGTTTGCTGAAGAACGTCTAAAAATAATTTTAATCGTTTTTTTTATTTGTGACCGCGATCTCAGTGAAGGTTAAGTGATAATTTTTAAACAGATAATTGTTAAAGAAAGAGGTGTAAAAACCTTGTTAGAGAGCAGCAAGAGAATTATGACATCTGCATCAGCGTTGGCATAAAGAGGTGATGAATGGGCTCAACAGATATTTGATGGTTTCAGTGGGGGACAGTCGGATTTGGTCACACTTGATTCCGTCGTACAAGTTATAAATTGCTTCCTCAACGTGGCTAGTATCACTGATAGTACATCAGACAGGAAGTGTTTAGCTGATTGATATTGCTCTGTATTGTATACAACAGAGCTGATATCCTGTAGAATTATTTTGATAAAATGCTTAGTCACTTGGTTAGGACTGACAGACCAGGTCCTTTTTTTTAAGCAATACTGACAAGGCGATGGAAATCTCTCTATTCGTAACTTTAATGAGTGCAAATTTTGGCTCACATAGTTATTGAATCTGTTTGAGGAGAAACATCATCCTCTGATAAGAACAGTTAAAAATCAAAATTAAACAAATTCGCAGATACAACAAATATGATTTACAAATAATTGAGAAATCAAATGAACCTGCTGTGATTTGATCACAAATGTTAGTGGTAAAATCCTAAATGATACTTCCTACGAAAACAGATAATCAAAAATTCAAGGGGAACGTGAAAGAATTGTGAAAGCTGCAGGAGAAATAATTCTACTGGATATCAGCTCTGTTGTATACAATACAGAGCAGCAATATCCATCAGCAAATAACTTCCTCTCTGATGTACTATCAGTAATACTAGCCACGTTGGGAAGCATTTTATAACTTGTACGATGGGACCAAGTATCAAATACGACCGAATCCGACTGTCCCCTACTCAAACGATGAAATATCTGTTGAGCCCTGAGATTCGTTACCTTGTGGATATCGAACATTTCATCATCTGGCTTCCTGAAGAGTCGTAGTTTAAATTCTTCTGAGAGCAATTGCCCACATAAAAAAAACTTCTCTTTAAAATTGAAAGCATCAATTTTTGAACGATTTGAGATCGCAGGCACAGTTGATAATTTAAAAACCGCTGGTCATTGGATTTCCTATGTTGCTTGCTGCTCTCTAACAAGGTTTTTACACCTCTTTCTTTAACAATTGTCTGTTTAAAAGTTATCACTTAACCTTCACTGAGATCGCTGTCACAAATAAACAAACGATTAAACTTATTTTTAGACGTTCTTCAGCAAACATATACGAAAACTCTACAAACAACATCATTATCTGTAAAAGAAGCAAAGCAGTTTAAGAAGTATTACATATTGGTAAGTAATGCACGAATTACAGGGGATGCTCCTTTAACTGGTGCTTAGGTCAATTTTAATTATACTACGCTTTCCAATTCATTTATCATCGAATAAATAGAAAGCGCACAAAAATAGGTTTAGAATTTAAATGAGCCTGGGCGGCGCACACAATATTTTGTCAAACACACAAATATATACATACGGACATACACACACAGTAACACACATACACAGATATACATCTATGTTTTTTTTACGGATTTGGTTTTAGAATGGTCTGAAACGGATTTGTTTGTATTTATTTTCTCTCAGGTCTTTTTAAATGTTGGGCCGGTACTAGGTTCCTAAACCTCCTACCCCCTTGTGGACATCCACCCCCATTAAAATAAATTTGACAGCAAAGTCGTGAATGGACTGCGTTTATGCTGTGCAATAATTGAATATTGGTTCCGTTACTTACTTCACCCCCCATCCCCTCACAAACTCCCCCCCCCCCCCCCCCCCTTCTTTGATACACTCCCTCGACCTTACCACACCATTCTAAAAGCGATTTAAGACTTTTGGAAAAGTTTTAAAAGCCTTTGACTGACATTACGAAGGAGTTCAATATATAAAAGCTTAAAAATATGAGCTTTTTTCGATTTTGGAAAATTTTAGTTATTTTCAAAGTTCTGTAAAACCGGTAGACATTGGAGTAGAAATACTTTAGTGATTTTAATTTAAATACTAGTACTTTAGTAATTTGAATTTAAATACTAGTGCATTTGAAAGGAAATTTTGTGTTTATTTTTTAATAGAGCTATTTTGTCGACTTTTTGCCTTTTTTAAGTTATAAGCGAAAATCCGAAAATGTGTAAAAAATGCGTGATTTTTAGCCCACCAAAAGTTATCCGCCTTGATTTAGAGGTCGCAAATTTGGATTTGACATCTCCTAATCATGCCTGAGGACACAAAAAAATAAAATTATTTCCTCCACCAAACGCAAGGTGGACCCCCTTTTTGAACCTCTCGTGACTGGACTATGAGAATGACTTGGCAACTTGAAATCAAGAATTGAACCTAAAGTTTTTAGTAGTGTGTTACTTATATTTGTGTTTGTAACTAATGTCTGCTGATTTTTGTTGATGTTTAATGTAAATTTATTAGTTGTAGACCATTCTTTTGAAATATTAAAGATGTTATCCATGATATCATCAAGATTTTTCCCAGAGGGTATATTTCCCCAGAGGGTATTTAATTGCATCCTAGGGTGAGATATCGTCTGGTATCGTCTGGACACATACATAAAAAAGTGTTAAATTTAAGAAATCTATTAAGAATGGTCTAAAACGGATTTCCAAGGAAAAATTTTGAAGCCATTTCAATAGCTTAATTTTCTTCAAAAATTCGCTAATAATATAGGTCCCAGAACCGAGCCTTGAGGAACTCCATGCTTGATATTTGCATCTATACTAGAAGACCTATTGAAAAAAACATGCTAAGTTCTATGCTCTATTCCTAAGGAAAGCTGAAAAGAGGTCCAAACCTTATTCCATAATGATTCAGCTTCCTTAACAAAATTATGAAATTTTCATGATTGACGTATTCAAATGCTTTAATAAAGTCACATGATACTGCTAAAACTTCCAGTGTGACTGTCCAAGTCGGCATTTGCCAAGGGACCACGAGCCACGGGTTTAAAAACGGGTGGGGCTCCAGCAGGGGCCCACTAGGTTAAAAAAAAGAAAAATCTTTTTAAGTATTTTCCTCTAATGCTGTAATTTTTATTCAATTGAAGTAAATAATCGATAAACATGAATGTCAAAGTAAATACGTTTAGTAGTGTAGTGCATAATGATGATAAAATTGGAAAAACCATCTATATCCAGCAATGAATAAATCGACTAGAACTAGAATACGGATGGAATCAAAACATTGTGTGAGATATCGATGGTTTGATAGATAAACACAGTGTGTGAACTGTTCCCCGTTACAGCGTTCCTGTTGCAGCTTGTGAATAACGAGTGGCCAACTGTCGTCTGTCTAGATTCTAGACAGTAGAGTAGGCAGTATCTTTAATTACAGTAACTGGTTGGTTACTGAATGGTTCGTTGATTCTTGGAAGCGTTGTTGCGATTGCTATACAGTTTAAACAGTCTAGGCCTAGTGGGGCTTTAAAACAAAAACTCAAAAAGGAATGGGAGGCACATAAATATTCAGAAAATGTCATAAAGTATAATAGATGTTTGGCTATTGTGAAAATCACACATAAATACCCGAGGGGGGGGGGGGGAGTTAATACTCACACTTCTTTACGTGAAAGATAGGGGGTGTAAAAGTGGCTTAAAATCACCTAACGTGATTAATGGACTGCTCCTCATTTGCATTACAATTACAATCTGCATCCTCCACTATTGAAACTGTTTCATTCAGCTTCAACCCAAGATGGCCAGCCACCTTGTCCTCAGTCTCAAAACTGATAAGGATGAGGGTGCACATGTTTATTTTGAAGCTAAAGATGCCATTACTGCTTTGATTGCTGAAAACAACAGTAGCTCATCTGAATCTGAAGTGGAGGACAGTAATGATGAAAAACTGTGCCCTCTTAACTTAGCTTATTCTATAGCCCAAATATAAATGACCCCGTTACATTGAATAGAGCATTTTTAAAACAGCGCCCTATCCAAATTGAACAAACCCGTTCCTACACTCTGTGCCACCCTAATTACATTTAAAATATTCTACAGAATATTTTTAACATTTACAAATAGATGAGACTTCTGAATCTCTTCTTAACAGCAGTCAAGCCAAATATCATCAGAAACAAATTGAATTAGACGACAAGTTCTTCAGCACCTTATTGATTCACACTCTTCATTGGAAGACAAGGGTTGGCTTCTCGAGGGAAAGAAGAGGCAAGTTATTCTCTCAGCTAAACAGGACATCGTAAATTACTTGTTTTGTTAATATCAAAATATGACATGATTTTGAAAACTCACGTTGAACAGTGTTTGGAAGAGAGGAAAAGAAAAGGATGAAAGTGCTTAAGAAGCAAGAATGATAAAGTCAAAACAGAAGGATGACAGTAGTAAGAAGAATTATTGGGTAGTAAGAAGAAACTTTTAGGAGATAATAACTTCTAGCATTTTGGTCTAAAACATTAATCAATAAATTGTTAAACACTATTGTCTTTTTTGGCAACATTAGGAGGAAACTGATTTTGAAAGATTTATCTGATAGCATTATCTGCAGTTTGATGATTGATTCTACACAAGATATAGCAGTCATGAATGAACTGGTTATCGGTGGTCGGTAAGTGGAGCAAGGAAAGGTGTATGAGACTCCAGTGGCCTAACACTTTTCGATATTCATTATATTCAGTATAAAAATTAAAACATGGGAGGGGGCCCATGAATAAAATTTGCCGAGGGCCCAAAAAGCTGCAGTATGACACTGAAAACTTCACATTAATTTTCAAAGGGTTCATAAATAAAATCTATAAGTTAATAATTTATAGCATTAACAGTGGACACTCCTTTGCAAAAGCCAATTGTTATATTATTAATTATATTATGTTTGTTTAAACAATTTACCATCCTGACCTTAAGTATTTTTTCAAAGATTTTGCTGAAAACAGGAGTAAGAGATGGTCAATAGTTAGCCTCATACCGATTTACCTTCTTAAAAATTGACACTACCTTACCAGCCTTGAGAAATGACAAAAGAAAGACACCCAGCTTAAAGGAAGAATTCATTAAATTACTCAAAAGAAGAGCAACAACCTGACTTATCTGTTACAGAAGTTCATTATTATGTAATAAGAGATCAGTGGATGTTAGTATTTTTTTTTTTCTCAATTTATTTATTTTAGGTGAATATACTTTTTTTTCTTCTTTTTATTAATAATTTGTTTTGTACGTTGTTTTTTTAACACATTTTTAAAGGGAATAAGGTTGACAGCAAAGATGAGTTCCTTCCAGTTTTCTTCACAAACACTATTATTAGAATCTAAGTACAGTAATATGTTATTATTAAATAAAGATTTACCATCCTCTATAATAATTATTCTTTTATACCTTACAAAAGCTTTATTGCCATCTTTTATGTTCATCTAAAGTGGACAAATAAAATAAGTGCAACAAGGCCAGATTACATATAGTTCATTCCCATATAGTTCATTTACATTTTTAAATATATTTTCAAAACAAGTAGAGCTTGCAGGTCGTGTTTTTCGAGACCAAGTTGAAAGAACACCACAGGAGATAAAATATTGCTAAGACATGTAGTTTCCCCACTGTCCTCTAACTCAGTAGTTCTTAACCTTTTGGTAACCACGGCCCCCTTAAAATCTCCAAATATAATATATATAGTACCTAAATACCTTTCGAGGCCCCCTGGGGGGCCGCGGCCCCCCGGTTAAGAACCACTGCCTCTAACTGACTGATGTTTAAATCACCTGAGAGGTATATTTGCTTTAGACATGCCAACAGCTATTTCCAAAGTCGACCAACATAAAAAAAATTGACCACATTAAAATTCCGAACAAGGTTAAGAAATGTTCAATATTACAGCAAAGGCGGTGATAAACAACAAGTCTACTATTATGAATGTGTATAGCAGAGACTTCAAATTCATTAACAACAGATAGCTTTTCTATAGACTCAGAATTAGTGTATTTGCCTCTATATTAGTATAATGCCTAGATCATTATAGTCCAGGCAAATTAGTAAAAAAAAACAGCAAATGGAGGAAATAATTTATAAAGTTTTGAAACTTTGTGAAAACACTTTTAAGGGGTGTAGTAGTAAGAAACAGTAAAGTTCCCCCCTCTTGAGGGGGCGCGTCCCCCCCTCCCCCCTCCTTCAAGTTCAAAATTTACTTATTTTTCACTTTTTTCGCAAAACGGTTTATTTTTTGAAGAGAAGTGTTATTACCAAAATTATTTCTCACATAATTCTGCACAAAAAAGGTTCTATGCATGTTTGAAGTGGGATATACCGTTTTCGAGATATTGTAGTTGGATAGAGATAAAACGTATTTTGGCCAACCAAGATATCTAACACACAACACATCCGATTTTATTGAAATTGGGATGGTAGGCTATACTTAGCTCATTGTTAATCCCATATAAGTTTCAACCTTCTGCACCCATTATTTTATCCTCCACATGTGAACAAACATACATTTATTTAGACCTATATCTTCAAAAGTACTCAACTGATTATTATGAAATTTTTATGGTTTGTCAAAAGTAGCCCGCAGATAGCCTCACATTAATTTCAATCGTCTGCGCTCTTTACATTTTCTAAATTGGTTCCCTTTCTGTCGGTCTGTTGATCAATTTGTTGTCTGTTTGTTATGAATTAAAGTATCAATTTATCAAAATGTAAAGAGCGCAGACGGTTGAAATTAATTTGGATCCGCAGATATCCATCTGCGGACTACTTTCGACAAACCATCCAAATTTCATAATATTCAGTTGAGTACTTTTGAAGATATAGGTTATACATTTATTTATACTAAATAAATGTATGTTTGTGCGCATGTGGAGGATAAACTAATGGGCGCAGAAGGTTGAAACTTATATGGGATCAACAATGGGCTAAGTATAACCTACCATCCCAATTTCAATAAAATCGCATGTGTTGTTTGTTAGATATCTTGGTTCGCAAAACTACGTTTTATCTCTATCCAACTGCAATATCTCGAAAACGGTATGTCCCACTTCAAACAGGTATAGGACTTTTTTTGTGCAGAATTATGTGAGGAATAATTTTGGTAATAACACTTCTCTTCAAAAAATAAACCGTTTTGCGTAAAAAGTGAAAAATAAGTAAATTTTGGACTTTAACGAGGGGGGAGGGGGGGGGGGGGACGCGCCCCCTCAAGAGGGGGGAACTTTACTGTTTCTTACTACTCCCTTAAAAGTGTTTTCACAAAGTTTCAAAACTGTATAAATTACATCTCTTATTATTCCTTATTTTCCTGGATTATTATGCATGTATATGATGAGCCACCACCTCTCTTGTAGTATTATGGTCTACAGCAGGGGCGGCCAACCTTTTTCGATCGTGGGCCACAATCATGGTTCCACATACTCGAAGGGCCAATACCCCCCCCCCCCCCCCACACATCCATCTTAAAAAAAAAGGAATTCACACAACATTGAAAGACTTATGTTTTCTATGCATATTAAATATAATAGGCATAGGTAATTCAAGGATCACAAAATGAAATGGGTAGATACCAATTTATTTTATAAAATTCAAACAATCAGAAAACATGATGATGTGAACAACTTAATATACGAGAGAAAGAAAAGAGTAGCAAAGACGCGAAGGAACCGAAGTTTTTTTAAATCAAATCATACTTACCTAGCTAGAGCTTAATGAGGAGCTCGTTTCAATGACCTTTTGACTGACAAGATTTGAAGAAATTGATCTTACAAAAGGAGGGTGGGGGAAGCTGGAATTCTAGGAAAAAAGAAGGAAATTCACATGCCTGTTGATTTTCAGAAAACATCAAAGCGAACGCTTCATCGGACTTTTGCCGCCTGGGTCGTATGCACCGGGAGATCAAGAAAAGCGGTGTCATGCGATATCATTCGTTATCAAACCGCCTCTTCCCCTATCGCACTAGCAGACACATACCAATTTTCCTAGACGTTTACCAAATCACTCGATTGTGGGTCTATTGTGAGGCACAAGTGCCACAACACCAGTTGGGTGCCATCATTCAGTTAATTCCGACATCCATTTATTAAAATATTAACAAGTATAATTATGATTATTATTTTAATCATAAAATATAAATCATTATAAAAAAATTAGGGTAAAAATTTAAAAAAAATAGTGGCAAATTGGCCGCGGGCCACCCCAAAAGGCGTCGCGGGCCACTTAGCGGCCCGCGTGCCGCGGGTTGGCCACCCCTGGTCTACATTAATAAAACAAAGATTAAAATTAGGTAAATTGTAAGTAAAGACAGCATTCAGAGTCCTTAAGCCAAGTCTCAGTCAGACATGCAATTTTATGTCTTTGTCTAATGATAAATGAGGCTTGACTTCAATGTATTTATCATGAAATTATTGCATATTACTGTAAAATAATTTTTGACCTAAGTTTTAAATCATTATAATATACTCATTAAGCTAAAAAAAATTGGTTGTGCGAGAAGTCTCACGTAAAAAGGGTTTCGTTAGTATTGTGAACATTAGTGAAATTAGTGTAAGGGGGGGGCAAATTTTTTGACAAAATGGTGGGGAAAATTATCAAAATATATTACACTATCCACAAGTGTAATATATTTTAGTATCTACTCATCAATACCTTTCATTTGATACCCAATTTTTTAGGGTTTTGAGGTCGTCCTAGAAACTCATACGCTTTTGGAAATTCCTGCATCCGTCTGTTGCATCATCTTTGTCTCCCTGTGTTTGTAATTTTTTAGTAGGATATCATTTTAAAGGTGCCGAAATTTTGATCACAAATATATATTGTATTTCCAAGATGGAGGTCATTTGCCCTAAAAGAACCAAATAAGTGCATACCTGCACTTATTTGTGATGCTATAG
Organism: Gerris lacustris; assembly: GCA_951217055.1. Classification (NCBI taxonomy): domain Eukaryota; kingdom Metazoa; phylum Arthropoda; class Insecta; order Hemiptera; family Gerridae; genus Gerris; species Gerris lacustris. The sequence goes on along the minus strand of OX578276.1, from coordinate 82,893,645 downwards.
GATAATAATATGCACACCCTGCTTGTCTAAAGTGCAACTATTTATACATATTTTAATTTAAAAAAAAAAATTAATAAATACAAAACAAATAATGTAGGGTGTATGAATTTTTATGACTGAAGAAACTTTTTTAGAATCTTTCTGGCAATTACTTGACGGGATTTTTAATTATAAATAATGAGTTTGGTATCTAGTGAAAGCTCTTGCTTTAATCTTTAAATGCAAAGTAAATAAAAAAAAAAAGTATCAATACCTATGTATAAAAGCATTATAAGATTGATAAAATAAAAGCTCATCTAAATTATAAATTTAAATTTTTCTCGATCAGAATTGAAAGATTCTTGCTAAACGAAATCAATTAATTTTTACGAGAAGGTGTGTACAAACTTGTTGCCATTGCGTAGGCTTGGTTTCATTGAAGAATATTGAGTAGAACCTGAGTGATTAACAATTTTATATATAAAAAATCACAGGGAAGTACTTGCGTCCAAGTACTTTTTAGGGTTTTGTAGATGATTAAGCATACCAATTATGAAATAATGATTTATTTTCTTCGATCTCAAGGGTCCCGGGGTAATATATAATATATTGTTTACATTTTCATGGATTTTTAAGTTGTTTTTGTTTTAAAAAATAATGATAATTCATTTTATTAGATTTTTTTTTTTTTACTATTACATAAAATATAAATGGCTTGCATTAAGAATATATTTTTATATGTACAATTAAGATCATTATGAGATTAAATTCAATCTTGATAAAAAAAAAAAAAAAAAAAGGTTACTTATCATGCCTAATAATAAAATATTCTGAATTCCATTCTTTGGTCTTACGGGTATAAAAAAACAAAAAAAAAAAAAAGTTTTCATTCTCTTTTGCAATATTTCAACCCTACTTGAGCCATTATCAAGCTTAATAATTGCTCCCATAGAACATCCAAAAGTATCTCCTTCATAATTTTGGTGTTTTGCTCAGCAAAGTGTTGCTTTTGTCGCAGTGACGGACCTAGGGGTGTGCCAGGGGGGCAGGTTGCCCTGGGTGCCGAGTTAGAGGTGGCGCCAAAATAGCATGTCTTTTTATTATTTTAATTATTTATTTATTATATTGGTTCTATCATTACAATCAGAACATTCAAAAAGTAAAAGTGTAATAACTCAATGGTTCCCAAAGTGCAAAAGTTGTCTCTAGGTGCCCTGGGGAGCCACGACTTCCTCACAGAGGAGCCACAAAAAAGTTTATAAATGTTTACAATTTGGTTTTCATTTTCAACTTATTGTGGCAGGGTTCTTTTTTTTATTAAAAAAAAAAAATCCTTCCTGCAGGGAAGCAATCAATGTACTCTTGAAATAAAACCAACTAGCCTTAGGAAATGTAAGTCAACCAAAAAATGCAAATATCTTAATGATTGTTATTTTTTCTCATATTATGAATTCCAAAGTTTGAGTGAGGGTTTTTATGATCTAACACGAATTAAGACTTATAAACTTTTTTGCCAACTTTTATCTCATTTTATCTCCTAGGACCTAAGATATTGTTCCTACAGTAATGACGAAGAAGGCGACCTTTCTTGTTATTCATTTTTCAAAAAAAAAAAAAAAAAAAAATTAAATACTTCAGCTTTCTACAGTTAAAAGGAAAATTTGGAAGTGCAACCTCCAGAAAATCTTTCAAACAGTGGGAAAAAGAAATTTTGAAAATGTTCCAACTCTTGAGTATAAAATCTAATATAGGGACCATCCAAATATGAATCTCCATTTAAGTAGTTTTTCCGAGTTAAAGCTAGTTCTTGAAGACTTAGTTATATTTCCAAAGGGTGAAGGGCAAATAAAGAAAACCAAACAGCATTCTTGCTACAGGCAAATAAAAGTCTAGATCAGTCACTGATTTGTCACTGAAACTTCAATTTTTTGTTATGAGATGTAAAATTTATTACAAATCTTTTCTCAAAGATAAAATCTACCCTTTTTGGTGAGTTTATAAAATCAACCAGTTTGATCTTCCAACAACACTCATCAGTTTATTTTATCAATAACTGTAAAAGAGTACCCATAAAGGTACCAGTCTGTTGATCTCTTGACCATCATTCACCAAACTTCTGACACCATGGACCACTTGATTCTTCTGATTTTTAATACACCATATTCAACCATTGATCTTAACTTCATTCATTGATCTTTCTCTTTCCTTGTCTCTACCATACAATGTTCCATAGTATGTTGCTCAACCAGACTATATATATTTCTTCAAACATAAATTGAAGCTCTTCTACATATGAAACAATTAGATGTCTTCGCCAAATGATTTTTATTTTATTTTTATCCACCAATTAAGATCTCCTTATTTCTCCAATTAATTTTTTAAAAAATAATTATAGTTCTAAAGCTAGAAAAATATAGATAATTTAATTAACCCTTTAAAGCTTTGTGGTCCATGCCGTGGACCACACATAATTGCCTGTAAATGCCCACAGTAAACATTTTAAAAATTATGATAAAACAATTTTTTTTAAGTTCTTAGTGGTGCATAGGAGATCCCTACAAAAAAAATACGTGTGGTGTCGCGGGACACCCGGTAGGAATGAAGTTCCTTACATTTTTCATTAAATATAAATTATAAAATCACACTGCTAAGTACGTATACATTGCTAACTACTTATACATGGCAGAGTTAGAAAAGAGACAAACCTAGCAGAGTTAAGGCAAAATTAAAAGAAAATCATTATTTGTATCATTAAAGCAAGCGTCTTACTATAAATATATATTGACAGGGCCGGATATAGCTACCGCCAGCCCCCGCGGTGCGGGGGGGCCCACGGTCCTGGGGGGCCCAGTCAGAGATGTTGAAAAAGGTTTTTTTTACAACAAAAAAAGCAAGAAGGATATTGTGATCAGTGGCGTAGCTGTGGGCCCGAATCGCGGGCACGTCCCCGGTGCCAGGGGGCCCACAAATAAAAAAAACATGAAACTACTATCTTTGTACCGCAATGTCGATGGGGGCCCCTTTAGAGTATAATTAAATCAAAACTGGAATTATACTCATATACCTTTTTCAGGGGGCCCCATTCAGTGCTGAACGCAATTGTTTCAATCATAAATTTTTTCGGCGAGGGGCCCACTGCCCTAGGTACGCCACTGATTTTTTGAATTTTTCTGTTTCATTTAGTTACATAGATTTTTGTGATGTTTTCACCTTATTCAATATGGTCAATGCTAATTTAAAGGAGAGAAACTGACTGACAAATCATATTAACTGATATTAATAAATTTTACATTTTTTACTTGTAATGCAATTTCTAAGCTTTCCAGTTACAAAACATCTTAATTATTTGTGTTTTTTAGCCCACCTTTTTTTTAAACCTCTTTTCCTTTTTAAGGACAAACTTGCCCTCAGAAATCCTTAAAACTCATCTTTTTGCACTTAAATTTTAAAAAATTCCCCCGGACCCCCAGCCGTTGTTTGTTCAAAGGGGTCCAGATGCTAACTTGCCCTGGGGCCCGGAAATCCTCTCAGTGGCCCTGATATATAATAAATATATCTGGTCATTATACACATATAACTAAATCAGCTCAGTTTTGTTTTTACCTAAACGATTAAATAGATATCTTCGAAAAGGACTAAAGCAAAAAAATTAAGACCCCATTTTCGGATAGGCTTGAAAAATTGTTTATTTGAAATATTACAAAAGTTAATATGAAAGGGGAGTAGTTATAGGACACCCGGTATAATATTGTTGTTGTTGTGAGGAGGTAAATTGCATTATTATTTATTTGAGAGATATTCGCAGTAAATTACCCTTCATTTCAATACTATGCTTATGATTCTTATTTAGGTCTTTAGGGCATTAATAACTCCCAAGTCAATCCGTTTTTGGCTATATTTCACCTCCTTTGAGGCATCTTCAGGCCTAAAAGATTTTTAAAATTTTATTTCTTATATCTACATTAATTTTTAACTTAAATCTTTATATAACATGTTGACACAACTTTTAAACAAACATTTTTTTTAAAAATATACGTGTGGCGTCGCAGGACATGTTAGGAACGATGTTCCTTACGCTTTTCATTAAATATACAAATTATGAATTCACACTACTAAGTATACGATGCTAACTACTTATACATGGCGCAGTTAGATAAGAGACAAAATTAAAAGTAATTAACTGTTTGTACCTAGCGGAGTTAAGACAAAATTAAGAGAAAATCATTGTTTTTATCATTGAAGCGAGTGCCTTGCAATAAATACTTACTTATGTATTGAATATTGAGAAAAAAATGAATCATGATGAGTTGATGTAGTTAAAAAGGAAGGTGGTAGTAGGGGGGAAACAGGGCTGTTTTCCCCCACTAATTTAAAATATTATAAAATATATCTCTTTCCTATTCAAAAACGTCTGCTTGTATCAGATTGAAATTTTACAAGCCTGTTCAATTTTACGTTACTTTACTTTTTGTATGACGTGTTATAAAAATCGTTACGTTAGAACGCAAGATATCGGTTAAAACATAGTGTTCTCTATATTAAACGGTTTAGGTCCGCTTTATAAATTTAGCGATCATTAACACTTCATAGCAGTATCGGTGTTGATTTAACTAAAAAAAATTAATTTAAAAAAGTTGTATGTCTCATTGAATCGAATAAGTAATTTTTCCCGTCCAAAAATTTCAATTTTACATTTGAACGTTTACGCGAGCGTTGCTAAAATAAACATGTCTTCCACATCGGTCAACTTTGGCGAGGTAGTTCAAAAGCGAATTTGAGATGAAGAATGAATGCGGTGCGTGTAAAATTAGGTTGTAGTGTGTAGTTTTCTTACTTTCTTTGGCCATCACGAGGCTCACCGATAGTGTAGGACTCCCATTCTACACTAACCCCCCCCCCCCTCCCCTTCCGAATAGGACCTGGCCTGGGAAGGTTAGGGGCCCATTGGAGTTTTTCGCGGGGGGGCCCGAAAATTGAAAATCCGGCCCTGTATATTGAATATAAGAAAAAAGTTTATAGTTAAAGAGTATGTTTGTTAAAGGATGATGGATTAAAATAGAACTGTTTTCTACCTACCCGGCCTATTAATTTAAAATATTATAAATATTCCCTACTCTAAAGCTTCTGCTTGCATCCAGTTGAAATTTTACATACCTGTTTCAATTGTACTTTAGACAATGTGTAAGAAGTTTTATTAAAATTGTTATACGTTAGAACGGAAGATAAAAGTTGTTTTCTTTATTTTAAACGTTTGGGTCCACTTTAATAAATTTAGAGATCGTTAGCACTTCATAACAGTGTCGGTGTTCGTTTTACTAAAAAAAAATATTTAAAAAAGTTGTTTGTCCCATTATAAAGATCATAGATAAAGTTAGAATTTTTTCTTGGATTAAGTACGCAGTATTATAATAATATACCTAATATATTGAAATAAGCGTCAGCACAGATCAATTTTACTTTTAACAAGACCGTGATTATATTTTCTATATTTACAAAACCAAGTGACATTTTGACATATAACAAAATAAACAAAACAAGTCAAGGAACAGGCTTCCTTAATAACATTTTTTTTCTTCTTTTTGAAGCTTAAGATTACGCGAGCGTTGCGCGTGAACACGGGCGGTTAACGATTTCCAACGAACTCAGCCTGGGCATTTGTAAAATGAACATGTGTACCAAATTTCAACTTACTCGGTGATCTTTTACTCAAGTTATCATCATCGGTACAGATTTTGTGACGGATTTTGAGTGACAGTGATTTTGTGACGGTTATTTTGTGACGGTGATTTTGGTCGTTTTTTTCGGATTCACTCCCGGGCTCCAGAACGTGCCATAAGGAACTTCGTTCCAATAATTTAAAAATTATATATTCCTTATTCAAGCCAAAATCATATAAAGTGTGTGGTACACATATGTCCCACAAAGTGTGTAGGTCAATGATTTTTACTTCATGATTACTTTTACCCAATGTCTTAGGAGAATCTCAGAGGAATTAAACTTCATTAATTTATCTTTCTCTTACTAATGTTAGGTGCATATAAAATATTGAAATACAATTGGTAATAGGCAGTAACAAATGTGGTCATGCCCAGTAAGCATCTATGACCACAAACCGTCTAGGGAGAGTCACTTTTAGGATAGTGTCAATTTTTTTCTGTATCAACTGAGCCAAACCTTTATAAAGGATAAACAAATATAATTTCTAGAACTAAAGCTTGATGAACAAAAGTTTCTCAAAAAATCAAAAATTAAGGTAAATTCAATTAGCTAAAGCCGTACATATATAACTGGGACCTATAGACACAATGTATTTGTCAAAACAAAAAACATATTTTAGTAAATAAAAACACTACGATATCTATTAACTTATTTTCAATCTTCAGTTTATATTTTCCTTATAGCTGTGGTCTTTAGGGATGATAAATTAAAAATTAATATTTTTATATCAATTTATTTATTTAGCAATATTTCACCCAATCCTGGGCATCATCAAGCCTTATGTCATCAGATATGATTTTGGTATATATATTTGGAGAGAAGGAGTAACGTTTAACACAGAAATACATCACTCAATAGTTCAACAGTTACTGTAGTTACTGTTGAACTACAATGTGATGTATTTCTGTGTTAAGCGTTACTCCCAAATAATTGTATAATCCAAAATCATATCTGATTACTGATGACATAAGGCCCAGGATTGGGTGAAATATTGCTAAATATATAAATTAATATACAAATATGAATTCTTAATTTAGCATCCCTAAAGATCACAGCTATAAGGAAAAATCAACGTATTATTAATAAAGTAATTTAAACAATAAAATATAACTTACCAAAAAAGAAGATATGACCAATAAAAAAAATACTAAGTTGAAAAGCTTGGTCCAAACTTGCTTACGCTAGAATTGGCAACCAACAGGAAGGCTATGAACACAATGTGGCACACAATGAGGGTAACACATGTCCGTGCCAAATCGACTTTATACATAGATTCTAAGGATCATTAAAGTATCAATAAAACATCGAAATTCAAATCTAACGGGTTGTGTATAATCTAAGAGGGATTTTTACTTCATGATTACTTTTACCCAATGTCTTAGGAGGATCTCAGAGGAATTAAACTTAATTAATTTATCTTTCTCTTACTAATGTTAGGTGCATATAAATTACATATTGTGGTCTCCAGTAAACCTGGAGACCACAAAGCTTTAGAACAATTAGATTTTTTATACCCGGGCGTTAAAGGGTTTAATAGAAGTGTCTTACTAGTTTTCAATAAAAATTTCTTGTCTCATCACTTCGTTTAATTCAGTTGGTAAAAGGTAAAATAAAATTATAGAAATAAATAGTCTTTTTTAAATAAAATGAATGATTAACAGTACATTTACTTATTACAATAGTAATCATAATAATTTACACATTAACACGATAATATATTTACTCTACACTTTCATTATCTACTTACAAAACAAGATATGTACAATATTACAAAACTTTTTTTGTCCTTAAATTATTCAATTTAAACAAATAAAAAGGGTTTCTTTTATAAATTACTTTTTTGTTCTTTAATTTTTACATTAAAACATCAATAATTTAGCTTTTAACAGTCATTAAATTTTGGATGTAGCATTAGGTGTTTTTTGTTTTATTTTTTAAATTATTTTTACAAAAATAGAAACAGCTTAAAAAGACTATGAATATAAACAAGCTAACTTTAAAATATTATCAATTAGTATTAAATTGAATATGAAATATACAATTAATTAGATAAAAAAAATTTTTTTGAATTATGTATTAATTTAAAATTTCAAGAAATAATATAAGAATTGAAAAAAAATATTTTAATAGTACATATTGGTTTAAAATATCACCTAACACTACATCTTTAAATGCCTACAAATGTACACTGTTAATTGGAAAAGTATAACTTTCTTAATTTCTTTTTAGAAAAAGAAATACACAAAACTCTATAACATTTTTTTTTTTTTTTTTTTTTTTTTTTTTTTTTTTTTTTTCATTTTACAGCTAGTGTAGTGTTACATTTAAAGAATGAAATTATTGTTTTAAATATAAAAAAGTTTAATTACAAGGAACTCTTAGCCAAAATGTATATCTTAAATTATTTCCAAAAGAAAATGTATGTCGCTTTTTTAACTTAATACATTAAAAAGTATAATTTTTTTTATAACAAATTTCATCAGCCTTGATAAAACTATAAGACATTTAATGATAACAAGGGATGCACTAATTATTGAATTAAATGATCCAGTAAAATAGCAAAATCAATCTACTAATGCATGTTATAAATACATAATTATAGTATAGAAATAATAGTATTCAGTCAAATTAAATTGAAGAAGAGATATTATTAACAGTCTATAAATGGCACAATTGTACTATTAAACTCATTACCAAAAGTAGCATACATGCCATAGAAATAATAGTCTATGATTTTTTTAATAAAAATTTAAACGAGTTAGTTATCCATTTTATTATTCAGTTGTTTCATGTCTGATTTTTATTTAACATAATTAAGTAAGAAAAAAAGGTTTTGTGATTTCTTGGTGGTTTGAGGGGAGAAAATAGGGCAATACAGTATCATCTAGCAATTGTTTTATTTATTTTAACCGATCAAAATTTATTTAATTGCCAAATTATATTAAATTTAATCATGTTATTCATTCAACATCAAGGGAGTGTTAACAACTTATAATAAAAATCAGTAGAAAATGTTCACATGTTGTTTAAATTAAATGCACTTTTAAAATTAAAAATAAACAAGCAATAATAATAATGACCTTTCAGTAAAATTTTATCAATAATTACAGGTGGAAATAAAATGCATATAATGGAAAACATCAAAAAGATAATAGAAAATTAACTGTATTAAAATAAACAAAATTGATACTGCAGATTGGTCCCTCATATCTAGGACAAACCTTCCTGGAGGCTAAAGATTACAAATAAATTATTTATTTATTATCTGCTCAATACCTTCAGTTTACCCTTACTTCGGCATAAAGAGGAATAAAATAAATATATCAAATTTATTTTTAAAAATTTGATCAAGTTCTTTCAATGTAGAATAATTATTAACCATTTTCTTCTGTTTCTAAAAATAATAACTCCAAATACCACCAACGAAAATATGAATATATTTTTCTTTTTACTATGGTAATGGAAAATATAAAATAATAATAATACATCAGATTCAATAAGCAAGTGATAGCACTTAAACAATAAAATTAAATAAATAAATTACAAATATATATAAAAAAAAAATACAGATCAGAAATAATTTAAATTCATTGTGTAGTTCATAAGAAAATAAAATTAACTTCCTCATAATATTTAAATATAAGACAAAAATACAAACTTATAAAAATCATAATTACAGAAAATGAAAATTATAAACATTTCACATGTTATTAAAGTTATTCATTTATTTTGTTAGTAATCTTGCTATGATAAATTATCAGTTTATCAAAAACTTTACCTGAAAAGGAAAATAAATATAATGCAGAATAATCAACAAATATATTTCATTATTTTTTTTAAAGACTGTAGATCTAATAAAATTGAAACTTCTAATAACAAATAAATAAATACAAGCAAACAAAAAAAAATATATATGATTAAGGTATCATGATTCCTAGTGATTCTTAGAAATTAAAGTACAACATCAATGCAAAGATTTCATGAGGTTCAAGGTGGAATATAGGTACAGGTTTCAGAAAAAAGCTTTATAATAAGTCTTATGAAGTCACTACGATTTTATTAAAATCTATTCAATGCATGCAGATATTTATCTAATAATCACAATTTTATTCAAATAAGTTATAGCTAATGGTTTTCGTGGACAATCGTAATTTATCATTGGTTCATAAAAAAATTCAAATGCATCACAAATTTACAAGTCTTTCATAACAGTCTATCCACCTTAGAATATATTTGTTTTGATTAAGTTTTCTATTTATAATTGGCAGTAACATAAGGCAGGCAAGAATTACTAGTACTTATGTAATTGGATTTTATTTAGAAATGTTTGACCACTTTATTATTTCAAGGGCACAAGAGAGCTAGAACCGGCAGTTAGTAGAGAGGCATGAAGCTGAATGGAGAACCTGAGAATGGAATATTGTCATCCTTATGGTACCTGTTACCTCTTTGGTAGATGAGTGATTTATTTGCAGAGTACAATCCTATAAAGTTAGTGAATTGCTCTCAAATAAACTAACTAACTCTGTGGCTCAACAAGGGTCAAGACCTACAAAAGTCTTATATAACTATTTATATAATAAATGACATGGGGTTAGTGTCGCTCTATCATCTGCATAAACCTTAGTCGCCACCAGTTAGTTGCCACTTCTCATAAGCAGCCACCTATTCATATAGTGATACTGATACTGATCAGGGGGGGGGGGCACTGTCCGGTCTGGAAATTGAATCTATCCAAATGTTGACCACACAGATATCGAGGCCCCCTGTTCTCAAATGTTACTATTTATAGTAGTTACCACTACTATCCACAGTAGTAGTGGTTTCTGCTACTACCTGATTTTAGAAAAAATCACTAGTGAATCATTTTTGTTAGTCTTAATAATATAAGTACTTATTTATATTTTAACTGAGGTAATTGAAAAAGTTAACACAACATCCAGTCTCAGATCCCAGATAAAATTACATTAGGTAAATATAAATCCTAATGGTTACCAATTGAAAATGGCTACAGAATAACTGGATTCTACATTTAGTAAACTAGATAGTTACATTTCTTTGTGCGAAAAAATATGTTTTGTACATATTTGGAAAAAAGTATCAAAGGGATAATTTCATAGTTTTAGATCGATTCCCTAGTCATTGATTATCATTTCTAATAAAATAATAATTTTTTTTCTCAGTCATACTATCGAAATCCCACAAATATCCAGATCAACCCAACAAAATTACAGAGAAGAACATATTTCTCCATATTCAAAATTTTGATCCTTCAGGACATGAAAAGAACAAATTAAGAGAACTATTTAATTAAAAATAGTTTTTTAAACTATTCGATTTTGGGAATTTAATTTGTCACTGACAGGTTAAGTTTTTTAAAGTCAAACTCTATAAAAAAGAAAACACAATGAAATCAGTTGGTTAGTAAGTTCGTCAAGTGTTTTGGACTGGCCTCCCACTCTTTCAATAAGAAATAAAATATGGTTTATCTATCAGAACATAAAGAGAAAATGTTTTGTCAGGACTTACAAAAATAGATTCACTTCAGTTGTAAATCTTGTCAAGTCAAAACCATACAATTAAACTTAAAAACTAGAAATAGAAAGAGATTCAAAGAAGGGTAATGTCATAATATTTTGTGCATAATTTGTTATTTGATTATCTGGAGTGGATTCATTTTAGTAATTAACATCATTTTTGTAGTTTATGACTTATTTGGTCGATTAGTCAATATTCTAGTAGAAGTTAGTGAAGTTGATGAAGTTTTGAGTTGAAGGACTAGTTAGCTAATGTCTCGAAATGAGAGTTCGCTCCCTTGAGTCATCTCTTACAAGGGAATCGCCTTGCCTGCTCTTCCTACTCCTCTTCATCTTGGCCATGTCCTCTCCAAATACATCTCCGGTTCTTAGAGCAGAGATCAGATCATCGAACTCTCCTTTATCACTCCCTGTTCCTCTAAGTCCTCCATTCTTCACTGTAGGACTCGTCACTCCATTCTTGTCACAAGTTCTACTGTTTTTTCTCTCCATTGTTCTTTTCTTCAGCTGAAAGGAATTAACAAAAGCAAAATATGATTATTTTTTTCTTCAAAATAAAACAATAACAAAATAAAACATTTGTTTTATGTTATTTAATACTTATGTTGGATAATGCAAATCCTACGACCATTAAACACTATCGCAAAGTAAAACTTAAACATGGTTAAACTCAATTTAAGATTAATAGAATGATATGATCAAATTTAAATAAATACTCAAAATATTGCCAGTTTCATCTTTACCTTAATAAGAGCAGATTTGAACTAGAGTAGAATATATTATTATTTTATTCTTGAATAATCATTCGTAAACAAATAAAAAAAAATCTATGCAAAAATGGTAGACAAATATTTAAAATAACAACCTTCTTCAAATATTTTTTAAATAAATCTTCATACAGTTTTATAAATAAAATAGGTCTTATTCAAATTAAATAAACAGGATAATTACTTCTATAAAATAAAATAAAAACATTTAACACCCACAAAATAAAAATAACACCCTAATAAAAAAAAAATATATCGAAACAAGTCGTAAAAACTTTCTTATAATATATATTTTATAACATTATTATCAACATTATATATTTTATAACATTATCATCAACATATATATATTTTATTTTCTTAAAATATAAAAATATTTTATTTTATCCACCAGCTATGATGTCAGGTCACATAACTTATTGCTTCTACGCTAACTTTTTGAATGATTGCCTTTCTGGAGAACGACTTTATTTTGTCTCCAAAATGAAAAATTTCTAGACCGATATCAGTCTCAGACAACAGGGAGCATTTTTGGTGTCGTGACTATCTACAGTTTAATATTTTTGCAAGCCACCTTATCTATAAAATATTCCACACTAATTGTTCCACACTTATTGTTTGTTTTTTGTTTTTTTGTTTAAATTTATGTTTATTTTTTCTAAACTAATGGTCTAAATATGTTTAAACTTGGTCAGAAATCATGTTTTAAGAAGCCAGAGATTTTAAGTAAAAAGGTAAAAATAATTTTAAATTAAAATAAAAATTGGACCCTTCACCACAAGTGAAATAATAGTCAAAATAATAATAATAATAATTGGACACAAAAAAAAAAAAAAAAAAAAAAAAAAATCCTGGAAACAGCTCTAATATCCCAATAATAACCATGCTCTTTGCTTCTTCCACCTCGATTCCTGTGCATCAAATATAATGAGTGCTAATCCTTTTATATAAAGGATTTTCTTAACATAAAAAATAATTGCCACCTTGATGCAAACCCGTCAAAATGAATATTAAACTCTGCTTGTACCGCTAGGGGCAAGGCAAAGCGATGTAGATTAAGCAGAGCGCGAGTGTTTTTACCCAGTGTGCTATGAGAGTGAGGTAGACCGTCTCTACTACTACCTTGTTTGATAAATAGTTTCATCTGAATCCATCTGCAGCTGACTCCAGAAGTTATTCCCTCGAGTAGATGACAGCATGACAGTGCCAGTCACATCAGAACATGTGACACGCCTTTGCTTGTACTTCCGCATCTAACCCCCCACCAGACTCAACCATTAAAATCAATCATGTTTTCAACTCATGAATTCACTTAGGAACCAAGAATCTTGATAATTAAAGAGCATCAGCTTTTAAAAAATAACCTAATATAAGAAGGAAAAATAGAAATTAAACATATAAGTTAGCAATATAATAATTTCATTAACTTTGACAACTCTGAAACATTTACGTAAATGTTGATTTTTTTTATTTTTAATTATTAACTGAAAAATATATATATAGATATATATATCCCGTATTGCATTGAAAATATAATTAAACATGCACCCTAATTTCGAGAATCTATTTGGTTAAAAAAAAAAAAATAATAATAAATCAAATTTAAGACACCCTTCAAATAATATACAGTAGAACCCCGGAAATCATAACCCCCAAAAATCCGAAAACCCCGATATTCCGAACAACTTTTGGGGCAAAAAAATAAGTAAGACATTATACTCTGACAGCTTTGTCAAAATTTCCCGGGACTGCTTTGAGCTGCTGCTATGTGTTTCTTAAAACCCCATCCCATTCTCAGTTGTATATAATGAATTTCCAGCAATAACTACCTTTATACCTGCCCTCACCCCCTACATTTCTTTTGCACTAATTCTTGTTCTAACATATTCATAATTATTCTAAATCTCTTTTATTAATAATAACCGGATATTTCTCGTTGCGGAACATAGTAAACCTGTAAACTATTCCAGGAACAATTTTATAAATGTGAATAGACAATAAAAACAGAAACCCCGATAATCTGAACAATTCAGAAACCTGAACAAGCCCTGGTCCCAATTAGTTTGGATTTCCAGGGTTCTGCTGTGATTGAGAGTTTGATTTTCATTATTAAAATAAACATAGGTTAATTTAGTCACACAGAAAAATTAATTTACTCAGAAGCAGTAGAATTTTAATTGCTTGAAAATGAGTAGTCTTTCCATGATCGAATTAGAGTTAGAACTGACAAACTTTTAAATCCAAACGAAAGATAAACGGAAATGAAATGTTGAGGATTCTTATAATTAGAAGGATTCTTATATGTATTGGAAACAGTGAAATTTCTGCGAATCTTCCGCAAATACTAAAACTAAATACAGGTAACTTTTTTTCAAACTTCAACGTTTTTATTTAACTTAATAAACTTTAAAATATAAATAACACCTAGGATGACTTTATGGTCATTTGTCGGCTTTCTACCTCCTAAGAAGGTCTTTCCCTATATGTATTCGGATGAAAGTTTCTCGTCCTTAATTCTCTAAGAGAAGTAACCTAAGATTTGTATTCAATGCCCTCAATCAAAGCAGTTTGTGTTATAAACAAATGCATCAATTTAAGATGCTTTAAAATATAAGATGCCCTTGGATTTAAGATACGTCCCATTGTTGAGTGCTCAAAATCAGAAAAAATAGAAAAAAGTGCATCTTAAATTCGATGCAATAGGGAATATCTTAATTTTTTACAGCCATTTTTCCTCTTGGAGAGCTAATAAAATATTCAGGTTCTAAATAGGGTAAAAAAAAATTAATGAACATGGATTTAAAGATGTCTCTCAATACAAAAAGAAAATCTACGTTTAGAAATCATTTTAAAACCAATGTTAAGAGATGTTAATTTATAATCCGGATTTTTTTGTAGTTGTATTGTACCGTAAACATTTTGTTTAATTATGTTAAAATTTCACTCTTCTAACCCCGTCTTGTAACCCAAAGACTCAATTCATCATCCATTTCATTATTCTCCTTTTAAATTAATCATAATAAAGTTTGTTTAAACAACTTCAGCCAATTATAAACCCAAATAAGATCCTAATTCTTGAACAAATGTTAAAAAATGAAATGTTAATAATATGCCTAAACTATGAAATTTATTTGAAATGTATAATTTATACTCCAGAGCATAATTTTTTTTTTAATGAATATTATGTATCAAGATTTACTTTTATTGTATTTGACCCTTTCAAGTATTTCAGGTCATTCTGAAATTAAGATAAATTGAACCTTAAAACTAAAAAGACCCTGCTCTAGTTATGTCTTATAGTGAGTGGCATTGAATAATAAAGGTTGAAAAAAAAAAAAGCAGAAGAAAAAAAAATGAAGCAAATGCAACTAATATATAAAATAAAAATTGAGAATCAGAATTTTTTTATCATACTGCAAGATTAAAAGTTGACATAAGGTAAACATTTTTAAAGATCTAGCTCAATCCAAAGAAATATCAACAACAAAATTATAGTTTAAAATAAAGGATCAATGCCCAGTTTTGAAAAGAAAGAGGCATGGAGATAATTCTCTCCAAGTCATTACATGAAAGCTCTGCCCGATATAGTTTGTACTAAACTTTTTAGTATTCAAGTACCTAATTAATTGTTCCAGTGTTTTCTATTTATTAGTTGTTTTGAGTTTTCATAGTTAAATTTAATTTAATTATTATTAAAAATTTAATCAAAATTTATCATAAAAATAACTCTCCCTTGGTGGGGAATCAAACCCGGCCTCTTACCATCAGCTTTTGGAGCTATTTTTTGTCAGGAACTAAATTTTTCCAGAGAAAACCATTTATGTGGTTAGATTCCTACTTTGCAATATTTCAATACTTTCTCTTTAAATACACAAGTTTATGAGATAGTAAAAGCAAGATTTTGTGATTTATCCCATTAAAAAACAAAAGTTTTCTAATGGAAACTTAGATGAAACCCTCTCTACCAGTTTTGGCGGTGAGAGGTACAAACTTGCTATAAGAATACTTCTTTTTACTTTGTCCCGAAGGAATTTACATAATTGATGTCCAGAGGAAATTTGTATTTCATTCATTTTCATTTAAAATAAAGCTATTTTAGAAGATTATACCAAACCATAAGAAACTTGCATCCCTAAATTAAAGTTAAAATTGAATGTAACTTAAACTTTAAAAAACCTCTTAAGACATATAAAAATTACAAAGGCTATTGTAATAATTTTATTTGGTAAAGTATATTTAATATTTAGAATATGCCACAATCCTCCAATAAAATTAAAAATCTAAGCTTCCTTTAAACTAAAATTATATTTTCTTTTAAATAATAACTTTCTAGAGATTTAGCATTGAAGAAGGATAATTTGTTGTGATTGAGAATATTGTTGTGAATTGTAAAACTTGGAAGTTAATGCAAAGTAATTTCATTCCTGTTTGTAGTAAAAATATAAAATGCAATACAAAACATATTAAATTAGTATTCATTGACAATAAAATCGATAACTGTATATTACCTCAGCATCCTGCTTAGCCCGTTTTTCCTCCTCTTCTTTCTTTTTCTTCATATTTTCATTGTCTATTTTGGCTTCAATAAATGCTCCAAGAAATGTATCAAATATTCCAAAGAATTCATCCGGCTGAATGGATGAATTGTCTTCACCAAACAGTCTCACTGCACGATCAAACTGTAAGATAAAATGAAAAAGTATAAAAAGACTAAACTTTATCATTTTAATGGTCAAATTGTTTAGCTATTAAATATTAAGCAAAAAAATTAACTCAAACATTTATATCTAGATTTTACCAAGTAACAAATGTTAAATATTGATTTGTCAAGATATCTAAACTATAATAGTAGGAATTATTAATCAATATAAATTATTCCATTGTAATATAATAAGGAGGTTATTTTATTTTTTAATTTTATTTATTTATTTTTTTTTTCTTTGGTCCGTTCAACCGCCTAGATCATTATAGGACGTGGGTTATTATCCGGCCACTTTACTCATCTACTCGATGAGATCATCAGTGTGAAACATGTATCACCTCTCTGGGGGTTCGAACTTACAAACAGGGTTTAGACCTTAGCTTCAGAGTTGAGTGCACTAACCACTCGTCTACGCCGGATTAATGAGGTTATTATATAAAATTGTAGTTCTATACACAGCTAGTGAGGAGAAAATTTTTAGTTTTAACCCTCTAGTGGGCACATCGGTCTATGAGACCTCTAAGATCAGTACTCAGGTAAGCACCAAACAGGTGGGGCCCTATGTATTCTTCAGATGTCTACTGCACAACAGAGCCTGCTGTGTAGTAACTGTGTAGTAAGGCAGCACACGGGTGTTTGGGGAGGGGGGGGAGGATTTTTTTGGGTATATTTTAACTTGTAAAAACCAATAAAAATTCAAAATCTTAAAAATTATATAAATATTTGCTACCTACTCTTCAGCAGCTTTCATTTGATACCCCACAAAAATTTTTTAAACAAAATAAAAATATTTGAGTTTACCACATCTTTGCGATTTGAGCATGTGCATATAAAATTTTTGTGGGTCAAAATGTTGTGCCAGTGTTTTAAATTTAAACTTGTTTGATTTAACGGTTTGGGAGATATGAACCAAAGAGCGACGGACAGACAGACACATCACCCTCGGCATAAGGATTTACAGAAGGATCTACAAAACCCTAAAAACGACATGCAAAATATGACTTTTTTTCTGATATGCCAATCAGAAGAAACGTCTGTCTATGTCTGACAGACCAATGTGACAGTTATTTGAGAAAATTAAAATAAAGCTCAGTAACTCTAGCATAGCGATCCAATGGACCGATGTGCCTGCAACTAGATAACAAATTTATGTGCCTCCCATTAATAATGCCTATTTTAACAAAACTAAGATTGCAGCCTAAAATCTGTGCTAAAAGTCTTGCAGTTTTATTTGACAGCCGAATAGATTTGGTTCTATTTCTATACTTATGACTTATGACCACTCATACCAAAAACCAATTATTTTCCTCTGTTAAGCAAACCAATCTCTACTCTAGTAGGTAGAATAAACCAGGAATAAATAATCAGCATGAGTAAAGAATAATGCTAAGTTTATTATAAATGCAAAAAGTTTATTATAAATACTTTATATTTATACATTTTTACTTTCTCATATAAAGAGAAAGTATTGTGATGGCGCGAAAATTCGATTTTGAGATTTTGATGGATTTACACGTTTTGAGGTCCCCTGAGTCCAAAAAAGTGGTTTTTAAAAAATGTCTGTCTGTCGTCTGTCGTCTGTCTGTCGTCTGTCGTCTGTCTGTCGTCTGTGCAGACGCCTGGAGCCCAAACTACTGGGCCGATTTTGACGAAATTTGGCATACATGTTCAGGAAAATCATACCCCGAGGCGAAATCGAGAAATGAATTTTAGCTCTAAATTTGGGGGCGCTACCCCCCAAAAACTCTGAAAAAACATGAAAAAAAATTATTTCTCGAAAACGGTTCCGACGATTTTGATTAAAAAATTCTAAAATGTAGTCCATTTGAATACGAATCCAACGATATAAGCCGTTTTCCCGGGAAAAATCTAGTTCCTGAGATATTAGCTTAAAACGCGGACGGAGAGAGCCCGGGTTCGATTCCCCGAGCAGGAGAAGTTATTTTTATGATAAATTTTGATGAAATGTTCAATAATATTTAAATGTACATTTGAAAACTAATAAATGGAAACACTGGGCTAAGTAATTATAAACTCATATATGAGAAAGTTTGTCTGAGTTGTCTCGGACCGATTTTTTTAGTTGTGCGAGTCATTGGCAAGTTAATTTGTAAAATAATAAATGTATTAATTCATTAATTGAATGTTTCATATTGGTATTAATAATTTTTAATGAATTAATGAATGATTTTAATTAATTAATAATTTGAATTAATTAATAATTTGAA
Organism: Gerris lacustris; assembly: GCA_951217055.1. NCBI lineage: Eukaryota > Metazoa > Arthropoda > Insecta > Hemiptera > Gerridae > Gerris > Gerris lacustris. The sequence continues at coordinate 82,874,714 of OX578276.1, read as the reverse complement.
TTAATTAATTAATAGATAAATTAATTAAATAGAATGTTTTTGTACTGTTACAGAGTCTATGTGCCAAGTTTCAGCTCAATTGGATGACTGGAAGAGGATTAATTAGTCCTCCAAAGATTCTGACGGACAGTCACTCACATTCAAAAGCTTTAAAAATATTGAACAATACGAAATGTCATTTAAGTATTGCAGATGTGGTACTTAAATACTTTAGCCCTAACAATATTTTTGCTACTGTACCTGTAACTCCTCAATCAGAAATTTGAGTATCTGAAGACCACAATTGCATCACTATCATCACAAAAATAAATAAATAAAATTTATCTTAAAAATTACCCTTGTCTTCATGTCGTGGAAAAGGTCTTCAAGTTCTGAAAGTCTGCAGGTAGCCATGGCTACAAACTCTTTCATGACAGGAATAAACCGATCTCCTGGTACTGGTTCCTGACCACGCTGGAACTCTAGTTCTCTTTCAACTTCCTTTAGATTGGACTTAAGGCCTCCCATGTCCCTCTCCAGCTCACCCATACTGTAACATTGAAATATTTAAATAATAATAAACCCATATAAATGATACATCAACATCTATATTTGAAATGGGCATAAATAAAGTACGAGGTACGTCCAGAAAGTAAGTTTCATCTTACAGGTGAAATAAAACAAATATGTATTAACCCATTGAATGCGTAATCTAATTCATAAACCTAGCTTAGTGACTGAATAGAATCTTTAAAAGTAATAATAATAATAATTGTTTATTGTATATAAACATAAATGTTTTTTTCAATGGGGGTTCGAGGTACACATCCATTTATACATAAAACTTCAATTATAGTTCAGTTGTTCCTCTATTATAAAATTTACAATAATTTTGTAAACTAAAAAACATGGGATTTATAAACAAACAAATAATCTTTCCTCTAACAAAGTAAGGTAATTAAAATTATTCAAGTATTTACTCTATTCTTCTCAAATAAAATTGGATGAAAATAAAAACAAAAAATTTGGTTATGTTAAATTAATTCATTTTCTTCAATGAATATTCGAGTTTTTAAAGCTGCAGAGATCTGTGACAGTAAACCAGTAGAGATGATTAAACTTGTTGATGTCTTGAATGACTAGAAGGTCATGCAGTTGGTTTTCTCGGCTACGATTAGTGTCTATATAACTTCTTATCCATTTTTGTCTTCCTTCTTTGTAAATGGGGCATTCCAAAAGGAAGTGCAGTAATGTATCTTGCTGACCCATATTACAGAGAGGACACGCGTTTTCTGAATCTATTTTTTGAGTTTTTTGGTCATAATAGAGCCGACAAATTTTTTGATTAGAGATTCTTATTTGACTGACTAGCCTGAGTTGATGAATAGGTTGTCTAAACATGAGATAGTCCTCGTCAGGTCCAAGAGATCTGATTACTTATATCTTTCATTGAATTTTGAAAGCAAAACGGATTCTACATCCAGTGGCGTATCCAGCGGCTAGGTCTGGAGGGGGCACATTCTAAGTCAGTTTAGATTGGGGGGGGGGATGGGAATTCGTAGTGGCAACAAGAAAAGGGAACTACTTATACAAAAAGCAGCTGCCCCCCCCCCCCCCCCCCCCAAAAAAAAAAAAAAAAAAAAAAAAAAAAACTCCGCGCCCAAGTAACAATAACTGTTTTAGAACGTATTCGTTAGAAAATGTTACACTAATGCTTACTGCAGTACAATATCTTACTGTAAGTCATGTGTGTAATTAATTATTGGGAGGGATCTATGGGGGGGGGGAGGTCCCGGGGCCCTCCCCCGGAAAATTTTGAAAATATGACCTCTCAAAACAGCGTTTTTATGCATTTCTGAGGTGAAATTGAATATAAAGGTGAATGTAAAAATATGTATACTATAAAATGTGCATGTAAACATAAGGCGTATTTTTTTTTTTTTTACTCTATTGGGTCTAGGCCCGTCTGGGGGGGGCACGTGCCCCCTGTGCCCCCCCCCCCCCCCCCCCCCCTTGGATACGCCACTGTCTACATCTTTACTCTTGAAAAAATGAGTTATTTTTTCAAAGGTATTTCCAATTTCTTTTTTAATATCTTCAGTTTTAACTAGCGTCAGGATATAGTCATCATGAGCTTTAGAGAGCAAGGTTCTAAACTGTGAAAACCAGTTAAATTGAATTAAATTTTTCTGCTTTGAATCCAAGTTTTTTAGTTTGATGAGGAGAAGTTTGGAAAGCCTGGAGTCGCCCATATTAGATATCTTAACCCACCATGTTAAGGCCCTTTTAACTATTTGGACCTCCACACAGTCCACTCGTACCTCTATTCTGATCAGGTGTACATCTAGGCCAGTAAAATATATTTTTGTAGAACCTGGTTTGAACGCTTTCCAAATTATTGACATAACGTAATGCCCAGGTTTCTGAGCAATAAAGCAGTGTAGCATTGACCATGGAGCTATATAATCTAATTTTAGTTTCCAAATTATCTGATTTTGTATTCCCTAAGATTTCTCTAACTTTGAATGATGCAATACTGACCTTACTGGTAAATTGGTCTGCTGTTTGTTTGAATTTACCTGAGGAGTAAAAATTCACACCCAGGTAAGTGAAATGATCATTCCTTTCGATCATTTGGTTGTTGTAAAGGAGGCTCTTCAGATGACCTAATTTAGGGCTTTTACGGAACACAACTGTTTTAGTTTTTTCAACGTTAACTTTAAGCTTATTTTCACAGCAGTATTCATGAAGTATGTTTAACATCCTTTGTGTTTCTCGCCACGATGCTGCCAGAAAGGTGGTGTCATCTGCATATAAGAGCATTAATAGTTCAGTGAGTGGTCCTATACTGATTCCTCGTGCATCTTTGTTTTTCAAAAATTGAACAATATCGCTGATGAAAAGGGGGCTTAAGGAATCTCCAAGAAAAGCAGGGGGCTTAAGGAATCTCCTTGCATAACTCCTGTTGATAGAGGGATTTCTGCTAACTCATTACCGGATTTAAATATAAAGCAGGCGTTATTATAAAAGGCTTGAATTACTCTATTGAGCTTCGCACTAACCCCAAAATAGAATAATTTTTGCCATAAGAGATTGTGATCTATTTTGTCAAAAGTTATACGAAAGTCTATAAACGTTGCAAATAACCGTTGATCCATTTTGTTCAGTTGTAAATTTATTACAGCGTTTAAGATGAATATGTTGTCTTGGTAGCCTCTGTTCTTCAGGGAGTACATATATTGTTTCTTTCCGCCCATCCTTCAATTCTATTACTAATTAACGAAGTAAAAATTTTAGCTACAATGCTTATCAAAGAAATTCCTCTATAATTTGAGGGCTCGGTTTTTCTCCTTTTTTATAAATAAGCAAAACTTTTATTTTTGACCAGTCTGATAGAGTGACTTCATTATTTAACACAAAGTTGTAAAAATCTAACAGTCGGTCTCACCATTCCTCAGGCAATCCTTTAAGCAACTCATAACGCATCTCATCTAATCCTGGAGATTTACCAGGGTTTGCATGTTTTATAGCCTTAAATAAATCTTTAAAAGTTCATTTAAAAAAAAAGAAAAAAAAAAAAAAAAAGATCCCCTGTGGATACAAACGTGAGCGGGCCTGACGGAGCCTTGCAAGATGGTTCTACTCGAGGCACGGAGAATAGAGCTACAGAGGGCTGAAAGGAAGGGGCTTGGATCCACCCGCCAGGCGCGTTAGCACGGCATGGATCCACCCACATTGAATGGGTTAAGGAAAAACATCATTTCCAAGAATCTCAATTCTTTAAACCATTTTTCTACATCAGTACCACCCACCAATTTGTAAGCACTTGTCATAGCGTGACACAAGCTTTTGTTTTCCTTCATCATAAAAAGTTGCTGCCTGTGATTTCAACCAAGTGGTAATATGGTTTTTTGATCTCCTCATCATCGCTGAACCACTTTCCAGCACACCTCAGAATAGTCAAGGTTAGGACCGGAACTGGGATCGCAACACTGCGAGCGGCAAGAAACACAAAACCAACTTACTTTCTGGACATGCCTCCAGAATAAATACAATTTTAAACTAGTACCTGACTTTAGCTGATTCCCGAACATGAGGTATGTCATCCTCCAACTTCAGAACATCCCTGAACTGAAAAAAGACAAAATGAAATTTCAGAGTAAGATTAATGTTAAAATCAACTTCCGAATTTTCAATATTATAAAACAATCTATCACAAACTTCTCAAATTCAAAGGGTGGCTGAAAAGTTTCTGTGGAAGGGTGAATAGCTGTTTGTTGAAGGTTGATAGTGGTAGACCCAAGTTTTGTTATCTACTATAAATCTTTAAAAAAAAAAACACTTATCTCATTGAAATAATAGGTTTGTTCCAACCACACCTCAAACTAGTTTCAAACTGTACGACGCATGTGCATTAGCAAAAAACGTTCAAATGTGGTCCGATGCACATGCGTCGGACAGTTCCAAACCAGTTTGAAGTGTGGTTGGAACAAACCTAATGTCAAACCTTCCTGTCAAAATTGTAATCAATAGCATATTTTATCATACCCTAACATTTTTAGGTCCCATCGAGCTTTGACAATCTGAAAATCCCTTTAGAAAGGCCAAGATGAAAATTATCATTTTTTTAAACTTTATTCATGGCAAATCTACCTCATTAGCTATATCCTAAACCAAAACACATCAATAAAAAAAAAAATAAAAATAAAAAAAAATTAAAAAAAAAAAATCATTGCTGTCAGGAACATATTTTGTTGAGGATATTCAGCATTTTACCCATCAAAAGCTTAAATTCAGTGGCCCCTCAAGCTATTTTCCCTCAAGCACTCACCAAACCCTCATAAATTTATTTTGGCATATTTATTTTCAAACACTGGTAAAAAAGGAAGCTAGACTATTATCGATCCCGATGACTCATAATGTTTATCTCCCCATTCTAATTTTGGGATCAACGACTACTAGTGGTATTAGTACCATTTGGTGCTTCTTTAGACTGTCACTCCTCTTTAAGGGAGTACCCAACTGAATTATCCTCTTTAATTACCTCCTTTAGTTGGTTACTCCCCTGTGTCTACTTTCCTTGGTTACCTACTTTTTTTAAATTTATTTACTTACTACCTTTATTATTAATTTAATTTAAAATTTAATTTTTATATGAATTGATAATATTCCATGAATTGAGTATTTTTCCACCCAATAAATGTCCTTAATTGAGAATGTAGAAAAGCTTTAGGGCTTTTTTGGGGGTTATAATAGGGATAAAAGACAAGATGTGCAAAGATATGCAAGAAAAATCAAGGGGAGTAACAATCTAAAGAAGGTGTACGGAATGCTCTTCCTTAAGAAATTTTACTCTCCTAGGCAGTTACTCTCCTAATAAAAACAGAAGGGAGTAACAATCTAAAGAAGGAATACGGAGTGTTATATTTCATTGTGGTAAAGTTATAATCAAATAAAAACTGCTGCCTGTTTGATTTAGTAAAATAATTTTTTTTTTTTTCATAATTACCTTGTGTTGAAGTATTTCAACCAGGTAGTGAAGAAGAGTAGTTCCTTTTGCATGAGAAGATTTGGTGTCAGCTAACCTGTTAAGGCTGGCCAGTCTGAAGCCAGAGGCATTGCCCCTAGCACCCCTGTTCATGTAATTACCAAGGGCTAAAACAAGCTCTAGCAAACGCCTCAGTCTTCGAGACCTGTTAATAAAAAGTAATTGACATCAGAAAAAAATTAAATAATTTATTTTTCAAGGAAATAATAAATACAAAGAATTTATAACTCTTTTACTATACTAATATATAGAAAAAAAAACAGATTTAAGGCTGCTTAAAAAAAACCAACTCATGTGAGAGATCATTTAGGATAACGTGCTTAATGACTTATTTATTTGTCCAGTGGGGGAATTAACCTATTAGTTCATCCCCCTTGAATAAACCTATTAGTATATAACGCATAGTATACATATTATAATGTATTGATTTATGTATAAAAATGCTGAAAGAAAATATACGTTATATTATAATAAATTAATGTTCAAATATTAAGGAAATGCCTACCTGGTAACTTCTCTGGAACCTTCAATGACTGCTCTGATACGTGGTTCGACTTCACTTACCCACAAAATAAACCTTTTCTTGTAATGGAGGCTTCGTAATCTTTGCTCATAGTGGGAAATCCTGTAAAAATACATTTTTAAATAAAACATTATTTTATCATTTAAAACTATGTAGTTAAAAAAAAAAAAAAATGTTTACTTTATCATGTAGGTAGTATAAATATAAAGTATTATTGCAGTGCATAAACATTTAAAAAAGCTGATATTCTTCTGTGGAGGTGCATGGAGATCAAATTTAGTGAACTTGTATACCACATTGCAACACATGATTGGGTGAGTGAAAGGACACTTCGCTTTCTATGAGAAGAGGTTCTTGGAGAGATTTAGAGGCTAGAATTAATTGGATCTATATTTATAGAAAGATTGGCTTTATTATCGGTATTAGTGACTATACACCCATTATAGTCACTAATACACTACATACTCGTTCACCCGAATAAGTATGGTGAGATCAAGGATACTTCCTTAAGGAACTTCTGCAAGAATAGGATAGGAATTTGAATTATAGGAAGGTGCTACACTCCAGTGGGGCAAGCAGCCAAACTGACAGCACAAAGATAACACCTAACCCCTTATTGGGTTTCGTAAAAGTTTAGTAGGTGGGCTAATTGCAATTCAGGTTGTTCTTGAATCTCAGTGTCTATTGTTTTTGTGCTTTTGGAAATTTTGTTTTTGACTGTGTTTCGATATATACTGTGTGTGTACAATATAATATTAATTTATTTTTAATCATGACTACCTGTGCTGACGATTGTATATATGGGGAAGTATTGCAACAGAGCAAACATTTTATTTTGATATTTTGATGGATTTACACATTTTAAGGTCCCTTGAATCCAAAAATGAGTGTACAGATGAGTGAATTCTAAACTACTAGGCCAATTTTGATAAAATTTGGCATATATGTTGTGAAAAACTATACCCTGAGGCAAATCGAGAATTTAATTTCATCTCTAAATTTGAATGCCCTACACTAAGTTGCATCCTTGACGCCATACAGTGCACATTGACTCCGTATTTCTTAGTTCTTTTAAAGTGTTAATGGCTGTAAATAGCTTATAAATTAGTTCTTTGGGTACACTGGTGTGCTCAGTGTAATTTGTGTTTGCTTTTTTTATGGACAATTCAATCATTAATTTATTTCCATTTTGTGGAGATGGGCAGGGCATGTAGCATGGAAAGTGGACGAAAGTTAAAATATACGATTCAATCATATATTGATAGAAAAAACTATTTGTAAGCCAAAATAGAATAAAAATTTAGCTTTTCTCTCAATTAGCTGTCAGAGTCATAGATAATCGTTGTTATGGTAAACAGGGTAGGGAAAACTGACAATTTGCATGTGCAACTTACAATACCATTCAGATCAGTACTAATATAACGCTGTGGAATGGATTCCATTCATATCCTCAGCATTGCCCACTAGGTTAGAGGCCAAGTCACACATGTCACCTGACAACACTACTACTGATAACACTGTGTATTTTGATTCTGCTAACTACAGGAATATCCAAGTGAAAAATAGCTCGAGCATTACAAAGAGTGCTGTAAACATGAATAAATGATCGAGATCCACCCTGAGCCCTACCAAAACATCTCCCATTCAGTGTTGCCCGGCTTATAAAAAAACAATGAATAAAAATTAGATGACTCTACGGATATAATAAAGAGACTTGAAGATCTCTTTAATCGTAAGTTTAATGAGCTAGCCACCACCCTTACCACAAAAGCAGATATCGAATCTCTTTAAAAAACATTTGACTTAACAAAAGAAGACCATTTTGCTATTAAACAGGATATATCAATTCTTAAAAATAACAATTTTGTTTCTGGAAATATTAGAACACCTAGATAATGACTCAAGGCATAATAATTTAGTGTTTAAAGGTCTTGCTAACAGCAATAATAGTTTTAATCTGGTAGACAGTGTTCGTAAGTTATGCAAGGAATTCACACAGCAAAAATCATTCAAAACACTCAGGCTTATCTGCTTATTGTTGCCAACATTCCTAGGGATAAAGATATTGCATCTATATTATCTATAGGCCCTATCTTAGCCGGATAGCTTTTTAATAGCTTTAGTAGGCATTTTCCTTTAACGTACGACGAAAAAGAGCAAAACTTTTTGCCCTTACAAAATGAGATTAAGGCAAAAACCAGCTTAGATGATTCTGATAAGGTTATTTTTTTTATTTGAAAGGACATTTGATTTGATCTGAGTGAAGAATTGAACTTACTCTTCAAGTTATTAATTACTTTTGGAATACTTTAATTTAATTTGAGAACTGTGCACTTTTTTCCTATTCTTTGTTACAACAATATGTTAATTTTATTTGAAGGATATTACTTTTAATTGTATGAGCACTAGGCTCAAAAACATATACATATATAAGTTTGTATTGAGTTTTGAAGGTGCTACCCCCCCCCCCCCCCCCCCAAAAATACCTTATGGTGGCGAAAAGTGCACTATATCAATGTAGTGCCGACATTGATAGGGTCAGGAACCCTGAAACTCCTAATCCTCAAGTAGGACAAAAGGATACACTACGATTCGTGATTGAATGATTAACTTTAATGAAGGGACACTCAACTTTTTCCAAGTTGGTTGTTTCATTAAAGACGTGATACATGTGGGAAAGATTTTTTAAAAAAAAAATCTTTTAAATTATGAACAATGCAATTGCTCTTACTTGGATATTTCATAGAGGAACTAATGCAATTGCTCTTACTTGGATATTTCATAGAGGAAGCGGTCGGCTCTGGCAAGATTGTCTATATCGTCACTATGCTCTTCTAGCAAGGCAGCTTCTTCTGATGATGGTGTGAATTTAAGCAATTGCTCTACCATGTCGATGGGAAGTTCATCACTCATGTCCATACTCATAATTACCCTAGTATTAGAAAAAAAAAATAAAACATCGAAAACAGATACAGTAGGACATACTTTTATAAAACAAAAGTAACTCTTATATTTGTAGCAACTTTACATTTCATTTTAAATCTTTATTGTTTAGGATAGTATCAGATCATATTTAAATATGTTACCTGGTTATATCCTCATCAGAAAGTTTAAGTTTAGAGAGGAGGATGGTACAGTTCTGAGCTCTCCTTCCATCTATCACAGATAACACTTTTGATTTGTTCTTGCCTAATTTAGTCAAATCTTCTATAGAGCCCTCATTCTGTCAACATAACCCAGAGCCAAAGCTTAATCAACATTAAATAAATTGTACAAAAAATAAAAATAAAATTAGATGAATAATTGAATTTTAATTTTATGCAAAAAGAATAATATAACAAATATTATGGAGTTTAAAAAGATTAATTTTACATGTTAATCAATAAAAGCAAATTATAGTCAAATAAATCAAAGTCTGTTGCCAACCAAAACCAACTATAATAAAATTTGGTATTCATGTTCAGGAAAATTAAGAAATTAATTTTAGAATTTTAAATTAATTTAACTCACAGAAAATAAATCTCAAAGACAAGTACGCTAATTTTGATTTAAAAAATAGTTATTTATGCACCCAGGGAATAAAGTAAGCTATTATTCCCTGAGCGAATAAGTTGGTTCTAGAGGCAAAGCTGAAGGAACCATGGTCTCTAAATCTGAGGCGAAGCCGAGAGAATTAGACTTTTTAATAACGCTAATTAGCTCCCAAGGCTCAGCCGAGGGAGATAATTATCGCAAGGGGAATTATAGCACTTTACTCCCGAGGTACATACAATATTTTATCTTCAGTAGGGAGAAAATATATAAACATGCATATGTTTATTTATTATTTTAATAAATAACAATAATTGTTAGCACTTTTAATAGCAGATATAAGAGATTAAATATTAAAAACAAATAAGAATTGCAATTAAACTCAAATATAAGGTTATTTAGATGCAGATTTAAACATTGATAAGCACGAATTACAAATAAGGTCGAAAAAGCAGTGTCGCCAACCTGATTTCAACAACTTCACTACATTAGCCATTCATTCTCTACTATATATAAAATCATTAAGTTGGCAATCCTTCTTATTCTCCCAGGTTTTACTTTTTCTCCCTACTTTTTGAGTTCAGGGAAGAAAAGACGGTACTTCGTTACCCACCCTAGGGTGGGTAACATAGTAAAGTAGGTCCGATGTGGCAAGATTTTACTTGGTTACCCACCGTTTGTTTACATTATTGTGTTTGACATTTTTTTTCAAATTAATTGACAATCTTAACTGCAGAATGTTCAAATATTCCTTTAGGACAAAGGAATATCACACTTCTGTAAATAAAAATGACAATATCCGTTAGTCTAACTATCTAGTAAGGCAAAGTAACCTTTAATCCAATAAATTTTGAACAAAACTATAGTTCACTTTGATTTAATAATAAACAAATGGTGGGTAACAAAGTAAAAGAGTGCCATTAAGACTTTCTTTAGTCCCTCTAAACTAATTCAAAATCATAACTTTTTCTCCCTACTGGAGATAAAATAAATTATAGATATAGGAAACATACATAAGTAAAAATAACTCTTTTTCCTAGGAAAATCTCGTTTCTAATAATATAGCAAATACTAAAACATAAATGGTACAGCACAGTAGAATTATTTTTTATAGTAAATTTTGATAAAATTACAGTATAGTAATTTACTTAACCACAAAAACCCTTAACTAACACGTAGAAAACCCTGGTCAGAGAAATTATGTATAAGAAAAAATTTAATAGAGGGATTAGACTAAATTGTATAATTAATTTAGTTTCAAATATATGATATGAAGCAATAGTAGAATGGTAATTTTTTTACACTAAAATACTTACAGCAACTCCATTCTTCTGATAAGCACAAAATAATTTATCAATATTTTCAAGCTGCATAACAGAGTAGAGTTTAGAATCATCCAAATCAGCCCACACAGTGCCATTAAGCTTTGTGTCAGGAAGTTTGGACCAGTTGAATGATTTTAGTGGGTTGGAGGGTTGAGGAACAGTCTTAGGAGCTCTCGGTGGGGGTAGGACGGGGGGTGGTGCAGGAGCAGAGGGCGGAGGGGGTGCAACAGGAGGTGGAGGAGGTGGAGCAGGGGCAGCTGGAACTGCTTCTCTGTGGTGACCATTCACCATACCCAAACCTTCAGCCTGTAACCACACAAACCATCAGATAATGTTTTAGTAATCCTTAAAGGAAAAGAAAAAACTAAATACATCTTGATCTCACAGTCAAATAATATTTTATTAAAAGAAGGTAAACATACCTTAGCATCATCGGGTAAACTGCCCTCGGTAAGAAGAGACTCAAGTCTTCGCCGTTCTCTCTCTTCACAAGACAACCTATGTTCCAGATCCCCAGCTCTATCCTCAAGCAAACTGATCTTCTGCCTTGCTTCCAGATGTAAAGCTGTTTCCTTCTCTAATCTTTCTTTAACCCTACTGAGTGTGGCTTCTACATCTTCCTATGTAAAGAAAATTAATAATATTATTAAAATATAATACATAGTTTTTAAAGAATTTAGTTTTTACCATTAAAATTTAACATACTTTTTCTTGAGATCTTTGGTCCAATTCTTGTTCTTTTTGAGCTAGTTTTGAAGAGATGTCACAATTTTCTTTCTCCAATTCTTCTGCTTTTGTCCTAGCAGCAATTAATTCTTCTTCTTTGGCTAATCTGTTCATAAAAATATATAACAGTTACATAATTATACTATTTAGAAATATAAAATAACAACATTAAGAAAAATTAATTTAATTTGACATTATTGAGTTTTTTCTCAATTCTAAATACATCAAAATTTGTGTATTTTAGAACAAATTATAGTTTTAATTATTTTTTTCTACATTTATAATTGAATTTTATAAATTAATATTTAATTGAAAGAAAATATACGAACATAACTGGGTTCATGTTAGCCCATATTAATTATTTACTAACACTAATTCTAATTTGATTGCCTTGAAAATACTCATAATAAATTTATATACAATATTATAAAAGATATAACATTTAAATCCATTTGGGAGACTTACAAGTGAATTATATCTTTGACATTAATATCAAGAGCTGATATATCAGGGTCTTCAGCACTTTCAGACTGCATGACTATTTGCTGAACAATCCTGTCAAATAAGAGCCAGTGCTGTGGGTGACATCCATAGTCTACTGTAATAAACATTAATTAATTTATTAACTTGCCTTGCATCATAAAGAATTTAATATACTGCTTAAGTCACATTAAAACTGTTACTGACAGTTCCAGAGAGCATTTCCACTCTTAACTTTTTATAATTTTTATAACCTTTAATCATGTGAGAGAATTAAGGCAAAATTGACTGACTTAATTTGGTGCATGTCATGCAACTGCATGACTGCACTGGTGAGTACATAACATACTTAGACTATGCAACACTTTTTCTGGAAGTAATAACAGAAGAATTGAGAAAAGGGAAAACTGGGTTGCTACCCAGTATGCTAAGCATACATTGCTATTTTAATTAAAGTACGGGTAAATATTGTAAGATGTAATTTCTTGAGAGAGAGGGGAGAAAAAATTACCCCCCCCCCCCCCAAAAAAAAAATTAAAAAATGCAATTTCACACTATAATAAGAACACAGTAATTGTCACTTACAAGGAATAAGCAGGCAATGCTGAAGCAGAGACATGAGGTGGGGGTATGCGGCAGTGTGACTAAGTTTCTTTCGAAGGTCTTCAAACATGCTTGAAGCACTTTTAGTATCTAATACCTCCTAAAAAAATAAATAATTACATATAGTAAAAAATAAAATAAAAAGTATAGAATATTTAAAAAAATTAATCAATTGACGAGATCACATTATCTAGGATTAAATCCAACTCTATTTCAATGTTATCATAATATTATTGAATTCTTTGTAGATTTTCTTCCAAATACACTTTGTCACAACAGGATAAAAAGAAATGCATCAATTTATAGTTGACACTACTCAACAGTAAATTAAATCAAATCTAAATTACTACAAATTTATTAATTTTAAAAACAGTAAACTATAACATTTATTTTATTACATCTTTGTATTTATATTATAATATACAAATTAACATACCTTATTAAATTTCCTGGCTAATTCTTTTTCATCTTCATTCCTCACCATTTCAAAAAAGTCCAAATGCCTGTGAAACAATAAATGTTAATAATGGTAAAAAGAAAGATACAAAATCAAATAGATATATTACACTAAAATGCATGAGATTGATATGCTAATTAGTCTTGTCCTAAACTTATAAAGAAAATTTTTTTTTTAATTTTGTTTAGATGTATCACTGCAGAGCAGAGTAAGTTATTTTTAATACAGTGTATATCCATTTTCTAAACTTTTAATGAAGTTTAAAATTAATAAAGAACTAATAAGAGACATTTTTTGAAGATTGTTTTCTAATAAGAATATGGTTTCACACATACAGTAGTGTCAAGAAGTAAATTTATTTTTGACAGTTAAGGCCCGTATACACTTTAATTAGTGCAAGTGTGAGTGCAAGTGTTTAATGCGAGTGTAAGTGTTTAGTAGTGTTCAACAGTGTTAAGTGCAAGTGATTAGTATTTAAATTTTTTTATTTTATTCCACATTTATTTTTTTATTAATTTTTTTGTGGGAGGGGTATTGTTTTGTTGATTTTTGACACATTGTGATAGTTTTTTGACAACTCAATTAAACATTTTACTTTTAAATTGTATAATTACAAAATAAAAAAAACCCCTGACATCTAGACTAGAGTGGGGAGGCCTACTCGCAGCTCCACTAAACAGTGCAAGTCTACTAAACAGTTCACTCGCAAAATTACTAAACTTTTACACTAAACAAATGGTGTCCAAATGGGTTTAGTGTTTTTACTAAACACTTGTACTTGCACTAATCAAAGTGTATACGGGCTTTTAGGAAAAAAAACAAAAAAAAACTGGGGTGCAGAGCTGATGAGAGTTTGAGATTTTTGATGTCTAGATGGCCAAATAAAAATGTCACTGGATGGCCTAAGGGTAACCACCAAGTGGCTTTACTACCTACTCAAATAGGTTGGGCACCCTGAGTGTCAAAAATTAATTCTCTTCTTGATGCTATTGAAGTTACCTAGAGTCTCACTAGGTACTAAATAAATTATGCACCAGCTCTTTTATAGCTTTCGTACCAAAGAAAAAAAAGAAGGAAGATATATAAGATATAAGACAGTCGACTATTTTATAAATAATTATTCAAATAAAACTGTTTGTTTATAATTAAAATACTTTATTGGAAGAAAAAAGCTTCCAAAACAAAAATGAAGAAGAGTCCACCAAAAATAATTTGGAAGGTTTTTAATAAGGTACAGCTATTTAATTTTAAGTACAAGTTATGGGCTGAGTTTTCCCTTTTTATCTGAGCTTTCTAGCCTACAAGCTATAAGCAATTTGAGACAAATGATGGGAAAAACTTACCTATCTAACGTTTGGTTGTCATGCTTCCTTAGTTTATCAATTACATGCTGAATGCCAAGCATCAGGAATTCATATCTGAGGTGGAGCCTAAATTCCAGGGACTCCTGACCAGGTCCATAACTAAGCACTGCATTTATGAATGACATGATGGCTGTTTTCAGGTTCACTTCTTCTCTATATACACCAGTACTTCTATCCAGGTCATTTACAATACCCTAAAATAAAACAGTAATAATAATAACTGAAAATCTTACATATAAATTATAAATTCAATTTTTAAGTTTTTAGTAGTATATTCATACTACGGAAAGTTTAAATTTTAATTTAAATCAAATTATTATTATTATTAACAACGGGAGACAGAAAGAGAAAAATAGACTCCAGCCCCGGGATTCGAACGACGGGCCTCCTATATTTCCAAAAATATAGATGGAAATATAAAATATAGAGGATGGAACTATAGGAGGCCTGTGGTTCCAATCCTGGCGCTGGAGTCTATTTTTCTGTCTGTTTCCCATTGTTAATAATAATTATAATTTGATTTAAATTAACATATAAATTATGTAAATGGTATTTTATTTTATTTTTTTTTTATTATTATTTAATTCTTATTATGTGCAATAAAAATATAATTTGTTATTACATAATTATAATCTTGTTTATCTTCATCAGATTTGAAGAAGCCATTTTTATTTGCCTAATGCATATAGATAGAAATCCGTCCTCAGTTATTCTACCTTTTCAGGGGTACAATGCCAATAAGGTTATTTTTTATAAAATTTACCTGAAATCTAGATCTTTCACATGCATAGTTCTGGTAGTGGGTCATAGCGTCAAGAACTTTTTTATGACCACCAGGAACTAAACAGACAGCTCCAAGAATTTCCAAAGCTGACACCTTAGTCTTGATGTTATCACTGGTAAGACTCTGAGCTATGGTGTTAATAGCTGTGGGGTGTGCCAATACATGTGCTCTCCCCGTCTGAAAAAAAAAAAAAATAGACAAATAAAATAATAATGTCTAAGGGATGTCTAAGAGGGTAATGTATAAACAATCATTGTAGATGTAATAGAACTATATACATCTGGACAAATGATAAACAGTATAAATCATTTATTCCTTACCTTGAACTAGAGCAATTTAAGGAAATACAATTACATTTGTGTAATATAATTTCACAGGATGAGAAATATAAGTGAGCAAATTATTTCAATAATTTAAAAATTATTTTTACTCACAAAACAAAATTGCAAAGTTACTTATACTCATGCCATTATACTTTGTAAATCTACCAGCTCAGATTGGCCAACCTATGTGAGGGGAAAATAAAACCACTAGGCGGTTATCTTAAAGGTATCCAAAGATATTTTTGTTTGCCTAGTTGGCCGGACATACTACCCGCCAAAATCTCGAGCTCTCATTGGCTCCCCTCCCGTCCCCCCCCCCCCCTCCCCCGATTTTCCCGTGGTGTCAGAATAACAAAGTATAATAGCATGAGTATAATTAAATTTCCATATCAATAATACTATAAAAATATAGCAGAATTATAGAAAGAAACTTTAAAATCAAATATTACCATGATACCATACATAAGCATCTTTAAATATAAATATATTTAAAAAAAAAAAACTTACAGAATTATTCATGAGGGCTTTAACACATCCAATGAGTGACGTGTGAATAGAGCTCTGTGCAGTATGGTAGTCCATGGAGTCTAGAAGTCTCAACAGTGTTGGCAATCCATCTGTTTCAAGGAACTGCTGTACAAAACTGTGTGG
The DNA here is from genome assembly GCA_951217055.1 of Gerris lacustris. Lineage (NCBI taxonomy): Eukaryota > Metazoa > Arthropoda > Insecta > Hemiptera > Gerridae > Gerris > Gerris lacustris. The sequence continues at coordinate 82,858,420 of OX578276.1, read as the reverse complement.
TTGTGTCCTTAGTGCTGTTCGTAACGCATCTAATGCTCTCGTCCTATTAGCTACCTCAGCACAGTCCAAACCTTCTTCCCCACTCGCACAGACCTGCATCACACAAATAATATAAAGAGAACAAGCCCTAATCTAAATTTCAACAAAGCTTAGACTAAAAGTTAAGAGTCAAACTTGTGGCCTTTCATTTTGAGTACCTTCTCTGTTGAAAAAGCATATACTTCTTAGGTCCACATTAAGATATTCCCAGGAACAGAACTATTTAATAATTATTACCTAATATAATTGTTGATCTAATGAGTCATTAATTTTTCAAAAATACTCTCGTTCTAACAATATTGTTAGACCGTATGATAACAGCTGGACAAAAATGATAAATTAGTACTCAAAAGATTGTACAAGGAAAAAAGGAAGAGTGGGGTGAGAAAATGAGAAGATCATGTAGAGGAGAGACGTGGCAGAGAGTGACCAAGGATAGAGCGGAGTGGTTTAGGATGAGAGCAATTTATTCAAATTTATCTTTGTTCAAAACTTATGTGCAGAATTTTAATTTTTTAACTAATATAAATAATTTATAATATAATTAATTTAATTATAAAAGTAATCAAAATAATATTTTTCAAATATAATATTTACTTAATTAATATTAAATTTAATATTAAAATATAGAATAAGTAAGTATTTTATTTTTTCACAATGAATGAGTCTTTATTTTATTATTTATTTTACATTCTTGGACGTATTCTGTAAATATACTTTATAATTTGTGGCAACTCAAAACACCACAATGGTGCGCCTGCTAATTGCTGAATATAGCAAAAATTGTTGTCCCCTATTTTATCATTTTAATTTTTTTAACCAAAAATAGTACAACATTAAATTATTTATGGATGTGTATTATAAAATCTTTCACCCCCCCCCCCCCTCCCTTAAATGGCTATTTATTTTTATCTATTTATTGTAAAATCTCACACATGCCACAAATATATGAGAATTTCATATGGTCACACTTGTACATCTATCCCTCATTTATAATACACATTATAAATAATACTTATAATATAATATTAGCATAATCCAAAAGAATATAATTTGTAATGAATACAATTATTGTAATTGTAACATACCATTGGCAATGCTTTAACAGTCTCTATGTAGTTCTCTGGTAACTGAGAAAGATCGGTAGTGCCTTCTTGATCATCATCCTAGCACAAACAAAAATATATATATATATATATATTCAATTTAAAATGTAAAAGTGAAATTATCTTAAAAATAACTCTTACTATGACATAAAATGTTTAAATATTTCTAGTGTGCATAAAAATATAATACGTAAAGTAAACCAAACATTTTATAAACCAAAACATTTCAAATGATGTTCCTACAATTACTACTTAAAGGAGTAAGTGCGTCTGAATTTAATTTTTGACTCTACAATCCTTTACCTCTTACTCTCTGCTGTGTTATTAATTATTAAGTATATTACTAAATCAAGTTTCTAACCTTGTAATTATAAATTATGAAAAATTAAATATGGGAATCAAATTACATCTAAACAATTGATTATTAAATTTTATATTCACATTGTTTAAGCCCTAAACACATTCATGACAAACATAGGTTCCAGATAAGATACAGAAAAGTGAGATAAATTCAAAATATGTCTGACATTTCTCTAAAGACTTTCACCAAATCTGTGAAATGTCTTCATGGTATAGCCAGGAACAGAGATTTTGAAGCCTGTGTTAGAGACATAATATATTTAAAATTTGTATGGAAAGAACTTATAAGATATTGAACCGTTAAAATTATCCTAGATATGTTACCTTAACACAATGAACGCATACCCATTTTTAATTAATAAATATGTTTAGTTTTTTGAAGCTATAAGTTATATTATGAATAATGGTTGATGTAGGGTTCAAAGCACACCTAATACTTAAACTATACAATGTAAATATTGACATCCATTAGATTCTTACTGTATAGAAAAAAAAATCCAACCCCCGTTCTTCTCTTTTCAAAATTCTTCTCAAAACCAATCCAAAATTAATTTTTATTACTTCCAAGTAAAAAACAAAAAATTGCAAAGAAAATAAGTAAGTGTCAAATAGTTTGCAATGCAATTTTCAAGCTACAATAAGCCCAGGGCAGGGCAGCACAGATTTTATCAACTGCTGAAATATACAAGACCTCATGAATTGAGACATCAGATAAACCACTTGCATCAGGTAGACCACTCGTGGTGTAATACAGCCCTGCCCTGCTCTGAGTCTCAATTCGAGCGGTTTCACATATATCTGCAATTTCAAAGAAACTGTGCTGCTCTGCCTTGCTTCGCCTGCATCTCAATGTGCGCCCGGGCTAATAATTAAATACATAGTATAAAACTGTTTATTTAAAAAGGAAAACTATGTTGATATAAGCAATAATAATAATAATAATAATAAAATAATCTACCTTTTTCTTGCTGCAATAAATTTGCCATTTCTTTTCAGGTGGTAAACTCAGCATAGCAGCTTTGTTAGGTGCTGTAAGGTCAAGCTCTTCCTAAATATCAAAAAAGGTAAACATAAATTAAAGAACAGAAGACAAAAAGTAAAATTGAAGCACTATAAAACAAGTAAAACCATTTGATATTTAAGTGGAAAGAAAAGGAGGGAGGGTTTGTTACGTTTGTATCAATCAGGACAATACAGACTTACTGAATGATTAAAGCAATGGATCTTCAAACAACTCAGGCATTAAATATAAAACCACAATACTTATTCTTATAATTTATACAAATCTATTCAAATGAATTAAATAACTTTCTTCTATTGAAATTAAAAGTTAATTCAATAAGAATATTTGTTAGCAAATGTTCATCAAAAATGTTCGCAAAAAAAAGTTTGCAACAACAGGATATTTAACTTAAATATAAAATGGTAATTTTAAACAAATCGTGTATAGAACCATGGAGCTGGAATAAAGATAAATGGAGGAATACAATTACATTTTTTAATAAATAAAACACAAAAAGTAGGCAGTATGATAAAAAAAAAAAAAAATTGGGCGGGGACATCTCAGAACTTTTCCTTACCAAACATAAAAATAAATATAACAACCGATTTTCCATTATGTAATTCTGGGGGATGGCAGTTTTCCCGTCAAGTTCTTTTCTATCTAATCTATATTTTCTTATATTATTATGTGTTATATAATATCTATATTTAACTTACAAAGGAAGTTAAATCCCAACCAAAACACTTATGTAAAAAAATAAGCCAAATCTATAAAAAAAAATGTGAGACCATTGTGAGACCAACCGAGTCTCTCCTATATCTGAGTAAATTCTACTAGGTATAATATGTACAGTGCAAGTAAATAATTTTATCTACGATTGATACGAAATATAAACATTTTATCTCTGTTTAGATGCGTAGAAAGTGATTCTTTTCGTAGTTGTATTCATTGCACATAAGAGTTTCATAATCGTGCGATAAGGTAAAGAATTATTCTTCTTTTCCGCACTAGGGCAGGAAAAAAATAAGAATTCTTCACCTTATCGCACGATTTTGTATACATTTAACAAAACTAATTTGCTGTTTGTTTAACTGTTTCTATCAAGTTTTTAGTGATAAACAATGTAAATTTAATAATTTTCTGTATTTATTATTACAATCCAACAATCGTAGATAAAGTATGGTAGGCAACTCGTGTGAAAACTGCATTTTGCTTTGCTCGTGTGGTTTTACTACCCTCGCTATCGCTCGGGTGCAAACTCCACACTCGTATGCAAAATGCTACTTTCCGCACTAGACACGTAATATACTATTGTTTGCCAATCCCCCTCCCTATTCTCTGTTCCTCACAAGCTCAAAAAAAAAAATCTACATCACTCTACACGTATAAATTTAAAAACATTATTAATAATTTTGAGTTAGTGAGGGAAAAAGTTTGAGTTTGTGAGGAACAGAGAATAGAGAGGGGGATAGGCAAACAACGTTATTCACGTGTAATGGATGGATTAGACCCAGTAGAACTTACTCGAACAGGGTGGTGACTTGGCTGAACCTATGACCTCACAACTTATTATGCAAGACTTGGCTTATTTTTAAAAAGTGTTTTTGTAGGGTTCTCTTGAATTTAAAAATGAAAAAAAAAAAAACTCTTTCCTACGTCCAAATATTGTACCCATTTGAAAAATATAAACGCCAATAACTTTTGAACTAATTAAATTATTTTGATTGGGCTTCTTGCATTTTGTTATTTATATTGAACATTTTACTATTGATACATTCATTTGTTGATATTGGTGAAATGTTCCGAAATGATTTAGCGTTAAAGTTTTAAGGTTGGAAAGTTGATATTTTTAAATTATCAAGAGATATCAAAACAAAATTTAGTCGTATAAATAGGTATAATTGATGCACATTTTAGACATTTTTTCGATATTTTACGAATTTTTTGCTGACTCAGAAAAATGGGTTTTTGATGTCTTAGATTTATGAATTTCCGGGCGGCACAAACCAAGTTTCAACTCACTAGCTTGAAAACTGTGGGAGTTATGCGTGACACAGACAGACAGACACACACACAAACACATTCAGACACTCAAATTAAAAAACACTCAAATGGTCTTAAATACACACGAAACGAATAATTCTGTTGAAATCTTCGTTTTAGATTTTTTGGGTTAAAACAATACTTTTTCTTTAAAGGTAAGGGAAAGTAAAAAAGTATAGACCTTTTTTCCTGCAATACAGGTTTGAAATGCGGGTCAACTTACCTTTTTGACATTAATAACAAGTGTAAAAATAAAAGAAAATAATTCTTAAACATGGATGGAGCACTAATGACTAATACTTACTCTTTTTTTCTCACGGATGTCCAACAAAATGTCTGTTAAAATAAGAAATTATGATTGTAAATATACAACATTTCAGTATAAAGTGTGTTCTATGATAGAGTATCCAAGAGGAACAATATTCTTATTTTTTGGGTTTTCGAAAAAGTAATTCTTTATCTTTATAAAATCTCCTGCACTCTAACTGCATTCGGCCGCTATCTTGAAACAAAATAGCCTTTTGAAAAACTTTTTACTGAAGTTAACAGGAAGCTAAACACTAAATTTCAAGATTCTAATAAAATTGGTTCCGGAGATATCGTCATGTACAATATTGCATATTAAGAGCCACGACTTTGATTCAAGATTACGGATTGTAAAAATATTTTTAACTAACACCTAGAAGCAAAGAGGAACCTACCTAAAAAATTGCAATGTTCTAGTGCAATTGTTAATATCGCGGAGATATTGCTTTAACAAATATTTAATACAAATGTCTGCTATCATGAATAAAAATGGCCGATTAAAAAACCCTTTTACAAAAGTTGTTTATATAAAAAGAAGTTGTTTATAATAAAAAGAAGCTAAATTCAAAATTGCAATGCTCTAGTCTAGTGCATTTAATTCCGAGATAACATAATGTCGAATTTCGCATATAAATGCCCACAATCTTGAATAAACATGGTGGAACGTGAAAATATTTTTAAGCGAGCACCTAGGGGCTAGGAGAAATATATCTACAACGTTTTACTGCCATAGATCCAGTGGTTCCAGAGATATCGTGATGAGGTAGTCAGTCCGTCAATACATGTATGTAATAAATGTATGGTATACATCCGTGGTATATTTTCTAATTCTCCTAAAAAAATTATATCAACATGGTTATTTTATTGTAGTTAAAATTAGTTTATAATGCTAAGCGTTTAAACATAATCAAATACAGATGCATACACTTATATAATACAGATATATTTAAAAAAAAAAAAAATTATAAAAAATAATAATAATATAAATAAAATAAAAATAAAATAAAAAATAAAAAAAAAGTTTGTCGATTTAAAAGCGATTAAGCCTTTTTGGAATTTGGCATTTCTCAAGGAATCTATGAGAGAAACCATCGACATCATATAATATAACGGCGAGACTTTCATTCATAGTCAGTAATGCCAGTTATGGAGAAACCATTACGCGTAAAAGAGGAAATGTGGAATCAATGTTTTTTAGACAAGATTAAAGTAAAAGAGAAAGGGGACTTACAACAAGTTCAGCGAACTTGGAGTTGAGCTCATCTACTGGAGGCATGGGGACGGTGGGGGTGAGGCTATGGAGGGTCAGGGTGCCGCTCTGATCTACCACACAGTACGTTATCTCCGGCGGCTCCTCCTCCTGTAATCAAAACAATACATTAAATCACTAATAACTATACTTTCACCTATACCAAACTAATGCTTTTACAGAAAAAATAATCAATACTAGTACAGTTCATAAATGGTGCATACATAAAAATCATTATAAGCATCTGGATACAAAGTAAAAAAGTAATTGAAATATCTTTAAGATTGACTCAAATGTTTCAAACGTTTAATGCCCTGAAAAATTATGTTTCAGGCGATTGTGATATTATTAAAATCTTTGTCAAAGCACGAGTAACAAAGTAAGTAACAATAATGCGCTAACCCCTCAATTACATTTTTCAGAGAAAAAAAATAATACAAATATAATATGTTGTGTAATTTTAACAATGATAAGGCTGTATGGGTTAACGCTAAGCTTGACCTATAAACGAGAGCAGGGATTTTCCTGGCAGCACCGAAGACGGAGACAGCTTGCCTGAGTCAATTTTGGACAGTACAGGAAGCCCAATTGTTGAATGAACTAAACGACAATGAGTTGAAAGAAAACTGTCTGCAGCTTGAACAGGAGTCAATTCTATATGAAGACGAGTATGGGTCCAAATAGGAGTGTCAGTGGTTCTGACCTCTTAAAAGAAATAAAAATGTTTCGAGGTGTGATTCATGATGACATTGATAATCCAGCAAAATGCTTAAGTATCTACAATTTGCGGGTTATGAGTTATGACGGCGTGGAAAAACCTAAAAATTAGGGTGGGGAGCCAATGAGAGGCCAGGATTTTGAATTCTAGAAGGTCAGGCCAACTAGACAAACAAAAATGTCACTGGTCCCACCCCTCCCATAGGCCTAGTGGCTTATTTAATTCCTCATTTAGGTTGGCCAATCTGAGTGTCAAAAGTGACAACTCGTAACGCGCATACTGTAAATGGGACCAAGACCCTTTTTCACAATGTAAATTGTATACAGGATTTTGTTGATTATTCAAATTACTATTGCAAGTGCTGAAAGGAGCTTTTCCCATTGGTAACTAATAGAAAACAATTGATCCTAATGAATATAGGCTCATTTTTCAAGGCTCAAATCGTGATGCTACAGTAAAAAGTATTACATATTTAAGGAAAAAACACTTTGACTTAGTTTTAACCAAACATATATTATGTATTTTAAAAATTTTAACACACAAATATTAAATTTGTTAAAGGGTTATTTATTTTCCTTTATTTTTGGTAATTTTATTGACACTTGAAGGATCGGCACGAGCAACTTTCGAGTGGGCGTCAGGCAGATAGTATTAGCAGGGTATATATAAGTACCCCCACGGCTCAACAACAAGAGTCCTGCACCCAAGATTTGCTCAAGGCCTCGCAACTGGTAGGACCACTGAGCACTAAAGAAGGGAAGACAAAAGAACAGCAGAGGGCCTTGGAGGGGTAATTTCACATTTTTACATTCCACAGCCCTTTTGGCAAAAATACTTTCAATTTACATATTAGATATTTTTGAAAACAGAATGAGTTTATCTAAAAGACGAGAGTAACCGTGTTTTTCTACGTAATCGCATTCAAAAAGTAATTTTCTTTGAAATTTTCAATTGTTAAAAATTGGTTTTTATATCTGTTTAAACAACTATCACATACGAGTCAAATGAAAAACATATCGTATAAATTGGATTAAACTTCACAAAATTATTGATGAAATACATTCATCAAAAGCTTTTTTAAAAAATAATATATGATATAGTTTATTACAAAAATGATTTATCTAGAATAGACAAATTGTATGCAAAGCTTCTTATCCTTTCTCAAAAAAAAAAAAAAAAAAAAAAATGAAAGTAATAACAATGCGAAATAATAACACGAAGACAGAAGACTCGGGAGGTGTTTAACCCTGGTTGGTTTTTAACCCGTCCACACAAGGGTCTCAAGCCAATTCGATCTGGGGCTAAAAACCTGTTGGCAGCGCCTACGAAGGAACCGCATGGGAAGTTAGGACTATATTCGATGTGCAGAAAAACTTTTATTTTTTGGTATAAATAATTTACAAATGTTTAATGTTTCTCTGAAAGGCTGGCTATATATATTACCAAGTAAGAACAAAGAAAAAAAGACAAATAACCAAAACAAATCGAAAGTTGTTAAATTGACGGGAAATGTAAAAATCTTTTAACAGTATCAGTGATTTATCACTTCAATAGTGGATTGAATAAATTAGAGAGTTCAATGAATAATTGAACTTTTATGCGCATGCCAATTAAGAAAAGGTATAATGACTGAAAAAAAGCAGTGAGGAGTGTAGTTATGTGCCGAAAGAGGGGTGAGGGGTCGTTCCTGGATTGATCTGCTGAGTAGAGCTTGAATATTTAGGAAGGCCGGTTCGTAGGTGGGGCAGATAAAAACCTTCAGTCAGGGAAACCTATGGCTAATGATGACAGAATTTAAGAGAAAGCTGAAACGAATGTGACCATATTTTACTATATTAAACCAACGAATATAATTAAATTCCTTCGAATTTATATCATTAGTTATTTATTTTTTGCTTCTGTCCTGAAGAATTATATGTTACAATGTTTTTTAAAAACTCTTAGAAATCCGAGAGATAAATTAATCAGTATTTTCAAGCAGAAGTTACAAAAAGGAAAGCAATTAATCACTTTAAATTTTGTCTTCACATCATAAATCACTACATGTATAAGTTTAAATGAATTTAAACTATTTCGAAGATAAAGTTATATAAATGATGTAACCATTTAATAGTACATTTCGCGTCTAGTGCGGAAAGTAGCATTTTGCATGCGAGTGTGGAGTTTGCACCCGAGCGACAGCGAGGATAGTAAAACCACACGAGCAAAGCAAAATGTAGTTTTCGCACGAGTTGCGTACCGTACTTTATTTACGACTGTGGATTATAATAATAAATACAAATATAAAATATTTAATAAATTTCCTGTATGTAAGTTCGTATTTTTCTTTTGATAAATATGACATTAATTCATTAGTAATTAATTATTTCGGGAGGCGTATTATTCTCCTCATTTTCGCCATAATCACTTAAATCTCATATAAACAATTACTTTAATTAAACAAACAGCAAATTAGTTTTGTTAAAAATGTAAACAAACTTGCTAATCGTGAGTTAAGGTGAAGAATTCCTTTTTTTCCGCACTAGGGCGGAAAAAAGAAGAATTATGAACGCACATGCGCAATGAATACTCAGCAGATCAATCCAGGAACGACCCCTCACCCCTCTACGAAAAGAATCACTTTCTATGCATCTAAACAGAGATATTATAATGTTTATATTTCGTATCAATCGTAGATAAAAACTATTAACAATGACGAGATTGAAATTAGAGTTTTGTAACAGTTAATCTCATTTGTGAATAAATTATACTAATTATTTGCAACAGTTTATTTAATTAGAAGGAAGATTATATGTTCTTACTGTTTATTACTGTATAAAAAACACGCATGTCTAATGGGTAGTTCTCTCGATTTTTACGCATCTGGAAACAATTCCCATTTGCGAAGTAACATCATGTCTTATCAATAGCTATAGTGGAGATGAAAAGTATTACTAAACTAAATTGATATTTCTTGCTGTGACGCCCCTGAATAATAAACGATCAAAGATTTTTATAAAGAACAGTAATAATGCTTACTGAGAATAAAGAAACTTAAGCGTTTCATTTACACTAATAATTTATTATTATATCATTTGTACATTATGCTTCCGAGCTTACCAAAGATAGCGGAAGCTATGTGACGGCGTTCTGAAGAACGAAAATTGTTTATGTGTCCGATTTAAAAAAATCAGAGACAGAAATCAGTTTCACACATCATTTTTGGTTCCGTGTCTGTCTGTCGGTCTGTCCCACAATTTTTCCGAACCAACAAATCTTAGAAACTACTCGTCCAATTTTAATTAAATTTGTATGGTAGGTCATGATTAGCCTATTGTTGGTCTTACATAAGTTTCAACCGTCAGCGCCAATTTGTTCCTCTTTCGTATGCGCTCAAACATACATTTATTTACCAAAAGAACTGATCTGATTTATATGAAATTTGGATGGTTTGTCGAAAGTAGCCCGCATATTGCATTTAGCTCCAAATTAATTTCATCCGTCTGCGCTCTTAACTTTCGTCAAATTGATACTTTAATTTACATGTAAATAATCAAAATAATTTTGAAAAATTTAAATACGGGGGAAAGTTAAATAAATTTGACAATAATAGGTTGTAAAAGCATCAATAAAGTATGTTATACGATGCGAGGAAGCTATGTTCCACACTCATGGGCGCAGGCTATTTTTTTAATAAGTTGAATATACCGTATATAGTTGTATCACTTATCTATTAAAATAAAAGGTCAAAAAAGAAGTACCTAAGATTATTACCTCGATAAAAAAAAGAGACAGATGGGGTAAATGTTCGCAGCATGTTGGGTGCAAGATGTTCTTAGATTAAGTTACTGGTAGCATTAACATGGGATAGCATAAAGGTTGTATTAAAACCTCTCAACCCTCTTCACCTTTTTAATACTTAATTAAGTACAATGCTATTCCAACCCATATGAGGGCATTCTAACAAGCTATACAACAAATCACTCCTTATACAGAAGCAACAAGGACTATACAATAATGAATAATCCTTTTGAAATAAAGCGTTGCGACCTAGAAAAACATGTAAAAATAAACGCATTTTATAAGTATGTATATGTACTGGTAATGGAAGCAAAAAATAAATGACAAATAACTGTATCCACAAGAATTTCCCATATCAAATAAGAGTTAGTTAAAAAGAAATGTTAAACTTTCAGTAAGAAGTAGAAAATAAGTTCTCAAAAAGCTACCGCAATTAATGGCTCATTTAAGATTAGTAAGGTTAATCAATCAATCGTAAAGAAGAAGGGTAATACCGTATTGCATCGAATATAAAACGCACCCTGTTTCAAAGGAAAAACCTTCCGTTTTCTTTTTTAACAACTTGTTCAGACGTAAAATTTAGGCAGTCTACTATGGATATTGTTGGAATATTGAATCTTTATTCAGTTGTAAGGCGCATTTGAATCTTTATTTAGATGTATTTATTTAAAAGTTAGTTAAGACAGTAATTATGTGAATGATTTATCTCTAGGAAGTTTGCTTGTTATGATTTAAATCTCTCCTTATCTTCTATGTACATATTTATAAAAATACATCCAAACTAAGAATTAAGTCAAGACGGAGCCCTCGCTCAAGCCAGTTAGGCTATTGAGGGCTCTCACAAACATTCTGTTGTTTATTTGTACTAAGTTTTATATTATATGTTTTTGTACTATTTCATATAGTTAATTATGTTACCACTATATTGTGGAATAAATATTAATATTATTATTATTATTATGTAAGACAGACGCTTTGTTGGCAGAGAAATAGCAAGGTTAGATTTTAAAAATAAAATTTTGAAGTTAACAGGAAATAAGTAATTAGGTACAATGGCCCATTTTACACACAATCTTATCAGAAATTGAACACATTAAAATTCCTGAAAATAGATTAAATAGGAGGACCCGACAATGATATCCAAGCAAAATTCAGAGAATTGGAAATAAAAAGTAAAAACGAGATCTCATCGGTACTCTTGAAAAAGAAGTTCGTAGAAAAAAGATTGTTAGATCTGCAACACTTAAATGTATCGATTAGACGCATCCCGATTTAAATCGATATGGATTAATGTTTTAATTTTCACACCTAGAGATCCATCTACCATATTAACATTTCAATTACAAAGGTGCTGACTTCAACGTATTCCCGATTTTCGTGATGAAAAAACGGGGGTAAAAGTGCGTCTTATATTCGAACCAATAAGGCAATTCTAAAAATCATTGATACAATTTTTTTCTTCTTTATTTCATTTTAAAGCCTTTTAGATTACAACATCGAGAATCGAATGCACCAAATAAAGAAAGCCTAAGGTAAAAGGGAATCAGGAAGTTATCAGTGGGCAAGATTTTTAAGTATAACCAATTCATAATATGTACTTCAAAGAAAAAAATAAAAATAAAGCTTGACTTCTTAACATCCGTATCGAGGGAGGAATGGAACGTGACCTTAAAATTTTCCAGACGAAGAAATGACAGTCCTGGGACCTGAGACACCACCATAAAGGGAAAGGAGTAAAGGACACGACCGTAGAAAGGAAACAACAGCCAAAGAAACAAGACACTGGGCGATGGGTATAATACAGCATCTTCAGCTTTACGTAATAAGTCTAGAACACGTTACACTACGGTGGACTATATCGAATTAAAAAGACAGAAGGATTTGGTAACTATCAAATAATGTAACTACACTTATTACGTCGCGAAGAAAATGAAATAAAGGTAGGATATATTTATTATTTTTATAAAGATTAGAATGCTAACTTTACAAAGATCATAATGATTGTGATTGAATTTCTCATAAAAGATGCGGGCCCATCAACACACCATTCTTAAAACTGAGAAAATAAATAAATAACACGAAAACCATAAACCATGAAAGAATAAAAAACAATGCTGAATGCTGGTTTAGATATTAACATTTTATACGAAAAGAAAAATCTACACTTTTATATAGAAAGACTACAGTGTTTATTTTTAGATAGACTAAAAGATAATTTGGATGTTTAGTTAAACGTGTAATGACTTCCAATAAGTACAAGTACAAGTAGGTATAAATTAAAAAAAAAGTTGTCCCAAGTCCCAACAACAATTACAAGGAATTATACACCAATTTTTAAGCTTTGAAATGTCACAGAGTCATTGGTATTAAACGACGAACCTCATAGTTTTGTAAATTAGCCAGAAAAAGACGAGGTGATTTGTTATTATAAATTAAATGTATAGAATACGTTGAAGTCAGCACCTTTTATTATAATTGAATTCTTAATGTGGTAGATAGACATCAATGTATGATGAAGTCATCAACCTTATGATGAAGGGTCGAAACTTTTCTTAATCGATATGGATTAATGTTTTAATTATCACATCTAAAGATCCATCTATCATATTAACATATTAAAAATTAAATGTATTGAAAATTATTCTCACTATACAAATATATGATACGCAATTGTAATGCTTATTGCACTTCATGTACTTGATTTTAATTTTTATAGACTACTAGCTGACACGGCGAACTTCGTACCGCCTAATAAGCATGTAGCTGCAAACCTTTGAAAAACCTTATAAATTGTTTATTTAGTGAAACAATGTTGCCTTAGATGAAACATTTACATAACAATTTGCTACATATAGGGGAAAGTAGGGTAAAACCGGGAACCTCAATTTTTCCTACACTAGTGCTGCTACCTATCTAGTGATGCAGACAACTCAGTCCTGGATGCCTCTCAGTTGGTTTGTGATAGTTAATGAAAGACGAAACATCGTTTGTTTTATTCAGCACTTATTTAAACTTTTTTTTTTTTTTTTATGAGGATTTGTTTGTGTTGTTAGCAAAGAGCCCTTAAATTTAATAAGTGGTAAGTAAAACTCTTTATTAAGTAGTTTAGTTAGAATTATTAGACACCAGTGGGAGATTTTTTTCAATCACCTGTTGATGAATGACAGCCATTTGTTTTTGAAAACACCCCTTGGGGTAATACCGGGTACCAATGGGTAGGGCAAAACCGGGTCCGGGTAGTAACCGATATTACCCCATAATATATTTGTATGGTGAATAACAACTGTTTTGTTAGAATAAGTCCAACAATGATACAACCCATACCCCATGAAGAAAAAGAGAATTAATAAAAAGCGAGGTATCAGAAAGAGAGGCAAAACGGCGTTCTTACAGGAACCCCTTCAACTTAAAGCAGAACTGGAACAAGAAGAGGCTGCAAGGAAAAAGAAAAAAATAAAACTAAGAAACTTTTTAAGGCACCTAAAGCTAAAAAGAATAAACGGAAGAAACAAGTGGAGGTTTCTACGTCTGATGATGGAAGTGATTCCAGAGAAGTCTGCCTATTTTGTTATGATCTTAATTCTGATTGTGCTTCTGGGGAAATGTGGATAAGGTGTAACGAGTACAACCTCTGGGCACATGAGCAATGAAGTGCTTATGAGGGAGATGGAGGATTTATTTGTGACTTCTGTGAAAATGTAACTTCAGACTGATGTTTCAACAAGATTGATTTTTATAAATAATAAATAGAATAACCATAAATTAGCCATAGCAGTTAAAAATTTTGGATTTTCTTGAGTACCCGGTTTTACCCTACCATTCATCAAAATTCCGATGTTGGCTAAATCCATGAAATTTATTCTCAGGACCTTGTAAGTAAATTATATTAGCAAAATCGGTTAAATTTTAGTGGTCCAAATGTGTTATAAGAAAATAGTTGTTAAATTATTGTTTTTTCGTTGCCCAGGAGTTCATAAATAGGGAAAACAGTAATGGTACCCGGTTTTGCCCTACATTCCTCTACTTGTACAATATACAATATTGCTTAAAAGAACCACAGATAAATAAACGTTCATTTTTATTTATATAGATATAGGTTATAGAAATATTTTTCATGTACATATTTTCCATTTTACCCCCCTCCTAAATGAAAATATGATATGAAAAATGTACATAACAACAATCACTGTCCTCTTAAAGAGCTTTTCCCTAAGGCCTTTTATGAATTAAGTCAATTGTTTTTTAAAAAAAGAAAATTAATGAAATACGGGAATACACATTAAATAGCTAAAAACCTCCGAAATGGATGCACAAAATGTAAAACATAACAAAAATACTTCATGAAGCAGTTAAAAGTACGCAATTCTATATACATCTTATATATTATGTATAATCGAATTATGCATTTATTTCAACTTAATTTATTATGTACTTATACTACCGAAATTATTTTTTACTAACATGCTATTAGAGTGCATACTAGATTTTGTTTTTGTGTGCTATATTACTTTCTATGTGTTAAGTATAATAATAATAATAATATTATAGTTATACATATACATTATACATATGTAGATATAATAACACTATAAGTAATATTAGAGATAATACTTTAACAAACCTTTAAGACAAATGACTTCACACCTCAACATACACAAGATTAAATACTTTTGATTTTAGAAAACGGTTTTTTTCTCGAAGCTCGATAAATCGATACATCATTGTGTGATACACTTTTCTATTAAGCGTCATTTTTCAGTAAAAAAAACAACAAAAGTTGAAGTACATTTTAGTGTGCCTATGTGTTTGTGCGTCCATTTAGGTTGCTTTCCCGTAAGTGGACATTTCATGTAAAAACTATTAAAACTAAATTAAAAGTTCTTAAAATGTAAAAAAAAAAAAAAAAAAAAAAAAAAAAAAAAAAAAAAAAAAAAAAGTAAAATAAAGTCAAGCAGACAACTAAAAATCGGTTGATAAGATAAATACAATTGAACCTTTTGTTTAAAGTGAAAGTTCCACTTTTAATAAAAATTTCAATTTTAACAAATTTTCATGTATGCATTTATAAAGTTATGAAATCCGTTTGCTACTCATTTACTAATTCTTAGAATAACAAACTCTGCAGGTCTGCAGGTTATGAAACTGCAGTAAATTCTACAGAATATACGCTCGGGTTCAGGAAATATAAAGGTTGAGTACACACGAAAACGTTAAAAAAAATTCGGTGCGAAAAAGATAAAATGTAAATTAATGGAGCAATATCGGCGAAAGGAAAAAAAAGGTTAATGGCCTAATTTATTGGTACTTTCTTGTTTATTATTATAAACTGCCCTTACACTAGGTAGTGGTATAAATTGAAATTACCAAGACAGTAAGGAAAAAGAAACCAAAAATATTTAACGCTTAAATGCAAGTACAGTTCTTCAGCATTAAGAGGAAGAAGGGCGCGTGGCAGCAGATGTAATACATCCTTGCACAGCGGTTACACAGCTGTTTGGGGTAAATGTTTCTAGTAGACTACAGCCAGTAAGTGTGTTCACTCGTTTAAACACCTGGCCTTCAATAGACTCTTCCTTTGGGCCTTCCACTATAATTTAGACTTAAGGAAACACAGAGGTAGCCAAGCGTCATATGACAGTTGAGAGTCAACAAACTCTTAAAAACAGGAATAAGAAACCTACTTCATTCATGTGGCTCCTTATTAGTTAAGAAGAAGCTTCAAAATAAATAAAAATAATGTTTCATTAGTAGTTTATTACCCACTATAAGTATATTAGTTAAAAAGAATTAAGGACTTCTCCTTATGGTCTATTGGGTACAATATGCTTGTTCACAAAATCACATTCCACACAAGTTTCATAAAATGGTATATGATCAACCTTTTAACACCAGATTCCAGGCATCTCTTCATTTACATCTCATTATCACTATTCCAATACATAATTCACATATATACAAACAATTAAAAATTAATTTTGTTTTGCTATAATCCTCAAGAGAATTTGAGTCTATATGACTCATAATATATGATAGAAATAGACTCTAATTGGTCAACGTGATTTTTTTAACAAGTATATAGTACCAATAGACCATAAGGAGAAATCCTTTAGTTTTTTACAAATAAAAATAATGTCTTTTTGCAAGATCATTGCTCTTTCCTACTTTCATGAGCAAGACTGCTCATTTATTTTTATTGCTTAACACTTGGCCAGTTACCTTGATAGGCTGATTTTTTGGGAGGGGGTCTGGAACTTTTTTTTTCTTCTGAGTTCCATCCTTCTCATTACACAATGCTTAATGAGTACATATGACACTCATATTATATGCTTCTTTCAGAAACTGACCAAGTGTTAGCAATCAAAATTATAGAGCAATTTTGCAAAGTAGGAGTGAAGTGAGGTTGGACTAAAAAAGAGCAGATTTCTATTCAGGCCACAATCTAGGTATTAAACTTTGATAGGATGACTTTTTCGGATGGTGTCTGGAACTTGGCCCTTTATTCACAGTATAGGTGTGTTGAGGATATTATTCCATTTTGCTACAAAGACTGCCGTCTTTGTTTTTTACGAGGCACAGGAGGGATTATGAATGTCATAGATTTTATCTTGTAAGATTGCATGGGCCTCTGTTGAGGACCTGAGAGATTGGCCTCTTGTGCGGAGTCAACACCATGCAATGATGCCCAAGTCTCTGTGCCAAGCGATCATGCATTTCTTGGGCATTCTTAGATTCTTACATTTGAACTGTAAATGTGCACTCTTTTGCAGATAATTTGTAATTTGTTACCCACGGTATTTATTTTTAAATTATTTAAAAAAAAAAATTTACTCACACAAAGAAAAACTGACATCAGATTAATTGACAAAACAGTATCCGATGGGAGAATATGTATGCAATACACATCGGTACAAAAGTAAATTACCAAATTTTTAAGAAATAAACAAATGACTCTAGCCCTGAAGAACAAATTGAGGACTTTTAAATGTCATGGAACACAATTAAAAACTCAACAAAAAAAGTGCGGTCAGATGACACGGGACTCGGATAAGTTTACTCTAATGTTCCCAGCAAATAGGATGAATTTATAAAACATTAAATACTCGATTTTAAGAGCAAAAGTTTGAGATTAAACCCGTCCAATCAGAAATAAGATTGGTCACTAATTGCAGACGCTATAAAAGCACAAAGTCAAAAATTAAAAATAGTAAAATCTAGCTCCAACCAAGGTGCAACTGACAGAGGTACGTGAAGTCATAGAATCTACCTTGTAGATCTTTCAAAATCAGTGGCTGTTAGTGCAATCAGTTTTTTGATACAACATAGATAGGAGGGTTAAAATTACAAATTTCAACTTCACAGTCACACGGCTATAGCTAAAAGGGTGCAAAATTTCAAGTTTCTAGCTATTCTAGAAGTCACTTATAATTTTAATGATCAGTGAGTGAGTCAAAAAACTTTGAAACTCTTCCCTTTTGACAAGGCTTAATATAATATTTAATATTAAGGGCTCAATTTATTAAAGTTCCCTAAGCTACTTGAGATTAATCTATGTTTCAAATTTCAAAAGCCCATCTTGAGAGGAAGCAGAAATAGAGGGTGTTTAACCCCGGTTTAATTGGTTCAAGTAAAGATGCACTGCATGCTTGCTGGAACTTGGCCTTGCGTACTGTCGCGTCGTGCTCTTAGATATGATTACTTAATGAAGGAAAGCATGCAAACAATATAATGTCTTATGCTAAAGAAAGAATATGCTGGTCAATGGTCATAGATTTTTTTTCATTATACCTCGAAAATAAAATTATATTGTATTTGTTCAATATATGTATAATATTTTTCACCATTTTGCCTTACACAACAAAATATGTAATATGATTTCTTTTTTTTTTAATTGTCAAAACAATCATAAAATACCAATTTCATTAGTAAAGGAGTAAAAAGTAACCTATATCATGGCATTTTTGGAGTTAACATTTTTAGTCGAGTGTATCATACAGATGAGGCAACAACACGTCCGCTCTAGATATGAAGGTCTAAGAAGGATACATGGCTCCAGGATATTAAAGGATTAACTGATCTCGTGGTTTTCGTGACCGAGCCCCAGGCAGAAGGATCTGACAGTATATACGAGACCTTCTTGCAATGGCAAACAGAGTATATAATAAGATGAGAAACATACTTTCCATTTTCTATATTTGAAAGAGGTACCGTCTACTAGAAGCCGATAAGGATACATAACTAATATGCTCTGCTGGCTGGAGGCTATGTTAACAAGGTGTCAACGTCAAATACCTAATCCAATTCGCACTTCATAGCTATTTCGTAATGAGAAGTAAAGTTTATAAGTAAAACAAACTATTGAATCTATGAAAATCTTTACCAACCAAGTAAGCAAAATAACTTAAGAGGTAATTTTCCGGAATTTAGATGTAGTAAAGGTTAGGGGATATGGCTCATTTTCATTTCATGTCGTATTGGAAAAGTTGAAAAACATGAAGCTTCCCACATACCCACCTCTTAATAATACTTCTTCGATCTGTTTCGCATCAATTTATCCCCCTTGTCATTTGTACGTTCATTTGGCCGTTTTATCTGATTGATTACATGCATATTAACTTTTCTATATTTATAGGAGAGATTTCCTTACCTTGGTCAGTAAAGCACCTTAGATACTTGCCCACAACACAATTCAAGGGAGAGGGGAAATATTATCTGTGGTACTACTTGTATTAGAGGAGTCTGACAACGATTTTTTAGCGTCCTCCCCGCCTTTACCAGCTATCACTTCAGTGTTATTAGCGAAAGTTGATTTTTACTAATTGCCCAATGTAAAAAAAACCTCCCTTTCACTAGTTTAATTATTCTAAACATAAAAGGCAATCTAACAAACCTAAATTCATGTTTTTTTGTTTGAGTTAATAATGGAGTAGTTGAACATCCACGTAATAATTGAAATCCTAAGAAATAAGAAATTGTAAATCATGCCCATCATATTGAGCTTATGTCCGCAAGAAAAAACAAACAAATAAAGCCTAAAGAAGGCAAGAAAGCACTATTTTTAGTGAACTAGTAAAACAAAGTTTAATAAAATAATATAATATGTTTATCTTTTAAAAAGATCTTGTCATAAATTTATCTTTAAGGAAGGGGAACTAATGCTTTGTAACACAAATAAAATCATAATATTATTAACTTTTTGCCGTCCACTCAAAACAAAACAAGGAATCAAGAAATGGAAATAATTAATGACTAAGAAAGCAGTACTGGACATGATTGTTTAGTGCGCGAATAAAAATTAGACACGGTTTACGGTCTAAGATACATTCGTCCAGGATATTCAATAGTAGTTAATGTAATACAATATTACGATGCGACGCACTATTATATGCTCGTTTGTAAAATTATTAATTACACGCCGGGTTTCCACCCTTGCAATAAATAATGCAAGAAATAAATATAAACAGGAGAACAACCTGCTTTTTCATAATCAATAATTAGACAAATAAAATGGATTAGTAGGCATACAGTGACATCTATGAAACAATATATTTTTGGAGATAATATATATATATTTCAGTTAAACCGATGAAATAAATAATTTATGAGAGGTTTATCCTTATGTAATGAGTGCGATTATGGTGATATCCTTATGATTGATAATGATAATAAAATATAGAGTAGTAAATTTTCAACTAAGAGTTTTTGCAATACATATAATATCTAAAAATTCTCTTATGAAATCCAATAGACTATGACTGAATAATAATTTAACTAAAACTATACCTTTACTTGTTGTTTTACAAAAAAATCTTTTAAGTAATTCATTACTTGCAAACCCAAGCTTACCTGCAACAAACAGAAAAAACATTTATTAGTGCATTTAATAAACAAGGGAAAATAAGTAAACAGGCATAAATTAAAATATAAACCAATAATTAATCTACCGAAAAGTTCTTTTAATATTTTCCAAGAAAAAAAGAAAAAAAAAAGAAGAAAAGACCATAAAATTTAATATTATTTTTAGCTCTTTTTAAACACAGACGCATTTAGAGTAATAGAAACCAAAAAATTGTTGTGGTTAAGCAATCAGTTGTCTTTGTTGCTGAGTAGATGTTTATATTTTAAGCTTAAAAATAAACAAGGTTTTGTAATGGAAAATAATATTTAAGGAAGAAAACGTTTTCATAATTAATATAATCCAGATAAATATATAATTGTTTTCTTAAAATATCGTGAGAGCTTTTAAAAAGCATGATAGGACTGAGAATTTTAATCTAATGTATTGATTCAACTCGAATTAAGAAAAAAACTATAGTGAATTACAACAAAGGATATATGTATATAAATAAAATACATCATTTAATTGGACCGCTATAACAAATAAACATATTCTCATACACAGGCATTTTTAAATTAAAAATAAAGGTGAGGGTACCTGAAGAAATAGACGGTGACGATAATTGCTTTCTAAACCAACAATATTTACATCACCAATTAAAACATATTATCATATGATAAAAAGTATTACGACGGATATCTTACGAGATAAAGGCATGGTTGTTAAACTTAAAACATATTGAAGTAAAACTAAGAGACACTAATATACAGTATAAAAATAAAAATAAAGAAAGAAATTAACTTTTTAAATTGATCTAACATTTGATAAAACGATTTAAGAGACCACAATAGAAGTTCTAAAACGCTAAGTACAGAATTGAATGTTTCCTTAAGGGGTTCTTTGCGTGGGAAAATTAATCAAGATGTCAAACGAATCTGCGTGTTTTATTTAGTACTGAATTAATGATTAAAGCTATAATATGCAAGGGGCTGCTTACTAGGGATTTTAGAACTCGTCTACTAAACTTTCCTAAGCCATTAAGAAATCTTCTACATTTCATACGTATGGTACAAGACAGGTCAGTGGAATACAGCCTGCTTGGAGAAATGTTAACATAAGGACATTTTTAAGTACCTTTACAATTTAACATTGTTACGGTTTAACGGTTCTCCGAGAAAAATACTCTTCTATCATATTTCACTGTACACCCATAACGATCGTTCATTCTTCTTTCATGACTTCTCCATTCTTAAGCCGTCATCCTTATGCGGAAGGTGAAAGTAGATCGATACACATTAAGAGATTTCGGTGAATGCAGTATAGAACTAACGATCATAACCTTATCCTTCGAGCGTTAGATTACAAATAAGAAAAGAAGGGAAAAATACTGTTATTTCGATACTCAGAAAAAAGTTTCATCAGTTGCCAGGATATGATAAAGTCGCGTGACCGACGCCTGTCTCGTACCTCAGTACCGGTTATAATACATTCATCGTATCCCAATCTAACGCATTAGCAATCCTCGCCAAGAAACTTCTTTTATATTTCAATTGAATTAAGGACATAAATTGTGTCGATTAGTTAATTAAACAAATACTTAAGAAGTTGTAAAAATTGATAATACCAAAGCGGATATCTATAAGCATACTTAACTTAAATCAAACCACTCACAGTTTGAACCAATGAATCGACCTCGTAAATAATTTAAGAACAGTGTCGGATCAATTTCTCCTAGTAAACAGGGAAATCACCCTAGATGTGAATGGCACACTGTTTCACAGTTAAACCTTTTTAAGTAATGAAACCAAAGAGAAAGCACTCGGGATGATGTTAACCTACAAGACGTAAGCAAACGTAACGAGATTAAATCGGTAACGGAGTTCCAATTTAATCCTAACAAAAAAAAAAAATCGATTATGCCGGCAAGATACACTGAAATGAGACCAACTCTAAAAGCGCTCTTCTCTTTTTTTATTATTGATTTTGACTCTAAAGAATATTGTTTGGCAAAATAAAGTTATTTCTTTGGCTCAGAAAATTTAATTTTAACTCATTTTTCACATATTAAATAATATTTATATATTATATGTATATATATTTACGTACATTTATTTTTTTTAAATATATATTATATATTACATACTATACATGTCTGCTCATAAGCTTAAGTAAAACTGTGATTATCAATGTAAGATCTTATACATTTCATTTTTAGGTCTAGTAAATTTGACATCAAACAAAGTTGATGAAGATAAGTACCAGTAGCTTAAATCAGGGCCTGATTTAGGCCTATAGGCGGCCGCCTAGGGTCTCGCACAACAAGAGGAGGTCACACCACAAAAATTGCATTTTCTAATGCTAATTAACTTCGGTAAGCTCGAAAGTTGGAAGTGAAACCTACATACTAATAGAGAATATGACGAAAACACATGCACACATATTAGAAATGTTTATTTGATACATGAATTCACGATTTCATTTCGATTTACGCAATTCACAATTTTTGGGTTTACAGTGGTGAGCCAGTTTTAGTAGACTCACAGCACACACGTTGTGATCAGAAAACCTGCAATAGTTTAGTTAAATTTATTTTCGTATCTGTTTTTGTAAAGTTTACTGGCTAAAGTTTTATGTCAATTTTTTTCGGAAAGAAAAAATAGTTGTGTTTCTCAAGACTCCAAGCAATTAGTTATTTTCTACTTATTAATATTACGAACTTGAACACACGTAATTTTATTGATATCCTAAATGCTCTTTTCTTTTAAAGAACAAATATTAATCTTAGTCAAGTCAACGAAAGAAATATTGCGGAAATAAATCAGATTGTTCGGACGTTTGTTTGAAAATGGAATAAGTATCAAAAGTCCATCTTGGAAAATACATAGGTCCAATTCTTTTTTTTTCAGAAATATCTAGAAAATGTCTATATATGCACAAAAATTCATCATCGCATTCATACAAAAACATTTTATCAAGTAAGAAGAGTTGAAACGCAAAGGCATATATTATATGTTAAGACAAAGGAGTAGGCGAGCAAAACCAAAACAATGAAGGGGAGGGTTATGTTTCTGTTCACGCAAACTCCAAACTACTAGTCCCTGCCGCCGATCGCTGAATGCTCTAACTGATTTGAAACCAATCCGTGATTCAATCAGAGCCTGGTTGGAACAACCGACTAACAGTCAGAGTTTGATACATTTTATGTGAATATCTAAGTGTAATCTAATTAATTGTCATGCTTGCAATAAATGAATTTATTTTTAGGCTCGAAAATGGCTGGTAATAGCCGAAACGTTGCTACAGTTGACACGATTTAGAGCAGGGGTGTCAAACTGGCGGCCCCCGAGGTAATTATTTGTGGCCCTCGATGCTCTGGTACTAAATGAAAACAGAACAATATGTTTCGAATGGAACATTGAGAAGGCAACAGATTCAAAAGGACACGGGCCAACGCAAAGGAAGGGTAGGAAGGCAATGAGAAAATTTACTTCGTTCCCTATAGATTTAGAATCCGAATTCTTTTCCTTCCTCTTGGTCTTCTCCCTTCACTTCTGGCTTCTAGGCCTCTATTAGGAATCACCGTCAATCCTCTTTATGTGGCAGTTCCATCTAAGTTGGACATTCTCTGTTCTCAACACGGGCTGGATTTCTAAGCCCACTCTTATAGTAGAGTTCCTCATCCGGTCTCTCCTGGTTTCCTCAGGCACTGCATTTCTGTGGCTAACTTGACTCTGGCTATACTTAGTCAAAGTCCAAGACTCACAGCCATATGTAATTGTGGCACTTAGATGGATTTGAAGATTGTCGTCTTAGTTCTTTGACTAACTTCAGCTTGGCTAATAAAACCCCTATTCATGGCGTGAAAAAGTCTGCCTGTAGCTGCTATTCTTGGTTCTATCTCTTCTTTGCACTTACCATCAGAATTCACCATCACTCCTAAATACTTCAAGCTACGCACCTGCTCTAAGTGCGAATGGTGATCTGATGTTCCTTCCTCTCTCTTGCTACTGTCATTGTCTTAGTCTTAGCGACATTAATGCTAAGACCTCAAGCTTCGAGCTCCTCTGTCCAGACATTTACTAATCTCTGGAGGTTCCCAGCAGTCTCTCCTACCAGAACAAGGTCGTCAGTTAGAGCCATCACTGGGAGAGTAACTGCTTGTAGCTGCCAGTTAACAAGATAGTAACCTCTTATTTTGCCTTTACAGGCCTTGACGACATCATCCATAAAAACGATAAATAAGTGTGGGCTTAAAATATCTCCTTGTCTACTTCAAAGAATTTTAAAAAAAAACTCTTTTTCCTTTGAAGTTGAAAATGCTCCCACTTCAATACAACTGGAATTATTGATTTCCAGAATGATTCCATTTTAAAAAAACAAACATAGAGAGAAATAGGAATTTCCCAAAATATATTCCTATTTATGTGAAAAATACTCGGAAATTAAAATGTTTGCTGCACAAATTTTATGCTATACTGGGAATACATACTTGTGTGAGCAACTATTTTCGTCCATGAAATTAAATCAAACGGCCTACAGATCAAGATTAACTGATAAATTATATCTCTCTGCTATAATGAAGATTTCTGTGCTCAGTCTTTAAATCCAGATAATTGGAAAACTAGTAGGGGGAAAGCGCTGCCAAGTTTACGTTAAAAAATAAAAAAAATAAATAATTTAATAAATACATTAAATTAAATGTTTAAAACATAATAAATTATTATCCTAAAAGTTAAGAAAATTTGTAAAATGATGT
The DNA here is from genome assembly GCA_951217055.1 of Gerris lacustris. Classification (NCBI taxonomy): domain Eukaryota; kingdom Metazoa; phylum Arthropoda; class Insecta; order Hemiptera; family Gerridae; genus Gerris; species Gerris lacustris. The sequence goes on along the minus strand of OX578276.1, from coordinate 82,833,225 downwards.
GGTCCGCGGAATCTCAACAGTTTAATAAAAGGCCCGTGTTTTAATTGAGTTTGCATCCCTGATTTAGAGTATTCTTCTTACACATTACCCTTAAAGGATCCACCTACGACATTAAATATTACTACAGGGTACACCTCGCAAAACTATTGGTCCGAGTTTGAGTTTGGGCTTCGTTGGAACGCCCTGTGACTAATGCGCATGCGTCAGACAATTTCAAACAAGTTTGAAGTGTGGTTGAATCAAACCTAATAGCGTCGATATGATACTAAAATAATTCTTATTAATAAGGTTTAAAGAATGGAGTTAAGTTCTACCAAGGTTTTTTTAAAAAAGCAATATATTTCAGAAGTTACTCCAATTATGGAGTTCTACAAAAAGAACATTAGAACCTTAAGAAAACTATATAATTCTTATTACTGTTTCTAGTAATCAAATAATTTGATCGTAGTGCGGTGACAAATATATAATATATTTTAATTAGGTACTTGCAAAGTTTTATCTAGTCAGGATTTCAGTCTATAGAGTGTATACGCATTCCGTCTTTCAACGAAGAAATCAAATTAATTGAATGCAACATAATGTAATTCCTTGAACAATAAAATATATTGATGAGAATCTATTGTAAATCTATTGTGAGTCCAACGGCACTGTAAAGGTCAGTCAGTTCATCTGAATACCCTGACTTTATTCTACTAAGCTTCAATATTTTCGAACAAAAATCTATTTCACAATGCCCGACAAAAATGCTTATTTATTATTCTAAAAGTTAATACTATTCCTACAGGGGCACGAGTTCTAAAACAAAACGCCCTTATAAGAAACATGTTGAAATATATATTTTTTGGTCCAAGTATTCAAAATATATAAAATAGACGGTTGGAAGAATGTCATTGAATATATTAGAAGGTTTCAATCAAGCACGCTTGAGAGGCTAAAAATATATAGTTAGATCTTTGTAATAAAAGTTTACACCAAAGGAAAAAGTGACAAAGGAAATAGAACCAGTGAAATAAACTATTAATTTCTAAAATAATAACAATTCGACATCAATATAAAAAATTACTTATCTCATCGATCACAAGATAATTATAATCAAACCAAAGAAAAAATAGCTCTTTAAATTGATTAAATTAACTGTACAATGGATAACATAGTTTAAAGTAAAAACTCAAAATTACATGATACTAAATCTAGAATATATAATTTTAGATTAAATGTAGGTTGACTAACATAAGAATAGAAAGAAGGAAAGACCTTCTTATTAAAAACATAAAGAATTTTTGTCTTAATATATTTTAAGGTCTTGTTAAACTTGAAGATAATACAGGTCAAAACACTCCCTAAATATTAATTACCTCTGCTTTCATAACTGCTCTGATCCCACGTGATACATTAAAATTATATATATATCGATCATAAATACGCATACCTACGTAGGAAGTAGCAAAAAAACACAAACATAAATCTATTCAATAGGAATCCGGTAATGTCATTTGTTGTTGAGCTGGCAGCAAGTGAATAATATTCCATTGTTATTAAATTCGCGACAAAGTGAACATTAAAAAGCAGTATGATAGTACCGTACTCCAAGTTAGACTTTAAGAATGGCTCTAGGAAAGCATTTTAGGTGCAAAAGCAATACGACAGATAAAAGAGTATAATTAACATGACCCACGTTTTTCTAGTTTAGTCTACTCTAAAACTTTGTGACATATATTTAAGACACACCTAGAACAACGTCACCTGCCATCGAAATAATTCTTTAGTGTAAGCCAATTATAAATAACTAGAGCTGATTGAATATAGCAGTAGTAAGAAGGACACATCATGAAAGTATTTGAAACTGTAGGTTAGTTACCCTTTTATATTACCACGACCAATTTTAATAATCGTACTTGAGTCATTTGTCCTGAAAGCTATCTTTAATTCTGATAAAAATGCTGAGTACATAAAAATGGTTACACTTTTCACTGATCTAAAATCACTCTATTGCTCAGGAGACCTTCAAAAATTAAATTCTCTAAATAGATATTACATCAAAATACTATTTTGTCTAACAATTAAGACTAAACATAATTGATAAATGTATTCGAATTTTAGTGCAGTCAATCTGTCTTGATAAGAGGCTGTCTGCGGAAAAAATTCGAGGATGATTTTTTTTGCGATGATCGTTTGGGACACATGAGAAAAGCTTAACTCCAACTTTTCGGGAACATCCGGTTGTGGAAGTACGGGGTACGGGGTACAAAAGTCACAAAAAGTATATACCCTTCATGATGCATGTCGTTGGAAAGCTCTTTATGAGTACAGTAATTTTTATACACTTTTTTTTATACACTTTTGTCATATTTTTATTCTTGAGGAGGGTAAAAAGGAAAAACAGGAAAAAAAGCTGCCGTGATAAAAGTCAAAATTCAAGGGAACTATTTTTTACATGAATCGCTTGGGGCATATAAGAACAGCTTAAATCCAATTTTGCGGGACCGTCCGGAAGGTAGATGGGGGGGGGGAAACTCATCGTTGTTCGTTTATCTCAAGTTTTTATTATTTTTCTGACTCCAGTTCCGCTTTTTTGCCGGTTGATTGTCCGCTGATGAATTTCCTGCTGATTATGCTTCACTCCCTAAGGAACTTTTTTCATGTTTGCTAGTTGACATTGAAGGCAGCAGTTCGACTTGGGAGGGCAAGTCAAAGTCAGTATCCTCAAGGAAATCTTCTTCAGCATCTGCGAGAGGTATGTTGCCGCAATTTTCTCCGCCGCAGTGTTTGCAAGCAACTGACCATGGAAACCCCGCTTTTCTGCAACCGCAAGCTGCACCATAATTATTTATTTTACAGCCGCAGGCACTCAGTTTCATAAGTCTTTCCGGTGCGGGATCAAGCTCCGTTGTCACAGGTTCCAGTCCTCGGGCAGTTTTGTTCCCCTCAGTAAGGGTCAATGTGATTTTCCATGTTACCCCAATCTTATATGAAGATATGACAAAAGTGTATATATCAAAAATTACTATACTGTTAAAGAGTTTTCCAACGACATTCATCATAAATGGTGTAAACTTTTTCAACTTTTGAACCCCGTAACCAGTACTTCCGCCGCGCAGTCCGGATGTTCCCGAAAAGTTGGATTTAAGCTTTTCTCATGTGCCCCAAGCGATTCACAAAAAAAAATGTAGTCTCGAAGTTTTGCTGCACAAATTTACTGTTCATTAATAATTTTTTTTTCTTTCTTGTTTTTCCATATTACCCCCCTCTTAAATGAAGATATGACAAAAGTGTATATAACCAAAAATTACTGTACTCTTAAAGAGCATTCCAACGACATGCATCATTATGGGTATAGTATATACCCCCAAAAGTATTTTTGTGACTTTTGTACCCCGTACTTCCGCCGTCCGAATGTTCCCGAAAAGTTGGAGTTAAGCTTTTCTCATGTGCACCAAGCAGGTCAAGAAAAAAAATATATATAGTCTCGAATCTTTGTGGCACAATTTACAGATTTACTGTTCATTTATTTTTTTTTCCCCCCTTGTTTTTCCTTTTTACCCCCTCAAAAATGAGAATATGACAAAAGTGTATATAACAAAAATTAATGTACTCTTAAAGAGCTTTCTAACGACATGCATCATTAAGGGTATATACTTTTTGTGACTTTTGCACCCCGTACCTCCTACTTCCGCAACCGGATGTTCCCGAAAAGTGCTTATCTTTTTTAATGGTTGAAATGGTATTTGATTACGGAGAACTTATATATAACTTTGCATTGTTTAGGCTCATTTGTTAACGTCTTTCGTAGCTCGGCGGGCCGAAAAAAAACCTCTCACGGGCCGTATGTTTGGAGACCCCTGATTAAAAACATTTAGTTTAGAGTATTTTTTTTTTTTTTAAATTATAAAAGTTAAAATACATTGATAAGTAATTATGTAAAATTCCAAAATAAGGAAGGATTATCTGTAAACATTTACAAGTCACGCAATTACGACGAACTAAACTTTGTAATTCCCAACTTCAACGCCTTGAAGAGGATAACATTATGAATTCAAAAGCGTGCCGCGAATACCTTAAGGCAAAATAAATAAATCAACGAAGCTTTAACAAAAAATTCCCTAGAAACAGAAAGTAACAAATTCCTTTCAGATAACTTAATAGTTCAAGCGAATTAAAATTATTATGTATTCACTTATTGTTGGTAAAAAATGCTACAACAGTTAACATGTAATAATCTCATTTATTGCTGTAAATGCAACAATATTAATACCACTCAACGCAAAAATAATAATTACCCTATAACCAATATTAACCACATTTCATCCTAATTTGCAACAGAATGATAATTGCAAATTGCAAGAAACGATCAAAACTAGTATATGGATTTCAAATTATTTTGAATTAACAGAAATAAAATTGTTTATAATAAGGAAGTTAGTAGTAAAATATTATTTAATTTTTAAACAACAAATATTATTCAATATTCAAAGTGAGCAGGAAGAATATTGTCAGCAATCACACATATTATGTACTACATAATATTACTTTGTATTATTTTCCAATTCTAATTGAAAAAGAAACACCTTATAAATATACAATATATATATATATATATATATATATATATATATATATATATATATATATATATATATATATATATATATATATATATATATATATATATATATATACACGTGTGTGTGTGTTTTTAGACGTGAGGAGCATAATGAATTATAATGACATATTGTACTTAAATATTTTATTTTTTAAGTAAAATATAATTATGAGAAAAAAAGGAGTTAAATATAATCTATTTTGATACAATGTAGCATCGTCTCTTATTTAAAGAATGAATTATTTAAAAATATACATATAATAATACATTAGCATACGAAGTAGGTATTTATGTCGTTTATTTTTATAAATTGTATTTTTTAAGAACCATTATTAAAAATTACTCAAGCTAGCAAGCAGAGAAGAGAGTAAAACTTATTTTTATGCAAAATCTTCATCCCCAGAATTAAGTTAAGCGGCTGATACCGTCTGGTTTTTAAACTGGTTATTATAATTTTCGGTTTGAAACATTTCTTATATAATATGAAATTTTAAAAAGCTCAGTAATTTAAGGAAAGTTCGTAATAATTATAAGATTCTTTACCTAATGGAACATTTTCCTTTTTTTCTAATTTAGGTAATTTATTTTAAAAAAAATAATCATCAGGCACATTAAACAAAATTAAGGATTAATTAAGCCAATCTTTTTTTTTTTATCTGTGTCACTCGTATGCATTTAAAAAGTAAACATGCAGGTAACATTAACATTGTAGTATATAGAAAGTCCCATAACTTGCATATTCATGCTATTTATTTTTAGAGATTTACAAAATGAATAAAAATAATCAGAATTTAAACATATATATGTATATATATAATCAGAGTGCTGCTTGGAGGATCTCTAAAATCGTCTTCTAAGATTGAGATAGAGATCTTGAAATCTAAAACTTCTTTCGCATAAAATGAAAATTAAATAAAAGCCATTTAATTTTAAGAGTAAACCTGTTGTCTTTGCCACACTTAACGGTAGATGCATATTAAGTCTAGACTAGGTACTTGGAAAGTCTTTCACTTTGACTCCAGTTAGCTTATTCATTATGACAGTTAATTTCTAAAATATTTTCTCTGTTACTTATTACATAGAAAATACAACTTGTTTTATTTGAATTATATTTTTATTTATATACATTTAAATTAATGTATATATTAATGTCTACCAGTGGCGGATTAAAGGGGGGGCGGGGGTGGTGACCGCCCCCCCCTTGATTATACTTTTTTCCAACGACTACCAAATTTCATATCAGAAATGCATAAAAGCGCTGTTTTGAGAGGTAATATTTTCAAAATTTTCCGAGGGAGGACCCCCGGCCCCGCAATATATCCTCCACCCCCCCCCCCCCCCCCCCCAATAATAAACTTCTGACGACGCCAGGCGTCCCGGAGTTGTCCCGTTTTTGGACTTTAAATCCCGAACTTGTCTCCCGATAACACTTTTCGGGTCGAAAAGTACGAGTATTTGCTTTATTCGATGGTCTTCAAATAGATATAATAACTTATCCAAATTAATTTACTAAATTTAACTATTTTTTTCTAAATATAAAATTTGGTCCGTTGTCATGGGCTTAACGGCTCGTAGATGTATAATGTGAAAATATTAAAAATCCTCCTTTAGCTTCCGAGCTTACCGAAGGTAACAAACTGTGATAAATTTTCGTTAGGTATAAATTTGTTTTAGGTAGGTATTTTAGACAAAATACCTAAAAATAAATATTGTAGGTGCACAACTTTTATTGTGTTATAATAACTATACTTTTAAGTTTGTATTATATTTTTTTTTAAAAATGTACTTGTGTTCATGTTCATACTTGTATTCCATCAAACTACACCATATAATCGAGCCAAAAATTACCCTTTTGTGACTAAGTATTAAAATCAAATTTTACCTCAGAAATGCATTTAAGCGCTGTTTTGAGAGGTCATATTTTAAAATTTTTCCGGGGGAGGACCCCCGGACCCCCCGCTATATGCACCCTACAATAATTAACTGCTGACGACCTATGACTTACGGTTAAGATATTTTACTGCAGTCAGGGGGGGGGGGGAGAAATCCTGAGAACTCCCCCCCCCCCCCCCTTTACTTAGGGCTTTCCATACTCCCGAAACCCCCTTGGAGGGTCAGATCGCCACCCCCTCGATGACACCCTTAATCCGCCACTGATGTCTACATCGTATAAAACTAACTCTGGAAACATATTTAAAATGTATGACATGCTATTCTTAACAGTATGCTTTAAAAATTATTGTTGGCAGTAATTCGGTTTCCCCTACTTTGTTTATTTATACGAATTACTGATAACTTAAATAAAAAAATAATTTCATCCTTGTGGATTGATAAAAAATAAATATTTTAGTAAACCCAAATCTGTGAAATGGAATTTTAGAAATTCAATTCTGTAAGTGATATTATAATTTGCTTTTAGATATTTAATTTTAAAAAAATAAAAATATATCCATAAATTACATACTGAGATGAGCAAGTTGTGGATAGCTCTAAACTAAAACCTCCAGTCTGAGTCTGAGGTTATAATATATTATAAACCTATAATTGACTATATTAACAATTAATATGTATCTATTCAAATAATCTGTAGACTTACATTTAATTATTATATTAATATCTAACACCTGAGTTAAAATATTAATTTTCTTATATCCTCCAAGAATCTGTGATCGTCAAAGTTCGTCCGCGGAACATAGCTTGCCTATAAGCAGTTTATAAAAAGACCGGTGGAGAGAGGTCATACTCCGCCCATGTTGCTCCATGTTTCATGACCCTGAGTACAAAATTAGTTAGAAGGCCAAAAAATCAAGTTATTGTAAGTTTATCACTTTACAGGTAATTTAGTCAAATATTAATCCAAATTAAAGTGGGACCTATTAAGTGACAAACTAACAATTTTAACTAATTTTGTACACAGGATCATGAAAATCACCTGTTCTACCAACACGGGCAAGCCCATGTCCTGCTGGAGAACTTAAATGACCACATATTTAACCCGTCTGGTAATAATCTAATAATATGTTGACCAGAAAGTAATGGAAGCAGCAAAAATAAATAAAAATAAGAATACGTTTAATGTAGAGCATTTAGTTCTATGATTTCAAAATAGGAAGTAAGCAATATAAAAATATTTATCGAAGGGAAAGTTACAGATCTTGCACGAGCTACTACAATTGAAACAAAGAAATGTCAAAGAGACAATCAGATGTTAACAATCAGACGTGTGGAGTGATGTTGACCATAAAAAGATAAGCACAATGTCAGTATATCACCGGGGCCAAGTAATGAGGACCCACGAACACTAGGACAATAGAATCAGGGCGACATAATCAGTGACATTACTCTACAACTAACTATTATTCCACTCCACTTTGCATAATGTTCCTACCGGCATACCCTCATAGTTTTGACTCGTTAAAATAACTTGATGATACTCGTACTAGTTCATAAACAGCCATGATATATGTCATATGAGAAAGTAGATAGATACCTGACTTCTATTTAAAAGCCTAGAAATTATTACAAACAACTAAATAGTTCGTCTAATTTGTATATAATAGAGAGACTTTCAGCCTACATAAAAATGAGAACTAGATTGAGTCTACTTCGTGCCGAAAATGTCAATGAGCTTGATACCAAAACTCGGATTACAAAAATAATAAACAATCAATTGCAAATTAAATTCTTTCACGATGTTTTAAGTATTCGCTTAAAAAATTGTCAAGATTGCACAATAAAAAATAAAGGTAGGTATATAATAAAAAAAGGTTTACTACTTCCTCGTTAAATCATATAATTAAATCCACCTGTATAAATAATTATAGCAATTCTATTTTCAGGGAATTTAGTAGTTATTTGTCTTATTGCGGGTTGGGTCATTCCTGATTCCATAAAAAGTGTATTATACTGCAATGAAGTGTATTAAAGCTTTATGTAAAATTTCTTCATTCAAACAATTAGTAATTAAATTATAAAATGACCAGTCAACCAAAAATATGAAACGAATAACAAGTTTAATGATGTTTAATAGTTTTGGGAGAAAATATAATTGTTTTCCTTGTATATTTAAACAATTATTTTCTGGATAAATTATATTTTTGGTACTAAATTTGTTATAAAATACTTAATCGTTTCTCCTCTTCTGATAACATGGAAGTTCCTACTTAGATATAATAAGATCCCACAACAATAATCATACTATTAAAATATTTAAGAAGTGCAACAGGTGGGGGGTTTCTATCAAAATTAATTTTGTTTTCAAGATACAGTTAGAAGAGAAAAAAATATCATGGTCAGTTTAAATTGACAAAAAGGAACTGAAAACCTCCAAAACTCTGAGCAGAGATGGCCACTGTTTAAAACCGGTTTCAACAGTTAAAATCACATTTAATTAACCTTGCTATCAAAGTTTAGCTAAGAGTCGAGTAAACACTGTCAATGCACTTTTTCAATATTTTATGTTAAATATAGTAAAGATAAATTATTTACATAACAGAATAATATATATATACATTATTATACGGATAACAATATACAGTGTGTCTCAAAACAGTGTCCAAGAGGAAACTTTTTTTTTATTTTTGGGGTTTTCGAAAACAAAGTAATTTTTTGTATAAAACTCCTGCTTGTTTCAAAAACATCTAAAAAAGTTAAAATTTTCTTGAATTTTTGTACTGGGTTTTTACTCTCTTGAAAACTTTTTTTTAAAAAAACTATTTATTTGTTATGTAATCAAAAAAGATTTTTCAAAGTTGTTCAGAATTGCAAAAACAGGTAAATTTCACTTAAGTTATTAAAATATGAAATTTTCCCCAAAATATTGAATTTTATTTTTTTATTTTTTTTTTCTTCATTGGCCTTATAGCCATACACAGCCATAGTGATTTTTTTTAAATTTGTAAATTAAAAAAATCACAGGGAAGTACTTGCATCCAAGCACTTTTTAAGATTTCGTAGATTATTAAGCATATACATATACGTTATTATATTATGAAATTAAAAAAAAATTGTATAGCCCCATTTAGCTTTATTTGAAAATAAAAAAAATATAAACAAATGTAGGCAGAAGGCCCCAAAAATTAAAGGGTCCCTGGTTCGATACTCTAATGTCAAAATGTTTTTTATCGGTAATAACAACTTATGTCTTATCCCAGCGGGGTAAGACATGTTTCACACTGATGATCTCATCGATTAGATGAGTAAAGTGGCCGGATAACCCCCGTCCTGTAATAACCCTGAGAGTTGATCGGGACTAAAACCCAAAAGAAAAAAAACAAAAAAAACAACAATGTAAATTAAATGTTGTCAGGAAATTTATAATTTTCTAAATATTAGCTTATTGCTTGATTTTAAAGTATTTACTCTATTTTCAGAAAATAAAATACTATTTATTTTTTTGATGTTGTGGGTCTATCGGGAAATAATATTTACAGGGTTTTTGATACAACCAAAAAAGTGTGTGTATACAGGTATGTTCTTATAAGGCTATTTCTAAATTTAATATTATTAACTTCTGTTCTGAATAAGTGAATACCAGACCAATACATTTCAACTACATTAGATACACTTCAAGCAATTTAGCATCAACATATTTTTTCTACCAGTCTCCAATACATACATCACACACATGCATCTCTCACTTTAACTCTGAACACTGCTAGAAAGGGTCCAAACTTAATATCCCAACTTTGAAACTAAGATCGACTTCAAGGTTTCATTATTATTTTTATGAAATATGTACAGCACAATGAAAAAGTGCGATCGTCTATGTCAAATGTCGGCTATCTGTAAATAAATCATGAAGCTACATTACATTGTACAGACGTGAGACAATCACACTGGATTGTTTCAAGCCCTACTAAGATTAAGATCGGGTCATGTCAGCCAAGCCTTAGCCCGATACCGCAAACCAAGAGAAGTGTATTGAGATCAATACAAGTATTTCCGGGTTTATAAGCAGGGAAGGCTTTATGAAGTGTACAACTTCATGACTCGAAGCTTACCAAGTTTTTACTCTCACAATAAACTATTGGTTATGAAGTTTGACAGTTTATGTGACGTAAACCAAACATCGATCTATCACACAGAACAATAATATGAATTTTTAAGAATATTAAAAATTACAACATGTCTTTTGTACAGACAATAACAAAATTCTGATTGATATCTCTGTTTTTAACTTTTCTCTGTCTTCAACAATTCTATTGAATCTAAACCGGATGCTTAACATTCTCTTAAAATATTTCACCATTATTTAGTTGTATTTTCTTTAACACCCGTTTAATAATAATCTATAATAAAACAAATACGGGTCTTAATTCGTTGCCTGGACTTTTTAATGTGGTAAATAAAAGAATATATATATATATATATATATATATATATATATATATATATATATATATATATATATATATATATATATATATATATATATATATATATATATATATATATATATATATATATATATATATATATATATATATATATATATATACACATATACATATATATATATATATATATATATATATATATATATATATATATATATATATATATATATATATATATATATATATATATATATATATATATATATATATATATATATATATATATATATATATATATATATATAAAAATTGGGGTTTGGTCATCTTAAGGAGACTACGTTGAGAAAAGTATCTGAATTATTCGCCTCCTGACAGCCACAGATAAAGATTATATAAAGTCATAATAAAATTACTAAAGACGTTTCCGGAGGTCCTCGGCCAAGCGTAGAGTGGGCTTTCTTCTCGGTCTAAGAGATGCAAGGTCAGAATCATCGCACCGTGATACTGTGGCCCACCCACTATTCTTTTCTTCTTGTAAAAATAGACAAGCAACATCAGGTAGGCAAAGAAAAGGTAACGGAATCAAGTGGAAGCAAAAAGTGTCGACTTACATTATTTTATTTCAAACAGTACTAGATAATTTGAAGACTCGATTATCATGTCATTTTAATGAAAGGGAAAATAAATATTAATTGCTTTTGCACGCAGCTAACATATTATATATTTTCGTATAACATACAGTGAAACAAAATAGTAGGAGAAGTTGGTATGACTTTCTTTATAAAGAACAAAACAAATTTTATGATAACAATACAGACAAAAAAAAATGTATTTTTCAACGGTTTAAAAAAAATGTAGTGAATTCAGAGAATAAAGGTCTTCCGGAAAGAAAAGAACAAAAAAAGAGAGAAGAATAAAGTTCATATTTTAAACCTAAATTAGCCTTTACTAAGCATAAATAGACGGCGATATAAAATGAAGAAAATCGAGAGTAAAATATGTATATTAAATTTAAAATTATTTTTGTAAAAGAGCAGTCTGTAATATAAAAAAATAAATCATTGTTAAGGGCAACGTGAAAAGAATAAATATAATAAAATAAACCGGACTGGGTTATGACATTTTTTTAATGAAAATAACCAATTTCTACAAACGCAATTAACGTAAGAATTTACCTTATACCATTGTTGTTCTTTTTGTTACTTTTACTATTTAATAGAAGCACTAATTTTTAAGATTACTTAACCTAATTCAATAAATGAAAACACACAAAATTAAAAGATCCCACCTTTAGTTGATTGATCTAATGTTACGCCTTACGCCTACAATAAATAAATCGTTACTAAAATTTCAATATTTCATAACTTTTATCCGTTCCACCTCAAGTTGTTGTACAATAAAACAAATTCACCTTTTAACAAGGTTAGATATGAATTGAAGAACTATTTTCTTATTTATCGCTGTTGACACTACGCCACAGATGTGGGTTGTTATTTTCTTTTCTCCATTGAGAGTCACTTCAAGGAGGGATTCGACCTCTCGTCGTTCTGTTTGGCAATTCGAAATGATTCTTGCTTGTTTTCCTATGAAATATTCAAGAATCGTAATAATACAAACGCAATACATAAAGAATATTTGCATAACTGTATAAGGCCAAACATATTATTTTTATTTTGATAAGACGTTTAATATTTTCGTACAAACAAGTAAAATGATCTGATATAAATTTCATTTCTCTCATAAGCATAATTGAAGTCATAAAAATATACCCATAAATTTATTTAACGATCTGACCAAAAGTTTGTATTGCTACCGACATGCCTGGGGAACAAGCCTGCCACTCTTACTTCCTTTCATTATTTTATACACTATCATAATTTTGTTATCTTTCATTATGAACAGTTTTATTGAGTAACATTTTTAACTGTTACTGCCGCAGGTTATAACTACCATAACTTCTTGCTCAACAGTATTACTTTAGACAGGACAAACAGTGATTGACTGACGGACCTTCTGTTATGCAATGAGTTGTGCCAGTGCGAGATTCTCGCATTGATAAAGAAATTAAATAACAAATGTACTAAAGTGCTGTTTATTTTTCTAAAACGAATTAAGTAAACCAGAAATGATTTCGGGACGTCTAATAATACAGATCTTAACTTTAACTGGTTCCTCTTTACGGCTTCTATAAGTAGAAATGTTTGTAGTCTGACTCCGAGGAAAGTATAATTCAATAGTTAACTTAAATTCTTATAATACATATACTAGTTTTAGTTTTAAAATAACACTTAAGCAAGAAAATATAATATATTGATTTTATTCGTTTAAAATAAAATGTTCGGCAATTTAATACGCCATTGATAACTGTCATATTTCAATTTAAAAAACTTAATAATACATAATATCTTTATTTATGTTATTGTTAAAAAACATTTGATCGTCTTTATCATCAAGAGAAAAAAGTGTAAAAATGAAGGGTCTATGTATGCCGTCGAAAAAACAGCTATTTCATGAGTCACTTTTTTTTATTTGAAATATTAAAACAGCTTCTGATGAGAATTTTCGCGATACTGGAAATAGGGTTAATTTACTTAAACATGCTCCACGTTATTACTGTTTATGAGCTATAGCAAAAATATAAGACAGGAGTGGCTTCCGTTTTTTTATTTTTTTATTTATTTTTTTTATTTCAACGTTTTTGTTGTGTTTATTAAATATTTTTTGTTTGAATCTTTATAGAAGCCGTCGCGGCGCCTGTCGGATAGAAGTGAGTGGATAAAGTTGGCCTTGGTTTCTGAAGAGAACACTGATTCAAGCTTCTCTTAGAAAACCAACCATTACACATTACTATAATCCTTTCTGGAAGAAACTATGAAAAAAAGGAAGCCCTCCCAGGCTTATTACCAGATAGATTACCTGGCAATTTCCTCAGAAATGGTTTAAAGCCTCAGACTAGTCACCCACCCTCTTCAAGACCTCCCGGAGGAACTTGCACTTGCACACCATCCTTCACTCCTTTGCCCTATGATTTCATCCTGCGAAATGTTACATGATTCAACATCTCAGTAAACTTAACTAAAAGTTAATACTAAATAATTGCAAGATAAAAAGAACTTTTTATATACTAAGTTTTTAAATTTTCTGTCACAAATCATAAATTTGAAACCCGTCAAAATGAAGATTGTAAATATGGATATGTCAAAACAAATAAAATAACTTTTTTTCTGAACTAACTTTCCATACATAAAATTTGCTGAAAACGAATAAATTCTGCTGAAAATGGCTAAAAGTATTAAAATAATGCGCTGTCATCGTGTTCTGAGCTTTCCTAAAAGTTTCAAATGTCTAGCTACTCGGGAAGTTAGTTAAAAATCGATTGCAAGATTTGTACTGGACAAACAAACAAACAAACAAACAAGAAAGCAAGCTAATAAAAACGCAGTAAAATAGTTATTAGTTGATTAACATTTACTTGCAACTACTGGCGAACATTTCAATTAAAATCCTTCAAAAAGCGATCAATTTTAATTCAAGGTGCTTGGAGTACCCAACAAAAAGAGTAACGTCGAACAATTATAAATTAAATTAATTTTTATTTTCACCAACTAAAGCTTAAGCATTTTTATGCTATTAATATACTCATAGAGACAATATAGTCATCTCCTCCCCCACTTTTTAGTTTTATTTTTGGAAGAAACTTATTATTTAATTTTTAACGAAGATTTTTTTTCGATCAGATTAAAATATATACATCAGCTGTTTCCCCTTTTCCTCTTATGTGTTATTGATTTAACATATTGTCTAGCTTAACTAAATGTGTTCTAGGGTCCATTTTTAAATTATGTTCTGCTATCTTAAAGTATTTGACTTTTATTTTAACTCATATTTTTTATTGGCAAATATTATTCGTCTGTTAACCGTTTTGTTATTAATACCAGAATCTAAAGAATTATAGATAAAAATATGAAAAATGAGAAGCGACCCTACACTATTTAACAGCAAAAAGAGAGGGGTAAAAAAAGACTTGTAAGAATCGGTTTTATTTTGTTTCTCCGCACATTATACAAGTATCTGGATAATATACAAGTATTGGTCTTGAATAATTATAGGTTATTAAGAATAAATTAAGCAAGACTGTTTTTGTTTTCGATAAATAAACAAACGGCGCCAGCTACTACATGGCAGGGAAAGCCTCGAGTCTACTTGATACTAAATATAATGGGAAAGTTGAACTCCATATTTATGAATAATCAGAGAGGTAATTTAAATTCATAGTGATTTCTTTTTTGTATATAAATAAAAATCTTGTTTTCAACAGCTTCATTTATGTTTTGAAAAAAATAAAGAAACTCTGGGCAGTCAAGAATAAAAAGAAAAAGACCTTTCATTCAGACTTTCAGCTTAATGTCTCCTTCCCATTTGTGTTAACAAAGAAAAACGCTTAATAGTTTAACAGTTTAGTTTCATTAGCTTCTTATGAAACAGTAGATTCTGCAAAGAAGCAAAAATATTTCGACATTAAACGTGAGAATAAATAGAACAAAGACCATATTTGTCAAAGATTTTGAAATTCTTGTAAACTATTTATAGATACGTCACAAACAATGTGAGTGATCGAGAACTAAGCCTCAGTAAAAATTCGTACAGGTACAAGGAAAAATAGCTGCATTTTCATTTTAATAAGATTTTTTTAATTTTTTTATCCCAATTCCAACAAACACTTGAAAAACCGCATTAGATACCATCATAAATAATAGTTTTAGGTATTAGCCATAATTCGTACTGGTAAAATAAACAAATTTAATTTATTTTTTAAAACAGTCCTGCTAATAATTTGAATAAATACGCCCTTAAAAATAAGAATAATGACTGACCCAATATTAAATGTACTGAAACCGATATTAAATGTACCTACCTGTAATTATACTTGTATAATTACAAATTGCAATCAGCAATTAAGGTAAAAAATCGTACTGATTACCTATTACCTGCACTAAGAGATCATTAATAACAATACGAACTATCTACGAATAACTATTGTAAACGCATAACTGTTAGTAACAAAATGGCAATGATAATAAAACGCCGTGGTTAATTTAGACCGTCAGGTTATTAAATACATATATAATTCTCAGAAAGCTTTAGATTTTATTTGTCTCTCACTTATACTTCAACCTTTTAATGAGCACGATGCATGTGTCAAGCAATGAAATATTAGACCTTATGAATTTAAAAATAAAAGTATATGTTAATTAGCTTCTATTAATCATAACATAGTGGTATTCTTCC
This sequence comes from Gerris lacustris, assembly GCA_951217055.1. Taxonomy (NCBI): domain Eukaryota; kingdom Metazoa; phylum Arthropoda; class Insecta; order Hemiptera; family Gerridae; genus Gerris; species Gerris lacustris. Next base: position 82,816,998 of record OX578276.1, on the reverse strand, counting down.
GTAGCGAATAATTTATAAGAAATTGTATTTTTAAATTAAGTGGTACACGTATTGATTTCATTACGATTGAAAAAACCATATGGTCATGGTGATTACATAAGATATTTAAGGAACCTTGGCGAATAGCTGTGAAAAGCTATTTTTAAATCCATCCATTCGTCCAGCTATAGAGCTAAATATTTGATGCATTATAATATTGTAATTAAGAAAAAAAAAGCAATTGGAGGTACTGTGCTTAAACAATTATTCGATTTGTACTAAGAAATCTAGAAAAAAACAATTACCACAAACGTTATCGTATGAAAATAAAATCGGTCTGATAAATCGAACAAAACTTTCTAATATTGATATCATATATATTGTTCTGTATTTAAATCCTATAATAACTCATTTAATTAATTTTTTTAAGAACACATTTTCAACAGGTGGCTGTACACTTTTCGTTTCTGATTTTCAAAATAAAATCTGATTTATTTTCATCAATATCTCGGGTACTAGATTTTTCCCGGGAAAACAACTTGTATGGTTATATTTGTATTTAAATGTACTACATTTTTGAATCTTTTAATCACAACCAAAAAACAGATGAGACAGGAAGGTAAGACATATGGAGGGGGTTTTTTAAGGGATCTTCAAAGAAAAAATAATAAAGTAATAAAACAATAAATTTATAGGGTCCTGTTAAATGTCCAAACTTTTGGTTCCACACACTTGTTGACTTCCATCCTAACCGTTTAGACATTATGTGCAATTTTTGCTTTTAGTTTTACATTTTCATATATTTAAACCAATACTAATGCCCACATATTTTTTAATTTTAATTTAATTTATTTTTCACCGCTGGTAAGAACCAATGTTATACCTTTTTGCATTTTCAGTTCGAATTATTTTTATTTGTTTGTTGTTTCTTAGTTTTAGTCTAGCACTATCTATATTTTTATCTCTCTTGTATTTGTAGATTATCACTGATGATGCTCAGGTTCCCTGGCGAAAGCTTTGATGAAATAAAAAATCATTCTCCAACAACAGGACTTTTATTCCAACCAATACCTTCGCCTTAGTTTTAACATTTTTTCGTTCTTGAGAACGATCACATAGCTTCCGTTACCTTCGGAAAGCTCGGAAGCAATATTGATTTAATAAAAATATTCATATTTAATTTTCTAGTCAGTCAGGTTAGTAATGATTTAATATTCTACAATAAATTAAATAATAAATACTTAATTGAAATAAAAATTGACTACTAAAGTCTTTATAGAAATTACATTTATATTTTCAATTTTTTTTAATCAACTAAATTATGATTTTAGCAAGAGATTATCTCTAAGGAGGGATGGACAAATTGTAAAAGCATGTTATTTCAATTCCTTAATAAACCCAACTTCTCAAGGATATTATAAGGGTAAAAGGGTTCCCCCAAATGGAAAAAAGGTTAGGAAACACTGCATTAATAATACTTAATACATTAATAAGTAACACATAATGTCTGTCTTACACATCAGCTTTAATTATTATAAGTTTGCAACAAAACATAATTTTTAATTAAAAAGTGGGCGCAATATGTTACTTTTTTCCCTCGATTTGTAAAAGACAAGGAATGTAGAATATTATTTAAGCTGCTGTGAGTTAAATATGTGTATATTATAAACTTGTTAATAATGTATGGATGTTTGAGGATTTTGCGCATATTAGCTATAAGCATGGGCATGTTTAAAGTACACGTGATATCAAGCAACACGTGACGTTGGGGAGTAAAAACATAATGACCACTACTCGGGACGGTAGAGCAATAAGAAATAAAACTAAACTACAACAATATACGGGATTAAATACCGGTGTCAGACGCCTGGCGAAGCACTTTAGCCTATAGTGTCTCACCTTGGCCATTGGACGCACCACGGCCAGGGGCGACCAGTCAAGGATTCATCGGAAATAATACCAGCTTAACTACATCAGCCAATCCTAATCCCATTAAAACATTCCAATCCTTATCCAGTTTGTCCTAATCTACTTAAATAAAAAAAAAAAAATCTGATAGATAACACAACGATAAAAATAAAAGAACCATCATAATAAGTTTACCGACTCTTTTAGAAAATACAAAGTAGGAAGCTAAATGTTATTCAGAGGACGCTCTAATAGCACTACATATCTATTGTTTCCCCTGTACAAGTTTTTCATATTTATATTCTTATTATACCATGTTATTAAACTAATAATAAATATAATTGTGTCCTAACAATATTCCTTATTTATAAGTATTTAACATTTTTAAACATTACGTTATCATAACAATATATATTTCTCCCTTTCAACTTGTGCACTGCAATAAATGTATGTTATTTTATATAATGTTTTATAAATACATAACATGATAAATGGTGAGGTACTTACCGTCGATATATTTGCTTGATCTGAGGATCACTGCGAGGAACAGTGAACCCAGATGAAGCAAATGTAAGTACAGTAAGTAGCTCTTAATATCATAACACTAACTTGCGGTAATAATCCTCAATTATATATACAATATATATATATATATATATATATATATATATATATATATATATATATATATATATATATATATATATATTCAGTTAGCTGAATACTTACAAATCATTAATTACGACACAATAGATTTTCTTTTTAACTAGCTAATGTGCGCTTTTAAAGAAAACATACAATTAAAGAGACTGAACTAAATACCAGTTCAGTATGTTCAAAGATCTATTCGAATTTTAGTACTGACTTTATTTCAAGAGGAAATGCGCGGAATTGCTTACTACAATTTCAATAGTTACATCTGATTTAGATTTCAAGTATGGTAAAGAAATATAGTATGCCTTGATTAAATGTATGACTACATCATTATGCGTGAACACACGTAGTTTTCTGATTATCAAGACCAAAAACATTTTTTCCTGCCAGATACTACATTACATAAAAAAAACATCATGATATAAGGTATAATAATCTATCAGTAATAAAGATAGATAAAAAAATAGATGACTAGTTAATAATTTTTACATGAACACTTGCTGAGTTTATTGATAACTTAAATATTTGTATTTTAAAATTTATCATAATTATTAAAAAATAAACGTATAATAAATTAAATGTTTCACTGTATTATTATTTAATTTTAGAAGTTAGCCATAAGAATATAAATTGTTATTCAACAATTTCCTATTTTAGTACCTACATTTTATTTATAGTGAATATATAAGCGTTGAAAAATAACTATTATCAATAAATGTTTAATTATTCATAGCGGAAAAAAATATTCTTATGTCAATAAAATATTCAATAGTTGACAAGTGCCATTAGACTTGTGTATAATTAAAATAGAAGGCCAGTGAAAAGATTTACTTGGTTCGTTAGAGTTGTATTTAATACATCAACGCCTACTTCTAGGTACTTAAGAACAAACAAAGTAAACATTTTGAATTATTAAGAAAAAAATATATATTATTAATAATAATTTAAGAATCGGACCAGTATATTGAAATATGAAAGAATAAAATTCATTGATATATATATATATATATATATATATATATATATATATATATATATATATATATATATATATATATATATATACATATATATATACATATATATATGTACATATATATTCACATATAATATAACATAGAAAGTAAGACAGTAATATAAACTATAACAAAACTAAAGAAAAGAAAATGTTAATATAATATGAATATTTTTTATTATAACAATTATGGAAGGAGTTAATCAAGGGGTTCTAAAAAACAATTCTATTAAAGCATTAAAATTTAATGAAAATATGGAAAGAAGTATGAATGAATTATTAATAATGAAAACTAGGTTTCATCTAAGAGAAAAGTAAAATGGCATTGACAATGAAATTATATATATTAACATTATACATATGTATATTGTACTTATATTAATAAATTATGCTTATACATACTTATAATAATTAATAAAATTATAAATAATAATAATAATAAAATTATGAGTTTTCTTTTTATTTTATACATAATCTACCATTATAAATTTACATAATTCCATTGTTGTTTAACAAAACAATGTTATTAGTTTTTGTTTTTTTAAAAAATAGACATAAGTTGTTATATATAAAAATTTGGAATACTTGAATAAATTATTGAGGAATCACATTTATCGATATTAGGATTAATTATTTTTAGCATTTACATTAATATAAATGTTCAAAACTGAAGGCTACTAATTTTCTAAATTAGTAGCTTTAAAAGAATAATTGTGGTTTTGTAATAAAAAGCAAGCAAAAAAAGAATGTTTTATAATGAGTCGTAATTTGATTTTTACTTAAATTAACTTTTCAAATTATAATTAATAACATAAGGAAGTATTTTTTAAATTAATTATATATTTTAAAGAGACTTCATTTTGGCAATAAAACACCTGCATAAACATTTTTGTAGAAATAGTCTACTAATTGGTACAGAACATTACTTCCTAATGGTCACATGAGGTAAAGACAATGTGATTCCAAAAAGAGTGGATTAAAAGCAGGTATTTTGGATCTGTTTCGATGGGGGGTCACATTTATTTGTATTTCATTTTAAATGTGGGCAGACTGTTGAACGCAAAATTGAAATATCTGGGGAATACTTTCAACAAATCATTCAGATTTTATTAAAATCGGAAAAGCAGTTTTAAAAGTACAGGCTGATAAAAAAAATAGACCTACCAAGATTCCTAGTGGAGTCATATTTATTTTGTATTGAATATTAAATGAGTGAAGACGGTTAAAATTAATATAGGTCCAACAGTGTGTTAATTATGACCTATCATCCAAATTTCATAAAATTTGGACGAATAGTATTTAAGATATGCTAGTTAACAAAAATGTTGAGCGACAGACCGACCGACAGACAGATACGAGAACAAAAATGTTTCCTCATGTCTGAAACGGATTTTTGTCAAGGAATTTATGAATTGGGAGACACAAAGATTTCTTTCTTTAGAATTATCACAATACCTCTGTTACCTTAGGTAAGCTCAAAAGCAGAAATAAAATTATTACACTTACACTGATTTATTTAATTAATACTTGATTATTATCTTAGAATTTTATGTTGGGTGTTCTTCATAAGGCTATTCAAAAGAGGCTTGATTACCTGATTTTAATAATTAACAAGACTCTAAAGAAGGCATTTAAAATCAATTAAATTAACCTTTACAAAAAAGTGGGAATATTTCTTCAATAAATTAAGATTAAATTTATGATGCATGTAAAACAAAGAAAAGAAGGAAAATTGTTAAGTACACTTAATAATCTTGATGGATGACTAGAAATCGTCCTTGGTTTATTCAAAAGGATGTCAAGAGAATTAAGGGAAAGGACTGATGAACGTGGTCCAGGTAAATACTTGAGCTATCCTTACTTGTTTAGGATCCTGCTCTTAAAGCCACAAGTAATTAATGAGAGCTAGCATTAGTACAAGATTAACAAGCCTTTCTCCTTATCACGCTAGCCTCTTAGACCACTTGACTGCCTTTAGGTTACATAGTACACCCAACTATTATAAGGATCCCCTAATAAAAAATGTACTGAGGGCTATGAGTTGGAAATGCAAAGCAGGTAAATAACCAAATGTTACATAACTTAAATTCTAACACAAGAGCAAACACCAACGAGGTAATCAAAACCTGTCAAAAGGATTAAAGAGCTCATGAAATGGAATTATAATCTCTTGACGCTGGATCCTTTTATTTGCATATACTATTAGTGATTAAAAACGTATTGATAACAAACAAGATATCATTTAAATAATTTGTACAATTTTGCACTAAGTATTCTTTAAACTTAAACAATTATATTATTACACACAATTTGTGAGAGACCTATTGCAGTGTGCAAACACGGTATTAAATTGCTGTTGTAATTATATTATTCTTATTTCAAATGTGAAAAATAGTGATTTTAGATATATTAGTAAAATCATAAGGATTATACTACTGCTCCCTTTTATCTTATTATAATATAATATAGAGTGTTTAACGAACATTGGGAATTCTAGTTTCTTAAACAATGGTAATATAAATTTTACGCTTAGTTATGATAAATTAAAAAAATAAAAAAACCTGTTACATTATTTATTCGTGGCGAGATCCCACTGCAGGCTACTCATTCCTGCAGTGCGTAAAATCGTACAAAAAACGTTTACGGAGTCAGAAGCTTTTTATTGATTTTATTTATAATGCTATAGTTCCTTCTAGAAGTTACTTAACATCCATTGGATCTCTCCTGAAAAATATTATTTTTGATTGAATATATAAAAACAAATACGGATTAGAAGAAATTTCTACAAACATGCCTGCCGTCAGTATTAAAATGTTGCATTCCTTTTCAAGTAAAACCGGTCTATATTAAGCATTTAACATTTTGGTTAGAAAAACAAATTGATTTTTTGCTTTGAATGTTTAGTTAGTTTAAGTTCCACAAAATCAAAAGGAGAACCCCAAGTGAAAGAGGATCTTTTTTATGCGCTGTAGAATTGATATAAAATATATTAGTTAGGAAGTAAAAGAGAAGTATCTTATGTATAGTAGATTTGATTTAAAATAAATTTCTTTAAGTAAAAGAGAAGCTTTTTAGATTTGATATTCACTACATTTTCTTAAGTAAGAGAGAAATTTTTGATTCAATGTAGATTTGACATACAGTACGACAGTACATTGTCTTGAAGTTAAATACAAGTTTTTGAGTAGGAGTTCCAGTGGAATGCAACACTAATGAGTGGGAAGGACAACTAATTATGAATGTTATTAAAATGGAATTTATTTTTATGTGAGTGTGTGTGTATGTGTGTATATATAAATATATATATATATATATATATATATATATATATATATATATATATATATATATATATGCATTTTTAAATTAAGTTTATTGAAAAAGTAATAATTAATAATACCAAACTCAGAAAAAAATTAACTTGATTCCCACGTGCTCAAACGTTGAAAATGTAATATAGTTTTTTATGAGAAATAAATAAAACAGGGATTGTTAATTTCACCTTTGAATGTATGCAGTGTGAAGACGAGTCCAGTGTTCGGGGTTTCTCCATACAAATCGATTGTTTGCCGAATCCATGTAAAGGTTACCCGCTGCCAATGGAAGAGAAACTTTTGTTTTCATTAAACATATCAATCTTTTAAAAAAAAACTCCAAGCCATTAGACTCATTCAGTTAGCATGTTTTTTCTTCCTTTGGAAATGCGAAAAGAAAAGGAATCAACTATGAAAAATAATCAATACACACTAATGGCTTCCATTTTCCATTAGAAGGATGAAACCTAACTATAATGTACCCATAAAAATAGATGGTTTAACCTTATTACTTATAAAGCAAATATTTACTTTCACATTGTACTCTGTTTATTAACAGGAATGTTACGAATTACTTATTAGGTTTTTCGTTTTATACATATATAGGAACCGGGGACAGCGCCCATGGCTACGAAAAGAAGAGCAAAACCCGATAAATCTCCCTTTATCTTGGGTTCATTTATCTTCTCTCACCGTCCCCTAAACGGGGGCATATCGTTGGCACAGTTTAGATTCGGTATTGATAAAAAAAAATCTGGTATCGTCGAAAATCGAAAACAAAAGGTTAACAACCAACATTTGAAAATTTTTTAAATACATTTAAAAATATACGGCAAATTAGTAAGGCACATAGCTTCCTCGCATCCTAGCACGTAATTTATTGATTTTTATGCATTTACAAGCTATTATTGTCTAATTTATTCAATTGTTCCCCCCGATTTTAAAATGTAAAAATTGTTTTGATTTTTTTCATGAATTTAAGTATCAATTTAGCAAAAGTAAAAAAGTGCAGACGGTTCAAATTAATCTAGTGCTATCTGCGGGCTACTTTCCACAAACCTTCTAAATTTCATAAAAAATAAGATGAGTATTTTGAAGATATGCGCACAAATTGGCAACATATATGGGACCAATAATGGGCTATTTAAGCCTGCCATAAAAATTTCATTAAAATTGGACTTGTAGTGTCAAAGATATATTGGTTAGAAAAAAAAGAGCGACAGACCGACAGACAGACGTTGATGTTGTTGACACTGACAGATGTTTAAAACGGATTTCTATCTTGGAATTTTTTAAAGCTTCCGTTCCTTTTATATCGCAATCTCTTAGCAAAACTTGTCAATTAAATAAAATATAAACAAATAAATAAATTATAGGAGGGATTATTAAATTTAAAATTGATCTCATAACGGACTTTCTAAGGAAACATTTTCTATAGGGTCATAATAAAATTTATTTACTTGAAATAATAGACACCTAATTAATTTTTTTTTTTTTTTTTTTTTCAACAATCTATAGAGATAAGGAGAGTGTAGTATCATATGTGTATTTATATAGATATCAAAAAATAAGCTAAATGATTGCTTTTTTTCAGCAAATACCTAATTTATTTTTGTATCAGAAATTCTATTCGGTGCGCAAGATTTTAGTTTAATCTACAAAAAAATGTACTCTTTATCTCAATCTTGGTGAGGAGTTTATACATTGGTGAAAACATAGAAAGTGTGCCAGTAGTGTGAGGATCTAGTAAAGTGCTACTGTTAGAAACTAATGGGCCACGACGCAGGGTTGGCAGCGCGATACGCACCCACATCCTTTACAATCAGCATGCTCAATGCGTTCTACTATCACTATAATTTAGAAAACTCGGCTAATTCAGTCTAAAGAATTCCAGGTACAGAACGCGAACAAGTAAATACCTCTGTTTAGTGGAAGCCTACATAAGCATTCATTAAATTCTTTCACTTACAATGGTTTGAAAAAATATAAATTACCGGTATACTCAAATTTTTCTGATATATAAACAATTATCGTAAGAGTTACAACTTGAAATAAAACGGCTAAAAATAATTTAAACAACGTGTTTTCAAATAGGCATTTTACATTCTGTCATTTAAGAGTTTATCATTTAGGTGTTGAGAAAAATGTATACTTTCCACTGGAAAGATATAAAAAAAAAACTTGATATGAACTGAAAGTAGATGAAATTATAAAAACTTTCCGATGCTTGACTCACTTATAAATTTGGTATTTCTCTACTTTCATGTAAGCTACTTTCCATATTCATAATAAAAAAGCTCATTCAATGGAGAATATTTTCTATTTTAATAATTATTTAAATGAAGGTAACTAATACTTTATTTTCTTGCCTTTGAGCTCTTCACATCTTACAACAACTGTATTATGATTATAGGGTTTGGCAAGCTTGAGGAAAGTTGTTTACATAAAGATAAAGCCTGTTATCTGTTACTCTGGTACGATGTGAGGCTTGTGATAGAAGATTTCTAAATTAAACTGCGGACTCTGTGATTAGACTAAGTCTGTGTGATGTAATCAAATATGCGGGTGGATTATGCATAATATAATGGTCCAATCAGAGGGGCTTTATGTTTATAGAAGTAAAAGGTCGAGAGCATCATCAGAGGAGTCGGACTAATGTGGACTTTCTTCTTTATGGACAGGTCGTTGAGAGGAGTGCGAGGCTGACTCACCAAGCCGGCCTTCTAAGCTACACCGGTATACAGTATACTCGCACTGGGAGAAAGTACTCCTACGCCTACGTCTTCACTGCTACCAACACTTACCCCTCATTAAATACACCACGCACGCTCAGCCACTTTAAATGCAAGATTGATTTTTTTCTATCCCTCTTTTTCTCTTTTCAACATATCTTTCAATGCTTATGAAAAAAGTGAAAGTATATGAATTGCGTGAAGTTAAGTCAAGAAGAAATAGTGTGGTATAAACAGATAACAAATGAGTGTAGCAAGCATTGTTTTTTTTAAAAAAAGCTTCTAGAAAGGAAAGCAATCTGTTTAAATAAAAATAAAATAATAAAAATCATTTAGCAGTCATAAAATTAAAGTATGTATTTTTATTATAATTCTTAACTCATGCCGGGCTGTTGATCTTGGGCTAAATAACAGATACTAATACTAACTTCTCTTATTAAAAGGTAATTAAAATTTGTTTTAGGGTAAATAATTTGATGCATAACATTCATGAAATGGGAGGAACACAGAAAGGACCACCCCTAACTTATCTTGCTACTAATAGACTTGCTTCTTGCTTTTATAATGTTTATCAACAATTCAGAAGATTTTATAAGAATAACAAATTTTATAAAAACATATTCTATTCGTTTATTCTAAAGAGGATGACATCTACTACACCAGCTAAACTAAGATGTCAAGAGTAATATTATAAGAAAAAAATATAAATAAGCCAAATTGCAGCCACATTCCTGCATAATATCAACACTAAACAACTGTTTCTAATGTTTACCATCTTTAACAACCCTGACGGCAAAAATATGTTTTAACTAAAACTGAGATGAACCCAAACTCCGTGCTATCGATGTGGTGAAAGGAATCAACAGGTAGAAAAGGAGTGATCAATTCTCCACGCCCAAAGGTAGGCATTGAACCGAGTGAAAATGACCGCCAGCATTACAGGCGGCCTACGGACACTGACCCGTCCTCACGCCCAAAAACAATGTTACATTTGTTCAAATTTGGTTACAGTAGCTAAGATTGAAGGGTTCATTTGAGCTTAATTTACTTAAAAAAAAGGAGCAAGCTCTTTAGCATGTGTATAAATATTAAATAATCAACTAGAATAAGGAGTCAATTAAAACGCCTGCGCATGTCGGTATACTTATTAGGCCCACTCCTCTCCTAAACCGCAATTTTACTTTAACAAGATAAAATCAGTGCCTTTAGACCTTCATTTTTAATTCAATACAGGAAGAATAGGTATGCGGTACTATTAATAATAATTTTTACCCCAGATAAAAATAACATACAATTTCAATTTGTCAGCAAACTGAAGGTTTAATAGACTATGAATGAATCACGACTAAAATCTATAGATACTGAAATCCAGCACAATTGTTAGTTAAGGAATAAATTAGGAGTGATAATAAATTATTATAAAGATACTTGGCCTCAGCCTAGTAATCCCGAGATTAGATACCATAGTGACTACACTACATACCATCTATAATTCATTTATTTATTTTCGAGTTATAACGATAACATTATACATACGTAAATCAATACTACATACTACAATGATCAAATAACGACACTATTTCCTTTCCTTTAAAAAAGAGTAATTTGTCGTTAACAAATTAATTTCTAAGATATTTTTTATCAATGGCCAAAATTATTGAAAAGTTCCGGTACTTCCTAAAGAGGGGAACTATAGGTGCATTAAAGTTAGAATCCGAAGAATTCTCAATTTAACTTAGAAGTGATCTACACATATAATAATCTCTCACTAAAGTTGAAACATTGGCCATGAAATTCTACTTCTAAAGTTACTCTTCTAAAAATTCATAACAAAAAAAAGAAGTTAATCTAATAAAGAAACTCCCTTCACCAATTGGAACAAGGACAAGGTATTATTAGATGTTCAAAGAGGAATTGATCAGAGGGTAGAGTGCAGTCATAACCACTGATTAGTTCAAGGATAAGAATTTTCCACTTCGTTAGTAACTTAATTTGAACACATACATGACATATAATAATTTTTTTTAGAATTTCGTCTTCTTTTAAAGTGTATAGCATAACAAAACCCTTTTAATGAAACAAAAATACAGGAGTGACCAACTCAATTTCTTCTAAGGCCGTATACAGTTCATAGAATTTTTCATATTATTAGCTCCCCCCCCCCCCCCCCCCTTCCCCTCTTAAACTAGCCTCGCGGGAATTACTTTTGACAGCTGCTGTAAACTATGGTTCCTAATCGATACAGAATAACTCGTATATAATTAAATTGATTTGATAATTTGGAAGATAAAATAAAGTTATAGTTTACCTGGAGGCAGCCGCACCAGTGTCGGTTAGCCCTGAGTGCTGGCATGGTAAAATAGGGGCCGGCGCTTGCTATCCGCTCCCGCAGGCCCCCCAGCCACCCGCTAACCCACCCCCCTCCCTGAAACAAACAAAACACATTGGTTAAATTAATATGTATATAATTAAATATTTCATAAATATTTTAGAATTTAGTAATACTTCACGAATTGTTTAAACAACCATTATTAAACATTTTAATGATCCTTTAATAAATAAGATATTATGTTGAAATTTAAATTTTCGATTCACCCTCTTAGAAGTTAATACCTTGGTTTTCAAAGAACCTCATATTGATAAGATACCAAATTTCAACCCTATATTCAAGAAGTATAGGAGAATTAGTGAGAAGTTCAATATTATGTATATCTATACTGTTGTAAGGAGTAAAGATTGGCTTTAAAGTGGAATAAAAAAAATAATAGTTAAAAATAAAATAATTTAATTATGCCAGAGCCACAAATTTATTCTTTCAATCAAGAACGCTGGAAATGGATTAAGACCATTAAAACATTTATCAAATGAGCTTTTATTATCTGATTGATTACATTGTAATTAGAAATGGTTATAAATAATTATATAAGGAATGTTGTTTATGGTCTCGTTGCGGGTTGATGGACTTTTTATAAACTTTCAAATAGTACAATACGGAGAGGCTCGTCATACGCGGAATTCAAGCCAAGCGTGAAATGGACTGCAAAACAGCAGGTTCGAGTGTGAGTACCTACAACTGCTATTAGAAACAGTTCCTTCCGCCTAGCGGCATTCTATACTAATACCACCCGACGCTTCGCAACTCGATTTAATTATATTTAACTATGAACTTAATGGATAGAAGCAGCTAAAGAAGAAACAAATAGTTCGATAAAAAATAAATAGATTAACGAATAATTTTATTTTTATTTTTATAAAATAAAATATAATTCAATTTTTATACTTTTTTCAATTTTAAACTACTTTTATAAATAATATTGTTCATTGAAAATTACAATGAAAATAAAGCCTAATGATAATCAATTTTAAAAGCCATTCGTCTGAGTAATTTGAATAGGTTCAAAAATAAATATTTGATTATTTACATAAAATGGGTATGTAAATAATACGTGCCTACTAGTTATTCATACTTCTGGATAAAATACAATTAATACCAGGAGCGGTTATTGAGAACCTCGTAAACTGGAATAATTTCTCCGTAGGATTTTTGTGGGTCGTTGAAGGGTTTTGAATAATTTTCGTTTACACTTTTGTCATTAACATTTTGATATATTTCGCCCATCTCCGAGGCATAAACGTTGTTTTACATTTTTTATTATATATAAATAAACAGTGGGTCAGATTCTCTAACTAGTTAGATTCGTCGATCTGAACAACTCTCAAACTATCTTCCATACTGCTTTACCATAAATAACATTTAACAATAAAATAAGTATCTATTACAGAAGTAAAACGTAACATTCGATGTCAATATGGTAACTTGACGTCTATGCCTCGGAGAGGGCCGAAATATAGCCAAATGTTAATGACAAAAGTGAAAACGAAAAATTATCCAAAACCCTTCAACGACCTACAAAAATCCTACGAATTATACACAAAAGGGACAAATGAAATATACCACGGAATAATTTCTAATTATTTATCCGTTAAATCATACACCTAACAATATCGTCATCTCATACGAGTATGTGTTAGTTTCGAAATTGATAAAAATGCACAGAAAAGGTTTATAGTGGACTCGTATGAGATTACGTTACTGTTGGGTGTTTGATTTAACAGATAAATAATCAGCTAATCTGAAAGAACTTTCATATAGCTAGAAGCTATCATGTATTAAATGGATTAGCATAATCAGACCCAACTTATGTTTCTATCCCTTTTGCCTTATTAATTACAGACCATAAAAAAACAATAAATTGGACATCTGAGAGGCGCCAACCTGCCTGCAGCCCAGATGTAACCTAGCCTAGCGCTCTCTAGAAAAAGAAAACGGGCGTCACTACAAGTGACTTTCACAAACCGAAAACGATTTGTTAAATTTTCTAGGAAAAATACGTCTTGATAAATAAGCGAGATCGTGAGGTTGACAATAAGGTTCTCTTCTAAAAATTACATAATCAACTAGTCAAACATTTTTTGATTCTCAAGGATTATTTTAAACAAAAAGTTGCTCTCTATTTTACTTATAGAAACGAGGGATAAACACATATTATACATTACTTATTAAAAATTAACTAGTACCTCTGATGAACTTATAGATACGCATATAGAGCTGGAGATGTTCAATATTTCGTTTAAGGTGATAGTAAATATGTATACAATGCAAGATAATTTAATTATTACGGACAACTATAAATACTTCGACTTTAGTCAAATGAAGATTAAACCCAGTCTATATAACAGCCTTAGTATACAAATTATTGATTGTTACAAGTTCAAAGGATGCGAATGACCTGGATATTAAACCGTGTTTGACAATAGTAATTCAACTAATTTATTATTTATTAGAAGGGGTCGAAGCTGTGGTTGACATGAAAAGCCAAAGGCTTCGCTTAAGGAAATCGATGGACAAATAATGAGGGTTTATCACGTAAAAATGAAAATAAATCTTAAAATACAAAATATTTTTATGTGATAATATACTGGTATGAATACTAACCGTGTAATTCAGTAATCTACATTAAAATGAATGAATATAGACAGTTAATGAAATTGTACAAGTATATATGTGTGTGTATATATATATATATATATATATATATATATATATATATATATATATATATATATATATATATATATATATATATATATATATATATATATATATATGTACCTATAAGTATCCATATATTAGTAGTATGTTATGGAAGAGGCATTGATATTATTTTTGTTCTCTAGGCTTCGGCCCTGAAAAAACAGCGTGGGGTGCGGGTCATATAATGTACAGTTGAACGTGGAGGATGATGGCATTTCGTGAACTTTGAGAACAGTATAAACTCGTATCTACAGATGTCTAAGAGTTGATGCAATCATGGAGCAACGCAATGGAGTCACGACTAAACTGGAGAAGTGACCAGGGTCGAGCACCGTGAACCCCAACTATTCTATTGTAAACCCTTTCCAATCGGCATTTATTGGTACAGGTACTCTGTACTCCGTGGCTTAAACTGAACCAAGTCTCTAATGAGTCCACAAAAGACGAAAGTATTCTAGAAAAGGTTATTTGTCCACTAACACTGATTGAATAACACGAAATCAACCTCTAAGTAACTAAAGCAACAGAGGATTAAAAAGTTAATGTTTGGTAAAAATATCAAAAACAATAAATAAGACAAATAATCAATACAACTTAAAGATATATGGAGGCGTTACAGGTGGAGGAATCAGCTCTACTAACACATTACATAACTTTGGGAATCATCATAATCTCTGGGAATTTTAGACAAATGTTTGAAGGGGGTCTCAGGGAGCACCTTAACCTTCTGGGTAATACTTTCCCCTCATATAATTATATTATATTTTTTTAAAGGAATGTTTCTAGGCAAATAAATCCATGCCACCCGCTACTAATTAGCTATTACTTAAATGTCTAAAGTCATTTTTTAAAAATATTATTATAACTACTTTTGATAAAAAAAAAATAAAAAAATAAGACACATCACACCTTTTTTGTTCATTGTATAAGGTACAATAACTCAAATTATATGGTGTCTAATTACGATTAGCCATATAAAATAAAAAAATAATAGAACAATGAAACAATCGATGGAGCAAGAAACCAAGGGAAAGAATTATCATAAGATATTAACGGAAAACAATTACTAAAGCCTTATAAAATAAATAACTAAATAAAAACATAGTTAATTAAAAAATAGACCAGAGTGAAACAGCATCATAAAATACACTTTATTCATATTGCATTATACGTTATCTAATTATAAGTAAAGTACGAAATAAAGATCAGATCCATGCAAATTTCTTAGAGTCGTTCGGAACTAGAGATGAGAAATATTGTTTTATTTATTAGTTGGTTTCACAAGGTCTCAATGATGGAATATATAAACATTAATAAATCAATTCAATAACACCACTACAAAAATTCAATAGCTCGCCATTTATCTATTGAATAGTACAAGATCATAATTCCTATTTATATATTATCATCTATAGTGCGTGTGAATAATGTCCGTCGGTCACGGACGTTTGTCCATTACAGGTTATAAGAAGACTTTCGCTTCATCAGCTCGCAGGCAAGAAAACAAGCAATGATTCGTGAAAAATATGTAGTAAGACGCAGTCTACTCTAGGTCGAATCCCTATCTATCCGCATTCCTTCAGCATGAAAAGACTCTTTATTACTTTGATACAGGTAACACTATACCCCTTCCTGTAGGCTGACTAGGAAGGAAACCTCTTTCACATCGCAAGAAGAAAGGTAGATCTTAGTACCAGAAAGAACTAACTAATACGAAGGTTTAATCGACACTATAAAATATATGTTTCCAATTTCTTTAATTATTTGTTAATATAATATACATACCTATAAGTACAGGGTGTTTTAAGAAATTTGGTAAATAGAAATAAAATATTAAAATAAGTAGAAAATTCTTTGTAAACGTGGACCTGAATATTAATAATTTCTTAGATATGGTGGGTTTTTATTTTCATTAAATAGTTAAGTACACACACAGTTTGAAAAGAAGATTAATGGAGTTGCTTATCATCAAATTAAATCTAGTAGTAGTATTAGTAAAGTAAAATAGTATATATATACTAGTACTAGACGGGTAGGACGAATCACTTGTTCGAACCTAGCAATCAGCCCCCACCTTTTAGGCCCATTTTACTAGCCCCGTGGTTGAGTTCCAGCTACTTCACACATAATACCTCTGTACATTGTACCGCCGGAGCGTGTATGGTGTGATCATTAGTGAGCCATCACGGCGAGGGATGAGGGATCGAACCCACGACCTCGTGCCGCCCTTGATTCATTGATGGCCATGCGAAAAGAAAATAAATCCATAAGGCCACGCCAGCTCTCAAATTACCTCTAAGTGAAGCACATTTTTGCTCACCCAAAGTACATCACAAAACTTTGTAACTGAAAAGATACTTTAAAAAAAAAAAAAAAAAAAAAAAAATCGAAAACCACTAGCTATTATTGGCCAGATTATGCAACAGTTGCCTTAAGATCGAATAAATAATAGAGGGACAACAATAAATTAAAGAATTTTATCATAAATTACAATCAGCTATTTTTGATTCATAATATATTGTCCAAATATAAAACGAAGAAAATTCAAAAGTATGCAAATCTGAAACAAATCATCACGATTTAATTCATCTACAATTGCTATCAGGCACGTATAATTATGTTAATATTAACTTAAAAGAAAAAAGATACTTTCTTCAAGGAACTTACTATAAAGACTATAAACTGGAATGTATATTATGAGTTTCCAGTAAAAACCAGGAACTGGTCGAGGAATTTATATAGTTGACGATGGATCATAAGTTTCACTTCATTAGCCACAACAATATTGAATGACCGACCCAACTTCTAGCTCAGATCAAAAATCCATCTGGATTCAGGAACGAGGCATTCATATGCCAGTTCATATGAACAAAACTTTCTTATTCCAGTTCCAGTTTTCTACAGCTACAGAAATTTCAGTTGGCAGTTCTTTTTTTACTCTGGTTATTTATTTTAGGTGTGTTTTGCAGCGGCAATACATACATATCAACCGGTTAAGAATTCGAAGGCGTAGGCGTAGGCGGTCGTATATGGTGTAGCATTTTTTTTAATTTAACAAAAGAGCTCCGTTTACTACCTAAATGGCGAGGAAAATGAATTTAAATCATTATTTTGTGTATTAAAAATATCTTAATAGGTCATATTTGTGTTAGTTCACTAATATTTTAAAAAGATAAAAATCTTCTAAATTTGTTAAATTTAAATAGAAGAACTTAAACCTTTCGGAAAAGTTTAATACAAGACTATAAACAAAATGCATGTGTAAGAGGTGGAATAATTTTCTTTCAACAAAAGTGGTAACACAAACCATTAACAGCAACAAGAAAAATACAACCCTAGTATAATAAATATATCTCGACATTCGTCAAAAGTAAATTAAGAAGAGCTATTTCAGAGAATGGTAGAAACGTTTAATGTTTCGAAAGCTAGCGAAAGTATAGGAGACTGCGTAGAGAGTGAGCTTCAAGAATCAGAATGAAAGCTACTACTAGGAAAGGGTCGAGCTGATGCACTGGCACTTTATAGGTAGTTTCGCAGACACAGAATATCCATTTTGGATGTAGAAAGGTGTTCGATAGGAGATATATGTCTGGTGTAGTAAGCGATCCTAGAAGTACATTTGGTGAATAAAGTGACACGACACACTAGTCCAACATGCCGCCTTAAATTATAGTACGGAGATAGAACAGTTCATAATAACCTATCATTATAGCCTTCCAAACAACCCACCATTACCTGACTGAACCTTTGGTTTCAAATAGTTCCGCATCACAAACAACACACAAGAGTTTTAAAATCCCCAAAACAAATTGCATAGAACTATCATTTATATAATCGAGTAGTGTCCTGACGACGCACCTCGAATGATTTGTTATTGCTATTGCTAAGCAAAGGCAACCACATTTATTGCAATTAAAATAAATATTTGTTTTGATTTGTTGGTCTTCAAATAGATATAACTTATCGAAATTAATTTACTTAATTTTACTTTTTTTCTAATTATAAAGTTAAGCCCATTGCCAAGGGCCTAAGGGCTCGTATTAATATAAAAGGATAGTATTATAATAATTACAATATTAATATAAAACATGCATAGTTAAAAAAAAAAAAAAAAAAAAAAAAAAATGGATAAGCACAGAACATTTCGACTACCAAATACTATAATAATTAAAGAGAGTTAGAGGGGACCAAATCCAAGTTTTTTCCATAAACTTGATTTTATCCTTACACGTCAAATTTATACAAGGATTTAATGTGCCGTCCGATAAGAAAAATTGATATTTTAATTAGGATTTTGGTTAAGGGTGATATAAATTTTTACATAAATTAACTTCAGAACTGAAATTTATAATAATGTTCATAGCAGCAAATTAGAAATAAGAATAAGTATATTTAAATCCAAATTATATATACATGATAACTTCTTATGAAACTGTTGTCTTGCCGAGTATAAATTATAAGCTATATTAAATCAAAGTCTTGAGGTAGTAATATCGATAGGAAGTGATCATATAGAGGAGAAGAGGAAGAAAGGAAGAATGAAGGTCAGTGTTAGGGATGTGGTCGGTGCTCGACTGACCTGATCCCATTAGCATGCGGGCCTCTAACTTGGGCTAGACTTGAAATCTGAACCAGCAAGAGGCCAAGCCTATCAAGCCTTCTTTCTTTACACTTTACCCACTACCCTTGTCTAAGAGAACTCATATTCACAGGCCAACAACCAACAATAATGTAACTTGAGCTTCCCAGACGATCAAATAAATACAGCCTTCTTTTTAAATATAAATACAATATATATATATATATATATATATATATATATATATATATATATATATATATATATATATATATATATATTCTTCATTTTTAGATTTAGAATGTTACCTTCTTCATGTTTATGTGTAGGTTATATTATTGTTTTCCAGTCTAGTCTTGTTATTTTGTTATCTAATTTATATATTTTATTCACTTTTCTAGTCATTCTGTTTTCATGTAAATGTTTATTTAAAGGTTTTCCTTCAACTGTAGTCTTTGTAAGTTTCAACTTTTAAGCCATCAGCTATGTTTATTTATTTCTGTTTTTGTATGAGTTAGGCATCTTGATGTTAATACTTTTGAATTGTTTTTTGTTGTAGATCCCATGAAGAAGGTTTTGATTAAAGCCGAAACGTCGGGTATATTGAGAATGTTGTAAGGTGTTGTTTTGTTTTATGACCGATCCCTGGGTTTTTCATGTTTTGTTAAATATTCGCGGTCGAGTGTTTTTATTTTTGTATATATATATATATATATATATATATATATATATATATATATATATATATATATATATATATATATATATATATATATATATATATGTTTATATATATATATATATATATATATATATATATATATATATATATATATATATATATGTTTATATGTATGTATGTAAGTATAAATAAATGATATTTGCTTAGTACTTGCTAAGTTTAGTTTTATTACACCTCAGGCTTGGTAAAGGTTAGCCACCCCACATAAATAAGTAGCAAACCGTTAATCCGAGATAGGAAGGATAGTGAGGAAAGAAACTAAAGTACAAGGTAAACACATGTCTACTAACAATTATTATCTATGCTTTTCTACCCTTATAAATGTATAGTAACTAATTTAAAAAAAAAAAAAAGTAACAAATCGAAGTCAAGAGAGACTTGTTCTTAGTGATTTCAATCAGAAATTATATTATTGGTAAAATAAAAAGGGATATACTTAGTCAAAACAAGATATGACTATATAAAATTTGCTGAACAAATTAGAGATATGCCTTATCATTACTTTAATAAAATACTTTATGAGAGAACCCAAAAAAATAGTAGTGTCTTATATGTAACAGTAAACATATATCAAATGTTGATAATTGATTACACTAACAATTATTTTATTCAAAGCATCCAATGGTTTAAACAAATAATAGTTTTGTCAACATAAAACATAAAACTGGGTTTAAACTTATTATCCATAAAAATGTTAGATATATTTTTTTTTACAAAACTAACAAAATATACTTGGTACATATTGGTATAGCAAAGACTTGGCTCAATGAGTTTAATAATTTTACATATAAAAATTTTGTAAAAAATACAGCGAACAACTTTGAATATGTTCTGTTGAAAAATTCTTTTCGGAAGTTCCATTTCTTTTATATTTTTACAAGGGAAGTGTAATAAAACTCTGAAACACTATAGTATAAACCCTCGACATGTCCAAATACGCTAGGAATTAGTGACAGGTCAAATTAGAGGTGGATTTCAAACGGATAAAAATAGAAAGTAGAGGGGCGAGGTAGATTTAGCGGCTGGCCCAAAGCAACTAAGGATACAACCAGTCAAGGAAGTAACGAGATGATCCGGCGCTTGATGAACGAAGAAAGTGAAAACACAGGAGCCGATTCAATGAAAGTAACTTGACTTAGAGACAGGGCACGTGCCCATAATATGACGACATGACACTCACGTGATGCCATAACAGCTCTACCTTCTGATCACTGGGGACGTGACTACTGCGCCGCAAATCCAAACAGGAAGTTACAGGATATAAAGAGACCGTGGACTTCACCTATCTCTAAGTAAAATTAAGAGTATCGGTCAGCTCTCTTCATCACACGGAAACTGTCAATCATCAAAAGTAACTGAACAGAAAGAGAATATTCTACAGCTGTATACAAACTGTTATTTATAGTGATACCTAGTTAAAATCATTCAGAACATTTCCTTCCTAAGTTCATAAGTTGAAGGACAAAATGAAAACTAAATAATGAATAAAATACTGAATGTTGTACTACCGTTAAGGCTAACTCGAAATTTGGTACATTGCGTCTCAGAAGTTAGATTTAATCTACAATAAAATTACTTACTAATTTTCTATAGCGAGGGTGGTAAAACCACACGAGCAATGCAAAATACCGTTTTCGAGTTGCGTACCGTACTTTATCTACGATTGTTAGATTTAAATAATAAATACAGAAAAAATAAACTTGCTGTGTGTAAGTTCGTATCTCTCTCTTGATAAAGATGGCATTAATTCTTGAGTTGTATTTTTTGCCGAATTAATTATTTCTGGAGGAGTATTATTCTCCACATTTTCGTCAAAGTCACTTGATTAACTCATTGTTTTTCACTTAAAACTCGATATATAAACAGTTACTTTAATAAAAGAACAGCAAATTAGTTTTGTTAACAATGTAAACAAACTCGTTAATCGTGCGTAAAGCTGAAGAATTCCTCTTCTTTACCGCACTAGGGTGGTAAAGAAGAGGAATTCTTCAGAACTATGAGACGCGCATGCGCAATGAATACAACTACGTAAAGAATCACTTTCTACGCATCTAAACAGAGATACAATGTTTATATTTCGTATCAATCGTAGATAAATATTTTTTTCAACAACTTTAAGGCGTGATTAACAAACATAAATAGATAAGTAGGTAATAGTCATAAAGCCATCAATATCACACAGATTGAATGTGGGGGAAGAGGGTCAAAACGCATTTGCATGCTCCTAATAATTTAAATAACCTTTCTTAAAAAGTAAAAGTAACAACAAATTTTAATCTCAAACAAGAGATAAATAAGGTGATATTGTACAAATAAATTTATGTATTTCAAAATACATAAATTTATCAAAATACATAAAAAAAAAAATAAAAAAATTTAAATTGATTAAAAAATAACATCACTTGCTCCAGGTTCGAAGCAATTGAGAGTAGATTTCGAATTATTCCTTAGCAAAAATTATATGGATTGAAGGCTAAACAAACAAATTTGTTCTATACTTAAAAAAACATACTTGGGGAGAGGGTCTTAAGATATTATTTACAAAGAAATTCAAGTATGTCCACGTCCACGCCTACACAAATCCGATTATTTTATTAATGTCACAAAATAAACATGTATGTTATTCATCTGTCATTTGTCAATACATTAAAACAAAATGAATGCGCCACACATTTGCTATTTTTTTTTTTTTTTTTTTTTTTTTCGCCACACAAAACGCCGATGAATTATGATCATATAAAAGTGAAAAGATGATCATATTTAACTATATTTACTCTAATTATAAAGTAATTAAAGAATAAAAGTACATTATAACGTACATCAGTAATGATGAATATAATATTTATAAAAGAAAGATTACGAACTAGAATGCATCGCTTGCTAACAAAAAATTATATTTTCTCAAATGAATTGCTTAAACACAAAATAATCTTCGGAGATCAAAGCACTTTTATGTACCTACCTATTGTATGTGTAAAATCAACGCTATTGTATACAATACAGGATTACTCTACACTTATAGTTTTAAAAATTGTTGTTTACAGGATGGAATATGGTTATTAAACACAGAATATTATAAGGAGGCACTCGCAGTCTGTTGTGATTAAACAGTGTGACAGTGTGTGTTCAGCTTTCACATGAACGTATCTGGGTAACGTGAAGAGCCACAAACATTTTATATTATTCTTATAGTTCCTCAAGAGTAACAATATTTATGATTACAGGGATTATTGTATAACAGAGGTTGGAAGAAAGGATATTCTAAGAATATCTAATACTATTATCCGAAACATTATAACTAGGAAATGATTATAAGGTTTAAAACTTAATTCAGGCATCTGGTCATCTTATAAGCAATAACCTTGATTATTATCCTACATAAAGGTAAATCCTAAACCACACCTATTTTGTCGCTTTACTAGCCTCCAATGAACAAGGAAGGTAAGGCGGTACATCATTGTAGACATGTTTCTAACAATAAAGCTTTTCAAACTTGTTTCATTCCTGGCCTAATACAAGAAACCTAACATGCACATTGTATTATAATAAATGTAAATTACCTCTTTACACAGAGAATTTAACAAGGTATTGGCGATAAGGACGACTAGTTTATAACTTGTATTCTAGTAATCAATATGAAAAAATAATCTTGCTTAGTAAGATATATTATTTTGCCATTTGGCACATTATTGGAAATGTTTTAAGGATCTTACTTCTATAGTATTGAAAATTGGAAAACTTTGAGGTGTGCATATACCTAACAACATTCCAAATATTTATTATATGTTGTTACGGTTTATTTCAGTGTAGCTCGGACGCATTTATCCTGACTTTATTAAGTCGAACTATTACTCACTATGACATGTAGATAAGCCCTGTCCGTTATTATTATTGTTTTATTTCCTTTTTTCTTTTCATGGTATTATTGTTATTACTTTTTTAAATTTATTTACCCCCTTGACAACATAATATTAGAGAAGTATTCCTCTATAATATTAGGGCTCTATATATTAGGGTTTTGGATCCAGAATGAATGTATTCATTCCGAAGCCAGGAATCGAACATAGACTACCTACTCCCTAGTCATAGATAACCATTATTGTCTAGAGTTCTTAATTAAAAATATTAATATTTCATAAGATCTAATACAATGATTATAACAATTATTTAGTGCGCCGGAAAAAACGCACAGAGCATATGGTTTTCTATGGTATTTTAACACATAGTTTTACTATACCTAGGGCCATAATAAATGAATGTACAATATTGAAATTTTCAACTCACACACACTCACACACACACACACACACATATATATATATATATATATATATATATATATATATATATATATATATATATATATATATATATATATATATATATATATATATGTATGTATTTTTTTTTTCTAGTTAATAATAATTATAATTTGATTTAAATTAAAATTTAACTTTCCGTAGTATGAAAACTACCAAAAACTTAAAAATTGAATTTTTTTTTTTTTCTATTAAATAGTCTCCTTGAAGTCGAAAACACATCGGTTAACAAAAAAAAAAAATTAATATACCTACAATATAACAAACAATTTAAAATAAAAATCTTTACTTTTTATAAGTTTTTGGTAGTATTCATACTACGGAAAGTTTAAATTTCAATTTAAATCAAATTATAATTATTATTAACACTGACCCGTGGTTCAAAACCCGGTGCTGAAGTCTATTTTTCTCTGTCTGTCTCCTAGTGTTAATAATAATTATAATTTGATTTAAATTTAAAAAAAAAAAAACTTAACTATTTCCCAGAATAACGACTAAAATAATTAAATTGGAGTTTAAATATAAAAAAATATTAATATATTTAAAAATCAACGAAATCGTTTTCGTTTTGGGGAGCCAAAATTTATTTGTAGATTGCGTCTCAATCACAAATGGCTTTTCAATATACATACACTCCTATAAGTATTTGAAAAAGTGTAAACTATGTTTATAAAATTTTGGATGGTAATGTAAAAACAGGTGTATACAGCATGGTATTTAAGTGACATTATTACAATAAATAAATACTTAATATATTATTTATATGAGGTAGTAAATTTAATTATAATCATAATAGCACTTTGTACTTGAAAAAATTAATAATATCTAATGTAAAAATATAAAACACCAAAATTTATATTAAAAAAAAAAAAAAACATACCACTAATGTTATTTTGCCCATGTTGTCAAGTTGGAGTCGCCATGTAAGAAACGAGGCAAAATTTTAAAGGATTAAGCTGAAGACAATTCTTAATTCGATGATATGAAAATTAAGTCGCGATTAAATTTAAAAGTAAACTCGTGCTAGGAAAGAATAATGCGCGGACTATGTAGACGCGACCGATAGCAGCACAAGACTAGAACTAAAGGATAGACAGGTGCTTACAGCAGGTGAGCAGGCCGCCCTCCCCTCCTCTAGCACTACCTTACCTTCCCAATACAACCTTAAGCACTAGTATATTATTTACTTGTAGCATAAATTCAAAAAATATTTAAAAATAAATCACTTCTTTTTATGAACATTTTTCATGAGACATGAAGTGTGTGTAGGTTTCTAAATGTATTATTTAATGAAAAATTATTAATAAGTATCTATCTTGAAAATAAATTTAGACAGAAATAAGTCGTTAATATAAGCAAAAGTGGCATAGGCAATTTTCCAATACTATGTATTTGTAAAGCTATTCCCAGTGAAAATCTTAAACTGTTTTACTAAAAGAAATTGGTAAAGACCTTATTTTATTTTTTTTTTTGGACAATAAAAATAAGGTTTTAACCAATATTTGACTACTTCGGCAAATGTAGACAGCAAAACTTTTTACCTTTAATAATTGAGGTGATTCGAGACCGTTCAAGTATAATGAGAGGGTAAATGTTAGCGAGATGAGATGCTGTCAAATAAAACTCAGTGAGAAAATTTAGGCTAACGTTTCGCTAAATTTATTAGCATCATCAGAGCAAGAAATAAAATATAAATTTATTATTATATTATTAATAAATTATTGTTACTAAAATTATTATTATTTTATTTTTATTTTATACTTTGTTTCTTGCTCTGGTGATGCTAATAAATTTAGCGAAACGTGGCATAAACTTTCTCACTACGTTTTATTTGACAGCATCTCGCTAACATATACCCTCTTATTAATGTGATCTTTGTTAAAATATTAGAATAAACTACAGGGATGGGATGTACTTAAGCATTATCATAAATCTTGGATAGCCGATTTGCAGTTATGTCGCTGTCTAACTCAAATTGAAATCAAGAAGGTTAATAATAATAATTGTGAAATCTAGAACAGTCAAGTATTAATTAATAAATGCTCAATCTTTAGTAAGATGTCTATATCAGTGGAACGTGTGAACACACAAACTTCCCTCACACGCAAAAACAACTAAGGTTCTTAAATCAATAATATGTAGTTTTTAGGCAATGTGGTAGAAAATAACCCTAGATCCGCCGACTTTTTCAAAACAGGACCATTGTTTTCGCAAAGGAAGTGTTGCGAGATAAACGGCTATTACGAAGCGTTTACACAAAAAATCAGATCGCTTTCACGATGTCATCACCGACTACTATTTAAAATGTATCATATTCTAAGTGGAAACCGATGTCAAACAAAAAGAAGATTTCCTAATATGTTTTGTTACATTAAAAAAAAAATATTTTAATTTAATTCTCCTTTTTTTTCAAATTAATTAATATTTTTAATTTAAGTCATAGACGATACTTATCATCAAGTTAATAAGTTTTATTGAAGCGAGCGTAAGCGAGCTTCTTACATTCAACGAAATATGCATCTTGTCTGTCTGTCTGTCTGTCTGTCTGTGTGTAACGTTTACGTGTCCGACGATAACTTGAGTAAAAGTTGACCGATTTAGTTGAAATTTGGTATACATCTTCCTTTTACCAATACTCAGGCTAAGTTCGTTGGACAGAGTGATCCGTCCAAGAGTTCGCGCGCAATGCTCGCGTAAACGTGAGCTTCAAATTTTAAATTGGAATTCCAGGACGGGAAAAAATTCTATTATCACCTATTCGATGAGACGAACATTTTTTACAAATAACATTTTATAGTAAAACCAACAACGACACTGCTATGAATTAATAGAGATCGCTAAAACTATTAAAGCGGACCTAAATGTTTAAAATAGAGAAAACAACCTTTTTACCGATATCTTACGTTCTAACCTAACGATTTTAATAAAACTTCATGTACATCGTCTAAAGTACAATTGAAACAAGTATGTAAAATTTCAACTTGATACAAGCAGTAGTATTTGAGTAATGAAGTGATACAATTATAATAATTGTTTAAAAGCTATGACGGGTGGTTAAGATTCTTAGAGTCGTGTGGTCTGTAGGATTGTTTAGGAAGTAAAGCTTTGTACCGAGTACCCCCACTCTTCCCCACACTACTCTCTTCCACTTATCTTCAACTATGACTATGACATTCATCATGATCAACAAATTTCAATAGCCAGTATTTTATTGCAATACGCTCGCTTCAATGATAGAGCCACGCGATGCCTAGTTCATAGTTGTAACAAGAAGAATGATTAAATAATTATAATGAGCATAAGGGAACACACTCACACACACAGACATACGCGCGCGCGTATGTCTATGCTACATAACAGAAAAATCAATATTTTTTTTTTTTATAATCTGAAGTGTGAATGTTAAATTTTATGGATCAACTAATGTAGAATTAACAAAAATTATTAACAAACCAAATATCAACCGATTCCCGATATTATAGCCAAGCTAAAATATATATGTATAAATCTAGAACTTAATCCATTTAAGTTTAAGCTATAATTTAAAGGTAATTATGGTTACATACTAACATAGTAATAAAGATCATACTATTCGTTTATGATCATATTAATGGTTCATCTTAATGTTACTGTATTAATTATTCCTAATTTATTAATGATTACATTTTTTACACGAATTAAAATATCATTGTAGTCAAATGTAAAGATTGCAGACGGTTGAAATTTATCTAGGGCTATCTGCAGGCTACATTCGGCGAACCATAAAAATTACATAAAAATCAGATAAGTACTTATGAAGATATAGGTATGAATAAATGTATGTTTGTGCATATGTGGAAAAGAACCAAATGGACGCAGAAGGTTGGAACTTATATGAGACCAATAATGGGCTAATTATGACCTACCATTCAAATTTCATTAAAATCAGATAAGTAATATTTAAGATAAGTTGATTCGCAAAAATTGAGCGACAGCCGACAGACAGACACGGAACCAAAAATGTTCCCTGATGTCTGAAACGAATTTCTGTCTTGGCAGTTTTTAAATCTGAGAAATCAAACATTTTCGTCTTTCAGAACGATTACATAGCTTCCGTTACCTTCGGTAACCTCGAAAGCAAAATAAAATTATGTTTGACGAATATGTAAAACGCACATTGTTTTCAGAGCACCCACTGGTAGAAAACTCCTTAAATAGTTAGTTAAAACTGGCCAAGCTAGTGGAGTAGAGGAGTGAAGAGTCAGCAATAAATTTAAGACAACAAGACTAATTTGGTTTTATATTCAAGGAAGAAGTCACTTTAAATGACATCTATAAGGAAAGTAGGATGAAGGCGTTGGAGCGAGGAATGCAAGCGGCCCTAACTGGAAAAGGCCATTGCAGTGTGTTTTAAGGATAGTCTCAGATACGTATAGTGAATGTTTAGATCAAAGGAGCTTTTTAGTAATGAATGTTGGGTTTCACTGGAGTCAGAAGCGATTGTGAGCTTTCAAACAAGCAGTCCATAAGATAAAGCACTAACAACACATACCAGTTATCTACTAAAAGGAAGAACACAGTAAACAGGTTTCACCAAGTCCATTTCACCCGTACGATAAACACCAGTAACTATACTCCAAGTCAACAAACGCTTTAAAATCTATTTTTACACCAAGAATAAGTATTTTAAAAAATCACATCGAAAAACATTTGAAAGAAGTGAAAAACTTCAATAATTTGAGTTTGGAGCTATACTTCGAAAACAATTCACACCTTTAATACTTTTTAAATCTAAGATATATATATTATAGCTGTACTTCCATAAAATAATTTATATTTTCGGCACTTTCTCCGCCATAATAAAGCCAGGAGGAATGAAAAATATAGGCTTGGTCTGAAGCGCGCAGTAACCTTAAAGATTCTATCACGATATATATAAATTCAATATGAAGTCATATTATTAATAGATGTTGAAGTCGAAAGTTGTATCTCTAACTGAGTTAAGTTTATTACAACAGTTACGTACAGACACAATCTACTTAAGAGCGCCGATGACCATAAATAAAAGGCTATAGCAATACAAAAAATATTACATTGATTTAAAAAGAATATCATGTATTTGTTTCTCGTTGAATAAAAATAGACGTTTGATTCTTTCTTATAATAATCATTTTTATTTTAGAAATAAAAACCGTTTATCAGAAATTTATTTACATATGAAACCAAACTAATAATGTATTAAAGAAATAAAGCATAGAAAAGTCAACACAAACTAAAGATTGACTAAGCCCACTTTGATGTAGATCATCAGGTCACTATAGGCATTTCAGAACAAGACGAGTAGAAAACAGACTCCATGGGTGTCAGGATGTCAGTGTTATATTAGCGGTACTATCGAATAGACAGGAGAGTTCGGGGTGGACAACCAAAGGAATACCAAACAGTCAAACGAATAAGATACACTTAGACTTATACTCAAGCTCATTATGACCTGCCAGACTCTAGGACACGGGTCCTCCTACTCTTTCCACTGAATACAAATCACGCTGTGTCCTTTAGTATTCCATTTTTTTTCTTCTAAAAGAAAATATCACGACAATGGACAAGTAGAACGGATGTGTAGAGAATAAAATGTAGTCTTAAGACTATATACCGACTTTCGTGTACTTAAATTAAAGACTTTCTTCTGCAAATCTTGGAATCAAAAGTAGAAAAGAGTTTTAAACATTCTTTGAAACCTAGTTTAAAAGCGGAACATTTCAAGTGGTGATTCCCACCATAAATTCGTCAATCTATTTTAAGATATCTTAGGAGCATAAGATTGAAAACATAGAGTGGGAATATTGTTAGTAGAAATATTGTTCCCTTTATTCCGTATTTCAAAAAAAGTATACTCCTCGTCCTCGTAAAAGTTATTGTAACACCAACGCATCTGAAGCGTCTCTGGGTGTGAGGAGGTCCTCTGGTGCTGCGGCTTTGGGGCTGCGTCGGGGGGTGTCGCGGCCTCCGCTGGATCTGTCGGTCGTTGGGGGGCCCGGGGAGAAGGTTCTTCTTCTATCGGAGGGAGAGGGGCCGGAAGCTCTGGGTGGCTCGGTGGGTTGGTGGGTCCACTGTGGGGGCGGGTCCCCCTCGGGGTATCTCTCTGGTCGGGGTGCTGGTGGCCGCTGAGCGCTCGGGGGCGCTTTCTTCTTATCATCATCGTCGTACAGAGAAGTAACTGACATCGATGAATCCTCAGCCTCTTCTTCCTGACTGGAGCAGGAAGCATAGAGGAAGGGTAAGTCTAGGAAACCAGGAGCACACGATCATCATATGAAACGATGATGACGTTGTAGCTCTTGGTAGTTATAGTGATAATTCTAATTATAGTCGCGTGAGGTACCTTATGCTCCTTCAAGAGTATGGTACCTAAAATGGAGGGTTTTTCACCGGCAGGGATTTTAGAGGGGTAGGGGCTACCAGCGTCTGTCTCGATGTCGGCTGAGCAGTCGGGAAGTAGCTCAATCCCCACACTCAGGGATTCCGGGTTTCTGCGATAGGTCTCGCTATCGAGAGTAGGATAGCGGGGCTCCAGGGTGGCTTAGGTTAGCTTCATACACCCTGGGGCATAAAACTTTTGCCCTGCAGGCGCCGTTGTGTCTTTTCCCGCCATTCACAAAAAAAAAAAAAAAAAAAAAAAAACCACCAACGCACTTTGTAGAAATAGGCTGATTAAAATCTTTTGACGGGAGATAAATTTGACTTTTGATAAATAAATCATTGTTATTAATACCACTAATAGAATCAATTTTGATTGTTAAAATAAACAAGGTAACAATTACTTTACAGCTACCAACAGCATCATAGCAGGTGAACAATATTAAATAAAGAAAATCTTACAGACGCTTCCTCTTTGTATATATAATAGCAAAGAGGAAGCGTTTGTCTGAATCACTGGTTGGTGGGTTGAACCACTAAACCAATCATTTCAAAATTTTGACAGTAGCTTTATGTATTCTTAAGTGTCATATCCTATATAAAGAAGAAAAATTATTAATTGAAATGTGTAAAAAATAGATAATAACCTATTCCGGTACTGCACTTCATTAGTTCTTTAGGCATCATTTTAAAAATGACAGAGAAGTACTTGTATCCAAGTACTTTTCAGGGTTTCGTAGATTATTAAGCATATATATGTTATGATATTATGAAATAAAATTTTTTTATTCCCCATTCTGCACTATATGAAAATAAAAAAATATAAACAAATTTAGGTTAGAAGGCGTTAAAAATCAAACAAAGAAATAAAGGGTACCTGGTTCGATCCCCGGGGAGTCACTATGTTTTTTATCGGTAATGACAACAAGGTAAATTAAATGTTTAATTGCCCCATAGTAAGGTGCGTGAATTATTTCAAAATTTTAGGACTAGCGTGGTTGGGGGGAGGGGGGCTTTTTTGGGTTTTTTAACTCATTAAACCAAGAATGCAACATTTAAAAAAGCATATATATATATATATATATATATATATATATATATATATATATATATATATATATATATATATATATATATATATATATATATATATATATATATATATATGTAACGTACTCATCAGTAGCTTTCACTTGAAAATTATACCTCACTCGAAAATTAAAAATGAAGTATAACACAAGTTCATTACAACTCCAAAACAAGACTAGTTTATTTTATGTCATTTCACAACAACACCACATTTGACAGTCAAGTCAATACAACAATTAATTAATACAAAAGTCAAAATACCCTACACTGCATTTCCCCCCCCCCCCCTTTTTCATATTCGCTGCCGAAGATGGTCTGCATGTTTCCGCTCCGGTTTTCCGTTTCGCAGAACCATGTATGAAAGCTCACCCGTCCTTCTCTGAAATGTCCCTGCCTCGTAACCTTTTCCGTCTTTTCCCAACACTCATACGACTGCTCCTTCTTCAAATTCTCTACATTCCCCCCCCCCCTTTTTTTATCGTGGTAATTTTTCTGTTTAATTGCTTCCAAATCCATTTTTCGGTTTATGTCCGGTTTTAAAAGGTCAAGTCTGGTGGTTAAGCGTCTTCCAAAAATTATCTCTGCGGGTGCTTTTCCTGTTGCTCTGCATGGTGATGGTGTATTCCTATAAGACATTAAAAAGGCCTGTAACCCAACATCAAGTTTTAACCCAGCCTTCTTGTTTATTTTCAGTCTTTCCTTAAATGTTCGAACAAACCTCTCAGCCAACCCATTCGAACGTGGATGATATGGTGTTGTACGTATGTGTTGAACGTTGTTATTTTCGCAGAACCCCTTGAACTCAGCTGAAGTGAACTGTGGTCCGTCGTCCGATACAATACTAGCTGGTAACCCGAATCTTCCAAAGATTTCCCGCAGAGCACCTATCGTATGTGTAGCTGTCATCGAATTTGATGGGACAACTTCCAGCCATTTAGAATGTGCATCGACAACAATTAACCAGTATTTCCCTTGGAACGGACCAGCGTGATCAACGTGTACCCTCATCCAGGGTTTTGGTGGGATCGCCCGGGAAAATAATGGAGATTCTATTTTTTTTGGTCGCACTTCTTGACAAGCAGTACATTTCTTGACGTACTCTTCCACCTGTCAATCCATCTCTGGCCACCAAACATAAAATTTAGCTGCTGCTTTCATCGAAACAATTCCAGGATGTCCTTCATGTAGAATACCCAGCAATTCTTGGTACATGTCTAGTGGCAAAATGATCCGTCCAAGCTATAAAAGTATACCGTCCTCATAAGAAATCTCATCCTTCTTTTCATAGTACGTTGACAGTTCTCGCTCAACGCCATCTTTGCTTGCAGGCCAGCCGTCCCTGGTAAATTGAATTATTTTTTTCAGTACCTTGTCTTCCTCTGTTGCTTTTTTCAATCTCCCGCGTGTAACTTGCATATCCGTCATTCTTAGGTGTATCAAATGGCCAGCTTCGAGCTTCCCGATGTCTTCTGCCTCTGATGTTCCTTGACCTTTCTCAGGAAGTCTTGAAAGTGTATCAGCCAGCTGATTATCTTTACCCCTTCGGTACTCTATATTGTATTTATACTTAGACATAAACAGTGCCCACCTAGCAAGCCTATTTGATGCTGTTTTAGGAATTTCTTTCTCTGGACCAAATACATATTCTAGAGGTTTGTGATCTGTCTTTATCGTAAAATTTAGTGCCAAAAAGATATTGGTGAAATTTAGTCAGTCCAAAAATAATGGTCAAGGCTTCTCTTTCGATAGTGGCATACCTAGATTCAGCTACCGAAAGTGTTCTTGAAGCAAAAGCTATTGGCTTTTCATTATTATCTGGGAACCTATGGCACAAAACTGCCCCTATACCTACACGCCTACACCACTCGCATCGCAACTCAAAACTAAAGGTAAATTTGGATTAAAGTGTACCAAACTTTTGGATGATGTAAATAACTCTAATAACCTGTTGAAAACTTTTTGTTCATTACCCGACCAATTCCATTGAACTCCCTTTTTCAACAACCTATGTAACGGAACACATATGCTTTGTAAATGTGGAATAAATCGACTATAATAATTAATTGAACCTAACAACGATTTTAACTCACTGACATTTTCAGGTCGCTTCATATTCTTTATTGCTGAAACATGTTCATCTGTTGGATGTATTCCCTCGGAATCAAACAGGTGACATAAGTACTTAACTTTCCCTTGCATCCATTTACATTTGTCTTTGTGCATTCTGATACCGATGTCTTGCAACCTACTTAAAACCCGTTCTAGTCTTTTATCGTGCTCCTCGATGTCACTTCCCTGCACAATAATATCGTCTAAAAAACAGGCTACTCCATCGATCCCTTTTAATATTGAGTCCACTGTTCTCTGGAATAATGAAGGTGCGAGGTTTACCCCAAATGGTAACCTTTTAAACCTAAAGTAACCGATATGCGTTATTATGGTAAGTGCCTCTCGACTTAGATTCCTCTACTTCCAACTGGAGGTATGCGTCTTTAGATCTAAAGTTGTGTAAAACTGTCCGCCCCCAATTTAGCTGTCACTTCTTCAAACGTTGGAAGTGGGTAGTTCTCAATCAGCACATAAGGGTTTATTGTTACTTTGAAATCCCCACACACCCTGACTTGTCCATTTGGTTTAACTACTGTTACAATCGGATGCCCACCGAATAGGTGTGATTGTAGGATTGACTGGTTCAATCACTCCTCTTTCAACTAACCTATGAAGTTCCGCTTCCACTCCACCTTTAAATGCAAATGGAACGGGACGAGCTTTAAACGCCTTCGGTACAGCGTCTGTATCCAGGTGTAATGCAGCCTTATGACCCTTTATCGTGCCTAGTTCATCCCTAAACAAATCCTTAACATCCTCTAAAATCTTATTCAATTTCTAAATTCCATTTTTGTTCCTGACAGTACATAATTTTGCTCCTTTAGGAAGTGGTAATTTAAAAGCTATAACCCAATCGAGACCAAACAACGGAACATCTTTTGCTTTAATAACTGTCACGGTTAATTGTTTTGACTTTCCGAAAGCTTTAACACTAACCTGTGCTTTACCTTTTGTTTCTAAGTGTAAACCTGTATACGCTAGTAGATTGTTGGTCGGTAGTAACTGAGGTCGGCCTATTTTTTCCCATAAGGCTTCATCAATTACCGTTGTCGATGCCCCCGGGTCATATAGCATAGCTACTTTCCTATTATTAATGTTTACATCAACCATTACTTTGCTCGGTCTCCCTTTTTTACAACTGGCTTGAATTTCTCGGATTGATTCATCCCCAGAATCCTCCAGTTCTGAGTATTCTCTGTCTGCGTCTTGTTCAACTGCCCTAAGTTTCCCATTTCTGTTTTTAATTACAGCTCTTCCTTTAGCTGGCAAAATGATTCTCTTTTAGACAAACCAGACATTTTTTGTTACTAGCTGGACATTTTTCCTTATCTAGGTGCTTACTGAACCCACAATTTAAACAGTCCTTATCTTTATCAAGTATTCTTGGTTCTCTAATTGTCCTATAATCTTTAGTTCGTTTCTGTAGCTCTTGTACCTTAAATGCACTCTCTTTACTTAAACTTCCAGAACATTGGCCCATTTCCTTCAGGCGTTTTAACTGTAATGTTGGTTGTTCTAAACATAAAGCTGCCGCTTTTACTTCTTTAAGAGAAGCACTATTGGTCGGGAACTGTTTTATTAGCTCATGTTGCCAGTCTACGTTTCCTATCCCTACAAACAGCTGATCCCTAATTCTCTCTTCTAGTGATTTACCAAAATCACAGTGCCCCGCTAACGATCTCAATGCATTGATGTACTGTGTTAGTGATTCAGATGGTCTCTGAAACCTCAATGAAAATTCTCGTCTTTCTCCCTGGATAAACACTTTTTTCCATGAAAATTGTATAAAACTAATTTTAGATCCCTATAGTTAATTTTGTTGATGTCATCTGGCCGAAAATGATCTACAAATAATTTGTAAGCCCCCGATCCAATTTTTGAAAGTAATAAAATCGATTTTATATTTGAACCCCCCTCTATGTCGATTCCATGTAATATTAATACTGTTTCAAATATAGCGATGTAGTATTCCCATTCCTCATTTCCCAGATCAAAGGAATTAAATTTAAAGTCTTTATAATTTATCCCCTGGTTTGCCTGTGATGGCGGTACATGTTTATGACTAGGGACAATAAAATTAGTGGTAATCGATTGAGGTGAAACTTGGTGTTGTTTAGATGGCCCCGCATCTTCACCAGATGAGTCGTCCTCTTCCGAAACTGAATGGTTTTTCCTTTGTTGAGCCCTGGTTTTCTTTGGTTCTTGTACCATTTTTTTACCTCGTCGCCAAATGAAGTATTACACAAGTTCATTACAACTCCAAAACAAGACTAGTTTATTTTGTCATTTCACAACAACACCACATTTGACAGCTGAGTTCAATATAACAATTAATAAATACAAAATTCAAAATACCCTACACTACAAAAAAAAAAAATTCTTTCGAGTTTGCTACATTTTTGCGCATGGCGCATGCGGATATTAAATTGCTGTGTGGATCAAAAAGTTACGCCAGAATTTCAAATTACAACCTTTTACTTTAAACGATTCGGGAGATTTGAACCAAAGAGCAACGGACAGACAGACACATCACCCCCGGCATAAGGATTTCGAGAAGGATCTACGAAAGCCTATAAACAGAAATGTAGCTTTCATTTCTATTTACTATAAAATATCATAATTACGGGTTCTATATACCTGCAGTGCGGTCGAAGCCACAACGGGGGATGCTATAAATGCGTAAATGATAAAATATAACTTTTTTGTGATGGGTTTTATAAAAAATTTATAAAAAAATATATAAAAAAAAATAATTTTTTTACTTAAAATGTTTTATTTTGACTCCACCACTTAACACATATAACAGGTAATAGTTCTCTTTTCTCTTGTTAATTATGTATATCAATTTTTGTACTATTTTGGAAATAAATATTAAAATAAACATAGAAGTATATATATTAAATAAGTTAGATTTTATAGAAAGTAAGATTAAGAAATAGTAAGATTAGGATAAAGAAATGTTATTTAACATAATTGTGAATTGTTAACGATAATAATGTTGAAATACCTTGTTACAGGCCTGATGATGTCTCTAATGAGACGAAATATAGCCATTTTTAAGAAATGAAGTAATTGTTTAATTTCACCCCTCAAGACCCATCACAAAAAATTATAGAATAATGTAGGGGACCACAACGTTTGAAGAATAAAATATAACTCTCCTGAATTTAGTATGTAATGCGTATAAGTATGTCTACATATCCCATCCATTTGAGTCAATCAGTCTACTTTATCTACTTACGGCAGAAACATGAGGCATTATTGAACTGATTTCGGGCAGAGAAATGTGATTTTACTACCTTGGCGGTAAAATGAGGAAAAATTTGCTGTCTAGGCAGCAACATTTTTATTGTTATAATGTTGGCAATAACAGTTTATACTATTATCTCTGTCTCTATCAATGCAGTTTAAGATGGCTAGAAGGTGTAATATAACGAATAAAACTCAAGCTTTCAAAGGAAACGTTTCGACCCTGTTAAGGCCATCTTCAGTCCTTTAATTAAAATTTCATTTGTCACGTCGAATTTTCGTATGGTGTTTTTTAATGTGGAATAATAGTGATTTGGTATTGTAAAACTTTTCAATAAATCACTATTATTCCACATTAAAAAACACCATACGAAAATTCGACGTGACAAATGAAATTTTGATTAAAGGACAGAAGATGACCTTAACAGGGTCGAAACGTTTCCTCTGAAAACTTGAGTTTTATTCTTCTTTACACCTTCTAGCCATCTTAAACTGCATTGATTGAAAGCCCGTAGATAAAATATTGTATGCAACAAGGCAGCAAAGCAAACATTTCTGCCCCGTTTATTTATTGCCTGCCTCGGCAGTCAAGTAGGTACATTACCATAAGCCTGCCCTCGCCTTCGGCTCGGAGGTTAATCTAATCACTCGTCAGTAAAATTCTATTTTGCTGCCTAGTTACATAAATAACTAATACTCTGTATGCTATTTAAATTAATATTTTGAAGAACTAATACGTTTCAACGTCCAATGAATTAAAAGTATTTTTTAAAAAGTTTGTACCTGAAGTCCGTTCAAACGCTTGGAACCTAAACTACTCCAGCGATTTTGATAGACATGTTTTGGCCCTTGAAATCTCTAAAAATTGGCCGAGTTTTTACTTCAATTTACATTTACATGAGGAGTCATAGCAAACTATTAGATTAATGAAAAATTATGAAGCCTTCAATGTAATCTTTCCTCTAAGAAGCATAACATTAATGTAATTCTGACTTAGCATCACATTACGAACAACATCCACCAATCCACTATTAACACATTTTCTCTTTTAAATATACGTATTTTATTTATATTTTTCTCTGTCATCTTCTCGGCATAATTTTTAG
Organism: Gerris lacustris; assembly: GCA_951217055.1. Classification (NCBI taxonomy): domain Eukaryota; kingdom Metazoa; phylum Arthropoda; class Insecta; order Hemiptera; family Gerridae; genus Gerris; species Gerris lacustris. Next base: position 82,778,712 of record OX578276.1, on the reverse strand, counting down.
TTTAGACAGGTTAGTCTTATTTATACCATTATGTAGAAGTAATGGTATAAAACATATAATTTAAATTTGTTTCTCGTCCCTCGGCCAAGACGGGGTTTTATTAATATAGGTATATAACATAATATTATTACAATTAATTTGTTACAAAAATAAATAAAGATATTTTTACTTGATTATTTCTTCTATATCTATAATATTCAGGGTATTACTAATAATTATTTAATTGTATTATTGTTATAATTATTTTTAATCAAGCAGAAGTAAACAAAGTAAGTAAGATAAAAGATAAAAACTAGTTTCTTTTTTTATATAGTTATATTTTAGAAAATTGTTTTTTTTTATGATTATAAATTAATTTATATCAAATGGTATTTAAGCGTACACATAACTACAAGTAAAAAACTTTCCTTTTTTTTGCAATATATTTAAGCCAGAATTTATGTCGAACGAAAATGTGCAAAACGGCACTCCAAATCACCATAAATATTAGAAGAGTATGATTTAGTTTATTAAAACTTATTTTCTTTGTATACACAGTCCACGGTCAAAAGAAATTACCCAAGTCCTGTCTTGATGTAAGATTTTTACATAGAATCCCCACGGTAACGTCATTTCTATTTCTCTAATATAAGGATCAAGGAGGGGAACATATAGAAGAATATTTTTCCTTCTTCTTACTGTGGTTTAAGCAATATGTAACCTTCAGTAAAGAATGTTGATAATAAATTATTGTGATAAATTAGTAAAAATTGAATACTATACATGAATGTAAAATTAAAATGAGATGTTCTTGCACCAGAGAGCGAAGCTATCCACTAAGTTTAATTACCTGAAACAGAAAATGATAATATTAACAGATTAAAAAAATAATAATAACCTATACTAATATTATAAAACTATAGTATTGTATGTTTTTTTGTAGGAGGTAATCTCTTGAACTACTGATCCGATTTAGAAAATTCTTCAATCATAGAAACTACACTATTTCCAAGTGACATAGGCTATATTTTACTGTTTTGCGTGTGTGTATGTAATCTAGCACTTGATGTGTTCATTTTGTTTTACTATTATTGTTTCATTTTTATTATTATTGCTTTTAGTCATTTTTTCTGTGATTTAGAAGTTAATTGTTGAATTGTTATTAGTGTTGAGAGTTATTTTAGTTTTTAGTCGTTATGTGATAATGTTATCAAATTGCTTTTGAGTGGCATGTTTACACCGATTTTTATGGATTCTGACGTGGTGAACAACTAGTTCCCGTTCCCAGATATTTAAGATCTCTAACTCGTTTTTAACGCTTTAGCTTGAGGGCTTTTTAGATGTATATAGAGGCTCGAAAATGGCTAGGAAAGCCGAAACGTCGGTCGCCACAGTAAAATGAAGGAGTATTTCTTCTTCCTTCTCTTACCCTTAAAGAATCTACTTATTTTCACTAAGAATTACTTCAGGGTACACCTTTCTATACAATCACTATAGTATTGTATGTTTTTTGTACGAGGTAATCTCTTGAACTACTGATCCAATTTTGAAAATTCTTCAATAATAGAAACTACACTATTTCCAAGTGACAGGCTATATTTTACTGTTTTGCGACGTGTGTATATGTAATCTAAATACCACTGACACTGACTCATCACGATATCTTTGAAACCACAGGACTGCCTAGTAGGTAGGTGATAACACATATTGTTGATCCACCATCTTAATCAAGATGGTGGCTATTTATATGGAAAATACAAAAGACGACTTCTCCGAAATAAATTGCACTGATCTTTGAAATTCTTAAGTTAGCTTTCCTCTATGACACACAACTTTTGTCAGTAGGGTTTTCCAATCGGTCATTTTGATTATAAATGGCGCCAATTTATATGAAATATGCGTCATAGTCACATCTTATTAGGACAAATTGCCATAGAACATTGAACTTTTGCAGATAAGTTCCTCATTGCGTCTACATGTTAGTTAAAAAATATTAAACTAAGAAAAATATAAAAATGTTAATAAAGATATAAAATCATTGCATTATTTAGCATCATAATTTCTTAAATAATGTTAATACCAGACAAAAAAAGATTTCAAAAATTTAATCAGTAAGCGGGGGAGAAAGAGTGACAAGACAAAAAATCGGTCCGAGCTAACTCAGACAAACTTTCTCATTTACGAGTTAATAATTACTAAGCCAAGATTTTTCCATTTATTAGTTTTCGCGGGTACATTTAATTATTATTGGACATTTAATCGAAATTTATCATAAAAATAACTTCTCGGCGGGCAATCGAACCCGGCCTCTCTCTGTCCGCGTTTAAAGCTATTTTCTCAGGAACTAGATTTTTCCCGGGAAAAAGGCTTTTAAATGGGCTACAGGTTAGAATATTTTAATCAAAATCGTCGGAACCGTTTTCGAGAAATAATTTTTTTTTCACGTTTTTTCAGTCTTTGGAAGGTAGCGCTCCCAAATTTGGAGCTAAAATTCATTACTCGATTTCGCCTCGGGGTATGATTTTTCTGAACATGAAAATTGGCCCAGTAGTTTAGGCTCCAGGTTTCTGCACAGACAGACGACAGACAGACATTTTTTAAAAACCACTTTTTTGGACTCAAAACGGTAAATCCATCAAAATATAAATCGAATTTTTGCGCCATCACAATACTTTCTCTTTATACAAGAAAGTAATAAGGGGGGATCCTGACTGATTTTCTACAGTTAGGAAGTTAATACTTGGGATTTAAGCATATATATTATAAAATATAATTTCCACCTAAGGGTGCGATATGACACCGGGGGGGGGGATATAAATACCTTTTTTTTGGAAGGTTAATTTTTAAAACTCTTGCTCCATTAGTCCAGTAGAGGGATTATATTATCCAAAAGTAAAGGAGGGATGCAGAAAACTAGGGCATCTAGATATTCTCTTCTAAAATTACTTTAATGTTTCTTGACGTGGTACTTTAAACTATAAAATTCAAAAAATACGCTCCGCAGCTGAGCACGGGCATGCAGCAAGTAATAAATAAATAAATAAAATTAGTAGAAGATAAATCAACAAATAAAGACAACGAGATTAAGTGTGATATCGGCGATATTTTTTAAACGCTTAGAAGTTCAAAATAAGCAAACACGGTAATTATTTGCAATGACATACACCAATTTAGTAAGTTGCCATTACTTTCCTTAAATTATTTTTTAAAAAACTAAATAAGATACATCAAATGAATGTAGAACTTTTTTTTTATTCAATTTAAAGATAATTGAAGATTAATTTTTAGTACATTAATAATTTCAGAACAAATAAGTTGTATTTAAGTACAATTGCTTAATAGAGAATAATTCATTCATGAACCACTAAAGTGATAAAACAATAACTTTTGAATTAGGATACATTAAGTTTGACACCTTATTAGGATTTGGGAGGAATAATAATTATAATAATCAAGTCACGGTATCACAACAATTAAGCAAGACGAACAGACTGCTAAAAACCAAACATGTGTAGTCACAGTAAAAAAAGCAATTGGTTATAAAGGCATAAACCTTTGTAGTCCAGTCAATGAAGCATTTAGCTCCCAATTTTTTCGGATGAAATGGATTGATGTGAAATTTGAACTGTGGCTAGGGACTAGCCCAAGAAACAAAAGTTATATAGTGCCAATGTGTGCTTTTAACCGGAGGGAAGACTGCCCCCCCCCCCCCCCCCATCTCGGGGGTGGAGTTTTATTAATACTTTTTGAGTTATTGGCGCCTAAACATGCTCTTTTTTTAGCTCAAAAAATGCAGGTTTTTGAGCGATTTTTTGCTAATATATACCTCAAAAACTAAAAGTTTTATCATAAAAAAGGTCATAGTCAAAAATGAAGGTAATTAAATAACAAAGAGATTGCTTTTTATTTTATTTTTCTAGGTAGTATAGAACCCGAGTTATGACTTCAGGGAGTCAACTTTGAAGATAGTTAAAATCGAAACTTTCCATGTCAAGTAGCGGAAGAATGATAGGTTATTGGAAGAAAACTTATATGACACTTTTTAAAGTACTTGAATAGACCTTTAAATTGATTACTGGCAAAAGTCGTTAAAAACCGACGGAGTTATAATCAAAATAAAGTGGTTGTCTTGATTTTTGAGAAAAATAATCGGTACTAAAATTAATGACTTGACAGCCAAAATTGAAATTTAACAAATTCCGTCGGCAGTTTACTTTATTTATATACTAACAATAGATTCTGAGAGTTTGAACGGTTTAAGAAGCCTAAATTCAAAAAATTTTTGATTTACTTTTGAAGAAAAAATTTCAATTTTTAAAAAAATCAACTTCTTTTCAAAAACTAACAATATTATGAAAAAAATGATAAGAAATGATAAAAATTAATAAGAAATTGTAGGTTTTTTTTTATTTATTTATTTTTGTAGGACAAAATTTGACTGAGTTATGACCGTTAGAAGCTCAGAACTAAGTATGAAGACCACCTTTCCTGAGCCCTTTAAACGTACGAATCTTAAAAACGAAAGGCTCAAAAAATCTGGACAAAAATTAGGACTCATAGCGCTTCGAATTCCCTACAAAATTGTTTTTTTCGTCGAATTTATAACTTTAAAATTTAAAAAGTTATGGTAAAAAGAGTAATCGCAATTTTTCTATAAATTTTCGAAGCAGGTAAATTACCACCATCCTAGAATTTTGAAGTGCTTGTGAATTGATTTGAGAGAGTATTTTAATAATATACATACGCATATGAACCCGAGTTCTTGGTAGTTGGAAGGGGAGAGATCTCAAATAAATAGGAGAATCATTTGTTTTTATTAATACAAATACAATTCAAAGTTCATAACACATCATAATATTGTATTTCTAGGATTAATGTTTAAACGCAGGAATGTAATATACACATGAATTTGAAAGATGCGTCTACACTTCTTTTCCGTCGTATTTGTAGATATAACAATTGGCAAATCAGATGTAAATCAAGAATATATTAGAAGATTGCTTCAGTGTATCTAGAGCAGATGCGCTATGAATCATTCGTAAATGCGACAGCAAAACAAAAATCTGCTGTTAAATCATCCTCCTTAGTCCCCACGGTTGATTCCTTAAAAGAACACTTCAAAAGAGTTTATTTACAAACTCAGATTTGGCTCGGTAATAAAAATATTGATCCAACCAATTGGGGATGAATGAGAGTTGAGGAACAATTAATACAAAACACCGCAATCACATTGCAACCAATAAAACTGCAAAAAAAAAGCCTGCACCAGATGAACTACTTAAAATTATATTTTGCAATTGCAAAAAAGGATGCGGCGCAACTTGTGATTGCAGAAAAGTTGGACTTTTTTTGCAATGCCGCATGTAGTTCATGTTCTGGCGATAGTTGTAACAATTGTCCTCCAATTGTGGATCAAGGCAAGGCCGAAGACAGTGATGATAGTGATGCATTATAATGTATATAATTTTGTTTTTGTTTTGAATTAATTTAATAAAAAAATATTACAAAATAAATTCTATAAAATTAAAAAAAAAATGAATTATATCATTCTGTAACATAACTTTAAGCAATTTCTCCATAAGGGGTAGGTCTTCCATAAGGGTTTTTTGGGGGGTTAAAATGTTGCAATATAATCATAGACCATTTGAAAACCTATAAAAAGTTTAAAATTCTTCATAGGTATACCCACGGGCGTCGTCGCCGGGGAGGACCGGGGGACGCGTAAGAATTTAACTTGAAAAAATGTTTAAAATATCTAACCCGTTTTTACTTTCCTACATATTATATTTTATCATTAATATAATATATTATCAATTGATACCATGTTACTGTGAACAGTGAACAACTTATTAAGAATCTGAAGATGGCTATTAAGTAGCCAAAACCTGTTATCAGTTATTACAAATACTGTGTGTGAAGATCTAGTATTACCTCCCTCTCCCCCTTTTCAAAATGTTGACAAATATATTATTTATTGTGTGGGGTAAATCTGCATGTATATGCCCCACCTATTTTTTAACATCCGATTTAATTCAGTTTTTATCAAACTGATCTTTTTTACACTACTCAAAATCCCGTCAAGTACTTGCAATAAGCTACTAAAAGGCTTTCTTCGGTCATAAAAATTCATATTTCCAAAAAAAAATTCTATGTATAAAAAGTAAATATGTATAAAAAGTTGCACTTTAGAGGAACAAGGTGTGCATATTATTATTATCCTTTAGCATCTTAGGTATGCACTTATTTGGTGATTTTAGGGGTAAAATTGCCGCCATTTTGGAAACGCGATGTATATTTGTGATCTGCATTTCAATACCTTAAAAATGATACACCACTCAAAAAACACATTTGGGGTCACCATAGTTATGGCCATATAAATTTTCAAAATTCGACTTTCTATATTAACTCCTGTTAATATCTTTGGTCCACAGAGAAGTATATTTATATAATTTTACATTTTTATTTATACATTTCAATATCATTACAATGATTTCTCACTCAAAAATTTAAAAAAAAAAAAAAAAAATTAGTTCACAATTGCTTACAAACTTCACAACTCAACATTTCTTCGATCAGTGTTGAGTTGTGAAGTTCGTAACATTTATCCTGAATTTGGGCAAAAAAGTTTAGCTTATACTAAATTTTAAATCTCTATGATAGCTACAATATGTCAGGAGATATGATCCAAGATGCGACGGACTGACGGACGAACTACCAAAAGCATAAGGGTTTCTAGTATGACCTCAAAACCCTAAATATGATTTCGGTTGTAGCTAGCATATCAAAAAATTCAATTTTTTATTTTAATCTTATTTCTTTAATTTTAGGGAAAATTATGGAAGGTTATGGTTAGTTTAGGTTAATTTTAGTAAATTTTAACCTAACCTAACTCTAACCTTTCATCATTACCCTATAAAACGTGACACTTTGTTGACAAAAAGAAAATACTGAACACATCGAGATACTATACAACCGGAATCGTTTTTAAAATGTACAGAGATACTTTAAAAAAGACAAATCCTGTGAAGAGGGACAGTTTAAAGAAACAAAAAAAAACTAAGTAAATCGGACAGTACGAAATAGGTGGGCCAAATAGCACAGATTTACCAATTGCTGTCAATAGAGAAAACTTGATCTAGAGAATGCCAATTTCTCCTTAAAATTCCCAAAATTTTTCTTAGGCCCCCCAGACCTCATCTGGGAGCTACATTAGCTCGAAGTTAGTATTAATTTTTTTTATAAAAATACTCGTGTTCATACTTTTGTCCCAATGAACTACACTATTACTTTATTTATTTTATGACAAAATACTAAAATCAAATTTCACCAAAGATATGCATAAAACGCTGTTATGAGAGGTCAGATTTTCAAAATTTTCCCGGACCCCCCTCCCCATCCCGAACTGTGTCCCCCCAATAATGTACCGCTGACGACGCCCATGGTTATACCATTAAAAACATCTCAAGCTTTCAATCATAATTTTATTATAAAGGGGTAGTTTATAAGGGTTACAACTTTGTAATTAGTCATAAGTTTTCCAATAAAAAACAAAAGAGATGCAATGCATTGTGAATGCACCAAAAGAACATTTTAAGGTGCTAAAAAATTTTTAAGGGTATGAAAGTAATTAAATTTGATAAATTTCATAAAAAACTTTAAAGGAACTTGATCCAACATATTTGAACATGAATTGAATCTTTAAAAATAAACAGGTCAAGTGTGTGCTAGTCAGCACACAGCGAGGGTCCGTAGGCCACACTATATAGTGTTTAACTGTAAAGTGTATGAACAGTGTTTTTATAAAATGCTAAAAAGCTTACTTTGAACAATTCTAAGGGTCTGATATTCTCAAAACACACTCTGATAAAGTATTTTTTGCCACTGATCCGGACTACAACCATATATATACATCGAAAAGACCATAATTATAAAAAAAAACGTATTTTATCAATAAAAAATAAAATAATATTTTTTTCAAAATTTCCAAAAAGTGGTATCTTTACTTTTGGTCGAAGAATGTTCAGGATTTTTTTCAGATTTTTTGCACTTCACATAAGCGAGATAGAAGGGGGGGGGGACACGTTTCACACTCACTTCAAACTTGCCTACGCTCGCCCTATCAAAGTTTTATCCAAAGAATTATATATTTTTGTAATCAGATCGACGTACCCTTTCATATGTTACCCCTTACGGTGTCGAAAAAAAATAAAAAAATTGTAACCCTTAAGTTTTTTTACCCTAATTTTTTTGAAAAATATATTTTTTTAAGTCGCTATATTTTTAAAATATGTGGGTAGGTACAAGACACATACATGCCAAAATTCAAAGTGATCGGACGAAAGGTGTAGCCGTGAGAGCACGCGAGAGGACGGACGGACAGACACACGCAGGAAAATATAAGGGTCCTTGGTTTTGCCTACGGACCCTAAAAATACGTAAATCTGAAATTTTCTCATTTTTCCCATACAAGGTTAGTTTTCACCCCCAAATAGCAAAAAGCACACATCGAGAAAATATAACTTTTGAAGTGGGGGGTCAGATGAGCTTGTATGCAAATGTCCATGACAATCCATAAAATCCGAAAAAATTTGGAGCTTTTACCTTATTTTCGCCTTTATTGACTGGACTATTGCGCATATAAATTATAGTAAAGGTAATTATAATTAATTACAGACTCTGAATAATTACTTGCATGCATAGCAAATTATACCTGAATTAATTAGTCCGTCAGAATCATCTTTATCTGATTTACTAAATAGTAAAATTTTAAAATTAAATAAATCTTGAATTTAAAAACTATTATTTCTTTAAAACAACCCTGGAGAGTCTGGACTGTAAGAAATACACGCCGGACATCCAATGGATACTATTCTTAAATACTTTCATGCATTGCTATAAAGACATAACCTCACACAGTTAAACTTTTTAGCGAATTTTCAAAGGAAATTACGCTATTGCAATGGCTTCAAAATTTTTGAAAATTTTTTCCATGGAAATCCGTTTTAGACCATTCTGAATCGATTGCTAAAATTTAACACTTTTTTTTATGTATGTATGTATATACATATATGTATGTATATATGTATGTATATATGTATGTATATATGTATGTATATATATATGTATATATATATGTATGTATATATGTGTCACTCCAGACGATATCTCCCCTTAGGATGGACTTCAAAATTTCAAACAAATTTTAAAATGTCAATAATCTCAAAAGAAAGGATGAGTTCGTTGGCCAGAATTTTTGGAGTCCATTTAGGGGTCAAATTTTTACAATTTAGGGTCAAAAATTGCATAAAAACGTGTTTTTTCCATTTTACCCCCCTTTTATATGAAAATATGATAAAAGTGTACATAAATGCAATTACTGTACTCTTAAAGAGCTTTCCAACGACATGCATCTTGAGGGGAAATACTATTTTGACCTTTGTACCTCTTACCCCTGTGAACCAAATTTTTTTTTCACACATGCAAATTCTAAATCAAAATTTTTCTATGTTATCATAAGGCAATGATATATATAATTCGCTCATTAAGTCATGGTGCATGACTGGACTTTTTTATTTATGATTGATTATTATTTTATTCACTAGTAGTAAATTCTTTGGATATATGATTTTTAGTTTGTGTTTTTTAGATGAAAACTCACATATAAACGTACAATGGAACTACCTGAACAGTTTTATTTTTTACAAAGTACCTAGTATGTATTTAAAAATAATAATTTGTGTACAACTCAAGAAAGTTGACATAATATATAGGTATGTACTTGCGAGGTTACTGTCGAATAAAGGGGAACTTTCATAAAGCTCACAAAGTTATGAACATCAAAAACCATATAAATAGTTACCTAGAATATCAAACAAATTTACTCAAAGAATAAAACATGGGCAATAAAGAATGAAGGTAGTAACAACAACAAAAAAAAGAACACTATAATATAATGTTGAGTAAAAACAGAATAGGGCGTGCGGAGATTGTAAATAAATAAAAACAGTTAGACCTCCATACAACGAAATTGATGGTACAAGAAAAAAATAGCTATAGAGAATTCGTTAAATAGATTTAAAAAAAAAAAATGAGTGTTCCTGGAAAAGAGATCTTTATCCCATACCAATTTTACCCATAGCAGAATTGCTTTATCTACGTCTTCATACTTACGACCTCTAGATCTTTATTTAGAATTCGTGAGGACATAAAATATTCGTTGCCTAGAGATTTTCATTTTACAAACATTCGTTATGAGGTCCGACTGTAATTGTTTCCATATGAACTTTTTCTTATTGTAACGTTACCACTATTATTTATTCCCTGAAGAAGGAATCATACAAAACATACATATAATTCCAAAACATCGGTAAATCCACAATTTGGATTTTTTGACTGACCCTCGTCATCCTTTCTTTATTTAAAACTAACAAAAAAAAATCTGCTCTGGAGATGTAAGAATTGAAATGAATATTATTTTACCAATTTAGGACCAACGAGATTTACACCCTATGCTGGCAATATATATTTAGAAGGGTCATTCACTTATAGAGATAACAAAATATGCTCTATTCTACACTTTAAATTAATTAGTTCTTCAGCAGCTAGACCTAGTCTAGATTGATCTTAGGCTATTTTAGTTTCTCTCTTAAGAATCCCTCCCTCTGGAACTAACGTGTTTTGTGTGAGTGTCATAAAAATTATAACTAACCTTTTCCATGAATTTTTCCCCTCTAAAGATAAAGAATATTAAATATATCAAGTCACGGGTTTCTTAAGCACGCACACTATCCGCATGTTTTCTCATAACTTCCATTCCAAGATCCATAATTTATTTTATGAAAGATTTGTTTTTTATAAATAAAGTATGTATAGCTATAATAACTCGATAAGTGATTACTAGTGCTTAAAGCAGGTTAAACCAATATTGCTAACGTTAGTAATTATACTAAGCTAATTTAATTTATACATACGTTCAATATCATTTATATAACACATGTTATAACTTTCAAGAAGAGATAAGCATTGATGAGATAAACTTATCCGAGAAACCTGATTATTCATTCCCCTCCTTCGTACTTCATATTTTTTATCTTCTTTAATTTTCAACCCTATAAAAATAAAATACCAAAATTTCGTAAATAGGTTTCAACAAAGTTTATTCCTGTCCAATACTTTAGCATCCAACTAACCAAATAACATTTTAAAGTCATTTTTGCTTTTACATCTACTGTATGCATGTGCTAGATTTGGAAGTGCAGGCATTCTTAGGAGCTTCAAGAAATTTCTATACATATTTTGAACAGAACCTTATCTCCCCCTTCTTATTGACCTAAATTTAAAATGGGGACTAATTTCAAAAAATCAGGTCCATGGTGTTTACGTTTTTTTATAAATTAGTTCTATTAAATTCATATTTGTTAAAGAAATGTCATACACACACACACACATATATATATATATATATATATATATATACACATTATAAATTATATAATATATCATATAAATGTAATTATTTCATTTGACATTTAACTAGATCAAGAGAAGTTTATAGTAGAGATGAAATTGGAGCAGACGGTTCAAACAATAATTCAAATATATAACCTCGGGCAAATCATTAAGAGTGATGAGTGATGATATAAAAATTATAAAATGTAATGAATAATGATAAAATATCATTGATATTTTTTATTATTTTTTTTTTTTTTTTATTGTATCTCAATATCTTTGCATATTTATTGGAGTAACACCAATAAAGATAGTTATTTAAATTTGGATACTATGATAGATCAATGAACCTGAAGCGATCCCTTAAGAAAAACTGTGAAGAAATAAATAAAAATGTGGTTATGATGCACCTGAATATTATAATAATCCTATCGAATAAATACGTCTCACTTAAACTTCTTCCTACTCCTATAAAATATATTAATACTGATTATACTCAATTAAAAATATAGAATAAAATAACAAATTTTAGTAATAATAATACTCGAGTATTATATATATATATATATATATATATATATATATATATATATATATATATATATATATATATATATATATATATATATATATATTGTCTGATGTTTATAAAATTTTGGATGAGACCTTTCAAATCGGATATCACGAACGAGTTCGTGAACCGAAACTTGTTTTCTGATATCCAACGTATGATAAAGTCCATAATATAATCTGTTTTTGAGAAATAAGTTTTTGGGGCTTCCCTATATTTTTCATGTGTTAGTGTTATATAAAATATTTAGGTATTTTAGGTATTTTCGGAGATCCAGGTAATCATCTTTAAAGTGTAAAGAAGGTTCAGATTTAGACAAGGTAAACGCAGAGGGGAGGAACGAATGAACGACTTCAAAAAAAGAATTATTCACTAAGTAGGAGTGGTAAAAAGAACAAACTGTAAGAAATTTAAATAAATACTTAAAATTTGTAAATTATTAATTAATAGCTAACTAAAAAAAAAACGGTCTGCATTAAATATTAGTAGCAGGTGATGATGTGCTTTTTTTATACCAAACTAATCAGTTGTCATCTTTGAGGATCAATCGTTAAAAAAAAAACTAGAAATGTGGAACAGAACCACTTAACTTGACAAGATAACCTGATTCTATTTTATTTATTTTTTTTATTTTACGAAATAAAAATAAAACAACCATGCTAGGAGAGACAAGATTTTTCAATATTTGTGAAGGAATGAATTATGATTACGTGGATTATGATTGGGGTTCAAGTTATACTCAGAAATTCTTGACAAGTCTAACAGTAACAAAATAACCTAAAGGAAATTTTAAGTGTAAAATAGGTCACTTTTTTACCTTGGGTTTCCAGATTTTATCTCTTTACCTTTAAATAACGGAGGAAGGAAAACGTAAATACCATCTTAACCTTGTACTTGCTCTAATAGTGATTTTAAAAGAGAAAGCATATGTATGGGATACCTGAAGTTGTGAATGAATGGTTAAGTAGTGTGAAGAGAATATATACATGTATGTAATTATAGAAGCTTATATAGTTGTTGTACGTCTTCGCAAGCAACAATAGATGACAGAAATCTTTAGAATGGATCTCTTTGTTCTAAACAATCGTCTAACCTACGTGCAGTGCAACAGTATTACAAACTGAATATGCCCTCTTTATATTTGTAAATGTACAAATTGCAAATACATTTTTGATTGAACCATATTTAATCAAATAGACGTACAATAACTATTCATAACCATTCAAAATATATTCCATCATGATTTCTTCATTTTACTCTATAAAAAATTAAACCCCCGTTAGTAGATTCCAACTGCTTGAAGCCATTACTTCAGAGATTTAAAAAAGACAAATTAAAATGACATAAAATTTGGAATTTGTTTTCATGGTTATTAATTCAAATAAAGTGAGTTTTTCTCGACAGGTTTTATTCAAGTAGATACACATATTGTGAGTTGTTATCGCAAGTTCGTATGTTATCAAATGAGGATATCCCTACCGTCGATACTTGCTTGATCTTGAGATCACTGGACCGGTTTCGGCTAAACGCCATCATCAGCAGAGTCGAAGTCTCTCGTAGCACTCAACACACTCATGGTGTCTACATGAGAGAATCAAGTTCTCTTCAACTTCATTCTCTCGTGTAGACTCGATTAGTGTGTTGAGTGCTACGAGAGACTTCAACTCTGCTGATGATGGCGTTTAGCCGAAACCGGTCCAGTGATCTCCAGATCAAGCAAGTATCGACGGTAGGGATATCCTCATTTGATAAGATACACATATGTTTATACTTTCGAGTCAATTAAACTCTAGATTTCGATTAGGGTTATGGCTTAAATTATGAATAAGTAAAATTAAGCTCACTATTATTGGGTGCTATTGGTCCATATCTAATTTTTTCCCCGACTCTCTAGAAGTGAAACCCGAAGGTTCGAGTACTATAGCCGAAACAAACCACGTAGGTGAAGAAACCCGGGCTTGTCCTGTTAAATAAAGGACGAATAATGAGTTTAATATATTATCAGGTCTAAGCTCCACTTTATCATCTTTAAGGAAGCATTAGTATGTAAAACTCAAACAATAATTGTCAATTACTTATGTAAAAAATATAAAAAGTGAACATTTTATAGATTTGAAACTTCATTGCTTGTGCAATATACTAGCTTCCAAGCTTACCGGAGGTAACGAAAGCATTGTGATATTCTGAAGTATGACATTTTTTTATCGCCGAATTCCAAAAATCCTACACATTTAATATAAAATAAAAATATGTGTGACTCTACTGGGAATAGAAGCACTCTCAATTCCCATGAGACCAAATTGTCAAATAATATAGTATTTGAGGAAGCCATAAATTACTTGAAGCTGTGTAACTCTTAAATTGGCAGACTATTTTTTTAGTTTATTACATCAAATTAAATATAATTAATAAATAAATATAATAATCATTCATTTATTAATAATTTAATCATTTTTAAAAATTTATCTTAAGAGTTATACACACGTGTTTAAAAGATGAATTTTAAAGAAAAAATAGACTGCCAATTGGTGTGGCAAATAGCTTCCTCGCATCCTATCCACGTACTTTATTGATTTCATGCTTTTACAAGCCATTATTGTCTAATTGGTTTAATTGTTTCCCCCGTTTTTTTTTAATCTGTCAAAATTGTTTTGAGTTTTTACACGAATTAAAGAATCTATTTAGCAAAAGGTTAAGAGCGCAGACGGTTCATATTAATCTGGGGCTATCTGCGGGTAACTTTCGATAAACTATAAAAGTTTCATTAAATCGAATAAGTATTTTTGAAGCTATAGGTGTAAATAAATGTATGTTTGTGCGCATGTGGAAGAGAACAAATAGGCGCAGAAGGTTAAAACTTACATGGAACCAACACCAACAATGGCCTAATTATGACCTACCACCCAAATTTCATTAAAATTGGACGTGTAGTTTTTAAGAAATGTTGGTTCGCAAAAATTGAACGACAGACCGACCGACAGACTGACCGACAGACCGACAGAGAGACCGACAGACAGACACGGAACCGAAAATGATCCCTGATGTCTGAAACGGATTTCTGTCTTGGAATTTTTGAAATCGGAGACCTAACATTTTTTCGTTCTTCAGAACGATACATAGCTTCCGTTACCTTCGGTAAGCTCGGAAGCAATATTTCACGGCCATGTTTATACATTATTATCGCTGCTCTAATAATGTCTTTGGTGTTAAGCGGTGACGTAAAAACAGTTTAAATTTAAGAAAATAATATTTTCCTAAATATTATATTAAAATTTCAATATAAAAATTGGTGAAATTTACAGTGGAAATGAGGATGGTTGCATAACATGCTGCATACATGGGAATCCGGACAATCCGAAAAAACAATCAAAACTTTTTTGTATGTTATATATACCTACATAATATAAATGTACTTCCTATTATCATGTAGGCCAAGCGGCAAAATGAAACGCCTTAATAGTTTCGTTTCCAAAGCCTTTCAAGAATAAAAATCCTGTGAATCGCAGTTAAGAGCCTATTTATTACATACCAAAACCCTTATTTCAATTTTAGGCACGATAAATAACCAATAACAAAAAATAAATATTCTTAGTTTACGTATCACGAGTTTTCATACAAGATTTTAAAAAATCGAACGGGGCGTCTCAGAATTTTTCCTTACCAAATAACAAAATGGTGGTAGATATTTAGTTGACATTTCGGTTAATAATTAATCTTAGAAGGGTATAATTGGTGCAAATTTCAACTCAATTGCCGAAATAGTTCCGAAATTATTTAGCGCTAAAGTTTCAAAGTTCATTAGTGGATATTTTCAAAATGGAGATGCAGACATCAAAACTAAGAAGTTATTTGCATATAAAGAAGTATAATTGGTGCAAATTGTAGCGCTATCGGAATATGTTTCAATTTTTTAGGTTTTTTTAAAAAACAAAAATTTCTCAGCAAATTAGGTTAATGACATCTCAAAATTATGATTTTCCGGGCAGCACAGCTGCATATAAAGACTAATATCTGTACCAAGTTTCAATTCTCTAGCTTAATATCTGTGGGATTTATGCATAATTTTTGTTTTGATTTTAAATGTTTTAATTGAAAATCTTTTTTATTAATAACTTTGGTTCTACTCAATAATTTACGATTAAACCAAGCCTAAAAAATGCACAGCATGTTTGCGCACACCTCTGGGAAATAATAATCGATAATGTTAAGCTATAGGCGCAAAGCTATAGCTTTGCGCCTATAAAGTCGGACTAGTGGCGACAGACACATACATACACGAAAAAAGTTAAGGTTGGATTCGGTTTTCAGAATGTATAAAAGGAAAATGTATCGAAACATTTAGTAATTCTGATCAATTTACAGACAACATTTTAATTTTATACATACATTATTTACATCGTTTGCTTGAAGGTAAAACATACTAAGTTTTATTTGCCACAAATATCAGGAGTCCTTCCAATCACTTGGTTACTTTTACCATTAATTTAAATTGACCTCAAAGAGAGACCTTAAAACATCTAAAGATACTATCTCGTTTTAGAAAAAACTATATATATATTTTGACTTTTACTTTTTAGACAGACGATATTATGTTTTGGTTTGGATGAGTTCATTCATGAAATATAAAGATGAACACTTCGAGGAGTTGGTAAAGTCACTCGTTTGTATATAGACACATTTATATCTCACACATGGTGACTGTATTCATTTTATGACCTAAAACTTGACATAAATATTGTGAAGGACTAATAGCTATATTAGAATAAGAACATTTACATACAGATAGGACCCTATAGAAGAACTGGGAGAAAGAAGTACTGATGTGAAACCCATTCAACCAAACCCTAATGAAAGACGCTATTATCCTCTAAACTTAATGCTTTGGTAACGTCAAACACAACCTATCTCTTACCCCTAAACAAAGAACGATAGTAAATACTTTGATAAAAAAAAGTCCAGTCATGCACCATGACTTATTGAATGAATTTTCATAGAAATCTGCGTATTGGCTTATGATAATTCTTAGGAAAATTTTTGTTTATAATTTGGATGGGTGAAAAAAATTTGGTACACAGGGGTACAAAAGTCAAAATAGTATAAACCCTTCAAGATGCATGTAGTTAGAAAGCTCTTTAAGAGTACAGTAATTGTTGTTATGTACACTTTTGACATATTTTCATATAAGACGGGGGTAAAATGGACAAAACATGTTTTTATGCTATTTTTGACCCTAGATGGTCAAAAAAAGACCCCTAAATGGACTCCAAAAATTCTGGCCAACGAACTCTTCCTTTCTTTTGATATTATTGACATTTTAAAATTTGTTTAGAGTTTTTAAGTGCATCCTAAAGGGAGATATCGTCTGGAGTGACACATATATATATACATACATACATAAAAAAAGTGTTAAATTTTAGGAATCGATTCAGAATGGTCTAAAACGGATTTCCATGGAGAAAATATTCAAAAATTTTGAAGCCATTGCAATAGCTTAATTTTCTTCGAAAATTCGCTAAAACAAATGACAAATTTAGGTATTTAGTGAAAGCCCAATCAATTAAAAATAAAGAATTATACGTTTTATACGTACATGCACTGTAAACACCAGTAACTTTAATCTAAGCAACTTATTATTTTAACAAAACAAGAAGGAAGAATAGCAATGAAAAATCTAGATAACCTTTAAATGCAATATTTTATTCTTAAAACTAGGTATAATAAAGTTACAACAAAATGAGAAAACTACTCGTAATTAAAGGTTGATTAAATGCATTGTATCCTTCTAAAATTTATAAAAGATTCCACAATAATGCCTGGTATACATACGAGTATTTAGAGGCCCTAGCAGCAATTTACAATACTCAACTCATCTACACTTAACAGCCAACAAAGGATATAGTCATCTAGTGCTACATTATAAGGATTATCTAACACATAGCTTAGTTATTATGGAGATCATACGTGCTACACTATTTTTACAATGTACCAATTAAAAAACAAAATAGTCCGCCAATTTGTGCGACACGATAGTTTCCTCGCGTCCTATATTATTGAAGGAATGGTTACATGAGATTTGGATTTGTTTCGATTCCCCACTGAAAGCACAAACATTTATTTTTAAGCAATATTAAAATTGGTTTAAATTAGTATGGGACCAGATGTGGGCTACTTCCGGCAATCCATCGAAATTTCTTTAAAATCGGGTACTTTTATTATTTTTACTCGGAGAACTTTTGAAGATATGGGTGTTAATAAAAAAGTTTGATCACATGCGGAAGAGAAATCAATGTGAAACAAACATTGCACTACTTCTGAAAACCTGATGTGTAGTTTTTAAGATATGGGGGCTAGCAATAACGTTGCAAAACTGTCAGATCTTGTGACTACTAAAATGTTCCCTGATGTCTAAAGGAATATCCATCAAGGATTTTTCAAATTAAGAAATATAAAATAATTTCGTCCTTCAGATCAACACAATGTTTCCGTTACCTTCGGTAAGCTTGGAAGCAATAATCGGACAGGTCCCCCGAGTATTTTTTTTTTAATGTCTGTCTGTTTATTTTTTAAATAGGTCTATTGTTTTTATTTTGTTATTTTATAAATTAATCTTTGTTTAAACTATAGTGAAGAACAGAATTTTCCCCCCTGAGATCAGAATAGAGCCATAGAGATAAAGATAGAAGATAATAATCAAGAAAAGGGTTAAGGGTAAATGTTAAAGAGGATGACGCCTGTCTGCTCTAAAATGAAATGCCAAGCCACAGAAAAAGGTCACTTCCATCCAAAATCTTTAGTCAAACATCAACAGCTGCTTTTGTAGGTCTTGCTAAGAGACCGACATATTGACTCTAATATATGAATAAGGCACTGTGGCAGTAAAGCACTGCCAAACAACCAATGTATGTATAATATATATATATATATATATATATATATATATATATATATATATATATATATATATATATATATATATATATTTCAATATATATATTTCTATATATATGATTATACATATTATTAATATGCATTAAAGGCAAATTATAACGTAATTTGCTAATGGTTAAATCAAGGATAACCCCACATTTTATCACTCCATTAAATACGGGTCACCAACAGTATACGGTCATGCATGACAGTACATCAGCTCCCAGACAATAATAGCTATTAGCTAATATAAATCTTATAGAATATAATTTTGTTCAAAAAAAATAAAAAATAAAATGCAGACTGATTATAAAAAATAAATTAAAATGTTACATTTATTTATTTTGCTCTCTAATTTATGAAAAATATATCCAATAAAAAAATTAATGAACTATTTACTGAAATCGATATTAACTAAACTATCACATTTCAAATTTTGTAATAAAAACAAAAAACAACTTTAAATTTCATATCACTAAAAATTGAATCTTTTATTTTTTTTTAATAGTGAGAGTGGTATTGTTCAAAGAATAAAATTGTTCAAAGCGTATCAGCTGATTTGATCGTCAAGGCAAGATTGGTGGCTTTTTTAAATTACGAAAGTCCATTTAGTGAAGACAGGGACATCGTTTATATATCAACCAAGAGCAATTTCTTACCACTCTTAGATAGGATATCTGAAACTCTACACCGTATTTCAAGGCCGACTCCACCAAAACAACTCTTCCATTATGTAAAAAATAAAATTATTATCCCTGCAAACCAGAGTGAAAGAGAGAACTGATACTATTATATTCAGTAAATAATATCACTTCTTAGTAACGGTACATTAACAATACAAATAAAAGAAAGAAAAAAAGTTTGAACCAGATTATAAATTCCCATATAAATGATGAACACGAGTAAATAAATAAATCCTTTTATTTATTGGCTAGCCTATATGGTTAAATTAAGAATTATGTTTTCACTTATTTACATTTTTTATTTACAGATAACGTATGATCTTTACACTACAATGTCGAATAGTTTTTGAAATTATATTTCATTGTATTAAACCAGTCAAACCAAATGTTTGTATTGAAATTATAAACATTTATTTTTTATCTTGATAACAAAAATGAATAAACAGGTCAAGTGTGTACTGTTTAGCACAAGCTAGGGTCCGTAGGCAACACTGTATTATTTAAGTAGAACCTATTGATGGTGCTTTTTAAAATGCTTAAAAGCCTACTTTGAACTATCCCATGGGTCTGATAATCTCAAAACACATAAACAAACTTCTGATAAAGTATATTTTGTCAGTGAACCGGTCTATAAACATTTAAATATATCGAAAAGAGCTTAGTTACAAAAAAAACGTATTTTGTCAATAAAAAAAATTTTTTTTTTCGAAATTTCCAAAAAGTGGTATCTTTACTTTTGGTCGAAGAATGTTTAGGAATTTTTTCAGATTTTTTGCACTTAACATAAACGAGGTGGAAGGGGGGACACTTTTCCCACCCACTTCAAACTCGCCCACGCTCGTCCTGTCAAAGCTTATAACCAAAGATTATATATTATTGTAATCAACTCGACATACCCTTTCATATGATCCCCACACGGTTTCCAAAAAACAATATATTTTTTTAACCCTTAAGTTTTTTACTCTAATTTTTTTGAAAAATAATTTTTTTAAGTCGCTATATTTTTAAAATGTGTGGGTAGGTACTATACACTTATTTGTCAAATTTTAAAGTAATCGGGATTTTAAAGGTGTAACCGTAAGAGTAGGCGACAGACGGACGGACGGACAGACACACGTAGGAAAATATAAGGGTCCTTGCTTTGGCTACGGACCCTAAAAAATCTGTCAGACAATACTTTCTTATATATATTGTGATAATGAATTTAAATTCCAAAATATCTCATTTAATTGATTTAATATTAAAAGGTTAATAAATAAATAAATTATAAACTGAATGGACTAAATTTGGTTTCCACTGTCACATTAATTTGTATTCAATATTTCGGAAAACAAGATTTTCTCCGACTTATATCATATTTAAATAGACTATTATTAACAAAACAAGTGCCAGTATCATTTCTAAGAAGGCAAATAACATGTTTGACGATTTTCAAATTTCATTTGGGTACAGTTCCCCCAAATTTAGTAATTTTTCAAATACATCTTTTTTTAATTTTTCTGGTATGATTTTTCTGAACATGTAATACAAATACACCAAATTTCATGAAAGGCGGTTGAGAAATAGAGTGTAGAAGACCTCACGGGCCTTCACAGACAACAGGCACACTTTTTAAACTTGTTTTTATTCAGATGACCTTATAAGTATAAATATATGTTTTACAATACTAATAAAAGTGTGTGAGAAGATAAAAAACTATGCACGCCCAATCATTTTTACTACTTAATGTTTTTTTTAATGAAACAAAATTAATCTAATTCACACTACAATTCGTAAAAATATATATTATTCATTTTAATTCTATTAGAATCTGGTACATTAAAAAAAAAATAGATCAATCATTGTTAGGGAGTGAGTTTGTAATGCAAGATCAACGGTGTTGCACAGGCACAGGTAAATTAAAAAAAGTAACAGATGTGCTCGAACTGGTGGTCTGTCACAAACTGTAGGTATTTTACTACGTTTTTATTAGCTTGCTTTCTTGTTTGTTTGTTTGTTTGTCCGGTACAAATCTGGCAATCGATTTCTAACTAACTTCCCGAATAGCTAGACATTTGAAACTTGTAGCATAAAAGTTATTTTATTTGTTTTGACATTATCCATATTTACGATCTTCATTTTGACGGGTTTCAAATTTGTGATTTTTAAAAATAAGAGATAAACATTGAATGACAGCAAAACAGGAAATACATCAGTTATATTATTTATCGATTATATTATTTCAAATATATCAATGGCACGGTTTAGATTTGGTGTTGTGGAGATCCGTTGTACAAAGATTTCTCCTTTTATAGGTTTAAGATCAGCTCTTTAGATGGTTGTCATTTATGTGAAGGTGAAGTAAATAAATTCTTTTTTACTAACATTATATTATATTATATAACAATAACAATTATATTATCAACATTACATACGATTTAACAGAAAATTTAAAACGTAGTATATAAAAAGTTCTTTTTATCTTGAAATTTTTAAGAACAATTTAATAACTTCTATTATAAATATATTATCGAACATGAGTTTTAATTCAAGATCGACGGTTGTGGAAAGATAATAGAATAATCAATGTAGCTCAATAATGTATTGTGCAGTTAAAATATTTTAAAATTAATGTTAAAACTTAAATGTATTAAAAATTAGACTAAACTAGAATTGTTAAAGTAAGAAAAACACTAGTTCCTTTTTTAATAAGAATTTATGAGGAACACATGTTTAATGCTTACACTCATTACCAGTTATAGTATAAACATAATTTAACATAAAAAAATAATATCCATTTATTGTAAAAAAAAATATATAAATATACAATATACATGCATATACATTGTTCTTCTTGTTACAAATCGGCATACAGCCGTGGAACCATGACCATGACGGGTTAGAGTTGCCTTCTTAATTTTCCCATATACATTAATTATAATAATGATAAACAAACTAACAATCAATAAACTATTATTATACCTGCGAATTTTATTTTATTAATTTTTTCCCCCTACTTTTATTGGTTGATGTAGCGTATCTGGGGCATCAAGTATAGAAATAAAAAAAACTGGCATATATAATTAAAGGCTCTACTGTAGATTGATCAAAAATGCACCAATTATGGATACTTCTTCATTTCATAAGTTTTCTCTTAATACATTTTCCATTTTCAGTCCTCTATTCTGAGACACAGCTGTATACAGGTCGATGTTGCGAATCTTGGTAGATCTTGTCGTAGATTAACCGGGCGTCGATGTAGCGTATCTGGTTTTTCGAGAGAGTATGAAATGAAAAAGTATCCATAAATAATGCAATTTTTATCCATATACAGGAAACACTTTAATTATATATGACTTATATTTGTCAGTTTTATCATTTCTATACGTGTTGCCCCAGATACGCTACATCATCCGACAGAGTAGAAAGGAGACGAATGTCTGGAAACATAATTTAACAAATATGCATAAATTTGCTTGATCTGTGCCTAATAATCAGAGAAGTCTTTATATGGAGCCAATTGACCTAAGATTATTATAGTAAAGAATCTAATACAAGAATTAGGTCCTCGCTAAAAAACCTAAGTAAAATTACCACGAAGGGAGCGAAAATCCTCTATTTCTTCATTGAATGTAATGTGTTACAGGGTCAGAGAGTTCAACAAACGGAAACAATTGCTAAAACATTCACTGTTGATGGGGTCAATGGATGGACTCTATTCTATGCTAGGCCTATATCAGCTTTATATTTTTCTATTAAAACTTTCTTCTTTCCGCTTTTTACACAGGCATTTCACTACTCATTAACAAATATAGACATTTTAAATGCAATGTATAATGTATAACTACTTACGTCTGTCTACAAATGATGGCTACGATAGAACTACTGGGGAGAAGAGATTCAATTATACAAACCGAGGTTTATAAGAGCTAAACTTCTCTTTTAATGAGCCATCTTAAAAAGAAAAAAAACAAAACAAAGACTTTCAACACACAAGATAAGATTTTGATTTATTTTATAAAACAAAATACCAAAGATATTTTTTTAATAAACATATTCAGAATTAAAATATGCATTGCAATAATTATATACAGGGCGTTTGTTTGATTCTGAACAATAGCAAGACGCATACAATTTCAAACTTTATTGATTTCCTCGTCCTTAAATAGATTAAGATACAATTTGCCGGATGATAATCTTTAAAATTTTGAAACATATATTACCAACATACACCAACATATTATCCTATAACTGATTATCCCCTACCTTTTTATAATAATTTTGTGTTAAAAAAAGAAAAAAAATCTTTCCTACACAAACGAATAATAATACAACAGGGTTTAAGCTCCTGACTACATACTTGTTTTTAAATATTAAGTAAAGAGTTAGATATGTTATATATATATATATATATATATATATATATATATATATATATATATATATATATATATATATATATATATATATATATATTATATAAACATTTTTTTTTTTAATGGGAGAATTGATTTATCTTGATTTATCAAGCATGCTCGAATTGGTGGTCATAAACCAAATCCATTCAATCACGAACTGTAGTTATTATCAGTATTACGGTGAGTGACTGAGTGACTAACTCTATATAAAGGCGATTAATATTCTCTATTAATAACAATTAGAATGAATCAATTTTTAGGGATAAGAAGGAGATTTAGATAGACAGAAAATATGATACGCTTTATAGCGAGATGAAAACAATAACAATTGTTAACATTTTTAAATGCGTTAAAACTAATCAAGGTCTAACTGGTTGATATTAGCTCTTTGATTTTATGTATAGGTAAATAATTAAATAGGACAAATATTTGAATTGTCTGCTTTAATCAATATAATAAAGAGTTCATAAATTTATTATGAATTGTAATTGTATGTATGTACTTATACAAAGCATATTCTGTGTAACGAGAGGTTAAAGTTTGAACACATCAATTTTCAATTTACAGACATATAGTTGTCTCACAACGATGACATTATAAATAGATCCATAAAGTTGCCTTATACACTAAGGACCGTAGGAGATAATATTCTCTCGAAGAGTTAGTCTAAATAAGGCTCATCGCCTTATAATAAAAATATATCTTCCTATCAGGGAGGAAATAACAAACCGGTCCAGAACTGACTACTGCATTGGATTTTTTAATACATAATTACTATAATTATAAAAATTAATCAATACAAAGTCGTTCAAAATTAGTAATAAACTAATATGGAATATGAAGAGGTCTGATGATAAGATACTCGTAAATTGTTTTAGTGAATAATCTGGGACATTCTTTTTTTAATAAAAAAAAAAGAGTATTTAAGTGGGATAAAAATAAAGTTTATTGTAAGCGATTAAGAAGCCAAAGGCAAAGGATCAGATTTGATTGTTGGCTATAGACAGGAGGTTGTGATTAGCGAGTATATCATTCTCTTATTTCTATTTTCCTAGCAGTCTAGTGTAGATAGTTGTACCCAGCCTTTCATTCCCCAAGGGAAATGTTCAATAAAGGTGATAAAGCAATCTAGTAAATCATGTACTCTCCTCGACAATATCTTTCTATTGCATTTTAAACTGTCTACACTCATATACATATATACATACATACATACGCACACACACACACACACACACACACACACATATATATATATATATATATATATATATATATATATATATATATATATATATATATATATATATATATATATATATATATATATATATATATTTATATATATATATATTGATTTTTATAATACACAATAATAAAAGTTGCTATCTGGGTGGAATGATACAGATAGCTAGGTGCATATAATAAAAATAAAAAAATATTGCCTGTGTATTGTAGTTGCCTAAGCAACTATAGCAAACAAACGAAACATTGATCATTAATAGAGATGCAACACTGATTTTTATTCGTAATTTTCATCATGATTTTATAATATTTAAATATTGAAAACAGACTTAAAGTAAGAATCCATTTAAAAATAGTCTGCCTATTAGTGTGCACATAGCTCCCTCGCGTCTTATTTCGTATACTTTACCTATTTTATGCTTTTTACAACCTATTATTGTCAAATTTATTGATAAATAAGTAGATGATTGTTCCTTGTAGTTATAAATTAGGGTCTTTTAAGTCAAATTTATTTAACCCCCCCCCCCCCCCCCCCGTTTTTAATTTTTTTTAATATTTCATGAATTTAAGTATCAACAAAATTTAAAGAGCATATACGGTTAAAATTAATCTGGGGCTATCTGTGGGCTAAATTCAACCAACCATTCAATCAATCAGTTTCATACAAATCAGATAAGTATTTTTGAAGATATAGAAGTAAATAAATGTAAGTTTGTCCGCATGAGAAAGAGAAAAAATTGGTACAGAAGGTTGGGACCAACAATGGGCTACCATCCAAATTTCATTAATATCAGACGATTAGTTTTTAAGATATCCTGGTTTGCAAAAATTGAGAGAGACCAACAGACAGACCGACAGACAGACTTAGAACCAAAAAAATTTTCCTGATTTCTAAACGGATTTACCTGTCTTGGAATTTTTGAAATCGGAGACATAAAAAAATTTCGCTCTTCAGAACGATCACATAGCTTCCAAACCTTCGGAAGGCTCGGAAGTAAAACATTCTAGTCTCTACTGGTTCTCGGTAATCACAGGTGACGGCATTGCCATAACGAAAGGAGACAAAAAGTCGTAAAGTTTATAAGATTTAACTTTTTAATTACGTTCTTTTATATGTCATTAAAGCTCACCTGGTTAGTTTTAAAAGTTTTAAAAGTATAATACAAGTTCAAAGAACGTGACTCATTCATAAGGCCTTGGACCTTCGACTTAAAATCCTCTACCTGGATCTTGAATCTTGACCTCCCTGGTCACATAAGTTCATTTCAATATCTGCCTCTGGATGGAAGACAAAATTTCAAGTAGGTAAGTCTGGTGTAAATAGAATTAGAAGCCAGAAGCTCGGATTCAGAGCATCCTAATTCAAACGTCAAAAGTCACGGCCGGAATTTAGTAAAATATTAAGTTTGTCGAGTATAGGTGCACGAGGTAAGCCTTAGTGGTTATATATGGTAAAGTCAATGATAAGGGAGAGGGTGCGCCCGCCCCCGCGCTGTCTGGTATATCGTCTGGACCACCCCCACCACGTCCCAAGTAAAATCGATCCCTGACTCACTGAAACTCAGTCAACTATGGACCAGAAATCCCATTATCTCACCCTAGTTCTTCTTCTCGTTGCTAACTTAGTAAACCTGGGAAAACCTAACAGCCTAACTCAGTTGCGTAATAACGCTTTTTATCTAGAAGGAAATGTTTAAGAAAACATTATAGCAACCTTCTTAGGAGTTAAATTATTTAAATGTTTTTTATCAGTATGATAAAATAAAATCACTTAATTCAAATAAATGCCTACGAACAAATAGGTATGTATAATTTTTAATTTCGGAATCTTTCGCAACCTTATTCTAAAACTGGTCTGTGCCTCTGGCGACTGACTAGTTCAACACCTTACTCTTCGACCCATTATGCCCTTAGAGAAGCTAATACTTGAATTTTACAAATAAATATTAATCTAATGAATATTAATGAAATGAAGTCCGGTGCTCAGGACTTCATTTAAATAAGTTAAGTAAAGAAGCCCTAACATAAGTATATATATTATTTACATGTTCTTCGTACCATCTTAGGGTTTCCCACACCAGTATCGAGTTACCCTATTAGTTACAAGTTTACTCCCAGGTTTAGTTTATTGATCAGTACTAATGAATTTGACATTTCATTTCCTCAAGTTTTTTTATAATGTTTAATTTTACATACTTTACGAATACAATTAATAAAGAATTTTGCAGATAATTGACATGGCTTAAGCCGTCTTTCAGAGCCTGCATGTAAACATAAAATAAAATAAACAAAAATAATAGAATTACTATAAATAATTAAATAAGTGAAAATAGACTGCCAATTAGTGTAGCACATAGCTTCCTCGCATCCTATCATATACTTTATTGTTATATTAACATTAAAATTATTGTTATATTACTTTATTGTTATATTGTTTATTGTGTAAAAACTATTAATAGTTTTAGCGATCTTTAACACTTCATAGAGGTGTCGCTGTTGGTTTTACTAAAACATTGTATTTGAAAAAAATGTTTGTCTCATTGAATAGATGAAGTTAGATTTTTTCCCCGACCTAAAATTCCAATTTTAAATTTGAAGTTCACGTTTACGCGAGGGTTGTTCGTGGACGCTTGTACGGATAACGTTGTCCAACAAACTCGCCCTGGGCATTGGTAAAATGAACATGTCTACCAAATTTCATCAAAATCGGTCGACATTTACTCAAGTTATCGTCGCACGTTTCATAATTCGCGGACACACAGACCGACAGACAGACAGACAGACACGAGACCAACAATGTTCCCTCATGTCTGAAACGGATTTCTGTCTTGGAATTTTTAAAATCAGAGGCATAAAAGTTTTTCGTTCTCAAAAGTGAACCCAATGCTTCCGTTACCTTCGGTAAGCTCGGAAGCAAAATTATTAGGAAATTACAATAATACTGAGAAAATATGACGATAAAACAATAACATTTAATTTAAAAAATACTCTGCCAATTAGTGTGGCACATAGCTTCCTCGCGCTGTAGTACGCAAAGAAAAGATCAATTTAAGAATTAAAAATACCTCTTAGTCCAGTAAAATCGTCGTAAATAAAGGAGGTTACCTTGCATCAAATAAGGTAGTTCTGATTTTTTGATATGTTGTATATGATGAATGGTTTATGATACATCTAAGTTTTCGACCTCGGCAAACTTCCGGATCATAGTGAAATACTTGAAAAACCACTAAATTTTCGAAGTTTTTTCGGTTTTCATAAATTTTGACCCTCAAGAACCCATTTTACGGTACAAAAGACTATATTGTCTATTAAACAAAACTAAATTTGTAACAAAATGAGACCATAATTGTTTCTTTAAACCCAGTACGTTTTAAGATACAGCTGTTCAATGTTTCGAAAATTTTCCAAAATAAGACAATTTTAGAGGTTTATTCCTGTTTACACCGCTTTTGTCACTGAAGAACCTATTTATCGGCAAAAATAACTATATACATTTTTTAAGTGGACTAAATTTGCAATAAAATAGGACCAAATTTGTCTTTGTAGACCCAATGCTTTCCAAGATACAGCAGTTCGAAGTTGACGAATTTATGTCAACAAATTTTAGAAGAAAGGTTTAGAAAAAAGGGCCAAATATCGGGATAAAACTGCCCCCCTACGAGAAAGTTCATAAGGACTAAAGGTGTATTACATTTAATTGGCTTCTTTTTTAGTGCAAAATGAAGTCTGTAGGCCCACTAGTTGCAACCGTAAAAAACATAACAACGGAATATTAGCTCAGTCAAATTAGACCTATAACTCGCAAAGCTTGATGTAGTTTGCATCTTCAAAAAACCTTTGATATCTGCGTAAAAATTTTCGAACTTTTCTTACTTTTTGCCATATAACTCGTAAACTATGTTTTCGATGTTAGGCGTTATTTCTATTTTTAAAGTACAGTAAATTTACAGGAGCATAAGTTCAACTGCATCTCTGTACGTCCAATAGTTTCTGGAAGCTGGAGAGAAGTATTTGGTCGATCTGAATGGAGGGGACGCATCCATCGACACCCTAACGGCCTTTGGTTCCGCATATTCGTCAAGTCGACGAAAATAACATCATTATGTAAACCAGTCCCAGCAATCCTTTTCAAATCGCTCTCATGTAAGTGCAAGAAGTGCAGGGGAGCATGCACTTGCCAGAAAGCTTGGCTTAATGTATCAGCTTTGTGCACAACCGGCACCGGCACGACCTGCTGTGGCCAGACTTGCCACAACGTCCCTATAGTTTTAATAGACGAGGATGAAGACGCCCCGGCGATCCTCCCCCTTCAGACGAGCAACCCAACATAGACAAAATTCCCCAACAACTTCCTTCAGTCTCGGAATACGACAGTCATCAGCCTCGAAAAAACTAATACGTTAACTGCTCAGATTGTTAATACTTTTTATAAGAATTTGCATGCATGTAATTTCAATTAAATATGATTAAATATGATTAAATTAAATACCTTTAAATATGATTCTATGCATTTTTTTGCCCAAAACTTGTTATAAAAAGTGGTTTAGATGCATTTCTTAAAAAATTACAATTTTCCTTTTTTGTTCTTTTTACGATTGCAACGGAACTGTTTTGTCTACAGGCTTCATTTTGTGCTTGCATAAAAGCCAATTAAATTTACTACAACTTCTTTTCTTATGACTTTACTCGTAGGTGGGAGGTTTTATGTCGATATTAGGCCCGAAACGAGAGGAATACTTAAAATTTCCATTTTTTGGAAAAATTATAGTAATTTTTTAAGTATCATATCTCGGTAACTATTGGACCTATAGAGTTTCCAGTGGACTTAAAAGGAAGCCAATTATATTTACTACAACTTCATTCCTTATAAATTTTCTTGTAGGTTTATATGTTTACGCCGATATTCGCCCCGAAACGGGGGCAATACTTAAAATTTCCATTTTTTGAAAACAAAATCGAATTTTTAAAGTGCCATATCTCGAAAACTATTAGACGTACAGAGTTGCCATTGGACTTAAATTGTTGTAAATTTACTGTACTCAAATAATAGTAAGAACAAATAACATCGAACAACGCATAGTTTACGAGGTGTATAGCAACAACTGAAAAAAGTCCAAACATTTTTCAGTTTTCCTCATATTACGCAGCTAGCACAGGTTTTTCGAAGCTGCAAAATTAGGGGACACTACCCTAACTGGTCTGAACAACATATAAAAAAATCGTAACTACATCAAGCTTTGCGAGTTATAGGTCTAATTTGACTGGGCTAATATTCCGTTGTTATGTTTTTTACGGTTGCAACTGAACTAGTGGGCCTACAGACTAAATTTTGCACTAAAAAAGAAGCCAATTAAATGTAATATATCTTTAGTCCTTATGAACTTTCTCGTAGGGGGGCTGTTTTATCCCGATATTTGGCCCTTTTTTCTAAACCTTTCTTCTAAAATTTGTTGACATACATTCGTCAACTTCGAACTGCTGTATCTTGGAAAGCATTGGGTCTACAAAGACAAATTTGGTCCTATTTTATTGCAAAGTTAGTCCACTTAAAAAATGTATATAGTTATTTTTGCCGATAAATAGGTTCTTCAGTGACAAAAGCGGTGTAAACAGGAATAAACCTCTAAAATTGTCTTATTTTGGAAAATTTTCGAAACTTTGAACAGCTGTATCTTAAAACGTACTGGGTTTAAAGAAACAATTATGGTCTCATTTTGTTACAAATTTAGTTTTGTTTAATAGACAATATAGTCTTTTGTACCGTAAAATGGGTTCTTGAGGGTCAAAATTTATGAAAACCGAAAAAACTTCGAAAATTTAGTGGTTTTTCAAGTATTTCACTATGATCCGGAAGTTTGCCGAGGTCGAAAACTTAGATGTATCATAAACCATTCATCATATACAACATATCAAAAAATCAGAACTACCTTATTTGATGCAAGGTAAAATGTACCATTTTACTGGACTATCTATAAATATTTAATAACTTTGGTTCTAACATTTTTTTGGAGAACCAAAGCCTCCAACAGCGCCAAAAGTTAACGCATATATAATAAATTTAATAAACAAATAACACAGCTACCAAATCGTAGAAACCGCTATACATACAGTTTTTTTCAATTTTACCTCCCTCAAAACAAAAAATAACACAAAATAGAACGTAACAAAAATTAATCTACTATTCAAGAGCTTCTCAACGATACACATGATATTATAAAATAATAACTTGGACATTTGTACCCCTGTACTTTGAGGTACCAAAATTATATTTTTAAAAAACAAACAATACAAAAGGGCATTAATTTAACTAATAAATAAATATAAATAAAAAAACCTAATAACAAAAAAATATTTTAACCCTTTAACCTACAACAAAATTATAAATCGGTACGAAAGTACGTGTAAAAAAATTAAAAAAAAATAAAAAATAAAAATAAAATAGCTTTAATGTACATATCAAGGCCTTCCAAAAATGATATACGACACAGTATTAAAAACCAAAAAAAGTGGTCACGTGACACGGCACAAGGGGAAAAGGTGACTCTCATGTTCTCAGCAAATAATGAATTAATACATACTCAATTTAAAGAGCATTAGTGTGAGATTCAAGCGCCTCAATCAGAAATAAAATCGGTCAACAATTATAGAAACTATGGCTATTCAAAGACAAAAATTGAAAAAAAAAAAAAAAAAAACCATGAAAATACCAAAATTATCTCCATTTAAGGTACAACCAATGATGATGATACGACAAAGAGTCATAGGACCAAAGTTGTACATATTAACTAAAATCAGTCACTTAGTCTTTTAAAATCAGTTACCGCTGGTCCTATCCGTTTTCCAATACGACTTACCGTTTAACCGCAATAAGTCCCCAAAATAGTTAAAATCAAGTCGGGCATTTTTATTTTTTTAAGGGGGAAGGAGGGGGAAAAGTGAACTTTTTATAATTATTTTGGTTCACAATATGGACGTTGCGCGTCGAATGGTGCAAACCGCAAGTCTCTATCTCTGATGGAAGTGGGTAAACATTAATGTCAGTCGGTGAGTCAGTTAGCCATGCGGCATTATAGTATATTGACGTATTAATTTAGCACGATTTAATGTGCTCAGATTGTTGAAATTAGGGGGGTGCTATCTGCGGACTACTTTCGACAAACCATCCAAATTTCATAAAAATCAGATGATTACTTTTAAAGATATAGCTGTAAATAATCGCATGTGGAAGATAAACAAATAAGCGCAGAAGGTTGAAACTTATATGGGACCAACAATGGGCTAATTGTGGCCTACTAACTAAATTTAATTAAAATCGGCCAAGTAGTTTTTAAGATATGGCGGTTCGCTGTTCGCAAAAATTGAGCGACAGACCGACCGACAGACAGACACGGGACCAAAAATGTTTCCTGATGTCAGTCTGAAACGGATTTTTGTCTTGGAATTTTTGAAATCGGAGATATAAAATATTTTCGTTCTTCAGAACGATCACATATAGTTTCCGTTACCTTCAGTAAGCTGGGAAGCAAAAGTTGTAGACAATTAAAGAAAATAAATAGAACTAATCAAATGATATTATATAAAAATGTTTAGAATCTATCACTTGGGTCTAGAAAAGTAGAGCGCATTTTAAGAGCTTGATGAGCAAACTTGAGAATGGCTTTGTATTCTAATAGTAAAATAGTCCACCATAGCAAAACCTGGAATGGTAAGTCCACCAAATATTATTCCTGAGACAACTGTAAGCGGAGCATTGAGTCAAAAAATGGAAGAAACTTTCTTGGACGCTAGAAGATTTGCATTGTATTTACCTTGCTACCCAAGGGACACTATTAAGACTAAGATAAGAAGTTCACCTCGTAGTTTCATCAACTACGAGACTAGCATAACACAAATTTAAATTGAATTGTGACCCAGGGCCCAAATAATTTCCAAATACCTTTTGCTCTTCCTTAGACTCCACTCTGTATTATAATTTTATTGTGATTATTAATATCTTAATTTGTCGTTTCCGTACAGCTTTATCATTCAGAGTGAAGTTAATGCCTCAGTTGTAACATTCGCTTAAAGTGATCCACGTCTTGTACCAACTTATTTTTAAATAACTATCTCGTCTGCTATAATTTTTGGATATCCATAAGCTTGCATATGGAGGACGGTGAGACAATACTTTGAGTGAAGCTTAAATGTAGGTATGTAAATTCACAGGATCAACTCCTGTTTTTAATGATGATGTTCTGTAATGATTTCCTGAAGTATTCACGCAATCAAAAGTCATAAGAAAAATAACTTTTCTTAAGTAAAAATATTTATGGGAAGCAAAAATTAATTAGTCACAGTACCCCTAAAGAAAGTGTGCAGTTTTACAGGGATAATGTTAAATAGTATTTAATTATTTGCCAATATTCTTACTGAAGCACTAAAACTGATGAGTTCATTATTTCCACAAAAGAGAAAGTATTATGTATCGAGTTTTACGATAGAGAACTGAATATAAAAAGCGTTATCCAGGTCTAGTCTTAATAAATGAATTCCTCAATATTATAACTTCTGAAAAAAAAATTATTTACTTAGAGAAATCTACCGAACAAAGGCTCATGCTCCAGTTGCTACGATGATATCTGTATTCTTATATTGTATTCTACCTTATTTGAATTGCAGTCGTTGTCACGGGAAACAAGGAATAGTGAAATTCTGTCAATTAATAAACGATATGAAAAAAGAAAGATACATATGGGAAGTGCGTTTAAATTAATCTACATCGATCATAAATATTATTAACCTAATATTGAAAAACTATTCGTTAGAAACACGCTTAACAGTTGATTGTTATTTCAAAACGACAATTTGATCAAGTGCTAAAAGAAAAGAGACAACAAAAAAAGCAGCTTGGTTCCAATGAATGAACAGAATCTATGTAAAATCGTAGAGGAAATGAGTTAAAGGTGGGCCAATGTTTAGATAAAAGGGAGGTAATAAAAGGTTGCCAAAGAGCGGAGAAAACCATCAAAGACGTGGGATCAGTTAAAAATCTTAAAAAAAGGAAGGACGTCAGACGGCGTGGCACGGCAGTCGATCAGCTTGATAGTTTAAAAGATAGACACGCTTGGTCGACCATACACCCGGCTCTTGGCTTGCCACCGGTACAGCACCACCCGCATTTAGAATAAACAGATGTATTATGATTCCACTTGGCTCACAAAAAATACGAAAAAACCAAGCCAAGCTATTTAAAATAAATATTAGAATTTACTACAAAAAGTTTTAACTCTTCTTTAGTTTTATATCTATCATTATATCCTAGCAGAATTCAAAGTCTGATTTGATAACATTAGTTTATTATTTAAGAAACTATATTACTCAAAATTTAAATACAGTATGTGTGAGTGTATGTATTTATAAATATGGGGGGGGGGGGGTGTTCAGTCACTCCAGTTAGCAGCTCCTGTATTATCTTTACGTAAATCTTAAAAAATAATTTACAAAAATTTACTACATAATAACATTTAATTTATTTTAATTTCTCATTGTATACAAAAAGAAAGTATTTTGATAGCGCGAAAATTCGATATTGATGTTTTTACCCTGAACCCATTATAGAGTTGTTTTTTTTAAAAAAAGATTGTCTGTGGTCTACAGTCGTGAGGAGCCTGAACTACTTGAAATTTGGTATAAATGTTCAGACAAATCATACCTCGAGGTGAAATGGAGAAATTAATTTTAGCCCCAAATTTAGGGGCGCTGCCCCCACACAAATTATGAAATAAGTGAAAAAAAATCGAAAATGGTTACAACGTTTTCTCCCGGAAAAAATCTAGTTCCGAGATATTAATGAAAATAACTCTGATTGAACACTTTTAAATATATTTTTTGAAATAAATCAATTTATGAGATATAAGATTTAAATACCAATAAATATCAATATTTATATTAATTCTAGTTTTAGTAACTATTTTAGAGAAGTTAGTTTATAGAAATACAGCTCGGTAGTAACATAACTTAAAAAACCTCGGAATAGCTTTACTAATTAGAGATAGATATCGAAGGCGTCCCAAAGTTATACTTTTAATTAAGCTTTTTTTGATAATGCTTTCATGTATCTATTTAGTACAAAATTGAAAACTATATACATAAATAATTCTATTTAAAAATGTCTCATTAATTATATAATCAAAGCAAGGTCACATACAAGCTAATTAAAGTATCCCTTACTTTTGACCGAGTCAGTGTAAACATTGAGCCTGGTTTTTAACATTAAATCCCCTTTTAAAAATAACATTTGGATGGGTTTACTCGTTTGAGGATTCTCTGAGTCCAAAAAAATCGTTTTTAAAAAGTCTGTGAGAGCCTAATTAGTTCAGTAACTGATTCAAATGAAATGTGATATACATACATCATTATCTGAAGCGAAATCAAGAAATGAACTTCAGCTCAACTTTTTACCCGCACTGAAAGTCGAAACAGCTCCATGTACCTATATAAAATCACCTTTAAATTCTCAGAAGCAAAAAATAATTAATTAATTAAATAAGATAATAGGGAATTTAAATTCAGTCTGAGCGCGTCATGCCAATTTATTTATTTTCTGCTATATTTCTTAAATTATTAGTAGAGATGTTTAATTAAAAAAAATGTCTGTCTTTGTAATAGTCCAGGAGATAGCGTGCAAAAAAGTGTGTGACTAACATCAAGCTAGAATTTTGTATACAAGTCAATCTTTTAGCGCCTTTTAAGAATATGTGGTCAGCTAAGTTCTTCTGCGGGACATAGCTTGGCAATAGGCGTTTGAAAAAAACAAACCGGTGGAGAGCGGCCATGTCTCACAAATTATGGTGGACAATGTGATTTTCATGATCCTGAGTACAGAATTAGTTAGTAGACTAAAATTCAAGTCGATGTTATTTTCACACTTGATTAGTTATTTAAATATTACTAAAAATCAACGTGGTCACCTGTCAAGGGACAAACTAACATCAACTTGATTTTCGGTCTACTAACTAATTCTATACTCAGGATCATGAAAATCACATTGTCCACCATAATTGGTTAGACATGGCCGCCCCCCTCCGGTTTGTTTTTTTTCAAACGCCTATTGCCAAGCTATGTCCCGCAGACGAATTTAGCTGACCACATATTCTTAAAAGGCGCTAAAAGATTGACTTGTACAACATTCTAGCTTGATGTTAGTCAGACACTTTTTTGCACGCTATCACCTGGACTATAAGAATTGTACTCCCACTTTATCGACAAAAAAAAAAAAACTTTTTTGACCACCTAGTTAGTTTTTATTAATTCGATTTATTTTTGTGATTTTATTAATTATTGCTTCCGAGCTTACCGAAGGTAACGGAAGTTACGTGATCGTTCTGAAGAGCGACAAATTTTTAGGTCTCCGATATCAAAAATTCCAAGACAGAAATCCTTTTCAGACATCAGGGAATATTTTTGGTTCCGTGTCTGTCAATCGCTCTGTCGCTCTATTTTTACGAACCAACATATCTTAAAAACTACACGTCCGATTTTAATAAAATTTGGATGGTAGGTCATAATTAGCCCATTGTTGGTCCCATATAAGTTTGCGCTCATTTGTTTCTCTTCCACATACACACAAGCATACATTTATTTAAACCCATAGCTTCATAAGTAATTATCTGATTTGAATTAAACTTTTATAGTTTATCGAAAGTAACCCGCAGATAGCCCCAGATTAATTTGAACCGTCTCTTTAACTTTTGTTGATACTTAAATTTATGAAATATTAAAACAATTTAAAAACGGGGGGAAAATCTGCTTTAGACATCAGGGAACATTTTTTGGGGACATTGTCTGTTGTCTGTCTGTCTGTCGCTCAATTTTTGAAATTGTTATCTTAAAAACTACTCGTCCGATTTTATTGAAATTTGGATGGAGGGTAGGTCATAATTAGCCCATTGTTGGTCCCATATGTTTGAACCTTATGCGCCTTATTTGTTTCTCAACAAACATGATCATTTTTTATGACCTCATTTGAAGATGTAGGTGTATATAAATGTATATGTTTCTGCATATATTATGTGGAAGAGAAACAAATGTGCGCAGAATGTTATATTGAGAACGCAGAACTTATATGGCCAACAATGAGCTAATTAATGACCTACCATCCAAATTTAATTAAAATCGAGCGGGTAGTGTTTAAGATATGTTGGTTCGCAACAATTGACCGACAGACAGAGACAGAACCAAAAAAGTTTCCTGATGTCTGAAACGTATTTCTGTCTTGGAATTTTTAAAATCGGAGACATTAAACATTTTCACATAGCTTCTGTATGCTTGGAAGCAAAATGTTCGGTGATTTGCAGAAGGTTAAAAACAGCTTTTTAGAGTTATCTATAATTTTTAATAAAATAATTTTAATTTTAAATGAAATAGACATTACTATTTATAAACATATACTTTAAAAGAGCACAGTTAAAGGTCTTTCACCAGAGCATCTAAAAATAAATTTCGTTTAAAAATAAGACTTAAAAGTCAAGAGGCTGAACATTATAATAATATATTCCAAACCTAAACGTAAATAACTCAAGAAGAAAAAAGACCGCCTGTCTTTAACAAAGAAGCAACATAACATTCAAATTTATTCTTGTATATACATTTTTTTTTTTAATTACAAACGAGGAGCTTATTTCCGGAGCGGTTTGAACATTTAACGAGACAAGAATAAGGTAAATAAACAGGGGCGAGGACCACACAACTAACCAGCAACAGATGTAAAAAGATGCTTCATAAACCCATACGCAGCTTAAAGGAATAAACACACAATTACTCATTTTCATCAGTGATATACATCAAAATCTTTTCTCCTTTTTAAGAATACGACTGCTTTAAGAGGTATTGTCATGACTAAATATCAAACCATATTTAAGGGCGATAAATAAATTATTCCTCATTCCTCGATTTCACTTGGTATGTGATTTTACTGAACCTGTACGGCAAATTTTTTTGGACTCGACCTTTGAATCTATAAAGTAAATCCATTAGAATTTAAGGTTTTGCACTATCATCATTATATTTATTTATTCGATATTTGATGGGCGTTCAACAGTTTGGACATATACACCCAGCAACCAATATGTAAATAAAATCTAAGTCTTATCCAAATCTGACATGACGATATCTGGAACCGCACTGGACCTACGACCATGACATTTTTTACATAGCTTCTTCTTAGCCCCTAGGAGGCCTAGGTGATATACGATCTATAAACGAAACTTTAGCGATATCTTCGGAACTAATTGTAACTATTGTACTAGAACCTTGCAATCTTAATGTTAGCTTCCTTTTATGGCATAAACAACTTATGATGGAAAAAAATATTCAATCAGCTTTTATACGCAAAATTGGAAACGACTAATTACACTACTAGAATATTTAAATTTAGCTACCTTTAATGACAAAAACAACTTCAGTAAAAAGTTGTTTTTTTTAATCAAATTATAATTATTATTAACTACGGGAAACAGACAGCCAGAGTGTATTTTTCACTGTCTGTTTCCCGTATAGTTAATGATAATTATAATTTGATTAAAATTAAAATTTAAACTTTCCGTAGTATGAAAACTACCAAAAACTTAAAAAAAAATTGAATTTAAAAGGTTTTTCCAAACAGCCATTTTGTTTAAAGATGTTTGCCGAATACCTAAATATTTAAACCATAATTTCTAAATTAATATTGATGTCTGCTAATAGGGGAGGCAGTGACGGATCTAGGGGGGGGCAGGGGGGGCAGTCTGCCCCGGGCGCCGGGTTGGAGGGGGCGCCCGCGCCGAGCTAGACTTTTTTTATTTTGTACTGCAAAAAAATAAAGTGCAAGTGCTAAAATTAGCGCAAAACGCCCCCAGAAAGGAAGCCAGACGAAATATTAAAAGTGTTCCCTATTTCATTTCCATTTTTAATTTTTTGAACGATTTGACAAAGGGCGCCTTTAGAACAACAGAGATTTGCAAAGTGTGTAACTGTTATTGCTTTAGTCTTAGGGCGCC
This sequence comes from Gerris lacustris, assembly GCA_951217055.1. Classification (NCBI taxonomy): domain Eukaryota; kingdom Metazoa; phylum Arthropoda; class Insecta; order Hemiptera; family Gerridae; genus Gerris; species Gerris lacustris. The sequence continues at coordinate 82,739,447 of OX578276.1, read as the reverse complement.
TTTGGAGCAAGGGCGCCAAGGAACATAATATTTGGAAAATAATAAAAAATGGAAAGTAAATAGTAAATGTAAAGTAAAATGTAAAGTAATGTAGTGTAAATTCAAAGTAAATAGTAAATGGATTAATTTAGTCCTTTTAAAGTCGACTAAATGAATTTGATAAAGGGCACCATTAGAACAACAGATATTATCGAGGGCGCACAGTATCAAACAAGATTGAAAACCCATCTTAATTAATCCAGTAATTACTGAAATATTTATATATTCGCTAATTTGCAAAGTGTGTAACTGTTATTGCTATAGTCTTAGGGCGCCTTTGGAGCAAGGGCGCCAAGGAACATAATATAATTAGAAAAGAATTCAAATTGAATGGATTAATTTACTCCTTTTAAAGTCGACTAAATGAATTTGATAAAGGGCGCCATTAGAACAACGGATATTATCGAGGGCGCCCAGTATCAAACAAGATTGAAAACCCATCTCAATTAATCCAGTAATTTTCAGAAATATTTGTATGTTCGCTAATTTGCAAAGAGTGTAGCTGTTATTGTTATAGTCTTGCGTAGGGCGCCTTTGGAGCGAGAAGAATCAGCAAGGACGCCAAGAGATAAAAAAAGTTTTGGAAAATAATGCAATTGAATGGGTTAATTAAACACCTATTATAGTTTACTAAATTAATTTGACGAAGGGCGCCCTTGGAGCAACAAGAAATCAGCAAGGGCGCAGCCGAGAAACAAAAAATGTTTGGAAACCAATATTTCCATAATAAATAAAATTAATACTTTATTTATGTTTTCGCTGTACCTGTTGTTTTGCAAAGGGCGCCTTTGGCGCAATAGAAATCTGCCGGGGCGCCAAGAAATAAAAAAGTTTGGAACACAGTAAATTAATAAATTAAAAGTCAAAACCTTGTATACGTAATTTCACATTTGCCCATGCATTGAACTTAGACATATGATTTTTCAATTTTAATTTTTTGATGTGACTCCAAAATGGAAAATATTTAAGAGGATTCGCAAAAAAATGAAATATCATTAAATCATTATACATATTTTGTATCTAGGGGGGTGGGTGGTTTGAGCAGGTAAACGCGGTTGGGATATAAATCCGTCGGCGGTAAAACGGAGAAACTTGCTATGGTTGAGGAGATTAGAATAAGGATTTTATTAAAATAGAATAATTCGCAGAAAGGAAAGGATTACGCTTGGTAATGGGGAATTTCTAGTCACCTATTCGTGCAAATTATTTTCAGAGCAGGCTTTTTCCCATATGACTAAGGAGGAAGGTCTCACGCAGACTTCTTTCACTGCTAAATAAAAAAATTCTAGAACACGAAAAATCCTTAAGCTACAAAAAAAGTTTTTGTTCTTGGAAAGCATTAAAGGTTTCACTAAATAAAGGAGGAATTGACAAAAAACTACAGGAACAAATATCGCAGGAAGAGAATCGCTGGAAGTCAGTTTTATATGCCGTTCTTGATGTAATTATGCATTTGGCCTATCAAGGCAGTGCTTTTCGAGGATCGGATGAAAGCCTTGACTTTGGTGATCCCAGTAGTGGAAAGTTCAAACAGCGTGACTTACTCTTCTTCTTAGCGTGACTTACTTTAAGCTCTTAAACACCATTGACTTACTCTCTCGATAGCACACCCCAACTACGAGAACACCTAATCCGCCTTAACAAAAGTAAGAGGGAAAATTCTGAGTGACATAAGAGAAGCAAAGTATTTCTCTGTCATGTTTAACTGTACCCCTGATGTTAGCCACTTGGAGCAGATGCCTCAAGTCATTAGGTACGTAAACTTAAGTGCGGGCCAGAGATTTGCGAGAATTTCATTGATTTTTTTCACAGTTATTGAGAGGACGGGACTGGCACTTTCTGAAGTAATAACCAAAAAACTCAAAAGTGATGGTTTGGATTTTAAGAACTGTGGAGGGCAGTTATATGACAATGGTGCTAACATGGCTGGAAAGTAGAAAAAAGTTTGCAGGAAAATAAAAATAATGCTCTTGCTTACTTCGTACCCTGTGCTGCGATTTCACTAAAATTAATTGGGGTCAATGCTGCGAGCGTCACTCATGAAGCAGAAACTAACTTTGGAGTTTTAAATTGTCTTTATTCATTCTTAGCAGCATCAACCAGGTGGGAAGTTTTGCTCAAAAACATACCTATCTCTCTCAAGCTACAGAGTGGAACTAGGTGGCCAACAAAGCTGGAAGCTGTAATAGTTATTTACAAGCATCATGGAGGAATAATTATTACTGCTTTAAATGATATGGTAGCATGTTTGACTTCAAGTTCTGGAATATAACCAGAAGCTAGGAATCTTTTAAAAGGTATTTAGCACTTTTGAATTTGTGATATTATCTTGCTTCTGGTTCAAGGAGCTAACTAGGATTGACATTGTCAACAAACGCCTCCAGAAAAAAGATATCACAATTGCTCAATCAGTTCTCCACATTTACCACCTTATACAGGGGGAAACTAGGGAAAATAATGCAAGAGATGCAGTCACTGAAGCTAAGACACTAGCTGAAGGCCTTAACATAGATCATCAATTTAAAGAGGTGCGTAAACGAAAAAAAGAAAAGGATGGCTGATGAAATATGTAAAGAGGAAAGTATTGAATGGACACCAGAGACGAGGTTTTAAATTAAATAATGCTTCTTCAAACAATAGACCACATCCTAAGTTCTCTCTAAGGATTAGAAGGAAAACTCTTACAGCGTGAAAGGCAAATATGTAGGATTGAGAGAAAAGTATGACGTTAAGAAGACAATAGAATAATTCAAATTTAAATTTCTCCAAAAATGTTGTCTTTTTCAATTAGGAAATAATTGTTTTGATGGAGGGGTAGCTTTATGAATAATATGACTGGTTATTATAACATTTAAGATTTTGGAGTGTTTATAGCAATATCACCGTCAATTGGAGATCGGTGTTAATAGGTTTAATTGGATGTTTCTTTCTTTCTTTTTTTCACGTACGTTTTTCACGTCGTAAAAAAACGAAGATGGGGGGGGGGGGGGGCGCCGAAATTTTTTTTGCCCCGGGCGCCGGAAAGCCTAGATCCGTCACTGAGGGGAGGGGGGGGGACGCATAAGGGAAAAACCTAAAAAAATGGCCCTTTAATGGAAGGAATCTATTAGTAATCATGGATTTTTGCAAATTATAATTGATCCATGGGGTGGGGTAGAAATAAGGGAAGGAAGAACTCTGTGGCATTAAGATCCTATCGCTGAGTAAAATTATTTTAATGTTTCTTGACAGTAGTTTATAAAATTAAATTAATAAGAACAAAAAAAAATAACACACTCCTTAGCGAAGCTCGGGAATTCAGCTTCTACACTATATATTATCTGCGTATATAATTATTTATGAAGACAGATTATAGCGGGAGTGAATACAAAATTGGCAAATTTTACTCACAAAGGCCGAATTCGTTAACCAGCATAATCGACCCAGTCGTATCAAGATGACGGTGATTTATAAGTTTGTTTTAGCTATAACTTTTGAACAATTTATTTAATTATGTGAAAAAAATGTATTTTTATAAGCTTTTTTATTGTCCAATGAAACTGCTCCGAAGTGTCTATAGCCTAATTTTTATTTTTTTTTTAATTTTTCTCACAAAATATGCGACGTATAAAAAATCCCTTAAAAACAGTTGTTTACTTTGTGACAAATAAAAATGAATTATTTTCAGAATTTTTTCGTTATTTCGTTGTAATATTAGATGGTAAAAAAACGGCAATATTTTAACAAGGACAAATGGTGCAAAAATTAATTGGTACAAAAACGAAACCAAATATACACATATTTGTACTCAGGGCGACTTACTCTTTGATTAAAAACTCCAAAAGATGCATTTCTATTCAGGGATGATGTTTAGTGCTTCCCTATAATATTCCTGTGATTGGGTTATTGTTATTACACACTTATTGATTGGGTTATAACAACTTCAATGTTGCGAATTTCTGTGTTGGGTGCTTTCGGATTAGGTGCGTTACAGACAGACAGAGAGACCAACAGACAATCGCAGAAATGTATAAAGGTCCTCGTTTTTGCCCACAGACCCTAAAAAACAGTGCAAACTAAGACAAATTTTTTGTTTTATTGTCTCAATTCTCTTATACACTGAAACACATACACACTATATTATACACTTGCCAACCTACGAAATTTGCTCCTACCTTCTGCACTGATAATAGAAAAGCAAGTATTTTGACTTAGAGTCACCTATGGTATTATACTACATATTTGAGTATTTTGAGTTAATAAAAACCTTGGACGCATTATAAATTAATTTATCTATTATTCAAAATGATTACATCACTTAATAAGAATAGAGATTACGAGTCTCGCATCAACAGTTTTAACATTAGTATTATCAGTTAACAGATAAGAACTTAAAATCGATTATTACAACAAAGGATAATACAGTGATTAATTATTTGCAATCAGGTCAATAAATCATAGTCAAGTATAATAATTATATAATACACGACTTTTTTTTGGATGATTAGGGATTAAGGTGGTCTATTAAATATTTCCTTTTATGATACTCATAGGGTTAAATAAAAAACAAAATGTGATTCACAGCTATTTAAATCACAGAGAGAACTTTCTTATTTTAGCTTACACTTACTACTTACGGATTATATAGATACATACAAAATTAATATCATATAAATAAAACAGGGTGAATAAAAAAAAAATAGTCTGCTATTTTTTGGGGCACGTAGCTAAAAGATTTCATGAAACTATTTCGATTCCTAGTGAAGTCGCTTTTTTTTATGAAATAACAAATGTTAGCAATTTAAATGGCACCAATAGTGGACTAATTATGACATACTCTCAAAATTTCGTCAAATTCGAATGAGTATATAGTATTAAAGATATTATGGTGATTCGCAAACACCATAATGCACAGCAACAACGCTTTAATTGTGATAAGAAATGCGGATATTATTGTTTACCAATATTGTACCCTAATGTTTAAACGGATCTCAGTCAGAGAAGTTTTGAATATGAGACAAAAATGTCGTTATTTAGAATGATCACAATTTTAGTAAGGTTGCAGCCAATAAAAAAAAACATCGATTACATATTTATTTATTTTAATGCAATATGTTTAGTCAAGCAGTGTAATCGTGGTTTAGTTCATATAGTAATTCCTTAATAAGAAAGGGAGATTACGTTTCACTTACTATACTTAATGTATAATCCAGGCTGGCTAATGCAGAGCAAATAAAAAAAAAAAAAAATCTTACAGGGTCATTGAGCCGTATATTTATCAACCTTAGCCCTAAAGGGTAATGTAAAAAATATATGTAGTACATATATATCTGTGGTTTGAAAACGGTTTTATTTTATATTCTTCACTGAGGTAAGTAAAATGAAAAAGGGTGTCTTAGGGCAAACAGGTTTGAATAGAACAGAGTCAAATTGAATAGCAGGAGCAAAAAACGAACAAGAGATAACATCTAAAGGGCTGAGAGCTGGATTCATAAGCGTAGGACAGTCCCGACAAAACATTCGACTTACATAACAACCACTAAACAAACCACATGTCTGTGCTTGACACATCAAAGCAAACAGCACAGCTATTGTAACTTCAATGGCAACTCTTCATTAAATCTAAGAGTTTTTTAGTTATTAACTCTAAAATAAATAACCCTATTTTTCTTATTTAAACTTTTAGGGTTTTGCTGGCATATAAGTTTAAGTTTGACGAATCGTGAAAATTCTTAATCTTAGGCTAGGAACACACGTGTCGGTTGGATTGGCCCGATATCGTGCCGGTGTCGGGACCGCATCCTGCCACACGTGGACGATTTCATTCCGATCCGATCAATTTCAGTCAGTGTAATTTCTGCGATTGGCCTTGTTATATCTTAACGTTTCTATATAAAATTATATTATAACCCTATATTTATATTGAATCGTAAAAAATTATGATAATTTGGCTTTTGTACCGGCGGAATCGCCGACATCGCAAAAACAACAGGCGTATATATTGGGTCTACCCAATCATTCAGAGTTTTGTCCCACAGGATGGGGCGAGATTCTATCGCAGTTATTAATAATTCACTGTCTATTTCATCTTCTGTCATTGCTAATATTGCATATAAATTAAATTAGATGAAATAATACGTAAAGAAAATGAATAAAACAATAATAATAATATCAATTTAAATGTCACCGTGTGACTGTCGGCCCGACTCGTGTGACACCTTCCGTACACTTCCATCCCCCACCACAAACTATCCGATACACTATATCGGATATTCATTGTGGGAATAGACGACAGCCACCCGACACCGAGCTGTCGGCCCGATACCGGGTAAGTCCACCCGGCACGTGTGAATAGTCCCATACAAACCAATGCAACATCACACCCTATATCCGACATCGGCCCGATATCGGGCCAATCCATCCGATACGTGTGTTCCTAGCCGTAGGTGTGATGAAAATCATATTGAAAAATCGGTCTGAGACAAACTTTCTCATAATATACCGAGATCATAATTACTTAGCCCAGTGATTTTCCATTTATTAGTTTTCGTAGATACATTTAATTATTATTTAACATTTTATCAAAATGTATCATAAAAATAACTTCTCCTCGGCGAGGAGTCGAACCCGGCATCTCTCCGTCCGCGTTTAAAGCTATTTTCTCGGGTACAAGATTGTTTCCGGGAAAACGACTTTTTATTGTTATAAGCCCGCTCCACACTCTCGGCGCGAGGTCTCGCCGAGTATAGACGAGTACGAGAGGTACCCTCCACATTTTCGCTGTTTCGCCGAGGGGTTGAATGAATACGAGACCGAAGATGAGGCGAGGGGAGACGTGGCGAGGCGAGGGGAGACGTGGCGAGGCGAGGGGAGACTACCCGAGGAAAGACGAGCACATCCTCAACACTCTCGTCCTCGCCGACTCTCGTGTGGTCTCGCCGAGAGTGTGGAACGGGGGCAATCCGCAATCCTTACTTCTTGTCCTTACTACTAAACACTTTACTAGTTAACAATAATCTACAGCGTGGTTTATCGCTTAGTTTTATTAATTATATCCGATAGCACTAAACGAAGGTATAGTGCCAGTTAGGAATATAATATCTACACTAGGTAATTAACGTATAATATATTAAAAACTAAACGTGCAGGTGAAGTACAACTTTTAATAATTATAACCTGGTTTAAGATTTTTTATTTTTCATTTTCAGGAAGTATTTTTGCAATGTCTAGAAAAAGTTTCATTTACGCAGAAGAATATGGAAGTGAAACGCTGAATCAAAAGAAGCAGTGCTAGAAGTACAAAAGGTAGAGAGGGTTGAAAGTAAGATAGCAGGCAGTCCAAGAGGGTTGTTAGCTTAAGAGAGCAGTATAAGGGGTATAAAACCGGGGGCCTCGCCCTCAAGGGTTCATGTTCATAGTGTAGTAGGGTCACACCACACCCTTCTTATTATATTCACCTAACTTAAGTTCTTCGCCAGAAGCAAACTCAAGAAACTAAAGAACATACAAACTGAATTCAACTGAATCTATCGTTTTCAATAATCCAAACCAGCGAAGCGAGCTTTTATATGTTGAAAAAATTACTATAATTATGTTAATTAAGCTAAAAGAGAAAATAAGTACAAGTAAGATCATTAAGGACAAGTTTATTTCCTATCCCTATGAAACAAATAGACGGAAAGACTGCATGAATAATTATCTTTTGATCAATAATGCTAGAAAGAAAAATTAATAGTTCTGTTTATTTTCTATAGATACGTACTTAATTACAATTACAACTCAAATATGTTTATTCTCTTTAGATAGATTACCAAAGGAAACATAATGTTTACCATGAAACAATTTACTTATACCTAATAAACAACAAAACCACGATACATTTATAAACTTGAGAGGAGGATGAAACCGGATATTACTTCAGGCAAAGCCCAACCCTCTAATTAGAAATATTATTCCTTTGTCTGTTTGAATGGTTTGGTCATTGGACCTTCTCTGTTTGTAAACAAAACCATTGTTCCTTCATTTTTAAAACTGTGTTTGGTGACAATAATTCAACGAATAACAAAATTTTAATCATTGTTGTCTTATCGCCATTAATCAAAACACATCCGTAACATGAGTAAGGCTATTCGAAAAAACATTAAGCAACTTAATCCTTCACTGGCTTATTCGAAGACCTGATAATATGATGGTCAACGTTAATAAAATAGAGGGGAGGGGACAATGAAGTACTGTTAATACGCGTACATACTCATATAATTAAATTTAATCATATATAATTTAAGAGATAAAAAAAACATATTTTAAAGAAAAATAATAATATTCTGTGACTGTTTAGAAGGTCAGAAGCGATTAAGTGTTTAAATAGAAATATCATTGATGTACTGAGGCTTTAATCTATTGTGGAAACGTCTCTTTATGTTCCTAATCAAGGGACTGTGTTCATATTAATGAAAAATTATCTTTTTACACTATTTTATTTGACTTAACATTTCTCCACATCTTGTAAGCTAAATTTGACCCACTTCCCGGTTACCTGGAAAGCTGAAACTTGCACAGATTACGTATTTCCGAACAGTACAATTATCAGTCATCATTTATGTAACTAATATTAAGTTGACATTTTCATTGAAATATTAAATCTAGGAACGAGTGTCATCAAACCTTTTTTATTAAATTTACTTGTTTTATATACATTTTACCTTTTACAAATATGTATACCTCCATAAAATACCCACTGAAAGAACCAAAGTGGCCACCTTACCAACAATTGGATATAAGGAATTCTAAGAAATAAATAAAAACATTAGTTTAACACAATGGCCTATGAGAGCAAACATCTGTAAAATAGTCAGCTAAGAACTAAAAAAAAAAATGTAAAATAAAACAAAACCTTTTCATATAATCTACGTCCCAGATCCCAGAAACTTTTTGTTTTTAATTTTCAACAAATCAGATTTATTTTCATTAATTTCTCGGAAACAAGATTTTTTTCCGGGAAAACTGCTTGTATCGTTAGATTTTAGACTACATTTTAGATTTTTTGTTTTGAATAAAATCGGAAACTTTTTCGACCATTTTCGAGATTTTTTTTTCTCACGTTTTCCAGTTTTGGGGGGTAGCGCCTCCAAATTTATCTTAAATTAAATTCTCGATTAGCTAGCCTCGGGGTAAGATTTTTCTAAACTTATGCCAAATTTCGTCAAAATCGGTCCAGTAGTTTAGGCTCCACGCGTCTGCACAGACGTCAGACAGACATTTTTAAAAAAAACCACTGTTTCGGACTCAGGGGACCTCAAAACAAGTAAATCCAACAAAATCGAATTTTCGAGCCATCACAACACTTTCTCTTTATTTGAGAAAAGTGGCCGTGCTTTGATATAAATAAAAATCATTCTAATAACATACCTATAACATCAATTTTACATAGTATTTATAAGAAACCAAAAAAAAAAAGAACAAAAAATACCCATACTAAGGGTGTTATAGGGCATTAAGGAGAACCTATTTTTACTATCTGAACACTCCTTTTTATTATCATTGCCCTTCCCTACTCCAACACGAATGCGGTAACTAAGGGACTCAGACCTTTTTGCCTCTTGGGAGACCCAGGCAGCCAGGCAGTGTTTAGTTATGACCATGTTAAATGTTTTAATTTACAATGAATGTTAGATAGTTCGTAATGATCACATCTCAACAGAATTAATAAGAGAGAGAGAAAAATAGAAATGTAGTCAGCTAAATCCTAAAAAAGTAATTTCAATACATGTATTTCGGTTTATTATTTATTGTTAAACATGCTAATTCTTTATAAGATTCGTCCGATTTTTTATAACAAATGATATATCTCTAATAGAAGGATAATTTAACCCCTTCTCACATTTAAGAGACAAAAATATAATTAACATTTATTCGACACATGCAAATACATATATATAATATATACAAGTTTATCGAGTTAGTTCAGTCAACGATTAAATTGGTTAAATATAACGAGCGAAAAAAAAAAAATAAAATCAGTAAATATCACAAACTAGAATGACTTGATCTCGAGCTAAGTTGACAAGCTTAAAATTCAACTCAAGGTTAATTTAACATTTTGTAAAGAAGAATAACATTATGCCTTAACACATTTGACACATGACCCGGTTTTGGATAAAGAAATCCTTTCATACGGAAATTTCAAGAAAATATAATTAAATTTGACCATCTTAAGTGATCGCAAAATATTATAACGTTGATCGTTAATTTTTATATACAAGAAATAAAACTTGTTAATTGTAAATTAACCCGATAAGTCTTATCTCGGAAGGTATTATTTTCTTAAGTTAATTTAATTTCCTTTTATTTCTTTTTGAAATAAAATACAATTAGTTAATAAATAAGTAATCTCTTGTTAAATTATATCATAGGAAGTGTTTTCTAGAAATAAAGAAACCAATTTACTATTAACCTATTCTTATGAAGTTGATTTACTTACGAGAAAATTAACTAATATCATTGAATCTATTAGAATAAAGTAGTAAATAAACCAATAGCAGTCAAAACGATTTCTGACTTAAACTCTGGGAATAAAATGCTACCACCAGTGTTATCTTTATCAAAATCAATAAATCATTGTCTCTCCCTAGATAATACAGTCTAAACCTACATAGTTTACTTAAGTCGTTACCCCATTGGTAGATCCTAATATTTTAATTTGACTCTTTCGTTTATGTATAGGTAATGTATCAATAAAACTATACCTGCATAAATGATAATCAAAAAGCAGACACTTATTTCTATCTTTTATAATTCTTACTCTGTACCTAAAAATTAAGCATACTATTTTATTTTTTAACCCTCTTCAATTCCAAACATTGTGTAGCATGGAGATGTTAAAGCTGTATCATTTTTTAATTTCGCATATAAGCAAGTTCTTTAGGCTCAACATGGCTTTATGAAAGATGTATCTTTAATAAATATAACAATTACTATTTTTAAAGAATTCGTAGGTTTCAGAGCGGCTTAATATTTGACATCTTAGAACTAAAATTAATAATTTCGACTCAATTAAAAATAATAGCTTAACCATTAATTGTAACATCAACAGCTCTGAATAGCTATTTCTTAAATATCTGTATAATGCCTGTATTAAACTAGAGAGCTCTAAAAGCTAACAACATATTATGACAGCGTAAAAAGTACCTGATCAGGGAAGTAATAGGTAGCCAGAATTGTAAACGGTTAAAATCCTTTGTTGACTTCATTAAACGATTCACATTATCAATTATCACATCACATGAAGCACTGATCGGTTATATTTATGATAATCATTCAAAAGCTATTAACAGTTTTCAAACCCTAAGCAAAAACAAGCGGAAAATAATAAGCTGAGGAAGATACCGAAGAATTGGTTCGAGTATATTGGTGAGTGGAATGAAGACGCGAGGCACGAGACAGACAAGACGTGCTCTATTAGAAAGGCAGGCGACGGAGATATGACTGGGGACTGGGAGCCTGGCTTGTACGCTCCAAGGGAGACATTTTTACCCCCACTGCTCTTTTACAGCTGGCTCCTCAGCCTCCCCTAGGCTCCCTGCACACCTGGTCTCATAAAGCACGCGCTTTATCAGAAATTTCGCATTATACCTACTCCGTAATTTAATTAATCACTAAAGCTAAAATTATAAAGAAGCGTTCGAGTTCTAACTTTTTAATTCCACTGATTAATCCTTTAAACTGAGTTCAACAGGAAATGTTTTTCTTTTCCTGTATAGCGACTTAAGTGTTGTTTATAACCTACGGCACGCTCCGTAAAACCACGGGTTGGCATGTAATTGACCCCGCATAATCATATCGCTCTCCTTATGCAAATAAAATTGGCCAAGTATGTGCTTTCAGCACACACAACAGGGTCCATAGGAATTTTAACAAACAGGACGAGTTCATTAATCAGCATAATCGGCCCAAACATATCAGATGGCGGCTATTTAAAACATTTTTTTAGCCATAACTTTTGAACCATACGTGCGTGGTTGAACGCCTTTGAACCAAAGGCGTGAAACAAACACTTTAAAAACGCATATTTATTGTCCTGCAATGAAACTACCCCGAAGTATTAAAATAAGTGACAAAAAATTATTCTTAAAACATCATTGATTACCGTCGAAATAATACTTTGTGAGTGTATTAATCCAATGTCGATGTTTTGAGTTTTGACATCAGAAACATTTATTCAAAAAAATGTAATTTATTTTTGCTTATATTAAATGCAAATATGCCGGTAAAATAAACAAATTAAAAATCATATTCACTATTATAACTCATATTCATTATAATCATATTCAGTGGCGATCCTGGGTTGAAAGTTCTGGGGGGGCTAAAGCCCCCCATGTTTTGCGGGTGTAGTATACATTTTAATATACCAGGAAAGAACTCATTTGTATGTTATATGTAGTTGCAGTCCTTTCAATTTGTCTTTGCAATTTTTTCATGAGGCTAAACAATTAAATTCATTCAAGAATGTTATAATTGCCATTGAACTGGGACTGGGAAGTTCTATTGCAAGTATAGTTGGAGGCTTATTTAAACAGTCTCCTATGATAGGTACTTACTATATCATCACAGAAGAAAGTATTGGTCTTTAAATAATAATAATTTTATCAAGAGGATAACAAAAGGATTGGTTTAAAAACCGTATAGGTTTTAAAAATGTATAAATTGTCAGAAACAATATAATATTTATAGATATAAAAATGTTAAAATTAACATGGACGTCGACAGCAGTGCATTATTGGAAGGCAAATTTATAAAATATGACTTCTCAAAACAGCGTTTTTATGCTTCTTTGAGGTGAAATTTGATTTTAATTCTTTTTCATAAAATAAATTAAACTACTTTTTTAAATTAAACTATTTTTAAAAGAATTTTAAGTTTTAAATTAAATCAAATTATAATTATTATTAAAATTGGGAAATAGACAGAGAAAAATAGACCCCAGCACCGGGACTCGAACCACGGGCCTCTATATTTCCGTTACAGTGCTCTGACCAACGAAGAAATTTTAATACAAACTTCAAAATAGTAATTGTAAAATAATAATAGGTGCACACCCTAATCATGGTAGATTTAAATATATCAGGTAATAGCAATTATGCAATATTACTTCACATCTATAATAAACTGTTTCATTTATTCAATAGTTGTGAAAAACATGTTTTCTTAGGGTGGCCATAATATAAAGTTTAGTCCAAAATGGGACATTGAATTTTGGGAAGGTGGTCAAGCTATTGTAGCCCCCCGACGAAAGTGGGAGCCCTAGAAAAAATTTGGATAAAGTTTAAATTTGATAGAGAAAAACTTTAGATTAAGTTTTCGGACATCATTGGTAAAACTGCAACTGCACTATTTGGCCCACCAATTTCGTACTGTCCGATTTACTTAATTTTTTTAAACTGTATCTTTTTACAGAATTTGTCTTTTTTTACAGTATCTCTGTACAAAAACGATTCCGGTTCTGCATCTCGATAAAATCAGAATTATATTTTATTTATTTATTTTTATTTTTTTTTATACGCAAAGTGTCACGTTTAATGTCGCAATGATAGAAGGTCAAAAAATTCTAACCTTAACCTAAACCAACCATAACCTTCCATACTTTTCCCTAAAATAAAAAAAAAATTAAGTTAAAAAATCACGGGGAAGTACTTGCGTCCAAGTACTTTATAGGAATGTGTAGATGATTAGCATACCCGTTATATAATTAATTTTTACCGTAATATATTTTTTTCTCTGACCTCAAGGGTCCCTGGTTCGACCCCCTGGGGGGTCACAGTGTTTTTTATCGGTAATAAAGACAAGTTAAATAACATTTTTTTGGAAATTTCATCGCCCCACTATAAGGTATAACCATGAATTATTTCGAAATTTTAGGACCAGGCGTTATATAGTGGTTGGGGGGATATCTTTGGGTAGGAAGGAATGCAACATTTAAAAAAGCAAATATATATTTGTAACTTAAGATTCAGCAGCTTTCATTTGATACCTATTCGAAATTTTAAAAAAATATAAATTTCTGAGTTTACCAATTTTTGCGACTTGCGCAAATTTAAATCGGATATCTATAGAAATAGGTGGGGAATATAATGCAAATTTACCCCATACAATAAATAGCATTCGTAATCATTTTGAAAAGAGGAGGGGGAGGAAGTACCAGGTCTTCACACAAAATATTTGTAATAACTGGTAACAGGTTTTGGCTACTTAATAGCCATCTTCAGATTCTAAACTAGTTGTTCACTGTTCACAGCAACATGGATTACCAAAATGACACACAATTGATAAATCACGTATTAATGACAAAATATGGGTAGAAAAGTAAAAACGGTTTAGATATTTTAATTAGATAATTTAATCACATATCAAACATTGGGGAGGACGTGTCCTCCCCGTCCCCACGCTTCGACTCCCGTGAAAATATAAATTTAAAACTATAAAATCATCATTAAATCATTTTATCTACTTGCGGCAGCAAAATGAGGCATTATTGAACTGATTTCTGGCAGAGAAATGTGACTTTACTGCCTTGGCGGTAAAATGAGGAAAAATGTTGATGCCTAGGCAGCAAATTTTTTATTGTTATAATGTTGGAAATAACAGTTTATACTATTATCTCTGTCTTATAACATTGTATATTATAGTTGAATAAGTAAAATTTAATATATAAACGTTTCAATATTTAAATAATTTATTTAAATTTGTTAATTCTGTTATATAAGTTCAATGAATAGTTTATCTTTAATTAAAAATAAAATAGCGGAGTCACTGGCCACACTGCAGCTTTATGTAAACATCCAACATTCATATTATTGTTGAAGTCATTCTAGATTAGACTAGCTACTTTTCTTGATTTATCCTCTTACTTCTTTTCTTTTAAGCAGAAGAATATATCTTTAATACTTTTAGTAATTTGTTAGTAAAAATATAAATAAATATTTTATATTGCGTGCATTATTCATTCAGTAGTCATGTATGTTATGAACGTGTATTTTGTATTTTGTTGTAATAGCTTCAGTTTGTTATTTACAATTGTTATTATTCCCAAGCTTCATACTTGATTTCTTTATCAACATTAATTTTAGTTAATACTTATGTTATCTTATTAATATGACACATAGTAATTAACTATGTTATATTAATAAAGATAGTAGTTTAGCAGTTTCATTTTTCTGCCGCCTGTAGATAAAATATTGTTGCAACAGCAACAAGGCAGCAAAGGAAACATTTCTGCCTCGTTTATTCATAGCATGTCCTCGCCTTCGGCTCGGAGGCTATTCAGTACTTCGGATACTACTTCGGAGGCTAAAAATAATTATAATAATAAAATATTTCTTTAAAAAAAATTTAAAGGTGGGCTAATTTTCTTTCGCGGGGCTACTTTTTTTCCAGGGGGGGCTAATTTTCTCCCAGGGGAGGCTACAGCCCCCCCCCCCCCTGCCCACCCCTAGGATCGCCACTGATCATATTCACTATTATAACTATTTTACAGTACTTAAATGAAACCTTTTTTTAAAAAATATTTTACTTATTTTACTTGAGGATCTATTTTATCATTATATTAAAAACATAAACTTTGTGCTAACCATCATTATCATATTTTTTGTTTAAGGCAAGCATGACATTGTTTTATTGATATAGGTACTATTTTTATCTTAAGATAAAAAATATAAGTAATGTTAAATTATTTGAAAATAATAATAATAATTTGTATATCAAAGTTTTTGCATGAAGCAAAAACATAGAACTGATGAATTAATGGCACAGCATTGATGAATTTTGATGAATTAATGGCAAATCTATAATATAAGTGGCAATGTCCTGATTGACTGACTGACTGACATAGAATCAAAGCACAGCAAAATCTGCTTAACTGAGAGACTTGAAATTTTGAGGATATACTCGGTTCATATCATAGGCATCCACTAAGAAAGGATTTTGCGAAATTTTTATTTTTGTACCCAGGGGTACGGGGTACAAATGTCAAAGTAATGAATACTTTTAATGATGCATATCGTTGAAAAGCTCTTTAAAAGTACAGTAATTGTTGTTATGTACATTTTTGTCATATTTTCATTTAGGAGGGGGTAAAATGGAAAAATGTGTATAACTACATCTTATATAAATGAAGAGTGTCTATGAGTGTACTGCTTACATGAGATTATAAAGTTAAAATGTTGGTACACAGGAGTACGGGGTACAAATGTCAAAGTAATTGATAGGTACCCTTTATGATGCATATCGTTGAAAGGCTCTTTAAGAGAAAAGTAATTGTAATGTACGTTTTTTTCATTATTTTCATTTATTTTTTTTTTTTTTTCGCGTGAACTGGCGCGTGTGTGTGTGTTCTTTATTCAAATCTACCGTTTTATTCCGATTTCAATGAAAATTTGCACACTTGACCCTCAAAGCAAGGGGAAAAGGGGAAGGTCACTGACTTCATGCATTTTCGAAATTTTGATTTTGGTACACAGGGGTACAGGGTACAAATGTCAAAGTAGTGAAAACCCTTCACGATGCATACCGTTGAAAAGCTCTTTAAGAGTGCTGTACAATTATTGTTATGTACATTTAGGGGAGTAAAATGGAAAAATATATCTATATATATGTATAAAAAACTAATAATTGTTGTATCTGTACATTTATCCGATTGGGCTAAAATTTTGTATTTATTCTTTTATTTAATTTATTATTATTTTTTTAAAAATACCTTTATTGAATAAAACATATTAATACATAAATAATATTTTAGTACATCAATTTATCTATTTTATTAACATTTAAATGTTTCTTGCTGGTAGTTTATAAATCCATTAAATTGAAAATAAAACACCCCGTAGCCGTAGCGAAGCACGGGTATTCAGCTAGTTTAATATAAAGGGTCCAGGGAAAAATTCGCCAGAGTCAAATTTTAGGTGAAAATAAGTCTGTGGTGCTATCTATTGGTGGACTATCCACTGAAATATTGGGAAAGCTGGAATAGTCTTAGTCACTGCCAGATAGGTTTTGGCGTGCTGGGAAAGAATCACTTGATACTTGATAGGGCGATCGTGAAGAGAAAAAAACCCACAGTCTAATGTCAGATACCGAGCCGTATTGCTATCTTATCTAATCAATTTGTGTTTCCCAGTATTCAGTGCTTGTTTGCCACCTTCTGAGTTTATCTGTAACGTGTTTACTTGGTTATTATTGGTTTTAATTATGGATAGTGACCTGTTCTTCAAGTGATGATAAGGTGAATTAAATAGAATATAGAAGCAAAGAGGAGCCTACTATCCTACCTAAATATTGCAATCTTCACAAGTGAAACTGTTTCCGGAGATATTTCTTTGACTACGTAAATTTCGCATATAAATTGCTGCCATCTTGAATGAAAATGCCCGATTGAAAAACTCTTTCACTAAAGCTGTTTTGCCATAAAAGGAAGCTAAATTAGTTCAAGATTATAGTGTAATTAAGTATTTAGTTCCGAAGATATAGTCATAACCAAAATTACATATAAAAAGCCGCCGTCTTGAAACAAGATAATATGGGTAAATGTAATTAACAAACACCTAATTAACAAACACCTAAAAGCAAAGAGGAACGTACCAAAACAAATTCAATGTTCCAGGCAAACTGGTTCCGGAAACTTTGATAAATTTTGCATATAAATGGCCGCCATCTTAAATCAAGATGGTGAATTATAAAAATATTTCTTAGCTAGCACCTTAAGGGGTATGAAAAACCTAATCAAGTAAATCTAGTAAGAGGGTTTCAGAGGTATCGTGATGAGTCAGTCAGGATTTTATATAAATATAGGTACTACTCAACACACTCCGCTATACAAATAATATACTCCGCAACGCAGTATGTTATTTGTAATGTATGTTTTTAATTTGATCTGATATTTTACTAAGAGAGAATATCTAGATTAGATGCCATAATGTTTCCTAAAACCCTCCTCTCTTATATTTCTATACACTCTAGGAACGGGGGGGGGGGGCTAACGGGCTTGAGCCCCCCCCCCCTCCCGTCAGATTTGAAGGGGGTGCCATTTGAGAGGGATGCTACTTTTGAATTTCAAGGTTCTAGCGCAATTGGTTCCGAGTTATCGTCTTGTCGAATTTTGTATATAAATGGCTGCCATCTTGAATCAAGATCGTATTTTAAAAATATTTCTTTGCGAGTAACTACGGGGTAAGAGAAACCTACCTACAAAATTTCATGGACATATAAGTCCAGTAGTTTCAGAGATATCGTGACGTGCCAGTAAGTGGTATTAGAATTTTATCTATATATATAAAAGTCAACGTATATGTGTGTGTGTGTGTATGTATGTTCTTTATACAAATCTTCAGTTTTAGTCCGATTTCAATGAAAATTTGCACACTTGACCTTCAAAGCAAGGGGAAAATCAAGGTCTACATGACTTTTGGAAATTTAAATTTTGTTACACAGGAGTACGGGGTACAAGTAATGAATACCCTTT
Organism: Gerris lacustris; assembly: GCA_951217055.1. Taxonomy (NCBI): domain Eukaryota; kingdom Metazoa; phylum Arthropoda; class Insecta; order Hemiptera; family Gerridae; genus Gerris; species Gerris lacustris. Next base: position 82,720,921 of record OX578276.1, on the reverse strand, counting down.
GTGATGCATATCGTTGAAAAGCTCTTTAAGAGTAAAGTAATTGATGATATGTACAGTTTTGTCATATTTTCATTTAGGAGGGGGGTAAAATGGAAAAATATAGCTATATCTCATTTGATCTTTAGACAAATCTACAGTTTTAGTCCGATCTCGATGAAAATTTGCACACTTGACCTTCAAAGCAAGGAGAAAATCAAGGTTTACATGAATTTTCGAAATTTAAATATTGGTTCACAGGGGACCCCGTACCCCTAATAACAAGTAATGAATATGGGGTCAAAGTAATGGAAACCCGAAACCCTTCATGAAGCATATCGTTCTAAAGCTCTTTAAGAGGACAGTAATTGTTTTTATGTACAGTTTTGTCACATTTTCATTTAGGAGGGGGGTAAATTTGGGATATTTGCAAATTATTTTTTCAGAGGGGAGGGGGTACAGAAAAAAGTTGGAAGGATAGAATCTAGATATTCTCTCATAGTAAAATAATTTAAGTGTTGGTAGTTTATAGGCTTATCAAATTATAATAACACTCCGTAGCGAAGCACAGGTATACAGCTAGTATTACATATAGATAGATGATTTCTATATCTTAACTTTTACCGTAAAATCAATTCTCTGTTCATAATTAGTGCACATGGGCGCCCATAGTCCAAAATTTAGGGGGGGCCAAAATAATTTATATATATATATATATATATATATATATATATATATATATATATATATATATATATATATATATATATATATATATATATATATATATATATACACATATTAATTTGTTTTATCATATTCGCAATTTAATTATAGATTTCAAACTTAAACATTTTTATATTCTATAATCTAATAAAAAAATAAATGGTTTTAAAGTAACAATAAAAAAGTTTTATTAAAATAGGGCATTTGTTTCTCAAGAAATTCTGCAAGTAAAATGGAATATACGTTGAGGCAGTAGGGCTAGAAAAAATAATTTTATAAAATTAAAAAAAATTGAAGGTTATTGATTTAAGGGATCGAATTGAATTGGGGATGAGAGGGTGATTGATATAAATATTAAAACAAATTTGAAATTATATAATAATTTTTATAAAATGTACAACCTTTGAATAATTTGATTTTTTTTTTTTTATAAAAATAACATGTTAAATTTCGACATCTTTAAACATTATAAAAAAAACTAAAAAATGTCTGTACTAATTCCTTCTTAATTAGGAAATAATAAAATAAAAGTTCAAGTTTACATTTGTGTGATAACATGATGGTAATTATGATTGCTATGATTATGAGTGTACTTAAACAACAAGTAACAACAATAATAACAACAACTTAATATCAATAGCTTGAAACATAAAATCTAAGCTGAACAGATTATCTTCAATATCATACAAATTAAAATATTACCAACTGCAGAATGATTAAGTTTAAATTGTAAAATTGAATAACCTATTGCAACATTATTGTACTTTATAATACTGATGATAATATAGGAATACCATTTAAATTTGTAATTAAAAAAAAAGCATTAAAAATTAAAATGACTTAAATTAATTATTATTAAGCAATTGAAATATTAATATATCTGAATAAAAGGTGATCTAGATGTTCTACGTTTCGTCAAATACAAAATAAAATAAAATAATTATTCACGATGAATCAAAATCAAAATAAAAAATACATATTAATAAAAATGGATTATTTTTAAACTTATTAATCTGAAAATAGAAATTTTAGATTTTACCTTTCCAAACTCAGATATAATTTTTTCTATGATTATATCTTTATTTTTGGTTACGAATTGTCGGTGAACACTAATGATGCATAAACTGCTAAGCCTGTTATCTGCCATCGTAGAATTGATAAGAGAGTGTTATAATGGCAATATAGGGTGTCCTTAGGGTATCAAGAGAGAGAGGTGAGACGATACAATTTGATAAACTTCGACAAGAAGAATACTGCAAGAATGAAACGTTTCATCCGGTTTCATACTATAATAACTTGCTCCTTTGCTTCAATATTTTATCTATAAATTTCTTACTTTTTTATATATATATTTTTTTTGTACTAATTTCATACACTACAACTATACATACGAAGAATTATTATAATATACGCTATTACCCTAATGGTTTTTTTTTTAAATATTTATAAATTGAACTTTGTTTTTTTAAAAAAATGGATCAGTATTCCAGGGGGGGGCAAGCGCCCCTGTTTGCCCCCCCATATATGGGCGCCCATGTTAGTGCAGTAAAAATAGGTTTTGACATCGAAAAAATTAGTACAAGCAAGTAACTTGGTGGAGATGTGTTCAACTTCCTGTTGCATATACTAAAAGTCCCCTAAAATCGAAGTTGTTACGGCCGCCATATTGAAAATGGCGGCCCATTTTCGGTTTTTTGCTTGTAATTCCTTAAATATTGTAGATAGAAATAAGTTTCAAATAACAAATGTAGAGGACTATGAAATAAACAAATTTTTTTAGTGTAACTTTTTCTCTAAACCTATAATAGGTTTTGAGTTATTAACTATTTAATCTTATTACTCCATGCAAAAGAGACCATATGGGTCCTTGCTCGGGAGAATTCATGGTAGTTCTGGAAATGGGATAATTTATGGTTTTTTGGGTCGCTAAATACGAATTTTTAACTTCCATCCCGAAATTCCCTCCGCTACCCCCAAATTTTTTAATGGACCCCCCCCCCCCCCAAAACGTGAGCGAATGTAAACGACATGAGGGCTTATGGGGAGTAGCGTAGTACAGAGTACAAAGTACAACGCACTTAAGTTCTAGTATAAAGCACTTGTACAAAGTATAAGCATATAAGCAGCACCGCCGCTCCGAGGCACATTTTCCGAGACGCGCCAGCGCCACCCTGTTAGTCCTAGGCAAAAATGCCATAGAATAGTTTTTGTTGCAAATTTTGTCTTCTTTTCGAATATATATATATATTTATTTTTCCCAAAAAACTAACACATATATATATATATATTTTTTTTAATAAAACACTATTGGGGGGGGGGGGGGGATCCATTACAAAATTTGGTGGTTGCGTGGGGGGGGGGGGGGATTTCTTGATTGAAGTTAAACATTCATATTTAGCGACCCAAAAAACCATAAATTAGCCCATTTCCAGAACTACCATGAATTCTCCCAGGCAAGGACCCATACAGTCTCTTTTGTATGGACTAATAAGACTAAAACTTTAATAACTCAAAACCTGTTAGGTTTAGAGAAAAAGTTATACCTAATAACAAAAAATTGTTTATTTCATAGTCCTCTAACATTTATTTTTATTGGAATAAATGTGGTTGCCTTAGCTTGGAAATAACAAATCATTTCAAGGTGAGTCGTCGGGACACCACTCGATGACTCGATTATGTGAAGGATTGGCATTAAATGGCTTTTAATGGAGAATTTATACATATAAAATTAAAGTTTTGTCTATACATTGGTCAGAATTAAAAAATTGTTGGCTACTTCTAGACCACCTAGAGACTCACGGTTTTTTGCGTTTGGTTGGAAATTGGCCCAAACCGACTGGAAAATTCTTTTTCCCCCCCTTATAAAATTGAAGTTGGCGGACGCAACTTTAAAGGTTTTTTGGAGGCTTATTGCGGGTAAACGGTAAGTCGTATTGAAAAGTAGATTGCACTAGCGGTACTTGTTTTTAAAAGATCTACAATTTTGATCCTATAACTTTTCATCGTACCTCCAGCAGTTCTACCTAAAATCGAATTAAATTTGATATATATATATATATGTATATATGCTGTATATATATATATATA